>CP114486.1:11468125-12930000 GCA_027186245.1 Coriaria nepalensis | reverse complement strand
TTAAAATTTTATTCATAATTTTCTCATACACTCTGAGAGATTGACTAACCTCCAGAAAATATTCCATACATGCATAGAAAGCTTTCGAAGTCTATTTTCAAAAGCAGCTGACAGTTTGTATTTTAAATATATAATGAAAAAGTTATTTTGAATTAAACATAAAAAAGCCATGGTCTCATTGAGTTCGACAGGTCTGAAGGGTAGACCATTGGACCTCAATTGGTCTGTAATAATATCCATTTAATTTTAATGATTCTGAGCATTTTACTTGTAGATATGGGACATTTTATATAATGTTAGCAACTGTATAGATGTCTAGTCTCATATTACAAGTGGCCATTTACAATTTTGAATAATAATGAAATAGTTTTATTTCAATGAGTGGATAACCGCGCATCATCATCATAATTCAATTTTATTCATCTTTTCTCACTCACTATGAGAGATTGACTAATCTCTATAGAAAATTTCATACATGTATAGAAAACTTAGGAAATCTAGTTTGAAATGAAATTGATGGGTTTGCCAAATTTGATATCATGTGGTAATGTTATTGCGAATTTAATAACAAAGGTCATGGTCATGTTTAGCTCGACAGGTTTGAAGGCTAAGACCCGTGGAGCTCAATAAGTCTACAGAAATATCATATTGTTTTAATAATTTTGAGCGTTCTACTTGGGTTATAAGACTTTCTATAAACTACTAGAAAGATATGGATGTCTAAATTCATATGAAAGTGGCTATTTACAATTTCTAATTGATATGAAAAAAGTTTATAGCTAAATAGTTAACTGAGGGGGAGAACACACATAATCATTATATTCAAATTGTTTTCATCTTTTCTCACTCATTATGAGAGATTAACAAATCTTCACAAGTATATACAATATAGTATAGAAAGTTTTAGAAGTCTAATTTCAAATTTAACTAATGGTTTGTAATTTCGATATACGATGAAAAGGTTATTGTAAATTTAATAGATAAAGGTCTTGGTCATGTTAAGCCCGACGGGTCTGAAGACTAAACTTGTGGAACATAGTGGGTCTATAATACTATCATCTTATTTTAATGATTCTGAGTGTTTTACTTGGAGATATGAGACGTTCTATATACATTTAGAAATAAGTGGAGCATGCACATCATATGTAAGTGGTCGTATACAATGTCAAATTGAAAAAAAAAATAGTAAAATAAGTGGAGCATGCGCATCATCATCATAATTCATATTTCATTTATCTATTCTCATTCACTTTGAGAGATTGACTAATCTCGGGAGAATATTTCATACATGTACAAAAAGTTCTAAAAATATAGTTTCAGATGCAACTAATGGTTTTCAAGATTGATATTAGGTGGTAAAGTTATTGCAAATTTAATTAACAAATGACATGGTCCCATTGAGCTCGACAGCTTTGAAGGCTAGATGCGTTGAAGTCAATAGGTCTACAAAAATATCATTTTATTTTAATGATTTCCGGCATTTTGCTTAGGGTTATGAGACATTCGATATACCCTTAGAAAATTACGAATGTCTAGTTTTATATGCAAGTGGCCGCTTACAATTTCGAATTGAAATAAAAAAAGTTACAGTTAAATGAGTGGAGCACTCGCATCATTATTATAATTCAAATTTTATTCATTTATTATAACTCACTATGAGATATTAACTACTCTCTAGAAAATTGATCAATCCTTTTTTATGTCGTTAACTAATCTCTAGAAAAATTTCTATACAAGTATAGAAAGCTATGGAATTCTATTTTGAAATACAACTGCCAATTTTCAATTTTGATATCGGATGGAAAAATTATTACAGATTTAATGAAAAAAGGTCATGGACTCGTTAAGCCTGACAATAATATCATCTATTTTTAATGATTCTGAGCATTTTACTTTGAGTTATAAGACGTTCTATATGTCGTTGGAAAAAATAGATGTCTAATTTCATATGCAAGTGGTCGTTTCAAATTTTGAATGAGAATAAAAAAGTTACATGCGCATCATCATCAAAATTCAAATTTTATTCACATTTTCTCAATCACTATGAGAGATTAACTAATCTCTAGAAAATATTTTATACATGTATATCTGAAAATCTAGTTTCAAATTTAACTGACGGTTTACAATTTTGATATATGATGAAGAAGTTATTACAATTTAATGGACAAAGGTCATAGTCCCGTAAAGCTTGACAGATTGGAAGGCTTGACAAGTGAAACTTAATGGGTCTATAATAATATAATATTTTTTCAATAATTTTGAGCGATTTACTATGAGATATGAGACGTTCTATACACCATTATACATGTATAAATATCTAGTTTCAAATGTAAGTGGCCAATTATAATTTTAAATTGAAATAAAAAAGTTATATTGAAATTAGTGGACCATGCGCATCATCATCATAATTCATATTTCATTTATCTTTTTCTCGCTCACATTAAGAGATTGACTAATCTCAAAAAAATATTTCATATATATATAGAAAGCTCTGAAAATCAAGTTTTAAATGCAACCGATGGTTTGCAACTTTAGCGGTGGCTTATATAGGCGAATATATAGAGGGTCATCATTGATCAGTTTTCAAAATATATTTTTTTTTTTTAGCTTAGCCTGCAATGTATACATGGCTTAAGATAATCTACTTAGGGAATATAAATATACAAATAATAACAAATAAGTAAATCAAGAAAGTATATACTCTCTAGAGAGTAATAGAAAAATAAAAGGATTACGGGATTGTAAAAAAAAAGGAAAGAGATCTAAAAGATCTTTTTCCTAAAATTAGCGTTTGGCCCATTTTTACCTCTCTCCAATGAATATTCTCTTTCTATTGTTTTGTTCATTTAATTCCAATATGAAATATTATAGGATATTGGGAGTCATAATCGGAATACGAATTCTTATGGTATCCGCTTATGCTGTATGATTAAAAAAAGATGTTATATAGAAGGATTCCCGTTTCTGTTGATTTCATTCAATTCAACGATTGAACAAAAGAAAAACAAATAATAAGAAATTACATGAATTTATATCAATGAAATAGTGTTAGATTCATCGTCTCCATGTGGGATAATGATCAAAAAACTAGATAAAAAAAATGGATTGGTTAGGGGAGGGAAGGTGTAGTTGAACTAGATGCATTGAATCGAATTGCTATAAGCCAATGCCTGTGGATGTTTCGAAGAATAATTATAGAATCCGATTGAATCTAAGATATTAATAATTGGTTTACGTTATGGAAGAAACGCATGTATATGTGATATTACTTATCTCCATAAAATATTATATGAATGCTTAGAAAGTTTTGGAAGTCTTGTTTCAAATGAAACTGATGATTTACAATTTCGATATCAAATGAGAAAGTTATTGCGAATTTAATGAATATTATGCATTGACCGATTGAGCTCAATGAATCCATATAAAATATTATCTTGTTTTAATAATTATGAGTATTTTACTTAAAGTTATGAGATATAATATATACTATTAGAAATGTATGGATATATAGCTTTATATGCAAGTGGATGTTTACAATTTTGAATTAAAATGAAAAAGTTATTATGAGATAAGTGAAAAATGCACCTCATCATAATTCAAATTTCGTTCATATTATCTCAATCACTATGAGAGGTTTGCTAATCTCCAGAACATGTTTCATTCATGTATGTAAGGCTCTGTTTTTAATGTAATTACACTTTGTAATTTTAATATCATATGAAAAAGTTATTACAAATTTAATTAATAATGATTATGGATCCGTTGAGATTAACGATTCTAAAAGGTTTAGATTGTAATTTTTTTCGGTTTGCATGTAGATGAAGAAAAAAAGTGGGTTGATTCCGAACACATGGAGTAGATTGTCGGGTGATAAAGTAAAAGATAAAGATTCGGTCATCGAATTCATGTGATCCATATCGGTTAATGAATTAGAAGAAGAAAAAAAAAAGAATAGTTGAGATCATTTTAATTTTCATAAATTTATTTTCTTAATTTAATTAAAATATATATTTTTAGAATATTTTACAAACAATTTAACAAGTTGAGCCATATTTCAAAATGGTTATCCAACGTTATTCTCAAATTCAGTCCTTGTACAGTACTCCACATATTACCCTTTTTTTCTCCATTAGAACTTTCGTACGAAACCTCGTGACTTGTGTATAAACGCCCTCTTTTAAAAGTCAGAGGGTCTTTAATTTGACCCCCCTAAAAAAAAAAAAAGAGAAAATGGAAAAAGGAAAGTTGAACTAACGTCAGGGAGGGGAAGGGGAGATCCTAAGATTGCAGTGTCCGGAGAAGAATAGAATCCTCAATAGCTGGCCATTCGTAAAGGCTTAACCTTTTAATGTTTGAAGACTATCTCTTCTTCTAAGCTTCTAATCATCTTTCAGTGCAAAGAGTTTGGGTTCCAATCTCGCAGATGAGACGCCGCCATTTCTTTCTTCTCCTATGCGTTTTATTAATGACTATCTCAGGCCTTCCGAGCTTTTTGGCCGACTTCCTGGAATATTCCACTTTAAGCTTATATCCAGGCGATTCCGAGGGCTTTGCTCGAATTCCCGGCAGATCTCTTCTGTCTCTCTCTCCGTGAGTTGGGCCCTGTTTTGTTATTTTACTTAGTTTGCACTTCCAATATGCTTTATTTCAGGTCCTATTTCAGGTTGTTAGACTTTATTCAGGGGCGTATTATCCCCACATGGATTGGTCATGCCGGGAACACCTTGTATTGTATACCTGCAATTTTTCTTTTTTTTTCTCTGCACCAAAAACTTATTCCAAAGTAATACAAGAAGAAAAAGTAAAAGGCAATACATTCCATTTACCTGCCAACAAAGCAAATCTAAAAAACACTATCCTTGATGGAATTATACAATAGGATAGCAAACTCTTATCAAATTGAAAGCAGGCAAACTTTAATGCAGAAAATCAAGTCTTAATGCATTAAGATAAAAGTGTGATCTTTTTAATTATAAGCATTCTAGATATTTCTATGATAGGTACCTTCAAAGGAAATGAACCTAAGTCTGCATCAATTCTAAAGAGCGCATCTAGTACCGGTGTTATCTTGTCCAAGCAAGTGAAAGAGAACATCTTCCATTGTGATTGCTAAATAGGACAAACAACACATAAACTGTATCTTTTAGAAAGCACCAGCACATCAACTGGTTTTAGCTTTTATACTTAACATATGGAGAGTAAAACTCATCGAAGGTGCAAATACAATAGAATAAAAAGTTAAATTAGTGCTAACCAATTCCGTACCACTTTAAACATGTCAATTGTCTCAGACAGTTGACTTGCAATTTATATGATCTACACATGTGAAAGTACTTTTGTTCGGCTTCCTAGTTATTCTAACTCTATACCATCTCAAGTCTCAACCAAAAGTTATTGTAGCCCCCAATGCCTCTCTCCGAAGGAAAGAGTCCGAAATCTCAGCCACTTTAAAGGAATTTGGGATATCTATCATTGCTCTTTTGCACTTTGTCCACGATGTCGTGCTGGCCACCACTAGTCAAACTCTGTCTGATTTGAGTCTATTACTGCACTTACGATTTTTCCACCACCAATTTGTGTTCCATCTAACTTTTGTTTCCTAATCCAGGAAAAATGTGCGTAATACAGCTCTAATTGCTTCCTTGGATGGGAATATCCATTTGGTGGAGAGTAATTCTGTCAGAGTTATTTGGTCATTTTCTTCAGGACCACCGATTTACACTTCATATAATGCTCCCATCATCCACGATAGAGATAAAGAAAACGCCTCAGGACTAAGCAGCCAATTCTTCATAGATTGTGGAGATGATTGGGAATTGTATATGCACAGTGAGCACTTTGGTAGAATGGTATGGTTTTTAGAGATTCGTATGCATGTCAATGATATTCTTCTTCTTAGAATGGTCAATGAAACCACATTGTCATCATAATAATTTTTAACTAAAAATATTTATATTCTTCCCTTGTAACACTAGGTGACTTACATTTGGAATCTACCACAATCTGTCATTTGATGAACATTTGCATGTGTATTAACCATCCAATGTGTTGGGAACCATAAATTTCCATCTCTCAGTGCTATTTATGATTCTTTGTGTGAAATGTTGTTTCGGGATTATATCATAATCCAATTTGCGGGCTCTTATGATCTTGGAGTTGCAAATGTTAAAAGTTCCTAGGAGCTATCAAATATCTCCGGAGCATCTCCTTGATTGTTGTTTAGATCCAGTAGTCCCATAATTGCTTTTTTTGAACAGTCAATCTTGTCTTTACAGAAACTTTCAATGACAATAGAAGAATTTGTCAGAAGAACGCCATACATATTTGAGGATGGTGCAGTTACTGTTGGATCTAGGGAAGCTCGTGTTTTTGAGATTGATCCTATGACTGGAAAGCTGATTCATAGCTATCTGTTGTCTGATTCTCCGACTATGTTGGTGAGCTATGATATAAAAAATAAGGATATGCTAAAATCTGGTTTGATGAAACCCCTTGAGCCACGACTATATATTACAAGGACTGATTATTCTTTGAAGTCCTTTTTGCCGGGCTCGGAGGAAGTTTCCTGGAATATGACGATGGCAGAAATAGGGGCTACTTTACTTTGTCCTAACGCTGAGAATCCAGCAAGCAGGGTTCCATTGAATCTAAGAGATACTGTCGATTTAGATATTGACTTTGAATTTTCTATGCCATTGTTATGTCAATCAAAAGGACCTGTCTATCGGCAGAGAACTCTCTTTTTGTTAGAATCCTATAGGGCTGAAAATTCGACGCTTTCTAAACCTGACACAACCTTCATGCATCCTAGAGCAAACATACGAGGGGACAGTAGCAGAAAGGCAGTGAAGGAGCACCAGCCACTGAATAAGGACCAGGAACGTGGGAAGGGGATTGAACTCACAGCTTTGTACGTGGTTCTTTCCATGATTATGCTATTTATTTCTTACTGCAAATATGTACCATGGATAAAACAGATCTTGAACGAGCAAGGTGAACTCAAAAGATGGATGCCTTATAAGAATCTCGGTTATTGCACTGTTAATGGACGTAGGCTTGGTAAATTATTGGTATCTAGTACAGAAATAGCTAAAGGAAGCAACGGAACCATTGTCCTTGAGGGAATTTATGAAGGCCGACCGGCTGCTGTGAAACGCCTTGTCAAGGCTCACCATGATGTGGCTTTCAAAGAAATTCAAAACCTTATAGCTTCTGATCAACACCCAAACATTGTTCGATGGTATGGAGTTGAGTATGATCAAGATTTTGTGTATCTTTCTCTGGAACGTTGTGCATGCAACTTAGATGATTTGATCCAGATTTACTCCAACTCGACTTTGAACCATGTTTTTAGTGAGAATAAAGGTACGAGAACTACCACCGAGTACAAGCTCCGCTTGGGTATCATAAAGAATCTTATGCAGGACCTGACTCTTTGGAAGCCAAATGGCCATCCATCACCTCTCTTGCTTAAAATGATGAGGTCAGTTACAAATTTACGATGCAACATGATTTAATCCTAAAAGATTACTAACATACACTGTGCGTTTTCTAGTCTTCCAACTACTAGAAAGCATGTCTGGATAAGAAAATAGGTACTCATATGTCATGTACCTTAAAGCTGGTTATAATTGTTTTCATATTCTTATTTAGGATAGGCATACTTATCCTTTCAAGGAGATTTATATTATTATAAAAAATAAAAATAAAATAAATCCTTCCAAGTAGACGAAGTATACCTTGCCTTGCTTTTGTTAAGTTGATGAGGTGGCACCATACTCACCGGTCTTTGGATGCATTTCTGGAATTTTCATGTTTTGTACCGGCATAGGAATTCGTTATGAGTGATAGTCCTCAGAATCCATGATTTGGGTCCAGAGGTTTAATTAAAGAGTGTAGACTGACTTCTTGTCAATATTTAATTGCATTAATACTAGTTGGGGTCGGTTTTCAGCTCACCTTTCAATTTTTATCTGTTATGTAGGGACATAGTATCTGGGATTAGACATTTGCATGAATTGGGAATAATCCACCGGGACTTGAAGCCTCAAAATGTCTTGTTAATTAAGGAAAGATCTTTATGTGCAAAGCTTTCTGATATGGGTATTAGTAAGCGACTAGTAGGAGATATGTCTTCCTTGGGCCATCATGCTACAGGCAAGTCTTCTTAGTTTTTTTTTTTTTTTTTTTTTTTTTGTGTGTTCTTTCTTTCCTAGATACATTACTTCGTCGATTATACTCCACATTTAGGTTTGCAGAATACTCCACACAAGTTTTCTAAACCAAAACTGAAGCTCATTAGGTTTTTTTTGTTTTTTTTTTTTTTTTTTTTTTTTTTTTGTTTGTGTTCTTTCTTTCCTAGATACATTACTTCGTCAATTATACTCCACATTTAGGTTTGCGGAATACTCCACACAAGTTTTCTAAACCAAAACTGAAGCTCATTCTGGGTGTTATACTTCTGTTGGTTGATCTCATCTTTCTCTAACGACTATCCCATTTAGTAGAATAAGTATTGAGACTACTAGGATAGTCAAGAGCTGAGTTCAATGTTTCTGGTCCGCTTTGCTTCTCTGTATATCCAAAGGAGTCGTAAGTAAATGCTTAACAAAATAAATTCTAATCAAAGATGATAGTGTCATAGGCTGTGGCAGTTCCGGTTGGCAAGCCCCTGAACAGCTTCTTCATGGACGCCAAACACGTGCAGTTGATTTGTTTTCCTTAGGCTGTGTCCTCTTTTTTTGCATCAGCGGTGGTAGACATCCATTTGGCAATCATCTGGAGCGTGATATGAATATTGTGAAGAACCAAATGGACCTCTTCTTGGTGGAGTATATCCCTGAGGCCAAGGATCTTATTTCACACTTATTAAATCCTCGACCTGAATTGAGGTAAGCTGTAAGAGTAATAGAATTTCTTTAAATATGAATTACTCGTGAAAAACTAGAATTTACATCAAAAGTCCACGATACCAGTGTTACACTCCTCTCAAGGAAAAAACAAAAAAGGGAAGGATTCTTTTCGAGAACCACCCCTAAACACAAATCTCATGTTCACAAAATCATAGAAGAAATAGGTTACTTGGGCTGAAAGGACTCTAAACCTATAGGAATTCTATCGCCTATTAGGATCTACTCGTTTCAATTCTTATGCCAACGCTATATGAATTCTGATTCTCATATGATGGAATGCCTGACAAACAATTCATTTTACTGCTGCTCAATATATCCTAGACTTAGTTGAAGATGGATGTCACATTAATGTTTGCTGAACACAAAATGAAGTGTCTCTAGTTCATGAAGCCATCCATGCAGGATTCTGGAAGTCTATCACAACTCAATTTGTATTATTTATTTTTTTATTTTTTATTTTTTATTTTTTATTTTTTCAAGGGTTTAACAAGTTCATGGCAAGATATCTCTGGACCCTTATTTTAGTGAGGTGTCCTTACTGTTATATATTCTAATTGTCTGAGATATTGGAAGGCCTATGGTTCTCTTTTATGTCTGAGATATTGAAAAGTATCTAGAAGCGATTCACAGAATTGCTTAGAGCTGAATATGGAGTTCTTTATATATATGATATGAAAAAATATATATGTGATTTATGGCAGGCCAAAAGCATTCGAGGTGTTGCAACATCCTCTTTTCTGGAGTAGCGAGACAAGGCTCTCATTTCTTCGTGAAATTAGTGACAGAGTAGAATTGGAAGATAGGGAGGCTGGTTCTAATCTCTTGAGAATGTTAGAGAGAATTGCTCCGGTGGCTTTGGGTGCTAGATGGGATGAGAAGATGGAACCAGTCTTCATCAGTAACATCGTCCAGTACAGGCGTTATAAGTATGACAGTGTTCGAGATCTGTTGCGAGTCATCCGTAACAAGTTGAATCATTATAGAGAACTGCCAAAAAAAATTCAGGTTCTTTCTGGGACTGATAATATACACAAACTTTTACAGTCTACTTTTGTAAATATTGGCAACTCACCATACCTTGCTCAACCTGGAATTCCCCGTCACTTGAAAAAGAAAAAGGTAGCCAGTGAAATAATTGTGATATGGGTTCGGAGTTGGCTGTTTCACCTTCTGAAATAGAGTAATATCATTGAATTTACTAAATTGGCTGGAAAGGCATAGTTAAATATAGAAATGATACTATCATGCTGGAGCAAACCCTGTTCTTCCAATCATCCAGGACAATGCCACTTAACTGTCCGACCTTTTCCTGTGTTTTAGATATTGAATTTGCATTTTCCTCGAAATTCGTAGAGTTCTATACGAGCACAAAGTAAGTAGGGATTTTTAGTAAGATCCTTTAGAATAAATAAACCTGTTCATGAGGGGTATGTTGAAACTTCTTGTGCAAATTGGGTTTTAATAGATGGAGGGCGGCTATGCTCCTCTGACCTTTGTTCTCTTGGCTTGGTTATCAGAATGCTTCTCGGATATTCATTTCTGTTACTAAAATTTTAGTGGTTTTCTTTTTTTAGGAACTTGTCGGACCAGTTCCTGAAGGATTTGATGACTACTTTGCAAGTCGGTTCCCAAGATTGGTGATTGAAGTTTATAAAGTTGTGTATAGATACTGCAGGGAGGAAGAATGCTTTCACAATTACTTCAAAGCCAATGTCGACTAACCTCTTTGCTTCTCTCCGATTTCTTGGACATATGGGATTGTAAATTGTTAGTTAATGGACATGTTGTAAATGTTGTTGTAATTTGGTGTATATTATACTTATACTTTTCCTCCTCATTTTCTTTTTATTTAATTTTTTTTTCTGTAAAAATGTTATTATAGAATATTGACAGGGATATATGGACCAAAAAGGGGGTGTCATAAAATGTTCTAGCAGTAGCAGCAAGATTGACATTTGAAGATGATTCCGAATGCCTGATGCTAGAACTAGGTGATGAATGATGCCCGCTTCTATTGCTTCTACACGAAGCCCTCTCCCTTTGCCTTCTCTTTTATCGTCTTTTGACAACATCTTCTTTCTCGTCCTCGAACAAAAGAAATGTTTGAAGATGTCCGGACTGAGAGCTGATTTGACCAGAGCCAGCACTAGACTCGATATCATACGGACTGTAATGCTTGATGTACTGCTTAAGCATTAGGACCAGAGACACCAAGAAAGAAGCTACGCAGGCTAATCCACATATCAGGAAGAGTCCCTGAAAGCTGTGTAAATGAAGCTGGTCCACCTGAAACTTGGAGCTTTGTGAAATGCAAGCACTTCTCGTAAGCCATTTGTCAGGATCCTTTTGAGGTCCCCATTCTCAGATAGTTTCAAAACGGCAGTTGACATGTCAACTGCCAAAGGGGAGTCCCTTGGGAAGACCTTAAAACACACGTATATATTATATAGTCACGACTTATAACTATAATCAATTTGACCAACGATTGTTTAAAGGGATACTCACCCCACCCATTTGGAGTGAACTCTTGACCAACGATACTGAATTCAAATCGGGTGGAAAGAAAGAGCTCTATATATGCACGCTCGTCAACAACTGCAGCAACACGCCCCTTCCGTGGACCATCTTTCAAGGCCTTAGCATAATCTTCTGGCGATTTGAGAGGAACAAGCCGGGACTCATGGATGCCCAGTTCCTCAATTAGGTAATTTCGAGCAAATGAACCCTGCCGATAACCGACTGGATCGCTGCTCGAAACCAAAGTTTCAATGCCCCTAATGGGAGAAGAAAGCTGCCGCACTGTAAGGATTGAGGTCAAGCTTGCAGTATAGCTTGAGTTGACTATAAGAACCACAAATAACCATATAATCAGCACTAGGCGACCAAGGGTGCTGACTCTATTTTCTCCTACACAACAATTATACGACTATAATAAGCTTGAAGTAAACTGACATTCTACCAAATGGACGATGACTTTAGAGGAAAATAAAAAAAGGGCAAGAAAAAGCAGCTGGTAATCAAATGGCTTTGTTTACTTACTATGGGCAAAGAACAGAGTTGAAAAGCTAAACCTGCAGCATGAAAGAAGAATATAGAAGTTATATTGAATCCAGACATAAACAGTCCGCATGCAGATCGCAGTTGAAAGCAAAACGAGAATGAATTTTCAGCCACTTTAAGCCTGTGCTCCAAAATCCAAACAACGGCACCCACAACGAGGAAAAAGAGAGCTGGGACAAGCCACATCCTGAGAGTGAATGGCTGTAGAAAAGCCATAGCACTAGAGTTCGACTTCATAACCGGAGCGACAACTACTAGGCCAGATTCGATGTAGGGTTGAGTAAAATCAACCATTCTCGTTCGATTGGTGATGATTGCAATATCACCTATGGCTGCATTATAGACCCCTGCTGTGATTAGACTAACAAGCTCAGTACAACTTGGGTTATTCTGGCCATCCCCAAATGGAATCAACTTATATGGAACAGCATAAGGCCGCAAATTAACTCCCGCAGTGAATACATAAACGCAGTACCCAGCGAACATGTCAGTGCCTTGTACTTGTGACTCAAATTCAAGATAACTAACTCGTTTGGGGACTCCTATTCTCAACTGCAGTCCATTGTTTGGAAACACCCACCCGCGAGGCTTTTGAGATGTTGGTGTTAAAAGAATTACAGGTCACCTTTGACTAGTAACTATTGTTATAAATATTATTCGCTTATTTAGAATATATTATGTATAATTAGATATTTATATATGGTAATAGCTAAAGTTAGAGGTCAAATATCAGTATATAAATATTTCTATTTTTGCTTGCATTTGATTTATATAAGGTAGACTCTAAAATTGAAGAATATACAATTTTTCAGCAGTAAATTTCTGAAGTGTCATGGCATTAGAGCCACAGTTCTAAGTCTTTGTTGTCCTTTGTTATCAAACCTTCTACTCTCTTTTTTTTCTTGTTCTCTTAATCTTATGTCTATAGATAAGTTAGACGCTTCCTTAATTCGTTTTAATGGCAAGAACTACTCATCCTCGAGTACTTCACTTCACGATTTTTATCAAAGGTAAGGAGCTGTGAGGGCATATTGATGGCAGCAAACTTTTTCTTGACAAAAGCATAGACCAACACGCCAAAGTGGGAAGTCAAGGATGCTTAGGTCATGTCATAGATTTTAGGATGGGTTGAACCCAAAATCGTCCTAGATCTTCGTTCATCGAAGACAGTAGCCGAGATGTGGAATTACCTTAAGAAGATATACAGTCAACAAAACATTACTCAATGATTTCAACTTAAACATGAATTGGATATGCTACAACAGGATAGTCTCTCTCTTTCTGATTTTTACTCTATTTCCAATAATCTTTAGACTGAGTACACTAAGATAATTTATACTCTCCTGCCATCCGAAGGACTTAGTTCGGTCCAATCTGTCTATGAAATTACTAAAAGGGATCAATTCCTCATGAAGCTGAGAACTGAATTTAAAGCTACTATATCCAATCTCATGAACCGATAATATATCCCCTTCTTGGATGTATGTCTTAATGACTTACTTCATGAGGAACAACATTTTTTCACTCACACCACTATGAAACAATGCCAATCCACATTTGTTCTTGTGACCATTGCAACACAAGGTAAGTCAAGAAGTCGGGATATGAGTACTCTTCAATATTTATGTTGCAAAGGCTTTAGTCATTTTGCCTCCAATTATCCCCAAAAATTATGCAATTACTACAAAAAAGGATGAACATATCGTCAAGAACTACCTTATTCGACCACCAAAGAAATTGGAAACAATATACTTCACATCAGTTGGTTCTCCTTATGCCATAAGTTTTATGGATACAGCTCCTCTTACACAGAGTACTCTTACTCTTGTTTTACCTGTGACCCCTAAATGCTTCAACAAATGATCATTTCTACATTTTCAATTTTAGAACTCTCAGGTGAACCCTTTTCTACCTCATCTCCTTGGTATTTTGATTTTGGAGCCTCCTACCATATGACAAACAATGTTGATTCTCTCACTAATATAAAGAAATATTTCGAACCTCTCAAAATTCATACTGCTGATGGCAATTCTTTACCCATCACGGTAACTTGTGATAAATTTTCATCTCTACCTGATGTCTTTGTCTCCCCTCCCCTGGTCTCACTACTAATCTTATTTCCGTTGGTCAGTTGGTTGAAACAAAATTGTAAAGTATAATTTTCTAAATCTGGTTGTGTTGTGTTGCATCAGCAATCCTAAAGGATGATCGCGAAGGGGCTATGATGAAACATGCGCACCCATCTCCAAGATGACAATTGTCCCCACCATACTCACCATTTTTGCTTCCTAATAATGGCCTTCACATCAACTGGATGTCAAGAACGCATTCCTCCACGGTGATCTCAAGGAAGATGTTTACTTGAAACTTCCCTCTGGTATGCAATCTTCTTCACTAATGTTGTTTGCAAACTAAAACGCTCTCTGTATGGTTTGAAATAGGCACCGAGGGTATGGTCTGAAAAATTATGATCCACTCTTCTTGGTTTTTCATTCGCTTAAAGTCAGGTTGACTCCTCCCTTTTTTTACAACGAACATTTAAGGGCATTGTCTCCTTCTTGTTTATGTAGATGATATCGTTATCACTGGATCCGACTTCGAGGCCATTATGAGATTCAAACTTTACTACACTCTTCATTCCACATAAAAGATCTCGACCACTATACTTATTTTTTGGGCTTAGAGGTCCATCATCAGCCTCAATGCCTCTTCTTGAATCAACACAAGTATAGTCAAGATTTGACCCATTCGGCTGGCCTCATCGATTCTACTTCTATTGACACCCCCTTGGAACTCAATATGAAATATCGTCGCGATGAAGTGGATTTACTAGAGGATTTTACTCTCTATAGGAAATTGGTTGGAAGTCTTATTTATCTAAATATTACCCAACCTAACATCTCCTATATTGTTCATACGGTTAGTAAGTTAATGCATGAACCAAGGCATCTCCATTTATCCACCGTACAACATATTATTCGCTACATTCTTGGCACACCAAGTCGTGGCTTATTCTTCCCTACTAGCTCATCTCTCCAACTATGAGCCTATAATGATGCTGATTGGGCCGGTTGTCTAGACACCGGGAAATCTACAACCGGGTGGTGTATGTTTCTTAGCGATGCATTTATCTCTTGGAAATGCAAGAAGTAGGATCACGTCTCAAAATCATCTACTGAGGTTGAGTAGCATGCCATGTCTGTTGCTTGCTCTGAAATCATTTGGTTGCGGGGTCTTCTCACGGAGGTCGGCTTTTTCCCCACTCATCTGACTCTACCACATGGTGATAACACTAGCGCAATCTAAATTATAGCCAACCTAGTCGACCATGAATGCACCAAACATATCAAGGTTGATTGTCACTCCATCAGGGAAGCCTATGACCATCAAATCATCACACTTCTACATATCTCTACTACACTGCAGATCGCCAACATCTTCACTAAATCCTTGTCACATCAGCATCATCAATTCATAGTTAGTAAATTGATGCTCGTTGATCTACCAACATCAATTTGAGGGGGGATATTAAAGGAATTACAGGTCACCTTTTGATTAACAACTATTGTTGTAAATACTATTTCCTTACTTAGAATATATTAGTTGTAATTAGACACTTATATATGTTAATAGCTAAGGTTAAGGGCCAAATATCAGCATGTAAATATTTCCATTCTAGCTTGTATATGACTTATATAAGGTAGACTCTAAAACTGAAGAATACACAGTTTTTCAGCAATAAGTCTCTCTAAAGTATCAGTTTGTCTAGGCCAAATATCACCATATAGCTTTTGGTTGGAGCCTGAGCAATTTGGTGGCAGCTTTGAGTGAACTAGCAAATCATGAGGCAAAACTGATAAGGTTGAATGATTGGACCAATAACCAATTCTCTTAATCCATGTGCCAACCGCATTGATGATTTCATACATAGGATGAATAAGGTTCATATCTGAAGTGAATCAGAGGGGGTCTATTACCTAGTTCATATTAACCTCTAAAATGTTTTGCAACAAAATCTTGCCTTCATTAAATATGTTCGTTGAATCAAGATGTGAATTACCTCTGCTATCTGTGTAGTTAGCTGCCATTAAATTGGAGTGGTTTGAGAAAGAAAGATTTCCCCTAGTTTAAAAATACATTAATGGCATAAGCAAGCATCCACATAGTATCATAGGCATATAGGCCGTAAGTACTCAATTCGAGAGGGCCATTTGACTACTAAATCTGCAGGCAGTGACCATTAAATTGGAGTGGTTTGAGAAAGAAAGATTTCCCCCAGTTTAAAAATAAATTGATGGCATGAGCAAGAATCCACACAGTATCATAGGCATACAGGTCGTAAGTACTCAGTTCGAGAGGGCCACTACCTATAGCTTTAGTAGTCAAGTTGGTCCATCTGGAAATAAGGCTTCTTTTAAGTTGGGAATTAGAGTTTATATCTATTAGGGAAGAAAACCAGTTAGTGGCTATTCACACATACCCATCTCTCATCATTCTGAGATACTGAGCCACATTAAGCACCAACAAACTTATGGTCTCGTAAGTGTGAATAACAAGAATCTAAGATTGTGTTAAGGCCACCTGAATAAGTATATCAATGACCTCATCTTTGTTAGAAATGGCTTGTTTTGGATTGATGGATCGACAGCTCGAGGGTCGATAGATCAACGTACTTATTGGCTCGATTGCGCAACACACTCAAAGAGGTCAATTGCTCGACGTACTACTCGATGAGTCGAAGGATCGAAGTACTTGATGGGTCGATAGGTCGGCATACTCGACAGCTGCAGTTTGTTTGTTATTTGTAGAAGAAGTCTTGGAAGCTATTTTTATGTGTGATGGTTGAATCATTGCTTCCATCACTCATTATCTATTGTTTTGGTTGTGCTAATCAAGTTCTTGAAGCCAAGAACCATGTTTGGATTGGATTTGTCCTTTGGACTCTTTGACAGTATGGTGAATTGCTTCTACAGCATGTTTTGCTGCAAAAGCCACACTTTTTTGGTTTATGATATAATTGATCATTGGTTGTATTTGTCGTTAGCTTTTAATCTTGTTTTTACTTTATTTAAGGGATGTAGTTGGTAGCATTGTAATATGTTTCAATATATTGTTATTTATGTTGTAAACATTCAAGTTTAATACAATCTGGTTTTTCTGCAATTTTTTACACTTCCTCTGTTCTTGTTTATTTGAGTTCTATTTTCTAACATAGTATCAGAGCCTCAATCTTAAAGAGGACTAGTGTAAACCTAGATTCTTTGTGTCAAACCCTCTTAAGTTTAGTTTCACCATAATCAAACTATGTCGAATCCAAATCAAGTAAGTTTACCATTCACCACCAGTGTTTAATGGGAAGGAGTATTATAATTAGAGTGACAAAATGTAAAACTACCTGATTGCATTTGATCTATGGGGAGCTATTGAAGAATGGTATGATCCACCTACTGAGGATGTTAACCTCACAGTGAATCAATTACAGGTAGATAAGGAGAAAAAATAGAAAACATTTATGGCCATGACTATCATCCAGTCAGCCATTTCCAATGAAATCTACACCAGAATTCTTGGTGTCAAAAATGCTAAGATAGCATGGGAAACACTTCAATCCAAGTTTCATGGCACTAAGAGAGTTGGTGCAGTTAATCTTTTAATTGCTAGAAGAAATTTTTCAAGCTCTAAGAATGAAGGAAGATGAACCAATTCAAGCTTATATAGAAAAGCTTAATGAAGCAATCAGCTACATAAAGATACTTTGTGATAATATCTCTGAGTCACAGATAGTAAACAAAGTGTTGGTGTCTCTACCATCGAAATTTGACTCTAAAGTTGATGCTATAAAAGAGACTAAATATTTATCTACTCTCACTATTTGTGATTTGCTAGGGTCTCTACAAGCTAATGAGAGGAGACATTTAAATAGAGCAAGTGTCATGTTTGAAGGTGTTTTACTAGCTAAGCACAAGCAGCCTTGGAAGAAGGAAAATTAGACAAGCAGTTCAAAGGACAGGTATGACAATATGAAGCAGTTTAGTTGTAACTTCTATAAGAAAAATAGTCATATCGAGAAGTTTTATTGGAGCAAAAATAAGATTGAGTGCTCAATCTACAAAAAGCTTGGACATGTGGATAAAAACTACAAGAGAAACCCTTCTAAATTTGGACCCTCATCCCAATAAGAAAGTGCAGCTAAACAAAAGGAACATTTGTTCATGGCTCATTCAAATTTTGAGTCCAAGAAAGAATGGCTTATTGATAGTGGATGTTCAAATCACATGTCACATGATCTTGGTCTACTTGAGACAATATACAAGAATTTTTCAACCAACATAATAATGGCAAATGGAGAAATAATTTGAGCTCATGGCAAAGGAAATGTTGTCATACAAACTAATGGTGGAATCAAACATACAGCCAATGTGTTATATGTGTCTGACATCAATCAGAATCTGTTGAGTGTAAGGTAAATGATAAAGCATGGATACACTCTAATATTTAGAGGATCTCACTGTGTTATTCATGATGCTCAGCTAAATGAAGTGGGAAGAGTTCTAATTTAGTACAATTGCTTCATTATAGATTGGAAACATCAAGCTTTGTCATGCATGGGAGTATATACTTAGACATGGCACAAAATTTTTGGCCATTTTGATCTCAAGTCTATCAAGAAGCTAAACTAAAAAATTATTACAAAAGACATGCCTTATGTTCAACCTCAGTATGAAGTTTGTGAAGGCTATCAACTTGGAAAGATGAAAAAAAACGTATTTCAAAAAAATCAAGCTATAAAGGCTGTAGAGAAGCTTGAGTTGATCCACTCAGATGTACGTGATCCATTTAATGTGGTTTCTCTAAATGGCTTTAAGTATTTTATCATCTTCATAAATGACAAGTCAAGATTCTATTGGATATACTTTCTCAAAGAAAAGTCTGAAGTGTTTTCTATTTTCATAAAGTTTAAAGCATTGGTGGAGATAGAAAGTGAGAAGAGAGTAAAGGCCATCAGAACAGATAATGGAGGAGAATACTTGTCACTCGAGTTCAAGCAATTTTGTTAAAGTAATGGTGTTAATCACCAACTTACTATTCCTTATAATCCTCAATAGAATGGTGTTTTTGAAAGGAAGAACATAACCATAATGGAGATGATAAAAATTATGTTATTTGAGAAGAAAATGCTAAGAAGTTTTGGGCTGAAGAAACAAGCACAAGTATGTACATTCTAAATAGACATCCAACTAAGTCTGTGAAGAAAATGGCTCCTTTTGAAGCCTAGTATGAGAGTAAGCCTTCTGCCTCTCATTTGAAAATTTTTGGCTCAATGTGCTTTGCGCATATACCATATGGAAAAAGAGACATGCTCTCTGAGAAGGCCGAGAAGTGTGTGTTGGTAGGTTGCATCCTTAATGCCAAAGCATACAGGGTATGAAGGCATGATGAATTCTAGATAGCATACAGAGGGCAAATCTTCTATCATCTCTTTTCAAGCTTAGCTTCTAGATAGCTTTGAGGTCAAAGTGGCCAAATCACTTGTGCCTCTCCAAAACATGTCATCATTGCATATGAAGGCATGATGAATTCATTGTACTAAGAAGTTGATGTTTAACACTAGAACTTTAGTTGCTTCAATCTTCTTAGAATCTGATATGTTGCAGTGATCTTCCTTGAATAGTAGCATGTTACCGTTTCTCATAAGTTATCCCACACTCAGCAGATTATACTTCAAGTTAGGGACCAAGAAGACATTTGCAATCAGTCTAGAGTTTCTCCTTGTTTTCACAGAAATCGTGCATTTTCTATGAGCTTTCACTTTCTACCCATTTCCTACTGTGATTGAGGTTGTGAAGCTTCTATCTATATACTTGAAAAGTCCGTCATCATATGTCATATGATTTATGCAGCTATGATCTATCAACCATTCATTCTTGGATTTGACTTTCACATATTCACTGGCCATGAATAGATGCTCCTCTCTATCTTCTTGTTCGGATACATTTTTCTTCATTCTTCTTTTTATAATCCTTTTCAATATGGCTAAACAGTTTGCAAAAGTTCCCTTCCAATAACATGTTTTTTCTTAATGATTCTTCCTCTTGCAGATCGAGTAGGGAGGAAGTTTCTTTTTTCGAAAGTGACTTGAACCAGATGGGTTGCTTCCTTGATACTTCTTCCAGCTTTTGGTTTTGCCTTTGGTCAAGTAAGCTTCTTCAACTTGCTCCTTTAATTGCTTAGGGTGCCTCTGCTCATTTGCTTCCGGAGAACCTGTAAGCTCAGTTAAGGTTAATGATCTAAGGTATTTGCTCTCTTTTATGGTATCGATCTTGGAATCGAATTTTACTGGTATCCTAACTAACATCTTATCCACAATCATGTTTTCAATGATTGTTTCTCTCAGCACTTATATCTGGTTGGTGACTTTTTTCATCCTTCGAGAGTAATCTTTGATGGTTTCATTATCCTTCATCTTTAATGTCCCGTACTCTTTCTTAAGATTCAAGAGTCTAATACTCCTTACTCTTTTTGTACCTTGGAATTATATTTTCAGAATGTTTCATGCTTCTTTGGCAGTCTGATAACCCATGATATATGAGAAGAGTTTGTCTTCTATTGCTAATTGAATAACAGACAGTGCTCTATAGTTATTCTATTTTCCAATCTTATGCTTCTTGATTTACTCTAATGTGTAGTCCACAGCTTCAACTGGAGTTATGTATCCTTCTTCTACTGAATCCCACAACCCAAATGCATGTAGATAAGTGATCATTCTTGTTGACCAAAACTGGTATCATTCCCTTTTAAATATCTGAGGTGGAGGCAGATTTACACCATTGGATACCATGGTGAGTCTATTATGAGCTTTTGATTGAGCATTTTGGGAAGAGTCTAAGTGCGTTCGATTTTTAAAACTCTCTCTCACAACTTGCATTCTGATACCATGTAAGAATTCGAGCTTGAAGTAAGGATTGAGAGAGAGTAGTAAAAAAAAGAACATCAATTTGATAATATTTGCAGGAAACTTTTTTCTCCAAGATGATAAACAATACAAGTACATAAATATCAAACTAATTAATGCACCATTATAATCCTTAAGATCAAATCTAAGTTTCTATCAATATTCTTCACTTACATGACACACTAGCATGACAAGCACAAAAACTAGAAAATCTGGAAAAGTACAACCACTAAAACAAATGGAGTTCCAACTTGTGATTTTGAGCTCTATGCCTCCAATGCTTCTGGAATCAGCTTCTAGACAACATATACTTCTGGTCAAACTTGTTGGCATGATCAGATCTATTGTAGAATTTAAAATTGGCTTTTGACTTGTTTTGTAAATAAACTAGAAAAAACTAAAACTGCAGCCGTTGACCCGTCAACTTGTAGAGCCATCGACCCATCGACCCTGTCGACCCCATCGAGTTCTCAAGCCATTGAGCATCGACCCCATCGACCTATTCTCAAACTAATTGAATTCTAACCGCTACAAACTCCAGAAAACCTCCTCTAACTATTGGTATGAAAGTCAACACCAATTCAATCGGCATTCAAAAAGTCAGCCCTCTACACTTCATACCTCATTAGCAAAGATTTCATGAACTTCAAATACATAAGAATAAAACATTGTGATATCTATAAAAGACACACAACTTGCAACCGTGGGATAGTATGGACTAGAGAAGGATGCTCAGTGAAAGAAGATGATGATGATGACCACCACCGCGACAAGGTATGTATTCAAGTTTTGGGGTAGTATGGACTATTGAGTTTGAGCAGGAATAGAAAGCACATGAGGAGAGAAGGCCATAGTTGCAAAGCTTGGAGCTTTTAAAGCTTGAAAATCGATCAGTTGATTCCAGAAAGTATACAACAAATAAGTAACGGATGATCTAGGTGGGCACAGATAGAGAACGGACCGTTGGAGTTCGTTTGATGGGGTATTGGGCCATATTGAAGTTCGTGTGAGCTTGCTTTCGAATCAACTAGTTCAAAACAACATGATGATACTACCAGGGCCCAAGCCCATCAACAACACAAATAAAACCAGTTATGGACCTGAAAAGGAAAATCCATAAGGACCATAACGAATATAACCCACGAGAGCCGCTAAAAAAAACCACCACACATACAGATCCCAGATAACTTGTGTCGTCTTGGTTAGTTAGATCAACTAAAGTGAATCGCAGTTTTCCATCTCACTGTTAGATATCCAAGAAAGATGAAAAACAGTGATCTGGCAACCATAAAAGACAAGGAAGGGAATCATGGGCACACCCTAAAAAGAGGAGTTAAGGTACCCTGCAAAATGGGGCCGGATGGAGATAAGTTCTTCCGATGTGCTTCGTACATGCATCCTTATATTGAGTTTGTTGCTTTGCCTATTTTTGTATCTCAGTCCATGCCACTTGTCGGGGAATGGTTGGTGTTTCTGATGGCTATAAGGACTAGCTAATATTCATGAATGGCACATTTGCATGCAGATTTCCTACACATGATCTTAATTTGTGCATTTAGTATTGGTGAAAAAGAATACAAAAACACCCGGCGCGCGGGTTGCTAAATATGATACGTCAGCTCTTAGAAAGAAATCAATTTTCATTCTGTTTTGGAAGGACAAGCAGAACCATATTAATTAGAAATAAGGAGAGATCAGTTATGATCATGCAAAGGCCAAAACGAGAAGACAAATGAAGTTGAAAAGGGCCGAAGCGGTGAAGATGTTGAGCTGGGATACCGCGTGATCACTCCTAGAAATTGGAACCGTGACTTGTGGTGTTGCTGGAGTATTGTTGCCACCAGCTGGCGGTGGTGGCACACTAGTGACTGCAAAAATAGGAGGTGGCGGATTGTAGTATTTAGGAGTAGACGGAGTAGATGGAGGAGGTGGCGGACTGTAGTACTTAGTACTGTGGTTGCTCTTGTCTCCATAACCTGCAGTTGATAAAATATCATGTTATAGATCCGGCATATGATATAATCTGTCAGTATATATATATCCGGTATATATATACTCACAATTTGACTCTTTCCAAGCCAACACCATCTTCACACGATCAAAAACTATACGGTATCCAGTCATGAAGTTTTCTGCACGCGAGGGAACCAATATTATTAACTGTATACATGTTCGTTAATTATTTTTTTCTAGAACTAATATCAATCCAGAAACAGATACTTACGTCCAATGAGATTAATATCTTCACTTTTGAGAACGGCTAGACAAAAAACATAAGTTTTATCCTGAAGATGCGTGACGTTAAATCAATAATCAGTAATGCATGGGAAATGTTACGGATATACATCAGGATCAGACAGCAAGTGGGTTGAAGAGGAGCTTACCGTAGTGGCGAAAAATATTAGTGGGTCAAAAACGCGATATTGGGCCCCACCGCCCATTGAAAGACTCACTATCGGATGTGATAATGTTGTTTGATCGGGACTGCACACGAAAAATTATTATTTTATTTTACTAATAAGGAAGTCGTAACTTTTGCATTTAAACTTGTTAATTAAGTGGATTTGAGTTTAATGAGGAGCCATATCATGTAATGACAGTACAATTAATTAATTACTTCTTGTCTGATGAAATGGTATTGTACCTTAGTTGGTAGCAATATTCGAAAGGGATATCAGAATCGTTATACCGTTTTTCTTGGATCTCGGAATCGAACTGCATGCATATATGATAAATTGATAATGATATGATTACTATACTATATATACTCAAAGTCGTATATATATATATATAGATATATATAAAAATATAATATATAGTTACTTACTTTTGAGGTAATGAATGTATAGGATGGGTCGTTTAGGTACGTGAAGGAGGTCCCAGAGTCAAAAATGGCAGTAAAATCAATATTTTTGGCAATCGCTCCCACTTCAATTCCAGCGACGCTAATGTAGTATGTTGGACTGGCGCGTCCGGAACCGGAAGTAGAAAGGAAACTAATCTCAGGTAATTATTACAAGCAAATAGCATAGAATCTATCAACCAAGGATCGGATATCATACGTATCGAATATAATGATAAAGTAAATTTAATAATTTAATAATATAATATGATATAGATATACATTTTAAAATTTATTATTATTATCTTTTTATTTATAACTTTTAAACTCTTAACTTTAAATATAAATAGTATATAATTCTTGAATATTTTTAACCTCTAACAAAAATAAACATATGTATTAATAGAAAGTATATATACATAAACTATTAGTAAAAACTATGAGTATACGGTGTATGTAAAGGTTTCCCAAAAATTACTAATAAGATTATATATAATGTATCACACATCAAAAAAGTTTTCAAAATATTACCAATATTAAACATCAAATATAATTACTATAATTTTCTCCAAAAAAACTACTAAAACAAACAAATTTCATATGAAAATACAGGAAGAATAGATAAAAGTAAGATAAATAAAATAAATAAAGTTGAAGAAGAAATATATATATTAGAACTTAAAAGTATATAGAAATGCATTAAGAAGAGATATTATGTTAATTATTTTTATTCTTGGATTATTTATTGAATAGACAAAATTTAAAAAAATATATTTTTTAACTTCTAAAAATATCGTAAATTATCAAAATATATCAAATATTATTTATAGAATATCTTAAAATATTGGAAAATATAAAAAATTATTTTAATTTTAATAATTTTTTTAATATGTCATATATATCGAATGAGTATGAACAAGTAAGAGTATCGAATATATATACGACACATGTATGTAATGCATTTTGAAATATTGGTGCCTCATAAAATAGAATAATATGTATGTACGTACAATGTATGTATAAGTATGTATCATGTTTGTATATACATCGATCGAAGATAATTGATTCAAAAGCTGAGTTGAAATACATACAATTGAGTGTTTTTGATATTGAAAGGCGTTTCACTTTGGTCAGAGGTACCCTCATCTCCAAAGTCAATCCTCCCGAGCCCATCAGCTCCAAAACACATAGAAAAAGAATCCAGTATTAGTCCTTGCCCTGCTAATACGCTCGGCACCGCTATCTGGTCCATACCAAGCCCTAAAAGACCGTTCGGAGCCGCACCCTCCAGAAATATACCTGTCTGAACCTTGCCGCAACTGCACCGATCCATGGAATTAACAGTATTCAAACACATGCATGAGCATGGCCGGCGTCATACAATTATAAAAATAACTATCTGTTATATAGATGGATATAGTAACTCACCCGAAGGTGATGTTTGCATCGACTGCCTTCATCTGAACATCATCGGTGACCAGATGCAGCACATCCTCGACTAGAAACCCAGTAGAGGAGGTGTTTACTGAAAGGTACCGAACTTGGTAGGGACAGGTAGCAGCCCGGGAAGGGCACGAGCTGGTTTGAGACGACGGACACAAGGTGCTGCTGCACGGAACACTGCGGCTGGTGGTTGATGAATCAAGGCTGTATATATTTAATTTGATCAACTCTCCGTCTGCTGTCTTTATTCCGGTGATGCAAGAAGAAGTGGACGTACAATCACATGGTATCCAGAACACATCGCTGCCAGTGTCTAGAGCCACAAGATACGATGAACTTGGAGTTCCCACTGATACATTCGCGTAATGCAGACTGAAACCAGTTAATCATGAAATCATAAAATCAGTACTTCATTAATCATTTATATTAACATGCACGATCGATTGATATATAGCTAGGTAGAGTTAATCGCATGCATATCTGCACGTACTATCCCAAACGGCTGAGAAAGTAGGTGTCATTGCCACCGTAGAAGGTGAGAATTGGCGGAGCCGCCTTGGGGGAGGTGGCCAGCTTACGGCCGTGGATTAGGCCATCTCTATGGGCCATGGCTACATAGTATGCCCTGCTTCCTTTCTCAGGGAGACCATCAACGGGAAGTATTCCCTTAATCGGATCAGAGAAACGGTGGTGAATGTTGAAGCCGAATTGACCAAGCCCATGGCAGCTCTTCATCATCATCAACATAACACAGATGGGGAGCGTCAACATTAGCATCGAATAATTATTGTAACTATAGCTACAAGCTCTAAAACTAAAACAATTCAAAGCCATGACTTGAAAAATTGAAAGGGACTTATCAGGAGGTAGAGTTAGACGAAGACGATGAACGGGATGGATGGAAGGATGATTATATATAGATTGGAAACAATAGTACTGTGAATTGTGATTGTATATAGTATATACGGAAGCTGGACAAGGAAATTAAGAATACGATTGTCAGCGGGGGAGTTTTAAATAGAAAATAATGTTAGACATAGCGAGGGAATTCAGAGGGTTGTTGATCTCTCCCTGCAGCTAGCTGATCAGAAACAGAAAGAGATGGATCAAACTAGGAGACTTTAGTAACTGGGCACGATATGACCCGACGACTTAGTAATATCATATGATGGATGGATGGATGGATGGATGGATGGATGGATGAAGTCAAATATTCTCATTCTTCCCTGTCTCTAGGTTTTCCGGCTGTAATGTGGGTCCCAGTGCTGATATAAATACTATGTAGTTGTTTATTATAATAATGTCATTATGTTAATCCCCCCAGCTTCATGTACGAGTTGGTAAAGGCATTGACATTTTAATGTATGATTGTTACAAGCTAGCGCTGCGCTGCCCTGCCCTGCTTAGGATATTTTATACATATAAGGAACCTTCTCCGGAAATTGCCAACGACTTTAATTAAAAGTCTTGAAGTGGGAATAATTAATCCAAGTCAACACAACTACATAATTAGATTAGACTATACATCTTACATCATACACCTATCTTAGCTAGCTAGCTAGCTATCTAATTCGGATCATTATCACAATTTAATTCCTTAACCCAAAACATAACTTAATATACTTACCCCCTCAACCCCATGATGAATTATTATTCAATGTGGTTGTCGGTGGCCGGTGCGGGCAATAATATCGATCGATATCCTGAAAAAAAACAAAAGCTAGTGGGAAAATAGAGAATCCACAGAGTACATTATTTAAAATTGATCACGTTGAAAAGGAATTTCACCTCTTTACAGGACCACGGCCATCAGAATTGTACTTGCAACTCTATACACAAACAGAAAGTCGTACTTGTCCACTACATATCTATACCCAAAGTACACTGCCCCAATCGGGACCACCAGTGGAGCAAATGAAGAATATGTCAAGGTAAGCGCAAACACTGTCGGATTAAATGCATAATATTGTGCAAAATCAAACATCTGCTTGGGTGTTGTTCAGGTTCTATTGACGGGATATATAGAAAGATCTTTTCCGTTCGATCTTGGGGAGTCGTACAGATTCTCACACACCTCCGAAGACTATCTACTTCCTGCGGTTCTTGTTCGAATTTGAAATCTTATTGGCACTTCAAGTTAAAAGGCTGTAAAAATATGAAATAAGCAAGTAATTCAAATTTTTTAAGTACGAAATATGTCCATTATATAACAGGTGGAAAGCGGAAAGCGGAAAGCATGCTGTATTTGTGGTTTCTTAGTATGAGAACCATAGTTTGTGATGTAAGTGTTGGGATGGTAAGTATTAACTTTAGTCATGCTAAGGGTTGTTTATATCAGTATTTAAGTATTGGTTTAAATGTACTTATAATCATCATAAATTTAGTATAAATAGAAAAAGCCATTACTGTTATAAGCAAGTAGGCATTTTTCCAGCATTTGATAATTTACTTGTCTTCACAACTCTTCCCAAAATTCCAACAGTTCTAACGGGTACTCTTCACTTTGTTCCGGAACCAAATTGAGCATGTCATTCTTCCGAGACTTCTTAATCTTCTTCTTTAACCATGGGATAGAAGCCAACAGGTCATAAGATATTCCAAAGAAAGAGCTTGTTATCAAAAACGCCAGAGAGGAAAGACATGATTTGGACAAGAACGATGTGCTCATATACTACTCAATTCTCTTGCAATCTTCTCCATCCAAATAGCAACGACCCATTCACAGCATAGCACTCTCTAAGAATGAGTCAGCCAACGCCCTCAATAGCATAAGATTTACTAGGAAGAAGCAAACCATCTTCAGAAGAGCAGGTCTTTGCTCTCCGTATAAAGTTAGTGAAAGGATAAGATAGTCATTTTGTATTAGCTGTTTTATTCCTTTTATTAACTAAAACCTTAGTTGCTTAGTATATAACACATCTCTTATATAATCTATGATATAATAATACAATATATATTTTACCTCAACTGGTATCAGAGCCATACCCAACGCCTCCTCTTTTCTAAATTCTACAATGACCACACCACCACCCACCATCATCACTAGCCAAGTTGATGATCTACCGCCCAACCTTGCTGGTGCAAATTCCGGCCTCATATAACCAACGAACCTTACTACAAATATTATCGGCACACCCTATTCTACTCATACAAAACATAACTAGCTTTATCTCCACTCATCTTGATGGCAACAACTATCTCACAAGTTCCAAATTGAATCTATCATCATTACTATGAATCTGGCTCAATAGATCAAAGGGAAAGAAACGAAAGAAAAGAAGGAAAAAGATAGGGAAAAGAAAAAAGAGAAGGAAAGGAAATAAGGGGAAAAGGAAAATAGAAAAAGAGAAAAATGAAGAAAAAAGGAAAAGAGAATTAGGAACTCCCAATTGTCAATCCTCGGTAAAAGATCTATAAGTAAAGTCTCACATATAATACAAGTATTTTCACTATTTGTTCAGCATGAGATTTATTATATTGATATGGATGCAATATAACATGATGAACATTGAGTTGATTGCGTAGTGCTATATTTTTATAAAGCATGTTATAATTGAGTTTATACTATTTGAATATATATATATATATCATTTCCAAAAAGGTATTGAATGTACCATCAGTTTTTTTTTTTTGCAAAAACAGTAAAGAGAAATGTTATGCTTTTAAATTGATTAGTGTAATGCTTGACATGACATAAGCATAACATTATATTGAGGCGCTGCTTGGTCAAGGCAGAATGAGTAGAGTCGTTGATCTTAAAAATTTTATTCGATCAGGTATGACTGATAGAGATCATTGATCCGAGATGTGATCTAATCAGGGCAGACTGAGTGAAGTCACAATATCAGATATTTTTTGTCATAGAGGACCATAGATCACAGTAGTGTCGGCGGCAGCATCCTTAGGGCCTAAAAAGTAAAAAGAGCATCTCATTTGCATAGAAAGAGATAAAAATTCACAAAATTATTCAATCGAGTTTTTAAAATGTATTTAAATATGTCTTGTGCATGTGAAATAAAATCCTTACTTAGCTTTTTAACTCATAATAGTTGCTTGTGTTGTATGTAAGCAGAAAAAGGGAAAGTCAGTAGTTTCAAGACTGAGTGAATGAAGTGTGATCAATTGGTGTTGAGTATATATGAGCCCGATTTGTGAGTAGACATGAAAGTCTTAAAATATAATTTTGGAAAGGTCTTCTTTTAATGTATTTTGAGAAGTTTCTAAAAGTATTACTTTGTTTTATTAACAGAGTTATAAATATTATCATATTTATATATTATGTACAAAAGTTATATATATAATGTACTATGGTTTCCTTTAATATTGTTGCTAGAAGAGATTTAAATAGAGTTTTAAGAAAGTTCAAATTGTTCCGTATTTTTATCAAAGGGTTTCCGAGTGAGCTAGTAACGCCCCTACTGGTTATATAGTTAAGTTAAAATAAAAATAACTATTTTCTCAATGGTGTTTCGATAAGCAATGTAACCAGTAGAGGGTCGCTACACCCGTCGTCTATCGTTCTCGACCAAATTCGATCTTCTAGCCCACATTTGTTTTTGGGTTTTCTTGATGTTAACAAATTATGTATTTGTTGTAAATAGGCTAAGATTTGGCGTCTCCCCTTTTCCGCTCATCCTATTTGTAGTACTTCTCCATTTTTCTTATATATTGTGACATTTGGGGTCTTTCTCCTATTATATCTTCTAGTTTTCGTTATTTTATCAATTTTATAGATGATTTTAGCTGCTTTACCTAGCTCTATTCTCTCCACAATAAATTTGATGAGATCATGTGTTTTGCTCATTTTAAATATTTGGTTGAAAACCTTTTTCCACTACAATTAAAATATTCCAGTGTGATGGGGCACCTGAACTCACAAAAAATGCTTTTAAACAATTTATCAATCTCTTTTGTATTTCTTATCAAATTTCGTGTCTTCACACCCTCCAACAAAATGGAATTACTAAGCGTAAAAACCGTCATCTTTCCAAAATGGCTATCTCCATTCTCCTTCACTCCTACTTCCCCAAACATCTCTAGTTTGATGCCTTTTCCACGGCCTCTTATATAATTAATCGGCTTCCCACTCCTCTTCTTTCCACCATAAGTCCATTTAAGGTTCTTGTTCATTGTCTGCTTGACTAGAATCTTATTCACACTTTTGGGTTTTCTCTATTTCTCATTTCTCGGTTCTACCCATCCTGACAAATTGAGTCCAAAATCCATTCCTTGTGTCTTCATCGGTTACTCCTCCACTCACAAAGGCTATAGAAGTCTTGACCCTCTCACTCATAAAATTATTCTCTCTCATCATGTTCGGTTTGATTAATTTATTTTTCCCTACCATTTGTCCTCTCTCCCCACACCTCACTTTCCCTCTACTGCTCGACCTCACATCACCCTACCCATTCCTTCTTACTTCAGACCCACCCCTCTCAGCCCATCCACTACTTCCATGCAAACTATTTCTCTCTCTCGGCCTAGTATTCACTCACCATATCTGGGCTCAACTCTCCCTTCAGCCCATCACTAAACTCGGCCCCCTCCTAACTCTCACTCTCTCTCCCTTCGGCTACGTCACTCCCATCTCCCTCTTCTTCCACATCACCTGCCGCTATCCAATCCTCGCCATTTTCCTCTCTTGCTCTCCATGTTCAGCCTTTTCCCAAATTCACCCAATGATTACACGAGCCTAGACCAAGATACTTCATCTCAAAGTCTTTCCCGATCACCTCACCTTTCAGACCTCTACTGTCGCCACCACCGAACCTACCACCTTTGCCATTGCCAATCATTGTCCCCTCTAGCGCAAGGCCATGGCCGATGAGCTTCGCGCTCTCTAGTCTAACTCTACCTAGCCTCTTGTTCTACTACCTTCTGATGTTAATCTTGTAGGCTGTAAATGGGTATTCTGGATTAAACGTAACTTGTACAGTTCGATTCTCTGCTACAAGGCTCGTTTGGTCACCAAGGGCTTCTACTAAGCTGAAGGTATTGATTTCTCGAAAACTTTCAGTCTCATGGTTAAGTTGACCACTGAGCGCGTTGTTCTTTTAATTGCCATTATGCAAGGCTGGGACATTTGATAGGTTGACATTAATAACGCCTTCCTTCATGGGACCCTTACTGAGGAAGTCTATATATGTCACAACCGTCCAGTTGTCTTGATGGATCTTTTCTGGGTCATGTTTGTAGACTCTACAAAGCTATCTATGGTCTCAGAAAAGCTCCTCGAGCCTGGTTTCATTGCCTTTCTCACCGTCTCGTTAAGCTTGTTTTGTTCATTCCTGATCCGACACATCTCTTTTTCTTCGTAAGGTTAGTGTCTCTCTATGTTACATCTAGATATATGTCGATGATATTCTCCTATTGGGTCTTATCCTACTGCTGTTCGAACTCTTATTTCACAACTTCATGCCACTTTCTAACTCAAGGATCTCGGTTCATTATGTTACTTTTTCAGTATCGAATCTCAATCAACCTCATCCAGTCTACTTCTCACTCAAGAAGGGTACATTAATGCTCTTCTCTAGTGCACTGGTCTTTCAGATGCAAAACCATATCCTACTCATTTAATATTAGGCCAACAACTATCCAAATACTCGGGTGATGCTCTACCCGATCCTACTCTGTTTCGGAGCACAGTTGGTGCCTTATAATATGCAACAATCACTCATCCTGATATCCAATTTACTGTAAACAAAGTTTCACAGTTCCTTCACTCACCTTCGGATGTTCACTGGGTTTCACAGTTCCTTCACTCGCCTTTGGATGTCCTGATGTCAAGCGATCGACCACTAGCTTCTACATATTTCTTGGTCTGAACCTTGTTAGTTGGGTTTCTAAGAAGCAGCAAATGATCGCTCGATCGAGCACTAAATCTGAGTATCGCGTTGTCACCTTAGCTGCCTCTGAGGTTCATTGGTCACTTTCCTTCTCGTTGAACTTCATGTTCCTACTCCTATTTTACCGACTTTATAGTGTGATAACATTGGCGCAACTTATCTTGCTGTTAATCATGTGTTTCATTCTCGAACAAAGCATATTGAAATCAACGTTCACTTTGTTCGGGATATGGTTTCAAAGGGTCTTCTTCATATTTGATACATCTCCATTGTTGCTCAACTTGCCGATACACTAACTAAAAGTATCTCCCGCTCTCGGTTCCACTTTTTTCTGTCCAAGCTTATCCTGAATTCTCCTGTTCCTGCTACACTTGAGGGAGCATGAAAGGATACAATAGTCATTTTGTATTAGCTGTATTATTCTTTTTATTAACTAAACCCTAGTTGCTTAGTATATAAACACGTCTCTTATGTGATCTGTAATATAATAATACAATACATATTTTACCTCAATATCTTCAGTTAGGTGTCATTCAAACTTTGAGAGATATGAAAGTATTGATAGGATTACTACATTCATACTCACAAAAATGATAACATTAGGTAGGAACTAAAAGATGATACTTATAAACTAACTTGAGCTTTACATCAAAGCCAGCAATGACTGTGCATTATCCATTGCTTCTGCATTTATAATCCTACCAGCACTCTTTACAGCACGAATTACTGCAATAGGAGAGCTAAAGAATAAAAGCATTAATAGTAGGCATGTTTTCACCAACACCCTCCGAAGTCTTGAAGAGAGTTTGGTTGACCCCAAATGATTCCAATAAATATCAGTTGGCAAGGGAGCATGCTCAACTTTCCATTGGTTTCTCTAAGTAATTCCATAACAAAAAAGAACTTCCTTATTCGCCTTTTATTTTCATTCTGAAAATCCTAAATTGCTTTGTTAGCAATATAGATATCCTTAAACATCACAAATGCAATTCCAGCACTTGGTGCATGACCTTCTTTATAAGTTGTCAGTTTGGTCTCCAAGGTAGCTCTTAATTCCTGCAGTCTTCTCAGCATTTCCTCCTCTGCAAAACCAAATGTAGCCCTTATGCAACTCCAAAATTCATTCACTCCCCTCCAAGTGTGACAAATCCAGGGCGACAATCCCTCTGAAGAATCTTCTCTAATCTCATTATCCACACTTTCACCAGGTAAGAGCTGAGAGTCAATCCGTGCCACCAACCATGAAATTTCATTCTTGACATCCACCAGTTTCGTGGCTAAATCATCCAATGCACACAAATCCACAGGGAGGATGACCCTAAAAACCCTTCCAGATATCTGTCTTGAAAATAATCTTGCAACACAGCTCTATTAGCCCCTAAGGTTTTGGGGATACCTTGCACCATGATAGTGAACATGGGGGTGGAATTGGCAGTTGAGTCATTTAAATTCCCATTCCCATCCCCAAATCTAGTGACCTTCAATCTCTTTTAGATAGCAGAAGTACCAAAATGGACTAAAACAACAAGAAGAAGTATGAAAAGAAAATGCATCCAGAGTCAAGGAGAAACTTTCTCAATGTGATTGATTATGGTCTTTGAGAATTGATCATCTAACACAGCCTTACCAGCATAAAGATTAAGCAGAAGCATTACTAAAATTGAAAAAGAAGCAATGGACAAGAGTAGGGCACAACTCCCTCCTTTGATCAGGAGGAACTGAGCTGCATCAACGCCATAGTGGCAAGCGATGTTGCGGCAAGTAGCATTCCATACAGCAAGGAGCTTAGTTATGAGGGCAGCTGAAACATTCAGTTTAAAGAATCTGAACTTGTGGAAAGAAAAGCAAACATTGGCCTCCTTCGAGTGAAGGGAAACTCCTAAGAAAAGCCAAGCTCAATACACACTCAGAGCATTGAGATCTGACAATAATGAAGGAGAATATTCTCCATTGAGTTCAAGAACTGTGTGAAGAAAATGGGTAAAGCATTAATTTATAGTTCCCTATAACCTTCAGCGAAATGGGGTATCTGAGAGGAAAAATTGAATCATCATGGAGATGATAACAAAATCCTAGGCAGAAGCCACCAACACTGCTGTTTACATCCTAAATAGATTGCTAACAAAATTTGTCAAGGATATGACTCCTTATAAAGCATAGTCCAAGACCAACCCCTCTGTTTCTCACCTAAGAGTATTTGGATCAATTTCCTTCATACACATTCCAGATGCAAGAAGAGATAAATTAGTTTAAAATGCTGAAAAATGCTTCATGGTTGTCTACTGTCATGACTCCAAAGGATATAAGGTGTTTATTCCAGCAAGCAATAGAGTTGCAAATGCTCGAGATGTTTCATTTAATGAACAAACACAGTTCAAATAGAATTCAGAAGATGGTGATATTGATTACTTTGATTTCACTATTGAAAATCAGAATATATCAATTCCAGAAGAGGCTGGTTCTGATTCGGATGATGAACCAATTGTTTATAGATTCTGGTCACTTGATGATGTCTATTGAAGGTGCAACATTTATGTTTTTAAGCAATGACATTCAATGAAGCGATACAAGATGATCATTGAGAAAATGCAATGAAAGAGGAGGTGCCCATGATTGAGAAAAATCCGATTTGGAAGCTAGTTGAGAGGGCAAAACAGTAAAAAGTGATTAAAGTCAAATGGATCTTCAAACTCAAGCGCAATGCTAATGGTACTATCAACAAATACAAGGCAAGGTTAGTGGTTAAAGGTTACACTCAACAACATGGGTCAACTACTCAAAAACTTTTACTCTAGTGGCTAGGCTTGACACCATTAGACTTTTAATTGCTCTTGCAGCAAGCAAAGAGCATGGCCTATCTATCAATTGGATGTCAAATCTTCGTTCTTGAATGGAATTCTAGAAGAAGATATTTATATCGATCCGCCTGAAGGTTTTGAGGTCAAGGGATAAGAAGACAGTGTCATCAAACTGAGCAATGCCCTGTATGGTCTGAAGTAGGCTCCTCGAGCTTGGTACAATAGGAAAGATTCCCATCTCTTAACCTCAGGGTTCACTGAGAGTGATAGTGATGTCATACTCTATGTCAAGAAGTCAGGTACATCATTTATTATCATCTTTTTATATGTTAACAATCTGTTAATAATTGAAAATAATGATGGTTTGTTGCTGAAACTCAAAACTGAGATGCAATCAATATTTGAGATGACTGACCTTCGTTTGATGAAGTTTTTCTTAGGAATGGAATTCATGCAACTACCTGAAAGGATCTTTATTTCTCAAAAGAAATATGCTAAGAATCTCTTGAAGAAATTCAAGATGGAGTCAAGAAAATCAGTTGCTACTCCTTTGGTTGCGAATGAGAAATTGATAAAAGACGATGGTGCTGAGAAAGTGGATGAGACTCATTTCATAAGCTTAATTGAAAGGTCTTATGTATCTCACTACAACCAGACCTGAGCTCATGTACTCCGTTAATTTCTTTCCCAATTCATGCACAATCCTAGCTAAATTCATCTTAGATTAGCAAAGAGGATGTGAGGTACCTTAAGGGCACTACTGATCACAGAATTCTATTTAAAGAAGATGAACCTAAATTGGAAGGGTTTGTTGATAGTGATTGGGCAGGGTCAAGTGATGACACTAAAAACATAAGTGGATATTGCTTCTCTCTGAATTCAGGGGTATTCTGTTGGAGCTCAAAGAAGTAAGGCATTATTATTCAATCCACTACTGAAGCCGAGTATGTTACAGTTGCATATGCAACCAATCAGTATGTTTAGCTTAGAAAGGTCATGGTTGATTTGGGATTTGCTCAAGAAATTTCTATTGTGATCTATTGTGATAGTAAGTCAGCAATAGCCATTTATGAAAATCCAATTCACTTTGGTAGGACTAAACACATTCAAGTCAAATTTCATGCCATAAGGGAATGAATCAAGAAGGGGAAACCAAGCTGCTACATTATTCTTCATAGGAGCAAAATGTAGACATATTCACTAAGTCTCTTTCAACTTTCAAGTTTGAAATGTTCAGAGGAAGGCTAGGAGTGATTCTCAAGCCAATCAATGAGGAGTGTCAGAAATTGCTTATTTTCAAAATCTAATATCAGAGTTGACTTTTGGAAATCATATTCAATTATCATTGACTCTTATACCATTAGTTAGATCTCTCCAATACCAAGTTGTAGCAATTTGAATCACTTAAATTGGTTCATCTTAACTCAAGTTATGATTCATTTAATCTCAATTTTTTCTAAGTTTTTGGTTTACTTGTAGAACAGTCAGAAGCTAAATTTGAATTCTACAAAGGTTCCGATCACTTCAACAAGTTTGGTTCATAATTCTAAACATGTGGAAGCTAATTTTAAGTCTTGAAAACATTTGTATTGTATTTTGGATAGATTTGTCCCTTAATAGCAAAAATTTGTAAAAGTAGTGGTTAAAGCATGTTCTACTTTTTCTATATTTTATACACTTTTCTTTGCTTTTATCTAAAATTTAATTAGCCGAATTAATAGTTGATGTTTAATATTTTTAATATGTTTTGTTTATTCTAAACATGATTGTAAGTATATTTTATAATCATCTCTTTTATTTCTATTTGAATTTGTAAGAAATTCAATGAAATATTAGCAATTCTTTTTTTTTTTTTTCAGAAAAGAAAAATAACTTACTGTTTTAATCATTCTCTCACTTTTACTGTCGTTACGACTTCAATCGAGCAACAAAACCTAACAGGAATATGAAGAACAGCGTCAACCAACTCGCATATAAAGCTGTCTCACTTTTCTAAGCAGTTTTGTAGTAAAGTTTCGTTTTTCTTTTTTCCCGTGGCAGGAGAGAAACAATGAGAAAGTAACAAGAACGTTTGGTTAGAAAGAAAAAAAAATAATGATAGTCGTTTTCAAAGACATAAGCAGAATAGCTTAGAGGCTAAGTCTTGCTTCTTCTTCTTCTTTTTTGACAAGTTGGAGCTTATAGTCTCCTAAGCTTGTTATTAAAAGTTTGATAAAGATCTCCTCCTTCAAAACAATTATCGAAGACTTTCTAAATATAAACAATAAAACACTAAAAGATGATACACATAAGAAATTCTAAACCAGTCGAATGCAAGGTATCTTCAAAAGCAAAGTTGGTAGAATAGATAGGGAGAGCGGATTGAGAATGAAAAAGATGTACGAATTCATTTGATCATCTTCCTTAATAAATGCTCATCTGTAAAAACTATCTTGAAGAATGCTCGGGGGAGAGAGAGGGAGAGAGTGAGAGAGAGAAGAAATACAAATTCCAAAGAGTCGCATGAATTCCATTGTTGAATGACAATTCGCAGCCAAACGCTGTATATGCACAAGTTTAGAGTTTAGACAGAGGAAACATCCCCAATTACAGATACTGTTCATATGATCATCAGTAAATTTCATTTCTTATTCTATCGCTGGAAATAAGCAATGGAATACTGGTAACATGAGAATTCATGGATTGTTGTGTGGAATTAATTTACATCTGCTACTTGTTTCAAAACCTGCCAAAATGAAATACCAGAGTCAAGTATCACACAGAGATTATCCTTTTTTGGTAAAAGGAAATCAGCCCCATCAACTTTCATTTATTCGCAGTTTGTATATGAGTGTTATGTGACACAATGGGCATGGGAAGTTTTTGGAAATAAAACAGATAGATAAAGCTTGAGTTCTAAGGCTTTACAGAAGGGTAGCAGTATGTATATATGTGATGAACTTCCTAATTACTTATTGTTAGTCATCCATACCTTGTTCGCAACAGCTCAAACTTTGAACTCATTTACTCGCATCCATTTGGTAGCAGACCACTTATTCCCCTTGATGACGGGACAACCGCCTGAAATTAACACAAGGATTCATAATTCTTATTTCTTACAAATTACATGAATGAACAGTTAAGATTATCCTTATCCTTATCAAGTAGGTAGGAGAGTAACCATGCAAACTGGAGGGATCCAGGGTGGTGTCAGGCTTCATGCTCCAGAAAAGCAAGGCATCCCCCTTCTTTGGTTTGACAGAAAGTCCCTCCTTCCCACAAGCAGACAGCTCATTCCACCAACTCACCGACGTATAGTTCCCTTTGGCAGCAGGAAACACCGTCTCGCCACCTTCTTCAATTTCCGAGCTGGAACCATCATTAAGAAAAAAAAAGAAATACAAATAGTGAAATCATCTCTGCATAATATATACATCTGGAGACTAGATTCTGGAATGGTATTCTATTACTCACAGATACATAAGCACTGTAGCTATTCGTTGACCTCCGTTGTCTGTGTTGAACTCATCAAGGAAGTAATCAAAGTGAGGTTCATATTTCTGCCCAACCTGATAATGAAGAACTTGAAATCCTTCCCCATGCTCTGTATATATTATGGCATCACTAGGTTGAACGGAAGTTTTCAAACAAAGAGACCAGAAAAATATTTTTCTTTTTCCAGTATGAGATAATCCAATGTGAAAGAAAGCTGAAGCCACATACATACCTACAGGAATGAAGGTGAAATCAGCAATCCTGTTCTCAATGTTTCTAATAATCTCATCACGCCCTCTTGTCAAAAATGTTCCCCAGCTTGTACGAACTCTGCAAACGAAAGGTATATACACAAATTCTCAGACCATGCCAATGCAGAAAAAACAGATGGGAAAAGTAAAGGAAAGGAGCGAGTGACAGAATAAAATTTTATATTTTTAATCTACAATGACATGCCGCCACAAGGATAGAAGTTGGAATGGCACACCTGCTATCTTTAGTCTTTCCTGTTTCACTATCAACAACTGTTGACTTTTGCATATGAGGTTTTGCAAGGCTGATTAGGTACTCACATTCCTCCTTTGTCTGCATATATTTATCTATCAGACTCCAATGTAACTAAAGCTTTCTGATATAAAAAGAAAAAAAAGGGGGCCATGACGGGGAAGAATTACCAAAAAATTATGATAAACAAAAGCTCTAGGCTCCCATGATATCACTTCAACCCACTGATCTTCCCTTCCTTGGCCAATTCTGAAAATAAAACCAGTAAAAGAAAAATATTAAAATGAGTTGGGAAAGCAGAATGGTTTATAACATGATTCCCCCAAAAAGCCCGTACCTCATAGAAGTCTTCCACCGAATGGAACTGGTATCATTGGATGTGGGTGAATCACTGGAGTTGCTGGAGATGGAGAGGATCCCAAGAGTTAGAAGAATGAGAATGACGCAGCTGAACATGATGAGCATGGTCAAAACGAGTGTAGAGGAGGAAGTCGATTTTCGAGCTGCAAAAAGTGCTTGCCGCGGCTTTGCCATTCTGACGTCAAAAGAAAAAGCTCAAGCTCCGTGAAGACAAGAAAGATCTCCAACACTCTTCGCCAAGTTTGTAAGCTTTGGAAAATAAATTGCTCTGTCCATTTGTCCTATATCGTTTTTAATGCAATAGGCATGATGTATTGTATATTTTTTATTTGAAACAAGTAATCTCAAACTAAATAGAACGGCTGTCACCCGTTGAATTGTAAAAACTTGTCCTGAGCCTAAATAAACAACAGCACACACTTAGATATATATATACATTTTGCAAGAGATAAAACCCGACTCAGTCATATGTACGGAATATAGTTGCTGTTAATCTATCAACTATGTCTTTCAGTGCCTAATAGTCTAAAAGCATTGATCTGGTCATGCGACAGCTGAGAACATGTTTCCAGCCTACTGTCGTATGTATCATCATGCCATTCTCCCTAACAAACCTCATCCAGCTAACGTACAGCAGTGCTGAGTATTTGACTAAGTTCCACTCTCCTGCATTTCATCCTTTATCAATAACTATAATATCAATTTTAGTCGACTTCATGCTCATTTAACTTCCAGGAGAGCTAATAAATCATTTCATTGTTTAAAAAGAATGCATAAGTATAGTACAGGCGGCTTGTGATAAATCGGACCTTATACCAAATTAAAATTTGAGCACTTTTAATATAAAATATATATTTTTTATAATTATATATATAAATTATATAATTTTAATAGAGAAATTAGATTAATAAAACATATAAAAAGAAGCTGACTATTTCATTTTTTTAAAGTTTTTTATATTTCTAAACATGTTAAAATATCTTTTTAATCTATTTTTTAATTTTAATAATTATATATATATTACAATTATTTAGAAACTCAGAGCCTAACCTCTCCTCCCTTATGGCAGAGCTGCCTCTGCAGTATGGGCCCATTCAGCCCCGTTACCAATCTCGGGAAATCTGTTTAGCATCATTGTTCAGGCCCCCATCTTAGTGGGGGGTTTTCACCCACAGCGTCTCTTTGGAAAACTCCTTTTGTTTCCATTAACAATTCAAATGTGTACTGCACAGCAGGTTAAGAGAGTGCTCTGGTGGTTTGAGTTCAACTTCTACAGTTGATAACCGTGGAAAGTAAAAGGGAGATGATTATCTACACAAACAAGCCAATCTTGTGGAATTTCTCTCAAGTTCATAAGAATTGAAGGCAATGCAACTTGTACGCAGACACATATTTCAATAACACATGATAATCGGAAGCTTTCATTTTCACATCACAAGCACCACAATTGATTGAAGGAGCTCATATGGGTCTAACTAAAAGACACCCAGAGAGGTAGGATACAGAGGCGTGGGCTTATAGGACAAACAATTGGGAACATAAGTGGATGCTCTTCTTTTTGGAGGGTCCATCATCGAGTCAATGGCTGGCTGGTTTAGATATGCATATTTGCTCTTTGTCCACCTGCACAAGTTGAGATCCATTCTATATTAAAAAGACCATGTATACTAGTCAAGGGAACAGGTCAAAAGATTCATCATGTCTTTTGTTCTATACGGAAAATTGGGGAATCTGGTTTCTCATTCTTATAGGGCTAACCACCCACTGGGATTCGGGAGAAAAAAGATGGAGAGGATAGATACTCACCAGTCTTTGATCCCGACTTGAACTTCATTGGTTTTCCCATTTATAATGCTGTCTTTTCTGGCATCAACACTCTTCTCCTTGATATCTTCGTCTTCATTCTTCAAGGACTCTTCAAAGCGCTTGTAGTCATCCTCCTATACACCATGGATAAAGCTCCAACAACTTAACCAAATGTAATGTTTCAGCCTATCATTACATTTAGTTAGCCATAGGTTGTTTGTGTTGTAAGACGCACAATACCCAGAAGCACTTCAGTAATATGATCTAAGATGTCAAAAAGTTAAGGTGCTAAAGTCCCTTCTAACTCCCGTTTATAGTTGGCCATAACTTCATAGTGTCAACAGATAAGCAGCAAGAATTTAATGCAACTCCCTCTAATTCTTACAATGTGTACTTTTATTTTTACAAAGACATCTCTAATTTGTATTAAGACGAAGATCTTCCTTTTTTTTCTTTTTTGTTGGCCGAAACCAAGAAATTATGTTGATGGAATAATAATGGGGAGGGGGGCAATGCAAAACATATGCTTATCTTTGTTAGTAGTTATGCATAACTTGACTGGTTAGAACTGAAGACTACCTTTAGTCGAGCACAGTTGACATATAATACATAATGAATTAAAGATCGTGGTATGAGAGATCTTACAGAGAGATTGCAGGCCCTAATACGTGCTGCGGCCTTGATAGCAGCAAGGAGGTGATCCTGTTCCTCAGTGCGCTTCTGCCTCCAGAACTTGGCAATCTCTTGATTAGTAACGCTCTCCACACTTATCCTTCTACCCCAAAACCTGGGAAGCAGCAGCGGTGGAGGTGGTGGTGCAGGGATAGCCTCTTCTGTTTTTGAACCATCGATCACACTCTCCAATTTTAGTTGCTTCATGTTCAGCGAGCTTTTTAGTCAATGGAGTTGCTATATTTTAGTTGTAGCAGGGTGAAGCTTGAGGAGATGACAGAAATAAAGAATAGGGCCAGAATCAATATCCTGTTTCCGGTTTAATAACCAGCCTGTCAAAGCTACCGATCCTATCTAAGTTTCAAAATATGCTTGTACGAAACCCAGCAGCTGGTTGATGGATTCTCTTTTACAGTATTTTAGCAGACTAGAAACAAGGAAAATTTTGACTGGTTGTTTCAACAACAAGTCACTCTCCTAATTACAGGAACACTCGTCAATAATCATGGGTAGAAAATCGTGGATGGTGAAAATTGTAGGAAGAGAACAAAAGGTTAAGGACTATGCAGTCGTAAAGAATGCAAAAAACCATCGTGACAATCGGTCGATAGATTTAAATATCTTGAGCATCAAGAATGCAATGAAATTTAATCCATGACATAAATTAATAGACAGTATCCAACATCAACATGTTTACAAACATCATAGCTCACAGGTGACAAATTTCAAAAGTACAAAAAAGAGAGTGAAAGCAGAGAAGGATCAAGTGAAGTCAAGTCTGGGCAGTGATAAGGAGGGCCTTGGTCTTAAACCTGTACCTGGGAGCCCTGGTTATGACCTGGCTAGGTCCCATATGAAACTGGCCGGGAGTGTCGAGGAGAGGAGGCCCGTCGTCGTAAACATAGCCAAGGACAAGGCCACAAGCATTGCAGATGATCTTGGTACGCTTCCTCTGAATCCCCCAGTAATTGACCGTCTCAAAGAAAGGTCTGAGCTTGTCCTCCTCCTCGAAACGGAACTTGGTTTTGTCGAGCCAAGAGAAGGAGTGGGAGTCCTTGTTGCCAGCCTCGAAATAGAAATCCGGCGGGTAGAGGTGGGCGGTGCTCAGGTTCAGGTTGGCTCCACATTCCTTGCAGCTGTAGATGTAGATGGAATCCATCCCTCAATCAGATTCAGAGTGCCGTCTTCTATTCTTCTTCTGAATTCTCATCCCTTAAAAGTTAAAGCTGGTTTCGTTTTCTATTTCTGGAAACATTGAAATTTCAGAGGCGTGTTGCGAATCATTGGGTTGACGTTGACTACAAGGAGGCGCGTGAAAACGGTTCATTGGTTTTCTGTTTGGGACTGGGATCAGTAGCAGTCGGTTGGGTTAGAATTAGATTGGGAGAGCAATTGCAACTTGTAAAACCAAGTGAAGAGTAATGAGGGCTATATTTAATTTTGGGCCAATAATGAGGCCTAGATTCGAAAAGTAGAATCCACTCAGCCATTCGACTAAGGGCACTGGGCCTACCCTTACATAGAAATAGAAAACAGCATTTGCATGAAAATACTTCCTTTTCACATGCAAATACAGCCAGAAATACTCTTATTATTATATGATGATATACTAAGATAAGATGCACTTTATGTTTCAGAAGAATCAAAAACATATTCATTATATCGTGTGCTGGTCAATTTATCCCAAAGTGAAGCTGATTAGGGAGCCTACCCGGCCATAGCCATGAGGTGGAGATTTGACTCTTGGTGAATTGCTCAAGTACAAATCAGAAGAGGGTGCGAGTTTTGTTGCTGGTTTGGGATAATAAGACTTCCCATGATAAATTCTTCATCAACACAGTGAGATTTCTACGCAACTCTCTCGATTGAAGATTCCTGCAATCACAGACTAAGTATGTGTGTTATGGTCTAACATAGGTGGCATTAAGTGCAGGCAGGAGTAATGCAGACACTTGACGAAGAAACCCGGAAAATTTTCAAACATTCTTCTGTTACTTGTGTGCTAGCACCTCGCTATGCTAGCAGTAAGCTTAGCACCATGGAGGAAATGGTATGCTTCTTATCATACTCGCCCAAAAAAATATGTGGGCTTCTTGTTTTCTCATCTGAGATCATTAACTCCATCCATTTTATCTTGAAGTTATGGTTTTCTTGTTTTTGCAGGTTGTTGGGACTCTTTTCACGCACCATCAAAAATGTGTTCTTGTGGACACACAGGCACATGGAAATTATCGAAAGATAACTGTATTTCCCGGGGGCCTTGACCTGTGTGATGGCTGTTATGATACACCCAAACATCACCTATTTCGAGATCTCTGTGATGGCCGTTATGATACACCCAAACATCGCCTATTTCGAGATCTTGACACTGTATTTGAGACTGATTATCATAATCCTACATTTCCTGTAAAGTAAGGTCATACCATTAGAAACTGCTTGTTTTGGGTTGATGGGTCGACAGCTCGATGTTTGATGAGTCGACGTACTTGTTAACTCGATTGCTCAACATACTCAAAAAGGTCGATTGCTCGACGTACTCGACGGGGCAAAGGGTTGAAGAACTCGATGGCTCGATGGGTTAATGAGCCGATGGGTTGATGTACTCGACGGTTGCATTTTTTCTGTTGCTAGGAGAATAAGTCAGAAGTTATTTTTGTGTGTGATAGCCGGATCTTTGCTTCCATCACTCATTATCCATTGTTTTGGTTGTGCTTATCAAATTTTTGAAGCCAATAACCATATTTGGATCGGGTTTGTCCATTGGACTCCTTAACACCATGGTAAATTGCTTCTACGGCATACTTTGCTACAGAAGCCATACTTTTTTGGTTTGTGATGTAATTGATTATTAATTATATTAGGCTTTAGTTTTCAATCTTGTTTTTACTTTATTTAAGGGATGTAGTTGGTAGCTTTGTAATCAGTTTCGATCTGTTGCTATTTATGTTGTAAACATTTAAGTTTAATACAATCTAGTTTTTTCTATAGTTTTTGCGCTATCTCTATTCTTGTTTATTTGAGTTCCATTTTCTAAACATGGTATCAAAGCCTTAATCTTAAAGAGGAGCAGTGTAAGCCTAGATTCTTTGTGTCAAACCCTCTTAAGTTTACTTTCACCAAAATCAATCTATGTCAAATCCAAATCAAATAAGTTTACCTTCACCACCAGTGTTTAATGGGAAAGAGTATCATTTTTGGAGTGACAAAATATAAAACTATCTAATTGCATTTGATCTATGGGAAGTTGTTGAAGAATGGTATAATCCACCTATTGAGGATGCTAACCTTACAGTGAATCAATTGAAGGTACATAATGAGAAAAAATAGAAAAATTTTAGAGTCATAACTGTCATCCAGTCACCCATTTCAAATGAAATCTACATCATAATTCAAAATGCTAAGATAGCATGAGAAACACTTCAATCTGAGTTTCATGGCACCAAGAGAGTTCGTGGAGTTAATCTCCTAGTTGCTAGAAGAAATTTTCAAGCTCTAAGAATGAAGGAAGATAAACCAGTTCAAGCTTATATAGAAAAGCTTAATGAAGTTGTCAACTAAATGAGGATACTTAGTGATGATATCTCTAAGTCAGAGATAATAAACAAAGTGTTGATGTCTCTGCCATCAAAGTTTGATTCTAAAGTTGATGTTATAGAGGAGAGTAAAGATTCATCTACTCTCACTCTTTGTGAGTTGATAGGATCTTCGTAAGCTAATGAGACGAGACATTAGAATAAAGCAAGTGTTCAGTTGTAAGGTGCTTTGTTAGCTAAGCATAAGAAGCCTTGGAAGAAGGAAAATCAAACAAGTAGTTTAAGGGACTGGTTTGATAAGAGGAAGCAGGTCAGTTGTAATTTTTGTAAGAAAAATGGTCATACTAAGAAGATATGTTGGAGTAAGAGCAAGATTGAATGCTCAATCTGTAAGAAGCTTTGACATATGGACAAAAACTGCAGAAGAAAGTCTTCTTAAGCTGGACCCTTATCTCAGCAAGTAAATGTAGTAGAATAAGAAGAGTACTTATTCATGGCTCCCTCAAATTTTGAGTCCAAGAAATAATGGATTATTGACAGTGGATGTTTCAACCATATATCACATGATCTTGGTCTATTTGAGATAATAGACATGAATATTTCAACCAACATAATGGTGAAAAATGGAGAAACAGTTCTAGCTTATGGAAAATGAACTATTGTTGTACAAACTAGAAGTGGAATCAGGTATATAGCCAATGTGTTATATGTGTCTGACATTAATCAAAATCTGTTGAGTGTAGGGTAGATGATGAAGTATGGATACAATATAATGTTTATAGGAGCTCACTATGTTATTCATGATGCACAGCTGAATGAAGTGGTCAGAGTTCCAATTCAGCAAAATTGTTTCACTACAGATTAGAAACATCAAGCATTATCATGCAGAGGAGTGGATGCTTGGACTGGCACAAACGGTTTGGCCATTTTGATCTTAAGTATATCAAGAAGCTAAACTCAAAAGGTTTTGCAAAATATATGCCTTATGTTCAACCTCAATATGAAGTTTGTGAAGGTTGTCAACTTGAAAAGATGAAGAAGGTGTTTCTAAAAAATCAAGCTACAAGGTGTTGGGCATGGTTCCCTGAAAGCATGTGATGAGTATTGTTTTATGAAATTAATAGAAGTAATATTTTTCTATATAATTGTTGTGAATGTATTATTATTGAATAATATGTATAAATATCAGAAAATTTCAAATTTATTTATATGACTATAATCTTGTATTGGTACGAGATGATTAAAATTATAGATAATGAATTAAATTGTCTGCAACATATTAAAGTATGGAATCATTAATTGATGGTTGCTAGTATGATCCGCTAGCATTATGAATGTAAGTGATCTAGATTCGGATCACTAATGTAGATAGATATTTTAGTGGATGTGTTTTATACAATTGGATTATATAGGACATGACCCGATATAAATTAATTCTTTATTAGAATATTGTTTGCTACAAAGAATTATATTAACATCAATGGATGATCATATGCAAATCAATATGAATCTCTAAGTAGTCATGAACTTCCGTTTATGTCAAATGGATCCTTTTGATTAACTCGTTAGGTTTGTTTGTAAAATAGACTACAGACTATTATTTTGGAGATTCATTGAAATAAGTGGTTGGGAACGTGATTTACATATATAGAATCAATATCTTCTTCATAAAAGATTAATGGTATTTAAAGAAAAATAGATAATTAGAGGAGTAAAACAATAATTTTGACCAACTCTAATTATGAATCAATTTTTGGAGGATTAGATTGCATATAATGATAATATCAATAGATTACTATAGATTGCTCAGTAATATATTCTATAATTGCAATAGTGCAATACTATATTTTTCGTGGAATATTGAAATTAATAAATTAGATTTATTAGATTAAACAATTTAATTAATAATCTAATTTATTAAAGTTTAGAATTATATGTCCATGGTTCTGGTCGCTCTATTAAATACTATATAGGGTAATAATGACAAAAGTTGAAAAAAAAATTTATTTGCAAGAAAATAGTTATCTGGAGCAAATTTGTAATTATGAGATAATTACTGTTAATTAATTAATTAAAAGATGTATTTTAAATTATGAATTTCGAAATTCATATATTAAAGAAAAATATATTTGATTTTGAATTAAATATGTTATATATAATATTAAATTGATATGATATATTAATTTAATATTTAGATTAAGCAAGTCAAATTTAAATTAGTTTGAGAAACTAATTTAAAATTCAAATAAAATATGATTTGATTTAAAATATATGAGATTCTATTTTAAATGAAATTTGAAAAGATTTGACTAAATTAAATATATCATTAAAGATATGATATGATGAAATAAATAAGATTTTATTTTAAATCAGATTTGAGTATATCAAAAATATCATCTAATGATTATCTTATCATTTAATATTATGATTGAGTCATCAATTTAATTATTTAAAGTGTTTAAATTAAATTAAAAACCTAATAAAACTCTATAAATACATCATGTTCTAATTATTTCATGATGTGAAAAATATAAAGGCTTTTAAAGTGAGGTTCTTCTAAAGAGATTTTTCTAAATAGAAAAAGAAAAAAAGAAAGCATTGTCATCTCTACGTGCCCACACACGTCTTAGTATGTTGAGAATCGACCTAAAAAATTGTGGTGTGAGTCTCGTCGAACGATTCATGTAGGCTATGGTACGATCTATTTGTATAATTGTAGGATTAATTTATATATATCTAAAGGATTGTTAAATGTTTTTTTTTAGAAAATTTTTGTTATACACTATAACCAAATTAATTACTTATGCTGCAAAATTTTAAACTCGTTTTCCAACATAATGACTGTAGAGAACTTGAGCTGATCCACTTAGATATATGTGGACCTTTCAATGTGGTGTCTCTAAATGGCTCCAAGTATTTTATCATCTTCAAAGATGACATGTCAAGATTATGTTGGATATACTTTCTCAAAAAAAAGTCTGAAGTGTTTTCTATCTTCAAGAAGTTTAAAGCACTGCTGGAGATAGAAAGTGAGAAGAAAGTGAAAGTTATCATAATAAATAATGGAGGATAATACTTATCACTCGAGTTCAAGCAGTTTTATCAAAATAATGGTATTAATCACCAACTTACTATTCCTTATAATCCTCAACAAAATGATGTTTTTGAAAGGAAAAACAAAACCATAATGGAGATGACAAAGAGTATGTTATTTAAGAAATAAATGCCAAAGAAGTTTTGGGCTGAAACAACAAGCACAAATGTGTACATCTGATCAGACTTCCAACTAAGTCTGTGAAGAAAATGACTCATTTTGAAGCCTGGTATGACAATAAGCCTTTTGTCTCTCATTTGAAAATTTTTGGTTTGGTGTTTTTGCATATATACCATATGCAAAAAGAAACAAGCTCTCTGAGAAGGCTGAGAAATGTGTATTGGTAGGCTATATCCTTGATGCCAAAGGATACATGGTATTTAATCCTAAGGCAAACAAAGTGGTACATGCTTAAGATATGATTGTTGATGAAAAAACCAAGTTTGATTGGAATTTGGAAGGAATTGATGCTGATATCTTCACAAAGCCCTTGTCCACATTCAAGTTTGAAAAGTTCGGAGAAAGGTTGGGGGTGATTTCCAAACCAATCAAGGATGAGTGTTAGAAACTGCTTGTTTTAGGTCGATGACTCGATACTCGATAGGTCGACATACTCATTAGCTCGATTGCTCGACGCACTCAAAGAGGTTGATTGCTCGATGTATTCAATGGGTAGAATGGTCGAAGTACTTGATGGGTCGATAGGTCAACAGTTTGACGTACTCGATGGCTACATTTTATCTGTAGCTTGTGGAATAAGTCAGAAGCTGTTTTTGTGTGTGATAGCCGAATTTTTACTTTCATCACTCATTATCCATTATTTTGGTTGTACTAATCAAATTTTTAGAGTCAAAAACCATGTTTGGATTAAGTTTATCCATTGGACTTCTTGACGGCATAGTGAATTGCTTCTTTAGCATGCTTTGTTGCATGAGCCATACTTTTCTGATTTGTGATGTAATGAATCATTAATTATATTAGCCTTTAACGTTTAATCTTATTTTTACTAAATTTAAGAGATAGAAGTAATAACCTTATAATATATCTAGATATATTATTATTTATATTATAAACATTCAATTTAATACAATCTAATTTTTTCTACAATTTTTGCTCCTCCGTTCTTATTTATTTGAGTTCTGTTTTCCAACGCATACATTTTGGTTGTCTTGTCACTTGGAAAAGCACAATATGTTTCTTCATAATTCTAGTAACTACTCTGTTTAGCCCATCGTAAGTTGAAAGCTTAGTCTATGGTACTTTATCCAACATATATATGTATATCTATTGTAGTACTGGTGAGGGCAAAAGATTCTCGTCTGCTGATTTGCCAGCAAGTTACTGTTCTCACCCAAGTTAAGATGCATCAATTCGTTAAACTGCTTCTTTTTTAGTTTTTTCCCATTTACTTTTCTTTCTTTTTTTCCCTTGTCTGTATGCGTGTACATTAGTCTGGAACCAAGGCTCCGAGGCAACCATGGCACGACCTGCACTGTCGAATTGATGGGCCAGCTGCGTATGATGTTCTCATAAACTTTGATCAGCGTTGGAGGAAAGCGACGAAATGGACAGAGTTTGGTTTAAGACAAAAGGATTTCTCATTGGCATGATGATGCTTTAATTAAAATAAGGTGCATCTCATGGAATCTAACTCCTGCACTATCTACTTTTGAGGATGGTACCACATGTGTTCCAGAGGATGACTCCAGAGTATGGGTTTCTAGAGAAGAAGATCCTGAAAACTGGCATGCTCAGGTTGATCTTGCAAGCTCCATATGCGGTTTTGTTTCCTTCAAAATGCTGTCATTGTTCCTCTTTTTTTGTTTCTACCATTTTCTTGCTGAAGATCATTACATTTCATTATATTTCATTTTGATTTTTCCAAATTGAATCAAGATTAGTTTCATTTTGCTTTTGCAGATTTTTCGATACATTGACAATGGGTCGGTTAAAGGATTTCCCAAAGAAGTCCCTAAAGCCGAATCCCAGGCTCTTTCTCCTCCCACATTTGATTAAGGTGTAAGGATTGCTGCTGGTCTTATCATATTCTAGCTGACAACTTTGACAGAAACGTGAGGAGTCATAAAACCATATATATGTTGTTGTATTCTTGCATTACCTGTATGAGCAGGAGCTGATAATCTAATTCCTATGGAGCTGGCACTGAAGATAGCTAGCAAGATCAGAGCTGAGGAGAGATTTGCTGTGTATGCTATCATACCGATGTGGCCTGAGGGAGATCCAAATAGTCCTGCTGTGCAAGAAATCCTCTTTTGGCAGGTAATGTGCATGCCCATCTGATCTCTGCTGCTCTATTTATGGTGAATGCTTGAACAAGAAAGGGTGCACTTCCTTTTCTACCCTTAACTCTCTTCTGTTGCGGATGATTACCACCAATCTTCACTCTATTGATGCTAACAGATAGGCCTTTTCAATCCCACGGACTACGTTGCATTGCATAATATTCTATTTAACACTTGAATGTTTGAAAATTCAAAGGAACATCACTTGTACACTATGAATACGTTGAGAAAAATCAAGGATAAAACCTGGGGGATGGGTAACAAAGCAGGACAACAATTCTGAGATTTGTTACTTTGGTTTTGCAGGGACAAACAATGTAAATGATGTATGGTGTATGGTGTATGGTGTATGGTGTATGGTGTATGGTGTATGGTGTATGGTGTATGGTGTAGGTGTATGGTGTATGGTGTATGGTGTATGGTGTATGGTGTATGGTGTATGGTGTATGATGTATGATGTAGGTGTATGGTGTATGGTGTATGGTGTATGTGTATGTGTATGTGTATGTGTATGTGTATGTGTATGATGTATGATGTATGATGTATGAATCCTCAAGATTACCTCAATTTCTACTGCCTTGGAAACCAGGAAAACTGTCGTAGAGTGAGAGTCAACTGCTGGTGGTGGTACCATGGTATAAAATTGCCAAAAATCATTCTCTAATGATCCTTGATTAACTTTTCTGAACATAATTGCTGCTGTGCTATCTATATAAAGGAATCAATCAAATTCACCGGATCCGATTTTTAGCTAATTGTTCTATCTAATTGTTCTCCATCCAATTAGCTGTAGGAATTCACGAAATTTCCTGCTTTTCAAAATAAAAAATAAAAAAAGACGCTGACAGTTAAGCTGTCACTCAGATCTGCGGGATCTAACCTAGATTGCACAGTAAGACCGTAACTACGGCTGTATCGAATTATTGTTCAGGCCCTATAAATTGTTTTCCACCCTCGAAGACTAGATACCATCGACTCCGGGTCCGCGGCAGCTGCAGCTCATTTCCAAGCCCTAAAACCATCGATCCAACTTCTTGAGGGCGCTTCTTCGATCTTCGTCTCGCCATTTTTTTGCAAATGGCAAGCTCCTTTTCTTTCCCCCCTCTTTTCTGTCTTTCTACCCTGAAATTTGATAGTTCCTTTTTAACTTTTTGGGAAAAAGAAGATTAAAGATCTATCTGCTATTTTCTCTTTGCGCAGGCTGATTCCCAACGAAGAAGGTAATACCCTCTATCTCTTATTAATGTTGCAACATTATTTTGTTAAAAACCACTGCGATTTAGCTCCATCTCCCCCCTCTGGGAGTTAATTGGGAACCTTAGACGTTTGTAATTTCAAATTCATGGATTTGAATCATTGTTTTAGAAGAAAGATTGGGAGGCGCATGTCAATTTTTTTGGGTTACTTGTGGGCTCATAGTTGTGTACTTATAAGTTAGGTTCTACACAGAATTCTGATGAGTAGGTTTGGTATTTCGATTAGAAAGAAAGACCAAAAAATAAAATAAAAAATAAAGAAGGTATCTATGTTAATTTTCACATTCTAAGTATTTCAGGTATTCTCGATCTCCTCCTCCTTGGAGAGCTCAGTCGAGGTCCCGGTCTAGATCGAGGTCCAATTCTCGGTCTAGGGCACGGTCTCGATCTAGATCATGGTCAAGGCCAAGGTCAACAAGTCGTGTCAGGTTTAAAATGATATATATATATTTATTTATTTTTTTTAAGCTTTCATTTACATTTCAGAAACTCTAGATTGTTAGCCCATCACTAACTCTGAATTTTGTGGTCTGGTCGTGTTTCTCCGTTAGATCAAGGTCAAGAAGTCGTGGCAGGTTGGTTCTACTTTGGTTTGGTTTTCCTTAATAATTATTTACTTTTGGTACAACTTCTAATCACAATATTAGCACTTCAATCATTTATTCCATTGCAACACCATTAGTGTACTTGGCTTCTTCCTCTTGTATATAGCATTTGTCTTATCTCAGTCTTGATAACTGTTAAGTTCTGCCATAGGACTGAAGTTATAAATCCTGGGAATACGCTTTATGTAACCGGCCTATCCACAAGGGTGACAGAAAGAGACCTCGAAGATCACTTCTCTAAAGAGGGAAAGGTTTGTTTTTTAATAGAGAGATTATAGTCCTCTTTTTTTGATCTCTGCCTCTCCCCCTCAATCTTGTCTTGGTCGATAAGGGGTGTTTTTAAGATCTGTAATTAAGATCATGTTTCTCTGTAGAAATATCAACTGTCCGTTATGAAGTCTAATGTTTTTGTTTTATGTGGAATGCCTGCTTTATTTTCAGGTGGCATCTTGTTTTCTGGTTGTTGAGCCACGTACACGCGTTTCTCGTGGTTTTGCTTTCATTACAATGGACTCTGTTGAGGATGCCAACAGGTGCATTAAACATCTCAACCAATCAATATTAGAAGGTCGTTATATGACTGTGGAAAAGGTAGTGTCTTTTTTTCCCTTCTTTTTTTTTTCTGTACATGGGTAAAGTGTCATAGAGTTTGGATTGGTTTTCTTTCTTCTTGACTTGGAGGTTTTCTGGTTATATTCAGAACAATTTGCGTCAGCTATATTGGCAGCAATCAAAGATGATGAGTTCATCCATATCAACTTTAGTGAAACAGCTTTGATCAATGGCCAACTTTAACAGCTTTACAAATGTGCCTGATCAACTAAACATAGCAAATATTCCCCTTCATCTTTACAACCTCAGCATTCACTTTCAACTCAACTAGTCAACGGGCATTACAACAACTTTCTAGTCAGGCTTTTATGGTATTTTATGCCCAGCAATCGTTTCATGGACACTAGAGACGTGTGCCTGAATTTTTCATTCATTTTTCTGGCACCCACCTTTTCCCCTTGGATTTAGATTTTCTTGTCGTAAACATATCTGACATAGTGTTAGTGTTACAAAATATGAAAATTGATATGATATAGTACTAGTTAGTTTTAATTTTATTCGAGCTTAAATGTATATTTCCACATTTAGACTCTAATTTTATCTGATTTTGTTTATTTATATTTTTGCAAAAGCCATGGAAAATATTCGAGCTGGGTTCTGAATAATCTAATGATGTCATGTTTCAGTCACGGAGGAAACGGCCAAGAACTCCTACACCAGGACACTATCTTGGGTTGAAAAGTGCTAGAGACGACACTGGTAAGAATTACACCTAAATAGTTTTTTTTCCCCACATGAACTCGAAACATATCTCACTCCATTTTACTCCCTTTTTTTTTTCTTTGGTGTTAGGCCACCGTGGGGATCGGGGTAGATACCGTGGTGGCTCCACTCGTGATGACTATGGATATCGTCAATCTCCTAGGCGCTCCCCATATCGAGGAGCTCGTGAATATTCTCCTAGGCATTCCCCCTATGGTGGAAGATCAAGGAGGGACAGATCTTACTCGCCTTATGATCGTCCTTCTAGATAAGACTTGTTACATTGGGTATGCTGTACTCTTATGAAAAGAAAGAGGAAGGGGGAAGTGGGGGAGAGATAAAACAATGGATACCTTAGTTGCTAGTTTTCGACTTTGGGTGATATGCCTTATGTTGAGAACTCGCCTGTGTTTTCTCTCTTAGTGTTTGTGGAGCTTAAGAACTCTTGTTTTAAGCATACGTGTGCTTATAATGGATACCTTAATTGTCAGTTTCCAACTAGGATTTTAAGGCTGTGTTATGCCTCATGTTGATAACCAGGGGCTTGTGTTTTCTATCTCAGTGTTTGTCGCCTTTGTGTAGCTTGAGAACTCTTGTTTAAGCTAATACATTACAAATTGAGATTTGAGATGCAATCAGTGGATAGTTTTCTATTTTTAGTACCGAAAATTGTTCGATCTGTTTATGCTCCAGTTTCTTGTTTAAACCAGTGGTTGCACGAGTATTGGAGGGGAACTATGATATGTGATCGGTACCGTTGGCTGCATGAATTAAAGCAAGTATAGGCACATAATTTAAACTTGAAAGTAGGATGGTTGTATTTCTAGGAGCAGCAGCTATCAGCTGCAACAACGGGAATTACTGCTGAAAATGCTTAGGTGGGAACTGAATGAAAATTAATCGCATCGGCAGATGGAAGGAAGTTTAGGGGTGTGCAACCGTAGAATGGTGAAATATAATATTTTCTGATAAGTGGTGAAGTAGAAGGATTTCTATTTAAGTAAAATGTCTTAGTTTTTAAGTTGAATGAATCCAATCGGTAATAATATAGTGTTATTACATCATTATGTATTGTAATATTAAAGTGTATTGGCATATTATTATATCTTCTCACATCAATAACTTTTGTCACATTGCTAGCATGTGAATCGTAAGTTAATTGCCATATTAATCTAATACAATATAATGTTTATCAGTTTGGGTTTGGATTCCTAGTCCAGATTGAGTTCTCAGTCTAGAAAGATAGAAATATGACCGAGTTCTCGATCTATAGACCAACTTATGAGATCTCGGTCTGAGACCACAGACCAATATATTGGGAACTCAGTCAGAAATATGTTTATGTTTGGACCAAGATCCAGTCTAGACAGGAAACTCGATCTGAGTTCCTAGTTTACAAATCAAATATCAATCTCCATATTTCAGATTCAGATCGAATATTAGTTTATAGATTTTAGATTCAGATATAATGTCAATGGTCATGGTCATTCATCAACATTCAGACAAAATGAATCTGTTCCCCAACAAACGACATTGTTGTCTAGTGTGATCTTTTTCTCTAATCAGACTGTAAGAACTTGCTTGCTTCTAGGTTCAGATAAGACTTAAATCGATAAATTAGGACTTGACCGTCCTCCCTTCACCCTCTACATGTCAACCTCTTGGACTCCCACAGTCCAACTACACAACTATCTTTTTTTTTTCCCTGGCAGCAAAACGACACATCGGTTACTCTACATCTAGTTTACATGGTTTTCTAGTTCTGGGGTTGCCCATCTCCTCAAGAACCGAAGGCAGGCTTGTATTGACATGGTTTTCTTTTTCTATGCCCAAAAACATCTGAAAATTGTAAGTTCCTTTTAAAAAATGTTGCCTGATGCTTCAAGTTCATCTGTAATCATCACTGGGGCAGGTGCCTTCAACTGCAGCAATAAGTAGAGAGGAGTTAGTGCTAAGCCCCTCTTTTCTCCAACAAGATAAGGAGCTCTCACAAGATGGTTTCCTACTGAACCACGCTCGCACTTCTCTAGGTTCTGGTCTTGCGACTTACGAAAGGGTCAACTGGCAAGACTGCTCTCCCATGGATGGTGGAACCTTAAAGTGCGCCACAATTTTGGTTAGTTTATCTTCAGTGGTTTGTTATTAAGTTTTTTAAACCACCGAGAAATGAGACATACCCCTAAAGTTTGTAACTGAGGAGTATATTAACAAGCTCCTGTTGCATCTTAATCTCTCCTCGTCAACTTCATCTTCATGAATTAAGGTTCGACCTATTTTATTGTAGGTGGAACTTACCATGTTGCAGTATTTGATATATCAACCTCTAGATTCTTGTACGACGCAACTTCCTATTCCACGTTAATCGTGTTATAAACACATGAGGGGGTTTGTTATGGTAAATCTATACCAGGGAGCTACAATACATTCAACCATCAAAGTATAATAACATCCATAATTACAGACGACATTTTTACATAATATATAAAACATCAACAATCAACTGATCAAGACTTAATAAGATGCATAACAGCAAAGCCTGTAAAGAGTATATTTTCATGATAATCTGTCGAGTACATACGTCGCAAGAGTTAGTGGAGGGGGTTGTGGGTGAGCAAAGTAGGAGGTGGCCAGAATAGCTGTGAAAAGCAGGGATGGATGTTATTTTCCCAATCCTTGTCTCCTTGAGATCAAACACACGATTGGAGCACCCATTCATTCCTCCTGTATTTGCAGCAGCAGCAGCTTCATCCTCATTTCTATCGGTATAATAAATGCAGCTCCCTATACAACCCGTCAATGTTTGGGAAGCAACAGAGAAGCAAGAATCATTACTCAAAACAAAAGTTCTATCACCCAGGTTACTAACTTGGACCCATCTGCCCCATTCCTGATCTAGCTTGTATACTTTGAAACCAACAGCTTTGGGTGGAGAATCATCAAATCCTCGTCTAGGAGGATTAAACACGAGACCATGATGATCAAAGTGTGGGTTCCAAAAGCGGCGCTCCTTGTCCAGAAACCTATCAACAACATAAAGATCACCACAAGACTCAACCAAGTGTTTCTGGGAACCAAAACCAAACAAGGGCGGCGAGAACTGGATCAGCCTTAACGATGAATCGACCCATGAAACAGTTCCCCATCTATCAACAACATAAAATTGATCCTTGTATACAATTACATCATCATAGTAAAAGTTACGATCATCGACCAGAGTCCATTTCTCGTCACCGTATTTAGCATATCCTAGCTTCCCTTCTTGCAAGATCGCTAAAGTGGAACAACTTTCGACCTGGGTCCACGCAGAATCAGGGAACAAGACAACTTTGGAAACACCAGGAATACAAGAAGAACAAGTTCCAGAAGAGTTTTTCAGGGTGTAAGACTTGGCTAATTCAAAAATTCGAAAATCCAACAAGTTCAACACCTTTGGAAAGGCCTCCATATTGTCCCCGACAAGGCGCTGCTTAGAGAGTGGATGTAAAGGCCGCATTTTTCCGGGTTCCGATTCTTCCAACTTAACCAGCCACCCACCATTATCATTGTTCTTGTTGCTTGTCGAATAAGTTCTTGTTACAACGTTCTTCTTCTGATCGAGAGGCCCAAAGAGGCGATAAACTATGCGTCTGGAAAGGAAGACATCGGCTGTAGGAGTGACATCAAGGACTGGAGAAGGGAATTTGAGAGGAAAAGGAAGAGATACGTGGTGGAAAGGAGGAAGGAAGGAACGCCATGATTCACAGACGCTGCGAAATCGGAGAAAATCAATGTAGGTGTCAAGGTGTTTGCCGATGATTGGCCAGAGTTCCACCGGCAGATCGGACCACTTCGCATGGCTCAATTCAGCATCCCTAATTAGTACCACTTTGCAGAATACTAGAGACTAAGGGCAGACTTAACAGAATGTGCTTGACTTTGTCACTTCGCTAGGGTTGACGCAAACTGCAATAGGAAGTCCATCGGATTAGATTGGAGTGGGTGAAATTTGTTCTCTCTCCATCACTACGTATATAGAGAACTTCATCAATGTCTATTTCGAGTATCGACTCTTGTAGTCCATTCGACCCATTCCCCCCATGTACTACATGTCGTTCCTTATATGTAACTACATGTCGTTCCTTACATGTAACTACATGACGGCATGCACAGCTGCCTACCATCATTTTCGTATGGAAGGCCCGTAGGCAGAGGAGAAATGATGACGATGATGAAGGTCTCCCACTCCCACTTGTTTCTCTGTCTCTCAGTCTCAGATCCCGGTTGGTATGTCTTTTTTGTTATATTGTTGAAGCACTAGATTTATCGACTTTTTAGAGGTGGGTTTAATGGTGGCACTGTCATGCTTTATCCAACTTACGCAGCCCTTCTCTTCCTTTCTCACTGATGGCTACTTGATTGAAACTACCAAGTCTCAACCTTGGTATGTGATTGCCCCAGACTTTGCTTTCTTCTCTTAATAAAGATTCCCAATTTCTTTGGTATATGCGTACTCCTGATCCTAACAAGGAAATGGCTTGCCAAACTCGATGAAATCTCAACTTTATGCACCGCTGTAATGTAATTGTCTCTAATCATTTTTAAAGATACTATGATTACCACATGATATCTAATAATGTGATAAGTCTTTATTAATTCTATGGCTTTTAGGTGTTTGTAACACAATAGAACAATTAACTTAGGAGATTAAGAACATCTTCTTTAGAGCCCCTTGATATACAGAATTAACCCAACATGTATCTGATCCTGTGGGCTTCTTTCCAATCATTCTTACATCTCTTACATTACTCTTCACAGATATACTGTTTGATAATTTGTTCTTATTTGCTGCCACACTAGTTCAATACACTTCATAACCTCATCTTCTTCATAGATATACAGTCTAGGTCCTACAATTGTTTGGATATTGTTTCTTGTAGATGTTACTGGTATTCTGAGGTGGTATAGTTAATTTGGAAATCTTTCTTTAATGTCTGAAATCTCCACAGAAAGTGTTTTCTTTTTTTTTTTTTTTGGGGAGAAAATGGTAGATGATATACAGAATCAGCAAGGCTTGTGTTTGTTCCAGAGATGCACCATGGTCGTATTGTTCTTGACCTTTACTGAGCAATTAAAGAGAAGAGATGATACATGCACGAGGTATTACTTTGAACATCTGAAAACAAGATATTACAGAAATCATTACATTCATTTTCTAACACATATTAGTCTCCAGCTGTTAACATAGAGTATAATACAAGCTTCAATGCTGGTATTACCTCATCCTACTTCCTAACATAATGAGACAGTTTTGTGGCTGGAGATGTGATGGTTTATGCATTACTGGGGTTTGAAGAAATTTGTAGTGAGGCCAGTGTCGATGATGACATAGATCCCGGCAGCAGTGAGCAATGCACTTAGAGACATGCCTAAGAGTCCAAGAGCCCAGTTGAGGCACCACATTCCAGAGTACATGTTGGGCTTCTTGATCTTGATCCACATGAAGCTCGGGTAGGCCAATGCAACGGGCAATGCAATCCCTCCTATTAGGCCCGCAAGGCTTCCCAGGAAGGGAATGGCCACTGCTATGAAGAAGCAGAAGAATCCAAATATTGCCCTGAAAACAGCTCTCAGCCACCACGGGGTCGCCTTCTTCATCCTCCTCGTGTACTTGGACTCCATCTCGTCGAACATGGGCATCCCATAGATTTGGAATGAGCTCACTGAGTTGATTATGACGAATATGCTGGTTAGGCCCAGCACAAATTTTGACACATCCTGAGAATGGAATGCATATAGGGCCACCAGCATTCCTCCATTTGCTGGAATCTGTCATCAATGCAATGCAGACATGGTAAGATTTCAATATTTTGGTTATTACTTGAGATTACTATTTAACTACACCAAAATATGCATTATTACCAATTGTCCGTAAGCCCAATAGCCTCCTATAGCCAAGGGGAACAAGCATGCAGCAATTATGGTATATGAAACTCGGACACCCTTCCACATGGGCACTCGCGAGGGATGTTTCTCACTTGAAGGCACGGTGGCCTGAATCTCCAGTATCAGATTGTGCCCTCTGAATGCAAAGGCCACAATCCCAAGTGCATTGAGCACACTAAACACCCTTCCAATCTCCAATTTGGGCCTGACAGGGTCATAGGAAACTCCAGGGAGCCTACCCTCCTTCACCGATACCACCCATATTAAGGTGCAATACCCCACGGCAGTGATGGCCCCCACCAGTGACACTCCAGCTATGGAATTGAGGTTCGGAAGCTGTGATAGCACAACTGCTGCACACGTGAACACCAAGTACCATTCCACAATGGTCAGAGTCTGGGCGGTGCAAGTGGGCCCGCAGACGATCTGAAAGAAGGTCCGAGCTGTTGATCCACCTATGATGACGAGGGCGACACAAGTGCCGATGGAGAGGTAGATGATCGGGAATAAGGCCAGCAACTTGGAGAGCTTGTAACCAAAAGTTGCATTGGAGAGTTGGAGGTATCTGCTATATCGCATCTCTGTTTCCGTTGATTCGTGGAGTTGAACCAGAAGCCATAGGGTGTATAGTTGCCACACAAATGCCATGCTCAAGCTTATGATTCCCCATGTCCTGCATGCATGCATGCACTCAATTCATTCATTCGTTCATTCGTTCATTCATTCATTATTGTAATTAAAATTATATACATATATATATAGATTACAGGGCTTTATATGAGGTACTTACCATCCAAGAACTGTGAAGGCGACAGGAAGCACAAGTGCTTGGACTCCGATCCCAGAACAGAGAGTATGGAAGGCAGCGTAGTACTTGTTTCCATTTCTGGACTCGGTGATAGGCAGCCAAGCATCCTCTGGGTCAAACTTGGTGAGCCTCAGAGCCCTTCTAACGGGGCTGCCTATTGGTGTTAAAAACCTGGGAGTTAGGGACAGTTTTAGTGTTCTGCTTGGGCTCTTGCTTTTAGATGGATTTTGTTGATCATGGTCGCCTTTATTATTATTGAGAAGAGGTGACCTCGACAGGGATGGTGAGTTATACTGAGTGGGTGGACATGATACCACCACTTTCTCCCCTCCCGCCTCATGATCACTCTCCCCAGGCGTTGGCCTTGGTGATACTGGAGCTGACCTTATTTCCTTATCCTCCCTACTCATTCTACCTCTGTGTATGCTACTTTGTTTAATAGATGGGAGTTTATTATGTAATTCCTACTTGCTTATCAATTCTCCCCTCTACTAGCTGTCTATGGAGTATGCATATATATATATATACACATTGCTTGCAGACAATGTGCACTGCTAATGGAGTCATGTAGAAAAGAAAGAAGGTACGTTCAAATAAAAATAATCAAACGTGTATAACTTGTTGATAATGTGAAAAGATTTGGTTACATTATTTAATGTTGTTTGACGGACGATAAAATGGTGGCTTCAGCGTTAATTTCTCTACGGGACGTGAATGCCAATTTGCAATGGGCCAGCCTGCCACCACACTCCAATTTTTTCTAGAGTTGAAATTCAAAACTTAATCTGAAAGCTGCCCATTTATGAATCAAACACTCTTGACCGGGGGTAGACTGAGTCTCCATATATAGCAGCTAGTCTTCATTGATTAATGAAATCGACAGACCCATATTCAATTGCCATGTGATATGTTCTTTAACTATAATATAAATATAGAAAGTGGGAAATCATGACTAAGAAATAAGCAAGTAGGCACACACTGTTTTTGAATATTTGTGCTTTGCAGTGGTAAAATTAAATACTGTCTATCCCTCTCTATATAGGTAAGCAATGATAGATACAGTATATACATAAATATATATAAACAAGAATAGCTGACCGTCTGACTTGGTCTTTAGTCAATCGCCAATTTATTCTGAAACACATCACAATGAAATTGAACATCAGACTTTATATATATGTTTCTTGCAACTTACACAATCCCCTGATTTCCAGTGACTCAGGTGGTCGTTTGTGAGAACTTTTATTGACTCGCATACTTTTCACCAAACTAAACGAATACATAATAAGAAGTATCAACTTGTAAGCAAAATGAACCAATTAACTAACTAATGAACATGCTTTCAAAACTGTAACAAACTTGTATTACCCAAAAAGGAAAACTTGATTGAGTGGAAGCATTGCGTTGTCAAATGTTTATGATTTGCGGTACTTGAGGGCTTCAAAGCGAGCAGTAAGGGAATCATAATCTGGCAACTTGGGATGAACACGGACATCCTGCTTATTAACCTCATGAACATGTAGTGAAGGTACCTGAGGTGGTGGCCTCTCCGGGGGTAAATAAATGCCTCCACCGCCACCTTCTTCTATTCCAACTTCATCGTTGTCTGATGCATCAAACTTTATATCCGTTTCCCTTTTCTGTGAATTGAGCATGGGACCTTCTGGCATGTCAAGCCCACTAGAATATCCAGCAATGACGACTCCTCCAAAGCCAAGGTTCAAACTTGAACTATTTGATGCAGCCGTGAAACTGGACAAGGGTTGAGCAGCCCGATTTCCATCTCTGTTGGCCAGATAGGCGGCAGCTTCTGCAGCAGCAATTGCCTTCTTTGCACACTCAGCAGCAGCTTCCGCAGCTGATGCCGTGTCCTCAAAATGCATACTCTCACTTTCTCTCCTACTCCTAGCTCTGCATTTTAGAAAGAAACAGCAATTTTCAGACTCAATTATGGTTCCGTTAAAATATCTTCTGTGGCTGATTAACAAAGTTACCTCGTATATGTCTTGCTCAGCTCAGCAGGCTGGTTTGTTGGTGGGTTCAATGGTAAGCTGGTAGCACTTACAAAAGTTTTTGGTCCTTCCTGATCAAACAGAGAGAAGTGATATTAGGTGGACAACGTCATGAAACAGAGTGCTTGTGTGTACGAGTGAATGAGTGAAAGAGAGAGAGAAGAGTAAACTAGACTGACTATAAGTTCTTCAGTGGATCTGAGAAGCTCCATCTCTGATTCTGTTGTATCCCACCCAATCTGAAACTCTTTCGCGATTTCTTTCATGACCTTCAGCTTAACTTGACCACTAGGGGTTCTAACAGACAGCTTGTCGATCAACTATACAAGAAAAGGCAAGAAATTGTTACTCTCTCCATAGAAGAAACTGTATATAAAATAAGTAGCAGATCGATAGTAGTTACCATCCGATTAACACCACAGTTGGGCCGCAGATCAACAGCCGCAGACACAAAATCCCTTCCATATTTCTTCTCAAAAATGTCTCTGATGGCCACAAGCTCTGGGATTTCAGAGCACCTTGGGGATGCAAATATTAGACTGGAAATCCCTTCTTTGAGGTCTGCTGGGCATTCTTTTTGCTTCTTAATGATAGGTAGTCTAGCCACAACCAATTCGCAGAAGAGCTCAATAAACTCATTTGCAGCCAATATGTTCTGCTCTCGAATCACGTGCTCAACCTAGACAAGCTCAAACAAACAAAAACAGTTATTGCAAGTTGTACGATTTGTGTATATAGATATTGGTGAATGATTATATTACCCAGAAAGCAAAGATAGAACACAATTGAACAGCAATCGACATTATATGTATGTCATAAAAAGGTTAACAAAAAAGGATCAATTCATACCCCATTCCAAGCACAAACATTTGCCTGAAATTTGACAGAAGCGATAAGAAAGAAGTAATAAAAGAATGGTGAAATACCCTGATGCGAGCAGTGGCATCCTGACCAGACTGAAGGAGCAAAGCAATGTCACGCCTCATCTGCTTCACCACCACCTGTCGCTTGTTCCTCAGCAGCTTGATCCTGGCCACGGCCATTTTCGCGGCCGTTTTGCTGCCATTACCCATTCATTTTTACAATATAGGTCAAGGAAACAAAATTTTGCTCTGGTTTGTTCAAAGAATAAAATTTTCTTCTCAGTTAGGTCTAGTAGAGAAAACAAGGCGGAATGGTCCCTAGCAAAGAAGTAAACTCCAAACAAAAGAAAAAAAGAAAGAAAAAGAGAAAATTAGGGTACCATTTAGAGGAATGAAAGCCCCTGCGGAAGAGTGACAAACCCATCTTCAAGAGGTTCCTGCTCTGGGAAGCGGTAATGCCGGCGATAGTCATAGCTCCCAGGGAAGAAAGTGTAATCAGTCTTCCGAGAAGCCTTGCTTCCCAATGTGAAGCGCTTTAACCTTTAAGACGAGACAGGATCAGGGACAGGGAGTAACGGTACTCTAATCCGACGTTCTACTGGACCCCACTCTTTCTTGTAAATTACAAAACTGTGACTGCTTTTTCACATGGAAACTATAGCCGTTACTCGTTAGATTAAGTTAATAGGGCCACGTAGGAATAAGCTGGCTCATAGTGGGACCCCTGTAAGCGTTCCGGCGCCATGACCACCAAAAGTCAGACTGAAAGTCAAAAAGCCTGCCCGACTCTCGGATCTACTGGACCCTACTCTTTCTTTTTTGGTTTTGGTCAAGAATCCAATGACAGAAATGGTGTGAAAATAAGATGATGTGAGGAAGACGTCAACAATTATCATCATATTTACATTTAGACGACATTATATACATACATGCATTTACATGTAGAAACAGTGGCCTCTTCTTCTTCGATCGAGTGAATGGAGTTAGGAGTTAGGAAGTGAGGAGAAAACATATTTAAGAGAGATGAATAAGTTGCCTAAACAAGCATTCAAATCCAAAGCCTCCAACCTTTTGTGCGCAGATTGAATCGTGTCAACTTGACCAGCGACATTGCTGCTGCTTGAATTTAAAATGAGGAGTGAGTTGTGTCGTTGCTGTTAAGAGTAATATCTAAGCTCTACAATTCACCCATGTTCTGCCTTTGCACAAGTTTTAAAAGCTTCGCCCATCTGCTAGATTTGGGGACTGAAACAGACAGGTACTGGCACTGCAACAGCGACCAAAACACGAAGCTTGTCATAAGACTTGCTTCTCTAAGCGCCCGCGCCACCTCACAGTGATGGTCGACCTGGTCTAAGAGCAGTGGAGGTGAGACCGCACCATCCCTTTGTTGCTTCAGTGTTGCCATATACTTTGTTATTTCCCGCTTCGTCTTCCTTCTACAGCTCATGTATGATGCAACACTCCTAGATCTCCCCACTTTCTCCGTCTCAGTGCAGACTGAAGCTGTCTAACACTTTCTTGAACAACAAGGTAGCATCCCTCGTCTTGTCGCAAATGTCTAATTGTGTCACAGAGATATCTACCAACTCACGCACCCATTTGAGATGTTGATGATGGGACAGGGCTTGTTGGGTCAATGGTAAATTCAGAAGATTGTTAATGCATGCGTACAAATCTGTAAGACCAGACAGGCTGCCGTAAACTGCTTGATTTTTGGTATACAGCTATATAGCATATTGAAATTTGGCATGCTTGATACCATGTTGGAATCCCTAAGTATATACTCTCGTACCAGGAAGACAAAACAGAACAAATTTTTCTGCTGTAATGCTTCCTCGTATGAGAGTATATACCAGATATTCCAACATAGTATCAAGGCATATCAAATTTTAATATGGTATTAAGACTGTAGAAGAGATCTGACTGGTGAAGATGTAGATCCAGAGAGATCTGACCAGTGGAGTAGTAGATCCAAAGATATCCAAGAAATCGGCGAAGAAGATTGCATCTACAAGAAGAGGCTGCCATATTTGCCGAGAAGAGAAAAAGGGTAGAAGCAAGTGTCGCCGCCCTGAAGCAACAAACCACCACACCACTCAAAGCTTCCGTCGTAGTCCCGGTAGAGGAGAGAAAGAAAGGGCGGAGACAAAGAGAAGAGGAAGAAAGGGAAGAAGCCATTGCGCTGTCCAGAAGACACAGGCCGCCATTAATTTTGCTTGAAACTCACCGTCGCTGTCGTCGTCTCAAGAAGAGAGAAGAGCACTGAGATGGAAGAGAGAAAATGGCGGAAGAAATTTGTAATGAGTGAGCACAATGTACGAGAGAAGTGCAGCAAAAAATATAAAAATGTCTGACATCTCTTTTTCATCACCAAAATCACTTCACTTTATGAACAAGTTAGGCTCTGCACTCCATTCCTAACCCGTGTTCCTTACAGTCGGTTAGAACTCCTGATTATAACCGAATTCGCCAAGCTTTGTTATGTTATCGGAACATCATCGTCCCCAATATAGAACTTGTTTATGAGTAAATTTCTTTGTATTAATTTTCTGAATACATATTTATATATATACAGTTGGATTGGGGAGAGATACGAACAAAAATTATTGTGGGAAGAAGCTTAGATTAGCTAATGTTACATTATATTATATTATTGGGAGAGAATGTTCAAGAGAGATGCTCTTGTTTTAATGAGTCGCCTGAAATCAATCTCCAACGCACTCTCAAAGTCTTGGATGGTAAGCTCCAAACCCTCCAATCTTGTATTTGCTGCCTGCATTCTGTCCGCGTCGGCAGCCTCCAGGTTTCTAAAGCAGCATCCACACTTTGAAACTCATTCATCATCATCGCGTTATCGCATGCCGCTACTACACCCTTTGTATCCATTTTGAAACCGCTGACCACTATTTGAAATGCGCATGTTTGATAAGTAACTCTACAATAGCATTTTAGCTTTAAAATGTTGACTTTTTGACTCTATAATTTAAATATATTGACTCTAATTTCATTAACTTGCTCTCATCATTTATAATTTATTGCAATTGGTTTGAAGGTGATCAGATTATTAAAACTCAACTTGAGGCATAATCTTGATTTTACTATTTTATTGAGTTTGGTCTTGTGAAGTTTTCTGTTTTAGTGCATTTTTTATTTCAAATGGAGTTGCTATGACCTCAAGCAAGTTTATTTAAGTTGGTTGGACCTCAAGCTTCAAGATCAAGTATGCAAAAAGTTATTTTTACAGAAATAGGTTTTGCACTTTGCTGTTTTTATTTTCTTTTATACGCTAAGTACTCAATTAGTGAAGTCACGAAGGTGCCATTCAACAACAACTGTTTCATAGTTAATTAGGAGCATCAAGCTCTAGTATGTGATGCATAGACATGACACAAAAGATTTGGCCATTTTAATCTTAGAACAATTTAGAAGCTGAACTCAAAAGGCTTGCAAATGACATGCCTTAGATTCAGCTTCAAACTGAAATATGTGAAGGATGCCAGCTAGGGAAAATGAAGAAGAAACCTTTTTCTAAGAATCAAGCTAGTGGAGTAGAAGAAAAGCTTGAACTAATCCATTCTGATGTGTGTGGACCTCTTAAAGTATCATCTTTAAATAGAAGCAAGTATTTTCTAATTTTTATTAATGATATGTCAAGATATTGTTGGATTGAGTTTCTTAAAGAAAAATTAGAAGGTATAAATATATTAAAGAAGTTCAAGAATCTGGTTGAAACTGAAAGTGAGAAGAAGATCAAAGCATTGAGATCTGATAATTGAGGAGAATATGTCTCCATTGAGTTCAAGAACTTCTATGAAGTAAATGAGATAAAACATCAGTTTACATTTCCCTATAACCCTCAGCAAAATGGAGTATCTAAGAGAAAAAATCAAACCATTATAGAGATGATAAGAAGCATGTTGTTTAAGAAACAAATGCTAAAAAAGTTTTGGGCAGAAGCAGCCAACACAGTTGTTTACATACTAAACAGATCGCCAAAAAAATCTATCAAGTATATGACTCCTTATGAAGCTTAGTACAAGACCAAACCCTATGTTTCTTACCTAGGAGTGTTTTGATCGATTTCCTTCATGCATATTCCAGATGCAAAAAGAGACAAATTGGCTGAAAAGGCTGAAAAATGCTTCTTGGTTGGGCACTATCATGACTCTAAAGGGTATAAGGTGTTCATTCCAGTAAGCAATAGGGTTGCAAAAGCTTGAGATGTTTCATTTAATGAATAAACAAAATTTAAATGAAATCCAGAAGACGGTGACATTGATTACTCTAATTTCACTACTAAAAATCAAAATGTATCAATATCAGAAGAGGTTGATTTTGATTCTGATGAAGAACTAATTGTCCAGAGATTCAATTCACTTAAAGATGTCTATCAAAGGTGCAATGTTGTTGTTTTCGAACCAAATACATTCAATGAAGCAAAACAAGATGATCATTGGGAAAATGTAATGAAGGAGGGTTTGGTTAAATTAGCACCCCAAAAAGGTGCTCATTTCTTCAGAAGTTTGGATGCTTAATAAGCACCCTAAATGTCAAATGTCGAGCTCCTGGTGAGTGCTCAACTCCTTATAGCCTTGGGTGCTCAATAAGTACTCCAAATATTGGATGCTAAGCCTTAAAGGGTGCTCAGCTCTTTAGAAACTATGCTGCCAAATAAGCACTCCAAAGATGCTAAACCCCTGGCGGATGCTTGGCTCTTCAGAAACTTAGGTGCCAAATAAGCACTCTAAGTATCGAATATTGAGCTCCTGGCAGGTGCTCAGCTCTTCAAAAACTTGGGTGCCAAATAAGCACTCCAAGTATTCGATGTTGAGTCCCTAAAATGTGCTCAGTTATTTAAAAGTTCGGGTGCCAAATAAGCATCCCAAGTGTTGAATGTTGAGACCTTAGTGGATGCTCAGTTCCTTAGAAACTTGGGTGTCAAATAAGCACTCTAAGTATCGAATGTTGAGTCCTTATAGGGTGCTTAGCTCTTCAAAAACTTGGGTGCCAAATAAGCACTTCAAGTGTTTGAGGTTGAGCCCTTAGAGAGTGCTTAGCACTTCAGAAAATTAAAGGGAAAATAAGCACTATACGTCTCAAATGATGATCCCTTGGCAGTGCTCAGCTTCTTAGAAACTTAGGTGACAAATAAGCATTATAAGTGTTGAATGCTGAACTCCCAAAGGGTGCCAGCTATTCAGAAAAATAAGTGCTAAATAAGCACTTTAAGTGTCAGTGTTGAGCTCCTAGTGAGTGCTCAGTTCCTTAGAAACTTGGGTGCAAAATAAGCGCTCTAAGTGTCAAATGTTGCGTCCCTATGGGGTGCTCAACTCTTCAGAAACTTGGGTGCCAAATAAGCACTCCAAGTGTTTGAGATTGAGCCCCTAGAGAGTACTCAACACTTCAAAAACTTGTATGCTAAATAAGCATTCCAAGTGTTGGATGGTGAGTCCCTAAAGGGTGCTAAACTCTTTAGAAACTTGGGTGCCAAATAAGCACTCCAAGTGTTGGATGTTGAGTCCCTAGAGGGTGCTAAATTCTTCAGTCTTTCTTTTTTAGAAATTTTTTTACTTCATTTCATTAGATGTGGCCATCCATAGTGCCTTTAGGGAATTCAAATACGACAAGAACAACAAAACAAACTAACAGTAGTAGGACATTAGAATCATATCTCTCAATTTCCCTCATTCTTATGGTAAACCCTTAGGTTTTCTGAATTCAATGGATGAGTTAACTCTTTTCCAATTTGTGAAGTTTGTAGGTTCCTAGCCTGACCTCTTTCACCACCTTGTAAGGTCTTTTCTAATTTGCTCCCAAAAGGGCCTTTATAATGAGTGATGATAACCTTCCTAAGCACCAAGTCCCCTAGATGAATAAGTCGGAGGCTTACTCCATTCTTATAATGACGCTCCACCATTTTCTTCAGCATTTACTCCTTGATTCTAACATCTTCTCTAGTCTCTTAGAGTAGGTTAAAGGTTTCAATAACAGCCTTATCGTTTTCCTCTTTATGAATGATAATCTTCTATATGAAAGCAAGCTTATCTTATTAAGAGCCATGGCTTCAGATCTATATGTTAAGCTAAAGGAAGTTTCCCTAGTTATTGTTTAAGGTGTGGTGCGTATAGCCTATAATATTGATGCTGATTCATTTACCTAGATTATCATATTCTCTTCCAACTTCTTCTTCAATAAGTTCTTAACCACCTTGTTGGAAACTTCAACTTACCCATTCACTTTAGGGTGATAGAGAGAGGAAATGAAGTGTTTGATCTCTAGGTCATTGAAAAACTTCATAAATTTCATATTATGAAACTATTTTCCATTATCAGTAACAATGCTCCTAGGAACACTGAACTTACAAACTATATTCTTCCATACAAACTTGGTTGTAGCAGCTTCAGTTATCTTAATCAAAGGTTTGGCTTCAATTTATTTGGTAAATTAATCAACAGTGACAATGGTGCACCTCTTCTACTTTATAGACTGAGTGAGTGCTCCAATAAGGTCAATCTCGCATCTCGTAAAAGGCCAAGGGTTGCTCGCGGACGTTAGCTTCACTAAGGGTTTCCTGGGAATGCTAGTATGAACTTGACACTCCCTACAACTTTTGCTGTGGCGCCTAACATCCTTTCTTATGGTAGGCCAAAAATACCCTTGCCTCTTCAGCTTCTGCAAAGTCGCTTACCCAGCATAATGACTTCTACATACTCTTCATGCATCCCTCAATAATAACACCTTTTCATCCTCTGCAACATACCTTATCATAGGCTGAGAGTATCCCTTTCGATATAACAGATCCCATACCATGACACCTTGAAGCTTAGGCTCTAACCCTCCTTGCTCCACTCGTTGATGAAAGTAATTCTTCAATTATTAGATACTTTTTTATGGCTCTAATCCAACCCTCATCTTCTTCCACCATAACAATATCTTCAATTGTAATGCTAGGAACATCCAAATACCTCCTTAGAGTCTCGATAGGCAAACCTATTTGTGATATAGTTTCCAACTTTACCAAGGCATCAACATCAACATTAGTATCCATCGAGACATGTTTGATATCATACTTCTCAAACCTCTTCAAAATAGCTTTTGTTGCACTTTGGTAAGCCTTCATCTTCTCATACTTTGCTTATCCCCGTACTTATGATACAACCACCTAAGAATCACTTGAAATGTTGATCCGCTCAACTTTCACTTCCCTGGTTAGCCAATAGTGCTTCATATTCTACCTCATTATTTGAAGTCTTGAAGCAGAACCTGAGGACACACTCAATCTTTCTTCTCTAGTAGAGATAAGAATTAGTCTAGCTCTATAATCATCTTTCTTTGTTACACCATCCACTTGCATCACCTAGAAAGATGGTTAAAGTTCCCCTCCACCTTGATCCTCCCTCTCGGCTTTCTTCTTAACTTTAGTTAGGCCTTTACTCGAGAACTCAGAGATGAAATCAACTATGGCTTAAGTTTTTATGTTTGTTATGAGTTTGCAAGATATATCGAACTTCTCTAACTCAACTGACCACTTTAGTAGGAGGTCAATTAATACCATAATGGGATGCACTTGGAAATATGGCATGAGCTTCCTTGCGACTGTCACCATAGAAAAATCAGCCTTATTAGCGTGAATATACCTCCCTTCAAGTTCGTTCAATACCTTGGTGGTATAATAAATAGAAATTTGCTTTCCTTCCTCCTTCTCCCTTACCTAAACTAAGCTTACAATTACTTCACTTATTGCTAAGTAGAGACTCAACTCATCTCCTACTTTTGGTTTGCTCAGCCTCGAAATTAAGGCCATATCATAGCAACCCTCTTCTACTAACTATATTACTTATCGAAATACCTTTGCAAAATGAGGTTATTCCCTTTTTTTAGTAATTTAAATATAGCCAGTAGGAGCGTTACCTACTAACTTGAAAACCCTTTGGTTACAATACGGAGAAATTTGAAGCTTTTTAAAACTCTATTTTAATATATATAACTATCGGCAGCGGAATAAACATAATACCTAAGATTATCTATATGATTTTTGATAATCTTTACAATTTTGTTATCAAAACAAATTTATGCTTTTGAAACTTCTCAAACTACGTTAAAAAATGCATTTTCAAAACTTTATATCCTTACTTTCCTATCTCCTCATAGGTCAGGCTCATATATATTCCACAGGAGATTAAGCACGCTTCACTCACCCTATTTTGGAACTACTGACTTTCCGTTCTTATGCTCACTTATAAACACAAGTAAGTGCTATGAGCTAAAAAGCTCAGTAAGTAAAGGTTTTATCTCACATGCACAAAACATATTCAAATATATTCAAAAACTCAATTGAATAGTTTTGTAAACTCTTCTCAAACTTTCTATGCAAATCATATGCACTTTCTACTATAGGCCTTAAGGACGCTACCGTCAGCACTATTGTGATCTATGGTCCTCTGTGACCAAAATATAACTGTGATCAGGGACTCCGCTCAGTCCACCTTAATCAGATCACAACTCGGATCAACAACCTCTCTCTATCAAACCTGATCGAGTAAATCTCTAAAGTCAATGACTCCGTTCAGTCCGCCCTGACCAGACAGGGCCTCACTATAATATTATGCTTATGTAATGTCAAACATCATACTCATCAAGAAAAGCATAACATTTCTTTTTACTTCTTTTGCATAAAAACTGAAAGTGCATTCCATACTTTTGGAAAAGGTATATATTCAACTAAAATAAACTTAATTCCAAACATGCTTTATAAAAACATAGCACCACGTAATCAATTCGATGTTCATCATGCAATGTTACATTTATAATAATCTCATAAATCTCATGCTGAACAAACAGTAAAAAGACTTGTGTTGTAGGTGAGACTTTACTTACTTGTTGGATATTCTATCTTAGTAAGAGCCTACTGCAATCGTCCTGACTCTGCCCAACTACTAACCTAGCCAAACATGTGTTTTCATCTTAGTAAGAACTTGATTCTCAATTCTTCTTAAAAACACATAATTTACTTAAAGAGTTAAAAATTCTATTTTCGCTACAGTACCCATTGACCCATCGATCTTGTCGCCCACGTCAACTCATTAGGTACTTTTTCTATTAGAGGCATCGAGGCGTCTAGCCGTCAACCATTTTTCATATTGAAGGCGTTAACCTCGTCAACCCATGTCAAAAGCACTTTCATATCAAGTACTCTTCCTTTACCAAGTACTTTTTCTTCAAACTGAGTACTTTTTTTTTAGACCGGAGTCTCTTCTTTTTGAGACCGAGGTCTCTTCTTTTTTAAACTGAGGTTTTCCCAGATCGAGGTCTCATATATTTCTCTCCGTCTGAGTTCCCGATCCAGATTGAGATTTTTCCTTTCTTTCCAAACTGAGTTCTCGGTCTATAACAACATAAACCTATCCGAGTTCTTCGTTTAAGGTCGATTTCTTATGCTTTATCAATTCTACCCTTCGTTTCGACCTATTGCACATGAACTAAAGATTTCGAGTACAAGGATAGTGATGATTCTTACCGAATTTCTTTCTTTACTGCTCTACTCCGTTTCAGCTTGCACAAAATTAGAATTGTGGCTTGCGAATTCTTGATTTTCACCTTCACTGATTTTTGACTATGGAGAACGAACGAATATTTTGGATTTTGGTTCGAGATTTCGCGTGGGCTAAGGGAAAGAGAAACATTTTTGGATACTAGAGCTTCTGAGTTCGTAATTAGAAATACAAAGTGGCAGCTGGGTTTTAGCTTCTTAATTAAGCTTACTACGTGGTTGGCTACTATTGATGCCCAAATTTTAATATTTCTTCATATTTATCTCTTAGCATGAGAGATTTAAAGGTTGACCAATAAACCCACCACCTCTGTTTTCTCTCTATTTTTTCTTTTTTTTGCTATTATACTATAACATTACTATTATATTATAATTTCCATTAGTTTAAGAATTTGAAGACTAAATTTTTCTTTGGATTTCTCTCAATCCCTCTTTTCCATCTACTCGAAATTTTTAGGTGTTAGCCATAAGAAAACTCTTACTTTATAATATTTAGACCATAACTTTGTCTAACTGCATAAAGTAGAAAAATTGAGATATTACACATATACTTCTTCAACTCCTCAACGCCTTATCACACTATTTTGTCTATCTCTTAGTACGAGAACATTTTAATGGTTTAAAAAAGGGGATATACTTATCTACTGGATGGCTCATGAAACGGCTTAACGTTCCACCCTCCCTACAAAAGCCTGAATCTCATTCATGGTATGTATGTGGAGTCTTTAGGTTGATAATAGCTTGTACCTTCTTAGGATTAGTCTCAATCCCCTTGTGATGCACAATGTATCCTAGAAATTTGCATGATCCCACTCCAAAGACACACTTCTCTATGTTAAGCTTCATCTTATACCTTATTATCACATTAAAGGTTTTCTTTAGATGCTCGTGATAGTCCTTCTTTCTTAAACTCTTCATAAGTATATCATCTACATAAACTTACATGGTTGTCCTCAGCTGCTTTTGAAACATTCCATTCACTTATCTTTGGAATGTGGCTCTGGCATTTTTTTTTCCACCAAAGGGCATCACTTTGTAGCAATACATATCTTTATCCATGATAAAAAAAGTATTTTCTTGATCCTCAACCTACATTCTGACCTGATGATCCCCAAAGTAGGCATCCAGGAAACTCAGTAACTCATGTTTAGTAGTGGAGTCTACCATAAGATCGATGTTAGGTAAGAGATAGTTATCCTTAAGACAAGCAACGTTCCGATTCTTGAAGTCAACACAAAGCCTCCACTTTCCTCCTCCCTTGGACACCAACACCATATTCGAGAGCCACTCCGGATATTATACTTCCCTTATTGCCCTGATTATAAACAATTTTTTACTTCCTCAACTGCAACCTTATTTCTTTCTTCATTAAACTTCCTTTTTTTTTCGCCTAACAAGCTTTAACCCCGGCTTAATGAGGAATTGATGCATAATTACATCTTCATCAATATTGGTCAGCTCAGATGTATCCCAAACAAACAAGTCAAGATTGAGCCTCAAGGTATAAACTATGTTTTTCAGCTAAACCTCAACCAGTCCAACTCCTACTTTTAATTTCTTTCCTTCTAAAAACTTGATATGTTAAAGGGACTCTGCTGAACATACTCTTAACTTCCTTCTTCTCTCTTCCTCCTTCCTTATTTCTTCCTCTGCTTTCTTACATTCCTCATCTCTGATGGGTTGATCACACTCAACTATGTGCACCTCAGCAGAGTGCTCCGATCCTACTTCTTTGAGTGACGCTAAATAACATTCCCTTGAGCTCTTTTAATCTCCTTTTACCACTCTAACGCCACCTTTAGTAGGAAACTTCATCACTAAATGCTTAGTTGAAACCATAGCCCCCAATGAGTTTATAGATGGGCAGCCTAAGATAATATTATATCCTGATAAGAAGTTGACCACTATGAAATTTACCATAACAATGGACATGCATGCCTCCTCTCCCAAGGTCATGGGAAAAGTTATCATACCCTCAAGATATAAGGACTTCCTTGAGAATCCAGTTAAATGAGTGTTAACTAATTTTCAGCCTTGCATTATTGATGTCCATCTTCTTACAGGTAGAGTGAGTTAGAACATCTACTGCACTTCCTAAGTCAACTAACACTTTTCTAACCAGCAAAATAGAAACATTGGTTGAGATAATAAGTGCATCATTATGGGGGTAGATTACTTCTTCCTCATCCAGATGGTTGAAGGTAATATCAATAGGATTTTTAGGCTGAGGTATCATTGAGACAGAGAATACCTCTGCATGTGTTGAACTTCTCATCCACCTACTTCTCTGACGCCATAAGTCTCCCCCTAGGTCCTCCTACAATTACTTAGATCTCTTTTGCCACATTTCGATGCATGAGATTAACTTCGGGATGTGCCTTAGCCATGTTCTCTTTTATATCATTCCTTTTTCCTCCTTTATGGTCCCTTCTTCCTTCTTTATTGACAAACTCTCCAAAGTGACCCTCCTGGATTAATCTTTCAATCTTTTAATCTTTCTCTTCAGATGAATACAGTCATAAGTTCTATGATCATGATCTTTGTAATACTTTTAATACAACATTCTATCATGTTGAGCTGGAGAACTCTTCAATGATTCAGGAGCTTTAAACAGGTTATGATTCTTAAAGCGAGTGTAAATTACTTCAATACTTACAACTAAAAGAGTGAAGGTATCCCTGAAGAATGAGGACCATATTTTCCTATATACACTCCTCTTCATGTCTTCTTTCTTTCTTTCTTTTATCCATTCTTCATTCTCTTTACCTCCTAAGGTCATCCCTCTTTCTCTTTACAGGACTCACCTACTTCACTTTGGCTCTTTAGCTATAATTTCAGTTACTTCTCTACCACTTTCATCCTCTTCAGCATAAGAGCTGAAACATTTTTTGCCTAAGTGACTGATGAGTTTCTTGTCAGTTGTACCTCTAAGAAGACATATACAACCCTTATGTCACCAAGTCAGTCCACCTTCTTAGAGGATTGATTAAATAGATCGACATAATCTAACAAAGCCTCCCACATGTTCTATTTGATTGTGTATAGGCTCATGAGGAGGAGCTGTATATTAGTACTCTTCAGAATTTTGGAACAAATAGCTACTTCAGCTCATCAAAGAAATTGATAGAGCTAAAAGTGAGATATCTATACCAATCACTTGTTGAGTGAACCAATGTGATATGGAAAATTGGCACATCAACTCATCAAAAATAGAATTCATCCTCGTGCACGTTTTATAAGAATTAACGTGATCACAAGGGTCTTTGGTTCCATCATAGACAAGGGTTAGGGCTCTAAACTTCTTTGGCAACTTAGCACTTTGCACACCCTCAGTAAATGAGCTCTCAGGTTCATCCATGCAAAGGTTATTCCTCTTCATAACTGCTTCTAACTCCTTCATCCTTTTAGTCAACTCCTAGAAGACTTTTAACTGTCCAACAGGCTCCTCCTTCTGCACTCTGAGAAGCATGGGCTCCTTTGATACTTGTAACGGCATTGGATTCCATGTAGGTACAATGGAATCATCGGCCTTGCCTTATCCCAGATAGCTCCCATGTTAAGATAGGATGTGGCATCATCCCCCTCATGATGTGAACTCATCCTCACAGACAAACACTGATTTGCCCTTGTAGAAGGATGCACATCTTTATGCTCATACATTCTTTCATCGTCCTGCCTCACTTCATCTCTAATCTCAGTTATTCTTGCGTTTATATAGCGTTCAACCACTTGGCCCACTCTTTCCACCAAATCTCTCTCCATCTTTTTGGTGACATGTAACACATCTGCCCCACTATTACCTATGACTGGAGTTTGAGGAGGCATGAGTCGTCCTCAGGCAGCACTAACGGACCAAGTCACTCTCCCCTCAGGTAAAGAATGAAGGGTTCCTCTTCCTCTGCCCCTTTCTGCTCCTAGAAAAACCACCCCTTCATTCTCTCCTATCTAAGTTCTTCATAATTCTCTTTCACCTTCAGGTCACTGATTAATTGAAACTTTGAAAAATGAGGACAACATCCCAATAATCGGTGCTAAACTATTAATATGGAAATTCATCCGCAACGAAATACTCCACAGATAACAGTGTACTCTAAGATTAACTCACCTGCACCTATAAATAAAGAGTGACGGGGGTTATGGTTGGCCAACCCCCTCCAATGCTCAAGTTAGCATTTAGGATGCAAAGGTTTTTTTTTTTTTTGTCAATAGTTAAGTGTTTGGAAATTGGTTACCTTTCTCACTAAGTATTTTTTAGCTTATATACTTAAGATAATGTGTGAAACCTTAGACAACTTTATATGTGTCATGCTCTCATTATTCAACAACCTTATTATTTTCTAATTCGCAATCGGTATCAAGCACCCTCCTCTGACTTGAAAAGAATATGCTCCTCTCTAAATTATAATAATAAGACTGTACTATTGTACTTTCCCTCCGGAGCACATATTCAATAAATATACCTCAACCTAAAGATGAGTATTCGAGCATCTTACTTAACTTCAAGCTCGGTTAGACATTATTTAGCTCTACCCAATTGATATGATACCTTACGATGGTCTCCTCAACTCCCCAACCTCAATACTCCTTTATATATCCTTAATAAATTCTTGCCACCTACACCGAAATTGACCATTATCTCCAAATCCGCTCCAACCGCCCGCGGTCCTCGACCCAAGGTGACAAGAATCATGGTCAACAAACATTTTTCTTACAATTAGTTTATGTTGTGTGCAAGCGTGGGTTGTACTTGTCCTTTTCTGATCCCTTGGATTTCAATTTTCAAGGGATGTATCACGTATGACGTAATATTCCCCTCCCCCATTTTCCAGGCATGAATAAATAGATATATGTAGGCTGCAGCTAAGCTACACAATTTCACATCCTGGGGATTACATATAAACAGAGTAATCTGTGCTTTTGTCTCTCTCTGCGTAACATGAAAATGCAATACGCATCCCTTCACTGTCTATTTCTTTTGTTTAATCTTATGGTCCTCACATGACCTTGGAATAACAATAATTTACTGCTTTTGTGCTCCAAAATGTAAACACTTGTGATGCATGCCATTCTTTGCCTCCCCAATCATTACTCTACGCATCTTTCTTCGCATTATTAACACTACTTTAATACAGAAAGAAATTAGATTGGTGACGTAGTAGTGATAGGCTAATTCACATGCACGTCAATTAATTCTATGCACGTTTTATTATCCCCTTCAATTCATGCAATATGTACGTACATTGTATTCATGCATCTTCTTCGCGGAATAACATTGTATTTAATGACAAACACGGCGAAATTTGTGGACATCTGTGTTTAGCAAGAAACGATAAGTATCAGAGAAACGCACACATGCCTTGCCACAAGCATGCGGGAAGCATTGCGGCAGTAGCGAGTCGGGGCCTGACTCCGTATAGTGGGAACAATGTCATTTTGTCCAAATCATTCATAGCCATTGGTCTGGGCAGAGGCAGATGCAGATGCAGAAGCAGCACATGGGCTAAAATGAGCCACACCCATTACCCATACCGTACATCACATGGATGCATTGAATCCATCACCTAAATTGGCATCCCATTCTTTTAGGCACAACTTTTCTGAAGGCGGGCTTGTCAATATTCTCTCCTCTTTTGTGAAAAATATCTGTACGTATTTTAGTAATATCAAGAGTCTCATAGTTAAAGAGTTTTGATTGCCAAATCAATCCCCTGTTTGGCTCTCTAAGAGTGCAGAGTGCTCATGGCTGATTCCAGGAGACACAAATCTGATTAAGCAGCAGGCTGGCCATGCCTATTGCATTAGAGACCAACCAGCTAGCAAATGATCAATAATTGGACGTGTTAACTACCAGTCAGTCTTAATAATCTGACACAGACGTCGGACAGACATGATAGATAGAAAGAAACTGATCAGCTCCTCCATTTTGTCCCTATCATGTATACACTTTTACATATCTATAATAATTGTATGATATTGTCGAAGTAGATAAAGATAAGCTACCTATTCCTTTCATTCCAATGATTCTGTGCATTCCTAATTATTAAGTAATAGCTATTCTTTATCATAACCTGCTTATAATTGGCATTTCCATCTATAAGCTGAGGTCTAAAGCTTCAAACAAGAGAAAAATAAAACTTGGCTCCACAAATTCTTCAACTAGGAAAATAATAAGCACTCGCATGTTGATCAATATTATATCCGATTTACAAGAATTACACATCAATGTACGCATTTTGTTTGCTTAATTAAGGTTTGAGGAGATTAAGGAGGCAAACTCTGTGCTGGATAAGATGTCTAAACAAACATTGCAAGCGAGATTCAAGACATAGAATGCCAGCAGTGAGTGAATCTAATCTCTCTTGTACCAGCACTTGTACAGCAGCCTCGGCTTGATGTTGATCACTTCTTTTAAGCTCTGTGCTAAGACTAACATCCACACTGGCTACCTCATTCACGATTGCCTTTCGGCTTCTCACCAGATCATGCGATGCAGCAAAGCTAATTATGGAATTAGATAGCTTTGAGACAAATGGACAACCACTAAAACTAGGCCTGGCTGCCACATGATCCGTTGCCGACAAGTAGAACAAGAGGTTCTGGAAGATCGAAACGGTGATGGACGTTAACTCTCTTAGCACTCGAACCGCCATGGATGGATGGTGATTTACATCTACTACACGAAATGAGGCCACGTTATTACTAAAGCTAATCTCCATGCTCTTCAATGATCTAAGTCTCTTAGAGATGTCCTTCTTCATCTTCTTTCTGAAGCACAAATAGGCATTAATGTTGGTCTGAATGCAAGAATGGTCTCTGCCTCTTCTGCGCAAAGCCGACTGAATGTCCTGGACATGGTCTTTCATCGTAAAAAGAAAGTCTCTTGCAGAAGCACAGACGTCTATCAGTCCAACAGAGCCATCAAGTGCCTCTTCCACTACTTGTTTTGTTATTCTATCACCTCCTAGAGCTTGTTGGGTTGATGGAGAGCGTGTAAGTTCCTCAACACAGCAATACAAATCTTGAAGCCGAGCCAGGGCATTTTGAAGAGCTTCAGATGGTGTATTTTCTGAATTAGGTGTTGAGATTATCCGGGTCCTTAGCCTGTTTAACTCTGCCTCAATCTTTTGGGTGCTTGGGTGCAGTCTTGATGGCAAGCTGATCGATCTAACTGGTTGGTTGATACCGGATGAGTTTGCCATCTTCCTCTCTGGTGAGAGAAATTTAGTCTAATTGACACTCAGAGATCAATTGAATGGGTGTGTGTGAATGTGTATATAAATATACTTAACAGGAAAAAGGGAAATGGTGGAAGGATGTAATACAAATATTAAGGTGTGTCGTCCTAAGTACCCTTGTAGTTGTAGCTATAAGTAACATATGCATATATAATCCATCTTACGGTCAGAAGATGAGTAATCTACGGTAATGAGAAGGGAAACGTGTAGGTTGAAGTAATAATTTGCAATGGATACGATAATGATCATAGGAACACACCGAGGGAGACAGATGGTAATAGGGATATGTTTCCCTGCCTGCCCAATCATTACTAGTACATGTTTCTCTACCATACCGTCTTTGTGTTGTTTATTTTATGAATACTAGAAGCTGGAAAATGGATGACTGTCTTAGCTTCAAAGAAGCAGAGAAAGTGAATCCCATGACAGCATGCAACAAGAAAAGACAAACGGGAAACATGTTGGCATCAAGAAAACCAGACGGCACAAGAATCTAACTAGGCTTGTATATATTAATAGCCTATGATATGATTCCCTTTCATTTTATGGCGAGTAGCCTAGCCTAGTCTAGTACACTAATAATATTCTCCATTAATCATTCATGTTCTCGTGGAAGACATTGAAATACATGTAATAAATTAAAAAGACAAAAAGGAAAAAGAAAATACAATTACAGTGAAGCATGTTGGCAGTTGATACACAGGGCGTGGACATAGGAGGGCATAGGCTGATTGGGTTATTCTTTGGTGTCTTTTACAAGCATTCATTTAGTCCAAACAGTCGGAGCCGGAGGTTATTATAATGATTTTTTTTTTTTTTTGTTTAATTATTACGCAATACTGAATTGGTTCATACCTAATAATGTAAGAGAGAAAGTAGGCGTATGATTCCTTGCATCAAACATATATATATAAATGAGATATTCATATATGTATGTGGCATATAATGACAATTCATCGTATCATAATCATGAATGCATCAGAGATGGCGCCAATTAACAGGCTTCCATTTCTTGATTTAGCTAGCATGATTGGGTCTAGGGACATAACTAATTAGGCCCAAATTTTATATATAGGTTACGCAGATTGGGCTTTCTTCTTTTTGGTCCTGCACTGGCTCATGGCTCTTGGCTCTTGGCTCTTGGCTCTTGGCTCTGTTCATCTTAGCAAGCTTGCAGAGTAGCGAGTATAGTAGGTAAGACCCTAAAATTCACTTCTACTCAGCTTCTGCCAGAAAATAGCAGTATATAACTAGTTTTAAGTTTATGCCGGTTACACAATAATGTGAGGTAGTTTCTCCTATTAGTAGTATTCCAGGTCCCTATGTATACAAGTCGATAACAAGAGCTTGCGCCGGTTACCATGAATCGCATCTGGTTATCAATCAATCATCCATGATCCCTAGAACTAAACTATATAGAGAAATTTCATAGCAGAACAGAACATGAGGACATTTTCTTTATCAAAATGCAACCAAAACAGGACTCCACATACTTTGGACAGCAAAATGTCAACAAAGACAACAAACCAAAACCTGGAGCTCCCTCACTCAGACATGGGAGGATTGAAACAAAAACATGATACCAATAATAATGGTGCGGCAATCCAACAGCAATCTATAGTAATCAATCAAGCATGATGATGCCTTGCCTGAAAATCCTTCATGAAACCCACCAGCTTTTCAACCCCAGCAAAAGGCATAGCGTTGTAAATGGAAGCTCTCATCCCTCCCACCGACCTATGTCCCTTGAGCTGTATCATCTTCTCTTTCGCTGCCTCCTTCACAAACTCAGCTTCCAGGTCCGACTTCTCCAGAGTAAACGGAACATTCATCAACGACCTCACCGACTTCTCCACCGGGCTCCTGTAGAACCCGTTGCTCCCATCGATCGCATTGTACAGAAGCTCAGCCTTCTTCTTGTTCTTCTTCTCCACCTCCTTCAGACCTCCCTGCTCCACCAGATCCTCGAACACTAGCCCGCACATGTAGATGCCGTAACATGGCGGCGTGTTGTAGAGCGAGTTGTTCTCGCTGTGGATCTTGTAGTCCAGCATGACCGGCGTGATTTCCTGCGCATTCCCGATCAGATCTTTCCTTATGATTACGATGGTCACTCCAGACGGGCCCACGTTCTTCTGCGCTCCCGCGTATATTATCCCGAACTTGGATACATCCACGGGCTTCGAGCAGAAATTAGACGACATGTCGGCCACCAAGATACCATTTTGGTTCTTCGGAGTCGGGTAGTTCTTGAACTCGACGCCATGGATGGTCTCGTTAGCGCAGATATGCAAGTATTTCGCATCTGGACTCTGCTCCAGCTCGTCAAAAGCTGGGATTTTTGTGTACTTCTCCGACTTTCCGGACCAAATGAGCCTGGGTTTGCTGTATTTATGAGCCTCCTTAAAGGCCTTGTCGCCCCACGAGCCGGTGACCAGATAGTCGACCGTGTCGTCGGGCTTGCATAGGTTCAGAGGGATGGAAGCGAATTGCGTGGTGGCGCCGCCTTGCAAGAAGAGAACGGCGTAGTCGGTGGGGATATCGAGGAGAGTACGGAGATCGGACTCGGCCTTTTGGATGATGGAGAGGAATTCTTTGCCTCTGTGGCTCATTTCCATGACGCTCATACCAGATCCGCGCCAAATGTAGAGCTCGGACTGGGCTTTCTTGAGGACGTTCTCGGGCAAGATGGCCGGGCCGGCGGCGAAGTTGAATACCCGATCCTGGGATTGGGCCTGGGAGGAGGCGCCATCTTGGATTTGGGTTGGCGCGGATACAGAGGATGCGCGTGTTATTGAGATGGACCTGGTGGCGGTGCGAGTGAATCTGAGAGGGAAGGCATTCAGGTGGATAGCGGGGTTGGGGTTATGGCGGCGGCGATTAGGGTGATTGAGAAGGAGGGAATGAGGTGATACAGCCTTTGCCGCCATGCCTCTTTAAAGACGTGTTTTTTGGGGTTTGCTAGTGAAGCCGAGTGGGTCTGTTTGAGAGAGAGAATGAGAGAGTTGGGGGTTTTTTTCCAATTTATTTATTCTGTTTGGAGGGTTTGGCGGCTGGAAAGACCTGAATTTTTTATTTTATATTAGTATGTACAGCCAATGTGCAGCAAAGCAATGCACAGAGAATCAGATCACAGATCGGGATAGAGAGGAGATACCAAACTGGAATTGAATATTGAATATGCCTACTACTGCCTAGTGGGTTGGGTTGGTGGTGCTCGCTTTCTACCACAATATACTTTCTGAAAACAGAGGCTTGTGGAAGAAACAGTAGAAGCGGTGGCGGTAGGTGTGGGAAAAATTCCAAATTTAATGAGAGCAACATATACCCAACCCCTCCTAAAAATGAAGGCATATGCATGCATGATAAATGTGTTGTTGTCGAGTAACAATCACCAATCAAAGCATCTCATTATCATTATTAGTGAAAAGTTTTCACATCAAATGGAACATCTAGTATTGTTTAGTGGTTCTTCATAGCAGGTAGCAGCTACTTCAAATGGACATCCAGAAGAAAATGTGCAGCTTCACATTTAGCGGTATACTCAAACTTAGATGTACTATATTTCCTATGCACTCCAGTCAGTTTCCCTGTCGCTGCTTGTTGGTGTAGCCCCACCATCATTCTCGAGCATTCCATCAGCTTCTCTTCTGAGTAGCTTGAATGCCACTCACATGTCCTGCTCCACTGCCTTGACCCGTACAGGCTACATTGTGCTGTGTAAATGGCTGCAGCCGCTAACAAAGATGGCGCATACTTCAGCATCTCGCACTCCACTAAGCATAGTTCAATCAAGAAGAAGGATAGTTGCTCCAGCTTCTTCTCGGATTGAGCAGCCTTGAGGAACCTGCGCATGAACACATATGGGGTTGGGACTGACATGTTGAATTGGAGGGTGTTCAGAATCAATGTCTCCATTTCTAGTATTTCTTTCCTTGAGTAAGATTTGTCCGATATCATAATCAAATCTCCCACAATAGGAACAGATACTTCCTCGTACTTGCAAGCTAAGAGCATGGCAACCAAACCGACCAATTGAAGCTTCTTTCTCACTATGTTTTGCTGCGCTAAGAATCTGTCTATCAGATTAACCGTAAGGAATAGTGTTTCCTTCATCAGCCCAAATTTATCATGCACCTGTTGATGATTCATCAAATGAGAAGAAGATCCGTTTTCATCTTCAAAACAAGCTTCAAATCACAAGTCTTCAATTATTTACCTCAATAAGCCAGTCGATCAATATACCCCTCATCTTCGCGTTAATGTCACATTGTTGCTCCATATAGTTCGGTGACACACAGCTATGACTCTGCTAATATAAACAACACCATTTACCCATTTGAACTGATTAGTACTTTAGTAGGTATCCAGAGTTCCCTGTAGTTTAATCATGCAAAAAGTTTGAACTTTTACCTCAAATTTCTTGTAGTGCGCGTATAGATCATCAACATAGTCGACAGCAGCAAGCGGGTTCTTAAAATCACAACTATCTATATCTGTAATGGGCTCTTCTTCTTCTACAATATCCTCCATTTCAACCTCCTCCTAACATAGTTCAGAAAATTACATTTTTTATTTTCCCTACACTTAACAAGCTTCTATCTATAACTATCTGAACTCATTGAAGATTAACATACTGTCTGACTAGTTTCCTCAGGAACTATTTCCGCTTCATCTGTAGACATAGACATGGGATGGTCTTTGGGTGATTTGAATTTCTCATCTACAAATATGAAATCTCCAAATCCATCCGATGAGTGTGGAACTGAGGGAGCATTTATAGTTTCCTGTTCACATCAGTAATCCAAATAACACATTAACAAGGAATAGTGGCGGATTCAAGACTGATTCTTCTCACAGATAGTAGTGCTACCTGTGAACAATATTGTTGACTGCTTGCAATTTCTGCAGCGAACTTCCTACACAAAAGAATTCAAGATCAAACAGCCGAAATTGAAGTTTATTTATTTTTCCCCATCTTTCATTGAGCAAACAAACAGAAGTAATGGGCCAAAATAATAGAATCTAACCTGGTGATTGGTCTATGCAATGGGTCAGCCTGCTTCTTTTCGCATAATTCGTGTGTTCTGTGTTATGGAAGCAGGAAAAAAAAAGTAAAGAACAAAGAAGGGGTAAAAAAACTCTCAATTGTAGAAAAACTAGAAAACAAAGACAGATGAAGAAAATTCAGCTACAGAATGGAATAGGGAAAAATTTACCCAGACAAGGCTCTTTTGTTAACGACACAAGGGTATGCTTGAGCTTGCACTAAATTGTGATTAATGCTACTCAAAGCTCTCCTGTTTTGGCCAAATTTTCTGCTACCCATATCTACACCCCCTATACATCATTCCCAAAAGAAGAAAGCTATATCAGATGCCGGTGTTATGAATCATCTCAAACAGTCAATTTGAGTCAGATTCAGATCACACTTGGGGGAAGCTTCCAAATGTATTATAAAATTTCACCTGGGAAACTAGTGGATTTAATCAACTGAGGACTATTCTCACGAGATATAACCTTTTTCTGGGTATCTGAAACTACAACAAAACGAGCAAGAGAAAATGAAGAGAATTCCTTCAGAAACCAACAATGCCCCCTAATAATCTAAGCGGAATGAAATGAGCATGTACGAACACGGAAAAAATCGGTGAGAAGCAGAAAAAATCCCTAGAAGAAAAAAGAAGAAGCAGGAGGAGCCTCTCTCTCTCTCCACTGTGTACGAACACAGAAACAAATAAAGAAGCAGAGGAAGAAGGAAGACAGGTGGTGGTTGTCTAGGAAAGGGAATGAAAATCCGCCTTTTTTTTGTTTTGAGAAAAAGCAACGGCTAGTGAAATGAGACCGTTGGATGATGAGGCGATTGGGGGAATGAGAACTTTCTATGTTCGTTCAAACAACGGTAACCTGGGATTTGCATGTGGCCTGCCGCACCTGATTTCAAATGTAGATATAGCTTTCTCACTTGTGAAACGCTCTCTTTCTAATCACGTTTGACACCCAACTATTACTTTCCAACATAACTCAAGTGTTCAATCATTTTTTCAACATCTTGGTTAACTATTTCTTTTTTGTTCTTCCTTTTCATTGTTATAGTAGCACTACTAAAAGGAAGTCCAGTATGAAATTAATTATCAACAACAAAAGAACCATATGGATTATGCCCTGCCCTCTAGGTCTAGGGTGTAGCAGTAGCAGCTGCAGCAAGCATCATCAGCAGAGAAGAAATGCATCCGCTGTTAATAAATACTCTCCTCACTTGTGAAGATACATTATACATTATTTGGGGTTTTGAATAAAACGACAATGGACTGCCTAGTGCCTACAACTGACTGACTATCTCAACCATCAAACAAAACTGGATTGTTATGAGCAACCATATTCCCCCCCCCCCCCCCATCCTAGTACAATAAAGTATACACTCCTACTTCCGCATTGCAGACACAAGAATAGCCGACTTTCTACCTCGTGTGTAGAGATTCTACCTGATCTCTCAATTTGGATTTCTACTTCAACAACAAACAAGCTAGGCTTTGATTTTAATAACAGAATTCATTTAAACAGGCTCGATAGTGATCTGCTGACTACATTCGTATGCTCTCGATTTGAACTGTTTTTTTGCTTCTCCAATTTATTTTTCTGCCCGTTCATCTCCTCCTGCCTTATGTCATTCTTCACTCCCCCTGGCTTCCTCTTTCTATTCTTACTCGGCGATGCTTGCAACTTGTCCTCTAAAACCTTCAAATTCTTTTTACACCTACTCTGGCTCTTCTCATTTTGAAGTGCTTCTTGCTTCCCCTTTTTTAGAGCTCCTTGCTTCTTCTCAATCATGGCATCATGAACCATGTCAGTTTCTCCCTCATTCAATTGGAACGTCTTCCCTATGCTTTCCTTCTTATGAATCTGCACATAGTCCCCTTTCTCAGCCATCTCCTGGTCACAAACATTGCATAATTTCTGAATCAGCTCTTTCTTTGCCATTTCTTGCTCCAGGCAATGTTTTCTATTCTTCTCAACCACCAGGTGCTGCTTCATCGTATCAGAAAGGGGCACATGGCAACTTGACTTACGATTCTTTGGATAATTATGCTTTTTCTGCTCTTCAAGGGCCTTTCCTTTTCCATGAACAATCCCACTGCTCATAGTTTCCAAGATGACTTCACCCAGAACAAATCTCGTCTCTCCCACCCTTCCCTTCCCAAGTAGTTGATAGTCGATCTCAAAACTTGTTCGTCCCTTCTGGTATGATTCTATATCATTCACCAAAACTTCAAAAACCTCAGCAACATTCTTTGCAGTTTTGTTCAATATAAACACCTGAAGAGGTCACATTCTTAATCATATCAGTTACATGTCAGTTCTAGTTATAGACCGCATCAAGATTACATAACCACTCTGACTAATGGTTTTGTACATAACATTGCATAATAAAATGAGACCTACAGAAATGTTGCATATTTTTATTACTATGCACCTACATGTTATAAGCAATTTAAATATACTATTACTTGTACTTACCGGACGTGAGGGTTCTGAAGGATGATCTATCTCAGTGAGTGCGGCAATAGAATCTTGCACCAAAGAAGCAAAGTAAGCAACTCCGTCTGCAAGTTCTTCATCTGATTTAAATTCAGAGCATCTTCTAATCTCTGGCACAAAATTAACATGCACTTGAGCATGTTCTCGGGCAAATCTTACACCTTCCCTCCACTCCCCATGGTACAGGACAGAAGCAAAAGCCAGGATTACAAGAGCATCTTGGGGATTATTTACTAATGCCTGGTGAAATGCCAACAATCCAACCCTGTTGCATAGATGATTTTAGCATCTTAAAAACTATCAGATTTCCAGTAAGTAGGTCATGACAATGATGTGGTGTACAAAATACTATAGCTTATGAGTGGCTAACCATATATTGCAGTCGGAAGGTCTTTCACAAGAAACCACTTTATCCAGATTGAAGAACAATCTCTACCAAAGAAAACAAAAACCACAATACAATTAAAGCCAATACACCTACTTGAAGACATTTTCACTTGAAGAACCTACAGCAAATTTTATAGAGGCCATATGTCTGAGTAGTTCAGATATACGAGAAACGGACTAGTATTACAACTGTTTTAAGGTTTTTAAAGCTTTTTACCATCTCAAATACCAAATATATCTCTAGGCAGCCATACCAAATTTGACAGATATTAGAGATTACTTCCAGATTCTTATCTATTAATTTATTATTCATTTAAACCATCTGACACAATATTACATTATACAGCAAAGGTAATCTTAGACATCTAAATCTCTTTTTCTTTTTTTTTTTTATTTACTCCAGATAAATCTCCGGTTCAATAATTTAGTTATACAAATGTTAAACTGTATCTGCATGATACACAGTTAATGGAAGGGGACATGGTAGATTGCTTTCTGAGCACTCACCATCAATATCTGAGGAGATTTCTTAGCAGTCTGTTTATCAAGGCATGCTGCCTGTCATCCAAAGTGAATGTCAGATATAAAATTTACTGATGACCGAAAATAGTGTTATTGAGGCAAATCCCATCTATAAATCCACATACGTGAAACGGGAGTAAAATTTCAAGCAATTTGAATCTCCGAAGCAAATTCAAAGAAGGTTCAGCAGCTCCATAAGACAACATGTAGTTCATCTCCATCATTAACCTGCCCTGAACACATAAATAACGTAAATTTTTTGGAAATCTGATGACAGTCATTTGTTTCAAATATAGGAGCACAAAGTAGATTTTGTTGGTAAAACATAAGCTACAAGAAGCTCTTGCCTGGGTACCATAAGAGGAGGGTCTGTGAGGAGGGAAAGAATATAAAGAACATAAAACAAAAAGGCAGAAGCCAGTAGGCCTGGAATTCTTCAGGGAAGAAAAAACCACTAAAAAGTTCAGGCAGCACAGTTGGCTGCTTTGACTCGCTCCAAATACCTTGGCCAAACCCATGACGGAAGAAGAAAGACTATGAATCGCAGTCTCAGTGTCCTTTGAGAACGACAAACCCAATCGAGCTGCAACTCTTATGCCCCGTAGGATTCTTGCTGCAGAGCAGAGTTTGCAATGTAGTTTCTTTAGTTAGGCCATGGTATAGCAGAGTTCGCACCAATTCTAATGTTATAGGAGTTAATGTAAATAGATGAAGAAACTTACCACAATCTGCCCTGAATGACGTCTGAGCAGGGACTAGTGTCCTTAGCTGGGTCCATAATAATGAAGAATGAAGTAAGAAACTTTGGAGGGAAACAGTATTTACTGGTGATAGATAAACTAAATGTAGAATTGACTAAGGAAAAGAAATGTCACCTTCATGGACCTCAAGTCCCCTATTCCATTGACGTAGTCATAGATTGTGTTAACAAAAGGATCAAAGAATAAGCTGCTACCACATTTTACACACAAACTTAAGTTAGACGGCAACAATTTAAAATCATAACGACTACTACTACAAGGCCACTGTGCTCATCTTTATAATGACTGAAACGAGGTACACAATCCACAACCTAAATTTTAATCTGAATACCAAAAAAGGGGAAAAAGAAAATCGAAAACCTATTGATGGTGAAGTCTCGATGCATGGAGTTTTCCCAACGCATGATGTCTGTTTTATCACACCCTTTTGGTATATGAGAAATTGGATCCATTTGTTTCTCATTTTTTGGGGTTGTCTCAAAACTTGATACCTGATAGAATATCATCAGAGTATGTAACAAATAGAGAATTGATTGTTAAACAGTGCATCAGAACTGTTAGTAATGCAAAATGGTAGGTTACTTGAAGCATTGCAAAAAGGTATGAAACAGGGGACAACAATTTAAACTAATGCTGTCAATTCATTCAGTTGGATGTAAAAAGATAATAAATCAGAAGAACATTGGTGGTAAATGCATCAGCAACCTCTATCGTGGAGCCTCTTAGATGCACCATACAAATAGGGTACCGTTGGCCAACAATTTGTGCACGATGAAATTGCTTCTTGATCTGTGATCAGATATGAAGATAGATTAGGCATGCATCTCAACTTTCTACAGAAGTCGGGAATATTACTTGTAACAGTAATGCATAACCTGTTTCAGTCCGGCAGTGGTGATCACGTCAAAGTCTTTAGGTATTTTATTCAGGATTAAGTCTCTCACACAGCCACCGACAAAGTAGGCTTCAAACCCTGCATGCCATTGCGCATAATTACTTGTTACGCAAAACAGATAACACTGGACGAGCAAAATGATACCTTCATTTCGAAGAACTTGCAAGACAGTCCATGATGCAGCCGGAATCATGGAAGAATTTATCCCAATATACCTCGCGTTTATCTTTTTCCATATGGACATGTCAATGTGGGTTATTTCTGCATTCAAAGGGAAATCATATTATTGCCCATTCCATGAGAGTTTATATGAAGATGAACTAGAAAGTCTTGTTGTAACAGTCTCGAGCACAAAGCAACGCATTGGGAATATACTTCCTCCGTTTCGAATTATTTCTCACTCTTTGAATGGCACTAGAAACTGGAACTCGGGTAAAAGAAAGAGTACCTTGGCGAGCATCTGAACTGGAATCACATATTTGAGTTTGTAGTCCTTTTTCAGTGAAGGTGTGGTTCAGTCTCTGGCAATGGAATATCAATGTTGAAACCCCAGCAAAGGAAATTAACAAGACTATAAAAAAATAGTGCTCAAAGTGTTCGATGAATTGCGGTAGAGAATAAAAGAAATGGAAAACGAGAAGGAGAGACTATAGAGAGAATAGAGGATAGAAGAAGGACCTGAAGCTTAAGGAAGGATTTGAGGCGAGACAGCAAGCCATTGTTGCCTTTCAAAAAAATCGGCATGAGAATCGAAAACTCATGGCGCGGTCTGTGGGGCCGTCGTCATCCGCCTCTGGTCTAAACCTTCATTAGTTGGGTGCGCCATTTGTTTTATGTTTAACGAATCTCACGGTCTGGGAATTTGGTTCTGTTTTATACGTCGTCGTTTAACTAATAAAATACTTAAAAACTGAAAAAAAAAACGAGCGATCAGGGATGCTAGTTAACGACTTTATTGAATTACAATTTATACAACATGAAATTAACAAAGAATTTGAGAATCAATGCAATCAGCACAAACAAACCCACAAACCATCTCATATAATCGAAATTAATCCATTCTACGTGCTTTTGATCGATTCTTTGTGTGTTGGTGACAAAATCTGGTTTCCTTCTTATATCCTGGTTATGTTCGTTCTAGATTATAATCGGAAGTGATTAGACAAATGGTTAACTCCATCTATGAATCTCTTATATCAAAACTATCCTTATATTTCTACATATCACTTCTGAGTGATGATGATGTTGGCGAGATCAAGATTAATTCAAACCGTTAGGTGAATAATATTCAAATATTTGTCAACGATAAATATCCTTACTACAATTGATCATTGATATGCACAATAGCATGATGGTCATGTCTCAGTAAATAGCATGCCAGTATGTCTTCCAGAGTCTGAGTCGAGTCGAGTGTTTTATATTTCATTTTGTTTCTGATATATGAGTGATAAAGATATATATATAGGGATCAATACTCAATCATTCTCTTCTGGGGGTGGAGCCTGGAGGTAGTAGGTTCAGATCAAACCCAAGGGTAGTCATCTCATCGTCTTCTTCAGGCTATATACGAGGAGGATACTGATACAGAGAAAAAAAAAAAGCATTTGTGTTTTCACATTGTTTTAACACTTATCAGTTTTATAGTTTCTTTGCAATATACCGATACACCTCTTTCTATCAATCTGGTTATTTTATCTTCTTTGTTTTGTTTGACATATGGTTATTTTATCAACCTGGTTCAAAGTAAACGTTTTCATGGCATTCAGTCTTTTTTGTTAATGTTTCTACTAGTTTCAGATTCCAATGAATTCAAAGTTTCACTTCCAAAACCAAAATTTCTGCCACATGCAGAACCAAGATTTCTCTGGAACAACTATATGTTGGAAGTGCTCATTGATAACAAGGTTGGGATATAATGCAAAGCATCATGCTCCATTACTTAGTATTTTGCCATTTATAAATCTTCTAACTGCTAATATTTAGGTTGTCCATCTACAGCTTCTTGATCCATACTTACTTCTTGATATTCAAGAAAACGAGCTCAACTATGTTATTTATCATTAAGACTCTTAACACTTCTCTTCACGAACAAGCCACTTGTGCTCTGTTGCTCATGTCGAATTCTGAGATAGATGTCCTTGGACCTGAGATCTATTCAGGTTCGATAGTACAAAAGCCACAAGTAATTGTGAAGTTGTTAAGAAGAGCAGCTATCACTGGGATTGTGACCTAATAATGTAGTATATGAACTATGGAGGTTACACCTTGTACATGATACTCTAGTGATGTCATTATTGTTAAAATTGTTTGTTCTGCAATTTTGATCAAAATGAGTAAATAGTTGACTTTTTTATTTGGTTTGACTTTAGTATTGACTTCTCAAGCTGAAACTCTTCAAGCTCGACTTGTGGGGTTGGAATCACTTAATTTAGAGTTGTGTAGCTCAAGTTATGGATCAAGTCGATAAAGCTATTTTTGATGTTGTTCAGTTGCTTCAGTTGCAAGCTATTGAAATAATTCCAAATTTTACTCAGTAAATTAAAGATCTAGCAATTAGATGAAGTCTCTGTGATTGATGGCAACATATTTTGTGAAGAAATTGAAGACTTTTAGATCATCAAGATCCGGTGATTATTAACCTTTGTAGGTGAAAAAAATAGATTGTTTTTTCAACTTTCAAGCATGGCTTTTGTATCTTTATCCTCAAAGTTTTAGTTTGCAAATATTTATTAATTGCATGGTGATGGAAGTCCCCTTGTACTGTTTCCAATTATATATATATATATGTATTGTAATTGTAATTGTAATTATTTTTCAATGAAATTTGATTAATTGATTTCATTTCAAGCAAGGAAACCGAGCACCTTTATTTTTGGTCTGGTTTTTGTTTTTAAGTTTATTAATCAGTCACTCATTCACTCCACTCATCGATGTTTGATCTCCAACAATTATGAACTGTTTGACAAGGCTGTCGACAACTATAGAGCTTGTTTGTGCTTTAAGAAAGCTGTTCCTTTTGTTTTTACAAAATTCATCTGTTTTTAGTGACAGTTCGATCTACTGTTACTTACTGAAACCTCACAGTCTACATGACATGTATTTCCGATGTAAGAATCGACATACATGGAAATGGTTTTCGTATCATCACTGGATGATAATCAGCAACACCGGCCGGGATTTCATATATATGTCAATCTGCTATGGTTACAGATGATGATGTGTAAAACATTCTACCTACATGTTACAATTAATTAATGATAATCCATGTAATTAAATGTTAAACTCTAATTGTGTAACATGCATGCATGAATGTCACGTTCCTTCGCTTAACTTGCAAATCAAAGAGAAAAGGGCCAGCAAAAAGAAACAATGCAAATCATAAACAACATTTTAATCCTAAAACCATTTATTCTTAGATATAGCGAGATTTAGGGTTTCAGATTCAAAGAGAGAATGACAAGGGTTGTATGTAGGTTAGGGAGGTTGCCCGTTGGCAATAAAGTGTAGGGTAAAATATGAAAGCAAATTAAATAGTTTATATATAACTTCTTATAGACATATTAACGCAGTGAGTCTAAAGATAACAGTTTTAATAGTTAAATAGTTCATTTATAACTTTCTAAGAAAATATTACCGAATCCAGTTGATCCTATTTTGTTTATAACTTCTCTAAAGAAATATTACCGATACGGTAGATCGGATCTATTCACTTTTATTGGATCATTTTTACAAGTCACTTGTATACTATCCGTTACGACTAAAGATTTTGGAGGTTTATAATTGTTGGATAATTGTAAACTAAAATTTTGAGGGGTTAAGGATAATATTGTGGGCTAAGAAAGCATAGTTGATAAAAACTCAAAAGGCAATAATTTTTCAGATATAGAAACATTGTCAGCGACAATTAAAATCCTCACTACGGTTAGCAAAAGTATGTACAAGATATCCATCCATTCGTCCAGATATGCTCCATTTTAAAATCCTTCCCAATAAGCTTAACAGCTCAATACTGTAACAAAAGCATTGGAATGATAATTAGTTACCAAATGCGAATGGCCCTATTCAGATTATATATCCTCTTCTACAAAGTTATCTGGAACGTAGACTTCTAACATGTTATGTTAACTCTTTTCATTTTGTATCTCCTCCTGATCGATCAGTCATGGCATTCCAGGACGGCGCTAAAAACACAGCACTGCTCATTACTTAACTGAAAACAACCCACTAGATCTTCTTGCATGTATTTGTACATGGATTAGAGAGTTTACATTTGCACCGCCTTGTTCAAGTAATCGTGTAATTTCGCTTCACATCGCCATGGACAAGAACCTGAAGGGCTCCTCGGAGAATTTAGCTCCTGCTGAAGAAGGAAAGAACGAGTATGACAGGCTTCCAATCACGACCAATGACGCCACTGGAAATAAGAGCACAAATGTTGCAGGGGAAACTGATCGCATTCAATTGACCATGCCGGATTTGAATGATCCTCGACGTCCTATCGAGGATGGAGGGCCTTCTTCCCTTTCTCTCAGAACCTCTGCCCATACTCCAAGCCCAGGGCAAGGAGGAAGCGCTAGTACACAACTTTCAATCTCTAGCCAAGCATTAGGTAATCAAATTAATGTTCAATCGATGAATGTAAATATTCATTAGTATTATTAACTTTTCTTGACGTGTGCATATATATATGTACGTTTGAAGATTAATATACACACATAAACAATAATCAACAAGTATGAAAGAAATGTTATGTAAAAGTAGTATTTTGCAGGCCTAGGGAGTGGGAATGATAACTGGGTTATTACTGGTAGACCGGTCAGGAAGAGAGGGCGGTATGCGGGGAGCAGTGAGGCGACGCCCAGGAAGAAGGGAGAAGTGACTTATTTCCCACCGGAAGCCCAAATGAAATGCATTACATGTGGGAAAGAGTATGGGTCATGGAGGGCCCTTTTCGGCCACCTCCGGAAGCATCCTGAACGTGATTATCGTGGCGCGTTTCCTCCAGGAACTTGGAATGCTTTGATGGGGGATAATCAGGGATCGCCTGCTGATCAGAGTATTGATTATCAACCGCAGCAGCGGCAGCAGCAAATGAATGAACTCGCTTCCAATCTGCTGAATGCTGCAAGAGTGGTGCAGGCAAGAATGGGCTTAACGAGGAAGGATGCTGAAGCAGGTCCTTCTTCTAGGAGAGGCTTGGGTATTGATCTCAACAATGCTCCTCCTATCGAGCCCGAAGAAGATAAAGAGATTACTCCCATTGGCTTTGATTTGAACCTACCAGCATCCCCAGAATCAGATCAGAGCGACTGATTGCATTGCATATTAAAATGTTGTCTTTGCAAGACGGTTACTTCATCTTGCATTTGCTTTGTTTGTGTTTTGCTTTTGAATTTTCTCATAATCTGGATGGCATCGCATGCAGGATGGTGTCTCAATAGATAGCATGTCAGTTTATGTATTCGAGTCAAGTTGTTTTTTTTGTTTTTGGTTTTGCTTTTATTTCAATACTAAGGATGGCCTTTTTTTGATTCTGATATATGAGTTATCGTCTAAGACTTGCATATAAAAATATATGAACTGAAGGGCTTGTTTATTAATTAATGATTATAATTGAAAAGAGAGAGCAATGTATGCATGGAAAGTTGGAAACTAAAGGGATTGATCCGGTCAGAGGCTAAAGGTTCTGGAGATCAAATCTAAGATAATTGTGTTTGAAATTTATAGAAAATAATTACGAGAATCCATCAATTAATAAGGGACGGTCCAGCAGTTAAAAGTCACAAGATTCTAGTAAGTATATTTTAAATTAATCTGACACATCCGAAAATGGAAAAAAGGAAATATATGCATGGCAGCATAGGCCATGGTGTGCATGTATTATGTATATACGATGACCTTAACCAAATCAGTGGGAAACTTCTTAAGAACCCAACTACACCTCTCCACCCGAATATGCCAACATATAAGAGCAGTTATATTTTTTAAAGTCATTGATGTTTAGTAACTCTTGTAACTAGCAGTTCAAAGTTGTAATCCTTTCTTTTTTTAATTATCAGATCCAGAGAGCACCCCTTCCACACATAATCAGTTCAGGGGCAAAGCAAAACAATGTGCTCAATAGACTCCTCGTCAAGGGCATAAATGGAGCAGATAGGAGAATCATGAAGCTTCCTTTTCTAAAGAGACAAATTAAAAGCAAGGGCATTCGAGTTGGCTCTTCAAAAGAAATGTTTAATCTTCGAAGGAAGAAAGTTCTTTGTAAGCTCCGATAAATTCCGACATGTAGTTGGTAAGAAAATAAATTTTAAATAAATGATTATGAAATTTTATGTTTTTAGTAAATATTAAACTTTAATGTGAAAATAAGTATATATTTACATATAATGAAAACTCAAAGAATATAAATTAAGAGTATAAGAGTAAAATGTAGATATGTATACATATATAGATATGACAGACCTTTCTAGCTTAAGATAAACCTCTAGCCAAATAAGAGTGCTACGGTCTAAAACTATGAAAAATTAATATCATATTAATAACAATTTTGAATCCGGTCAAAGGTATTCACATAGAAACTCTTTGCTCACAACAAAAATAGAAAACATGCTCCCTCTCTTCATTGTTTTGTTCCCAAGCTGGAAGAAGTCGACTATGAAGCTATATCATAATCAAGCGTGATAAGCAATTAAGAACTAAGCATTTGACCTCTATCTTTTTGTATTATGGATATTGTGCATATTAGGCAAATATGTAGGATTAATCAGAATACAAAACTAATAACCAGGACATTTAGGTTAAGTATAACTAGTTGAGGTTGCTAGGTTTAAGTCGCAATCTAAGCAGGAAATGAAACAAAATAGAACCCCAAACTAAAATGAAACGTTGAAACTGAACCTGGAAAAAGAAACGCTAAAACATAGGCTTGAACGTTCTCGTAAGAATATGCATTTGGCTATAGGAAGGGTCATAACAAACGTTGAAATGTTACAGAAGAACATAATAGATCGTATACTTAGAATAGATATAAAACTAGAAAGAAAAAATTTTATGATCTTAGAACGATAAAGCGTGAAGTTTAGAACGAAATGTGAAGGGGTCGACGCCTTCAATACATGAAGGGTCGACGGGGTCGACGGGGTTGACGCCTTCAAAATGTGAAAGGGTCAACAGGGTTAACGCCTTCAAAACGTGAAGGGTCGACGAGGTTGATTCTTTCAATGCACGAGGGGTCGACGGGATCGACGCCTTCAATACATGAAGGGTCGACGAAGTCAACGCTTTCAAAATGTGAAAGGGTCGACAGGGTTAACGCCTTCAAAACATGAAGGGTCGACGGGGTTGATGCCTTCAATACACGATGGGTCGATGGGATTGACCCTTTAGTTTGTAAGAAGGGCTGATGGGGTCGACGAGATTGACCCTTCAGTTTGTAAGAAGGGCCGATGGGGTCGACGCTTTCAGTACATGAATGGTCGCAGAGTCTACGTCCTTAGCATGCAAAGAGTTTAACATACTCGACATGTCGATGGGTCTATAGGACAATCGACTTCTGCTACAGCATAAACTTAAAAACGAATGAATTTTGAAAAGGGCAAATCTACGAATCTTGAGCTGAAACTTTTAGAGAACCTTAATAAGATGTTCATGAAGAGTACCTTCAAAATTTCAGAATGTATTTAGGACATTGAGTGCTAGAAATAAAAGCTAAATTTAGACAGTTGTAAATAGAAATCGAAAATGGATCAAGAACTCAGACCAAGAAGCTTTATCTTAGGTCTTGGTTTGGGGAAGAGGAAAGAGTTATCAGTCTGGACTAAGAACTCAGATCGAGAAGTGAATAGTGAACATTCAAATTTCTAAAATGCTTTAGAATTGTGAAAAAATGGTCACAGAGCTAAAATAAGATAATAAATCTTACATAAGGGACATAAATAAGGGGGAACAAAGGTTTCCTAATTAACCAAATAAAGGATAATAAGAAAAGAGTGAAATGAGATGTCTAAAATAAATGAGAAATGCATAATAAGATAAGCCAACTAAATAGAAATGTTCATGGGAAGTTAAGCTTTTATTAAGTTAAGTTAAATTCTTAATTGTGTAGATGAACAACATACCTAGTGTTCGTATAGTACCAAATCCTTAAAGGAAAGCTTAGAATTCAAGTAAGTACAATCTCACTTACATCATGAAAGTTGTTTTCGAAACATGATGAGTTATGTTCTAATGATTATATAGTGGCTCATATATGAATTGATTGGTATTCATGAAATGATTGATTGCGATGAGTGCTAAATTTGTTATGGTCGTTGTTATAGAAATTTATTGAACAACATATGTACTCATAAACATCATGCGAATTTACCTCACATTTCATGTTAAGAAATTAAGAAGTGCATGAGATAAAAAGAAATGAGATAAAGTAAGATGTGTCGTACCGACCTTTGAAGGAAGGGCGTGAAGCCCAATGAAGAAGGGATTATGATTATGCATACACAAGGCATGAAAATGAAATGACTGTGGCTAAGTTCGGATTGAGTCGCTCTCCCAACTTTCCATTGGTCGAGCGCTCAACTGGTACCTACACAAGGCTCAACAAAAAGAATAAGTAAGAAAATGTTAGAAAGATTAAGAAAGGAGCATGTGATAACCTTTACGAAGAAAATGAGTATTAGGTCATTATATATTACATACTCATACATCATATGCATTCACAACTGTTTTATGAGTCATGCTTATACTTGCTAAGCGAAAGCTCACGTCTTACATTCTATGTTGTAAGCACGAAGAGTAAGCAACCAAATACTTTATCCTGACAACCTTGCCAAAAGAGTACAATGATGACGGAGGAGGTAGGGGCACCAGGACGACAACTACACTATAACTTCCGCTTTAAAATTATAGATAGTAATAATAGTCGCTTTAAAAACCCTTTAAGAAATATTTTAAAACTTCCCAGTAGAGATATGTATATTGAATTGTAGGATAATAATAGTCCCATTTTCTAGATATGACTGATTTCTTTCCATGAGGCAAAAAAAAAAAAAACTTTTCAATTTCGTTTTCATAGAGAAACAAATACAGTAAACATTGATAACCTCCATGAGCTTGGAACAATTAAACTCACTCGCTTCAATAAAGAATAATGAATCATCCGTGAAGAAAATCTGAGAGATAGTGAGGCAAAATTTAGAGAGCTTAAGGTTTTTAAGATGCTTAGAAGCCACTGCCTTGTCAATGATTCTAGAGAGTACATCCGCCACTAAAAGAAAACTGTAAGGGGATATAGGCCCCTCTTGCCTAATCCCCCTAGACAGAAAACTTTTACACGACTTTTTACCATTAATCACTAGATTATAAGAGATTGAGGTCATATACTCCATCACTCAATCAAAACCCTAGGAAACCCCATCATGACTATAACCTCTTTAAGAAAATCTCATTCCACCTGATCATACGCTTTATTCATGTCAATCTTCACCCCAGCCCCAAACCTCTTTTATTTTCTTTTTAAGCTTGAGAAAGTGAAAAACCTCTTGAGCAATCACAATATTATCCTGGACTTGCCTTTTTGGAATAAAGGCACCTTGATTTTAAGAAATGATTTTGTCCAAATAAAGATTAAGCCTATTAGCCAAGATTTTAGAACAAATCTTATAGGCAAAACTGCAAAGACTAATAGGCCGAAATTAACTAACAAATTCAAGACCTTTCACTTTAGGTAAAAGAACCACATCTATAACATTGAAATCCCTAGGCGTCTGGCTACTTTGAAAGAAACTCTCCATAATAGGAAAAACAATCTCTTTAACAACATCACAGTAGCTTTGGTAGACAAAACTGTTAAAACTATCTAGCTCAGGTCTTTGAGATGACCTAATTAAATGCAGCATCTTCAATTTCCTTCCTAAAAACCGAGCCTATAAGTAACGAACCCATCTCTTCATCAATCACCTTCAGAATGCAATCAAATGAATTACCCCATTCTCTATTCCCATCTGAACTAAACATATTACCATAAAACTTTTTAAATTTAGCCTCAATATCACCAAATTGATCAATCCACTTCATGTCCTCAATTTTTTATCCTAAGCACTTTATTCTTTAGCCTTCTATTTTGAGTAACTTGATGAAAAAAACTTAGTATTCCTATCCCTCTGAAGAAATCAATTCACCCTTAATCTTTGATGCCAATACTTTTCTTCTAGAGCCCAAATTTCATCTAGCTTTTTAGTTAAGTTATGAATGTTGTCCAAAGTAATATCTGTAAGAGGACTATTTTGCATATCCATCAACTCACTATTTAACTTTTCAATTAGTCTTCTATTATTCGGGAAGATCTCTTTACTCCACTTACTACTCTATTGAACAAAAATAATGCCACCATAATTAGCATCCCAACTATCTTTCACCACCACCATACAATCAGGATGATCAACCCAATAGTTCTCAAATCTAAAAATCTTAGGGGTCCCAATATCTCGATAATTGAGATTAACAAGAATACTCGAGTGATCTGACCCCAATCTAGGAGGGTTAAAAACATGATTTTTCTCAAACTCTTCTCTCCATTCCACTTTGGCAAGGGTTAAATCAACTTCTTCTCTAATTATATTTTCATCAGCGAAGTGAACTTAACCACCTTATAAGGGAAATGAGGCCACTTTATAGATAAATATTTGAAAATCAATCACCCTCCCCATAAGTCTATCATTACCTCCTCTATCCTTCATAGAATTGAGTTCATCAAAATCCCATGTATAGATCCATGGGCCCCTAATAAAATTAGCTTCAACCCCTTAGGTCTCCCATTGTCTTCGTCTGGCATTGTCATCCGAATCTCCATAAATCCAACACCATCGCATTTTAGGACCCAAATTAGAAAAGGTAAACTTTGTATCAATCAAATTGTTTGAAGCAGAAAGAATCTCCTCTAAAACCTCATCATTCCACCAAAGAGCCAACCCACCAGAAATTCACACTGGATTCACATACAAACTATTTTGAAACTACAACCTATTTCTCAATCTAACCATTATGTTCCTTTTGCTTTTGGTCTCCAGAAGAAGCAAAATGGAGGAGGGATCATAATATCTCTTGAGCTTAAAAAGACTCTAAACATTTAACGCTGAACTCACACCTTGACAGTTCTAAGAAATATAACTTATGGCTCTCATGTGACTGTAGACCAACTGCCAACACTATATAGATTGTCTTTCAAATCATTTTCTAACATCAAATTAGGACTCCTAATAGCTATAACTCTCTCCGGCACTAACCCTCCAACCACTTCTTCACTTTTCCCCTTTTTACCCCTACCCAGCCGTTGCAACACTTTCTCCTAGGTTCCTTCCTCTTCTAGCTTTCCCCTCTTTTTTAGTTCTTCCAATACTTTCGACAATAATATGCCAAGTTATCCTTTTGATCTAAAAATATCATCTCCAAATTATAAGTTTGAACAACCATCCTCTTAAAGTATTTTTTACAGTGCAGAATTTCAACTTCCTCATTTAATCTCTTTATTTTTAGATTCAGCTCCTTGAAATTTCCAACTAATTCAATAATTTTAGGGCTAATATTCCTTTTTGATAGTTCTCCTTTCTATCAAACATGAATTCCACAAAATAAGATCCAACCTTAGCCAACTCTCTTCACCCCTTACACTTCATATCACCTCCCATCTTTCTCTGGGACATTTTCCATCTCCTTAATTCTCGAAACTTCAGATAAAAGAACCCTGCTTTTCCCACCATCTCACTGCCCAACACCTCGTTCCCTCTCTCACCATCATCTAAACCAATACTCACAACTTCAACCAATCCTTCCTCCTTACCCCTCCTATTATTGATCAAATACTTTTCCTTATTCTGCCAAATTTCACCCTCTTTAATCCCCCTTCCAACTCAATCCCTACTTTAATTTTAGCCTTAACACCTGCATCCTTATTAGTTAACACATAATCCCCCATACTCCTTTGACCCTTTTCCAAACCTTGCTTTTCAACCTCCCACGGTTGACTAGCTTTTTAGTGAAGACCAAATTTAGGACTAGAAGGAAAATTGAGGATCAACATCATTCTCAGATATGCACATCCTCATACTGTGACCCAATTTTCCGCCCAAAAAATTGAATGAATTATTCTCTCCGTCTCTCTCTCTCTCTCTCGCTCTCGCTCTCTATTCGTGCTCGACCCTCCGTCTCCGGCTGATTCGTTTCTCTCTCTCTCTGGCCACGCACACAGATCATACCTCTAATTACCTTGTTTGTTTGGTTATACTGATCCACCTCTTTCTATTTTGACTCTTTACACTTCACTCCCATCTCCTTCCCCTTCCAGGTAACTCCATTTTCCGCTTTCTTCCTCTCATTTCTTTTCGATGCTCACAAACTAGCACAACTTTTTCTTTGCTCTTCGATCCATCTTTCATAATCATGCCTTTTGGCTGCTAATCACCGCATCTATATCTAATATCTCTTACTCTGCTTTAGTGAATTGGATCTCGAATAATATGATGGAGCGAGCAGATTGGGTCCAAAAACTACACACACGCATGAGGTTATGGCAATTTCCAGATCAGTACATTATTGAGCCTACTGATGGCTCTTCTGCTTCCTCTTTGTCAGTCAGTCGCGTTGATGGCTCTATGAAACTCATTGGTTTGTTGCCTCTTATTTTTTTTCTTTTCTTTTTTTTTTCTTTGTGAGTCGAATCTTGATTTCAGCTCCTCCTCGTTTTTCTATGTTACTGGGTTAATCTGGATATTATTCTGGCCTCAGATGAACTTCCACAAAGCAGCTCCGTCCGGGTTCCAAAAATTCATACTATTTTTGGTGTTGTTGGGATGCTAAAGCTCTTGGCAGGTGCAATTATCTTTCATGCGCTTAAAATGTGTATATATGATGTGGAATCGTAAAATAATGATATGTTTAATTAGAATTTCGATTTATCATCCCTTTACCCTGAGTAGCATTACCATCATTAGACATCAAGTACCTTTCCTTCCTGGGCTTGCTACTGCTTTCCCCACTGTCCTGATGTTCTATGTTTTACCATAATTTTTAGGGTCATATTTAATAGTTGTATCAGAGCGAGAGTGTGCTGGGACTTACTTGGGACATCCTATTTTCAAAGTGTCATCCTTGAAAATTTATCCATGCGATCATTCTGTAAAAAATTCTCCTGAAGAACAGGTAACTTTTCTCTCTCTTCACGTTTTCCCCTTTGTTGTATTATCCCCTGATTTTTAGTGGGAGGTTTTTATATTTTTCCTATACCCCCAACTCTGGCAGAAAAAAATGGAGTCTGAATTTTCTGGCCTCCTAAATATTGCAGAGAAGACTCCTGGCCTTTACTTTTCATATGACACCAACTTAACACTCAGGTGGAATTCCCTTTTTCGTCTCTAATATTACTGTATAGTAAGTTCCAAATGGTGGCAAGGAAACAAATAAATGTGTGTAAATTGGGGAGCTACCTCGAACCATTGACAAATAGCAGCATGCTTATATTTTAGTGAAGTAAAGATGTTGACATGAGATTAGTATTAGTAATATGGTTGTCGTTGGTCTCAGTGTGGCAACTCTACTAGATGCATTCTGGTGGAGCCTTAGTGGAGAGTGGATACTCATGTAATTGCAATTTAATGAGGCTTGATCTGCTTGAGGTCCATCATTTATTTCACTTACATTGCAGTAGGCATAAGAGGAATGGGCCTGCTCTGTTTCCCAAACTGAAAATGTGATTCCTTGGCCTAGATAACTTAACCTTAACCTAGTAATGTAACTCAAATGGGATGCAAATTATCTTTCTGGTTGTGTACACATTCTCGAGGATAAGGAAGACCCTGATCCAGTATAATCTTACTCTACTTTCAACCAACCCCAGTGCCATGTTGGCCTTGAATTCTTAAGACTATATTCTGAACTTTAACCTCCAAGTAGGCAGGCTTGTGGAAGGCAGCAGTAAAATATTGCAGTGCTGAATGAGTCGTGATTTGTGAAATACCTTTTCAAGTAACAATGAGTTTTCAACTTATTTGAGTTTGTTAGATTGTGTTCTTGTTTTTCAAAGTCTCCAGATGCTTATGGCCATTGTATGGGACAAAGGTGGGGAAATTACTATAATCACTAAAGTTCTTTACATACTTTGTGATCATCAAGATTAACTGGTCGATGAATACTTGATTCTTTAAATAATTTCTGGAAATTGTATGAAGTAATTTAAACCTTGTGCACTGCAGTGCCCAGAGATTGCATGATTTGGGCGACGAATCAAAATTGCTACCCCTTTGGAGACAGGTAATCCTTCATTTTTTACTAAATTGTTTAGATTTTTATCATTTTCCATTTAGATCATTCTACTATGAACTATTTATGGGCTTGAGCAAAGGTATCTTCTTTGTTTTCTTTGACATATGATAATTTTATCCATCTGGTTCAAAATAAATATATTCATAGCATTCAGTCTTTTGTTAATGTTTCTAGTAGTTTTAGATTGCAATGAATTCAAAGTTTCACTTCAAAAACCAAATTTTTGCTACAGGCAGAACCAAGATTTCTCTGGAACAACTATATGTTGGAAATGCTGATTGATAACAAGGTTGGGATATAATGCTTTCTTTATGCTCCATTACTTAGTATTTTTTTACATTTATAAATCTTCTGACATCTAATATTTATGTTGTCCTTCTGCAGCTTGATCCATACTTACTTCCTCTTATCCAAGGGAGTATCCTTTTAAGTCCATATTTTTTTTTCTCTTGCTACTATTATTTTCTTCTCCATAGATCTTTGTCGCAAAGGGGTGGCTACAATAATATTTTGGCATTTTACAGTTTAACTTTCATCTCTATGCTCTCCTTGACCGATTATCAGGCTTTCAGCACTTTCAGGCAGCCATTGGAATGGATATTATTGATGTTACTCTGATTGCACGGAGATGCACAAGGAGAAATGGTATGCCATGAAAATATTGCTTTTCATTTCATATAAATATTTCATGTCTTCCAAATCAATCATCAGACTTATTGTTTAAAAGTTAAGAGATTTCCTTTCCAATTACTCCAAAGAAAGTGATGTGGATGACGATCAAAATATTAAATAATTTTCATTCTGTAAGGAACTCGGATGTGGAGAAGAGGAGCTGATTCTGATGGATATGTTGCTAATTTCGTTGAGACGGAGCAAATTATGCAGTTAAATGGGTTCGTGACATCATTTGTTCAGGTAAGTTTTAGTTGCGGAATTATCAGATTAAATGGATTGTGTACTTCCATTTTCCTCCTTGTGAAAGCACATCAAATTGACATCCATAGATGTTGATAGTAAATACCTCTCTGTTCTCTGGGAAATTGCATCTCATGACTATTGGAATGGTCACTAAGCCAGGCCACATAAAGGGCATTCTACGTTATTTACACTTTAGGTTTCGATAGCTATGATAGATGACTAGTTTAGTTATTTGTTGTGGGGCAATGTTTCTACTCAATACACCTTAAATTGAAGAAAAGGGCAATTAGCTCTTGGGGTAACATATGTGGGCTAATTCTTGGTTGTCCCTGTTTCTGCAGGTTCGGGGATCCATCCCATTGCTCTGGGAACAAATTGTTGATTTGACCTATAAGCCTAAATTTGAGATCTTGAGATGTGAGGAAGCTGTGAGTGTTACATACTGTTTTCTTAGTAGCTTATTTACTCGCATATAATCGTTTTGTTTTTGGGTAACATTTCTGGTTACTGCTCTGTTTCAGCCTCGAGTAGCTGAGCGGCATTTTCTGGATTTAAGAAAAAAATATGGGACTGTGCTAGCAGTTGATCTTATCAACAAGGTGCCGGATATATTTTCCTTCTGTACTATATGATTTTACAGTTGATATTTGTACCACCAAATATATTTTTTTATCTACTAGAGAAACACTTGTCTATGATTACTATAATTTTTTTGTGGACGTCTATAGATAATGTATATGTGTGATTATTTGATCTTGCATTCTTATGCCACTTTCTCTCATCACTTATCAGCATGGAGGTGAAGGACGTTTATGTGAACAATTTGCAAATGCAATGCAGCAGGTTGTTGGTGATGATGTAAGGTAGAATTTTCATTCTTCTTAGACATTTTCTTTCTTCTACCTTTTTTTTTTCTTCATTTTTTAAAAGATTTTAAGACATCTTGAGAACTACTGCACAATGTAGATATCTGCACTTTGACTTTCATCACGTTTGCGGCCATGTTCATTTCGAGTGCCTCTCTATCCTTTATGATCAGATTGCAGACTTCCTCGATCGTAATGGGTATGGTTTCCTTCATTAAATGGTTAAATGTAGCAATGACATTATTTTTAGTTGTATATAGCTAAGCTTGAATTTATTTGTGCTACTTAATTATTTCTAAGTTTTGTGAACATAGACATGTATATTCCTCCCTGGAGGAAAAATTTGTTCGCATGATTGAACTTCGATTGAGCTGTAAATATTTTGGTGTTTTATTCAGTTTTGGATATATCTGAAACAGCTCTTAGCTTCCATTTTGGCTTTGCCACAGTGGTAAGGGGTTTGGTGCTGTTCTCGTAGAAATTTTTGTCATAAATAAGGCATTGACGTAGTTGATTTACTTTGTTTGCTTTCATATCTTACATCTTCCAAAGCTTAAACTTTTTACTTCGATAGTGAACCTAAAATCAGGTAATTGTTCTTTTTCACATAGAAGCTGCAAGAAATTCCATATATGTGCCTGATTGGCTGTTCCTAATAAGCTTCTTCATTCCATTTTCCATGATGCTTGAAGTGCATGCTATGGGGTACACATATATTTTTCTGTGATAAGTTGCCATGGCCCTCCTTTAAAAATGTCCGAAATTAAAAGAAATATAGTCTGCAAATTATCAAATTTGACCTCCTCTTGTGCTAATTTTACTACTGTAATTGACAGGTGCTTGCTATTGAATCAAAAGGGTGAGAAAATGAAGGAGCAACTTGGAATTGTGAGGACCAATTGTATTGATTGCTTGGACCGTACTAATGTTACCCAGGTAGCAGATACACATATTGTTATATTTGGGCATGGTGGCAGTGCAGATTAGAAAAATAGTTATTTATGCTTCCTTAAAGCCTACATATTTGTCAACTTCTCATAAAAACCCTGCATATTATTCTCATAAAAACCCTCCATTTTTTTATATTCAAGTTCATGGGAAAACGTAAATCTTTTCTTGTAGACCTTGGTTTACTTCATTAAAACCTTTTCTGTTCTTTTCTTAAATGAGCTAAAAGAGGCTATAGGCTGCAAACTGCTTTTAGTTATTACCGGAGAGCTCTTTTTTGCATTTCTCTGTGTTCCGACTATGCTAAATGTGCTGCAGAGCATGATCGGTCGAAAAATGTTGGAAGCCCAACTCAGAAGACTAGGAGTATTTGGTGCTGAAGAAACTATTAGCTCACATCCAAACTTGGATGACAGCTTTAAAATTCGTGAGTTCAATCATTACTCTTGTTCAACTTATTTGCTTTCAAAGATGCAAGTAAGGTTTGTTGTGTAGTAGTTCTTTTAATCTTTCCTGGTCACATCAAGAGTGTCTCCCTTTGATTTTTTTTTTCTTCGTCAGTGTGGGCTAATCATGGAGATGACATAAGCATTCAGTATTCTGGTACTCATGCTTTGAAAGGGGATTTTGTGAGGTAATTTTGTCTGAGCTGATACTTTGACAATTTTCAAACATTATGCATTTTCTTTTGTTTTAGCTTGTACGAATTTGAATTGAGCACACTGTTATCCTTTTCCCTGCTCTTCATATTGTGTATATTAACTTGGCAATTTATAAATATTGAGATGCAGTACGATATTGGTATCTTTGTATGTGACTTCACAAGTGTTTTATACTACTGGTTGGATGACTGTATTACATGTGTGTGTTGATTAAAAGAAATGCCCAAGCCTTTAGGACATTTTGATAGCTGTATTGATGATAAGACCATGATATTTGAATTTGATACATTTTTCTTAAGTCGTTCTGTGTGGTATGATGGCAGATGTGGTCAGAGGACAATGCAAGGGATCCTTAAGGATGGTTGGAATGCCCTTGCACGCTATTATTTTAATAACTTCTGTGATGGAACAAAACAGGTATTTATCCTTATCTCACTTAACCTATTAGCAGCTAACATTATTTTTTTTCTTTTTGTGTTCATTTTCTTGTGAATCTCTGTCTTAGCTTCCTAAACATAAGTTAAATACCATAATTTCTTTCGTATTCCTCAGAATAGTAACTTCTATCTATGCATACATTCCATTGATCTGTGTAGCTTATTAATATTAGAAAAAAATAATTTGCAATTGCTCATTTTGGTGTTGGTTATCAGTTTGCTACCCTGTTGTGAAGGATCGTTCGATTTCCCCTTATTATCAGTCATATCCTTGATGCATCATTTCCATGTAACTGACTTTCTGTTATCCTGTTTTGAATATGTGAAGGATGCTATTGATCTCATGCAAGGACATTATATTGTTTCAGTTGGTCGAGATATGAACTCTACATCTCAGAGAGGAGGCCTAGAGGCTGTCGCTGTGAGTTAACTTTGAGGCAATTACTTCTGTAAATACTGTTGTTCAGTGAATTAGCCTAAAGTTGTGTCACAGGGGGACAGCTTAAGTTAGTGGCGCCACTGTTTGTGTTTTTTAGTGTGCCTCATTTTCTTTTTCCTTGCTCAATTTCACACTCTTTGTGCATCTAAACCTTTTTATGTTGTTTCTTTGCAGTCATTTCCACTGGCTTTATCACTGGTACTTACTGGGTTATGTTTGGCAACCATGTCACTGAGGCAAGGTGAGTTCTTATGGTATTAAACAACTTAATATGGCTGTATCTTAACAAAATTCGGTGCTAACTTGTGTATTTTTATTGAACTACTGTGTTATTTTCTTGCCTCTGGCCCTTTATATCATAATGATGAAACTGCCTTTTAAAAGAAAAAAACTTATGTGATCATACTGCCTTCTGTAAGGGCACTGATTTTTTTGGTAGATTTATGAACACTTGAGCTGTGGGTACCCATGATAGATATATGAAGGGGAGAGAGGAAGAGTTTCCCTTAACAGTATATCCTAGTCAACTTGGTTTTGTGATACTACACTAATTACAAGAACAATCTGTCGGAGATAACCCAATTTATGGGTTAGCCAAAAACCGTAATTCTGATTGTAATTCTATCTTCTGCAGTTCGATACGATCTGAAGCACTTATTCTTTTCACTTATGTGGGCAAGCTTGAGTGTGGTTTTAGCATACTCTGTTAGAGCAAATGGTCGGATTTTCTGCAATAGACCACGCCTGCACAAACCCCGGTCTTGATTATGAGTTCAGAGCAGATGCCCTATTCAATTTATCTGTGAAGTTCCCGGCTTATTAATTTTTACTGTAATTCCATTCGTTCACACTGATTCTGCAGTACAGTCGTCCATTTATTGGTTATATCTGGACCTTACGTGATGCCCCATGAAAAAGCATAGTCACTGCTTCGGGAAAGCTCTTCTTTCTTGCGAGCAAAAGCTCTGATGGTTAACATATGAGTTTCCTTTTTAGCATCCCCACTTGTAGAAATACAACTTTGAATGGTTTTGGATATGAATTGTTGCTATTTTAAGGTCAATCTATTTAACCATTTCGATAATATTTTTAGAGTCGCTTGGATAACCAACCATAAGTTTTAGTATTATAACATACATCATACTTTTACTTTTAAAGCGAAATGCCTTACAGAAATTTTCGCAGATCTTTCAACTATATTCTCAAAACATTCGATAATCAAATCAAGAAAAATAAAAACGAAAGGAAATACAAAAAATTGGTTCAATTACATCCAGAGGGCACCGAATGTTGCAGAAACATAGATAATTTTCAGGATCCAATTTGAAAGGGGAAGAGGAAAAAACTCGGACAACGGACATTCATTTTCCTGGAGTCATGTTTGTGAGTGACTTCTTATTGCCCAAATTGAGGTCAAGAACGATGGTGAATATGTTATCGGTCGTGACAAGCATAGGAATGTTAAGGTTTTTCCATCGCTTCTATCCTTTCCAATGCTTCCACAACATCTTTCATGGTGGGTCGATGTTTAGGATCTGATTCTAGGCATTTTTTAACAAGCTCTGCTGCTTGTAATGCTGCCTTGGAAGAGTACTGCCCTTCAATCCGAGTATCCATAATTGTTTTCATCTTTTTCCTCTTAATGATGGGTTTAGCCCACTCCACAAGGTTTTGCTGCTCGTCAGGTCGATTCGGATCAGATGCTCGTAAGCCGGTCAGCAATTCAAGCAGCACAACTCCATACCCATACACATCACTCTTCACATACAAATGACCTGTTTCCATATCCAGACATAAGGCAGATTAATAGTAAATCACAAAAGACAGCCAATACAATACGTCGGTTCTGCTTTAACACTGGCTTCATTATTAATGTAATAACCTGTAGCAATGTATTCAGGGGCAACGTAAACATATGTGCCCATAATTCTGGTGGAGACATGCGAGTCTCCCCCATCAGGCCCCAATTTGGCAAGTCCAAAATCCGAGAGTTTTGCATTGTAGTCCTGTTAAAGATAACGTAGATTTTAGAGGCAGAGAGATTAGTAAGGCAAAAGATTAGACAAAAGAATCGTGCATTGTAGAAGAAGAACAAACCCCATCCAGCAGTATATTCGATGCTTTAAAATCTCTGTGTATAACTTGTCTTTCTGAGGCATGCAAGAAGGCCAAACCCCGAGCTGCTCCAAGAGCTATTTTCAGCCGTTTCTCCCAAGAAAGCGGTCCATTTCCTGATTTAAGCATCCAAAGTCAGGCACTATCTATAAATCTTATGACGAGCAATAAATTATTCTCCCCAAGAAAAACAAATCATACTTCTAAAAAGATGATTCTCCAAGCTTCCCTTTGGCATGAACTCGTACACAAGAAGCAACTCGTTGTCCTCTCCACAGTATCCCAATAACCTGACAAGGTTCGGATGAGAAACCCGCCCTAGAAAGTTCACTTCTGACTGCATTTTTGTACCACATCAAGACCAAAATTCATAAGTTAGAGAGTTGAGCATTTGAAAAGGGTGTGAAAACTTATATTAAGACTGGTTAAACGGATGCAGGAGGCAAAATGTACATAAAAGTAAAGGCTAAGTCGAGCAATAAATGGATAAATAGGGACCCATTTTGGCATGTGAATTATAGAACCCCCTTTTTTTCTGAATCCCATCATCGAAAAGCAGAGAATAGTGAACCACTTGAATCAAGATTTACAGCCTATCATGTTATCCTTGATACGAATAGTAAGTACTCAAAAGTGGAACAAACTAAACTCTGGGTTGAGCTCGCATATCAATAGGAGTAATGAATCAAAAGTGAATCTCTTCTTACATGTGAATTGTGATGAAGAACTTTATACATGTTCATCAGTACTTGTAATTTGAAAGGGTAAAGAAAAGTACCTGCCACTCTCTGAAACCTTGAACACTTTCTGGGTTCAATTTCTTAATAGCAACGACCATGCCAGTACTAGTCTTGGAAGGAGCAAGGGTGAGTTCATCCAGCCAGCCCTTGTACACTTTCCCAAATCCTCCGACGCCCAGCATGGTATCATTCTTGAAGTTCTTAGTTGCAGTTTTGAGCTCTGAGAAAGTAAAGACCCTCAAATCGGGAGACTCCAGGATTAGACCATTTGCATGTTGCTGTCGTTGTAGATCCTCTTGCAGGCTTGAACTGGTTCCTGCCTCTGAGAATAGGCTTTTGCCGGCGCTGCTACTGGTGCCTGAAAATCCGATGTTCTTACAGCTACTACTGCTGGAAGCACCTGAAAATATGCAAAGATCAATAATCAACATGATACTGAGTGGGTTTTGGAATGAAATGATAATTACTAGTACCTGGAATAGTAGAAGGAGCAGGAAGAGAAGGATGAGCTGGAGATCCAAGGCAAAGACCCATAATCAACCTCCTGACCCACCGAAACAAGAGCGCTATTATGTATTGATGATGATCCCCTTTAGAGATGAAACCGAGAGAGAGAGAGAGAGAGAGAGAGAGATGCAAAACTCAGGTTGGAAGAATGAGAAAGAAAGGAAAGGAAAGGAAAGGAAAAAAGGGTTGGGTCAATTGTTTTGTGGCTTTTTGGTTTGTATGGAACCTGTTTTTGTTCTTTTTGCACACTAGTGTTTACATTTACAAACTTACAGTAGTGTATGAAGATGAATAGAGAGGAGGAGGAGGAGGAATTGGTGAATGGTGAATGGTGAATGGGGACTGGAGAATATAGAAGGAAGGAGAGGAAGGCCGAATCCAATAATGTTTGTCCTCCATTTTTACATGCACTTTTTTCTTATACGGAAGTGTCTTGGCAATAACGACTGGACTCACCCATCCAGGCTCCATCAGAAAAGTCAAACTCCCGCGTCTTCAATGCGTATTTTAGTAATAATAATAACCATCACATTTGCATATCATTGACTGTGATTAGAAGGGGAAACGTTATTGTCATTGTCATTATCACCGCTGAAAAGAGAAAAGGACACACTCAGTTTCTGTGTAATTGCTTGATCAATCCAACGATGTAGCCTGTACATCTCAAGCGAGCAACGTCAGGACACAAACTCAAAACATTACTACTAGTAAGTAGTAGTAGTAGTAGTACGTATATTGAGATGCAATTTCTAAGTCAAAACATCTCGTTTGTGGAAAAACTTGGCAGAGGCATCCACATGACACGATCACACACTAAAAACGCGACAACTTATAATTCATACGCATTTGCCCAATCATCTCATTTCATCACAAATAAATAATAAAGTATGAAATATCATATAATATTTAATATCACGTTTTTTTTGCCATGTCACCTTTTTATTGTTTTAATGTATTTTCCAAAAGTGCCCCCCCATTATCTCAGTGACTTTCAATTGCAGCCCTTCAGTTAAGTTAAGTTAAGTTAGGTTAAGTTAGGTTAAGTTAAGGGGACGTTGACAGAAAACATTTCCTCTACCAAACCAAATCACATTTAATTATCTTCCTTCTGTCTTTATATGAATATTTTTAGTATTTGTATAATGTTTTGTACATACTTTATATGAATATTTTTAGTATTTGTATAATGTTTTGTACATACTTTATATTAATATTTTTAGTATTTGTATAATGTTTTGTACATACTTTATATTAATATTTTTAGTATTTGTATAATGTTTTGTACATACTTTATATTAATATTTTTAGTATTTGTATAAATGTTTTAAGTCCGCATTGTTTCTATAGGTAATTACATTATTATATGTTCTAAATTAATATTTGTATATGTTTCTATGTAGGTTACTAATACGACACCGTTACATCTTATTCCGCGCGCGTTCTGTACGAATATTCCGGGGGGTGCCAATCTTCCTATAAATACCCGTCCTTCCCCATCCTCTTCTTCACTTTAGTGATTCTTTCGAATCTGAGTCCTTCCCCTCACGATTCTTTCATCCTCCTCCCCCATCTCTTTCGAACCCTAAAACCTCTTTATAAATCTTCCCTTCCTTCCCCGATTTCCCTCCAGAACCAATCAATCTCTTAATCTTAGATTGATAGTATTCGAGGAAACACCCTCGTCTTTCTATAACCAGTCCCCTCGATCTAGGGTTTGATAAATTTTTTTTTTTTTTCTCATCTCAAGGGTCGCGAACCGGTTTTTCTTTTTGTGATTTCAAGGTTTGATTTAGGCGGTGCTTGTGTCCAAGAATGTCTCGGTGTTTTCCATACCCTCCACCAGGCTACAAAATTAAAGCGATCACCAATGACGACCTGATCGAATCGCTTAAGGTTTGTTGAGCATCCATGCTTTCTGGGTGTTTGCGTTTATGCTCAACCGCTTTACGGCTTCTCGATCTTTCATTATTCGTTTATTTAGTCCACCTTTGATCTCATACTATTGTATATGATTTTTCCCAAGAGAGAAAAAAAAAAGGTGGAAAATCGACCATGGTACAAACTCATTAACTGTAGAATTGGATGTTTTGGAATCTAATGATTGTAATACTAATATCGTCAGTCTCAAATTTGAATATTGTAAGCCCGTCTTGGGGTATGTGTAAAATACTGACTGGCCTATCAAACTGTGTGTCTCTTTGCCCCTACCATCATTGAATACGTCAGGATTAAATTTTGAAATACAGTGTGAAAGTACCCACTTCACAAGAAACATTGTACCATAGATAACATTGTCAATGCGATTTGTGTTGTAACCAACTGATTTACTACGTTATTATAGTTACCAACTTACCATTAATGAATACATCCCGTTACTGCAATCCAATGCAGATTTTAAGGTTCTATTTGCTGAAACATTACCTGGGATTGGTTCGTTCCGGAGTGAATGATGAAAAACTGATGATAAAAGTCAGCTGTAGCTTATTATCTCATTGTCATAGTAGTCATTACTATCATTACGTGGTGTGTACATTTGTAGTGGGTTAGAGGGTTTATCAGGCAGGAGGGCTGATGTGTCTATTCTTTTTAGATCGAGTTGTCATATGGATGAATTGAAGTAGTGATGGGCATATAGAACTGACTGTCCAAATCACCCTCATTTGGCTTGTTAGTATCAAGATAGAAGTTCCACTAAGGGTCAGATAAGTAGCAATTGTGGGACTACTATTATTGTACATGATGGCCGAAAACTTTTCTTTCGCAATGTAGTATTGATTATTGGAGTTTGTTGTCATTCACGGATCCTCAAATATTTATGTAAAAATCTCAATTCCGGGTTGGTGAGGACACTGTTAATATAGTTCTCCTCTTAGAGACCAATAATCAATGTGTCCAGATTCCTGTCTTTATCTGTGGTTGTGCTTGTTATTGGTTGTTTTGATGATGCTCTTTATTTTTTTCTTGGAGTGATAGTTTATCTTGTGATGTCAAATTCCAGAGAGAAGCAGAGAAGGCCAAGAAAGAGAAGAAGAAAGAGAGGAAACGGAAAAATAAAGGAAGAGAAAAGTCCAAGGAAAATGAAGAGAGTGGAGATAAAAAACATGGTCGTAAGATAAAGCACAAGGATGATAATGGCCAAGATGAAAGAAGAGGCCAGAAAGAGAAAAGACAGAGGGAGACTGAAAGTCTTGAGAAAAGTAGTATCACAGAAGAACATGGTCATCCTGTTGGGTCTGAGGACTCGTCCAACAGTACCCTTAACAGCGACAAAAGGCAAAAGATGAGCATTTCCCCAGATGACAGCCAAACCTTTGGTGAGTGTTTTATATGTTACTTGCATGGGGAAGGGATGTTTACTTGTAGGGTTTTTTAGCTTCACATGGACACTGATGTACAAATTGATATTATTGATGTAAAGGAAGCGTTTTCCGGATCCGGTTGCCTTTCCAAAGGCACAAAGATCCAGAAGTGCTACCCAGCAAGGAACACCCTTGCCCTTCATGGGATGGCCTTGTCCAGTGTAAGCATAAATCAGCTCCATGTCTGGTCCGAGGTCTAGATGAAACTCCCTGTTCCACGTCCGAACATGTGAGCCAAGGACCCACCCTCATGCAAAGCATAGAAGAGCCGTGCCCCACTTCTGGTGCATCAGAATTTCTTTCTATGCCTTCTTCATCATGTATGCGCATTTCCAAGGCCTCCCCGAAATTTTCACAATTCAGAGAGCTTTTTCAAAACTGGGTTCCTCCACCCATGCTACCGGAATTTACAGATTCCAATGATCAAGGGTGGCTGTTTGAGACGAGGCAGAACCACAGCAATGGGGTTGAAAGTTGTAGTGTACAACCTGATGGTTTCATGGGTCAAGGGAACTCATATTGTTGGCCAAGGGCACACTACTTAGCTGATGCTGATATCTACGCCTTGCCTTTCACAGTGCCAATATAAATCTAAACTCTACAGAACAGCAGAAAACAGGGATACAGAGCGAGGAGCCAAGAGAGCTTAGCAGCATTGTGGGTGATATTGCTTCTGGTTGCTTTCCGCATCTTCACGGTCATTACCTTTGCCAGCACCCTCGGTCTTTGTTGGAGCATTCTTCCTTCTTTAAAAAGTTTTTTGGGAGGGGGGTTATGGATTGGCAATATTATCTTTGAAAGATTATGGGGACGAAAATTTCCTAGATTTTAAAAGCTACGAGGTTGTTTCGGTTTTTTAAAACAATCTTATAAACTTCAAAATTTGCATTGTCCGTATACGATCATGTAATCGGTTGCCTAAAGATTGAACAATCAATGATTAAGCGTTCAGAACAATTTTACAGCAAATGTGTATATTTACTGTTCTTTTATTAGATCTTGTTAGTTGTTACCTGCAATATGATATACTACAGCATTTACCGCAACCTATCACCTCAATCTCATACTTATTCGTTCATTAATCCATATCTTCCATCCAATTCATCACAGCTGGACCCTCCGACTTTCGCTATTCAATTGAAATTTTCACAAGAAAAAAGCCGCAACAACGAAAATATTGAGTGTAGGCTCACACTCTAAAGTAAGGTCCCTCCGACTGTAAACCAGGTGAGATGGCGGGTACATATCGGAGGATTTTTCTTGAGATTTGTTTTATTGATACCACTCGGGGAGGGTATTGACAGTTGACCATAACATATGTAGAAGAAGGATGAGCAGCATTTAATAATTAATACATGAAACACAAACATTGGTACAAAATTTGCAATTCGAGGACAGCTTGGAATCAGGATTTGGAAAATGCACGGAGTGTTTCGTCCAGGGCTTTTCTATCATAATCACCAGTGAAAACACAGTTCCCTAAGGGTCCTTTCAACAGAATAAGCCTCAAGAGCCCGTCCGCAACCTTCTTATCAACCTGCCACACGTGGAAAATCATCAAGGATTAAACATATATATATATATATATATATATGTATATCAAACTGAGCCGCTGAATTCCAGCAGCTGGCTGGCCTGCTTCAAAGGGTCCATGATTATAGACTACATCCATTGAGGAATGAGGGCCTTCTTTTTCCAGTTTCTCAGCTGGAGAAAAACATGAAAATATCGAGCTTTAATAAGAAAAGGGCAGCCAAACTTTTCTTACTGCTATGACAGACTTGAATGTCTCCACAGTCATTATTTCTGGAGGGGCAGTAGGTAATTTAGCCTTGTCTAGAATATTCTGAACTCGCTTCACGAGTGAATCATCTATCCAGCCAAGACGGTATGACATATCCACAGCCATGACCTGAATGTTGGCACCAAGCCTCAAGATAAATACATACACTAAAGAAAGAGTCTGACCAGAAGGGAACTGACAAAGCATGTAAATAAAAAAATACAATACCATGCCGGCCGCAACCGCTTCTCCATGGAGCCACTCCCCATACCCTAATCCAGTTTCAATTGCCTGAATGGACATGTCGTACAAAGAGAAAGCATTAATCCAAATGGCATTCTTGCAGGAAAAATGAAGAATTAAACATTTGAATTCTTATGAAATAGGGATGGAAGAATCGAGGGCATGATAAAAAACAATGGTCAAAGGTTGCAAAGCTTGAAGATCTTAGCATTTATTTCGTAAAATAAAATAATTAGTAAAGCAATTAGCCAACAAAAGTCATGTGAAGAACAAAGTTCACAGATGCAAAAAAGGAAATTGTTTTTATCAAAAAAGGAAATTGTTTTTATCAAAAATCCTTGGGACTTTTTGAAATGTAACATTTACAAAAGCTACTGAAAAAAAAAACTTACATGGCCAAATGTATGACCCAAGTTCAATGTTGCTCTTACTCCACTTTCTTTCTCATCTAAAGACACAACCTCCGCCTTGTTTTCGCATGAACGCTTTATTGCATATGCCAATGCGTTTGGATCCCTATAATGGTCCAACCAATCATATGAATGCATGAGATTTATCTAGAAAGCTATAAAATAGCAGTTTAGGAAGCAAATTACAATTAAGTGTTAGCTAGGTAAGTAGTGGATATTGTAAAAATTAGTAATGTTGCCTTAGTACAGTACACAGAGAAACCAGTTACTTTTGAGGGAGAGAAGAAAGAATTTGTAAAAAAAGGAGCTTCAAATTTGGGAAGAGTAAGAAATAATCAGACAACATACATCCTTGAGAGAGAAAAAACATATATTCTTGAAGGAAATTCATCAGAAATCATATTTTTCTGAATTAGTAGGATATTATTTTAAGCACAAGGCTACATGCAAGTTGGGATTTGAAACTTATGAATAATCGAACCTGGCCATTAGTGCTGGCATATTCTTCTCCTGCCACTCGAAAAATTCTGCATCCCGAATGAGGCCATATTTTATTACTTCTGCAAACCCTGATGCTAATTCTCTTTCTGGAAGTGTAATTAACGTGTCTGTGTCTATGAGTACGCATTGTGGTTGGTAAAAGGCACCAATCAAATTCTTCCCAAGATGGTGATTAATCCCTGTTTTGCCTCCAACAGAAGAGTCCACCTGGAATTCAGACCATAGAAGGTGTAGGTACAAGGTTTAAGAAGTGAGAGAAAAGGAAACATTAGAAGCAGCATACCTGTGCCATAACAGTTGTAGGAATCTGGATAAAATTAACACCACGGAGGAAAGAAGCAGCAGCATAACCACACATGTCACCAATCACACCACCTCCAAGGGCAACAAAAGTGCATCGGCGGTCCAGTCGAGACTCAATGGCCTTGTCAAATACTTTCATAAGATTATCCTATCAATTCCAAATACTAGTTAGTTCTGAAGGTATGCTACTCTTCACGGGGAGGGGTGGTCAAGCCAATCTATACAGAACTTACCATGTCCTTGTAGTTCTCTCCATCCGGTAAGATCACACTTTCGACTGAAACATTTGGGTTACCACTTGTCAAAGCATCAATGACTTTATCCAAGTATAACGGTGCAACGGTGGTATTAGTAACCACAAGAACTCTCTTCCCGTAAACATGCCTATGAATTGGGGGGAAAAAGAATCATAACCACATACAAAGAAGTAAAAAACTCCTTTTATGGCTAAGATAAGAGAGGAGAACAGACGAAAATATAAGTATCCATGCAATTTATCTAAAAGAAACTTTTGTTAAGCTGTTCTACTTCTTCATCATTTGTGTTTTTTCCAAATGTAGAAAGTTTGAAAGTTGCTAATGGTAGAATTATTCCCAGTAACTGAAAAGAGCTTGAGAAATTCATGCATGATTCTAATGAGTGGCGAGATTTGAAGGGGCAATACCTAGTAGGCGAGTAATCTTTTTATAATTTAGCTAATAACAATGGTGAACATTTTCCAATCGTATTTACAGTTTAGTTTAAGAAAAATAGGAAAATTAACAAAAATAGTGAAATTTTAGAAGTTTGTATTGAGGAGGAAAAAGAAGTTGTAAAAAAATAAATATAAAAAAAATACATGAAGATAACAACGCACGGGGCTAATGGAATGAGTAAGAATCAAATACAGTGCGGTAAGTGAAGAAATACCTCTGAAGAAGTTCAGGTTGATCAAGGAGACTAGATCCGATATAAATCGGATAGCTTCGGGAACCCAAATCCACTTCAACAATCGTTGGGGCCTTAGACTCCGTTAGACTTGGCGACTGATCCATAACCTGTGCAGAACTGGCACATATCCTGGGCCTCACCGGCGTTGTATTAAACACAGAAACAGCAGCGCGGTTGAGCTCGATGGAGCTGGAAGAAGCGAAGGAAGAACGAAGAGAGACGGAGTTGGGAAGAGGATGCACCCCAACACGGAAATCGGCAACGCTAGGCTTGGGGAAGGAACATTTGGCGGTGGGGTTGGAGGAGAGAGAGAGGGAGAAGGGGTTCGTTGTAGAAGACATGGAGTTGAATACAGGAAAGAGGAGGAGCTTGCGTTTGCTTGTGTGGACGTTGAGGTTGGTGTGCAATTCTCTCCCTCGACACGAACAGAGAGAAAAGGCAGTTACTTGGCGGGTTAGGTGAAGGAAGGAGGGTGAGAGCTTTCGGTAATACGCTGTCGTATGTTCTGATGAGAAGAGAAGTTGTTGTCACCTATACATTAACGGTAACAGAATATCCAATTCCATCCTTAACTTAGTTTTGCATTATTAACGGTAAGTGGCTTGAAAGTTTGCTGGAAACTTCATTATATCAGAGCAAAGAAGATTTGTTACCCAAAGGTCAGCCCGGAGCTTTTATTTCAATATGTTTAAAACATATATTTTTCAATTTCTTTTTTTAATAAACAAAAATTATATTATATGAAAAATAACATATCTTAATCAAAGTGGTCGGTCCACTTCAAATACATGCATTTTAATATGTTGGGGTCAATCAAAGTGGTCCACATAAATTAATGGACTTGTTACAGCCCAATCAGATAATAACGGGCTTAAGTTTCCATGACCGGGAATGAAACCCGGCCCAAGACCTTATCATCATCGTAGCTTCTGAGCTACGGTTCCTTCGTTTTTCCGAACCCGCGAAATTCCTCCATTTTACATGTCAGTTTTTTTCTTCACTTCCAGTTTCACACTCCTCTAGACATAGTTGTTCAGATGTCATCTGTATTTCTATTGATTTTTTCTTGATCTCTTTCTCCAGTGTCTTAGATTTCTGATGTCTCTAGTACATCGAGCTGCTTATGCTCTGGCTCTTAGTTTCTTTTTTTCTTCTTCAAACATCAAATATGGAATTCTCTCTCTGATGTGGCATTCGTATTAACATTTTAGTTTAATGGGTTGCTCTGTCTCTGAGATGTGATGAATTCTTTTGAAATTTTGATTTGAGTCACAGTTTTCATAGTGTTAACTAAATGGTAGGAAGAATATGTCTAAAAGCATTGGATTGTTCCATGAGAACTTTCAGAAGATAACATCGTTATATTCAGTCATACTACATTACATGATAACACTTCTCTGTAAATAGTGAGAAGCTTCTGCTTTCTGATCATGACGATACTGTTATTGCGTTTACTTGAACAACTAGGGATTCAGTACACATCTAAGCTTGACGAGTTTGAAAACTTCGTGGAGAAAGTAAGGAAGTATGGAGTGATACCGTCATCCTTTATGGGAGAATCCAGATCATCAGTCATACACTTCATTAACGATCTGCCTTTGGTGAATGGGAGATTTGCTCTAGGAAGACTTCAGAAATGTTTGCAGCTTCTTGTGCAATCGGCTCAGGTACCAACAGCTATTATGATTACTGACTGTGCTAAAGTTGATTCAGGAGACCTCCCTGCACAATGCTTGGAACAGCTTCAGTTGTGTCTTGAAAGTGCTGGGGCTTGTAAGGTTGCTTACTTTAAAACCACTTTAGTATGTTATGTTGCTTGATATGTTTAGCTTATACTAATATTTGGATTTTGCAGGTTTCTTTTAATCCGATTACAAATAATTCTGTGAAGAAGACACTTTCTAAGATATGTAGAAGAGAGCAGTGTGATTTGACAGCTGAGCAGATTGATGGTATAGCAAAAGCCAGTGGTGGTGACATAAGGCATGCAATTACATCTTTACAGTTCTTCGCTCGGAAACCCACTCCAATAAGTTCTTTATCTTTATCCGTTCCTCCTCATAAATCCTTGAAAGGAAAGACAGATGAGCATGGTACAAGTGATGGATTTTCTTTCCAATTTGGGAGAGACGAGACACTTTCCTTATTTCATGCCCTGGGGAAGTTTCTGCATAACAAAAGAGATACTAAAAAGGCAATGACTTCGGGCTAGTTCTCAATAAAGTTAATAGTTACTCTCCCCCCCTTCTCTCTTTCTCCCTTCCCCCTTCCCCCTTCCCCCCTCACCAGGTGTATACATGTCACTGTGGAGAATATTACTGAATTAACAACAGAATAATTGGAAAGTTGGGGACACAGTGCTTTCTGTTTTTATTTCTACATTCCACTAAATGTTATTGCAAACCAACTCAATGTTCTATTTGTAGACGGCGATGATGTTCTTCTTCAGAGGAGATTGTTAAGATTACCATTAAACATGGATGCCCCAGAAAAGGTTCTCTGTCAAGCACATGGGCAAGCAAGAACAGTTACGGATTTTCTCCATGAAAATGGTAACCTAATTCTCTGCATTTTCTCACCCCTTAATTAATTTCCATTGTTTTCTTTCTCATTGTCAGTTTGCCATACACATGCACAAACAGAATTGAATTGAAAATGGAGAATGAATAAATCAGAAGCAGCTAATGTTACCCTTATAACCCAGTCGTCAATACAAGATTCTGACTGCTCTGCAAACCATGGACTCTTTTCTTGCAGTTCTCGATTTTCTGGATGAGGAAGCTATAGATGATGCATGGACTGTGGCTGCATACTTTATGATGCTGACTTATTACTTGCTTCTTTCAATGGAGTGCTCGCTAGATACAATGATGTCGATAATGTTCTACAATCAGCTGCTGCTTCTGTTGCTGTTCGTGGAGTGTTATTTGGAAATTCTCATCCATTGCCTTCCAGGCACCTTTTATGAACTTGGAAATTATTGCTATCGATAAATTATATTATTTAGTTGGACGACAAACTGATCACATACTATGCAGGTGGCATGTTATTTGCCGAGCAAAGCTTTGGCAGGTTAAAGAATTAAGGTTAGGCAGACAGGTGCGGTTACAGTTCCCTTTGCCCTTGAACCCAGTTCAAATTAGAGACTCTGTATCTGACAGAGCTCTTAATGTTCGAAAAAGTGGTCCTCATGTGATGTCTTTGATATCTTGCAGAAGGAGATGGCAAGCAAAGGTTCGCAGCTTATAATGGCTTGAGCTCATCTGACTTGTCAATTATTGCTTCCGAGTACATTCCTGCATTCAAATGGATTGGATATAGAGCATCTAGAGATGTTGAAATTCGAGATTTATTAGTGCAAGAAGACCCGGATGCTGATATGCTGAATTCAGACGGCCAAGAAGAGATCGGTGATGATGAAATTGAGGATGGATAACGTAAGGAATGGAAAGTCTAGATTAGCATGCTCTCGTAGTCGCTGAATAGTCCAATACTAAATATATATTGTTGTTTTTCCAATTGTATATCCAGGTTTTAGTGGTGAAACAAATTTATAATCTTCGTCTGTTTCGGTTGGCAGGCCGTTTAAATATGAAGTTCCTTTCCCTTAGTAATTCTCTACTATTCAGCTCGTTTTTGGTTAACTGTCCGCTTGAAAAATATGAAACAACTTTCTGGTCACATGTCCAGCATTGTAATGGATTGAAACACCTTGAAATTTGGTCTGCTAAAGTCCAAGGAACTTCATCGAACGTTCAGCTAAACTAGTCCATTATGAATTCGGGCTATGAAGTGGTCGTGAAAAAGGAAGGTAGCCCAAAAAAGAAAGATGAAGGGAAGAGAAGAGACGCAAGTGCAAGTCTGCCTTTGTCCCTCCCTCTGCTGCAAAGCAAAAAACTGATCCTTTACTTGGCGCTCCCAACTTTCCAAAAATTATTGTTCTTTTTTTTCCCCCTAATATTCGTTAGCCTTCTTCATTATAAATCGAATATACAATGATCGTCAATCACTCGATCCATTTGAATCAGCTTCTCCACTTCATCCGTTTGTTTTCTTAGAAGCTACAAAACTTCTGTGATCATAGTTAGCTAGCTCTGTTCATTGGCAATGGCGACTCCACTAGTGGACGAGGACTACCTCAAGGAAATTGAGAAAGCTCGTCGTGATCTTCGCTCTCTCATCTCCAGCAGGAGCTGCGCTCCAATCATGCTTCGTTTGGCGTAAGTGTAACAATGCTCGCTTCTATATATCTATATATATACACACTTTTGCTCTCTCTTAACTTTCCCTTATTTGTACTCATTTTGTTGCTTCTTCTTAGAGATTTGATCCTTTTTTTCTTTTGAAAGCCTTACTTGATTATAAATTTGCAGCTGGCATGATGCTGGTACTTATGACACTAAAACAAAGTCAGGAGGTCCTAATGGCTCGATCAGGAACCAGAAAGAGTTAAATCATGTTGCAAATAAGGGACTGAAAATCGCAGTGGACTTTTGCGGTGAGACACTCTTTTCATCATTATCATAATTAGTCGAATTAAGAGGAAAGTCGCTTCTAGCTAATCAGGTGTCACCATTGATGTGCTATGCTAGCTTATGTTTCTTATGATTCATAAAGTGAGGTAGTTTATGCACTGTTCATGAAATCTCAGGCAAGGTAGCATGGACAATGTTGATGGATTCGAAAATTTTAAATTTTGAATATTTGTGTTATCTGAAGCTAAGATATTTCTTCGCATGGTTTCTTCTTCTGTTTTGGTACCAGAAGAAGTAAAGGCCAGACATCCAAAAATCACATATGCTGATCTTTACCAGGTGAACTGAAGTTCATATTTTTATATTTACTTTCTTACTTACAAAGATGTTGATTCACATGGTCCTGTAGGATCCTAAAGAAAATTTTCATATTCGAAGCTAAGGCTAAGTAGTGCTATTCATGTTATGGGTTTCCAGCTTGCTGGGATTGTTGCAGTTGAGGTCACAGGAGGCCCATCTATCAAGTTTGTTCCTGGGAGAAAGGTGTTTTTTATTAAGAACTCTCCTTAAATAAATCATTGTGTCATTTCTAGCTTGAATAACTTTCTTTCTTTGTGAATCAGGATTCTAATGAATCTCCAGAAGAAGGGCGCCTTCCTGATGCCAAGAAAGGTTCTTTTCGTAACATGTTTCATCAATTTCCATAACAATGTCATTGTGCTTTTCTTGTAGCTGAGTGAAAACTTTCCCTCCTAGAGGAACTACAACTGAAAAACCATAATGATTCCTTGGTGTTGCAAATTTTTCTCCAACCCACATTCTCACTCAGTTTACTCTTGCTGCAGGTGTGTCGCATTTAAAGGAGGTTTTCTATCGAATGGGCCTATCTGATAGGGACATAGTGGTGCTGTCAGGAGCTCACACACTTGTACTCAGATTCAATTTTGCTTATTACATTCTCCACCTAAGGTGTTCTGTTTTTTTTTTTTTTTTTCAAGTACAGTTTATCTGCTGTTTTGATTTTGTAGGGAAGGGCACATAAGGATCGATCGGATTTTGAGGGCCCTTGGACAAAGGACCCCATGAAGTTCGACAACTCCTATTTCGTGTAAAGAAATCAATGTTACTTTTATGCGATTTTGATTTTCAGTTATTATATACAAGAATCAAAGCTCTTTTTCTTGTTCTTGTTGAACTCTTAAATTGTCTTATCTTGTTAATCAGGGAACTGTTGAAGGGAAACAGTGAGGGACTATTGAAACTTGCCACTGACAAGGCCTTATTGGAGGATCCTCTATTCCGAAGATATGTTGAGACATATGCCAAGGTAAATTAACCTGCTTAAAGGAGAAAAAGAGGAAGATTTGTGTGAGAGGCTCTGCTTAATGGTTTCCTTTCCTACATAATCACTATCAGGATGAAGATGCATTCTTTGAGGATTACGCTGTATCACATAGGAAACTTTCTGAGCTAGGCTTCACTCCGCCCCCTTCCTCCTCAGCTTGCAAGGTTACTAAGAGGACTACTACTACTACCAGCACATTGACATGGAGTATCGTGGCAGTTGCAATTGTTGTTGCGATCATGCTGAATTACTACTTCGAAGGTCATAGAATAAGTGTTAAGTGAGAAAACAGGACCTGGTACATATTTCAGTTCTGTTTCCTTGTTTCAATCATAAACTATTGTATCAATATCTAGTATATTGCTCGTAGATGAAAAGATGGGAAATGATACTTCATATTATTGAATTTACTAGGCACTTGGCATACATGATTACATGTGAATAAATAAAATGTCAAGTTTATGCAGATATTACACAATCACGGATACTATTAAAAGAACTCGAAGGAGAACAAGTCTGTCTCCCTTCTTACAAAACTATTCGACTGATGAAATTATATTAGTAGAGACTAATTTTCAGTCAGGCTCTAGGACTCAAGGAAAGTGTAATATCCTGAAAAACTTTGAGCCTCTTCTCTATCTTCCTTTCAAGGACGATGGCAGAAGCATTGTCATTGTTAATGACTTCCTTCCTTGCCTCATCCATTGATGATCCCAAAACTGCTGCTAGAATCGCCTCTTCAAAGTCAACTTCATCGGGCAAACATTCTGTAAACTTGCCTCCTCTTTCTTCTTCAGCAGCTTTACCAGAAGAAAAACTAGTTATTGTCTTCTTTTCAGGCTTCGACAATTCCATGAGCGACTTCATTTTTTCTCCCATGTGAGCTGGATTTCCAGACCTTGTTCGCTTAAGCCCTTCCGGAAATTGGTTACCAAATGGGGCTCGAACAGTCGAATCACTGGTAACCAGTTTCGACGCGTAAAATGGATGTGCAGCGAAGTTTAGTGAATTCCCATGAGGAGGAGGAAGTTGCTTCATAAATTTCTGTTGTGGAATAATCATCTGATTAACTGTTGGGGCCAGATCAATATTCTCATTAGCAAAATCATCTTGAATGGGGGGTTTAGGAAGATTTGTATTTGTAGAAGACAAGCTTGTTGTTGTTGTATGATCCTTGCAGGGCTGAGGTTGCCAAATTGAGGATGAACCCAGAAAAGCATCAAAAAGCCTACTCTGCTCGAGCCTGTCCCCCCCTCTATTCATCATCTCAGACTCGAGATCTTTGAGCATATGTTGGGCCCTTTCATAAGCCTTGAGGTGTGAGTCTGTGCCTCTAGGCCCATCTGCAACTGCAGGCTTTACTCGGCGCAGAGTCTCTTTAGCTTCAGAAATCCTGCCTTGTTTCATCAGGCAGATTCCCAAGTTGCACATTTTGTTATTATCGGGTGCAATTGTAAGTGCCCTGCGATAAGCATCTTCTGCTTCAATATAGTTGTTCTGCTGCATCAATGCCCATCCCAGATTTCCCTGAAATTGTGGATTGAGTGTCAAGTTTAATGGACCCAAAACATAGGAATCAGATTAAATAAACATGAACGAATTGTCATTTATATTTTGATCCATACCAGTAATCTAGTGGCTTCTTGTTCCACAGAGACCTGAAATTTCTTCCCTTGAGATCGAGCAGTCTTAGTACGCTTCCCATTGAATGCCAGACCTTGTTGGATCAAGAACAGTTTGTGCTTCAAAAGTGTTACTTGGTCATCCAGCCTTCCACACCTCTACAGAATTATGTCAAGTTACTACTTACAATCTGAAAAAGAAGAAAAAAAAAATTGAAAGAAATGGGGGGAAAAAATGAAAAAGAAATCCTAGATACCTTGTAAAGGTCGAGAAGAATATTATCCAGTGATTCCTGGGCTTGATCGGAACATCGATTTCGCAGCGATTTGATTGCTTCAATAGCTTCTTCACCCCTGTTCTGTTGCTTCATAACAATTGCCATGTCCTTTAAGGCACTATCAACCCTATCTCCAGCATTAATGGCAGCCCAAAACAGGGGAATTGCTTTTTCGGGATCCTTATCAACCAACTAATCAAGGAGGAGAGTCAATACATGAGATCACAAAAGTAATAGGAAAAAAAAAACAGAGAGAAAATAATAATGGCTGCAGAATTCAAAGAGAGAAGATTACCTGGACGTTTTTGGCTCGAACATAAGGAGTGTGACCAACTGGGACTTTATGGGTGATATGGAAGGACTCTGAGCGAGTTCTGGAAACCCCGAGAGGCTTGGCTGGAGAAGAAGGGGCAGATTTTGAGGGTCTGAAACCAGGCGGACCATTCCACATTTCCTGTTGAAGCATCCTCGAACACCAAAAGAATAAAAGAACAAAAAGGAAAAAGAAGGTGAAGCCAAATCTCTCTTTTGGGGCGGTTGAACTGATGGAAAGAGAGGAAGTGGTTGAAGGTTTTCAGAGTGAAGGAATATTAGATATAAGGGGGTAATATGAGGATTTTTTTTAAAAAAAAAAAAATCGACCGTTGAGGTTACCGTTCACGCACTAGCCGTTGCAGCCTTGCGGGTCTCTTGTTATTTTAGTCAAAAATAAAATAACATCCGTGTCCCTAACAATTTATAAATTATGGTTTAGCACCCAATTTCCGAAGTTAATCATAATTCGGTCCAAATTTTTAGTTAAGAAAATAAAATGTAAAATAAAAATACTCATTTGAATGGTGTAATTACTCTATTAAATCCCTAACTTTTAGCACAAATGAAAAAATATCTAATGTTATTTTATGAACTCGCAATTGTGCATCGGCCATTTTAGAGCATGTTTGATTACCATTGCATGGAATGGAAAATTAGAAAGTATTTTTATCATTTATTTAATTATTATTTCAATTATTTCGTAAAATGATAAGTATTTTTTTTATTTACATATTAACTAAAAATAATTTCATTAATTTTGATAAAGAATAACTAAAATATATCTAGATCATCACCGTATCCAATTTCATCAATTACTCACTCATTTTTTTAAGAGTCTGAAATATTATTTCTACTCACTTTACCGTTTCTCATTTCTCCATGGAATGGTAATCAAATATACCACTGGTTCTTAGGCAGATGGGACATAATTTAAACATCAAAATTGATGATTGATAGATAAAATTAGATGTTTTAGCTCCAGGAGAAAAAAAATATATATAACCGTAAGAGCTTCAAATTTTTCATATACCACGAATGAACAAAAGCTTCTTGACAACAACCATATCATGTGATAAATAGTAAATCAACATAGAGTTATATATCTTGATTTTCTGTTGACTACTTGTTCATACTGCATGATGCAAACAAATATTATGGTTTAAAAATACGCCATGAGACACGAGACTTGCCATTTTTTCCATAGAGTAGCAGTAAAGCTTGGAAAGAGCCAAACGACTACAGGACTAATACTGTTTTCATCGTAAAGTGATGCAATATGCAATAGTAGTACATTATCACCAACCCACATAACGAATATCAACAAATTGGGCAAGGCCTAATGCCAAACTGAGCAACTGCCAAAAGAATAAGGTACAGTACTTGTGATTTCCATACAGAATGAATGAAGTATGAACTGCGTCCCCTGTCCAGGGATTTCAGCCATTCAGCTCAAATCTAGGCACCAAGTTATTACTTTTCCTTTTGCAATTAAAAGTAAGAGGTGGTAAGTCCTGCACTCGGTGGTGAAAGTGTGGTAGTGAATCAATCAAGGATGCAGCAGGAGCACCTGGAAGTTAAGCCCATCCCGCAAGGACAAGCTGAATGCCCCATCTGTGTCTGCGCCACATCGCTTTTCTCCTCAAGCTCGTCCGAAGGTATGGCATCCTTGATATCTCCTGACAAACAAAATGTTAACAGCATTACTATTTACTACACAGTATACACCTTAAGGCAAAACGATGAAAGGCCTTCTTGTTAATATTCTCATGAACCAATGAATAGGAAGCGGCAGTGTTTCCATCATATGAAGATGTGAAATTACCTTCGTCAAAGTCAATCTCATGTCGCAGGGTCGAACCTGACGATCGAGACGATCAACATATATGCCAACACAAATTTTGAATACTGAAACAGCTTTATTGATTTGCTCGCTCATGTTGGTGTTGAAGGTGAAACGATGTCTATTTATAAAATACAATAGAGACGAATAGCAGTGGCACATTACCGATAGCAAACTCAAAAAAATAATCAGAACTCTACCTCGCTAGAAACTTAAAACTTTAGAAATAATGAAATCTTAATTCTGATGAAGAAAACAAAAACTACTTCATTGGAAACTTCAAACTTTAGAAAGAATGAAAACTTAAATTTGATGCAGAAAACAAAAAGCGCAGGCACACATGAGCTAAATCCGATTCGATCTGGATTTGCACCTCTGTAAGTACACGCAAGAGAAAACATTAATTTATATTTTATATAAACACTTTCACATTTGTTCTCATTTTTAATATGGAATAATTTTTCTTCTTAATTTTTTTCACTTTAAATAATTTCAATAATTACACTTTGAGATTTAATTTCTCATTTACTCACTTTAAATCATTTTGAGCATACTATCTACTTACAAAACGAAGAAGAAAAAGATGCAGAGATGTGGAAAAGCTAGAGCACAATTCATTGCTGCAAATCCTAAGTACTTGTACAAATCAAGAAGGTCGTGAAGGAAACAGAGGGGGGAGAGAAAGGTTAAATAAGGGGTGGAATAGAGACAAAAGAGCCTCGGGTTTCTCCTCTGGCATTTCCTTTCCGGCCCACGTTGTTTTAATATACAACTACTGTTACTGAATGCAAGAAAGGGAAGAAGTTAGAAAATTCGGATCCTGAAAAATCAACAGCGGAGCTGATTACAGAAAGAAAAGAGATTCTTTTTCTTGGGATGAACTCCTCTCAAGTTGAAAATCGGTCAAGTTCATTACAAGTTTACTAAATATGATTATAAATTATTTTTTATTATTTATCTTTCCGTTGGTCCAGTAAAATAACGTGTACATGATAGTTTTCAAATGGATAATGAACCTCCTGATAACTGATTTTAAGTATTATTCGAGTGATCTCATCTAGATTGTCGAGTAGTAGTAATTCTTTGGTGGGGGGGGTCACATGATCTGCCCACCCTTGCACTTGAAAGCCGGAACATTGATCCGTTTATTCATCGGTACCAAAAAATGGTAAAAAGAAGAGAGGACTTGTAATGGACCATGCTATTGCGATTGCTTGGTTTCCAAACTGCTACTTAAATTTCCAACAGAACACATGATCGGAGTGGTTGTGTGATAAATTACACCATACTTCCCCATTTGTAGGGTCCTCACCCAATAAATTCATTTGTCTTCTTCCCCCAACCAAAAAGTAATTGAGTTATCTACCAATCCCCCACCTGGATTCCATACCACGTCTGGTTGACTACATCATATACAGAGTAAAGGGGAGCAGGGTGGTAAGCAAGAAAGTAAGAATGGAAACCTTACTGTGTTATCCGATATGCTATCGACCAAGAATATGCTTTTTCTAGCCAATACTCCAGCAGGCAACGCCCAAGAACTAGAATCCATAAGGGTATTGTGTAGTCGGAGTCGTCGAATCGAAACAAAATCAAAATTCTTTTGGAGAGAGAATTCCAAAAGATAGAATTTTCTGCTGGCCAACAAAAGTCTCAATACTGGACATTACAAAGGTATATAAGAATGTGAACATTGTTGAGAGATCCGTCCGCTCATTTGAATCACACAAGACAAATGTGAAAGAAATTTCGATATGCCTTCCTACATTGTCTACAATATCTTGGGTGAGAGTTTCTGAGCTAACAGACAACTTCATTCAGCCTCTAGCAGGCCCAGGGCAACAATGATTAGAAGCTGGTAAGATGGTAGCCATATCACAAACATCTTCTAAGAACCGGGGTTATAGACTTGTCATAGTGAACCTGGCTGCAAATTCGACTCCAAATATTTGCCCTCATTTCTTTTCATCTTCCTTTGGCGCTTCTTCATTTTTCTTATCCTGCAGCTACAATATAATTACTACTAATCAAACTAGAGGGAATCACTGGACATAACCAGAAACAGGTTGAGTCAACTCACCTCTGACTGGCCACGCATAGAAGCCAGTAAATCCTTAACTGAAGGATCATTTGGATCAACCCCAGGAAGCTGCATGAGGATAAGATTATTTTTCTTTAAAGCTTGAAAGCTCAGCTGGACATATTGTACTTTTTGATGTTATGAGTAAGAAACAACAGAAAGGAAAGCAGAGTGAAGCAGCATACTGAGGAAAGGATTGAAGATACAAAAGACTGATCAGCTAATAACTTGCTCATATCTGTCTGGCTTGCGGAATCTTTTGCACCTTCCTCTACGGACAACTGAAGAGCTGTTGCATAAGATGAATGACATGGATTTTTATTAGCATATTTCACATGCAAATTCACTGAATCTTCAACCACACTAAATCATTAGCATTATGCCACGTGGTTAGAAATTTTCAATTACATGCTAGTGTGTTTGTTACTAATAACTAATCATAATTTACCCATTCAAACTACTGAAACCTTTAATGACCGATCAGGCAAAAAATTGCAATTTACAGAGCTTTCTGGAAATGACACAAGAATACTACCAAAACAAGTCCACATCACTACATAAGATTGTAACCAGACTCACCAAGCGCCAAATCTGGATCATCTGCAGCTGCATCTGACATATCTGTGTCTCGCAACTCATTGCTGGAAGCAGGATCATCCATTGACATTGCAAGGGCCTGCTGTAGCAGAGCATTCTCATCCTCCTGTAACCATTTTAAGATCAGCAATGTGATGAATTCTTAACATTTGTTGAGTGCCAATTGTAATATGAAGCAAATAACGAAATGTGATCCAAAAAGAGGACATATCACCCACTGGATGTGTTCAATCTGTAAAACTTCATCCAGATAAAAAAAGAAAAGGGAGAGACAGAAGAAAAGCTTCAGCAAGAAAAAAAAAATGTAGCGATAAAATTTATTAAAAAATATACACAGTTATGATGTTGATCATAGCAAAAGAAGACTCACAATTAAATCAATAGTCTTATTGTTGGCAGGAACGGCACGTTCTGTCATTGTGGTATCCTGTGAGCCAGATGGCTGCTCTCCTTTTTCCTGCTTAGAAGCCTCCTCTGCAGCCTTTTTAGCAGCAGCCTCTTGTCTGGCCCTTTCCTCTTCCATGGAAACTCTAAGAGCGAGGGCAAGTTCGGGATCTATGTTGGGATCTACACCAAAATCATAACCAGAAATACCACCAGCTGCAGCTGCTGCTGCCACCACTGCAAAGCCACTTCCTCCCTCTCCATCTCCAGTGAAGATAGGAGTACTAAAGAAGAAGATAAAAAAAAAATACACACGAAACACAGAGAGGTTATATGTGAAAATTATACCGCAAGATCAAAACATAACAAGGAATAAGAAGCTGTACCTGATCAGTGTATCAGAAAGAGCACTTGGACCAGCTGGGACATGGACAATGTGGCTGGAGTCATTATTGTTGACAGCTGCTAGGAGTGCTTCTAGCTTTTCTGGGTTACCATCGTCCTCTTCACCAAAATCAACAATATCAATGGATACATTGTTCTTCTTTAACTTCTTTCCAATCATTTCCAATAACTTCTTCTCGTGTTTGACAGGACTGAAATCACATGTGAGGGCATGTGAATAATAAGTAGAAACCAAAACGTTCAACCTTAAGAGCAGTTCTTACCTTCCCACGAAGACAATAATTCTCTGCTGCTGCTTTTTATTCTGACGATGCTTGAGAGCCAATTGAGCCACCTGGATGCTAGCAGCCAGGTTCATTTCACCACCTATCTCCAAGCCTATATCATAGAGACAGCTAATAAAAGTGAGATGGATAACAGAGTTCCCACTTCCCATACATCTATCCCAAATGACGAAAATTGTATACAGTACTATTAATATCTATGACCATAGCATCAGGGGTTCAAAGCTACAACCAAATGTGTGAATTCAACCTGATCTTAACCGGAACTAGACTTGCGAGCATGTGTTCTGAGTTATGATTGATTTCATTTTCTACACCCCATGTATAGCTCAAAACCCTATTCTCACTTGATTACAAATGACAGAGACAATGGTAAGGCAAGGCGAGTAAATGAAACTAACCATGCATGCAAGCCAGAATCTTGCCAAGATCGGTGGTAGGAGCGACCAAAACACGAACTCCTTTACCCGCCATTGTTAGAACTCCCACTGTATTCTCCGGATTAGACTAAACAAAACCCAGTCATATTGTCTCAGAACTTGGAATGAATCAAAGAAACCAAGGCAAATTGGAATCAAATTCATTTCTTAAGCCCCCCGCAAAAAAAAAAAAAAAAAAAAACCCATTGGGATACAAATGGTAGAGATCCGTTTCTATTGTTTCCAAAGATTTTCCAATAAGAGAAGTATAAGTTGATTATTAAATAAATAAGCGACACGATCGGGATATCAGTAACCTGAGTCTTAGCTCCACAAATGAGATTGACAGCATCCGTTTGAGCTTGAAATCTAGAAGGAGCATAATCACCGTTCCGCATCCATTCGGAATTGTCGATACATATCATCGTCGCCTAAGGATGAAAACAACATCTTAAAAACCCTAATGCTTCGTGATCAATTTAGATTTCAAAACAACGAAGCTCAAAATGGAAGTAAGATTTAGGGTATTTATCGCAGAGAAAAAGAAACACAGATTACCTCGAGCACCATGATAGGAGATTGAGGACTGGTAAATAATGATCGAGAAGACTAAGAGAGAGAAGTTGCGCAACGCTTTGTTCTTCTCCTAGAAGCTACTTCAGTACTTCTGGGTTGGGTTTAACTTGCCGAAGAGGTTAGCCGACTGCCTAAAATACGAGGGTATTTGCTGTTGCCGGGTTTACACGTCAAAGTCTTCATATGCCAATGATAAATCGAAACGTGTCTTCTTAATTTTGTTATTTTATTTTAAAACTTAATCTGAACTAGTATTTTAGCCAAAAAAGATCAGAGATGTTTACCATAATAATTAATCGATAGATCCATTGGTATCAAACAAATTTGAGCATTATCACCGATTCACCAGGAAAGGAGAGAAGAATTTGAAGTTCTATTTATTGTTGGTGCACAAACATATAAATTAGAATGTTGCAGGCTTTGATTCATCTTTAGCCATTGTTTATTACATGGAATTGCAATCAGTCACAGCCTGGTAAAATGCTACTTCGTTCGTTTGATGCATCTTACCCACAACCAAGTTCTATACAAACATACTAGAGTTACACAAAGCGAGTGGAATTCTCTTTTTCTTTTCTTTTTTTTTTTTTTTTTTTTTTTAACAGAGAGCTCAACAATTATTTCTCAGAGCTCATCTTGTGTGTTTTTGGGTATAGACAGCTCCTCCTGTGGCTTCATGACGGGTAGTCCATTCTCAACCCATGCCAGATACCCTCCTCCCATATTCCTCAAATCCTTGAATCCCTGCATAAGACATTCATTCATTTTGTTGTTGTTTTTGGTTCGACAGTCAGAATTTTGTATAGTAATTACAACTTACAGAGTTTAGAAGCTCCTCCGCTGCGTGCAGGGACCTGACCCCACTCCGGCAACCCTGTTGGCAAAACACCCACCACAAATCATTAGTTCACTACTTTTATCAACCACCCAGAACAAGAAAATGAAGTTAACCCAGAACAAAGAAAATTACCACAACAAGGTGGTCCTCTTTGCTGCAAGCAGATGATACCTCTTTCAAAAATTCAGGATTCTTCACTCTTCCTGAATCCCAAAACCAAAAGGGGATTAATTTCACTATTGTCTTCAAACCATTAATATTGTAATACATAACTATCATTTTAGAGAAGAAAAGAGAAAAAAAAAATATTGAAACTTGATTGAGACCAAAGTTACCCTCTGGTGAATTGAACAAGTAGGGAATGTTGAAGATCTTCTCTGTAGCCACGTACCCTTCCTCGAACTCCTCTAACGTCCTATTCAAATATAAAAATAAAAAATCAATCTCAATTTATGTATTCCTTCGTCATTTCCAGCAATCAAGAGCACAAATATCATGAAGGAACAAAGTAAAAAAAAATGAAAGCCTTACCGGACATCCAGAAATTCATACCCAGATTCGAGCAGGGCCTTAGCTGCAGTAACATCAACGGTCACAACTTCGGCTTTTGAGCTACGGAATATTAGAATCAGCACAATAAATTCACAGGCAAAGACAACTCCAGATACACCCATATCAAAACTATGAACTAGTTTCAAACTAAGAAAAACAAGACAGTGACACCTTTCAATGGAGCCCATGATAAGGAATTCCTCTTGCTATTTGTAGAGCTCAAGATCCGGTAACGTTTCGCTGGGTTTGACTGGAGAAAGAAACAGTGGGTAGAGAATTTCCTTTGCCCGGAGCTCCGGTATTCAGTGCCGTGGTTTATCGTGCCTGTAATAATATAATCACTGATAAATAGATGCATATCCCGCTTTACTCGGCAAATCACATCATGCCACATAATCCTGAAAGCAACCCGACCTTTGTTTTTTTCTTTCAGTTATATAATTTAGCAGTTGGCAGGTGGCACTGACTCCTCATCCACTGAAAACTGGAATTCGTGGCCCATTAGCTGACAATCTCTTTTTGTCATCCAGCCCAAAACTTCATCTCGTTAGCCAGCCCATTAGAAAACTACTCATCGTTTCTCTAGATGCTAACGTCATGACGACTCTTCCAGTACGCGCCAAAAAATTCACTTCGTTTTTATTTTCTTTATGCCCAAGAAATTCCTTCCCGCCTCTAAATTTGAATTTCTTTTGGGATTGTCAAATTCGAAATACAAAATGTTGGCCGAGCTTGAAAAGCTTGCTGTTATGGAAGAGATTTCAAATTTACCGCTACCAGAGACATTCCTTGATTTTCTGGAGGCAAATGGTGTAGATCCGTCCATTTACACTGCTACCACTTCTACTCCTCGTTACATAAGGTTCCTGGCGATTTTCACACATCCGAATTCTGGTCTATAAGTTCGTTTTCTGCTCTTGATTTTGCTTATGCTTTGATTCTTTGCTTTGTGAAGGTTGAAGCCTGATTGTGAAGCTGGCATTGAAGAGATAGAGGCAGAGATCAAGTGCAAGATTGATAAAGTTAGTTGGCTACCTGGTTTTTATTATATTCCGCTTGATATTCTGATCGATGACTCCAGTGCTTACAAGGCAGGAAAGGTATCGAATACAACATTGATTTGTTTTTTTATTTTACTCATCTATGCGGGTTTTGGGAGTTCTCTAATTACCGATTGAGGTTCGATGGTAAGTATCTAAGAATGACTTAGGCCAGCTTTTGTAGGTATTAGTTTATATTTTGGGTGATTTTTTATTGTTGTGTTGCCTATTCAGATATATGGAATAGATGCAGCTTCTGGAGCTGCTGTTTTAGCTTTGAATATTTCAGCTGGTGACCACGTCCTTGATCTTTGTGCTGCGCCTGGTAATCCTCTCTCTCTCTTTCTGTCTCGCTTTATTTGCTTATGTATTCTATTCTTAGTTCTCTTTATTTGAAATCATATACAAGCACTATTCCAAGTGATCTGGATGGTCTAACCACAACTGGTTTCATCAATAGGGTAATAGCGTCGGCCCTTTTCCTGTTCATAATTGTATGAAGAGCTTCTCTAGGTCTAGATATTTTTAAATACTTGATAATTTTGGGAGGCAGGTGCTAAACTTTGCATGATAGCGGACCTTCCGGGAGATTCTGGTTCTGTTACTGGGGTGGATGTTTCAAGACATCGTTTAGCAGCTTGTAGAACGTTGCTACAGAAATATTCTCTTGGCAATTGTTGCCGGCTTTTTGTTGCTAAGGGAACAACATTCTCCCTCATCCCTGTGAGGGTTGATTTTGTTTCTAAACTATGTAATTAGTTGATATGTTTCATGACACCGTTGCAATTACTTATAAAAGCGTATTATTTACTTTTAAACTATGACACCCTTTGGTTTCATATAGATGAATTGACATTGGAAGAGAAAGTAGACAGATTAAAGGAGCGGACTTCTAGGAGACCTTGGAAGGAAAGGAAAAGAGCTGCCAAAGCAACAGAAACTTGCAGTGCAACAATTGGTCCAGGGAAATCAACATCCATAATTAATTTTTTATTGGAAGTGTTCTGCTATTCTTGGGCTCAGTAATAGCAAACTGTATCAAATTGCGTCTGTTTTTGAACTATGGTTATGATACGGTATCCTGCATTTCCTATTTTTTCTCTCATCTATCATCTTGTCTTAGAGAATCATGCTTCACCTTGTCATATTATATTGTTTTTGGAGCAAGGATGAAGTAGAACAAGAAAAGAAGGGTTTTACTTTCTTAATCTGTCAAAAGGGTAATGGGAATGAGATTTGATGATGATGATGATGTCAAAGGGGTGAAATATACTTTTTAAAGAAAATTTTCATTTGTTGGCGTGTTGGAAATCAGAGGTTTATGGTTTTTAGATTGCATATGCACATGGATGATGACTTACATTAATATAGGTACTAGAAGATGCAGAGTGCACCCATGATGGCTCTATTAAACATATCCACAAATTTGAGAATTGGGGTTGGATGACACTTCAGCGCCGTGTATTGGAAGCGGATAGAACTGATAGCCTGAATGTACTTCAGGTGACTTCTAATTCATTTTATTTTTCTTCTTTTTATTGATTTATTTGTTGAGACTGTATTCTTTGATAGAGTGGCATTGCCTGCTGATTGGAACATCTTTATAGCACTGTATTGATATCTACATTATCTCAAGACATAATTGTTTTTTTGGCATGTAGTTGAAGTTCCTAAGCAATGGTTTTAGGCTGTTAAAAGCTGGGGGTTTACTTGTCTACAGCACTTGCAGGTGCTTTACTTTTATCTACGGGTAATTTTTTTAAACAAATTGTGAATAAAAGATTGCGTGCAGTCTTATAAATCTTTATTGTATTTATATCTTCAATTTTCCTTGGAACAGTCTGACTGTTGCCCAGAATGAAGATGTTGTAGAGGAGTTTCTAAATGAAAATGCTTCAGCGGGTAAGGTTTCACAATTTGGCAAAATGGATTTGTTGCTATGAAACTATTTCATGATTTGAAACGATTCGGAAATTACCAGTCAATTTTTCAGCATTATTAAGGGTTTCTTTGTTATTATAGAGTTTCTCATAATTGGCCTTGCCTGAGTGGGCGTATACCAAAGACCTTACGGTTTGATCCTTTGGCATCGCAGACTAGTGGGCTTTTTGTAGTTAAGTTCTCAAAATCAACCGCCACATAAAAGGTTGGTTCTTATGTATTCCAACTCCTAACGTTTAATTGATTAATCATCTTTATCAATCAATTATTTTTGAGAAAATTGTATATTTATTTAAAATGAAATATTCCAATTTGATTCAGACTATATTTATTTGTTTGTTTAATTTTTAATTTTTTTATTTTTCTTTTGGGCATTGCATGATTTATTTATCATACAAAGCGGAATAAATAACATATTTTACCGGATTATTGAACAACATTTTTATGGGCCTAGAATCATATTTCCTTATCCCGACCTAGTCCCAGTCCAATCACGGATGTTGTATTAAACGACGTCGTTCTGGTGGCACTTAATAACGTTGCCAGCTCAAGAACTTTGTCCCGTGTCATCTTCGATAGTGGTCAAGGAGCTGAAAGCTATGGAGACCAGAAACGAAGCCAAGGCTTCGTCTGTGAGATGGGGAATTCTCCGCCGAGCTCTTCTCCTTCGGAGTCCGTCGCATCCTGGTAATCGTAAAGCTTCATTCGTTGCTCATTTTCACATCTTCAGTTGCGAAACCGAACCGTTGCTTCATCATCTGCGCCATTTTGGTTTTTGGCAGATGACCAATCTGAAACCGATGTGAAACGCATTTCTAGGAGAACAACCTACGGCTTTAATTTGGTTCCATCTCATATTGTACATGATCATACGAGTAAAGGCTCAGGTTCTTGTTCCATACCGAAGAGCTTAGATCCTAGTAGGGATGCCCGTCTTTGCTACACATTGCCCATCGATGGAGCTCCTAGACTGTACCTTAGGTCAGACCTCAGATTCCAATTTTTTACTCTCCACCTTTTTTTTTTTGGATCTTTTTTTAAGGACAGTGGTGCTGTCTGTCGAGTTGTCATGCAGGCAAAGGGTGGACAGTGGTGCTGACCTCAATGATTTTAATATCTGTAATCGATATGATATCGATTACACCGGGCTCGTCTGTAAATTTTCTTTACTCTAAAAGATAGCCTCTTTTAAGATTTTCTAGTTCATAGAGTACGTAAGAATGTATGCTCACCAATGATAAGTAAGGTGTGTTAGATTCATGGAGTTCCATTTCTGAGTCACATGCTTCCGGTGATGAATTTCACCACCTATTATTCTCTTTAAGTGTGAGATTTTCAGGTTCATTCTGAGGTACCGTAATACCATCCCTCGACTGTCCTTTTCAACATAATATGACGATGTTTCATGATGTTACTCCAAATATCTCTTTCTCACGTTTAGGCACCAACAGAATTCCAATCAATTTAGAATAAATGGTGCCACTTTTGTTAATAAGTTAGATTCTCAAGAATTTCTTCTTCAAGAATGATGTTCCATTAAAATAAATCAGAGACTGATCAATTTCGCCTCTAACATCTCATTTATGTTTTGGGGACTTTCATTATGGTTTTCCCTTACTTAAATCTTAGAACCAGTATATCAGATGAGTTTTCAGTGTTTTAGATTCAATTTCGAGAATATGTGTGTGGACTTTAGAATTCTCTTTCATCTGTATTCCATGTAATTTTCCAGTATTACGGTCTGTATTTACGATTGGCATTCCTGTACAGGTTCTTGGCCATCAGAAGATGTTCTTGCATACTTCTGTTTGTCACGTGCTGACTTATTTAGGTGAGCACACATATTGCACTGCTCATTGTAGGAATTTAATTGCTTCTTGAAGCCTAAGCTGTGGATTTGCTTTTGGTTGTTCTCACCATTCCCAACCATCTTCCCTCCTTTCCTGGTGATAGTCCTTTCAAGATTGGATAGGAGATCCCAGTTTTTGTGTACTTTCTGCTGATCCGAATTCTCTGGTATCTTTGTTAAATGTCAAGGCATAAGAGAGTTATTGAGCTTGGGTCTGGCTACGGTTTGGCTGGATTGGTTATTGCTGCAAGTACTGAAGCATCAGAAGTTCTTATCTCAGATGGGAATCCTCAAGTAGTCGATTGTATCCTTCTGATTTCATCTTTCTTCTGGTTTTTATGTAGTGAAGGTTTAAAACCATCTCTAGGTCTCTAACTGAGAGAAAATAGTTGAGTGCATAGTGAATTAGAGATTGTCATCTTATACAAGTTTTCTCAGCATTTTCTTTTCTCATTTTGTTTTATGAGATTAAGATATTGTAAGCGGCAGTGGTTAGATACAAGTATTTAGGTCAAAAAATCATGTAATTGGCAATAGATAAAACCGTTATCAAGACTCGAGCTTTCGAGCCTATTAATAGCTTTTTGAAATGCTGTTCATAACTATACTTAAACTATTAAACTATGTCTATCTATGCCAACTCATATAGGTTGAAAGTGCTATAAGATAAAGATAAATTTGTGCATATTGTCTTTTCTTTCACTGTTTGTTGCATCCACAAACTTGGAACCAGTCTACTACCTCTCAGATGCTTATTTATTTTGGAATTTACAAGTCTTCAAATCATTCACAATTTTGCTTTCGATGTAGCTTCAACCTTATGCTGGTGAATTAGTGATGTCTAACTTAAGTGCTAGCTTCTCTCGGGTTCTGGATTTCAAGCCACTTTCAGCTTCATAATATAGCTTATTTGTTAGAGTTTCTGAGATAAGGTCAGAGCTCTTTGCAGCTTGGGAGTTGTAAAGATGAATTGAAGGAACACATCTCTCGACCCCATGTTTTCTGGCCATTGTCTGAATATATTTTGTTGTTTCTTTATAATCCAGATATTCAGCATAACATAGATGATAATGCTGAAGCATTTGGTGGCACAATAGTGAAGTCTTTGACATTGCATTGGAATCAGGAAGATATTTTGGATATCTCCAACACTTTTGATGTCATTATTGCAAGTGACTGGTAATTGTGTTATCATCAAGTTCCCATTGCCTGATTTATTGTATCCTTCTTATTTTATAAGAAATACATATGAACCCATAAGTATGGCGAGGACATCATATAACTTAATGTAATGCTGTATTTCTTAAAAACAAAGGTGTGAGACATTTTGTTACAGTGGACTGGTGTTCATGAAATCTTCAACGTTTGCATGAATGAATGCAAGAATTTGATTCCTCAAATATTAGAAATGAAAGCCTTTATGGGGAATGTTTCTGTTTCTAGGCATCTTCCCCCTTTGTTGTTTTTTAGAAAACCTTGAGTGCATGATTAGTATGTTATACATATGATATTTCTATCTTCTTTCTAATCGTTATTATTATTATGACATCTTTTACAGCACCTTCTTTAAAGACTTTCACATAGGACTTGCTGGAATTGTCCGATCCTTGTTGAAAAAAGGGGATCCCTCTGAAGCCATATTCCTCAGTCCTAGAAGAGGAGACTCATTGGGGAAGTTTCTAGATCAAATAAAAGAAAATGGCTTGCAGTATACTATAACAGAGGACTATGATACTGAAGTTTGGAATCGCCACGAGAAATTCATGAATGGTGATGACTCCTGGCCTGGTTATGACAAGGATCACTGTTATCCTCTATTTGTCAGAATTACTCATTAGGCCTCTGTTATGCTTCATGCCCTCCTCATACCTATACGCCATATTTAGACCAAGTTCTTCTGTCCTTCCTTTTCTCTGTGAATTGACAGTTGAGGTAAGATTAGGGAGAACCCATGAATTTATTAAAAGTTGCCTAGTCTATCAATGGGTCATGTAATCCGTCTTATCTTGTGGTCTGAAGATAATTTATGACTGCTTAAATTGCACATTTATCAGCCATACAGTAAGTAGATCCTCACTGATTTTATTATTTATTTTATTTTTAATTATTGTTATATATGCCAATGGGAATTATGAACTTGATGTATTCATGATTATGTCAATTTTTTTATTGGTGGATTCTCTTTTTGGAATTGATATATGTGAGTGGCCTGATGTTTTTTGACAGAAATAGATTCCTTATCTTGAGTTTTGCAATTTAATACAGATCAAAGACTTTATTATATTGCTGTCTATGAGTGAAACAAAGACCTTCTCGCAAAGGTTGATGGGAGAATACTATCAAAAAGCCATTTGATTCTCCACAAAGGTCGATAAATTGATCATATCTCTTGGGAGTAAGAGAGGTTTGTTTCTTTATGTCATTATACCATTGTGAAATATAAGCTTGTGATGATGGTATCCAACTAACCTAATTTTCTAATTATGATTAAATCAAACTTTTGAAGGCATATTTTCTTTCATCTCGTCGAAAGTGAAAATGGTTTGTTTTCACATCTCTTTTTGATGGGAAATGCAAAGCTTCACTGAGGATGGACCAACGGCAGTTGTTCTCTTTGAGTTTTATATTCAATAAAGATTAAAGTAATGTTTTGTTCTATTGCTTTATCATCTTAGCCTTAGGTCTTCCTCACACTTGGTAAAGAATCCAAAAGGCACTCTCATATATCCGCCTAACTAATGACCCTTTGGTATGCATTTTGGGACTGCACCCTTCTTTGGATTCTTTAATTGGGGACTCCACTGCATTTTGGGACGTTTTTTTGCTAAAACTTTTCCATGGTGGAACCATGCAGAAATGTGCGCATCAGGTTCATTTTCATCTTTATGCCAGATTTTGGAACCTTCCCCTTGTACTAGCCTAGCCACTTTGTGCCCCGTGAACTGTAAGATTTGGGACACGCTGACTTGAAATCTGCGAGTATATGGACAGCAAACTGCGGGTGAATTATACTCCCCACTACAGCAATATTCTGCTGTCCCAAAAGCCTCACGTGCTCTTACACCCCACTCCACCCTTGGCCCTCAGCTTCGTTGGGCACAGCCGGTTAAACAACCCGTTGACCTGCAAGTACCTGACATTCTTATACCTTGAACGACCAACAGTATGTTGTACCCATCTACCAGGCTCACGTCATAGAAATCTTGTGAGCCAAAGCTGAGTGTGAACTTGGCTAAGGTAGCTGGTGGATTAGCACCTGAGCCGTTGCACTTGACCTCTCCAGAGCTGCAATTGGCAGTGGCACAGCTTCCAGTACCTGAGCTGTCAAAGTTGTGGCCGGTTCAACCCCAGAAGTGACCTGACCAGCTCATTGGACCTTGGAAAGAGTGAGAGGTGGCTTTTGGAAGCTCAAAGCCGGTTGTATCAAGCATGGGGCTGCCTGCGCTGGCTAGAATTCCAGGCCACGGTGTGAAATCACATTTGTTTGTACATGTGAACGTAGGGCCAGAAACACCTGAAAATTGAAAAGAAAAAGGAAAAAAATAATAAAAACAGAGCACCGTTAATGTCAGGAAGCAACTGCATTGGAAATGTGAGAGTTACCCAAAAGTGAGGACCAAGTGGTAAACAAGTTACCTTCGCCAAGGATGAGAATAATGAGGCAAAGGAAAAGGTGCATGAGTAAATACAAACTCCCTTCTCTGCTTTTCCTTTTAACGGTTACGTGTGTTAGAGAAGAGAAGCTGTGGAAGGTGGATCACATCACAAGGATAGAAGGAGAAGGAATTTTGGTGTCATAAATGGCTGTAAGAGAGGAGGAATGAAGAAGAAGAAGATGGGGATTAGCAGGCAGACAATCAGAAAAACAGAGTATAAATAATATCTTGATCATATTGGTTGAAATGGAATAGTTTACAGAGTGGAAGAAGAGAAAATAGGAAAGAGAGTGAGTGTGATTGTGTGGTATGGAGATGTTTTTGATCATCCAACTCCTTTTCATTCCTCTGGTTTTTTTGTTTTTACAAGTTGTTTTAAACAAGGGAGTAGTAGTAGAGTAGAAGAGAGCACTGATGTGGTAATCACAATGCGTATGGACATGGTCGTGGAGCAGTACGTGTAATGCCGGTTTGCCGAGACGCTGACTCCTGACCCTTCTGGGCTCGATCCATTCCATGTTTTCGAACTGCATCAGTTCATAAATTATCATGCAGTTGACATTAAACACCAAAATGCTTACGTAACAGTTAGTACTTTTATGTTTTCTGTATGGTAGTTGCTTGCATGATGATGGCACACATATATCAGGTAATAAGATAACGCCGATTGCTTGTTCACATGACAGAATTGAATTAGCTGGTGGTAGGGGAAGGGCAAAAGGTCATCACATAATTAGCAGAAGCACATGTAAACGTGCTGGTTGCATCGTCATAAGCATAGCTATAAGCTTGAGGGCACCCTCACTTAAAATACTCAAGAGTAACTGCTTGGTTTGCACGTATTCGGACTTGAGTACGCACCGCTACAACAATACTGTGCATCGCCAAATGCCTCACAAGCACTCCTACATGCCACACTCTCTTTGCTACCCTCCATCAATTCCAATCGAAATATGTATACATAGTAGTGTTTATGTTACCTGGAAGAAAATAAAGGATCGTAAGAGAGATTAAGACTGAGGGAATTAGTTGGACGGAAGCCATGGGAAGAAGATGAAGAGAACAAGTAGAATAGCAAAGGGTCAAAAAGGAAAAGGAGCGTATTCAATTTATAGGGATTATTGTAACATGTGCCTAACATGTGCAGGTGTGGACGTAGCTAGCAAAGTGGTACAAGCAACCGCGTATCAAAATTCTGATGGCCGCAGCCGTAGATCAGCTGGTAGAGCCCATTTAACTATTACTTTTCTACGATGGAGTTGAAATGTTTGGAGAGGGACAAAACACGGCGTGAGACATGCTCATTTTTCACGTTCCTCAACCTCAAGCAATCATGCTTGCTTGTCTTATATATTTTCATGAACTCTGCTCAATGTTGTATAGAAACATTTACGGGAGCAAGTAACCCAAACCTGTTGGATGTAACATAAACTGATTTATTAGTAATTCTTTGATATAAACACAAGGAAGCTACTTTTGAATGATTAGTGGGCCACTTGAATGTCAAGTTGTCAATGACACAGTAAGGTTTGTAATAATAACCGTAAGCACTAGAGTTCAACGAAGTCGTGATCCTCGTCCAGTTGCCCAAGTTGTCTCTGTCGTTTCGTCAAAATATCAAATTTCGGTGGAGGTGGGCAGTGATGAAGTTTGAGCCAGTGCTAGTGATGACTTAGTACCAAAATTTGAAACCAACTTGAATCTCATTAACGATTTCACTTTCACTGCAAGTCTTACCATATCGTCCGAAAGATCCATGCTCTGTATAATGGTACTAACAATATGAATATGATAGAACCCACAGCCGCAGCTTGCTCAATTTAATTCTAATTTCTAACTGCTAGTTAACCTCTAAGCCTACCCCTACTTTAAGAAGACCAATACTTAATACCCATCATAATAATGTATATCAACAACTAATAAGTAATCTCTTGGAAGAAGGCAATGTCCTCTAAGCCTCCCTCAAATGCTGTTTGACAGCATTGTCATGATGGTGATACTTCCAAATCCAGTAGGAGCGATTCAACGTAATAGAGACAAGGGACTGGAAGTGCAGGTAAATTTCAAAGAATAAGAAATAAGTGATGGCATACAATTTTCAAAATCCAAATCCAATAGATATTGCAGCCCAAAGGACAAAAGACATGTCAGAGTTACATAGAAGATTCCAATTCCAAAACCAATGGAGGTCATTTAAAGGACAAGAAACAGGTGAGCGCACAAAAAGATTAAGCCGAAGTCGAGAGAATCAAATGCGGGAAGAAAAAAAAGGGGCAACCACAAAGGACCCATTTCTTATCCTCACGAAAAAAATATCCTCCTCAAAACGAAAAGAAGAATGGGTCAACTACAAGAGCCAGTGATCAAATTGTATCGACCAGTTAAACTAATTGCCTAAATCAGATCATACACGCACAACGATAAACAGGAATAATGCAGAAAAGAAACAATGACAGCATTTTACACTTCAAAGCTCAAGAGATGCATAAAAAACGTAAGTATTTAGATTTCGATGTTGCAGAACTGAACCCAACTCATTATCATATTAAATGTAAGAATCAACGCATGAATATGTATGAACTGGAGGATTTACTCCTACAGTGCAAAATTCTCTTAAGAAACCGAAACCCAAAATCCAATAGCAAAATTAAAACTAGCATAAGACAATAAGATTTTATCATAGGCAAAGAAAAGAAAAAAGCAAGACAAATGTAATATTAATCTCTATTAATTTTCTCGACTAAGCCGCACTAGGACACTCTCTGGCAAAATGGTTTGGCTCCCCACAATTAAAGCAGCCACCTCCACCGCCAGTTCTGCCTCCACCACCAAACCTTCCCGTTCTTCCACCAGCACCTCCGCCAGATTTCATACAATCCCTTGCCAAGTGCCCGTCTTCCCCACATTTGAAGCATCCACCGCCACCACCTCCGTTCCCACCGCTTCCCTTATTACAGTCTCTGGCTAAGTGCCCAAACCCACCACAGTTATAGCAACTCCCAGAACCGCCTGCACCATTGTTTCCTTGAGGACAATCTCTGGCCATATGACCAGCCTCGCCACAACTATAACAGCCACCTCCACTTCCGGCGCCGCGGTTACTCCCGTGAGTGCAGTCCCTAGCCAGATGACCTTGATCACCACAATTGTAGCAACCAGCAGCACCGGGTCCACCTCCGCCATTTCGTCTATCACCGCCCCTCCATCCACCATTGCGACCACTTCCACCACCGTAGCTATCTTTCCCGTTAGCTTTCCCAGTAGATCCATCCAGACCAATGACGTCTACGGCTTTGGATTTTCCATCCTCGCCAGCAGCAATCTGGAACTCGACGTGCTCGCCGACCACGAGTCTACGGTAGCCGTCCGATTTGATCGATGACTGATGGACGAATAGATCTTCCCCATCTCCATCTGGCTTGATAAAGCCAAAGCCCTTGGAGTCGCTGAACCACTGAACCACGCCGGTCAATCGCACTTCCGCCATTGTTTATTAGGTATTGAGAGAGGTGAGAACAGAAAGGAAGGCCAAAGCCAAAAGCAATGAGATAAGATGAGATGGGAAAGAGATGTGAGAGGCGTTTTATAGAGGCATTTATCGAGTAAAACCCTAAACCACCTCTTCCGCCCCTAATTTCGTTTATACGCTCTTTAGTAGTATTACACGTTCCCGGTCTTTTTTCCGGTCGTTGAGGGCGGTTTATTTGTCCCTATGAGCGAGAGAAATTGGGCTAGGCCCAACTACCAGTCAGTGGGTTCTGTTTGGTTTTTGCCGCCGACAGATGGACTGTGTTTCCACTCCCAAATTTTTAACTAAATATTTATTATTATTATTTTTCATTTTAATAATAAAATTTATAAATATAACATAGTTTTATAAATACTAAAATGAACACATAATATATAATACATTCAAAATATCAATGATATCCTTGAGATAATTATTAAAATGGTTGTAATTGAGATTTAAGATTGTAAATAATAAAAAATGAAATAAATATGAATTTTAAGTATATTAATATTATTTAGATAATATAAGATATTAGTATTTTTTTTAATTATATATTTTGAATTAAATGATTAAAATTAATATTTAAAAAAATTTGAAAAATAAAATAAAAAAATATTAAAAGACGAAAACAATAATTTAATTTATTTATTTTTATAAAATAATAATAATAATAATAATAATAATAATAATTTAATAGGAAAAAAAAACAAAAAAACAAAAATTGGGAGAATGATGATAGTACACTGCATTATAAATCAGAGGGAAAAGCAAAGTAAACAAGTATACGAATATGTTATCTACTCCTACTCTTGAAAGTAAAATTGGACATGTATATAAATTTGTACAGTCGTAATGGAAAATCAATAAACTTCCACATTCCATTGCTCTGCCTTCTTCAACTGCCTTTTGTACTCCACCCAATCTATGCCTGAAATCATCATTTATATATCCATCCCCCCATACGTCAACATTCATTCAACATGCATACATACATACATACATACTTACATGTTTGCTTACCTTCTTTTGCTGCCAATGGGATCATGATATCATCAATTCCTTTTTCCATGCCTTTGAGCCCACACATGTAGACAAAGGTGTTGTCTTTCTTGAGCAACTCCCATAGCTCTTCAGCATACTGTGCCATTCTGGTCTGAATGTACATCTTCTCTCCCTTCTCATTCGTTTGCTCTCTACTCACGGCAAAATCCAACCGGAAATTCTCCGGGGCCTTCTCTTTCATTTTCTCAAACTCCTGTAATACAACATCTGTAAACGTTTCTCTAACTGGATATGTATATTTGATATCTGAATGAAGCAGGGCTTAAGTGGCCCGTTTATCTAACCTCCTTGTAAAGCAGTGAGCTACTTGTTGGGACACCTAAGAAAAGCCAGGCCAAGCCATTGAACTGCAAAAACCAGAGTTTGATATGTTTATGTGGTTATCAGCTGATGATATTGAGAATGATCAAACTCATACGGCGTGTGTTTAGACTCTAAACCTTGTAGTCTTCGTGCTTCTCGAAGAACATTTTCCACAAGAATGCTCTGAAAGGAGCAATTCCAGTTCCAGTGGCAAGCTGCAGTTAGAGACACACATTGTCATGACTCATGAGTTACAGATACTCAAGTCTGTTAAAAGAGTGCATTACACATTGTCATGTACCATGACGACAGTGGCGTTAGGGTCTTTGGGCATAAGCATTTCTTTCCCAACTGGACCTGTAATCTGTACTTCGGATCCAGGTTTCAAGTCACCTGGAATCAGATCAATGCATTATACTTGTAATTTGTTACGACTCTTACAAATAAGAATGGTTTTAGATGGAACTACATTCTTACATAAGAAGTTGGAGCACACTCCTTTGACAATTTCTCCTTGCTCGTTCGTGTAAACAAGCCGTTTCACACACAGAGAAACCTGATTGAAGACACATAATGCAGCTCATCATCTAAATTTACACGGCTGTAATCATGCATGTAAAACATATCAGCAACAAGTAAGCAATCAATGCTTCCAATTAATAATCAAAACTTACAGTCTTGGAGTCTCCAAAATCGCCAATAGCACTGCTTGCAATTGAGTAAAGCCTTAGCTTGTATGGCTTCCCGTTCTTGTCTATACCGTCTGGGATTACTCCGATCGACTGCCCTTCTCTGTACGGAACCTCTCCTATAATCCCATCCAGTAAGCATATATACATTATGATCGACATAATCTATAATAAACCTTATAGGCTTATTATAGTTAAAAAAAAAAAAAAAAATGGTACATACCTTCAGTACTGAATACCATGTGCCAGGTTTCTCCAGGAGCATCATCACCAGTGATCTTTGTGTTGAGAAGGCATCTTCCAACGTAAGGATTCTTAGGCTTGAACTTGTTCACAATCACTCCTTCCTCGTTTTTCTTTGATTCTTTCTTCTCCACCTTAGCAGGAGCCTCCGTTGTGACCTGAGCTCTGATCGACACCACTCTTCCGCCACTCGATACATCTCGGTAATACAAATTCGGGACCTGGAAAAAAACCGAACGATTAACTAACTAACTAACTAACTAAGTAACACCTTCAACGCATTGATGGGGAGAAGAAAATGGAGTTTAAAACCAATTGTGTTACCTTCTTGTAAGTGATTTTATCAGGGGAGATGACAGAAGTCCTGTTTGGTAGAGAGGAAGACTTAGAGGACGGAAAAGAAACTGCAGCCGTTACTGCGGCAGCCATGGTTGGGAACAAATGTAAGAAAGAAGAAGATTGAAGAAAAAACGTAGAGGAAGATGAAGAAGGATAATATAATAGTTGTGAAGTTTTTATGGGGGGGGATTATTTGATGAATTAAGGAAAAAAGTGAGAAGTTGATGTTTTTGGTCGGGTTAGAGGATTATGGGGATTGGGTGGAGGAGATTGCAAGTTCAATGCAGTGGTTGATGTGAGGATAAGTCTTTTTGTAACTCGACTCTCCCACCTTACCCTTTCAAAACATCAATCATAAAACTGCAATTCTTTTTTTTTTTTTTTTTTTTTTTCAGATTCGTTTAACTAACTAGATCTTAATTTTCTTGATTTCTAGTATTTTTTTCTCACTTACATAAATGCATAACATAAAAATTACACTCTGCAACTTATAGTTAAAATTCGTTGGTACAGTCCAAAACTCTTTAACTTGATAAATAATTACTATACTCGATAATTTAGAATATACAGTCACAGAAATTGAAAACTTAAAACTTATGGTTCAAAATCGGATATCAATTTTAGTTACCGAATATAAAGTATGGGTATGGGAACCGGTTTCGGTAACGATGATCGGAATCAGAATCAATTTTTAAATCGGAATCCGGAACATAGTTTTGATATACCGGTACATACCGGTTTCGGTAATAATAACAGGAAATAGGAATATTTTATAATATGTTATATCTATTGGTCTTGATACTAAAGAAACTGACAGTCCCTGTAACAGGTACCAGAATAATCGTCGGAATCGGAACTGAAACTGTTCTCACCCCATATCCCAATTCAGAAATGTCTTTACTAGGCCCTATCCAACACAGCACTTGGCGCTATTACGCTGACGTTTTACCAATTCGATGCGCGCGGCAGAATTCTAGCGCCAAAGCACTTAATTAAAGCTTTTAAACGGTTAGATATTTTGGGCGAAATGCAAGGCTCCGCAGTTTGAAAACCCGTCGTCTCTCTATTCCTTTTCCGCTCTTTTCTTACTCTCCCCATCTGACTTGCCTTTCTTCGCTCACGGAGTTCAAATCATAGATGGCTGTGAGATCATTTGAATCTTTCGGTGAATTTCCCAATCGGAGAAGCAAAACACAACTACGGTACGCTTGAATTTTCACACTGTTCTTTCTTCAGATATTTGTTGATACACATTTTCGAAATTATATTCGGTTTGATCTGTAATAATTGAGCTATATATAGAAGAATTACAATGTTATCGATTGAACATCTAGATATAATACGTTGTGATGATGAAAGATTTCCATGAGTTTGATTCAATGGCTGTTTATAGCGAACACAAGCTGATTTTGCTCCTGGACCGTGCTTTTAGTGGATAGGTTTTATTAATTTCGTGTCTGCAGCCTGCTTGCTGTTGTTGCTGGTAGTGACGATCTTATCTTTTCATGGTACCTATCTCAGTGAGTGTGTCGTTAGCGGTTCTGTTATTCACAGAGTGAATTATAAATCAGATGAGTAATTGCGTAGATACAGAGAATTTTACACATTCGTGTGGCCAACTGGAAATTTGGAAGGAACTTAATTTTCTAATGCCATACACAGCAAGCCAGTCCTTGACCTCTGTCTTCGGTATTTTAAATGACTTTTGGATTTATTGGTTAATCTAGTCAAAGCAGTATTAGTTTTTGATCTCTTCTTTTACTCTAAGTCTGTAGGGCATATCCTTTAGCTAATTAGGCAGCCTTGCGTTTGTTGATGCTGGAAAGTAGAAGCTGGAAAAACACTAGAAATGAACTATATAAATGGTTACCCATTTATATAACCAAATTCCTCCAAGTTTGATATTTTCTGTTTAATGAGGTGTTTCAGATCCTATTAATGGCGCTACCCAGTTCAGAATACCCAATAGAAATCTCTTATTCCAAACCAGTTAGTTCCCTTTTCTTCTAAACGACCTCAAGATCTTCTTTCAATCACAGATAAGAAACCTTAGGCGTCTTTCCCCCCTCCATATCTCCACAACTTTTCTGAACTGAACATATATTAATAGGTCTAGGTCTGTTATAATATTGCGTGAGATAACAGATCTAGAACTTGTTAGGAAAAACCGTTTCTTTGACGGGTGTTTTTGTACTCATAGATGTATTATAAGCCAATTGTCCATTTTCTCAGAATTTATGGTGTTTTCGGTTGGAAGACATCATAAGAGAAACTGGAGCAGCCATTTTCTTTAAGCAACACAAAATGATTTCTGACAATTTCACAAGTCCATAAATTATACATACACTCGTTGAAATGATAAATGACAGAAGGGGAAAAAATGTGGACGTTTTTCGAGAACAAAGAGACTACTCTACCTATCATCAAATTTAATGGAATCCCCTTGAACCTCTCGATTGATACAGCTCCAATCTACCCCTGGCCTCTTGCAACAATGTATAAACAATTTCATCCTGTGTCGTATGTGACTGCTTTGATGCCCATTCAAGCACGGTAAGCACCTCAGCCTTAGCAAGCTCCTCACTGTCTGGAACATGTAGAGCAATGTAGCATAGCAGAAACAAAGCTGAAATTTGAACAATTTGCTCTCCAAAATATACGAGTTGGACCAAGTATTTAGCCCCTCCGGCAGTTATGATTGCCTTGGAGTGATCAACATGGAGATAATTTTCAGTGCAAGCAAATTTTGAGAGGGCAATCGAAGCCTCCCTGGAAATCTCAGCCTCTCTTTCATCAAGAAGCCGAACCAGTGGGCTTATCATTCTTGTTTCTGTTGCTCGAAACGTCCTTGCCAAATTCCCAATAGCCTTGATGCAGGGAATAAGGAGGTTTCGATCTTCAGCCTCTATGATCTTAAGCAATTGATCCACAACAGCTTTGCAAGCAGGAGAATTGGGCTTGAATGCAGATCTTCTCAACTCAGCATCGGTCTCTGCCATAGCAGTGATTTCCATTAACGCCATGGCAGAATTGTATTGAACATCCTCTGGTCCTTTTTCCAGCAGAACAGCAAAGCATAACAGAGCTCTTGACTCTGTAATGCTACGGCAAATGGGGGCATTCCCCCTCGAAAGCTGCCAAAGTGCTTTTGCTGCCATTGCCTTCATCTCAGCCTTGGTGGCAGGGTCTTCAAGTTCCCTCCCCTTGGTGCTCGGCCCTGAATGTGAAATATTGTGCTGATTATGTGGTTGATGAAGGAGGAATTGCTTTCCGTTGCTCTGACTGTTACTCCTGCTATGGATGGTTTCACTTGTTCCATTACCTTGTTGGGGTTGTGGGGGTGAGGGTGCAGTCTTAGACCCTGACATCAATGCCATGGTATCAGCAACCACTGCATGCATCTGATTTGGTCTCCTATTTCCCATGGGTTGAGAAATCCGAAGATTCATATCATCTTCCTCACTATTTGCCCTGCTTATATCACTCTTATTAGGATTATTACTAGCAACCACAACCGCATGAATAGAAGTGGTCTTGTTGATAGCAATGTTATACTTGCTATGCTCTTGCACCGTTTCAAACGCAAGGTGGCTGACAAGCAAGCGGATTATGTTATGTTGAGCAAAAAGATCTTGACATTTGGGGTAATTAAACACAAGCTCTGATACAGCCCAGGCCGCCTTGGCTTGAACCTTCATCGGACCTTCTTTCAGGATTTTCGCAAACACTGCACAAACACCAGCCCGCATCATATAATCAACATTTTCCGGGTCACGTCCCAACAGCCCGATTGCCGTTGCAGCGTTTTCTTGACCTTCCGCTTTACCGTCTTTGACCAATTTCAGCAGTGGACCCACACCTCCTTCCTCAATGATCAGCTTCCCATACCGATCATTGTCTCGGGCTAGCGTTACCAGACTAGCTGCTGAATCTGATCGGTCATCAAGCGAACCCGTGTAAAGAGTAGCTATCTGTTCCCATATTAGGCATAGAATAGGCTCGTTTGCTGCTATAGGAGGGAGGCCCAAGTGCTCGCCTCCTCGATCCTCAGCTGGAGCAGAGACACGGAGCAACCAGGACACGTCACCAATTGAATTCTCGAGCTGGGAAGACATTTTACGGAAGGCAGCAGCAGGGATGATGGTGAAGACCCGCTTCATAAGGCCGTTGGCCCTACATTTTAGGACTAGCGACAGAGCTTTGTCAAGGACTTGTTCGGTATCGTCAATGATCCGCCTTGTGGGTCGCTCATACAGATCAGAACTGGCTCGAGCCGCCTGGCGGAGAAGCCCAGCTAGCTTCTCTGTCTTCGATTTTAGCTCCGCGCAGTCTTGTTTACACGAAGTAGCCTCATCTGCTGCCTTGGTGACTTGGTCGGCTAATTGAATCGGCTTTGCCAATATTTGCTTCACGATGTCCGCCATGGCTGCCACACCGGCCCAAAAGACCAAAACTTTTGATCAGTAGCTGGATGTGACGGAAATCAGATCAAGGGAGAAAAGAAAGAGAAACGTATTGCTGTCGAAAATCGAGTCGATACAAGGGCTAAGCACAGCGTATATTTAAGTGAGTCAGACAAGTGTCTGATTTTTGGACCGGAGACTCTGAAATGCCAAAAGGTGGCTGCGACTCTCCCTGCTGCTTTGATTGAGCAGCGGATGCAATTGCAAGGTATGAAAGACTCCTACCATGGTGGACGAGGTTTACAAGGTCAAACGCGTTATAACGCTATAAAACATTTGCTAGGCTCGACAAAAAAGGAAGGAAAAATTATAAATATCTTACCTTTTTTTATTATTACTCTATTAATTGAGTTGAATGAATAAATCAAAATTAAAGAAAAGAATGAATAAGGCAACGCAGAAAGACATGAATGCTTGTAAACCGAAAATTGCTGTCACCTTTTAAAGCCAAAACCCCCTGTCTTATGGGGTCCTACACCCTCATCGACGGCCTGGCTCAGATGGTGGAAATCATCTTCCGTTGGATGAATCGGATGGTCCCACTTTAGGCAGCGGGTTGAGGTGAATGTTTCACTTTGAAGGAAAGCGATGGAATTTCAAACCTAACACATTTAGTTGCTTGACCTTATTAATTTACCAAGTCTTGGTCAACCCTTTAACTTGATATTATAAGGACCTCATTATTTATGAATAGCTGGTGATATTAGTTTATTATATTTTCATTGAATAATGGAGGTTGCCTTTTCCTTCTGCATCCTCTTGCTTCTCTTTTTCTACATTCACTTGGTTGAACTCTCTTAACGCATAATGTATAGCTTATAGGAGCAATAGGAATTAGGAAGCAGACACATATTTAGTTAAGAATCTATTTGTTATTCTATGTACGTAGTTGAGTTGGGACTTACCATTTTCTTCCATCTCTTTAGCAAAATCACATTCCTTCTTCAAATATACAAACATATGGAGCCTGTGAGAAAGAAAATTCTCTTATTTGTTATATACTAATAGTTCTATCAGAATTTGTGGTGTAATCAGTGGTTTCATACCCATTTTTTGTTTTCTTTATTGTGGCTCTTATGCAAGATTGTTCCCGAACAGACATATCTAACTTCTTTCGCAATCAAGTTCAGTTTTTTTCTTAACTGTTGATAGTCATGCTAATCTAAACTCAAACCCTCCGCTTTAGTAATTTTAAGAAAGCAATAATTATGAATGTGACCCCCCCAAAATGGTACGAAGAATTGTAGAGGATATGATTCATTTCACTGTTTCCATTGATTTCTCTCATTTTCGTCCGCTTGAAAGTTCATTGGAGAAGGGGCTAAAGCACTCTTGTTCTCCTTTTCAATAATCCTCGGAAACATATTGTAATTGCTTTAAAACCCTCCAACTTGTTGTCTTCTCTTCTTTTAGTTTTGTGGTAGCCTACTAGGACTAGCAATAACTGGGACAGATTTGAATATATATAAACAGTAGTATTCCTTTTGCCTTCTAATTTTTTCCGATATGGGTAAAAGTAGGTAGACAAAAAAGTGAAGCGATTATATTACTGTAGCCATAGGTATCCATTGACGTTTGATATTAAGCAAGCAATTGAGAAAATAATGGGGCATGAAAACTGTTAGATGCTCTTATCCCTTTCAACACTAGTAGTTGATCACACACCCTATTATAGTTTCTAAATTACGCCTACTATTATTATGATTATGATTATGATTATGATAATGACTTCGATTATGATTATAACTTCGATTATGATTATTATTAATTGAATTTATCAATGCGTAGATGCAATCTGACAAATATGATACGCCACATAGTCGTAGATCATGTAATTCGATGGTTTGGTAGTGGTTGTCTAAATTTAGAGACAGAATATTAATATGAAAGAATTGACTAGTGTAGTGCCACACACGATGCACCTTTTAAAGGAGTTTGTGTTTGCTTAGGAGTCTAATGAATGAATGGTTAAGGCATAACTCGTTGATTACAAACTTCTGATACACGTGCTTACTGGGGACAAAAAGAAGTTAATTGCATATTAATTAAACAACTTTAATGTGTGAATAGAATCCTATACATAATACATGTCTTAGACGGCACCTAAATGTTAACAAACTTATTTAATAACTCATTTTCTTTTTAATTGTGATGAGAATTATGGAACGACAAACCATTAGTTTAGATTAGTTACTTGAAGAATGTCGACATAGCAACGGACAGGTGAATCCCGGTTCAATTGGGCCGTATGGATGGAATTCCATTTCGGAACTTGGTTTCTTGCTTAGCTTCGTCTTGTGGTTGCTTTGTTTTCCAAGTGAATCATTTTGTTAAGAGTCATAGTTTCATAATGAGCTATATGATCATATCATATGTGAATACAAAATGGTATAGATTTGAGCTGTGTTTCTGTTCATCTATTCCAAGTGAAGGTTCTCCTACCGGTTTTGTCTCAATATTTATGTATGGAAGAATAAATAATCGGACGTTATCATCATTCGTAAGCAATCGCTGGCATTGTTAATTAGGGGGGTAATATAGAAAACATCAATCATTAGACATTAATTTAATTAAACTAGATCTTGATGATAAGATTTCATTGCAGTAATGGAAAATGATGGGATTTTGCATAACCAGTAAAATATTACACTAACAATTGATTATTATCCTATGAAGCATTATCATGAACTTGAAGAACAAGCTCATGAATCGAACAAAATGGAATATAACTTTACCAGGCCAAGATATCGACATCATTGTTCAACATCTTCATTTTTGCTGAGATTTGGAAGCTGCCCATTTAAAGTAACCACAGTTTGCATCAGAATTAGATGCAGGTCCCTGTTAAAGAGAGACAGGAAATTAACCCTACTTCACTCTGCCCCCATCGTGCAAATCCAAGGGGGGATGAATCTTCCATAGAGAGAACCAAAAAAAATAAATAAATAACCCTCCTATACTACAAAACTTTGAAATGAATCTTACAATACCTCAGCACGGGCACATACATAAAATCTGCGACCGAAATTTGGACCTTGCTTCTTCACTACCTGGGCAATACAAGGTTCATTATGGCCTGTGCAAAGAGGTATGCTATCCTGCATAACCTTCTGTATCCTTCGCCACTCCATTAAAGCAATATTACTTTTCTCTTTCCCCATCAAGGAGGCATGTACTTCATCTTTACCCTGAGAGGAGCTCATAATTTGCTCGGAAACACTATCTCCAACATCTACCCCAAGAGTTTCAGTAGAGTATTGATTAGGTCGGGAGACATCTGTTGGTTGGCTGACTGAAGTTTCAGAATCACAGTTTTCTACATCATTTCTAAGGTTAGAACTCTTCTGGAAAAATGACTTGAGTGATATCTGAACACATTGACTTTTTCTCACCTTCTTCCTTCTATCATCACCCAACATTGGTTTGATATGTTCATTCCCAGAAGTGACTGAGGCACTATATTTAGTCTCTTTAGGGAGGTTCCTGAGATTCTCCTCTGTTTCTAATATTAAGGCTTCGGATTCTTGGATTGAAATAGAACAAGATTCACCAGGAGGAGTTCCAGATATACTAAAATTGTCAGAGGATCTATTCACTCTCTGAGAGCAACTCTCTATAGTGATATTTCCATGTTCTAACGAACTTGACAGCTCATGGGATATCCTTTCATCAGTAGCTTGTCTTTTTGTTAACAAAGACACTGCATAAGTTTATGAGCTCAGTAAATTTTAAAGTAGTGTGCATTTGACAGGGAAACAACATTAAGATTTTCTTTCAATTAATGTAGTACTTGGGCCACACCGACAGGCGGCAACAGAAAAATTGACAATATAAGGATGGTTGTTCATGTAAGTATAACAATTTAAATTTCCACAACTTAAATTCTTAAAAACAGACCATTGAATAACAAAAGAGAATTTGTCCTACCTAGAGTCTGTTGAACACCATGAATCATAGGAATGTATCTAGCAGACAAAGATGGAGTGTTGTGCTGGCTGATGTCAGGGATTTCCCCTAAAGTCATATAAACAGGAGCATGATCAGAACCCTCTAGTTTGGTAGTCCGTTCTCCTTTCCACCTGAGGGGAAAAGAAGAGGTAAGAGTTATAGATCCTGGTGTTCACACAGGAATGCAATGATATGATCAATAATTGATCATACAAATATCATACGCCAAACACCAATTTATGAATATAATTTGTGTAATACGAGTAACAGAGACACAATAAATCTCCTGAGGAATCTGACCATTGACGAGACTATTAACTTAGAAGCATCAAAACACAACTCGATGGTTATTTTAAATCGTGTACCTATAAGTATCTCCATGTTTCCAGCGTTTATACTGTGTCAATATGTCGCACTCCATAACATGGCAAGTTATAAAATTATGGCCTTGTACATTGTGATCTTGATGTAAGCATGATCCAACACACAATATGTGGTCAATTCTACTTCCATAATTGAACACCTCAGCACCTGTACTTTGAGACCAGCATGTATATGCATCTTTTCTGTAGGGAAAAAATATATATAAATATGTATTCATTCACATATAGAGAGAATCGAGCCTTCATTGATAGTATGAAATATGGACAGAGTCTCAAGTAATTCTTATACCTATCAGGATGCTTTGTTCTGAATACATCCAGGAACTGGCCTCCACTTTCCACCAGTAAGGATCTAAACCATTTTCTAAATCTACAATAGTTCATATATCACATTCAGCAAGCCTCAATCAATACAACAGTAAGTGAAGTATATCTAGTCGTTAAGATGGCTATGAGAATAGCATATAATTCAGTCCACAAGTACGTATGAATAAGTCAGGATGCTCACTCATTATTCTCAAAATCTGGTCCTGCATCGCAACGGTCCATAGAAGTGGGTGCAATGTTAAGGTCACCAACAACAGTTACTCTTCTTCCCTGATTCACAAGAGATTCCCATCTTTTCTACAACATAAGCATGAAACATCTGTCAACATATGATAAATCTCAATTTCCTGCTGATTGAATACAAGTATAATTTAGATATCTCCAATATGAAAGAAAAGAATTTGCTTACCTGCAACATCTGGTAAAAGTTGAACTTAAATTGGATCCTTTCTGTATCATTGCTTTCAGCTCGAGGTCCATAAATGTTGAAGAGAACTAGCTAATTGCAAATTCAAACGTCATCAAAGATTCAAAATTACGTGAAAAATAAAATAAAACTTCGAAAACAGCTCCACAAAAAGAAAAAAACGAGAACCCAAAGAGTTTGTAAACTCATGAAAAATCCAAGAATGAGTTAGATTGGATTGCCTTTTACGATATTGAAACCCTAAATCAATACCAATATGTTAACTCACCGAAATGACCATGATCTGTGATAATACAACGTCCCTCACTGTCTATCTTAAGAAGCTCATCTTTTGCGAACTCTTCAAGCCCTTCTGCAACAGCAAGCATTTCTCCTTTCCTGGTCTTAGAATTTACTAACAGACCGGTAAAGCCCTCCTCTGCTACTACTGGCAAAGCAACTTCGCTACTTGAAAATGCTGACTTTACACGGCAAAATGTAGCGACTCCTACAGATTACCAAAAAGGGAAAACTGGTCATAGTACTTAGGAACTATCGGACTCAAATATTTCCAGATTTTGCCAAAAGGATGACCAATTTTTCACATTTTGACATCAGACGAACGTATTCATTATTCAAGAAACAAATTCCAGTACTTTTGATCCAAATATTGAGCCATGAAACAAAAGCTTACTTTACCTGAGTAGGCTGTTCGACCTTTTTGACAAGTACGAGTGCAAGAAAAGAAGGATTCGTATCCAATAGCCATTACTACATCCGCTTTTAGTTCCTGCCTCCTCAATTTAGTTTCCTGACTCAGGAAAAAATAAAAAATAAAAAGAGTGGGAGAGGGAGAGAGAAGAAGAAGACCTAAAATCAGGATCGTGAATGACGAAGAAAACAAAGCGGAGCGAATTGGGGCGTAACCAACCTGAAAGCAGATGATATCGGCGTCGAATGAATCAAGCAATTTGAGGAGGGAGCCAAATTGTGTGATCCGTGGCCTCAAGCCATTCACGTTGTACGTTACTATCTTCATCTATAGTTTTGAGCTTTCTCCGTTTCTCTCTACAGACTACCACCATCCATTAACTTCCAGTTTTGAGACTCGAAACCGTACTTAGAATTCCGTGCCTTTTAAAATGGGGAATAGTTTGAATTTGATTATGCTAATTTATTTTAATTAAGACATTAATAGAGTTTGTTTCTCTTTGTTAGAGTTAACGGTTACTCAACCGCGATCCACGTACGTATTCAAGAGGATTTATAATAACGCCGACCGTAGAACCTAGTAAAACAATGGATAGGAGCAACTTCTTTTGCCAATATTCCGGTTTGCCTTGAAGCTCACACTATCCCACGAGAGAACGGTTTCTATGGATCAAGTTCATTCAAAATCACGATATATAAACTAACCATAAGCATCAGTCGTTTACCAAGCTTTAAAAAAAAATTTCTAATACAAGCAGTTCTTAAATATGAATTTAGAAAAGTACGGAATAAGGGTAAAACATCCCAAAACGAGAATAAATCAAAACTGTAGTTAAACCTCCCTAAGCACTCTTATCAGCCTTGGCAGCAGTAGCAGCAGCTTGTCCTCTGAGCCGACCAGTCCTCCTGGCAGCAATGAGACCAACTTTTTGACCGGGAGGTGCATCACGTCTGACTGTACTAGCATGTCCAATATGCTGGTGGTTACCTCCTCCATGAGGATGCTCCACTGGGTTCATAGCCACACCACGAACCTTAGGCCAGCAGTTCCTCTTCACTCTGAACTTGTGGTAAGCATTTCCGGCTTTGAGAAGCGGCTTCTCAGTCCTTCCCCCACCTGCAACTTGACCAATCATAGCGCGGCACCCACTTGGAACAATCTTCTTTGCACCAGATGGTAGCTTCACCCTGTTACCAATGAGTAAAGAAAAGCATGAATAAAATAGTTGATGCATATGAGCTGAGCTCAGGACAAACTAGCAGCAATCAAACACAACTCCAATGTTTCCATTACTAGAATAATACTGATGATCAGTTTGGAGAAGAAAAGCTGTGAAAGCAAAAAATGTAAAGCTTGCTAACAATCAAGACATTTTGATCTCGAGCCCCCCAAAATGTATCAAGCTTACTAACAAACAGGCATCTTAATCACTGATAAAAGTAAAGTCCAAGTAAATCAGCTGGATATATCAGAAAACCACCAATAAAATTTACATGAACAATATCCCTCGGGGATATAAAATCAGAAAAATAACACTAAGATTAACTCGACACAACCACACACCTCCATTAACTAAATAAGTACCGATCCATAAATTAAAATGCAATTCTATATTACATCACGTAATAGCACTACTTAGTAGCCCAATATCAGAACTATAGCGCAAAGACCTTATGCATCAGCTGTAATATAATCTCTAGCCGCATTTCAGCCAAATCAATCAGATATCATTTTCACACAGCATCAAAATAGTATAACAGATGTCATTTCATCAAATAGACCAACCAATAAATTATAGGGAATCAAATGACCTGGAAGTATCATTATCAGGATTGTGGCTGATAACAATGGCGTAATCTCCAGAACACCTAGCAAACACTCCACGATCACCAACATGATGCTCAACGTTGCAGACAACAGCTCCTTCAGGAATAGATCGTATAGGCAAGACGTTTCCTACCATCAGATTAGCTTTCTTACCGCAGTAGATGAACTGGCCAGTGTACATCCCCTCAGCCGCCACGAACAGCTCGTTCTGCTTCTTGTACCGGAATGGGTGGCGGAAGTTGACACGTGCTAGCGGAGCGCCACGACCAGGATCGTGAATGATCTCTGTGATAACACCCTTCAGATAACCGTTCCTTTCGCCGAAGTCGAGGCTCCGGAACCTCGCAGGTCCCTTGCGATGGTGTGTGTGAGACTTGAAGACGGAGCCGGCACCCTTACGCTGAGCACGAATGACTCGTCCCATGGTAGTAGCTCTGCGGAGAGAATGAAGCGAAAGGAAGGGACGCTCAGCGGCGAAGATGGGAGAATGAAATGGTGAGTGAGTTAGGGTTTATTCCCCATTTATAGAGGAATAGAAAACGGTGTCGTTGCGGGCTTTACTAGCAAATACCAGTGCTAGTTAAACGACAGTACGACAGACTTATTAGCAACATGTAGTTTTGCTCTTATTCTTAAAAGCACCAAGTCCAATTTTACTTGGGCCTCTGCTGTATTTGAGATCCTTGAATGTCGTCTTTTCTGAGATATACATGTCGTCTTTGTGTGAAAACAAAAAGCATAGAAACAAACGAAAATGTGAATACATAATAATAAGTTATGATTGTAATAATTAATTCAGCCGACAAACAAAGAAAAACCAGAACCGAAACGAACTTGAATAGACTCTATGCAGCAGCAGTACCATGTAGTTATGTGAGATGTATATAGTACGTACTTCTGATACGTTGCTATTCTAAGATTGACATGGTGATGGTGTCGTGAAGAAGATACGACTCTCTTAGCTTTCGATACTTTGTGTGGTGAAGATTTGCAAACATTAATCCGACATGTCTGCCCATTCTTGCATCGATCAATCGTAGCAATTAGAATGCAGTCCCAAATCTCTATCCATGCAACACAAAAGTTGATAAGAAAGTTGGTGGCATATAATTAAGGATCCAAATGTGAACATGCAAGAGATGGATGACTAAATAGCCAGATGGCCCAGACAGATCACCGATGAATGACACTTGGGCGTCCTATGTCATGTCATCATATACATATAGGACTAAAGTAGCCAATAGCTACTGCTGCTAATGAACAGTTTCCGATATAAGATGCATGGTTTATAAATAACATGTTCTTTAAGGCAATTGATCCTTAGATTCTTCTGGCCAGGACCAAAAAGGTAAAAAAAATCTACAGATTCTAATAAATATCTCACTACAAACGTTAACATGATCACAAGCACAGTTACAGAATAAATAAATAAAAACTCCATAGCAATTTAACTTAACATTACAAGTAGAAAGTGAGCTCATTAATGTACGAGTCGTGATTAGAATTGTACTACTACGGATCATGTTGAAACCTCCATGAAAGAAAAGCTTAAGGTTACAAATAGCTATATATATATATATATATTATAATTAAGTTATTCAATAATTACAGGAAATGGATTCATCTGATCATGGATGTTAAAGAAAGAAAATGAACTTCATCGCAGGGGATAATGAGGCCCATGTCGTGATTAAACCCGAACTCTTCTTCGGCTTCCCGAAGCAGTGTCTGAAACTCAGGATGAGCCAAGAATGAAATGGGAATGATATATCTACTCCTGTTTTCTCCAACATACACAGCAAAATGACCTTTAGGTACATCCTCTGGGACAGAAAGCTGCAGGGCTTCATGATTCTGGCTGTTTTTCTTCCCAAAGCTTGAACATCTCGTCAGTATCTGCTTCAGTGTCGCTGCCTGGTGAGTTGCTATGCTTGACTTTTTGATACCCATATTTAATTAGTCAGTGGATTTAGTTATCTGTTTCCAGAGAGAGAGAAAGAGAGGAGTGAGAAAAGGTGGTGGGGAGGGGTTGATGAGGGGAGGAGAGGTATTTATAGGAGGAGGGGCAGGGGGATAGAATGATAAGAAACAAGATCACGTGAGTGGAAGTGTTGTGGTTTGAACTGTGTTGAAATTGGGGCAAGCAGGGAGGCTCCAACTCCAGTGGGGTTTCTCTACTATATACCATTGTATCCCTTAAAGACAACAACCGTGGGACCCTCTCTCTCTAGGACTTTCAAACTGGGGTTTTGGATAAACTGAGGTTTTGGAATACAGTATGAAGAACATAGGTGTGTACTGGTGTACATTCAATTGGTACCCTGCAAAATCAATAACAGATATTTTCACATCTGACCTTTCATGCTTGAGGCGTTACAGTGAAACATACGCCAAAACACTGTCATCGTCATCTTTAGGATAGAAATGAAAGATTAAAAACAACACAAAAAATAAGTTATCTCTTGAAAATCTGTAATTTCAAATGCGTCCAAAAGGCATCCACGTCTTTCTGCATGAAACAAACTGTGAAAAATGGAGTCTTATCCCCATTTTTCAGGTGGGATAAACTCGAGTTTTCTAAAACTGGGTTAAAATGAAACTAGAAGCATATCTAATGGCATGAAACTGTAATAATACTACCATGCATGCACGCCAGGAACGCCGTACGAGGAGAATAGTTTTCTGCATGCATGGGGATGGATATGTTTAGATATATTGATCATTGATGTTCAAAATGGCAGGTGGTCCAAAATTCTTCGTAGCTTTCAGGTCTATATTATTTCAGGACCAGACTACGTCCAAACAGGTTGTAGGAATGGATTTTATCTGCTTATGGTGGATCACAGGCAAGCTGTAAATCGAAACCTCATCTCTGTTTTAGAATGAATTAATAAATTGACCGTTAATTTCGTGAATTGACTCCCCAGCATGCAAAATTCAAACATCTTTTAAGGTTGACTTTGGGTTCAAGCATAAAACTCCGGTTTGGTCTTCCAATCTCAAGTTACCGGTTACCGTTCTAACCCAAGCTAAGCGAAGTACATAGAATTTACTCGAACTTCGAATCTGCAAAAGTCTGTTCAAAATCACGGTAAGACATGGGAAAGATTTGTAATAAGACATGTACTGCTCCAACTTGTGTATCAACCCTTAACTCTGCTTTGCCATACTTTGAAATTAAAAGTTTTGCATGTTCTAAGGCTCAGAGCAGCTCTGTTAGCTATAGAGAGCAGCCAAAGGCAGTCCATCTTTCGCGCCTTCTGTCTTCTATCTAAGATTTATAGTTTCTACGGTCTACCTCTCCCTCTCTCTCTCTCTCCCTCTCTGTGTGGATGAATTCAGTGAATAATACTGAAATGCAAGCACCCAAAAATATAAGAAAATTTGAGAGGATAAAAACACCCATCACTGTCACTAAGAGGCAAATACCATACTAATCAACAGAAGAAAAACCATTTTCTTCTTCTTCTTCTACACAGATGGTGACCTTAGAAAATGGTGAACATGTGATCACCATGTTACTCTTGTCTCTTACATCAACATTATCACCTTTCCGTCTTAAGTATTCTACCCACAATAACATATTTTGTCTTTTTCTCAATGGAATTAACTGGGAATGTCTTTTTTTCCCTCCTTACTATGTATTTGTGGATGGGTAGCAAAGGCAGAAAAATGTTTGACTAATAGAAACATGTTGCATAGCAAAAAGGGTATAACAAAACAACAACACAACCATGTGGATGGGGGGGAGTTACATAAGGGATAATGAGTAAATTGCTAGGTGTAGCTTGTAAGTTTTGCAGGAGGGCAGGAATGAGAAAACCAACCAACGAAACAAAACGGAATAAGCTATTGAAAATAGCAAGTACCTTAATGCATACTTGAGCTCCTCAACTGAACTGACCATCAAAATCCTCCAAACCCTAAAGGGACAAGCAAGATCCATTCCTGAAGGCAAACTTTGATGTTTATAGTCTCTTCAATGTAAAGATCATTTTGTATGTTTTAGCCTTAGAAGTAAGTTCTTGAACTATTTCGATCTATAAGCCACTTTTAGCATTGATTCCGTTTTTTTCCTTTTAACAGCATGCTCTGGCAGTAACAAAACCATACACAAGTACATGATAATGCAAATCCATTGGCTCTTCATTATGAATAATTTCGATACGAGGTTTCTGAAACAGAGCTAAGTTCTCTGCTTCCTAGACATGAAGCACTCACAAGGGCCCTGGCCTCTTTTCTCATCCACAGGAGAGAGAAGTTATTTTACGTCTTCTTACAACATTCAGTGAGTTGTATTCTTACACGAACACATTTTCAACAAGGAAGCAAACTTGCATCCATTTGATCTTTCTCACACTTCACCGTGATGGAAGGATTATGTGTTCATTTACCGTGGACCGGACCACGACAAACCTTCACTTCTTGACTTTGAAGTTCATAATGTACAAGTTTTCACAAGTGGGTGTTAAGAAATTTGAACTCTTAAGTCTGTACCTGTTGGATAAGTGTATGAGATACTAATGTTGTATGTTTGACACGTTATTGTTCCACTGATGCTTGTGAACTGTTTAAATCTGATCGTTAAATGAAAAATACAAGGCAGATTCACAAAATGAGAGCGAAACACAGAGAAACTGAGCTTAGCCACTAATAAATTATCATTGCACAAAACCAAATCCACAAATCTCTCAGAATGTTATACAAAATAAAAGAAAAAGAGTAAAATACATAAGTGTTCTTATTATCATAATCATCCTTTCAAAATGGAAGAAGGAGACAGAGGAGGGGTATCCAACTGGTAAAGATTAAGAGAGGGACCTACAAACCGGAACAAAATCCAGCCACCGATCACTATGAAAATCGAAGCGTAAGCAAACTTATTGAGCCAGAAGAGCAATCCCTTCTCTCCAACATAAAGCTCCATTACCTTCTCTGAAAAATTCATCTCCTCCCACTGCTTTGGTACTTCAGAAGTAGCTTTAACATTCCTTGGCTTCCCCTCTCCAATTAATCCGTCCTCGCTCTCCTTTCTCGGCCGCTTCTTCGACCTTCTCCGGAACCTGATTTCAACCGTATCTGGCCGCGTGATCTGAGGCGGAACGTGCGGCGAAGAAGCATTGTTGTTGCTGTCGCTGCTAGTGCTTTTGATTCGTACGATTCTGAGAGGTTTTTGGTGCAAAGGTGAGAAGGAAGTTAGATTATTAGGATTATTTGAGTATTTAGGCATGAAAATGGATAAAAATGGTGGCTTTGAAGAGAGGGACTGGTGGAGGTTGGCGTTCATGGCTTCCCTGTCTGGCAACAGAGCAGGAGCTTGTGGTTAAAAATTGTCGCCTCACAGTTTTATCTCTTTCTTCTCTCTGAGTCTCTGAGATTGGAGTGGGCTGATTTTTACCATATTGGGCTTCTTCAACGCGGTCCAGATATGGAGGAAGCCCAGTGAAAGAAAGGGGAAGGGAATCCGAATCTTGGTGGGAGCATCGGATCTACCCATTTTTAAATATTCTTCAAGTAGAAAGACAAAAGTACCCCTGTTATTCAAATGCAATGACACGAAGTTTGTTCAGTCTCCGCTAAACAGGAAAGTGAAGATTGACTAGTACCCTCCACGGCTCCACCGCCCTTTTCTTCACCGTCCCCTGTATTCCTCTCGATCTACGATTTCCAACGAAATTCTGTTTCAGTTGAGCTGACTCGTCGCGAGTTAGCCATGAGCGGTAGGAAAGATAAGCCGAGGGACCCGTTTCTTCTCGGTTACCAGCCATCTGAGCTCCGAATTGCGTCCGAGTTCCTCAACACTTGGCTTCCCTTCCTTTCGAGAGATCTATGCCCTAATTGTTCCGAAATTCTCACCTCTAGGATCCGATCTCTGGACCAGGGTATGTTGTTTATGCACTCTGTTTCTTGTAGAGCAAATTTTGCAGAAGAAAAGAAAAGAAAAAGTTATTTTTTCTCTCCTTCTATCCATACGTCTTGAATTTGTTTGCTTTAAAGAATCCAATCTTTGTTTATTTTTCTAAATTAGGTTTCTTGAGTTTGGATGGAAATCTTGGATAATTAGCACGTTCAGTTACTTGCGTGACTGCATAATGCCTGTTTGTTAATTTTCATGTAGCAAACAATTGGAGCACTAGGGTTTAATTATCATCCCAAAAATTACAATTTTATTGATTTTCTTTGGGATCGTATGCATTATTAGATGAAGCGTTTTAGGTGATGGTTAACCTTTTCACTTACGGGAATTTTTTGCTGGGACTGTAGAACTTGTTGGCAAGGCAGAATCTGCACACACTGAGGAAAAATCTACCCTCAATAATCTGGGATTACATGACAATCATGATGATAATTGTGACACAAATTCGTTTGGGAGCTGTCAGGATGTTACTGAAAACAATTCATTTGGGGGTTCAAAAGATGAGGAGAATGAAGGGTCTGAAAACATACAAGAAGAAGAAGCTTTTGGTAGGGAAATAACCCCTGAATCACATTCCATGAAGACTCCAGAATCTCGAGTTTCCTGGGCTGACATGGTACAGGAAGATGAGCTTGAGGGAGAGGAAGAAGAGAGTGGAGAAAGCAAACGGTTAGTTAATTTAAATGCCTCGACAGGAAAGTTGACAATATCAAGGGTCGTTCAGAAGCCGAAGTTGCCAAGGGAACAGAGAGAGTACATTCGGTTTATGAATGTCAACCGGAATAAAGATTTCATGTGCTTTGAGCGGATCAATGGGAAACTTGTAAACATTCTTGCAGGACTTGAGCTTCATACTGGGATTTTTAGTGCTGCAGAGCAGACAAGAATTGTAAATCAGGTTTATCTATGTCAGGAGATGGGCAAGAAGGGAGAATTGAAAGGTTAATAATTCAAGACTTTGGTCCATTCCTATTCTGTTGGATTTTTATTGATTTTATTATAGAATGCCCATCTCATCTATCTTTGTCTAAACTATTGGGGCAGAACGAACATACACAGCCCCTAGAAAGTGGATGAGGGGCAAAGGACGTGTAACTATCCAATTTGGATGCTGTTACAATTATGCAACTGTGAGTATTCCAAAATTTATCCACTTCTATGAATTCTTGCTTCCATTTCGCTCTGTTTGTAGTGCAACTAGACTACGAAAGTGGCAATGCATTGACATTGTTCAATCTGGTTACAGGATAAAAATGGTAATCCACCTGGCATCCTTCAGAATGAATGTGTAGATCCCATACCTCATCTTTTTAAGGTAATCATTAGGAGGCTGGTCCAGTGGCATGTACTTCCTCCAACCTGCATACCTGATAGTTGCATTGTCAACATCTATGATGAAGGTGATTGTATCCCTCCACATATTGACAACCATGATTTTGTTCGACCATTTTGTACCGTTTCATTTCTAAGCGAATGCAATATTGTTTTTGGAACCAACCTTGAGGTTAAGGGTCCTGGTGAATTCACAGGCCCCATTGCGATCCCTCTTCCTATGGGGTAAGCACGAGTTGGAACTTGATTTAAAGAGTTGTCATCCTTTGCAAATTCATTGTCACTGTGTAGCAAAAAATCTAATAATTGGTAACTTTTTTCCATAGGTCTGTGCTGGTTTTAAATGGAAATGGAGCAGATTTGGCTAAGCATTGTGTACCTGCAGTACCTCAGAAAAGGTAAATAACCTTCTTGAAACTTGCAGTCTAGTTCTTCTTGGGCTTGTAGCTACTTGTTCTAAATGACATTTGTTTTACCTACCTAACCTCCTCCGTTTTATTGTTTCTCTTAGAATATCAATCACATTCAGAAGAATGGATGAAAGCAAACGACCCACTGACTTCATACCAGAACCTGATTTGCTTAATATTCAACCATTGTCCTATGATGTTGACAAAATAAATAGACCACTATCACATGGGTCTGAACCTGAGATGAGGAGGGATCGTCAATGGAGGGGTAGCAATATAAATGCGAGGAGATTCACAGAATATGCCACTACACAGTCAGAGCCTCGCAATTCAACTTGGACTTGGCACGGGCCTGTTGATAGGAGGAGGGTCAGGTTGAATCTGGATGGTTGAGGGCTGAGGACATAGGCGTAAAATGTTAATCCTAGTGTGGGCTTATATGTCTTTTTTAACTCGATCAGTGGAGTATCAGTTATGCATGCTATATGCAGTCATCTATAGGATTTTTCTTAAATTTAATTCGCAAAAGAGCAACGAGAAAAGCCTTGATTGAGTTTGCATCCTTGTATAGGTTATGAAATGCATTATTTACGCGTATACATATGACTGGATTTTGGAAGCTTGAAAGGTGAAGAACAGATGGGATTCACCATCAATTATCTGGTTTGAAGGTGTCTTTTGTGAAACGTTGGTGTTGAGTTGCATTGCCAAAATGGATGTATTAGTGAGACTAAAATAACCTCTCTTCTTTTTTTTTTTCCTTTTAAGGAAGATTCATTTGTGTGGAGTATATCTATATAAAGGATTTTGATTCCATAGTATAATTTTGACGTCTTTGCACGCTGACATTAACTTAGATTGCTGAGTGGTCTTGGAGTGCCGAATCCTATCGATTTGTTGAGATGTCTGTGAATGGAGTTCGGTAAGATTTGAGTTTGGACTAAAAGGTATGTTAATCTGCTGAAGGGCCATCAAGTGAAATTCGGGTCCTACTATTTTGGTTACATTCTATGGTTCAAATTCATTTGATGAATCGTGTTATTTTTTTAATCTATCTATCTACATGGCATCCAAAATTTTATTCCCTCCATTTCACCACCACTACTAACTTACCGCCAATCCCATCATCATCGGAATTTCTCTCTCTTCTCTTTATCAAATCCAGTTAGAATATCAAATCTCAAGCTTGAGTTCAAGCGAACTTAGATATAGGTTTGTAGGAACTTAGAGCTTCAAAGCTCGAGTTCGAATTGAACTCAGATCTTTGAAGCTTGAGTTCTCGAACCCAAATCTTAGTTTGAATCGAACTCAGAGGTTCCATTTGATGGGTTTAACTAGATTTCGACGACAGTGGGAATGGTGGCAAGTTGGTGGTGGTGGTGGAGTGGAGGGGATGAAATTTTGGATGTCACGTAGATGAAACCGTTAAAATGGATAGATAGAATCATTAAAATGGATGAAAAAATAATGATAAAGGTGTATTATATAATCAATCTTTATTCAGGGTATTTGTTATATCTAAACAAATGTTGAGGGATGTATTAATAATTGATAATAGTTATCCAAAAAGAAAAGAAACCATGAGCCTAATGTAGTAATGTTCACTGAGCACCCTGGACCTATTTGGGCCCCCAAATTATGGGCCGAAAACTCGGATCTGGCTCGTTAAAATCAAGCTACAGAAAATAGTTTCCCGGGTTCGTGGCCCGCGACCCTTTAAAATCCCCGAGTTCGTCTTCTCGAGGTACCCGGAAAACACAGACACAACAAAAGAACGAATGAACTACGCTGGGAATGAACTGGAAGAGAAATTTCACCACGATCAAAGCAAAATCGAAAACCCTAAAAACCCTAAATTTTCATTCCCGGAATCTGAAATCAGTCGGTCCTCTAGAGCGTTACAATCACGTCCAGTGCTGAGCCAGGAAGTTCTGCTGGAAAGTGGCAAAAAGACAATCAGCTATGTTTGAGAGTGAAGAGGAAGACGACTTACCACTTGCTGTTGAATCCTAGAAGAATCTGCAACATATAATTTGATTCCATTTTACTCTTAATTTCTTGAAGAAACTTGCTCATTTTAGTAATTACCTTCGGAAACCATGAGTCCCATTCAAAATTTCGAGCAACACTCACGGCACCTCGTCGAGCCTGACCTCCGTACATTCTCTTTCACTCTTTATCCCTATTTACTATGCGCAGTAGTTCTATAGGCTTTTTTTAGTTGCTTGTTTAGCTCTTTCACTCTTTATCTCTGTTTCACTATGCCGCAGTAGTTCTGTATCTCCAGAAAAAGTAGTTATGACTTATGATATGAAATTATTCTACTAAGTTAAAGCAACAGAGTTGTATTTCAGCAGTTTTTGTTTGTTAAACCTTTTTTGATGAGTTCATGTGTTGAAACAGAAATCCAGACGAGGCTTCAAATGGCAATGGAGGTTCGGGACAGTCTGGAGATTGCCCACACGGCCGAGTACTTGAATTTTCTAAAATGCTACTTCCGGGCTTTCTCGGTGATTCTTCTTCAGATTACAAAGCCGCAATTCAGTGACAATCCCGAGCATAAGCTTCGAAATATTGTGGTGGAGATCCTCAATCGTCTCCCTCATAGTGAAGTACTACGTCCCTTCGTACAGGACCTGTTAAAAGTTGCAATGCAAGTGCTTACTACAGATAATGAAGAGAACGGCGCAATTTGCATCCGAATAATTTTCGATCTTCTTAGGAACTTTAGGCCCACTCTGGAAAATGAAGTTCAGCCATTTTTGGACTTCGTATGCAAGATTTACCAAAATTTCAAGTTAACTGTAACCCATTTCTTTGAAAATGGGGCGGCAGGCGTGGAAGATATAAAGCCTATGGATACTTCTACTTCCTCTGATCAGTCACTTACTAGTGGGTATACTGGGTCTGGCCAGCTTAATCCAAGTTCCCGTTCTTTTAAAATTGTTACAGAATGTCCGCTTCTTGTCATGTTTCTATTCCAGTTGTATAGTCGGCTTGTTCAAACAAATATCCCTCACTTGTTGCCTTTGATGGTTGCCGCCATATCAGTCCCTGGGCCTGAAAAAGTCCCTTCACATTTGAAGAATCACTTCATTGAGCTGAAAGGTGCGCAGGTTAAGGTATGTGCTTGATTTGGTGTCAACACTCTGCACATCATTTGCAATGAACACTGTTTGCTCTAATTTTATTTCTTATTGATTGCAGACAGTTTCTTTTTTAACTTACCTGCTGAGAAGCTTCGCTGATTATATCAGGCCGCATGAAGAAAGCATATGTAAAAGCATTGTGAATTTGCTGGTTACGTGTTCTGATTCTGTATCTATACGAAAAGTGAGGATTATTCTCTTATTCTTTTCTCTGTGTCTCTTTTTCGCCCTCAAATGCTCTTTAATTCTTAATGCATTGATATCAGGAATTGTTGGTTGCCCTAAAACATGTTCTTGGAACAGACTTCAAGAGGGGCTTATTTCCTTTGATTGATACACTATTGGAAGAGAGGTAATGTTTTTATCCCTGTTTCAACTAATTCATGCTTTAATCATTTTGTTTTACAATCCTCGTGAACACTCTTCAGGGTTCTAGTTGGAACTGGTCGAGCATGTTTTGAGTCTTTACGGCCATTGGCTTATAGTCTTCTAGCCGAGATTGTGCATCATGTTCGATCGGACCTTTCACTACCACAGGTATTTCCATTTTTAGAATAGTTATTCAATTGCCTTATTTTTGTTCTTTTTCCAGCTCATAATGTAGTTTTCTTCCGTTGTTATTCTATTATATTATATACCTGATGAAAAATTGTTCTCTCTCGATGCAGTTATCGCGGATTATCTATCTGTTCTCGAGTAACATGCACGATGCCTCATTGTCACTCAGCATTCATACTACTTGTGCTCGATTGATGCTAAATTTGGTGCAGATACCATCTTTTTCAATAAATACTTATCAAATTTTATTATGATATTGTTCTGTCTACATAATTTCAAGTTTAGAAATTCATTAAGGTTTGACTCTCGAAATTGATAAACATTGTGGGACTTAGGTGGAGCCAATTTTTGAGAAAGGAGTTGACCAAATATCAATGGATGAAGCACGAGTTTTATTGGTATGCCACAATGAAAAGTCCAGCCAGATTGTTACTAACTGATGATTTCAGAAGTTTACTCTCTTGTAATTATTTTAATTATTTTTCATTGCAGGGGAGAATTTTGGATGCTTTTGTTGGGAAGTTTAGTACATTCAAGCATACGATTCCTCTGGTAATTCATGTTTTCTGCATGATTTTCAATGTTGTTTCATTCAATTCAAATATCTCTCTATTACTTTCAATTTCTATGGGGTTTGTGATTTGAAGTCCTATAACAGTTTTGGACAGCATTTATTTTTCGTTGCTAATGGATTTGCTCCATTTTTAGATATTTTTTTATTTGAATACTTAATTTTCTTCTTCTGATAGTTATTGGAGGAGGGTGAAGAAGGAAAGGATCGTGCAACTTTGAGGTCAAAGCTTGAACTACCTGTGCAGGTCGACTTTACGATTTCTTTGTTTCCCATAAATCTGTTGATAATCATTAGTTGTATGCTTCTTAGCTTGTATGTGAAGGGTTGCGTTGAATTTCATAGTTATATATAACTCTTCAATTATTTTTCATATACTCCTGTTAATGAGAGACAAATATATATAACCACATGTCCTTTCTTAAAGGATCATATCCTTGCTTCTTAAGATCCTGCCTACATATTATATTGAAATATAGGTTGGTTGCAGGCAGTTCTGAATATGCAGGTGCCTGTGGAACATTCGAAGGAAGTCAATGATTGCAAGCACTTGGTCAAGACATTAATTATGGGTAAATCGTCCATTGTCATTCTTTTTGTTTTACATAGTAGCAATATTTAATCTATTTCTTTGACTAAAAAATATTACTGTATACATCATCAGGAATGAAGACAATCATATGGAGCATTACTCATGCACATATGCCCCGATCCCAGGTTATTCATTGTTTAGTTAAACAATTTATTAAGACCACGTTCATTCTTTCTCTTATGTTGCATTTCTAATGTTTAAGGTTTCTCCTTCTACACATGGAACACACCAACAGTTGCTCGTCTCACCATCATCTAATTTACCAACACCTGTTTTCAAAGGACTGAGGGAAGATGAGGTATGCATCAAAAGAGGGTTCTTAAGTTTCTATGCTTGATAAGGATCTCACTTTTCTTTTGGTTTGTCTAGGTGTGTAAAGCCTCTGGTGTTTTAAAGAGCGGCTTGCACTGTCTATCCCTCTTCAAGGAGAAGGATGAGGAGAGGGAGATGCTTCATCTCTTCTCACAAATTCTGACTATCATGGAACCTCGAGATCTAATGGATATGTTCTCCTTGTGTATGCCCGAACTTTTTGACTGCATGATATCTAACACACAGCTGGTCCATCTATTTTCAACATTCCTGCAAACCCAAAAAGTATATCGGCCCTTTGCAGACGTCTTGGTTAATTTCCTTGTGACCAGCAAACTTGATGTGTTTAAGCATCCAGATTCACCTGCGGCAAAATTGGTTTTACATCTCTTTCGGTTTGTATTTGGTGCCGTTGCTAAAGCACCTTCAGATTTTGAACGTATTTTACAGCCTCATGTACCTGTTATAATGGAAGTTTGTCTGAAAAATGCGACAGAGGTCGAAAGGCCTCTCGGATATATGCAACTCTTACGTACAATGTTCCGAGCACTAGCGGGGTGCAAATTTGAACTTTTACTGCGGGACCTGATTCCTTTATTACAACCCTGCCTTAACATGTTGTTGACCATGCTCGAAGGTCCTGCTGGGGAAGATATGAGGGAGCTTTTACTTGAATTATGCCTAACCTTGCCTGCACGCTTAAGCTCATTGCTGCCTCACCTTTCCCGTCTTATGAAGCCTCTTGTTTTATGTCTCAGAGGAACTGATGAACTAGTAAGTCTAGGTCTACGAACTCTGGAGTTTTGGGTTGATAGTTTGAATCCTGATTTCCTTGAACCCAGTATGGCTAATGTGATGTCTAAGGTGATCTTAGCGTTGTGGTCTCACTTAAGGCCTGCACCCTATCCTTGGGGCGCCAAAGCATTGCAACTCCTTGGAAAGTTAGGTGGTCGTAATAGACGATTTCTCAAAGAGCCCCTTGAACTCGAGTGCAAGGACAATCCGGAGCATGGACTTAGGTTGATTCTCACATTTGAACCCTCGACACCATTTTTAGTACCCCTGGACAGATGCATTAATCTATCAGTGGCGGATGTTATGAACAAAAGTGGTAGCATTGATGCTTTCTACAGAAAGGAAGCTTTAAAATTCCTCCGTGTTTGCTTATCATCTCAGCTAAATTTGCCAGGAAATGTGGCTGATGATGGATATACACCCAGTCAATTGTCAACTTTTCTAGTTTCTGCTGTTGATTCCTCATGGCGCAGGTCTGAGACTTCAGATACAAAGGTTAGTTCAAACTTCATGAGTTTTGTTGTCAAGGACGAGTCTATTCATCTTCTTCTAAATTTTGAGATGTATATAACTTTTATATTCTTGTGTTGCCAAAAATTTTAGATAGCATTTTACATTGCACATTCTTGGTATAATAGCAGTTACTGCTCTTGCGATAACAAATTACTTAATTCTTGCAGGCCGACTTAGGTGTAAAGACAAAAACCCAACTATTGGCTGAGAAATCTGTTTTCAAAATTCTGTTAATGACTATCATAGCCGCTAGTGCAGAGCAAGATCTCCAAGGACCGAAAGATGACTATGTACATAATGTCTGCCACCATTTTGCTATGTTGTTCCACATTGATTCTTCCTCAAATAATTCTTCAGTTGCATCTGCATCTTCCAGAGGTTCTTTGACTTCGTCGAATGCTGGTGTAAGCTCCAGGTCAAAAAGTGGCACTTGTTCTAACCTCAAAGAGTTAGACCCTCTTATATTTTTGGATGCCTTGGGTGAGGTCCTGGCTGGTGAAAACAGGCTCCATGCAAAAGCTGCTCTTAATGCTCTCAATATTTTCGCTGAAACACTTCTTGTACTTGCTCGCTCAAAACAAGCCGATGTCTTGATGGCTAGAGGACCTAGTACTCCTATGATTGTCTCTAGTCCATCGATGAATCCTGTATACTCTCCACCACCAAGTGTTCGTATTCCAGTATTTGAACAACTTTTGCCACGTCTTCTGCATTACTGCTATGGAAGTACATGGCAAGCCCAAGTGGGGGGTGTTATGGGACTTGGTGCCTTGGTAGGAAAAGTTACTGTTGAGACTTTGTGCCTTTTTCAAGTAAGAATTGTGCGTGGTCTAGTGTATGTATTGAAGAGGCTTCCTGTTTATGCCAGCAAAGAGCAGGAAGAGACGAGTCAAGTACTTACACAGGTTCTTCGTGTAGTGAATAATGTTGATGAAGCAAACAGTGAACCCCGCAGGCAAAGCTTTCAAGGAGTAGTTGAGGTGCTTGCTTCAGAGTTGTTCAATCCCAATGCATCTATTATTGTTAGAAAGAATGTTCAGTCTTGTTTAGCTCTTTTGGCCAGTAGAACGGGTAGCGAGGTATCTGAGTTGCTTGAACCCTTATACCAACCTTTGCTTCAACCTCTTTTGATGCGGCCACTAAAGTGCAAGACCATTGATCAACAGGTAAATTATGTTTTGTTTGTTTTGTAATTCATTTATTTTTGAGATTTGATTACAAACTCATTGAACGGCGCACACAGGTTGGGACAGTTACGGCTTTGAATTTCTGTCTTGCCTTAAGACCACCTCTCCTCAAGTTGACTCAAGAGTTGGTTAATTTTCTGCAAGAAGCATTGCAAATAGCTGAGGCAGATGAAACTGTACGGATTGTGAAGTTTATGAACCCAAAAGTAGCCACCTCTTTGACTAAGCTTCGAACGGCTTGCATAGAGTTGCTTTGCACAACGATGGCATGGGCAGATTTTAAAACCCCTAACCATTCTGAATTGCGTGCAAAGATCATATCTATGTTTTTTAAGTCTCTAACATGTCGCACGCCAGAAATTGTTGCTGTTGCAAAGGAGGGTTTAAGACAGGTAATTATTATTCCTATTTACCTCTTTTCTGGGTAAGCATCATGCTGATATAATTATGCTATAGATAATGGTTGGTAAACTACATTGTCTATGGATTAGTGGCATGTCTTTACCGTTTTCCTTGTCATTGACCATATGATCGGCTAGCTCAGCTTCTTATACTTTTTTTCTTTCATAATTTCTTTTTTTTGGTCATATAGGTTATTAGCCAGCAGAGAATGCCTAAAGATCTGTTGCAGGGCAGCCTCAGACCTATTTTAGTCAACTTGGCACATACCAAGAATCTAAGTATGCCACTTTTGCAAGGTCTAGCCCGATTGCTTGAGCTATTAGCAAACTGGTTTAATGTTACCTTGGGTGGTAAGCTGTTGGAGCACCTGAAGAAATGGTTGGAGCCAGAAAAACTTGCCCAGTCTCAGAAAGCATGGAAGGCTGGTGAAGAACCAAAAATTGCGGCCGGTAATACTTCTAGATTATGCTTTCTTATGAAGGCAGCTTATATTCCTAAGAATGCAATTGCTGTTTAAATCATAACTATATTCTTCTCTTACAGCTATTATTGAACTTTTCCACCTCCTCCCCTTGGCTGCATCAAAGTTCCTTGATGAACTTGTGACCTTGACTATCGATTTGGAAGGAGCTCTTCCCCCTGGACAAGTTTACAGTGAAGTTAACAGTCCATATCGCCTTCCACTAATTAAATTTTTAAACCGATACGCACCACTTGCTGTTGATTACTTTCTTGCGCGACTGAGTGAGCCAAAGTACTTCAGGCGGTAAGTTCTGATGCTAGATAGGCTAATGTTGCAGTCTATCCCCACTCTTCAGCCAGAAGAGTTATTTTATTTTATTTATTAATTTTCTGCAATGTTACAAAATCCAGATTCATGTATATAATCCGATCAGATGCTGGCCAGCCCCTAAGAGATGAACTTGCAAAGTCACCACAGAAGATACTTACAAGTGCCTTCCCTGAATTTGTGCCAAAATCTGATGTAGCAACAGCTCCGGGGTCGTCTACTCCACCTGCTCCATTGCCGGGTGAGGATGGCCTTGTCACATCTCCAGCTGATGGTTCTGATCCACAATCTGCACCTGCTAGTGTTGTCTCAGATGCTTATTTCCGGGGACTTGCACTTGTAAAAACTTTGGTTAAATTGATACCTGGCTGGTTACAGAGCAATCACATTGTTTTTGATTCATTAGTACTTGCTTGGAAATCACCTGCAAGAATATCTCGGTTGGAAAATGAACAAGAGCTTAACATAGTGCAGGTAATTCTGGTTACATATGTGCACCAAAAGTGTGACATATATGCGACATTATTTAACGGTGCCTAGCATCCTTAAACAGTGGTTCTTATGCAGCTTCCTGATTTTTGGTTTTCAAATTAACACGATGTTATTTCTGTCGGTTACTCTAATGCAGGTTAAAGAAAGCAAGTGGCTTGTTAAATGTTTCTTGAATTACTTACGGCATGATAGAACAGAAGTTAATGTTCTATTTGATATACTCTCTATCTTTTTGTACCATACCCGGATTGATTACACATTTTTGAAGGAGTTCTATATCATCGAGGTAATTTAATATTTTGAGGTCATATCCTGAATTGCCCTCTTGGTCCATTGGGTTTATCAGTCGTGGTCTATGGTGAAATGATCTTAATTCTTTCTCAGGTTGCAGAGGGATATTCGCCCAACATGAAGAAAGCACTTCTCTTACATTTTTTGAACCTCTTCCAATCAAAACAACTCGGTCATGATCATTTGGTGGTAGTAATGCAAATGCTTATTCTTCCAATGCTTGCTCATGCATTCCAAAATGACAAAAGCTGGGAGGTTGTTGACCAAGCTATAATCAAAACAATAGTGGACAAACTTCTTGATCCTCCAGAAGAGGTGATTGACATGCCATTGTTTTATTCACCTATGATTTTACTTTTTCCTTATCGGTCTAGACTATTATGCACTTTCTTTCCAGGTCTCTGCTGAGTATGACGAACCCTTGAGAATAGAACTCTTGCAGCTAGCCACTTTGCTTCTCAAGTATCTACAGAATGACCTTGTACATCATAGGAAAGAGCTCATCAAGTTTGGATGGAATCATCTCAAACGTGAAGATAGTGCTAGTAAGCAATGGGCATTTGTGAATGTTTGCCATTTCTTGGAGGCTTATCAGGCCCCAGAAAAAATTATACTTCAGGTAATAGGCTTGTTATTTGCTTTATTATTCCTTTTGCCCTCATGTTTTCCTTGGTTATACAAGTTGTATTGGAGATCAAGTTTGCATTGGGGTCAATGAATAAAATGTGAAAATGCAGGTTTTTGTAGCGCTTCTCAGAACTTGCCAACCGGAGAATAAAATGTTGGTCAAGCAAGCCCTTGATATACTAATGCCTGCCTTACCACGAAGATTACCTCTTGGAGATTCTCGGATGCCAATATGGATACGTTACACAAAAAAAATTCTGGTTGAGGAAGGTCACTCCATTCCAAATCTGATTCATATTTTCCAGCTCATTGTCCGACATTCAGATCTCTTCTACAGTTGTAGAGCTCAGTTTGTGCCACAGATGGTGAATTCTCTCAGTCGCCTTGGACTGCCTTATAACACTACGGCAGAAAACAGGCGTCTTGCAATTGAGCTTGCTGGATTAGTGGTTGGTTGGGAAAGGCAGAGACAAAATGAAATGAAAGTAGTAACTGAGGGTGATGCTATGAGTGTGAACAATGATGGAATAAATGCAGGGCCTCCTAGTTCTGATCTTAAGAGAATGGTTGATGGTTCCACATTCCCTGAAGATACGGCCAAAAGGGTAAAAGTTGAACCTGGCCTGCAATCCATCTGTGTTATGTCACCTGGTGGTGCATCATCAATCCCGAACATCGAAACCCCTGGGTCTGCTAGTCAACCTGATGAAGAATTCAAGCCAAATGCTGCTATGGAGGAAATGATCATCAATTTTCTTATAAGGGTGAGGATATCTTTCAATTTTTTGTTTTGTGTTCAAGTAAGATCATCTAAAGTTTATTAGCCCTGGAGGGACAATAAGTCATTTGAGCTAGTTGCTTCTTTTAAAGTAATGGTTTTACTTGAGGCTTGTTGTCTTTCAAGTTCCAAGAACTAATTCTTCTTTAAACAGGTTTCGCTGGTCATAGAGCCTAAGGATAAGGAAGCAAGTTCTATGTACAAACAAGCATTGGAGTTACTCTCACAAGCTTTGGAGGTCTGGCCAAATGCCAATGTCAAGTTTAATTACCTAGAGAAGCTGCTCAGCAGTATTCAACCATCTCAGTCAAAAGACCCTTCAACAGCTCTTGCACAGGGCTTGGATGTTGTGAACAAGGTTTTAGAAAAACAGCCACATTTGTTCATTAGAAATAACATTAACCAGATCTCTCAAGTATGTCTGCCTACTTATTGGCTTTCATTTTAAACATCCTGGTTTGTAGCAACTGAGATATATTTACATAATTATGCCTCTGCCTCCTGGACAGATTTTGGAACCCTCTTTCAAATTCAAGATGTTAGATGCTGGGATATCGTTGTGCTCCTTGTTGCAGATGGTCTTTGTTGCTTATCCTTTAGAAGGAACTGCGACACCTCCAGATGTGAAGTCACTGTATCAGAAGGTTGATGAGCTCATACAGAAGCACGTGAACACTGTTACATCCACTCAACTGGCACCTGAAGATAACGCTTCTTGTCCAATTAGCTTCGTGTTACTTGTAATTAAAACCTTGACAGAGGTTCAGAAGAATCTAATTGATCCTTATATCTTGGTACGCATTCTTCAACGGCTGGCACGAGACATGGGATCTTCAGCAGGTTCTCATTTGAGACAAGTATGAGAGTTCTTCCCCCCCTCTCCTCCTCTTATATGTTCACTTTCTGATAGTGAGGTTTAAACTATGCTATCATGGTGAGCTTATCTTAGTTTTATGTTGTCATCCTCGAGTTTCTAGTGTTAGTAAACCAATAAAAGCTTCTGATTTGCAATGCATAAATTTAATCCCCGTGTTCTCGTTTATCACTGTCTCTATCAGTTTAATATTAGGTGGTTTCTGTTAGCTCTTTATGGTTTTTTAAAGACATTATCATTATTATCAGGGTCAGAGAACAGATCCAGACTCAGCAGTCACTTCATCTCGTCAAGGTGCTGATGTTGGAGCAGTGATTTCTAACCTAAAATCTGTGTTGAAACTTATTAATGAAAGGGTCCTGCTTGTCCCGGAGTGCAAACGTTCCATTACTCAAATCTTGAATGCCTTGCTTTCTGAGAAAGGAACTGATGCTAGTGTGCTTCTTTGCATACTTGATGTGATAAAAGGGTGGATTGAAGATGACTGCAGTAAGTCTGGCACATCACATACATCTAGTTCCCTAGTCACCTCCAAAGAGATAGTATCATTTCTTCAGAAGCTCTCACAAGTTTGTAAGCAAAACTTATCTTCTAGTGCTATGGAAGAGTGGGACAAGAAATATCTGCAACTTCTTTATGGAATCTGTGCTGATTCAAACAAGTATGTACTATCTTTGAACTCTGATAAATTACCATCGGCTACAAAAGAATTAGCTATTAACTGGTTACAAATTTATTTTATATCTTAAAAACTCCCCTCCCAAATGTTGACATAGACTCTTACATGAGTAGGGTCCAAAACCTAGACTTCTAATTTAAATGAGGAATAGACGTATTAGGATCAATCTCTCCTTTCATATCCTAATAGCTTGTGTCTCACCTCCAAATTTTAAATTGTTACTGTAATAGAAATTTGCCGTGGATATTGTATGGTAATTTGTATTAAGTCGAACATATTATTGGTTTATTTACAGACATCCCCTATCGTTGCGTCAAGAGGTGTTCCAGAAGGTCGAACGCCAATTCATGCTTGGTCTACGAGCAAGGGATCCTGAAATTCGAATGAAATTCTTCTCACTTTATAATGAGTCTCTTGCAAAAACGTTGTTCACCAGGTTGCAGTACATTATTCAGATACAGGACTGGGAGGCTTTGAGTGATGTATTTTGGCTCAAGCAGGGCCTTGATCTTCTTCTTGCAGTCTTAGTCGAGGACAAACCTATTACTCTTGCCCCAAACTCTGCAAGGGTTTCACCACTTGTGGTCCCTGGTTCTCTTTCCGAGCCTTCTGGAGTGCAGCACCAGGTTACTGAAGTTCCAGAAGGTCCTGAGGACGCTCCATTAACATTCGATGCCCTTGTTCTTAAGCATGCCCAGTTTCTGAATCAGATGAACAAACTTAAGGTAATCAGATTGTTTTGGTGTCTCCCTAAAGCCCTACTACGATTCTCTGTCTCTCTCCCCGAAAGTATAGCTGAACTTTTTATTTATTTATGTTTCCTTTTCCTTTAGGTGGCTGACCTTATTCTTCCATTGAGAGAGTTGGCATATACAGATGCTAATGTTGCATATCATCTGTGGGTCTTGGTTTTTCCCATTGTCTGGGTAACATTGCATAAGGAAGAGCAGGTTGCATTAGCTAAACCAATGATTAGTCTACTATCAAAGGATTACCATAAGAAACAGCAAGCCCACAGACCAAATGTGGTACAGGCCCTTCTGGAGGGACTGCAATTGAGTCACCCCCAACCTCGGATGCCAAGTGAGCTCATTAAATATATTGGGAAGACTTACAATGCCTGGCATATTGCATTGGCTCTACTGGAAAGTCATGTCATGTTGTTCATGAATGAGACAAAGTGCTCCGAGTCTCTAGCGGAGCTGTATCGTTTGCTCAACGAAGAAGATATGAGGTGTGGGTTGTGGAAGAAAAGATCAATCACTGCAGAAACTAAGACTGGGCTTTCGCTCGTTCAGCATGGTTACTGGCAGCGGGCTCAAAGCCTATTTTATCAGGCAATGGTCAAAGCTACTCAAGGCACTTATAATAACACTGTACCAAAGGCTGAGATGTGCCTCTGGGAAGAACAGTGGATTCACTGTGCTAGTCAACTTAGTCAGTGGGAGGCTTTGGCAGACTTCGGCAAGAGTGTTGAGAATTATGAGATACTTCTTGATACCTTATGGAAATCATCTGAGTGGGCATTTATGAAGGAACATGTAATTCCAAAGGCTCAAGTGGAGGAAACTCCAAAGCTTCGATTGATTCAAGCATATTTTGCTCTCCATGATAGGAATGCAAATGGTGTGACCGATGCTGAGAATATGGTGGGGAAAGGAGTTGATCTTGCTTTAGAACAGTGGTGGCAGTTGCCTGAAATGTCTGTCCATGCCAGGATTCCTCTTTTGCAGCAATTCCAACAGCTAGTTGAAGTTCAGGAATCTGCTAGAATTCTTGTTGACATTGCCAATGGAAACAAGCTTTCTGGAAATTCAGTTGTTGGTGTACACGGTATTCTTTATGCAGATCTTAAGGACATCCTTGAGACTTGGAGACTAAGAACTCCAAATAAATGGGATAATATGACGGTTTGGTATGATTTGCTGCAATGGAGGAATGAAATGTATAATTCTGTTATTGATGCATTTAAGGATTTTGGCGCTTCAAATCCACAACATCACCTTGGTTACCGTGACAAAGCGTGGAATGTTAATAAGCTTGCTCACATTGCCCGCAAGCAAGGGCTTTATGATGTTTGTGTGACAATACTTGAAAAAATGTATGGTCACTCAACCATGGAAGTGCAGGTATAGAAACCATATCCAATCTTATGTTAGCTCAGAATGGGTTCACAGAATTGTTTGCCAAAAATTGGCATCATTCCCTGGGGTTAACAGAATTTTAAGGCACTTTATGCAACTTTACAAACATTTCAACTATTTTCTTTTCCTGACCTTGTTCCGATTTTCCATGGAATGAATTCTACTTTCTTGAACTTGCACATTTTCTTCTCAGCTAATAAAGTTTTTTTTTTTTTTTTGAAGTCTTTAGTGTGTGTTCTAAACCCTGTCTTTAGTTTGTTATCCTTTGGGGCTTGGTGTTGTCAGTTTCTTATGGTACATGTATGGCATGGTTTGCAGGAAGCCTTCACGAAGATAAGGGAACAGGCACTGGCCTACTTGGAAACAAAGGGTGAGCTTACAAGCGGTTTAAATCTCATAAATAGTACAAATCTAGAGTATTTTCTTGTGAAGAACAAAGCAGAGATCTATCGTCTGAAAGGAGACTTCCTACTGAATTTAAATGACTCTGAAGGTGCTAATCTGGCATATTCTAATGCAATAAGCCTTTTCAAGAGTTTGTCCAAAGGATGGATAAGCTGGGGAAATTACTGCGACATGGTATTCATCTTTAACATCTTTTCTTGCTATTATCCTCTTTGAGGAATGACTTCAACTTTCATGGTCCGTCTACTTTCTTGCAGGCATACAAAGAAACATATGAGGAGGTTTGGTTGGAATATGGGGTTTGCTGCTTTTTGCAAGGTATAAAATTCGGCATATCAAACGCCAGAAGCCATCTAGCTCGAGTGTTATATCTTCTCAGCTTTGATACCCCAAGTGACGCTGTGGGAAGGTCATTTGACAAGGATGTGGACCAAATACCCCATTGGGTATGGCTTTCCTGGATTCCCCAGCTCTTACTTTCATTGCAGAGGGCAGAAGCACCTCATTGCAAACTCGTTCTTTTAAAAATTGCACAGATTTATCCACAGGTAAGTGTGGGATATTTGTTTTCCTTTCCTTTTCTTTGTACATATAAATATATATATATATATACAGATTTTTTTCCCCTTGTATAACCAGGATGTGCCTCCTCAGTTAACCCCCCCCCCCCCCCCCCAACCTTGTCTTTCTCTCTGCTGTCTTCCCTGCGTAGAGCTTTTTCTCTAGCAAAAAAAGAAGGTTTTTTACTTGTTTCTTTCGTGGTAACGACCAGGCACTCTATTACTGGCTACGCACATATTTGCTTGAGCGACGTGACGTTGCAAATAAATCTGATTTGGGTAGAGCAGCAATGGCCCAGCAAAGAATGCAACAAAATGCTAGTAGCGCCAGTACCGGTTCTCTTGGCGGGGGTTCCATAGTGACTGAAAATCAAGTCCATCAAGGCACTCAACCTGGTGGAATTGGTCATGATGGTGTTAGCTCTCATGGGCAAGAGCCTGAGAGGTCCTCAGGTGTTGAAAGCAGTGTGCATGCTGGAAATGAACAACCTGTTCCACAGAGCTCTACAAATATGGGTGAGGGTACTCAGAATGCATTAAGGCGTAATAATGCTTTGGGCCTGGTAGCTTCTGCTGCCAGTGCTTTTGATGCTGCAAAGGATATAATGGAGGCTCTCAGAAGCAAGCACACAAATTTAGCTAGTGAACTTGAGGTGATAGTCACTGATATCTTTAAATATCTAATTGATGGGAGGGATGAGGGCTTCACCATTATAACTCATCGCTTCATACTCGGACGATTTCAAAAGTGGCATTGCTTTTTGTCTGTCTTTTAATTTACCACTGAATTCACCTTTCTGAACATGTGGAATTTAGAATGAAAAAAAAAAAAGATCATCCTGACTTGTTACATGGCTCTTACTGATCAAATCATTATTTTCTTAGCATTGATTGGAAGAAGAAAATAAACAAACAATAGATGCTAGACAATGAGTTCTGAAAAAACTGCGTTTCATATTTCTAAAAATCACACCTTTATAGTGGTCCTTACTTACATTCAACATCAAACTCTTTTGCAGATTTTGCTCACGGAAATTGGTTCGAGGTTTGTTACTCTTCCTGAGGAAAGGCTTCTTGCTGTGGTTAATGCGCTTCTCCATAGATGTTATAAGTATCCGACTGCCACAACAGCCGAGGTTCCCCAATCTCTCAAGAAGGAACTTTCTGGTGTTTGCCGGGCGTGTTTTTCAGCTGATGCTGTGAACAAGCATGTTGATTTTGTGAGAGAGTACAAGCAGGATTTTGAGCGTGATCTTGACCCAGAAAGCACCTCTACTTTCCCTGCCACTCTTTCTGAACTTACTGGTAAATTAAAACATTGGAAAAATGTTCTTCAAAGCAATGTTGAGGACAGGTTTCCTGCTGTCTTAAAACTAGAAGAAGAAAGTCGGGTGTTGCGTGATTTCCACGTGGTTGATGTGGAGGTTCCAGGGCAGTACTTTAGTGACCAGGTATACCACTTTCTATTCTATTATCAGAGCGATCCTGTTCCTTACACAATTGTTTTGCGGTAAAATTCATTATAAATTATAGGGGGAATAAAGTATTTTGAAAAGCGTTGTCTCTTTCCTTTGAGCTGCCTGTATTGAAATATATCAAAATTTCCAGGAAATTGCACCCGAACATACTGTAAAATTGGATAGAGTTGGAGCTGATATTCCAATTGTACGAAGACATGGAAGTAGTTTCCGGCGTTTGACTCTAATTGGCTCAGATGGATCTCAGCGTCATTTTATTGTTCAGACATCCTTAACACCTAATGCTAGAAGTGATGAACGCATATTGCAGCTTTTCCGAGTCATGAACCAAATGTTTGATAAACACAAGGAGTCAAGACGCCGCAACTTATGCATTCACACCCCAATTATTATTCCTGTTTGGTCCCAGGTAATAAATTCTGCCTTAAGCTGAAGGGTTATGTTACCCATGGTTTAGAAAAATCTAACCGGGGCTTGTAACTAAACTTGCACTCTAATTCCTGGTCACTACTTGTACAGGTCCGCATGGTAGAAGATGATTTAATGTACAGCACGTTCCTTGAGGTGTATGAGAATCATTGTGCAAGAAATGACCAAGAGGCAGATCTCCCAATTACATACTTTAAGGAACAGTTGAATCAGGCTATATCTGGCCAAATCTCGCCAGAAGCTGTGGTAGATCTACGCCAACAAGCTTATAGTGAAATAACAAGAAGTCTGGTAAACGAGGGTATATTTTCACAGTACATGTACAAAACTCTGCTAAATGGGAACCATATGTGGGCTTTCAAGAAGCAATTTGCCATACAGTTTGCACTTTCAAGCTTCATGTCGTACATGCTGCAGATCGGAGGAAGGTCCCCTAACAAGATATACTTTGCAAAGAACACGGGAAAAATATTTCAGACAGATTTTCATCCTGCCTATGATGCAAATGGCATGATTGAGTTCAATGAACCAGTTCCTTTCAGGTTGACGAGGAATATGCAAGCGTTTTTCTCTCATTTTGGAGTGGAAGGTTTAATTGTATCTGCAATGTGTTCTGCAGCTCAGGCTGTGGTTTCTCCCAAAGTGAGTGGTTTTTTTTTTTCTTACTGATCATCTATGATTTAATATTTGACAATCAGTTTACAAAAGCTAAGTTTTGGCCAATCTTAATTTTCCAAATTGCAGCAAAATCAGCATTTATGGCATCAATTAGCCATGTTTTTCCGTGATGAGCTGCTGTCTTGGTCTTGGAGAAGACCCCTAGGGGGGCCTATGGCTCATATTGCTGGAGGGGGCGGGGGTATTAATCCTATTGATTTCAAGCAAAAGGTGACTACTAATGTTGAGCATGTTATTGGGCGCATCAATGGAATTGCCCCACATTCTTTCTCCGATGAAGAGGAGAATGCGGTGGACCCACCTCAGTCGGTGCAAAGAGGTGTGACTGAGTTGGTAGATGCAGCCTTGAGTCCAAGGAATCTGTGCATGATGGACCCCACTTGGCATCCCTGGTTTTAGAAGACCCTTAGTTGATAATGTACATACCCATGTAGTTGTAGAATGGGCAACTGGGTATGGGTATGGGTATGGGTATGGGTATGGGTCTTTCTATTACGATTTCTGTTAGGTCAATTATGCACAGTATTAAATGATTAATAATCAGTGTTTCTCCGTGAGAAAAGTGGTCATATTGCATTATCATACATCAGTTGTCCCAATGTGAGCATTTTTCCAGTTTAAAATAAAAATCTAAGTAAGTCATAATCAAACAAGTATTAATTAAAAAAAAAACAAAAGTTCTCCCGATAAGTCCATATGTTCACACTCCATATGTTAGAAAATGTGTAACTTTGTATTTAAGAAATTTCGTAAGTTACAGGTTGAATTTATATTTTGCATGCTTAGATAACTAATTACTGTTATTTGAAGTATCTGAAGTTTCCAAGCAGATGATCATTGTAAATAGATAATGACTCATAAAGTAGTTTATCAACCTGAAATAGATAATGATCCATTCAATCTCATAATAGTCCTCTTACATACCCAGCTTAACCAAGAGACATCTAATTATCTCGCCTTCCACCTCGTTATGTTCTCGATTTTGGGGATGTAGAATAACAAATTGATAGATTGGGAAATTCTTATCAGCTTTAGCATGACCAAATTTATGAGATGATTAATGAAATAATATACTATATATGTATACTTGATACTTGTACACTATGAAAGAGTCAAGAAAGACTAAGTCCACGCTCAACTTGTTTGATGTTGACAACTGTAAGAACTTGCACACGCTATATCTACTCTCAAAATTCAACCAAATTATTTCAAAACATACAGAGTGGAAAGTGGAAAAGAAAAAAGGCAGCCGACAAGACGAGAAGATGTTTTTGTGTACGCAATTGCGCAAGGCAAGGCTAGCTTCGATGAGAAGATGCAAAAGATAGAAAGAGGCAAAAAGCACTGTTTGCTTGAAAGAGTTATAATCTGTGTATGCACGCACACAACCTCTCCTTGCAAGCAAATAAATTATGTTCTATCTAATTCATGCCTACATCGTGACTTCTTTTCCACATATTCAAATTATAAATTACCATCTCATTATTAAAATTATCAAATATCACTTAATCACGTTTCATAAGATCAAAATTGTTGATCCGTTACAAAACGTGGGAATTATTCTATTCAGTCACGTTTGACGATGCAAGAGTCAAATATATATATTTATTTATTTATTTATTAATTTCTCCTTTTTATTTCTTTCCCATATATTTGGACCAAAATTGAACCCCCCTTCTTTTTTTTTTTTTTTTTTTTTTGGTTCACTGGTTTTTAGTTTCCCTAAAATAATATATAATTATTATATAAATAAATTCAAAAGAGAAAGTGTGTCGGGTTTGACCATAACGATCACCGCCACATGGTCTCCTTCTTCCCTTCTTCCTCCCATCTGCTCCAGCTTTTCCTCTTCAATCTTCCCTATTTCCCATTCATGTCTCTTTTTGCTTATCTATTCTGATCACAAGTATATATGGAGCAATATTCATGGATTTGATCCGTATGAGTTCCTGAATAAAGTTTCTTCTTTTTCATGTTTTAGAACCAAGTCATGGGAATTTGCTTTTCCAATACCAAAGTCAGTGGTTCTAACAGCAACACAACCGCCAGCGGCGCCGCCAACACCGCCGCCGTAAATCATCGCCGGAGAGAAACCAATAAACGTCCATCTACCTCGGTCAATAATAAACACGAGCCTCCACGAAATCAAGGTCAAGGCAGACCAAATGACACCACAAACAGGAACGCTCAGCAGCTAAAAAACAAGGAGAAACCTGTTTCGAGGCGGCCGACTGGTGTGATTCCGTGTGGAAGACGCACAGATTTCGGTTACGATAAAGATTTTGATCAACGGTACACGATCGGGAAATTGCTTGGACATGGTCAATTTGGTTATACCTATGCAGCAACCGATAAAGCAAATGGCAATCGAGTCGCAGTTAAGAGAATTGAAAAGAACAAGGTATTTCTTTCTCTTGTTTTTCTTCCTTTGTTTTTTTATGAGAGTTTTGAGCTTGTATTTTGTTTGTATTTCCTGTAGAATCAATCTTTTATGAATCTGGGAACATATTTAGGAATTGGGATTGGAATCTGGGAGAATCTCCCCTTTTGTGATGGGAATTCTAGGAATTGTAATTCTCTTTTAGATTGGTACCCCTGTCCCCCATTAGGTTTACATTAACTTGAATATTTGGAATTCCAGAGAACTAAATCTTTGATTTGTTCTTTGGCCCAAAAAAAAAAAATTCTTGATAAACTGTGTCTGATCCAAATTAATTCCTCAGCAAAAAAGAAAGAAGAACAAGAACGAAAAGAAGAATAGTCCACTTATTCTCCTGGGTTGTTGTATTGTTTATCAGATGGTCCTTCCCATTGCTGTTGAGGACGTTAAGCGAGAGGTGAAGATATTGCAACAGCTCACTGGCCATGAGAATGTCGTTCAGTTTTATAATGCATTCGAGGACACGTCTTATGTGTATATAGTAATGGAGTAAGATTTTCCCCTTGCATACTACTTTTATAATAGTGATTTTCTTTTCTTTCTTTCTTTGTTTTTGAAGAAACGTTATTTCACCGTTGTGCTATTATCTTATCTTCTCACCCATTTGCCTTTTTGATGCTCCTTTATTAGGTTATGTGAGGGTGGTGAATTACTGGATCGGATATTGGCCAAGTAAGGAACTAGATTCCTTCATGTCATGTTACAAGACTTTTTTTTTTTTAATTGAACTATCAATCCCGATCTTTACTCATGTTTCTTTTTCTTTTTAATTTTCACAATTTCGTTCATTCAGGAAAGATAGTCGTTATACAGAGAAAGATGCAGCAGTAATTGTAAGTCAAATGCTGAAAGTTGCAGCAGAGTGTCATTTACATGGTTTGGTACATAGAGATATGAAACCCGAGGTATTCTAAAGTAGTCTTGCTTTCATACCATTTCAGCTTATGTTATTTTGGGTTATTCTAACTTGCCAAGCTTTGCCCTCCTTTTTTCTTTCTGTGCTCAGAATTTTCTTTTCAAGTCAGCCAGAGAGGCCTCCTCATTGAAGGCCACTGATTTTGGCTTATCGGACTTTATAAAACCTGGTGAGGAAATGTGTATGGGTTGTTAATATTTTAGCAAAATGATAAGATGGACAAGAGAATAACTTGTGTATGGTTGCTTGTTCTTATGAAATATTCAGGACATAAATTTCGAGATATTGTAGGCAGTGCCTACTATGTGGCCCCTGAAGTATTAAAACGGAAGTCTGGGCCTGAATCGGATGTGTGGAGCATTGGTGTAATTACATACATTTTGCTCTGTGGAAAGCGCCCCTTTTGGGATAAGACAGAGGATGGTATATTTAAGGAGGTGTAGTACCTTATTATATTTGGATTCTGATTGTTTCCGTCATTCCTATTCCAAGCATCATTTTGGTTTCTCTCAGTCAATTATGAGATAGCTTCCGGTATGTACTCATTTTCCTTGTCTATTTTTTATTACAGGTTTTGAGGAACAAGCCCGATTTCCGCCGCAAACCTTGGCCCAGCATCAGCAATGCTGCCAAGGATTTTGTAAAGAAGTTACTGGTCAAGGATCCAAGAGCCAGACTGACTGCTGCTCAGGCCTTATGTAGGTGTCCTGTTTTATTAAAATTGAAATGATAATCCAGATGTAAAATCTTGTTTACCTCACAGTCTAACTATAGAATTTGTGAAACTCAAGTTTGAAACTATTTAACCTGAATGAACCCATAGTATCAATTGTTATGCTGCGCATATAAGCATTGCGTGATTTCTCTTTTCTTTGTTTACAATATCTGGTTCATTATTCTGATTCTATTCCAACTTTCCAGCACATCCATGGGTTAGAGAAGGCGGTGAAGCATCAGAGATCCCTATAGATATATCTGTTCTAAACAACATGAGGCAATTTGTTAAGTATAGCCGCTTGAAACAGTTTGCTCTCAGGGTAATTCCACACTTCTTGCTGTTTCCTGTCTTTTAAACAGAAAGCCAGTTCCTCTTCATCGTATGTTATAAAATTTTTTCTGTAATTATTGGCTGTCCTTCAGGCATTGGCTAGCACACTTGATGCAGATGAACTGGCTGACCTTAGAGATCAGTTTGATGCAATTGACGTGGATAAAAACGGTTCCATCAGTCTCGAAGAAATGAGACATGTAATGTTCCTCTCCATTTGCATTTTTTGATGTTCTTTCCTTTATTTCTTTTACTCTCAAGTAATGGGGATCCTTTTCACTTTAGGCTCTCGCCAAAGATCTACCATGGAAGTTGAAAGACTCACGTGTCTTTGAAATTCTCCAAGCAGTAAGTATATACATATATATACTTTTTCTGTTTTTAAAATAAATGTGTGGATAATAATATTAACCTATTTACTATGTGAGACCTTGAATCTTATTTAAAAATCTGGATCTATAAATGCAGATTGATAGCAATACAGATGGGCTAGTGGATTTCACAGAATTTGTAGCAGCGACATTACATGTACACCAATTGGAGGAACATGATTCGGAGAAGTGGCAGCATCGCTCACAGGCTGCTTTCGAGAAATTTGATTTAGATAGAGATGGCTACATAACTCCAGAGGAACTAAGATTGGTAAAGCCTCTTCCCCTTGTTTACATAAAGGATCTATTTATATTTTTAAGAATCCTATATAACCGGGTTTGGTTTGATATTAATCCTGCAGCACACGGGGCTAAAAGGTTCAGTCGAGCCACTGCTTGATGAGGCTGATGTGGACAGAGACGGGAAGATAAGTCTATCAGAATTCCGTAGACTTTTAAGAACAGCAAGTCTGAGTTCAAGAAACACGCATAGTCCATCTGCTCGTACAGTCTCGAAACCTGTAGATTAGAAATCACAAAAATTGAGAGGCAAAAAAGAAGGCTTCTTAGAGACGTAGAGTTGAGTGAGATTTTAATTGGTTTTGAGAATGAAGAATGTACTTGATACAGAGATAGAAGACTCTCTCTCTCTCTCTCTCTCTCTCTCTCTCTGTGATCTACTCTTATGATCATCCATTTCTATGTAACTGCTTTGCAAGCAAAGTTATTGATAGGATTTGCCGCCTTCCCTTTAGGATTGTGAATACATTAAAAACAGAGTAAAATTTGGTTCCATGGATCTGATCTGCACGAGAAAATAGAAGGTTCATGTTTCTAATGCAGATTGTGTTGTATGTGTAACTAGTCTTCCTAACTAGTCTTCCGACTCGTGCGATGAATTGGGAGTATATATATAATATAAAATCGAAAATATGGAATTAAAAAAACCTTTATGAATATATAAATGTACTTTGGAATTCTATAATAAATGAAAAGGTACTCCATCTTTGTTGAAAACCTATACAATATGAAGGCATTTGAACAAAGAATTTAAACTGGCCATTTCTCATGAATACTGTAATATTGTAATAAGAAAGGTAACCAAATCCAGTGTTCGTGTCAGAAGAAACACAAAACTGACAAAGGAAGAAGTTACAGAGAGAGTCAAAACAAAGGCAGAAGATGTTACCTAAACTGCAGTTCTAATCATTAAAACAGAAAATAGATTGTTTTTCGGGAAAAACTATAAAATGTAAAGGCATTCGAACACAGATTTTAAAATGGACAGTTTTTATGAACAATCAATCACGATTGTAATAAGAAAGGTACTCAAATCTTATATTCTCAAAAGTAACTGTATAACTAATAGTCTAAGAAATCAACATATAAGCAGTAAACAGTCAGCCACCCTCTATTACTCAAATATAAAGCACAAAACAGGAGTAGCTCTTCATCAACAATGAAGCTCACGCCGATTCCAACCGGCCAACCCTCTCGGGACAAAGAAGAGGGAGTCCTAACCAAGGATAACTCCATTACCGTCATGGATACCTCAGCCGGGTAGGGCTTAACGCTTGTTGAAGAATCCACATGGGTCAACTTTGAAATTATTGCTACAGATGATGAGCATTTCAAACTCCTGGACCAAGAGAATCGTCATGATGGGTAGGAGTGCATTGGAATGGATCGAGTGAAGGTGTTAAGGGGGTTGTAAGGGATTTAGTTTGGAGATGCATCTGGAGCTCTAAGAGGGAGAGACGAAGATCGGCCACGAAGATTCTGTAATGTCGAGTAAAAGGCTTATAACGGGCTGAGAGTTACAAATTATTTTTTGGCCCAGGAATTTGGAACGTTGAAAAGTCCCTGACAAATATACTGTTGGGGACTTTTGTAATTATTTACAATCTATGATGTAATCATTCTGCTCCTTGCCGTTATAACAGGTGAGAGAGCTCTAAGCATCAGGATACCGAATCAGACCTCCAAAACAGCAAGGAATCCACCGAACCATCATCTCCTCAACACGGTGGTTTTCGCTCTCGGAAGCATCTGGAGATCCGAGTCTGTCTTCGGCTGCTTGGACGGCGTCGTTCGTACCACCGCCGGTTATGCTGGCGGATCCAGAATCAACCCTGAGTATCGAAGCCTCGGTGATCAAGCTGAATCTGTCCAGGTCCGATATCTTAAACTTCTTAGAAGAAGTCAGTGTTGTTGTAATTTCAAACTTATTTAGGTACTTGCGCTTTATTATCATGTTAATACTTTCTTTTTCGGTAGTATGAATCTCGTTTCAGATGAATATTTGTTCTGTGTAGGTTGAATATGATCCAAGGGTGATTAGTTATAGGCAACTTTTGGATGTTTTCTGGTGAAGTCATGATTCTAGGCAAATATTTGGGCAAGGTCCCGATGTTGGTCATCAATACAGGTATTTCTAATGTAAAATCACTTTCAATGGTAGTTTTTAATTCCAATCTAAATCCAATTTTCTTGACAGTGTGTTCTTCTTTATGTGTGCGAATCAGGTCCATCATTTTTACGGATGGATCTGAAGAGTCTAAATTGGCAGCTTTAAGCAAAGAAAGAGAGCAATCCAAGTCGAAGAGCAGTGCTGTTATCACTCAAATTCAACAACTTGGATCCTTTTTTCCTGCCGAGGCAGAACATCAGGTTTGATAATTCTCGATGAATAGTTTTTTCTATACTCCTCTGACAATCCAGTATCTGTGCTCAATGATGAAAAACTGGTCTTCCTGATTATTATCCACTTGAATCAATCTTATGCTTCCTTCTGCAAACTCCTGAGGAGGCCAAACTTCCAAATGTTAGACATTGTGAATTTGTGTTCCTTAGCTCAATCAAACTTTCTTTTGCAAACTCTTTTCCAGATGCAAACTTATTAGAAAGTATTGGCTCTTATTCCTTCACTAGAATTTTTGAGACAAGCTCTGTATGCTATCAGAAGTTGATGGCATTCTTGATAAATTGTTCGTCGTTTTGATCACTTTTGCTATTATTGCTTTCTGAAGGAATGTTAGTTGGTTTATGCAGAATTAGTGGACATCAAGTCCTACTAAGTGACTACTGTCTCTTCTCTTGTTTTAACTTTTTTTTGCAGAAATTTGAGCTGAAGCGGAACCCTATTTTTCTTCAACTAATGGGAAACCTGCCCGAAGAAGAGCTTGGCCTATCAAGTCTAGCAGCGAAGATGAACGGCTACGCTGCAGAGCTCTGCCCTCCAAAGATCCAAAAGCAAATCGATGCAAAGATCAATGAAATCGTTAGACAAGGGTGGCCTATTCTGAGAGATGTATGAGTAAACCTTTGTTGCTGAACCTGGATTTCAACACTCGAAACTGACTTTAGCCAATTGCTAAAGCATCCTCGTAGTTTCATAGAAGTAGACTTCTCAAAATGACAAGAAAGTCCCTAGGCTTATAACTTTGTATGGAGGAGATGGGGTGGTTACAGTGGTCTTTTGGGTTCATTGGATATGTTGATGGAATGGAGGCTTTAAAATTATTCCGTAATAGATTACTCATTTTGTGTTGGTTACCATAATTGAATTTATTCTTTTCAAATCCATCCAATCTTAGTTCATATATGGTTAATACTATAATAAGATGTCACTTTATGTCAAAGTTTAGTTTGCGAAAGTCTATAAAAAGAAAAAGAAAAAAAAAGCTTTTATAATATAGATTGAGATTGTCCATATTCATTCTATCAACCAGTTATAGTAATGCTAATATATCAAAGGTGTATTTAGAATTAAGTAACGACGCCGTTTTCAATACCGACAGCCGCTCCCTCCTAAACAGTTGTAAAACTTATCCAAAATTAAACTTAAGCCCAAGTCGTAACTACGTGTAAAGCGGTACTTGCTCCGTGACTGGGCCCAATAACTCAATCAGTTGCCGACATTAGACAGATCTAACCCAAAATTACATGGTGGGCCAATTCTTACATAAATATCTGTTATTTGTTGTTTGTGTATAATATATGCTTCCTAGAAAAGCCTACGTCACGTTATTTAAATTTTAAACTTTAAAGAGATTTGAATTGCATGCGGATTTGCAGACTGACCGTTAAGATGCGGACATGTCAGATCCGGAGCGCTCAGAAAGAGCCACGTTATTCTAAGACTGGTAAAAAAGAGAAGGAAAATAAGAAAAATAAATAAATAAAAACCCACTTCTTCGTGGTATAAATACCTTTCACTATTTAAGGGAGGCAAGCCAGAAATAGTCTCAGCGTTAACAAAAAGACAATTTTCTAGGGTTTCTAAGACCATTCTTCATCGGCGTCGAGTCGTATTCCTCTCCATCTTCGTTACTGAGATTTGAGAACCTGAAATCTGAATCGCCTTTAAGAATAGGGCTTCGAATCTACCTTTTTATTACTTTGTTCTTCTTTTATTAGAGTTTCTGAATCGTTACCTTGATCGATCGTTTGAATTGGTTTTACATAATAAACTGAGACATATAGTGGTAGTTGAAGAGAGAAGAAAATAAGGCTCTGAGATTTAGATATGAAGCGATCGAGGAAATCAAACAGAGTTTCATGGGCCCCAGGAGTAAATCTATGTCAGGTATAGTTGCCAAAATCTTTCTGATCGACGTTTTATTCTTATGTGTTTGGTTTCAGATTCTGCTCATCTCAGGACTGAAACTCTATACGATGAGGCACTTTCTCCTTTTCACGATCCGAGTTTTTTTTTTCCCTTTAGTTCTTATCATAAAAAGTTGATTACTTGATACGTAAACCAGATGGCCTGTTTTTAAAACATAGAATCGATTGATGACAAAGTAAAAGTCTTTGTTTTGAACTTTTCACATATAATGATACCAAAAAGACATAAAAGGGAACAAGATAAAAGTAAAGATTGAATCTACATCAGTGCATTGTTTTTAAATTCTAAAAATCAATGATAATACTGCTATTGGTTAACTGCAGAATATAAAAGGATTGATCTCTCTGTCCTTCCTAATCCAAGCAACTCTCTCTCTCTTTTGGGTTTTTAAATTATTGATAAATGCTGCTTCAATCTTAGTGTCCCAATAAAGGGAAAGGAAACTCAATTAAACAAGGAACAATCAATAGTTTGATAATCCATATAAAAGACTTCACTACGTAATTGTTTGTCTTTTATATGAAGACACAAACCATGCTTTTGAATGTTATCTTGTTTGTCTGACAACCTGTTGTGAATACTGAATCTTAAACTCCAAACAAGAACTTATATTCTGTTACAAGAGAAAAACTACTGTGGTTTTGTCAACAACTGATTAAACCAGCACTAGGCCAAGTTTTTTCATCGCATACATTGTTAATCAGATGGGTATATAATCTGCTAGCATCACCGGTTGGTATTAAACTAGCAAGTGTTTTGAGTTTAGGCCTTCACTGCTTCCTTGAAATTATCATTGTCAAAATCAATGGCCTTCACTTCTTCTAGACCTATTTGTGGAATGATATTTCATTTTTGACACTAATTCGTGGTTTAAAAAATAGGTTAAGATGTTCATGTCGGAGGAATGTCCATCAACTGCTGGCCTGAAATCTCAAGAGAATCTTCAAGGAAAGCTTAAGCATTGTCCCCGAGGATTTGAAGTAAATCATTTGTCCCGTCCTTTGAAAAAGGAGAAAGTAAACCACATCCCTCTTATTAGGTGGAAAAGCCCTCCCAAGGTAAGGCCTCTTGTCACACATTTGCTTTAGAAAAAGAGAGAAAAAAAAAAAACTTATGGAATTAGTATTGGTATCGGAATCTGTAATGTAACAGTTTGTTACGAGTCCCAACTGGAGAGTTGCTGCTGGCGAAGAAAGTTCCGAGAAAGATCACCAAAGACTTAGGCAGATGAGAGCACCACGACTCTCTGCTATTCCACCTTGGTATATATATATATATATTGCGCTCTGCTTTTTTATGACTGTATGATTAGATCTTCTCTTTTAATTTTGCTATATTCATTTTTCTTGCATAAATATAGCCCTGAAGATCTCGCTGATGCCAAACGACATATTGATGATAACCTCACCCCTGTAGTCCCCCTCACTCCTATTGAAGACGAAGAAGAATCTGGAGATTCACCTGCAGGGAATATTCCAGTCAGCTTACAAACAGAAGAGGCTATTAGTCCAACAAGTCAAAATAACTCCAATTGTCAAACTCCTACTGTAGAAGTGCCTGTAATGGAAAAAAACCTGGCTGAGGTGAAGTTACCTGATGCAGGGGCAGATATTAGTGCGGCTGCTTCTGCAGCATTAGCAACAATCATGAAAAGCAACGACCAGGGTAGCCTTATCGACACCAATTTGCTTATTAAAATCCTTAGTGACCCAAAAATGATTCAGAAATTGCTTGATGATGATAAAACCAAAGCTAACTCTAGGATTTTGCCTGCCAATCCCGAGTCATTGTCTGTACTAAACCCGAACCAGCCTTCAAATGAGAATCAATGCAATGTTCCTGCAACAGTGCAACCCGTTCATGTTTCTGGTGTTCAAACTGCTCCTCGGAAGGATATCACTCCTTTGTCTGGAGTAAGGAAAACCTTTGCCCCATCAGTTATTCCTACATCACCCAGGTTGACGCAACGTTCTCCAATCACCGTCAGCAGTCATATGTCTGGTAATGGAAAATTCTACTATGTCTCAAACCAGATTCAACCTATATCAACTGCCATTCCATCCATAGCGAATGTAGGTCCCACATTCTCTCCCACGGTTAAAGAAGCTCAACCTGTGAAGGATGTGAACTACTATAAGAATCTTATTAGGCAACATGGAGAACAGGAGCAAACAATAGTGATACCGGTACAGGGACAAAATGGTAATCTCCTAAATCACTATGAACATATGAACATGTTACAAAGCATAAAACCTGGAAACTTGAAAAACGAGAACAAGAAAACATGCATGTTCTTTAACACTCAGAATGGGTGCAGAAGAGGTATTAGTTGCGCTTTCAAACACGATGCGTCACTTCAATGGCGTAATGATAATGAGAGAATCTATAACCATGACTATCAGTGTCAGACTGCAAAGAGAACGAGACTAAGCGGTGAAATTTATGGGAGGACTTGACCCGGTTAGCTTCACTTAGTCACAGTTTTGTAAGAAGCAAAATTTGAGTAGTAAATACGAGAAAAACAGCATTTTGTAGTCTTACACATTTTAGGGGTCATTAGAAAAGGGTTGGGATTTGGGGTCGCATTAGTTTTGAGGTTTGTGTTGAGGAAATCTTAGACCAAAAGTAATCGGTCAATTGAATAGCAATTAAATCTTGCGTGCAAGTGAAAGTAATATTATCGTTCTTGTCGTATTCAGGCCGCTATGTCCCTACGACTTGACCCCTCATGTGTTGTTTTCGAAACTGACCAGGATATCCACTTTGAAAGCCTTTTCCATCAAATCACTATATATCAATGATATGGTGTATGATTTTTACTCGGAGGAGTAAATTAACGATCGCTGATTGTCCTATTCGAAATGATTGAGATTAACGGTCGGTAAATTCATGATCGATAATCATAATACTTTTAAAATAAAAAATCTTATTAATAATAAATATATTGACGTTAGTGATAAGTTAATAATTATTAATGATAAATTTAATCCTATATTAAAATAATATTATTAAAAAATAAACTGTGATTAACGGAAATGCGACCGCTACTTAACTATTAAGTATCAGTTGGTTAATTCCATAATGATTAACCGATCATTCCATTTCTAATTAACTACTCAAACATTTGATTAAATGGCCATTGAATCGTTTGTTTATCCCTGATTGTTACACCAGATTTTATATACAATGAGATTTTTATCATTAACAAAACAAAAAAGAAAAAAAGAAAAAAAGAAAAGAAAAGAAGGCTCAATGCTATAATGACAAAAATTGCAAATGGTATGAAGATGGAATAGAGATCTAATACGATTCGCCAGCTGGTATTAATTATAATCGACTTAAAGCAGCGTTCACGATTATCAAAATGGGCTGCACGTATGACTCTCTAGTCCCGCCCAATTGAGCGATCCACGGATCACGGTGCTCCTCACCGACGGCCCAGTTCTTTAATATTTTTCTGAGAATAAAAATTAAAAATTAAAAATTAAAAATAAATAAAAAAAGCGCGTGTCACTCCATTCAAGCAGAGATTCAGAGGGAGCACGCACAGGGGCAGAGAACCGACTTTTCTCATCTCATGGATCACTGTTATTTATAAATCTCCCAAACGAAACGCATTCTACTACCACTCCAGCTCTCCTCAATTCTTCGCTGTCATTTTACTTTTCTTGAAGAAACACAGAAACGACAATGGCATCTGAGAACGACAGTTTTAGATCTGAACCCGGAACCGGTTCCGAACCTAACGGTGAAGCCCGCGCACCGTCGGATGAGCACCGCAAAGTGGCCCTGATTACTGGAATTACCGGCCAGGACGGGTCTTACCTGACGGAGTTCCTTCTCAAGAAGGGATACGAGGTCCACGGTTTGATCCGACGGTCCTCCAACTTCAACACTCAACGGATCAACCACATCTACATCGATCCGCATAACATTCACAAGGCTCGTATGAAGCTCCACTACGCCGATCTCAGCGACGCCTCCTCTCTCCGCCGCTGGCTCGACACCATCCGGCCCGACGAGGTCTATAATCTTGCCGCTCAATCACACGTCGCCGTTTCCTTCGAAATTCCTGATTACACCGCGGACGTTGTGGCAACCGGTGCTCTGCGGCTACTCGAGGCCGTTAGGTCCCACATTGCCTCCACTGGTAGGTCCCACATCCGTTATTACCAAGCCGGATCGTCGGAAATGTTCGGATCCACTCCGCCTCCCCAATCTGAGTCGACGCCGTTTCATCCTCGATCTCCTTACGCCGCGTCGAAATGCGCTGCTCATTGGTACACCGTCAATTACCGTGAAGCGTACGGGATCTTTGCTTGTAACGGAATCCTCTTCAACCACGAATCGCCGAGGCGAGGAGAGAATTTCGTGACGAGGAAGATAACGAGAGCCGTAGGGAGGATCAAGATCGGTCTTCAGAGCAAGCTGTTTCTCGGAAATTTGCAGGCGTCAAGGGATTGGGGATTTGCCGGAGATTACGTGGAAGCGATGTGGATAATGCTTCAGCAGGAGAAACCTGGTGATTATGTGGTGGCGACGGAGGAGTCGCACACGGTCGAGGAATTCCTGACGGTGGCGTTTGGGCATGTCGGCCTGAACTGGAAAGATCATGTGGTGATTGATAAGAGGTATTTCAGGCCAACCGAGGTTGATAATCTCAAGGGAGATGCAAGTAAGGCCAAGAAGGAGCTTGGCTGGAAGCCTAAGGTAGGATTTGAGCAGCTTGTGAAAATGATGGTGGATGAAGATGTCGACTTGGCTAAGAGGGAGAAGGTTTTGGTCGATGCAGGTTTCATGGATGCTCATCAACAACCTTGATCACTCAGGTCGTTTTGCATTCTTCTCTTGACTACTTCGTTTTCAAATCTCTAGTATTGTAAACCTGGTTTCAAACCATCACATCATTGTTTCTAGAGCAGAGTTCTATTCTTTGATTTCCAGTTTCTTATGTTGTTCACCATCACATCATTATGTTGTTCACCATTTTCTGTAATTTTGCGTTGTTACTTTTTAGCAAGTCTATACTTTTGTAATCACATAAGTTGAGATCCAATGTGATTCAGTCCTGTGTAATAACTATATATTGTTGCATTAATCAACATTATTAAAACAAAAAAATAAAACACCCATAAAGGAAAATATGCTAAAAAATGTGCAGGTTCGAAGATAGAATACACTGAGTTTGATAAATGACAAGATATTCTGATGCATCTGTAGATTCTGTACAATAAAGAAACAGATGTTTAACAATGTCTATGAATCTAACTTGGGTTGTACAGATGAGTCAAGGCTGCTTTCTGGGTTTGAAGTGGGAATTGCAAATAGTTTGGCGGATGATCGTAGAGGTTCTGGTCCTTCTGTGGCAATTCTTTTGCACATCGCATCACAATTACTTATAACCTCTGTTAACCTCCCTTTCAGCTCCCCAGTTTCAACCTGTAGAGAATGTACTGCATGCATTTTTTGAAGCAAAATTCAGTACAGATTTATGAGCTGAACCAAAGAAAAGTAGTACACAACATTTGGGAAATTTGCATCATTTCCTTTCATCATCGGGCTCACCTCCTGATAAATTCTGTGAAGTAGTCTTCATGGCCGAGACGGAGTAATTAAAATGTTGAAGAAGTTTAACTTCCAAAGCATCCACGACCTCTTTCTTGTTCTCTATCTCTTCCTAGATCAATCATGACACAAATTACATTGCACAAGGAAGAACACCCATTTCAAATTGAAGGGTACCATGCTGGACAAAAGTACCCAAATTCTTAAGATTATTTTCTGAGTCAAGAGATGCACCTGGTTTTTGCTTTTTTTTTTGGGCTTTCTCTTCTTGCCGCACAGGATATGTGGAGAAGAGCTCATGTAGAACCTTTGGATTCACAGTGCCTGTATAAGATCGAACACTTCATATTGAACTCTGAATCAGAAAGTAAAGCAATCGGAGTTATCTTGAGCTAGAGACGCTAACCTGGAGTTGAGGAAGACAAAGGCTTCCTAACCAAGATGTCGATCAAGCTACCCTCCGTAGGAGGCGATGTTATTATCGGCGTCGTCTACAATATAAAAACGAAACCGATACTAAATTCATCGCCATATCCCCAAACGATGAGAAAGAGAAAAGCAGGGAAATAATCGTACTGACAATTTTGAGGGATTTAAGGTCTTTTCAAAATAGGATCGGCGGCTTGAGATCGTTCCGATACGGTGGTAATTACATCGGTCGGCCTCTTCAGGCAAGATCAAATAATGGGCATCAGTGTTTCTAACAATATAATTATGAGGAATAATCGAAGATTAAGAGAAAAAGAATGATCTACCTGCGAATTTGAGAGGGTGGATTCAGAGGCACCCATGGCCGCTACCTCGAGTTCAGGCACTAAACTCACCGTTTCACACCCGCGCTTTTCGACTTTACAATTACAATTACATACACACTGGTTGGAGACAACTAGAAAAATAGTCTATTGTTTCCACTGGGATGGGCCGGGCTGATTTTTTTGATTGGGCCTGCATGTAGACCCATCCACGAATTTGCCTAAAAGTGGCTTGTCCATTTTCAGTGGGTTGATCAGGTGGTGGGAACCCTTAACGCGGTGGCGCGGAATTTTCTCTAGCCTTGAGGGAATCGACTTCAATCCCCAAATCCCATAAGCATCGAGGGTCGTTTGCGGTAGTGGAGGTTTAATCTGCATCAATTTAGAATGAGAACTCGTAATGCAGGAAATCCGAAACCGACTCCTCCGAAAAGGACACAGCCAGCGAGGAAGGCTGCCGCAAGAACTCCTCCGAACTCTGCTGGTTCGGAATCGCTATCCGCGACTCCAAAATCCACCGAGTCAAAGCGTGCAGCCGCGGTGAGAACGAGGCAGGCGAAGAAGAATGCAGCCTTGACAGCCACGCCGGTATCCGATTCGAAACCTGAACAGCCATCAGGTAGATACATTAACATTTCTCTGCTGAAAGAAATATCAAAGACTGAACTCCATGGAAGTCGTACTTACTGAAACGGAGTTTGGTTTCCGATTTGTGGTCCTGAAATCACAGCTCATAGGGAAGCTGAAATGGTAGAATAGTTGCTTTTGTTTCAGAGATTCTGTAAATATTAACGGTTTTTTTTTTCTTCCTTTTAAATTTATAGGTGAAGAGGTCGAAGCATCCGTTGATGTTACTCAAACGACACCATCTAAGAAACTTGCTACTTTTACAAGATCAGCCGCTGGGAGAGCGGCTGGGAAAATTAAAACACCTACTTTGATCAGTACAACACCTGAATCCATAAAAGAAACGGATGAAGAACATAAAGGGGAGGAAGAAATAATCCTTAAGGATGTGGAGATCAGTAAGGAGGAAGCGGATGTTGAAGACGTTGGAGAACATAAAGAGGAGGAAAAGACTGTCGTTAAGGATGTGGAGATCAGTAAGAAGAACCCTGTCGTTGAATATGTTAGAGATATTGCTGAGAAGGAAGGAATTGAAGAATCTAAGGAGGAGGACGAGAAAGTTGGGAAGGATGTGGAGATAAGTAAGGAGGAACCTGTTGTTGAAAATGTTGGAGACATTTCTGAGATGGAAGGAGTGGAAGAACGTAAGAAGGAAGAGATAGTCGGGAAGGACGTGAAGATCAATAAGGAGGAACTTGCTGTTGAAAATGTTGTAGAACTGGCTGAGAAGGAAGGAATTGAAGAAGCTGAAGTGGAGAAAGTGATATTTGTTAAGGATGTGGAGGCCAACGAGGAGGAACCTGATATTGAAAATGTTGGAGAGTCTGCTGGCAAGGAACAAACCACCATGGAAGTGGACCAACCTTGTGCCGAAGATATTGGAGAATCTGCTGACAAGGAACAAACTGTCATGGAAGTGGATCAACGTTGTGCTAAAGATATTGGAGAACCTTCTAAGGAGAAAGAAAGTTCACTGGAAGTGGGAATTACTCCTATTATAAACATTGAAAGTTGTCCCAGAGTAGCGAATTCTATCGATGCAGATGTCGTGCAGTCTTTGGCCAATGCGGAATCTAGTGGTACAGAGGTGGAAGATGAAACTTCAAAGGAGGCAACATATGTTGAGGTTCAGGTGGAGACAAATGTTCAGTCGGGTGATGTGGAACACAATGTCAAAGAGGAGCTGGAAGGGCAACAGAGCAACCCTGTAAATGAGGAAGATGGCAGAAATGAAGACGGGTATGATGATAAGGTTGACCTTGGGGAACATGGGGATGTAGAGCTTTGTGAGGATGATCCTGCTGAAGAAACTGATGCGAAGGAAGAGGAACAAGGGGAATTTTCTGCGCAAGCAAAGGAGCGAAAGATTAGGAAGGAGCATGAGATATTTGTTGGTGGGTTGGATTGTGATGCTATGGAGGAAGATGTGAGAAAGGTGTTTGAGAGTATTGGAGAGATAGTCGACGTTAGATTGCATAAGAACCCTTTGAATAATAAGAATAAGGGGTATGCATTTGTGAAGTTTGCAAATAAGGTGCACGCTACCCGGGCATTGGCAGAAATGAAAAACCCTGTTGTAAGGCTCTCTTGATTTATATATATATATACATATACTTGTTTTATCTCTGAATTTTCATACTTAATTCTCTACTGTTTTCAGATACGTGGAAAGAGATGTGGAACTGCACCAAGTGCGGATAATGACACATTGTTTCTGGGTAATATATGCATCACGTGGACAAAGGAAGCTGTAAGTAACTGCTACAAATGCACTACTAAAAATGAAAGTTTAAATATGAAGTTGTGTTTACCTTCTACTCTGTACACTTATCCTTGATAAAATGTGGGATGACAGACTGAAAAAAAATTAAAGGATTATGGCGTTGAAGGTGTAGAGAGCATCACTCTTGTTGCAGATGCACAAAATGATGGCTTAAACCGAGGGTTTGCATTTGTTGAATTTTCCTGTCATGTTGATGCCATGAATGCATACAAGAGGCTTCAACAACCTGATGCTATTTTTGGTCACCCTGAGAGAACTGCTAAAGTGGCTTTTGCTGAGCCCTTACGAGATCCAGACCCAGAGATCATGGCCCAGGTGAAGTCTGTCTTTGTTGATGGGGTTCCACCTCACTGGGATGACGCACATGTCAGGGAGCTTTGTCAAGGTTTTGGAGAAATTGTACGGATTGTGCTGGCCCGAAATATGTCAACAGCCAAAAGGAAGGATTTCGGATTTATTGATTTTTCCACCCATGAAGCTGCTATTGCTTGCATTGATGGTATCAACAATTCAGAATTCCGTGATGGAAACGTAAAGGTACCCGTCATTCAACAGGAACATACAAAGAAATACCATTGATAAAATAGTTTTTGATGAGTTTGTAATGGATTGATCATACTTTTCTAGGGGAAAGTAAAGGCAAGGCTCTCAAACCCTTCGCCCAAAACTCAGGCTTTGAAAGGTGGAATTTGTGGTGGGTTTCGAATTGGTCATGTTGGGGGAAAACCTTCTAACAATTTTGGTAATCAATAGAGTTTTATCTATATTTATTTGGCATTATCATTGGACGGTACAAATATTGATAATCAATAGAGTTTATTAGCAGAGCTCATCTCTCTTTTCGTTCAGGAAGGGGTTTTGTGAGGGGTGGACAGTCCTTCCTGCGGCCACACTTCACACATGGTCGTGTCTTTCATCAAGGTGGACGGGGTCAAGGTGGTAGATCAGGTTTTCCAAACAACTTTGAAGCAAATAATCCTTATCCTCAGTTTCTAGGGAGGCAAAATATTGGCAGAGGTAATGAAAACTTGCTTTTAGCTGTTGACAGCTCCTCACCACCCCACACTAGTAGGTGGTAGGGTAAGCTTAATTTATGTTGTCATCCAAACGCAGGGGAAAGCATGGGAACTTTCAGAGGTGGGCATTATGACACTGGCAGAGGTGCTACTGCTCCCACCCCATCAAGGTCTTTTCTTGTTAGGCCATGGCATAATGCTACTGATAGAGGCTATGGATTGGAGTTCTCTTCTAGGAGGCCTCCTTATTCTACTGAGGGATACTTCAACAGACCATTTCCTGGACAGCATTTTGATGATCCTTATCTCCATAATAACAATGCACATGGGATAAAGCGCCCATTTTCTACGATGGTAGGTTGGATCCTGTGTCTTACTTCCTTCATAGGTAACTTCATGATTTTAGTTCCAAGAATTTCATTACTGATTAAAAATCTGAACCGGTTTGTAGGACCATGATGCTGAGTTCATGGAGCCTGGTAGACTCCGTCAGCGATTTGATTATACTGATACAACAGCCTCGTTCCCGGGAAATAACTACAGAGGTATCAAATAATTTGTCTGCTACCTGAATAGAAATGAGTGCAGTTTGTCTATAAGTCTGACTGTCAAAGTGAATTTTTTGTTGTTTAGATGCACATGGTTCTGGTAGCAGTCGCTTCCCTCATGAGCATTATGGTCCAGATGTAAGAAATAATTCTCAGTATCGTGGAGTACCATATTCATCTAACCATGGTGCTGGACCACCTAATGGAGGTGGATACTACTATTAAGCTCCAGCATGTTTAACTCATAAATGGTGAATGGTAATGCCAATTCTCTTCAATTCTTATGCATTCAACCTTTGTTTCGTCCTTAAGCTTCTCACTTGATACTGCTGGCACCAATGATGAGACATGGCTTGCTCTTTCAAAAGAGGAGAATGTTGAACTTTAGTTTACAATTTACATTACCTAACCACTTCCCTAATTCGAATCCACTCCCCGCATTCACTTGTCCATTCTCAGAATGTAGGTTGTTATTGGAATATCCTCGATCTCTCTTTGTTTTCAGCCAAATTTCTGATTTAGGTTATTAGTTTAAGATCATGATTCGAGATCAAGTAATTATATGTCATAGTGTGGAGTAGACATGCCTTATGCCTTAAGTCTATCAACTCGAGGATTTTAGTATAGTTGTGTTAAATTTCAGAGTGCTTCCTATTATGTTTATGACGGATATCCTGGTTCAACTCTATGTGGTGATGATATAATCTTCAAGTTTGAAGGAAAAAGATATGGTGTCACTATCAAGTTTTTTGGAGATGGAAATGTGAATCTTCAACTTTTCTACTTTTCTTGATGTAGATGCAAGTGGAACCTTATCTATGTTTCTTGGAGATGCACTAGATACTATCTTGAAGTTTTAATGGAGGTATAAAAAAAAGATCAAAATGATCCCTTTTTGGCATAAGGACTATGTTGTTTTGATATGAATGTAAAATTTCTGATATTTGGTTATGAATAATGAGGATCACCTTTATTTCTTTAGTGTCTTCCTTAGAGAGTAGGAAGGCGGTTTGATGTTGAGGCTATCACTTTAAATCTCAGGGGCTACTGTTTTCTGCTTATGGCTATAGAGATAGTTTATTGTCCCAAACTCTTCTTCATTCTTCACGGTATTACTCCAGTAGAAGCTGAATAGAATTTTGATGCGTTCTATTTGAAGTTGATGGTTACTCGGTTAGATTTTTGATATCATGAACAGTTTCTGGTGCCTGTTTTCTGGGAGAGCAAGTGTTAGATCAGGTTGATTTTTTGAATTCCAGTTTCAGGTTGCTATCTATTATCTGAGATCCAGTCTGGCCTTCTAGTTGAGATAAGTTTCTGTTGGTATATGACTATTAAGTTTATTGCACTGAACAGCAGTTGGGACATAATCGAGTTTGTAAGATTATTTTGTAGAGAGGTGAATAATTGATCCTTCTTTTTTGATGTGTGAAAAGAATATCCTTTACTTGGCAATTGAGTTTGATTACCAAACTATCAGCTAGAGTAGCTTAGTTTTTGTTATCACCTTCGAAAGTTCTTAGATCGGTGCTCCTACTTGCAAGCTTGTTTGATGATTTAGATTAAGGCCTCTCCATAAAATGTTATTCTGAGAAACAAGAAGAATTAATTAGGTCAGGTGAAAGCAATTCGGTCCATCATATAGAACAGGTACTTTTATGTATAGCCAGTACCACCAATCTGTGAATGAAAAAGTTGACTATCCATTCATTCTTGTGAATGTGCATTTAACACATGTATGATGTATAATTGTAATTAGAGTTGTTCTTGAAGATGATGACTATATTATTTTGATAGAAATCAATTGTAATGTAATTGATGAACACAAGTATTCAACAATTCCCCGACCTCTTTGTGGATGTCCTTGATTTCATTCTCTCCTCTTGGTATTTTTTAACTGGTTTTCTCATGCTGAATTCATTTGGCAATGACATGTAACATTCTTAGCCTACCCTAGAAGAATCTGATATGTTTCCTCAGTTTGTAATACAATTCTGGTGAGTTTGATTCTTCAGCATTCTTATGTTTTGAATTATATACCTCGGAATGTGAGAATATTTTGAAGTACACTGTTTTTGCTGGTTGACATTGTGTTAATAATGACTCGTAGCCCGATTAAAAGATAAATTCTTACAATTCATGTATTATTTGATGAGAAATCATAATGTGTATATTTTATTCCTGTTAAATAATATGATTTTTATTTGTTAAATATAATTTCTTCTAAATGGAGAGAGAGAAAGAGTAATTTTAATGAATATTAAAAAGAGAAATTAAGAGTTTAAAATTTAAAATAATAATTTAAATTAAATCATAATTAACCCCGTAAGTGGGTTTTGGTAGGAAGCCCAACCCCGAGACTGTCTCTTCACAATTATAAAAACGATGACGTCATCATTATTCGTGAGGATGACGATTGCAATCGATAATGGTAATAGTAATTACTATATAGTTAGTTTATTTCTTCTAATGACTCGCGCGTCGTCATCAGTATCTTACGATGTACGGTAGTCGCGCGTTTCTTTTTGTTCTCTTCATCTCAGCGGATCACGAAATTCAGGTAGGTGCGCTCATCTCTCTCTCTCCGGCCGAAGGATTCCATCTCACTCAGGTAACGCCATCGCTCATCCATCATTTACTATTTCTTTCTTGTTCGCTCTCTCGTTCCCTCTCGCTCACTTGTTCACTCTCAGTCACAGCTGCCCTAGATTCTCCGAAACGGTGATGTTAGGGATCTGGTCCCGCCACCGGCAATTATTGGCCGATGCTGCACTAAACAGCTCTATATTGAGAGAGATTTGCGTTTTATGGCTTCTTCCTTTTTGCCACCTGGTTAATCCTTTTCGTGTATGCATTTCAGGTCTGACCCTGCTTTTAGGTGGTGTTTGATCGATATCGCAGGTTCATATCTCTATTTCTGTTAATCTTTTAGTTCATTTCTCTGATTTTTTTTTGTTTTGATAGTTGAGGTTATATAATCCTAATCCTATCAAATTAGGATTGTATAACTTTAACGTACGTGCAATTCTTGTAGTTCGGATCATATAAAAAATTAGGATTATCCATATAATCGTAGTAGCTAATTCCGGTTCTTTCATGTAAGCTTATAGTGTAGCATAGAACCATGGCGTTCCAAATAGCTATTTAGGGCATACCAGAAACCTTTGTTTATAGAGAGAGAATTGCAGGTTTTATGTTGTTAAGGTGATAGTCGAATCTTGAAATTCTTGTCACGAGTGCTGATTATGCTTCTTCCATGTAAGCTTATAATGTAGCATTGGAGCTTAATGATGCATGGGTCACTTGTAGTTATGTGTAGGTTTGGCTGTTATATATGTATATAATATGGATGTGAAAATTAGGCTTAATTAGGCCTCTTGCCTGAGAACTGGAAGTTAATTTTGATATGTCAATTACGATGCATTGGGTGTTTAGGGTTGAAAATCCTCAATTTAGGGCGGAAGTGACTGGAGTGTATAAGATTTTGTTTATTGTTACTCGCTTTCTTGTTATTGAGTTTGAATCGTGTCTCATGGGGAAATGAAAATTGATTCGAGATTTTTTCTTTTTTTTTTTTTTGTGCAAATTTTCTTAGTCTACACAAATGATGTATACCACTCATATGGTCACATTTAAGATTTTCTTTCAATTCTAACTTAGTTCATTGTCGTGTAACTATTTGAGAAAAAATCACAAAGCTTAAAGTTTATTATAGTTTTAAAATTGAGGACCTTTTTGTTAGTATTTGCGAACCGATTGTGATAATAATTATCCTTCTTTTTGGTTTTTTATTTTATTTTTCTATATCCCCGTGGAGGAGAAAAAGGGGAAGGGGTACATAAACACAGGCGGCACTGTGCTCTTTTGTTACCTTGATAGTTTGTGAATTTTGCTCGTTTTCTATTTATTCTCTTATAATTCACCGGTATAGTTTACTTCAGCGGTATTTTCCAATTTATGCTGTTTTAAAATGGAGAACTCTTGATAACAGAATAAACAGGTCCTGGAGAAAAAAGTGTTGTCAATGCAAATTATTGTATATTGAAACATCTTTTTCAATGCAGTGATGTCTCCTCTCATAATGTCTCTTCTATATGTGCTCACTCATTATGTCGAGAAAGTGCAAGTACAGGACATATAAATACTGGCGATACCAGTTAAATTCAGGTAGTATTACCACTAGTTATTGTGTGTTAATTCTTCATGTTTATGTAAAGTAATATTAGCAGATATGCATGTATACACTTGTTTAAATATCGAAATGATTAGATATTTGAACTTTATAGTGTTGAGAGAGTGGTAAAAGCTTTTGGCTGTTTCGACTTCTGTGATTCTGATGGTCACTCTATTGCCATGCGATGGTGGGTTTGTATTCTAGGTACTACTATTCTTTGTAATCATCTTATCATCTGTACGGTATATCTGACCTTCCAATTCCTACGGGTACTGATAGGATTTGTTCTTTCAGGTGTTGCTTGCAACGGTGAATGTTATTATGTTGCAAGTTTTACAGAAGCAGATGGCAAGCTGCGCAGGATATTGCTGAGGAAAGTCTTCGTGCTTCCTATTTTTTTGTTGGAAGTTTCTTCTTTTTTTTACTCCCTTCGGCCATGGATTCTATCTGAGATTGCTTTTTCTTGTTGGTTTGTTTTATTTTTGTTGATTGATTTGGGTAACTGTCGTGGTCACGTGGCTAGTGGCTAAGGCTAGGCACTGCATAGGTGTGCAGATAGGTGTGCAAGATATAATCACATTGTCGGCCAGTTCCCAAACACTGGCTACTGCCCCCATTCGTTTCAGAGCATAGACAGGCTTAGGCGACATGTAGGACGGCTAATAGGCCTGTGTAAAATCCACCAAATGGCTAAGGCCAGTATTTCTACTGACAAATGGCTTAATCTAAACGTGAACTAGTCGTGAAAGAAATTGAAATGTAATTCATAACTGATAAATACATTAAAATATATGGAATTCTGCAAAATGATATTACCATACAAAAAAATTTTACCTTTTGGGGTTACTTTCGGCCCGGTTACTTTTTATGAGGACCAATATTTTATTGTGGGCTTTTCGGCCCATTTCTCTATGTATTCGGGCTTCATCCGGTTACCACAGTTCTTTGTTTTGGGCCATTGAGGGCCCATCTGCTTTATATATGGGCCGATTGAAGCCCATGGTTTTATTTTGTGACAGTTACGGTCCAATAAGAAAGCCACGGCCGGCCCATTTCTGTTGTATTTGGGCCGAATGAAGCCCACGATTCTTTATTCTGGGCCATCGAAGGCCCATTCCTTTCTACTAGGGCGGACTGAAGCCCATAATTTTTTATTTTGGACCAGTGACGGCTCATTTCAGTCCTTATTCGGCCGGACGTAGCCCACATTTTAAGATTTGGGCCTTTATCGGCCCACTTACTAGTTGGGTTGCTGATCATAGCCTACCATTTTCGGAGTCCTAGCAACCCATTGTTTTCTCTTGGGCCGGGTTGGTCACATTTATTTTTACACTGGCCCGTAATACCAATTTTTTTTTTTTCGAAACAAGGCCTTTTTTTATAATAATTGGGCGGAGTACAAAGCACTATACTTTGCCTGACGACATTCTTTCGTTATTTCATAGCAGTAAACTTTTTACTTGGTGTTTGCGGAGTGGAGTGGGAAGAATTTAATAAAAACTGAAAGGCGTACTATTTCGTCCCCGGGCTCCCATTCAAGTTTATTTTTGAGCCGGCAGCCGGCAGCTGGCAGCCGACAGAGTTTCTAAAACCCCTACCTATTTTATTACAACGTCGCAGCTAAGAGATGGCATGCTTTAGCCGCTGAAAAGCAGATGGGAGGAATTTTCTTCTGGGTAGGGACTTTATACACAAGCAATAATGGAAAGAAAATAAATAAAAATAATAACAACACCGTGGGATTCCATCCGAACGGTACGGCTCCTAACCTGTCCAAACCAATATTGAGGATTGAGAAAGCATAATGATCTCATGGTAGAAAAGCTTCCACGTCTTTTCATCAGCCCCCGCGTTTCTTTTCATTAAAATGATGCGGAGGCTTTCAATCCTCGACATTGGTTTGGACAAGTTAGGAGCCGTACCGTTGGAACGGAATCCCACCTCGTGCTGCTCATCATAATGAATCACATTTGCTCCTTTCCTGCGGTACAACTCCTAAAAAATGCAACACGAGACTTGTTAGCAAACGAAATGAAATCTTCTGAAGTAGTAAACCTCCGTAACCATCATGCTGATCACCCTATCATACTTCTTCCAAACAAATAATCCATACACTAGAAGTTACCAGCATCGTACAAGAAATAGGTCAGCGATATAGATTATATTTCAGAAAAAATGCATAATTTTACCTTACAAAATGTTAACATTGGACTAATATGAATCTCCCATTATCTTGGTTAGTGATGAGATTCAAGATTATAGATGCTCAAAGAAAATTATGGTAATACGCTACTCATCACCGACCAACTTATCTATTTCTTTATGCCATACCTTCCACAGTCACAGTAGAGGCCAGCTTCAATTTTTCCTTCGCCACGAGCTTCGCTGTACAATGAAGAACCATTCAGATATACAAGACGTCTATCTTCATCATTTGCTTGGGTGTGAGGCCCGTGGGATTATCCATTCCTGATTAGTGTCTACAGAAAAGGAAAGAGAAAGATAAAAATTGCAAAATTGACGAGACTAAAGATCAACTGCCTGGTTTTTCTGATCACAGAAAAGCATGACTGAAAATAAAGCAAGCTGAAATCATTCTCTCTGCGCAGAAAAACATGACACAAAATAGAGCAAGCATGAGTCATTTTATTTCTGCACAGTACAACAGGATACAAAAAATGCAGAGCCGAAATCAACCTCAAAATGCCTACAAATTGAGTTCTAGGCCAGAACACAAAATAATGCAAGAAGAAACCATTATTTACTTAACCGTTCACTGGAGAAATCGACAGGACATTAACGAAAACGCATTCTAACTTCTTCAGACTCTATGGCAAGCACTCTGAACTTTTCATGCTAACAATACGCTAGCATCAAATCTAATTCACTGTGGACACTGAATTTTGTGATGGAAACTGAATAAATACCTCACTAGGACTCCATGATGGCCATGACAATGACAAGATTCACGATACCAGCTCATACCGTGCTATCCTTCGAACTGCCGTAAGTTTTAGATCCGAAAATGGAACGTCCACCCTAGGTCTCCGCGGTGATCCATAGATCTGGAACATTGCTAGGGTTTAGCTTTATGGCAATGTTCCACGATCAACGTTAAATACATTGTCGTGCGAAGCGTCTTCATCGCTGAAGTTCCGTAGAATTGAATTTGGAAACGATTTGTTCTCCCCGCCAGCGGAGAAAAGTTACTCTAGCATGCTCGCAAATCGCAACACGATTCGGCCATTATAAATGGTTTATAAATGGGGCTTGAGAATGAGCCCGTCAAGTATCGGACTGGACAAAGCCTGTTACTATATTCTCAAACGGTCAGGGGCACATACGTAATGTTACAGGCCCTTCCTTGCTGAGACAGCTACATAAACTTCCCTCTCCCGCTACGTAATCTTTGCTTCTTCATTCTCAACTTTTTATTGTCTAAGATTCGCAGAAAGCGAACTTCCTTTCTACCAGCCAACCAAATTGAAACATTTCGTAAAGGAGAAAGAAAAGTCTGGCACTTCCTACATAGCAAGGTTCAGTCTTTGTTGTTTCGATCAAAAAGCCCTCAAAGAGGAAGAAAGGGCAGCTTATATGGGATGCAGCATCAACACGGCAACAGCCTACGACCTGAAACCCACCTCAAAAACCTCTAAACGTCGTTATAATATCAATATCAACCCAAAAAGAGTAGAAGGGGGAAGAATATCCCTAGCTGAAATCTTGTACTCACTAAGATGAGAAAAAAGTAATCACTTCTTGGACAATGATTTCACTACAATAGAACAATCTACAGTCGATTAAAATAAACTTTACAGTCCCAGTATAGAACCATTCGAAAGAATCGAAACCCAGTAAACCCAGCCACAGAAACAATATCTAGTGATTCATTTAAAATCAAAGTTCATATATTCTGTAATAAAGTTGCAAGGTAAAAGCAAGTTGAAGAAAAATACTCTCACAAGAATTTCACAATTACATACCATGACATGAGTATCAAAACCAGATTAAGATAGAACTAGAACTTCTGTCATACAAGAATACAAATGTTAATATATCTAATGCAGCATTAGAGTAAGTCTCACCATAATAGAGTATGAATTTGATGAAGAGAGACTAAACAACAAGAAGTTGTTATTGTACAAGAATAAAATGTGAATTCATCAGGATTCGGAAGCAGCTAAATGCTTCTTAACAGCATCTGTAGATTGATGAGCAAACATTTTTTGCCTAAGCCTTACGTATGGGTATCCAACGAATGACAGAAAGTCGGCAGGCTTTGAGAAGGAAACTATTTCATACCATACTTGGTTGTTCCTGTCCAGCTCGATAGAGAAGCGTTCTTCTCCAGCCTGCTCAGGTGAAATTCTACCCAATTAGGAACTGCAGGATATGTCCCATTCATGGCAGTTTAGCAAAACAGTGAAGAAAAAACTAACCAGAAGGTGGCCTTGAAGGGTACCACTTTCAAAACTGAAAGACGCCATATTGTTCTTGTTGTCTGTTCTCTTATTATCATGTACAGAGACAATCTGAAGAGGCATCACCATCCATGGAAAGAACTCCTTGAGGCAGACGCCAAACTTAGTTCCTTTTTGGACAGGAGTCATGGGATTAACAAATGCCCAATTCAACCCAAAATGCCTAAAAAGACAGTAATAGACATTAGAAGGGCGTAATTAAAATTTCCCAAATAACTAAAATGCTACTTGCCAACATTCGAAAAATTTAAGTATCGAGACCTCCAATTCTGAAGAGCAGTCTTTCCCTTTTCGTAAGTTTCAAGACCAGAACCAACACAACTACGAGCATGGTTGAGTAGGAAACCATCTTGTGAGAGCTCCTTGTCTTCTTGGAGAAAAGAAAGGGGCTTAGCACTAATTCCTCTGTACTTATTGCTATAGTTGAAATCGCCTGACCTGGTGATGATAACTTATTAGCATCAAGCAGGAGTAAAAGAAACAGAGGGAATACTACAAGTTTCACAATTTTTTGCAGAGAAAAAGAAAAGAAAAGCAAAAAAGCTGATGGTTTCTAACGCTCCTGCCTGTCAATACAAGCCTTTTGTTCTTGAGGAGATGGGCAACCCCAGAATAAGAAAACCATCTCTACCGAATATAGCAGTAACCTTCAGACAAAGGAAAAATAAATAAATAAAAGATCAAACAATATGTCATGCCTATGGGTCAAGTTGTTCAGATACATATACTAAAGTGACTCCAGACTCCAGTATGCAGGAGTAGACAGTGGACTAGGTTTTTACTTGAATGTTTAGTATGCATGCAGTGATAGAACTATCAAATAAGCATGAATTTAGTTTCTCCCTCTCTTAGACACTTCATCGAACATCCTGTAGGCAAGATGAAAGATAGTTCTAGAAGCAAGAAACAAGAAGCACGAACTGATTTTGGGGGGGGGGGGGGGGGGGGGGGAAATACACGATGACGCGAGATGAAATTCAAGAATCCAAGGAATAATCTCATCAAATCATGGAACGGTATACTGGAAAATATCAGGAGACTGAGGAAAAATGAGAAACTGAATTGCAGGAATTAGAGCAAGAAAAACGAAATTGTGTTTTCAAAGGAGAAGAAAGAAAAGAAGAATTGGTACGGGAGCGAATAAAAAGTGGGGGAGAGAGAGTACCTGATAATGGAGAGAGGGCGAAAAATGCACTGAGAAGAAGCAAAGAAGCCACGGTGAAGTAACGATGGAGATGGAAGGAAAGAAGGGTATGTATGTGTTTATCGATCGTTGACTTTTGAGTTCTGTATATTTAATTATGGTATTTATGGATCGCCAACCCTATATATATGTATATAGTTTACGATTAGTCGGTTAGGAGACATACTTAAGAAGCGCCAACCCAACTATAATAAGAAAAGTGACAACATGTAGTTTTTCAATAAACCGATGTGTCGTTTTTTGATCACAAAGGCCTGTACGTTGTTGGAGACTTGGGAGTCCAAGACCTCGACATGAAGAGTTGTACACAGTCCAGGGAAAGCCATTGATGATTAGGAAACCAAGGTATTGAGAAATTCTCGGTGATATTTATCTTTAAAAAGAAAAAGGCTTGTTGAATTACGTGGAAAGAATTGGTTGGTTGTTGAGATCAGTTTGGTTTGCCCAGTACAAGTGCGTGGAAGATAAAATGAAAGAATGAGAGCATAGAGAATGGAGTGGACAAAGCAAGCATGCCCAACAGGAGACGGTGCAAAGAAGCATATCATGCATGCTAGACAAAGACATCCCAATGCAGGCCCACCAAGATACCCGACCCGACACTACTACTCTTAACTCCATGCTTGCTGACCGCTCACCATCATGCTTCAATCATATTCCTACCTTGCTTACTTTTACCTATATATTATTACTCATTACCATATACTGTTAGGTCAATTCAAATGAGGGCATGCTAGAGAGAAGAGAAGAGTGTCTTCATTCAAGAACACCAACCATATATGAAATAATTATCTTTAAATCTTAATTATTACTAATCAGCATCCATTGCCAAACCCTAGCAAGCTAACTAGCTCTCACCATCAACACGATGTATATATTTATATCATGAAGATTAACCGTTTTTCAAATTATATACACAGTCCGATATCATAGTGATCGGATGTAGAATTATTTAAGAACCCATCGAGCTTTTCCCCTTCACCGTCAACCCGGCCGGTACTATTCTGGATCAATGACAGTATCTCCAAATCCGAGCTACAATTATTGTTATCATTTGCTCCGAAGCAGCAGCTAATTGATTGATCCCCTTGATCGAATCCATCTTGATCATGACTCAATTGGGACGCAACAAACTTGTCAAGGGCCCTCCAATCAGTCACTTGTTTGCTCTTAATTACAACATTGTTGGTGCACCCAGCTGATGATCTATGCTTCTCACCCTCTTCTAACAACTGATCCTTTATTTCAACATTATAATTACTTTGATCTGATGATATGAATGACATTGAGCTCGGTGTCTTTGGTATTAACTTATCAAGAGATGGGCTCTCTAGCTCAGGAAGCTCTCCAAATTGATCAGCAGAATATTGCTTTCTATCCACATCATCACGACGTTCATTCATCTCTTGCTTACACGTATTATGAGGTTTCCTTGAGATTATAAATTGTTCGATTGGATCAACCACCATGCTAGATTCATCGTACAAGTAGCTTGATCCCCACCCTTCAATCGCCTTTCCTTGGCCATTGATTCTCTTCTTGAAAGCTTTGCAAACAACCCATCCTTCTTCCTACATAGTAACCCAAAACAAAAGTTAATTAAATTGTTAATCCTTAATTAGCTAATCTAAGACTAAGTACTTATCTAAACTTGTATCTTTATCAACCGTAAGTAAGTTGATCTATATATACATACGTACGTAGACTGTAGACAATATATAAAACACATATATAGTTAAACCTTACGTATAATGAAGATATAACCATACCATACACTAATGTTACGGATCCTAGGATTCATGAAACAAACTTACTGGATTATGAAGAAGAAGAAGAAGCATTCAATGAACCTTTTAGAAATCAACATGCTGTGTAATAATTATGAAAGAAGAACGATGAAGATTATGTACACATAAATTTAACTTCAGATTTCAAGGATATATGTATATGTATATCGATCGAGGAACCAGATGAATATGTAGTGTGTGAAAAAATTATTAACAATTAACAATAAATGAAGCTTGCCTGTGAACTAGGTCCATTGCCGTTGGATTCAAGTCGGTATTCATGCAAGATCCAGTCCGTTTTCTGGCCGTTTGGGGCCCTCCCTTTGTAAAAAACAAGCGTTTTCCTCATACCAATAAGTTTGATCTTATTATCGTACACGGCCTTGTCTCTCCCTGTTGCCTTCCAAAATCCAACCATTGTTGCTCTATTTGTTCTTGTCCCTGTCGGATATTTCTTATCCTTATGGCTAAAGAAATACCATTCCTTCTCTTCTTCATATCCGATCCTACACCTCTCTGCATTCATCCCAGTCAGATTAATACAGCTAGTCTATTAGCTAGAAACCCTAATGAGGAAAAAGAATATGTATCGCAATTATGTTTACCTTGGAGATCCCATGGTTCGATCCTATACAGATCTATGTTCCTAATAACATCAAGATCAATCTTCTGCAAAGCAACCTTTTTCTTCAGATAATATCCAACCAGCTCTTCATCCGTCGGATGAAACCGGAATCCAGGCGGCACCGTGCATGATGATTCTAATGACTCCATCAAGCTCTACCTATCTCGCTTGCTACTTGATCTTTCTAAATTCCAAAGTTACAGCATTAAGTTCATGACCATTCTAAGATAGCCTTAAGTACTAAACTGTATCGTGTTTAAATCACATAGAAGAGCCAAGAAAGTGAAATGGTTAGGAAACTAGTTCAATCTCGCAGAGATTAATTACTTATATATATACATAAGAAGGGGAGAAGAGAAAGAAAGTGGGCAGCAAATATAAAGGTGACAATGTGTTGTGAAATATAACACCCACCGAATACTTTGTTGATCTCTAGGGTTGGAGATCAAGGGTAAATAAATAAGCGCATGTTTTTTAGCTTGTGAAAAACAAAAGTGAACATAATTTACAGAAACAATAATTCTTACTTTCTTGGTAATAAAAGGTACTCGAGAAGATGAGAAATGGATATAAAAAATAAAAATAAAGGAAATCATGAAAGTACTTTTTTCTTACCAAAAACAAAACAAAAAAAAAAAAAAAAAAAAAAAAGGGAAATTTTCAAGAAACAAAATTGAGGGGAGATGAACAAACGGACAAGTAGAGGGTTTGTGGTAATGATGTTGTCTAGTGTTGGGTGAATGGTGCGAATGATGCATCAAGAACGGGGTTTTGATCATGACTAAGTAGTTACGGCATTAGTTTAATCTAAGTGATATTATATTATAACACTGACAAATTACATAAAGTAATAAAACAACTGGTATCAATACGATTAATATAGTGCCACGTTTAGAAAGTAGCTAGACACAACACAGAGCAATTGGATAACATGAGTAATTAGAAGGAATTCTTATCATGGTCAGTTTTGTATTAATAATTATTGAATTTTTTTTAAAACCATAATGGAGCCAAGAGAACGGACAGAGAGGAGGGGGTACTTACTTACTACTAGTTGTACACTATCTGACTAGATGACGTCATCGCGGATTAGCACGCGTTTCTCGAAAAAGAGAGAAATATGCAGTTCTTCTAGTTGCTACTAATCTGTATTGGATCGAAGCTTGGTTTATTGAGAAACGAGAAAGGAGAAGAACTAACTCTGAAACTGAGACTGAGGCTATACTGTCTCATCCTAGAAACGAAAATGGTTTCCTAAATCTCTCTGTCTCTTTGTCTCTTTGTCTCTTTGTCAAGAAGTTTCATGTCATATTTGATCATGTATTAGATTTGAATAGTATATAGCTGCTGAATGCTGACCAAACATCATTATTCATTAAGGGGGTGTATATGTTTAGTAACTTTAACCAGTTTAACATGACATTAGATAATCAACACTTTCTAACTAAGCTAGGTAGCTCGCTAGCTATACCTACTTACACTTTCATACAAGAACTAACAACAGTGTAGAGAGGAGGAGGAAGAAGGAAGAGATAAATGAGAGCAGCAGCAGTAGTAGTAGTAGTAGGAGTAGTAGATAGGACCGCTTGATTGCGCATGGCGGCATGGGTTGATAGTTTGTCTCTAGTAGGTGACGTCACGTAATGGATCACTAATACTACTATTACTACGTCGTTTAAAAGAGGTAGAACCAGTAGCTTTTACGTTAATATCAGTTACCAACAAGTCCTTTAGCTTTAAAATAACAGAACGGGAGTAAAGAGGGAGGTTGATGAGAATATTAGGACGTGTCTAAAGAGGGTCCGTTTTGTGAAGTGGATGCGTAGTCCACGTAGGAAAGTGGGACCGTAATCAAGCGGCGGACCACATCATTGTAATCATGCGAAACCCCGAAGTGGTCCCCATGCCTTTCCCCTCTGTAGGTAGGGCTCTGTTTTTTATACTGGCCTGGCTTATAAGCAAGCATCCTTCTCAGTCTCGTTGCCACTTTTTTTTTTTTTTTTTGTCTGTCTTTAATTAAGGAAGTAAAATATAAAACGTGAAGATATTTTGGGGTTTGAAGAGGTAGCGTAACCAGCAAAAGGGGAATATTTTTGTTTTCATGGGTCGATATCAATCTGCTGATGTAATTCCTAATTTTGACTTTGACCTCTCACCCAACCCTTTCTCAACCTCTCTACCTAGTTACGACAAAGATCGAGTTACAACTTTAAATAAATAAATAAATAAATAAATAAATAAAAAATAAAAATCAAATGGGCCAGACCATAGTTGCTAAACGTATGGGCTGGACTTTAAACATAAGAAACAATTTACAATGATTACCGAGAGGTAAGAATCGAAGCCCAAGTTTGGTTCCCTTTTATCAGTTTAAAAGAGAATCTTATCGCCTTTTTTTTTAAACTAAATTTTATTAACTAACTTGAAAATAGATTAATCTTAGAATTAAAATATAGAATTAATAAATGATATAAGAATTTTATCTAGAAAGCATAAACACAGTTTTCTTGACTCTAAATAAATACATCTAAATAGTTTTTTTTTTTGCAAAATGCACGAGTTAGATATTATGAGATTCAAACATTGTGAAAAACACAAGCAGAAGCCATGGAAATCGTGGTGGCTGAAAATAGAGAAGGAGGGGGTGGGTTGCCTCGAGAAAGAGAGAAGAAGAAGGGGTTGGGAAAGTTTTGTAATTAAAATAAAATTTAAGGATTAAAAGAGAAGTAAATGGCACTAACTGGTAAGGAAAATCAGGCGGTAAAAATAAAAAAATAAAAATGCTCGTCAAAGATCTACCTTATCCCCATGCTATTCAAATAACTCCGCAAATGAAAGGGTAAAAAATTCAAGATCAAGCATGCATCAATCAATTCTTCAGAGTCTCAATCCACTCTCTGTCTCTGCTTTTTTTTTACCTCTTACCTGCTAAGCGTTAGTGGGACCTGAAGCTTCGGGCCCCATCGTCGTTTTTCATCAGCTGACTCATAGGAATAATAAAAAAAAAAACATAAAAATCCCAAAGTGGGACCTACAGTAGAGATCGCTTATGGCCCGCTGGCTTACAGTGCCCAATACTCCTCTTAAAAAGACGGTTCTCTTATGATTTTGCCAGGTTGTACACACCTTGGAGCCCACAATAGTAACGGCTACTGCATCTTTTATGAATTTTTTATAAACTGCTGCAGATACAGGCACAGGTGTGAGGCCACGTGACAGACAGAGAACTAGTCACTAGCAACGCATTTGGCGGGAAAACCTCCTACGGGTGTCCTTAGGGGGGGGACCCCAACCGAAAGCGTCGTGTTCCGCCCGTTCTTGTTCTTTAACTGCGGCCAAATCGTTGACGAATAAAACTCTTTTTAACTTTTATGTTCTACTATTTTACCATTTTATGGACCCCTACCAATCACCATCCCTCCTCAAAGCTAGCATTCGGGTAAATGGCAGAAACGTAAAGTTAACAACGACAAGCAACTCAAAAAAGAAAGAGAAGAAGATGCAGAACAAATTACAAGAAGAAAATTCCTAAAATAATCAGCCACTTGCAATTCGAAATGCAAAAATCGTAAATTAAAACAAAATAGTTAATTAATGTTCCGAGACCGTGAAAATTTTCAATTTATGCTGGAGAAGGTTGAGAGGTAGGATCAGCGGAAGACGGAATATCGGGCCCAACCCGACAACCTTCGAGCATGAAGACAATGTCAGTCATTGTGGGCCGATCAAGTGGGTCGGGTGCGGTGCAAAGCAGCCCGACTTTCACTCCAAGCAAGAACTCCTCCCATTCCGATGATTCCGGGTCAAGCTCCAACAAACCCGGCTCCAAAAGCTCCGTAATTTGACCCCTTTGCAACTGTTTCTTAACCCACTTCACAATATCCTCGTCTTGCGTAAACATCACAGGCCTCTTCCCCGTTAACAATTCAAGCAAGACAATCCCAAAGCTATAGACATCTGACTCCTTTGTGGCTTCTCCCGTCAACAAAGCTTCGGGAGAAACATAGCCCAATGTCCCAACTGATGTGGAGCTTGAGGCTGCATCGGCCGGGATGGCAATTGTAAGACAGTCCAGCCCAAAATCGGACAAATGGGCCTCAAAATCTGCATCAAACAAGACGTTTTGGGGCTTAACATCACCATGAACAAGGGTGGCCGTGTGGAGAAAAGCTAGCCCACGGGCTATTCCGAGAGCGATGAGGTGGCGCATGGGCCAATTGAGGACATGACCATCTTGGTGTGATGCTTCTTGAAGGAGGGTAGCTAGATTTCCATTTGGCATGTAGTCATATACCATGAGTCTTAAATCGGGCGGGCCTGCATAGTATCCTCGAAGAACGGTTAAGTTTCGGTGCTTGACTTTCCCTAATGATTCAGCTTCTTTCCGGAAAGCATTTTCATCTAGTGATCCATCAGGAAGGCGACGAATTGAGAGTACCATTCCATCATTATAACAAGCCTTGAAAACTAGACCATAACGTGATCGGCTAAGTACATTTTCTTCATCAAATTGCCTAGTTGCTTCGATGGTTTCAGCTAATGTGATCTTGTTATTGAACATTACAAGCTTTGGCCCTCCACTGTCGGTACTGCTACGACCTCCACTTGCTCCTGAGCTTGCCCTTGCCGGGCTCCGCTTTTTCTCCCCGGAAGCTGCTTCTTTCAGCTTCTTCCTCCACCACCATAAGAGGCTGAATATGAAGCAGCAACACAATGAAAGGACAGAAGCTCCAATAACAACAACTACAATCAGCAAAATCAGCTTCTTCCTTCTGTCTTTATTTTCTGTACTCTCACATTTCTGACCCAAAGGCTTTCCACATAAACCTGAATTATTCGCAAAAACAGATGAGCTGAACCTAGAGCCTAAGGAAGCGGGAATCTCCCCTTCAAGGGCATTGTTTGAGACATTGAAGCTAACTAATCCCAGAATAGAGCTAAGACTAGCCGGAATCACACCACTCAGGTTGTTTGAAGAGAGCAGTAATGTATTTAGGCCTGATAACAGAGACAATGAGGCCGGTATGGTACCTGAAAGATGATTTGAGTCAAACAGCAATGTTGTTAAGAATGAGCATCTTGAGATCTCCTCTGGTATGCTACCTGTTAAATTGTTCATTCCTAAATCAAGTTGTTTCAAATGAGACAAATGAGAGAGATCGGCCGGAATCTGGCCGGTCAAAGAATTCGAACGGGCTTCTAGAATTTCAAGGTCAGAGCAGTTTCCAAGCTCTGGGGGGATTAACCCAGAAATGTGATTATCAGACAATGAGAGAACAACTAGTGACCGGAGAAAACCGTAATTTGCCGGAATATGACCGGAAAACAGATTGGAACTGAGATTTAAATAACGTAAACTCATCAAACTACTGAACCCTTCAGGAACATCATCAGATAGCATGTTGTCCTGAAGGGAAATGAATTGAAGATTTGGTAAACCTGAAAGCTCGAATGGTAACTCACCAGAGAGATTCTGTTTGCTCAAATCCAAGGTGGTTAGCCTGAAAAGATTTCCAATGCTGGCCGGAATCTTCCCGGAAAGCTGATTTCCACTAAGATTTAGAATCTCTAGACGACTCAGGTTCCCTATACTTGAAGGAACTTCGCCGGAAAATTTATTCCCACTAAGCTCCAATGTAGTCAAATTCCTCAGTTCCATTAATTCCCCTGGGAACTTTCCAGACAAGCTATTCCCATGTAGATTCAAAGTTTCAAGCTCGGAGAGGTTGCGAAAAGCTTCCGGAACTGTACCAAAGAAAAGATTTCCCCCTAGAGATAGCACCTTCAAGCTTCTCATTTCGCTAAAAAACTCTGGAATCTCTCCCGTGAATCGATTCCCTTCGAAATCAAGAACAGTTAATGAGCTACATTTCTTTATTTCTTTAGGAACGACGCTGTCGAAAGTGTTATTAGCCATTTTCAGCTCCTCTAACCTCGAAAGGTTCCCAATCGCAGGTGGGACCACACCAGAGAACGAATTACCAGAAATGTCCAGGAACTTCAGAGTTGTTACGCTGGTCAGCCATGAAGGGAACGCACCGTTTATCTGATTGTCATGGAGATCTAGAACCTGCAGGACGCTAGAACACGTTGCTGTTCCTGGCTCAACAATGTCCGCGAACGCATTTAACCCTAGCTGAACGATTCTGAGTGAGGGTGGATATACTGAAACATTGCAGAACATTGAGGACGGGACTGATCCAGAGAGATTGTTCTGTGTAAGCGAGATGACTTGAAGCTTCGGAAGCGCTCCGATTGCAGCTGGAATCACGCCTTCTAGCGCATTTCTATCGACGCTCAAATGAACGAGCGACGAACAGTTAGCTAGGGCTGAAGGCAGAGTTCCCTCTAGGAGATTGTGTTCGAGCCAGAGGTGTTGCAGCTCTTGAAGCTCCCCGAAGCTCGCTGGAATCTCTCCTCCGAACTGGTTGAACGAGAGGTTGATGAGCTGAATCTGAGTCAGGTTAGCGACGCTCCTTGGAATCTCGCCAGATAACGCGTTGGACGAAAGATCGAGGTACCTCAGGCTCGGAGGAAGGTCACCGGGGATTGCCCCAGACAAATGATTCTCCGCAACGTTGAGGATCCGAAGATCAGTCAGATTTCCGATGCCCGGCGGGAGGTTGCCGGAGAGTGAGTTGAGCTGCAAGTAAACGGCGCTCAGAAGCGTGCATTTGGAGAGCGAAGAAGGAATCGTTCCGTTAAAGAAGTTGGAGCGTAAGCTTAACTTGCTCAACAAACGCAAGTCAGCGAGCCTCTCGCTGAGTCGACCACCGAGTTGAAGACGAGGTAAACGGAGCTCCGTAACTCGTTTATCAGAGCTGCAACCGACTCCATGCCAGTCGCATGGAGCCGAGGGTGTCGAAGAATCCCAACCGTTCAAAGCACCTAGAGGATCGTGCAGATTCAGCCTAAACGACGTCAATGCGTCGATCTCAGCCTGATTTTCAGCGCTGTGAGCGGCGTAGGATAGAGACGGCGCGCAGAGTAGCACGTAAAACAGTAGAAAAGTAGTACGCTTCATCGCCATGGAAAGCTAAGGTAATAACGGCCGTAGACTAACAAACTGAGGTATGCGAGTGTACATAAGTGGCGTAGGAAAGCAATGAGCGGCTGATAGGGGTGGGGGGGAAGATAGTCATGTGGTGGGCTTGAGCCGGCGGGCGGCGAGAGGGTTTAGAGTGACCCACACACCGAAGAAAAGTACGGAGGTCCAAAGACTATTTTGATTTTGAGACTCAGCTTGGAGAAGACTGTATCATCCCCCTGATACGGTGGTGGGAAAGAAAAAGGAAAAATAAAAAAGCTTCAAACAAAGACTTTTGAAAGGGGGGGAGGAGTAGACGGTGGGGTCTACCTTTTTGAACCTATATATGCATATGTTACGGTGGGGTCCACATTTTTATCTTTGCACTATTTATTATTAAATAACAAAATAAAATTTATTTTCTGTTTCTAATTTTATAACTTATTATTTTTGGTGTTTGGAAAAGTTAAGAAGAGAAATTGACAGGCTAATGCCACGTCCAGCTCTCACACTCAAATCACACTGGGCCCTATCCAATCTAATTTTATACGTTATATGTTTTATATTTTTTTTTATATTTTTATTTTTATTTTTAATTTTTAAATACCCATTAAGTATTTGAAACTTCAAAGACTTAAAAATATGTTTTGACAAGAAAATAACAACAATAGTATTTATCATAATGTAGTAAAATCCTCCTACTTTTTCATGTTGTTGTAATGAAGGTCATTGGGTTCCAAATTATGACAAGACAAATCCCCTAACACCGAATTAGGGTGTAGCTGTCAAAGAGAGCAAGACATGTCCTCTTTCAAAGATGTATTACATTAGAAAAAGGAAAAAAGAAATAGAAATAAGGAAATGTCACTTGCACTAAATACGGATGAGTAGGCTATTTTGTCATTTCAATAAGGTATGTATGTTGACTCTTTTATTTTTTAATTTTTTATTGTTCAAAATCAAGTCTTGAATTGAGGAAAGTTAACCTTATTACATCATTATTCGTTTCTTGACTCTTTTAAATGGGCGGGAGGAGAATAATTTGATATTTTTACATTAGGAATTCTGGGATTTTATTTTTAATTTTTTATTTTATTTTTAATTTTTTTAATTTTTTATTTATTTTAAAGTAAATGAATTAGCATGGTTGTTAATATGACAAAATAGTCAACTCATCATTTTTGTCTGAATTCGGTCCTTATTTGTCTCGATTACCATTTCCTATAGAAATATGAGTCAAAAGTTAAAAGTTGCATTATTTGTTATACGCAAATTGTAGCTTAACTTATTATATTGGTCAAACTCTAGTGAAAGACTGTGGCTCCTCTTTATCTGTTTTCATTGTTGATTGAGGACAGTTTTTCTCCCACAATAGCAACACATTTTTTTTACCAAAATGTAATTGCCTTTTTTTTTTCCCCATCTTCTGTTCCTGGTTTCAACTTTACAAGTTAAATGTTAGAAAGTACAACAAAAGTTAAAAACAAATTGGACTTTGGTCAATTCGGTGGGGCCATGCATGGACCACAAATCACTGAATCAGTTTGAATTTGTCCTAACAAAGTACGCCTTCTTTTCATTTTATTTTTTATTTTTTATTTTTTATTTTTTATTTTTACAATTTGGAGACTCTTGGAGGGGGGGGGGGGGGGGTGATGGGTCACGGACCCATAATTGAATTTAAAAAGAGCATCTCAATAATTTGTATGCAGAGACGTTTATTGAGAGTTTCTTAACGCATAAATTATTGATGGCGTACAGGCGTAGTACAAGTTTGCTGCCTACCTGTATTTCATTTTTTATTTTTTTTTCTTTAAACGGTCCAAATTGAGATAGTGGCTTAGAAGTAAGTAATCCACCACATTGGAATATCCAGAAAACCCTAAATTTGGCCTCACAGGCGTCTTGGGCCTGTTATTTTTCCATGACCCACTGTGGTAGTCATACAGAGAAAGTGGAATGAATTCATGCTCATGTCGAAACTATAATTTTCAACCCAACAAAGGCTCCAAATTCAAAATATTACAACAGATAAAAAAGCACACAAAATACAAATTACAGTCATTTATGTATGGATCCTCTAATCTTTTTGAATTTACAAACTTCTTTACAGTCAATTTCAATCGCGGCCCGTAAGTGGAATCAATAAATTTCTTCTAGAATGACTTTGAGAACAAGATCAGGAGTGAGACATCATGCCGTGCATCCATCCGCGAGATTTATGGCTTCTACAAGGTGGTGTAAAATTAAGACCAAACATTCCCTTAAAACCTTGCTCTGGCTCAACATAGCCAACCAGCTTAGCAACAGCATTAGCACTCCTCCTTATATGGTACATATCTTTCGTATCGGTCCACAAGCAGTGAACCAACTGCAGCCTTCTATGACTCGAACTTAAGGAAATTCCCCACTCTACAAAAAGAGCCTCTCTTTCTTGCTTAGAGAGTCTCTTCTGCATTTGCTTGCTCAACATCTGTCTTTCGTGACGCAAATCCCTCATGCTGTTTAAGATATATAATAATGGCAGAAATTAAACTGAATGTGTAGCCAGCCTAAAGAAACAAAAAAAAAAAAAAAAAAAAAAACCTAACTTTCAAAAGTTGTAGTTGGTATTACCTTGAAGATATTGTCAAGTGCCGAACATCTTGTATGGTTTGATTTCCACGAGAAAATGTGTCTCCGAGGAAGGACAGCCTTCTGAACTCAACCTCCATGTAAATAGAATCTGCTGGGTCACCTTTAAACAGCAGGAAGAAGTAGGTCCTATGAATCAGTGATATATTGCAAGAATGCCAAAGTTCTATAATGTTGCTTTGTAGAGCCTTGAATTCTGCAGGCCATCCTGGACTTTCTAAATCATCTGGAATTGGATCTAGTCCAACATCTTTTAGATTTTTTGCTGACCCCACTGGCTTTGATTCGGTATCAAGTACCTATCATGTGAGACAAAACTAGTTAAGACTACATCTTGAAGAACTTGTCTTCCACAACGCAGAAGGTTTTATTGAAAGGGGGAAAAAAAAGATCTAATCTATCTGAATATATACCTATTACTCTGCAATTCCTGCTGGCTTCGGATGATGAAAAATAAACAAAATAGTCACGTATGGCACGGTACACAGATATGTTTGTGGGTTCTGTTATCTGCTTCTGAATAGCCTAATTAATTAAGATAGGTTTGTGGGTTCTATTATCTGCTTCTGAATAGCCTAATTAATTAATCAGTTATCGAAGACTAACAAGAAAGGAAAGAAATAAAAAGTATTCACCATATTGTCAGGAAGTTGGTGTTCAACCATTTTCTTTTCAGTAATTGATGTATCAATGTTCTCTGCATCAAATTCATCAAATTCATCAGCAGCAACATTCCCTATTGAGGTTTGAGAACCATTTCTTGATAGCTTCTCGATGTCAGACATATTTTCGTGTGCAGGAGGTTCCTTCAGGAAATTTTCAGGTCTGCCAGGAAAAACTTTCTCACACCAGGTTGGTGTGGTATCATTCTTTCCTACCTTCTCAAAACCATCCGAAGACATACTTGTCCGAAAACTCGCTTTACAACTTCTACTTCTAGTTAACTTCAAGTTCCCAAGATCAGACCATGAAGATGATTTCTCGGATGATGGAACAACAAAAATTGAATGGAAGTTTTTCAATTCCTTATCTTCCTTCAAAGGAGGTGATAACCCTAATTTAGCATTACCTCCATCTCCATTTTCAACCCCTTTCAGTTCAGAGGCACATAGATTTTCTATAGATGACATGCATGAGTCCGAATATCTGTTTGGGCTTAAATCTTCCGTACTCGAATCTACATATCTTTTGGCACTAGACTCTTCCATCTCAATGCATCTAACTTCCTTGCAGATATCTTCTACATCATCATTGGACTGCTCTTGAATCCCCCCTGGACGTGTTTCAGAATCAGACAAAGGAGTGTTAACCGAAACCTCTTGATTGGTTTGTTTGAAACTATCTTCAAAGTCAAAAAGTTGCTGATAATTCTCAGAACTACTTCGACTGTGTCCATCCGAGTACTGAGATGCGTCAAAAGATCCGACACTAACATTTAGATAATTAAGATTTGCAGACGATGGTGCCACTGATATTTGATTTCCCAAGTCCCATGAACCTCTTACTCTCAGTTTGGGGTATTGTTCATTGCCAACTGACTGCAAAGAGGTACATAACAAAATTTAGGAAAGTGGTAGCACAAAAATGAGTTCTTGAAGTTATATAGCTTATTTTACCAATGCTTTTGGAGGTTCATCATCTCCAGATATCTGAACCTGAGATCGAGCAAGGTCTAGTTGCAGAGTTAACTCCTTTATCTCTTCCTTCAGCTGCATAACGGGCACATAAAAATTAAGAACATCATAACGTTATAGCCAGTACAATTAGATAAAGGGTCTTGGATTACCTTCTCAATCTGAAAGTCCTTTTCTCTCAGCAATGCAGCAGAATCAGATATTGAGGGAGTTACTCCTGAACTTCTCAACTGAGTCTCTAATCGAGCCAATTCTCTTTGCAATTTCTTCACCAATGCCTTATCAGAGACCACTACATTCACTTGTGCATTAGTTGTCACCTCTTTAGCACAACTTGCAAACAAGAGGGTGTTTCGTGATTGCTCCATATGACTTCGTGCCGGGCTCATCGTACAAATGATGGCAGTTCTAGCATTGCCTTCTAAAGAAGACTGCAGTATGCGGGTCAATTTTGAGTCTCTAAAAGGGATGTGTCCATTTCTTCCCTTGCTGCATTAAACATCCATATCTATGTTAAAACATATGAAAATAAGAAATAAAACAATGCGTTAAAAAGTGAAGGAAATTCACAAATTTCCCCGTAACCATTCTCTAAGTGTTAGAATGGGTTTCCAGAAAGGCCATAACAAACTCGAGAATATGGTTTTGGAATGATTACAGAAACTTGACGAAACATATAACATAGACATAAACAACAATAACTTGAGCTTACTAATTAAAAGTAACCTGAGCTTACGAATAACAGTTCCCAGAGTAAGTAAACTCCTATTTATGTGGCAACCTTCTTTCAACCTTGCACCAGCAGATAATGATTGAGATGCACGTTCACTTCCTGCAAGATCAACAAAATTCTGCACCAAAGAAAAACTACTTCAGAATTTTCTCACTCGTTTTCAGATAAACTACTTTTTTTTCCCAGCTTCATTTAATTGAGTTAATGATTTGTACCACAGTTGCTGCAAGGGAAGTCGACTTCTCATTGCCTAAGAACTCACGTGCTGAACTTTCGATTGTCTGAAAGAGAAGGACAAGTTTATTAAAGATATGGTATAACAACGGCCAAGTGGGAAAATAGCTAAAAGACGTTCTATGAAAGCCGAGCAAATCATACAAGTCTAAGAATCTGATGCGATCTTGAGCTTGCTACATTTAGGGATGTTTCTCCTATCTGCCTTTGGGCTGAAAAAAAGGCACCAAAGCTTAGTAAATATTGCATACACAATATACACTCCAAGAATGCAAGGCTAATTTAAGATATTCTTACCTTCACATAAGGATAAAAGTTCTCTAAAATGGTTCCAGTCTCTTATACTTTCCTCTGTGACTTTCTCCACAATAGTCCCTCTCTACAAAAATAGATAGAGGTCAGTGCTATAAAAACACTACACATATCAAGACTCCAGTACGTCAAAAATGATACATACCTCTGGATCATCAAGGAGTCTAAGAGGTGTATTATCTGCACTGAGGAGGTCTCTGACAGATTCATTATAAATCTCTATAGCAGAGAACTTTAGAATAAATTCTCTCTCCATATGCTTCATAAAGGAAAAAATAAAAGATGCTTATCACGAAAACTGAATTCAAATACCATCTGATAGGAACTGGAGAAAAGAAAATCTGAACATACATAAAATTTTTTCGCTGACTTACCTTCTCCATGTAGTTATAAATGTCTGCTACCGTGAACTCAGTAATTCCGCTCATGGTGTATGTTTTTCCACTGCTTGTTTGTCCGTATGCAAAAATGGTGGCTGAAAATAATTTCAGACGATACATTTATATAAGCAAAGAGCGTAATGAGAGGATAGAAGAAAAAGAAAAGCAAAAGGTGGTTTGACATACAATTAATGCCATTGACAACAGAAAGGGCAACTTCCTTTGCACCTTCTTCATAGACCTTCCTCGTCGAGCAATCATATCTAAATACCCTGTCTATAATCAGAGACAGAGATTTACCACGTGTCAAGAGGTAAGAATAAACAAGTCCTAATAAAAAGTAATATTACAGATTAAAGCAGCATCAAAACAGAGGAAGACAACCATAAGAAAGAAAAAAGAAATACTAATCTCCAAGATATTAGATACATTATTTTCTAATCTGGAAATCTTTGAACCTATTCCGAACCTAATATAATGCGGATTATTATCTTGGAACCATTTCTGCAGAAGAAACCTCACATCCAATTGAATTGGCTATTACTAGTTGCATTGCACAAAATATTTTCCAACTGTTAACATCTCAAATTTCTTGGAAACTGAGAAAGATTTGAGCCATTTCTTACCAAATGTATAGCCAGAAGGGTACACGGAGCGCTCAGAAACCGAAAGGCTGTTTCTATGTATGATAGTGGTATCATTGATGCATTCCCAATCTGATGCATCATTCCTTGCAATTTCCCTCTCATTCAAAGGCCTCACCCGCACTGAAACAAATATCCTCTCCCCAGAGTCACCCACTCCTGGCATTTCCTCCTCTCCATCAACAGCCCCCATTTCTCAGAAGTCCTCCAAAACACAGCTCCACCTTTTATGAAGATGAATTTATACAGCAAGAATTGAATAAATGCAGATAAAGGACATGTCTCATTGTTCCATTCTTCAGCTCCACCAACTTGTTCTGCGCTATTCAATTAATGCAATTCAAAGTGCAATTATAAAATAGGTGAGGGTGGGCTCAGAGAAAGCACGAGGGCCAGACCAAACTCCAATTCCGTCATCTTCTGCATCAATAAACAGATGATGGGTCAGCTCTAATTGACGTGCATTTCATCAGTATTTTCTATGAAGCATGAACCAGTAACCCAAATCGCTATCATGCAACCTTTTTTTTTTTTTAATTCAAGAGCTTCAAGACAGGGCAGTACTTTTAAGATTTTTCTCTTACTGAGCCATTTTGGAGTTTTCTAAAGTGGGACCAAGGCTACAGTCTGTCAAAAGGATTCAAAGCCTTCCTCTCATGTTCCCACTATTTTACCATTTTTACATCCCTGTGTAATCTGTGTTACAGAGAGACAAAAAAAAGCCCTCAGGGAAACTCAATAATCCACAGCAAATTCGAACGATAGCTCACATGCACAGCTCAGCAAATAGTTTATGAACACCGATTCTTGGAAATGTCAACGGAAATAAGAATATTATTTATTCTTCTTAGTAAAAAACTAAAAAACTAGTGGTACATCTTTTGGCAGTTTCCTCGCCGTGCTTCCTAAGCATGGCACTGATACAACGAATTCCCTAAAGATTTGAACCGCATTTTTCGGAAACAAAATTCCAAAACTGCTAACCGATAAAAAAAAAAACCAGTAAATATTTACACCAATAACCAAAAAAAAAAAAAAAAATCTACCAGAAGGCAGAAATCCGGAGGAATCATGAAATTAGTCGGCTATAATCGTAGCAACTTGTGAGCTAATACTGTATCTTCTTCACAAACACAGCTCCCTAGTCAAACCAGTAGCATCAAAATTGAATGTGGAACCTAAAATCTAGCTCAACCAACACCTATCGTAAAAGAAAGTATATACCTCTCACTTCTTCTGTTCAACTGTTCACATTGGCGCAGCAGTTCTTTCCAGATTCAATTGCGATAACCACAGAGAGTTAAAAAATCAAGTGAAAACGAGATGCGGATTAAGCAAAGAAGATTCAAAGAAAAAGAAAAAAGGACAAAAGTTGAAGAGACGGAGAAAATGTGGAAGATGAAGAGATCAGAGAATGCGTGTCGTCTTTTTGAAAGGAAAAGGAATCGAACGTGAAGAAGGAGGTTAGTTGTGGAGTCTAATTAAGTTTTGGTGTTAGTTGATGACGATCACAATTAATTAATATTAAATATTTAAATTAGGCTTCGAATTATAACTGCCGCGCGCGCTAACCAACTTACTCTGATTACCTTCGAATTGTATTATTATTATTATTATTATTATTATTATTATTATTATTATTATTATTAAATTCAATCGGACTTTTTAGAGCACATGAAATTTTATCAACTACGTATTCAAACAACGTAGAACCAAAAAAGTTTCCCACCGGCCCATGTTGACTAGAACTTGCCACCTCATGACGTGAGACAGGTGTCAATATGCTGAGTTGTCGACGTCCTATTGGTCCATTGGGCAACCCTTTTCTCGAGCTTTGAAAACATATTGAATCAAAATGAGAGGCAAAGAAAAAGCTCTACTTAAGTCTGGGGGGACCACTTTGACAGCCAAGTGTTATAAAATAATGCAAGTAAATGAACAATCCATGTGGACAGCCGAGTCAAAGGCTATGACTGAGAAGACAATATAACACCATTCTCCTTTCTTTGTACAAGGACCCAGAGCGTGCAAAATTATCAACCTTATGATCCCAATTCAGCATATGCCATGCCATGCCCCTAATCAACCTCCATCGATCTCTCTCTCTCTCTCTCTCTCTCTCAGAAAAAAAAAATCAATTTTTTTCTCTTAAAAGCAGTAGTGTTGTGCCGACAGTATCATGATTTGGTTTCAGATATTAAAATTGAGTTTCTATCATCGTCCGAGATAAATGATAATAGCAAAACGACATAGTACCAAGTGGCGTAACCAATATGTGATTCTTGTTTTATAATTTTATTTTATTTTTAGGACAAAAAACCAAATGATATGTTTCGACAACTCCAACAAGGACTTTGGAAATATGAATAAGACAGACGAGTGGAGTCGTACTATTTAATATTCATGAATCACGGCTTAGTTCCCATGTTCCAGAAGAAAATAAAAATGGACGGGCTATGTGCAGTTGGGATATAAGGCCCAATGTCTTGCTGATAAATGGGGCCAGCGTCGATCGGCCCAGATAACCACATATAAGAACCGGTGAATTGGGCTCAAATCACTTTTGAGCAGATTACAGATTATGTCAGAAACATGATCGCGGTCTCATGCTGAAGGAGGAAAGATCGCAGAAGTTTCCAGTAATGTACTAGTTGAAGGAATCTTCTCGGAAAGTTCATCGCTACAAGAAATGGTTCTAGCTACTTTTGTCCGATCGGATGTTACTTATAAAAAGGGAACGTAAATGTAGTTTATACTTCATGCATACCAAAAAGAAAAGATCGAGAAGAGACGTACTTGGTTGAGCTTATCAGAAAGAGAGACTAAGCTAGAGTCAAACAAAAATGGTGATAGACGAAATAAGCAGCTGCCAGGCACTGCCTCTGCTTTCATTAAATCACGTGTCTTTGTTATGCAGATCTGTTTGGGATTCTATTCGCTTCTATCAAGACGTCTTGGGCTTTGTCCTCATCAAGCGCCCCTCTTCTTTCAATTTCAATGGAGCTTGGTACAAAATTACCTTAATGATAAGATCATATATCTCTTTCTCTCTCTCTCTCTCTTTATTAATGAAGCTTGCTCATTCATGCGTGCGTGTAGGTTGTACAACTATGGCATTGGGATTCACTTGATCGAGAACCCATCACTGAACATTGATTACGAAACCTTCAATACTTCCCGACCAATCAATCCCAAGGACAACCACATCTCTTTTCAAGTAATATGTATATATACGTATATGATCATGTTGTACGTGCTGCTTGAGATTAAATGAGCTGTTGCTTTTTTACTACAACTCATGTTCTTTTTAATGTTACTTTTGGAAGCAGTCTACTGACGTGGAAGTGGTGAAGGAGAGGCTGAAGGAGATGGGAATGAGGTACATAACCGGTGAGGTAGAGGAAGGAGGGATTAAGGTGGACCAAGTCTTCTTCCACGACCCAGATTGCTACATGATCGAGATATGCAACTGCGCCAATATTCCAATCCTACCCTTCTCTTCCTCATGCTCCTTCCCGCCTGTTGCTGCTGAACGGGGACAGATCAGTAATTTCAAGAAGGCACCCATTGAATCATCATGTGGTTTGACTTTGATCATGGAGTCTATTATGATGGAGAGCTTGAGCATGGACATTATGAACTTCTCTTTTTAGAAGTTCGCAGTCAGAAATTGTAATATTATTCCTATTACCTTGGGCCCATATGATTTAGGCTTCTTTAATTTCAGGTTCGTGGGCCATCCTGGGCCTTTGTTATCAATTGGACCCTTCATTTGTGTACATGTGGTTGTAAACAACGGACTAGTAAATAAAACCAAACTCTTGTACGGTGATAACACGACCCACGTGCAATATATCTAAGTCAATAGTCCTTATCAATCTTATCTTATTAAGACCCCCCTAGGTTCGGTAGGTTACGTGAGAAGGGCGACTTACTTAGATTTTGGTTCAAATTTAAATTTTATATATAATATTTTATATAATATTTTAAATTTATTTAATAATATGTATAACTTATTATCTAAAATCTACGAAGGAATTCTCCGAATTAAAAAAGAACAAAAATCTTATCTTATTAAAAACATCGTTAAAATGACTAAAAAATCCTTGATTGTCGCACAAAATTTTTATAATAAGTAAAATCATATAACATATATTTAACCAGTGTTATCATATTATAAAAAGAATGTAAGATTATAGTAAAGATTCTCGATTATCGCCAAGTCATATAAACTCGTTCACATTTTTCTTGTCAAGCATCTAAAGAACACAAAAAGTATAGATTAATGGATTGAGGATGATCCGGAATAGGAGATGATCCACGATTGACGGAAAAGTCGGATACAAGGATGGAATGGTGTAAGCATCTACGGTCCTGTTTAAAGATGACGAAAAGCAGTGGCTACGTGGATGGCTGAAATCGTGGGAGGGGCCCACCAAACGGCGGATACATAAACTGGTGGGCGAGAATAAACTACTGGGCGCTGTCCTAAAACCCCACCGCGTTTCTATGTTTTTGTGGCCAGCAAGTGAAATCAGAGTGCTCGAAGAACAAAGTTGACAAAAAAAAAAAAAAAAAAATAATAATAATAATAATAATAAACCCCTCCTTCTCTCTCCGCTATTTTTCTCCATTACGTCTTTGTTGTTGTTGTTTAAAAATACAGTCCAAATCTACTCTGAATGCATTCTCGAATCTATTATCAGACCCATTTCGAGCCCACCCACACAACACACTTATCTTATATCTCGCTGTCTAATCTGGATTCTTCTTCTTCTTCTTCTTAAAAGGGGAGTTTTTAGTGTGTTTTTGGTTTTCTGTTTTTGTTTACATGATGAGTATACGGGGGAGATGAGAGCGGAAGTGGATTTGGTTAATTATGCGAACAATTTGCGACGCTTGTGAGAGCGCGGCGGCGATTGTGTTTTGTGCTGCCGATGAGGCTGCTCTTTGTCAATCTTGTGACGAGAAGGTATTTTATTCATGATGCTTTTTTTTATTCTTCGGGATACTTTGGATTGACTTTTTTGCTTATGTTTTTGCTGGGTTGATCTAAATCATGAAGACCCAAATCGTTTTCTATTCTGGGTGCAAGTTGGAGATGTTTGGATTGGTTGTTTTGTATACTAACTGGGTCTAACAAAATCACATCTTGCTGATAACTGCAGTCTATTATTAAACTTCAGTTTCAAATTGCACTGTTTTAGTCATGGAACAATTTGTATAGGGTAAAAAGTGTTCTTCGTCCTCTATGTTAATCCAAATAGAGACCTTCATGCATTGCATTATGTGTTTTAGCTACGGTGGCATAGCTTAGTAATTTCTTACATCTTCCTAGCTAGTTGATTTCATCTTAGCTTTTACCTTGAAGTGTGTTAATTGGATTTCGTTCCCTTTTCGAAAATTTTTATTCTTGATCAAATTCGTTTGATGAATCTTTCTAGACTCTCTTCATCATCAATATCTAATTACAATAATAATATCTGTTAATGATTGTGAATGGGGCATGCAGGTTCATATGTGCAACAAGCTAGCTAGCAGGCACGTAAGAGTCGGCCTTGCGGATCCGAGTGATGTTCCCCGTTGTGATATTTGTGAAAATGCACCCGGTAATTAAATCAACTGATAAGCTTTCTTCTTCTTCTCTTCTGGTTTTCCTCTATTCCTCATCGAGTCAAAGCCTGTAAGCGTTCTCCTTTTGTTTGTAGCTTTCTTTTACTGTGAGATAGACGGAAGCTCGCTGTGTTTGCAATGTGACATGATTGTTCATGTTGGAGGTAAAAGAACACATAAGCGATACCTTCTACTTAGGCAAAGAGCCGAGGTTCGTCCATCTTGCTTAATTATGTTATTTGCAATGGAATATTGATCTGAGTTTAGTACGTTTGCCTTTTTCTATTTATTAGTTTCCAGGAGATAAACCCGGCAGTGTTGAGGCCGATCCACCTCGATTACCTATGGATCCGAGCAAGACAAGAAGAGGACAACAAAACCTGACACCTCAAAATCACAGGATCAACTCACCTGTTGAAGATGTTATTGAAGATGGACATACCAGGTTGGATACTAAGATGATTGACCTCAATATGAAGCCTCACAGAATGCAAGGCCAGGCTTCAAATAATCAGGTTACACCTCTCAACTCATTACATGCCCAGAAATGAAACCAGCCAACTATTGAATTACAGTATCTAAAATTTTGTTTTTTCACAGGATCCATAGTCAGCAAGTTCCGGAGCATTAATTATTACCGAAGATGTGTCTTGCATGGACTAGTACCATTACCTGCAGCTGCACGATTTCGGATGACCGGATAATTACATATTCACTATGCCTTTCATGGGTTAACAAGTCTCGATGTGTCTTGCAACCAAAAAAATGTTGTCTAATTTTTCACTGCAAAAATGAATAGCACGATTCGATCTTTTCATTGTTTGCAGAACTAAGGACTCTTGTTGGAGTCGCTTGATAAGTGCTCTTTTTTTTTTTTTTCCTTCCCATTTTTTGGGCTCGTTCTGATACAGTTTGAGAAATTGTAATGACAAGTTGAGGTACAGAGCTATGAAGTCACCTTGATTTCATTAACTGTTCATGCTTCCCTATTGAACTTAGCAAAATAGTCCCAGAAGGGGTGCTTCCTCAAAAAGAAGGGGTCGAAATGACCAGGCCCGCGACTCGTTACCAAAAACCACAAATTTTTCTCAGTTGAATCGAAGTGAAGTTTCAAAGTGAAATACAGTCTGTTTTCTTTGCTTGATTGAGGGGGAAGGAAAACTGGAAAATGATGGAAAACTTTCCTTACGAGCCATGGAAATGATGGAAAACTTTCCTTACGAGCCAAGGAACAATCAAAATTATAAATAAATAAAAATGAGTACAACCAAAAAAAAAAAAAAAAAAACCAATAGAACTAAATAAAATCTCCTTTCTTATTTTTGACCGTTCATCAACCTTGTCTTTCTGATCGGACCGTCAGATATTCTAGCCCAGAAAAATGAGGGCCCACAGGGTGACAGGTGGGACCCGTGCGGTCTGATATATAATTCATAAATGCAGCAAGACTCAGCAAGACCATTGTTTCTTGTTCACGGCAAACTCGGAATAGGATGACAGCAGAGGGGAAGACGATGACGAAGGGGCTGATGATAGCTTTGTTAGGGTTTTTGCTTATGGCGTTATCGTCAACCTCCATTGATGCCTATCTAGCTCCTCGTACGATGCTTAACCGGTTGTCTGGACCCACTAATTTCTTGACACAGGAGGAGCTCTGGTTCGATCAGAGGCTCGACCACTTCTCTCCCTATGTAAATTCTCTCTCTTTCTTCAGTTCAATGACTTAGGTTTTGCTGCAGATTGATCGATGATTTTTGAGCTAAGGCTAATTGTTAGAATATTTTAAGTTTAGTTCGATTTCTTTTCCTGCAAAATGGATGCCTTATTTCTTTCATATTGATTTTGTGGTTCTTTCGGATTGTGAAACTGCTATGAAATGGTAGCCTCTCCCAATTGGATTGTGTCCGTACAAGAAATGGTTTCACAGCTACTTTGTAATGGAATCTACAGGATCACAGGAGGTTTCAGCAACGTTACTATGAGTTCCTTGATTACTTCAGACAGCCAGATGGGCCAATCTTTTTGAAAATTTGTGGTGAAGGTCCATGTACTGGCATAGCCAATGATTATATCAGTGTAAGTTGATCTTAACACAGAGAGGGAGAGAGAGAGAGAGCGAGGAGAGAGAGAGACTTACCATGAATCATTTTGATGCTGTGTAGGTTTTAGCGAAGAAATTTGGAGCAGCTGTAGTTTCACTCGAGCACCGATACTATGGAAAAAGCTCCCCTTATAAATCATTGACAACAGAAAACTTGAAATATCTGTCATCTAAGCAGGCCCTTTTCGATTTGGCTGTTTTCCGTCAATATTACCAGGTTGCAATAATGTCTTCTGTGTTGGCGATGATATGCATATAATATGTTTTTTTGTACATATGTAAACTATTGGGTTATCTGTAGGAGTCCTTGAATAAGAAGCTCAACCGATTAAAGGTTGAAAATCCGTGGTTCGTCTTTGGTATCTCTTACCCTGGAGCTCTTAGTGCATGGTTCCGTCTTAAGTTCCCTCATTTGACTTGCGGAAGTCTTGCAAGCTCTGCAGTCGTTCTTGCTGTTTATAATTACACTGAATTTGACCTACAGGTTAAATATTAGATTTTATAGGCTTTAGGTCCATAAAGCTTCAGCTTTTATTTGATTGCCCTAGGTTTCAATATTCTTAATCACAGGTTGGTGAGTCAGCTGGGCCAGAATGTAAAGCTGCATTACAAGAAACTAATCAACTTGTTGAAGAGAGGCTTGCAACAAATAAAAAGGCAGTCAAGTCATTTTTTGGCGCTTCTGAGGTTTGATTGTTTCCTTGATATGCGTTAGTAATGACTATTACTCAAGCTGCATAATTTTGAAGAGTCTCTTTTCCATCCTAATGCAATTCAACTTATGTTCCTAATTTGCAGCTCGACATTGATGGAGATTTCTTGTATTTCCTGGCAGATGCTGCTGTAATAGCAGTATGTGTACTTTTCTAATCTCTCTTTCTCTCTGTCTCTCTCCTCCTTCCAGTTCGTTATTGGATTTGAAAACTACTTAACTTATGCATTTGAACTCTTCAGTTTCAATATGGTAATCCAGATCGATTATGTACTCCTTTAGTGGCAGCAAAAAAGGCTGGTGATGATCTGGTGGTATGTTCTCTATTTTTCCATCATTATTTGTCAATTACCAGTAATAAAGTACATGTTGTGGTTGATCTGTGAGTTCAATTTTTGGGCTCATGTTTCCTCAAGAAAATCTCATCATTCTCTTGTACTTTTGTATGATTTGACACAAAATTTCCTGCAGGATGCATATGCCAAGTATGTTAAAGAGTATTACCTTGGAACCTTTGGGGTTGATGTTCAAACCTATAACCAGAAACACTTGAAAAACACTGCACCGAGTGAAGATAACAGTGCTGACCGATTATGGTGGTTTCAAGTCTGTACAGAAGTTGCTTACTTTCAGGTGGCACCAGAAAATGATAGTGTCCGCTCCTCTAAAGTTGACACTAGGCATGTCTCTGACATTCTCTGTCCTTCCCAATAGATGGATAATGTTAAAACCTCCAAGTATTTTCCTTCTTTTGCTATCATATGCTGAGTATATGGACTGATTGCTCGTATTTAACAGATACCACTTGGATCTTTGCAAGAATGTTTTTGGAGAGGGCATCTATCCCGATGTTAAGGGTACTAACATATACTATGGAGGCACAAAAATTGCTGGTGAGAAAATTGGCCTTTTCCGCTATCTATCATCTATAGTTTCGATCCTGCACCACTTATTTGTATGAAACATGATTTGGCAGGTTCAAAAATAGTTTTCACAAATGGTTCACAGGATCCCTGGCGCCATGCTTCTAAGCAGATTTCCTCTCCAGACAGTAAGTTTCCGTTTCCATTTACTTTAATAATACTTTATCTTGGATTTTCGCTAGTTTACTGAGAAGAAGGAATATGCTTTTGAATTTTTCAGTGCCATCATACCTAGTCACTTGTCATAATTGCGGCCACGGTACTGATCTACGAGGATGTCCTCAATCTCCATTAAGCCCAGAAGGTCCCGCCAACCCCCCCCCCCCCCCCCCCCCCCCCAAAAAAAAAGAAAAAAGAAAAATTGTGGCCAATGATGTTACAATCTTATGAAACTGCTGACTTTTGTTTCAGGAAACGCTGAGCATTGCAGCTCCCCTGATGCAGTTAAAAAAGTGAGGCAACAGATTGTAGAACAGATAGACCTTTGGCTGTCCGAATGCCAAGTCACGGGTAGGAGTTACCTGTGAGCATGCAAGAGCTATCGAAAAGTTATGTACCACGTTTACCGATATGGTGGGTGTGCATATATCTATTTATCAGTCTAATTCACGTGAGGCTGTTGGTCCTTAAAGATACTCAGGCATACATTTGTTTTTATCATCTGTTCGTCCTCGTGTGTTACTTATTTATGTTGTTAGTGCAATATAGTATCCTTATACTTATCAAACCCTCAACGATCATGTACCGATGCCCCTCCTGTTTTGGATTACATCCCAGAAATGAGTACTTATGTGTCCGGGATAAAGAAAGAACAAATAAAAGAACACATCCCGGAAAGAAAATTGTAGGTTTTATCAACCATAAATAGTGAAAAGCTATTCGTCAAAAACAAAGATGATGAGATCAAATAAACCTCAAACCAAAGATTAAATGGATGAATTTCTACACCAGCAAAAAAATTGGGGGATCTTTTGCAACACAGAAAAGGCGGCAGCACTACTTGAGATAAGAGGATGAAACCCACAGTAATATATAGGTTACCAAAGAAGTGGTCACTTCAAATCCTCTCAGTCCTTTCAAAATTGGTGGAATCACAGACACCATCAAGAAAGTTCCCACTAGCCATGATACTGCAAATGATCCAGCCCTGCACATTGCAGCAATAAATCTATAAATTCAAACCCAAAAATATACTGAAGCAGCCCCCAAAATCTGAAAAACACTAATTAAGAGACATACCCATATAGAAAAGCCCGAGCTTTGCTCTTCAGCCGGTTGTATAAGATATATATGGTAGCTACGAGTGACAGGGCTACTTGAAGAGTTGGACCTTCTTCAGTTGGAAATAGAATGGTGAGAACTCCAAGAACTAAGAAGACAATGGCTGTTTTGATAAGTACCTTTGTAGATGGGCTCTGAAACCTGCTCCTGATAAATTGCATGACTCGAGACTGATTAACTTCCCTGAACCTTTTCTTAACGTCGATCTTTGGCCTCCTTCTGTCATATAGCTGCTGCATGATTATTTTGTCATGGGCTGATTCAATTGCATCCACACTTGGTTTGTGCCCAGAATATCTATGAATAAGAAAGTTCCTTGCAGACTGGATTTCATCTTCAGAAGCCTCCTTACTAATTCCAAGTCGTTTGTATGGGTCCCTGACATTAATCCTGGGAAAGATGGCTGAACCTGCAAAGACAGTTTGGTGCTAATTTGAATGTAATAAGAAACAAGAATCACTTAATCAAAGCAAACAGCTTCATAAAACAACACTAACCTGAACCTTACATCATAATGCCAAAGCCCACAACAGCTAGTTGGGTAAAGAGAAAATTACCTGAACTTGGTTCGTTTGCCATTTCACCAAAGGAAGCATCCCTAGAACATTTAATCAGCAGAGGCCGCCGAGGACTATATCTTGTAGCAGAATTAACCGTACAACCTCTGTTTGAACAAATGAACACAATATTAAAACACACATAAAGAGAAAATGGGACTTCTGTAGTAGTGAAATAGTCAATCGCAAATGAATATCTATACCCTTTGAGACAGAGTAACTTAATCTTTTCATTTGATTCAATAGTATTTACAAAAGCCGAGACTAGCCTAGATGGCTTTCCGGGCAAGCGTACTGGAGTCAAAAGACATCTCGAGGGATTTACGGTCAATCCAGTCAGGGTCATCGTAGGACAGACTTGGAGTAAATGCCTTCTTCTATGGCGAGTTAGTATAAGGGAACCCAAATCCCAATCTGCACCAGACTACAGAAATGGAAGAATAGTTATAAAAAAAAAAAGGACGAGAGACTTCGTTTATGATCCGAAATGGTGTCTGGTTTTGGTGACTTCGTTTTGATACTAACAAGAATAAACTGATCGGAAGATATTCAAAATCAAGCTAGAAGCCTAAAACACTAACCATAATCCAACTAAAATGTCATTTGCTATAATTTCTTTTCCGTATGCAGAAAGAAACGATTCCCCGCGCGAAATCGTATACGAGCCACAGGAGTCGGTAATTTATGGAGACGCAATTACAGAACAGGTGTCAGGTATATTAAGACAACATCCAAAACCAGTTGGAGCCATTGAAGAAAAATGTAAGAGAAATTGAAGTATAACGGTTAGAGAGAGGAAGACATACTTGGAAAGAAAGAGGTAGAAATGAGAAGATTATCTCCTTTCTCGATTCTTCGATAATGTCTACCGCTTGTTTCTTCAGTCTCTGATATAAACAAATATACTTCAAAATTACAAATTAAAACCTCGTCCCTCCCGGTAGTCGGTTCTGCTCTTAACGGGTCCAGTCGAGTACCCGACCATTCTAAGGATCCGATTAACTTTTATCGCTCTTCTTTTTACCCCTTACTTGTTACTTCGGTGATTTGTGACCATTCTCGGTGTTAAAAATGGAGTTCCGAATACTGTCTATATTAAACCGATGTCATCCATCTTAGACAAGTTTTAAGAAACTAAATAAAGAAAAGAAGATAGCGTTATTAGTTATATGCTACGTGAGATACTACAGTAATTTCTATACAAATTTTGATATAAATATATGGAAAAAAGTGAAGGGACTAAACTTAAACAATACTCGGATAAAGTGGATTGACAAGGATGATTGACACCTCGTCCCAATTTGTCTAAATTTTATCTCCCTACCGCTCCCCTAAAAATATATATAGTTATGTCGCTAGGATGTTGTTCTATTATACAGTAGTTACTGCAATACACAGACAAGCCTGTACAAATTCCACTTCTTTCCCTGCTTCTTACGCCGGGAAAATAAGCATCATCAAACGATAATTACCTGAGAAGGGAAAGGAACAAATAAGTAGATGTATAATAACAACTTAGCAGACCTGGTACAACTACAGATATGAGAATGGACCTTCTCCAGTCCATATAGACGGAGAGCTGTACCACGTGATATGTTTGTCATGACTGGAAGAGTGTTAGAGTTGCAATATACCCATTCTTCATCACCTGCTCGTATAATTGGTAAACAGATAAGTGGGCGGCTGAGTCTTCATATAGTAAACTAAAAAGTAGCAAAACAGTGATACGAAAAAACTGATGATTCATGAGTAACAGCCTGAGTTATATTGGTAACTCACCTCGAATGCTACATTTTGGTAACCATAAACAAGAGTAGATCCAAAAGGATTGCTAGTAGAACCTTGTGTTTGAATAGCAGCTCGGCCACAATCCCCAAGTATCTCCTGTATTAAATACCTCATATTAACCCAAGTGATGGAGAATAAGTAGAACAAGCCATCAAAAATCAGCAAGAACAGATTAGAATATGCAAGCAAAATGAACAATCTGATGCTGACGATGTAAATATAACACCCCCCTCCCTCTCCCCAGTCCCTTATTGAGATAAATCAGTTTTACCTTCACTTGATCCCACTTTGTGCTTGGTGTAATACTGTGTTTGCAGTTTCCTGGTTCCTCAACTGCAGAGAAAAAAAAAAAAGACTATCATCTGTCACTGTCTGTATCAAAACTAAAGCTAAATATTCAAATCCAGACTAAAGGGTTAATTTCGAACCATGGATTATGAAGTTGCATTTCATGTATGTGTTGAAATCCGCATGACCAGGGTAGTTTGTGTGCAGAACAAACTTCTTGATTTTATGAGTCTGCAAATAAACAGCAGTATTTAGAGCTGATTTCTTCAAATTAACTTATTCAAGAACTTATATATATATATAAAGGTCAAGTACCTGGCCACCAAATAAAATGTCCAAGCCACGAGTATAGTAATTATAGAAGTAGTCACCACAGAGTGTCGTGCGAGGACGTGGATCTGAGGCAGAGTGAATAACCATTTGGTCCACCTGTAAAACTTGTGGAATCAATATTCGAATAAAATTTCAGTGCACCAGAAAGAGAATTAATTATATTTCAAGTTTCAGTAGTTCAGCAATACCTGCTTTTGATGAATTCCACAAGGTCGGCCTAATTCAGTCCAAATGTCCTGAAGAGAAGATATAATATAAGTTAAGGAAATAGAAACAAATCTAGCCCACCCTCGCACAAAGAAAAAATAAAAATATACAACTAGACAGTGTGACAAAACTACTGATTCATTATTCAATAGGAATCCTATATAACCCCTGTAATTTCAGTGCAATTTATCAGGACTAACAAATGATATAGAAGGAATTGACAAATGTCATGTACCAACAACAACAAAAAAAGGAAAAAATGCTAAATAGACAATTAAATAATCGCGTGGGACCTGAGACTTGCCTGTGGTGAAGCACCAAATGGAATATATTGGCCACCAACTGTGAAATATAACTCTTTGCCAAGCTGGATAACACAAGCAGGTAACCAACCCAAAATAAGTTAACCAGGTGAATTTATATAGAAATTCATTGCAAAAACAAGTCAGACCTTAACATGAACTTCTTCCATATAGATGCTAGCAGCAGGTAACGGAGGAGAAGAAGCCTTATCCATCAATGAACCCACTCCAACTTTCTTTGCTGTAGTGCTATCATATATAGAGACACGGCATGTAACTGGGGTGGTGCCATCCGGAAACTCCAATGGCAATTCCGCTTACAAAATGAAGAGGACCAATAGACATTAATCTAAACTCTAATATTTTAGAGTACGAGTAAATCAAGTGGAAGATAATAAAGAAATACCTTCCCCATCATGGAAGTAATCTGTATACTGGCTAGGTATTGGAAAAGCAAAGGAAAGTCCCTGCAGTTTACAGAAAGTTCATTATCTGTGCCGAAAGAAAATGAGAAGAACAAATATAGAATTTATTCTAGAAAATGCATTCCATGTACATACTGGATAGAATAGAGTGTAAACACCTCTGTCTTTATCATAAATTCCAGGAAATGTTGGCCCAAAAAGTGCATACACAGCTACAAAAGTGGCAAGGGTTGAAGGTCCCCTATGAACAGAGGAGTGATCAGCAACTAATTGTAAAGTAAATGCTAAGAACTCATAGTTTAGCTACCTACCCAATCATAGAAGTGGCATATCGCATTTGAAGCCGCTTTACATCATATATTTCAATAAGGCGTAGCCTCTAACACGACAAAGCAAGATCAGTTCAATTGAACAGAAAGCAGATCTGAATTCACAGTAGAGCAGAACATTATATATGAAGGAATACCTGCGACCAAGGATCAAATCGAAGATGGAAACCGTGGTCTGGAAATACGATAACAATATCTAGCTTGAGTGGTTCCTGGAAGGAAAAAAAGAAAAAAAGAAAGAAGAAGATGGTAAAAAGAATAGTTGTTGGTACAAGTATCTTTACAATGAACTTCATGTTGATTGTTAATCAAATACTCTATTCCAAGATTGCAACAGAAGTACTGGACTTCCATTTGATTATCAAAACAAGAAAGTACAGAACAAAATTGATGCTCAAGAGCTAATCCTTCGATTCAAAACCTCATCAAAGTACTTCACGTGAACAACATCGTAAATGTTAGGCTGCTGCTCAATCTGTGCAAAGGCTTCGCAAATCGGCATTCCTATAACGCGAACAGAAATCATCAGGAAGCATGAAATATCGAAATCAAAATCAAATTAAAACAAAAGCAACAACTATTGAACTCTTCCAGCAATTGAAACATTAATCCGACCAATACAATTCCCTCCGCTTAGCAGCTGAAGAAACTTCAAAACAAAAGCAAATCGCGCATCTTAATCTCCGCTGCCTATCTCGCTATCGAAGCTATAAGCCAGAATTGGAGGAGCATTCGAATTGAAACAGGACTAGAGTTTAAACGCTCGGCTAATAATTTGCGAAACACATGACGAAAATCAGTAAAATACAGCAAAAGTACAAGAGGAAAAGAGAAGAAACGTAGAAATACCGAGAGAGAAAGGACCGATTCCGAGGCCAGGACGGAGATCGAGGACGATGGAACCCATGGACGCGCCCTCGCAGCGTCGTCTCGGTCTCTGCAACATTTTCTCGCGGGAAGAAGGCGAGGTTGTTACACGTTGGCGTCGAAGAGAGGAAATTTTTCGCTCCGTTTCTTCCGCGAAAGGAACTCTCTCTCTACCTACGGGCTACAGCCAACAGGTGTTGAATGCTTCAGGCTTGGGATAATTCAGTAATTTGCACTCCACGTTTCCGGTTTTTCTACATGCCTCTTTAGAACAAGGAGGAAGGTACTCAATCCCCAAACGTTAATTATCAAAACGGATAGCATGACGTTTGGGAAATCATTTTATATAAAAATAATATAAAGTCAGAGACCATATGAATCACATGCTTTGGTAGTACCCTACGGCCTACATAGTTGTTAAGTTTAGATAATTAGGCCCATACCATACGGGTTCTTGGGATGTAATTTAGCCCGTGCCCATAAAACCCTGATCGGGTTCGGGTTCGGGTTTATTAAAGATTAAATATTCAATTTATTATTCTTTAGAACAAAAACATCTGGTGCGAGTTCCCATTGGACCGTAGCTTAATTAATACAATTATGCAAAGCATCTGTCTAACTGAGTGTTCAAAATAAGTTGCATGACTTATGTAAAATTATTACAGAAAATTACACTATTGTTTCGTTGTCATGTCACTACCAATGACACAAAGACATCTGTGATTTACCGACATTAGTTCTATTCCTTAAAGTCAACATTGACTCTAACTCCATCGCAACAGCTCGTAAAAATCTCATAATCAATCATGCCTTCTTTTAACCAACACCACCGATATGCCAATATCTTCATTATTAATCTAATCACTAACTTTCCGACAAATTCTCCCCAAATTTTGCCTCTCTTAAAAGTCAACAAAAGCATTCGCCTAACCTATCTATATTCGAGGCTGCCAAACAGTGTCTTACGTGGAAAAGTAATTTTCTTAAGATTTATTATATATCTCTTTTATTTTTTCATAGTTAATAACCCCACCAGTAAATAGTTGACCAAATGCACAGAATTTTGAGGGGAAGCATCCAAAGCTCAGTGCAGCTCCCACTTTGTGTTTTTTTTTTATTTTATATATTTTAATTATTTACTTTCTGATGAGGGCAATGCTGGATGACAGGTAAGCCGTTGGAAATTGCAAAGACATGTTTCACATGTTTGGTTGGAAGGAAAATGAGAAGAGAGAGGAAAGAAGGGAGGATAGGACAAGGAATTCTCAATTCTTATTATGTGGATGGAGAAGAAGAAGAGATAAAGCATAAAAGAACGCAAAAGTTAAATTGGAGAAGAAGAAGAAGAAGCAAAAGGGTAAGGGACGAACCAAACAAGGATTTAATCTCCCGTTGTCGTTTTCCTCGAAACAAACGTGGCGTTTGGTCAGGAAAACACGGTGTTGGTGATTCATGTTTTCTGCGTTGAACCAAATAAACTGAATTATCAAATTACAGTCCACGGATCATGATGCGGCCAAGTGGCCCACCCACTCACCAGCGTCACAGGCCAGAAGCTGACAAGAACCGCGTTTGACACTCCGACCCTCCCTTTTACCCGCCTACAGCTCCACGTGGCACCCTTCCTTTCGGTGTCGTCTTCATCTCAACCTCTTTTTGTCCTTTCTTTTTTTTTCTTTTTTAACACTTTCTCTCGCCAAAAACAAAAAAATAAATAAATAAAAGAGAGAGAAGAAAATAGCAATAAACAAACACTGCCTTGTCACATCACCAGCTAGTCCATTTCCATGTGCTCCCAACTCAGAGAAGACCGACCACGCAACAACGATCGCTGATAGAGGTCTAGGGTTTTCAGATCCCTTCCTCCCGATTTGGTTCTAGTTCAGCTGGATTAAGGAGGCTCTGATTCCTCTTTAATGGAAAAGGAGGAAGAGTTAGGTACAGATTTGTGTAGAACTCGCATCCAAGACGATGAGCAGAAGCTGCAGCGCGCTACCTTTGGTTTCGACCGTTCGGGACAGAGCTTTCAGCTAATGCGCACGGATAATTGCCGGACTGTTGGAGTTATGGATTGTTCCCAGCTCGCCGGAGATGAAAAACCGGTGGCCGGTTCCGAGCTTCAGGTGACGGCGAGAATGGATGCTTCTGTGTCAACCGGCGCGATGATGAAGGTTGAGAAGCTGGTGGTTGCAGAAAACAGCTTGGGAAAGCGAAAGCGAGGCCGGCCGCAGAGAAGTCAAGGGAGAGCGACTCCCGTTCCGAAGAAAGAAAAGGAGAAGGAGGAAGATGATGTTTGCTTCATATGCTTCGATGGCGGCAGCCTCGTGCTTTGTGATACCCGGTGAGTGGATTTTGTCAATCTGTGATGCATGGTTTTGGTTGCTTGATTTGAAAATTCCAGAAAAGGAAGGAATACTATTGAGCTCCGTTTATGCAAATTTATTTGTTCTATTATAAGAAAAAATCCTGATAAACTTCTACTGTCATCACTTCACTCTATCCTGATTAATATTGTTTTAGTTGTGATTGTTTATACCTCTGAATTTGTATTGGGTTGAATTTACTTGATTGATTTTTTAATTGTATTTCTTTTGTTAGGGGCTGCCCTAAGGCCTACCATCCTGCATGCATCAAGCGCGACGAGTCATTCTTTCAATCAAAGGCTAAATGGAGTTGCGGTATGTTTGTGGCTGAGAAATTTCTACATTGTTGTTGTTTCTGTCCTGAGTCTGAGGTTAGAACCCTCGAGAGTCGAGACTAATAGTCAATAAGTGAAACTTTTGACAGTTGTGCATTTCAGGCTGGCACATTTGCAACAGTTGTCAGAACGCGTCCTATTTTATGTGCTATACTTGTACATATTCATTGTGCAAGTGGTGCACTAAAGATGCTGATTACGTCCGTGTAAGAGGAAGCATGGGATTTTGTGGAACATGTATGAGAACTATAATGCTCCTTGAAAATAGCGGGCAAGGAAACAAAGAAGCGGTATGTTGAGGGTTTGATATTTTGTTCGTCATTATCAGTTTTCCTTTATGTCACCCATCTCTCTGGATACTCAACTAACTAGAGCTTTCTCAGATTAATGACGTGCACCTAGCAATTATTAGTTTCAGTATTTCGTTTGGAACTTCCTAGGACACATATGTGTAACGTGTTAGTATCATATGGATCATGCCTTTTGCTTTTAACATATGCAGATTCAAGTTGATTTTGATGATGTAACCAGCTGGGAGTATCTTTTCAAAATGTACTGGACTCCCTTGAAAGCAAAGCTATCATTAACTCTAAACGAGTTAACACTAGGAAAAAATCCATGGCAAGATGGTAGTGTTATGGAAAATGAAAATGCCAAAAGGAGAAAGACAAGGAAGCAACAAAATTTGCCTTATAAGATGAACTCTCAAATTATGGAAATGTCAAGCTGTAACAATAACAATGTTATGCCTTTACCTAAAGGAACAGAATGGGCTACAAAGGAACTCTTGGATTTTGTTGCGCATATGAAAAATGGTGATGCATCAGTGCTTTCTCCGTTTGACGTTGAGCTCCTATTGCTGGAATATATAAAGAGGCACAATCTCCGTGATCCTAAACAGAAATCTCAAATTCTCTGTGATTTGAGGCTTGTACATCTGTTTGGGAAACCAAGTGTGGGGCATTTTGAAATGATGAAGCTTCTTGAATCTCACTTCCTTATAAAAGAAAAGTCCTTAGTAGATGATATAGGTACTGTTTCTGAAGTTGCTAGTGACCAGGTGAAGTCCAAAGGGAACTGTGATCATCAGCAACCAATGGGTGACAGTGATAGGTGTAAACCACTTGAGAAAGCTAATGAGAGAGCACAACATATAGATTCTGATGAATATGCAGCAATCGATGTTCACAATATCAGCTTGATTTTCTTGCAACGTAAATTAATAGAAAGCCTACTTAATGATACTGACAGATTTCACGGAAAAGTTGTTGGCTCGTTTGTACGGTTACGAGTTTCAAGCAATGATACTAAGCAAGACATGTATAGACTTGCCCAAGTCATAGGTATTTATTGGAGTCGCTAATTCTTCACCTTTGTGTACTCTTGCAAGCATATGGGGCCAAATTATGAACTTGTTGACTATTCCTTATCAGGTACAACAAAGATTGCTGAATCATATAAAGTTGGTGAAAGAACTTCCAACCTAATGCTTGAGGTACAAAATTTGGACAAGAAAGAAGCATTATCAATTGACAGCTTTTCTGATCAAGACTTCTCAGAGGTGGATATATTTCCTGCCCTACACTTACTCTACCGTTTTTCTGAAAGGAAGCTCTCCTGTTTTAGACTTGTTTGCTGATATTTCTTAGTCACATATGTCAACCCCAAGTTAGCCAAAATCACGTGGGTTTTTGGACTGTTGTCCCAAATATTGGTATGCTAATTTGCTTGTCTTGAACTGCGTCTAGGAGGAATGTAGGTGTCTACGCGAAAGTGTGAAGTGTGGGCTCATCAGGCGATTTACTGTGGTAAGAGTGCATATTATGCTCTCTTCTGTGTTTTAGCTTAATATTTGTAGCCCTTTTCCAAAAAAGTTTCGTGCTTGGTGTAGGGTGAGATTCGGGATAAAGCCTCGACACTTCAGGCAGTAAAAGCTAATGATGTAAGTTCAGTTTGATTATAGTGCCTTTTGCTGCACTCATTGCCTATATTTGTCATGTAATTATCGAAACTGGTAGAAACTTGAAAGGCATTCTTTGAAAATTTGCACTCCTATGGATGAATTACAGATTCCTATCTCAGCTGAGGAGCGGCAGCGTAGGCTTCATGAAATTATTGAAGTCCATACTGATCAAAATACAGATCCAAGTCAAGTATCCGAAGAAAATGCTAAAAAACTAAACAAGATTAATCAAGGTCCTTCATTTTAATTTTTCTTGATTATTATTTAATTAGGGTTATGATGATAATCATTTTTTCATTGGTGTTACTGTTATTATAATAACTATTCTGGTATTGATTTTGTTGATGTACATGCAGAAGGAATAATGACGCCAAATGATTCTGTCTCTCACAGAAAGGATAGGGAGTTAATCTATCAGCAACAAGGAGGAAATGTTTTAAATTTTATTGGAAACACTGTATCCAATAATCTAGCCTGTACTTCGGAGCGAAGTAAAAACATATGCACTCCTTTCAACCTTGATAAGGAAGGTGTTAATGGAACCATCAAGAAAGTGAATGAAACATCAACGAGGGAAAGAGAAGCTCTTGTATTAAATAGTTGGGATGCATCTCAAAAGCAGTCCAATTTTACTAGTCTATTGACCAGTAATGACAATCCTATTGTTGGTTCTGAGGCTCTACTGCCCCCTTTCACGTCTGAGATAGAGCACTTTGTTAATGAAGTCGAGGCGGATAGACTGTGGCACTACCAGGACCCAGCTGGAAAAATTCAGGGACCATTTTCCATCACTCAACTTCATAAATGGTATTCAAGTAGATGCTTTCCTACTAATTTGAGAGTGTGGAGGACTAATGAATCTCAAAGTGAGGCTGTATTTCTCAGTGATGCATTAAATGCGCTTTATAAATATGACAAGGAATCACAGTTTCTCTACAACATCCATGTGCTGTCTAAAGAAGATAAGCCTAATTTCAGTGGCTGTGATGATAAGAAGGATCTTGTAAAGGGCAACGGATCAGCTTCCCAATCTTCAGATGGGCCTCCATCCACAAGTCAAAGAAGCGGTTTGGAACAAGTTCAGGACCCATTGAAGGATAAGAATTCATGGCATGGTGAATCCCAAGGGCATTTTTCAGTTCCTTCTCCTCCATTACCTGAAAAGCCTCTTGAATTGTCACGTGTGTCAGAGGTTCATGCTATGGAAAGACACTCTAGTCCAAGTAAGGTGAATCATAATTCACAGAAGAATGCTGAGGGGGAAACTATTAGTTGTAATAGTTATGAGAAATCCGACAGTGAGGATTGTTCCGATCAATCTTCACATGGGTGGGATTCTAAGTCTAGTGTTGTTTCCTTGCCTACGACAATTGAGCTACCGGAGCAAAGTCAGGAAATTCATATCCCCAATCTTCCTACTACTTCTGGGTCAAAGTTGGACCATGTAGACTTGAATGATCAATCCACTGAAATCAAGCCATCTCCTTTTTCTTGCGTCACTGACCAGGCATCAGATCCCATCTGGACATCTTCCACTTTAGTTGCCCCTATGCCTACCAAACCTTCCATTCAGGAACAGGACTCCAGTCTCATTGCTGAGTCTTCACTAAAACCTGTTGAAATTATAAATGCCAATGTTGCTACTCCAGCTTCAGTAAATGACCTGCCAAATGATTCTCATGTCTCTAGTTGGCAGGCAATTATTGATGGGCCTGATGATGAATTTGACTCCCTAGTAGACGAATCAGTTTCGGACTTGTTAGCTGAAGTTGAAGCAATGGAGACTTTACATGCTTTGGCTTCTTCCTCAACCTCAATGATCAACTGTGGTGGGGAATTAACCCTGGGTTCTAAAAACTATTTTTTCACTTCCGAACCCGGGTTTAGCCCCGCAACTGAAATCGGAAAGAGCATTCATTTGACCTCCAGTACTGATTTACAGATGACATCTCAACCTGCTACTATACCACCCACCTCCCATTTATCATCATCTAGTGTAGTAGTGGAAAATGCACCAATTCAACCTTCTGTTCCTTCCCCTTCAAGTCTAAACATAGCTTTAGGGGACACAGGTTGGAGAACGGGATCAGAAAATGCAGTGCCTGATTGGAGCCCAGTACAGGAAAATAATGCAAATATGAATTGGGAGTACTCAAATCAAGGAAATGCTGATTCTGGTTTTGGAAATTTTCCGGCTAGAGGAAATCCAGTAGGGTTTTATTCTAGCCAACCAAGATATAATGCTGATAGGTTTCCAAGTCCGAGAGAACGAAGTTTTCAGGACAGAGACTATGGTTTTGGTAAAGGTAGTAGGTCTTCTTCATGGAATAGGTCACAACCTTCATATGGTGGTGGAAATGGTGGGAGTTCTTCTCGACCGTCTCCACGAGGGCAACGGGTTTGTAAATTTTATGAAAATGGATATTGCAGAAAGGGGGCGTCTTGTAGTTATTTGCACCCATAATTAGTTAGTAGTAAGTACTATATTAGCAAATTCTGAACATTCGATTTTTCATGTATCAGTAACAGTTATTCACATTAGGGAGTTCTGGTTCACCATGCCAGATAATGTAATCTATAACTTGTAAAAGTAGACAAGTCAGCACAATACAGTATATTCATTGAGTAGAGACTGCTTTTAAGAGCTCTTTACCCCATAATTGTAGCCAACCACACAAATGTATCGCACCTTTTTCTATAAATTGTTGTTAAATGTTGAAAAATAGGAACAAAGTATGGTCAGTCTCACAGGCGTATCCCCTACCTACAACTACTCTGGCAACACACATCGTGTGGGCATTGAAGCAAAGTGTATTTGCTTGCACTTGCCATTAATATTCTTTCTTCCTTCCTCTTTCCCTTAATTGGATTAGTTTCCGTGGAATCAAATCCGGACTGATCTAGACTCACGATCAATCTCTAACTCTTATTCACAACTGTGAATCTATTTTAGTTCGGACCCGTACAGGGATTGAATCCAAACCCACTTTAATTTGCTTAGTCATTAAAACCGTCAAAATTCTCAAGAAATATGGCGAGTGGAGGCAAGAACATGCCCTGTGCTATACACAAATAATGGATTATCACATGCAAATCACTTTTCATAGTGGGAGAAGGGCAAGGAATAAAGATTATCATCCTTTCTCAGTGCCAAATGAATGGTCATTATTCCCACCTTTTCACTTTCACAAGTAACTCAAATTTCTTCCTACCACCATAAAAATGACGAATACAAGTTGGGCAACAACTTTGGTATCTAAATTCTAAAATCTAAATAGATAAAATAAATTTAAATCAGACAGAAGACATAAGATAGAAGAAACAGGACATGTCATTTAGAGTCTTATCTCATCAGTTACGTGCCCTTCTGCCTATCCTAGAACCTACCATAACCCACCATGGTCCACGGGTCGAAAATTAATTAATTGAAAAAAAATTGTATACTAAATTCAGGCCATTCCTCTCTCTCTTTCTCTGTCTCTTTCCTCATTAAAATCCTTCATAATTACTTAATTAGGAAATTTTACTGATTTTTTCTTTTAAATAACGCTCCTAATTTTCAAAAGGTGGGTACAACCGGGTGGGGCAAGAAACCGGATCCAGGGGATGATTCAAGTACTTCCTTCTTACGTCGCATCTCGACCACTTTACGGTGGTGGTTTGAGTGCAGAAGGCTGGAAAAAGTCGGGCTACAGGCGGGTCGGTATTCGGGAAATAGCCTACCTGACTTGAACCTGACTCCACAGGCGTTACACAGTGTTTTCGCCCCAAGGGGTCCGCTTCTCCACTGTGGCGTTTTCTGAACACCACAGTGGCTGCACCGCCGCGGCGCCTGGGGCTGAGCTCCTCCAAGACCGTTACCAGCTTCGTCAGAATCCGCCGCTTTCTTCTTCTTCTTCGCCTGAGAAAAGGAACCAACCACGTCGACATGGTCGAAGCTTTGGGTGAACAGAGGACTAGTCGAAGTAGGAGATGAAGACGCCGACGAGGATGACGCCGTCGTTGAATTGGAGGAAGATTCCGTGAAAGAAGACGGAGAACTGAGAGACCATACTCGACCGGCGGTTCTCGTGCGTTTGCTTCTGGGTTTAACTCCAACCGGAGTCTTAAAACAGGGCTGTACTAGCAACGTGACGGTTAATGGCTCAGTTTGCGTCTCCGTATTTCGCGGCGGCTTTTCCGTTAAGACTACGGCCGGAAAAGGGGGAGAATATTCCGGGATGGAATCTTCGACCAGATTAGAGAGCCATTCCAGGTCTTCCAGTTCATCAGCCTGTAAAATAAAATAAAATAAGGCGGCAACTTTCTTGAAAAAAATCAACTTCCAGCTTAAAAAAATGGAAAATTTGGGATTAAAAAAAAATTAAGAATATGAAAATTGGCCAAAAAAAAAATACCGGAACGTGGAGCTCGCTGGTAGGGACGGAGCCAAAATCGTCCATGGAAGAGAAACTGGAGCTCTGGTTTGAAATTTCAGAGCTAAGCTCGATTTTCTCCCGGGAAATTGAAGCAGACACCTTCTTCTCTAGTTCATCTTCTGCTTCTTCTTCTTGTTCCTCTTCTTCAACTTCATCTACAAACCCATCTTTGTTTGAGAAATCGAGGAACTCGTCAACGAAAAAGTCTTCATTTTGCTCGTTTCCATGAACTGGAAGACCAAGGTTAGAGCTCTCAATGCATTCCATTGCCGTTTTAGCCTATTAAAACAAAAAAAAACCAGAGCATGCACAGAAAAAATCCAGCAAAACGGTAGAAATTACTATTTTTCTTTCCACGCAACAAAAATCGAACCAGAAAAATAAAAACTTTGCGAAGTAAACGAGCACCTGAAAAGAGAAGGAAGAAATCAACAGAGAATTATGGAGTTCTTTCGTTTCTTAAGATGAAGAAAAGGAGGAGAAGGGAGGGAGGGGATGGTGAGTTCGGTAAAGCATTCAATGAAGGCTGAAAGCGTCCCGTGGGCTAATACTAAAAAGTATCCTCCGTTTCTCTCTCACTCACTCATAACTTTGCGTGTATTTATTATACCTTTCAATTGAAACTTAACGTTGTAAATTAAAAAACATGTCGAAGATTAACGTTGCTATTACTGTTCTTTAATTGTGTTGTGTTTTTTCTCCGTCTGAAATTACGAGGATTGGGACCATGCAAATGCGTTGTAAAGTTAAAAGAAAAGGAGGAGGGACACTTTCTTTGTAAGATTTTTCCCCGGAGTTTGTAAGAAAATCCAACATAACATAACATAACATAACATAATATATCATGTGACATGTTTTCGTCCTACATACAAATGAGTAAACCTTATATTGTAAACAATTTTAAGACCCAACTGAAATGATTCTACATTGTTACGATTTCCAACTTGACACTCAAATTATTTGATTTGATTTTTATTTATTTTTTATTTATTTTTTATTTTTTAATTTTTAATTTTTTATTTCAATTTCAATTTTAATTTCAATTTCAATTTTTTGTGAGGTTTTTTCTTTTCAAAATTTTGAATATCAGCTCAAACAATGTTCAAACAAGGCGTTCCCGACGAGACGACGTGTAGTCTTATCATTTTAAGTGGTAATGTAATTAATGAATGTAGTAAATAATATCTAATTATCAATTTAAGTAGATTATTAAGTATTATGACACTTTCGTTTTTTATTATTATATAGTTTGTTAATCTGATTAATTTGATCACAACATGATATAAGTTGTAACAAGTCGATTGTACACAGTTTTCAAATGGAGTTGTGGGGCCCAACTTTTTTAGATAATGCATGAAATCATTACTCATGCACTGTAAGTCTGTAAATAAAAAAGGTGCTACGCTTTTTGCCACATTTATAAATAAATAAATAAATATTTATGCTTATGCTGGACACGTGGCGTATGATATTAGAGGTTATAAAAACGATGACAACGTAAACGGACTTCTACTTCTACCGCCACTACCAGACGAGTCACGTGATGCTGAGACTTGAGAATGGTCATAACTCATGACGCATTGTGGGTGGGCAAATTGGGTGCGGGCACGTGTACTGTTTTGTGATGTGCACCCGTAGTGAATTTCCATGTACGAATATGAAATCTTGTAATAATAACAACAATAATAATAATAAAGTTCAGCTTCTTGGCACGTAAGTCCGACATGTCGTCGATATATAACTTTATAAGGTATGGTTGTTGAGCTACTACCCTACCCAAGGTGGATTTTTCCTTGTAAATATTTCTAACACAATCTTTTGCATAAGAAATTGGACATATCTACATGTAGTTATTATGTCATATACAAGAATGAAGAATCTCACCATCCTTTCTATGTAGAGAAATTCTTAAATAAATTATATTACGGTGGATTAATTATTTTAATTATATTAATTAATTTTATATTATTAAATTAATTTTATATTATTAAATTAATTTTATATTATTAAATTAATTTTATATTATTAAATTAATTTTATATTATTAAATTAATTTTATATTATTATATTAATTATATATATAATTGAGATTAAATATTATTTATCTAAAAACAAGGAGAACATGACAACATTCATATACATATTGTCGGAACAGCACATTTTTAGATTGTACCGTGTAGTAGAAAACAAAAACATCAACCTCTCAAGAATAGCCGTTGAGCAAGTGAGATTCTTTCCAAATAACAGATTGTTTCATTTCTAAATCAGTAAAGAACCTTAAATTCAAAAAAAATAACGTTGGAATGAATACAAGTAATAACATTACAATGACTGAATTCTGAAGAAATCAGAATTAGAAAAACTATTTATTACATGGAGGAAGTGGGACACCACAGAGGCCAGGGTTGTGAAAGAAAGCAGAGGCAGGAAGATGAGCTTTGTGAGGAGGAATTTTCCCGCTAAGTCTGTTTTCCGACACGTCGAATTTCTCAAGATTCTTCAAATTCAAAACCTTCGTTGGGATTTCACCGCTAAGATCGTTTCCAGATAGCAAAACGGCAGTCAACTCCTCTGCGTTTCCAAGCTCAATAGGAATCTTCCCAGAAATCTCGTTTCTCATAACATCTAGAACCTGAAGCTCGTTCAGTTTCCCAACTGACTTTGGAACATTTCCTCTCAAAAGATTGTCTGATAAAACGAGCGATTTGATCGAAGCCATAGCTGGCCTGTCTCCTATATCAGCATCGATGAAACCACCGAACATGTTTTTAGAAACATCAATGGAGTTGAAATGGCCAAGTGGGTCTTGAGTTTCTTTCATGAAAATGTTGTTCAAGCTACCCGAAAATCGATTTGAATGAAGGTCGAGATCCATGAGGAGTGAAAGGTTTCTGAATTGAACTGGGATTAATGAATGAAATGCATTGCTTGATAAATTGAGGAATGAAAGATTGGTCATGTTTCCAATCCAAATGGGCAGCTTCCCTGTTAATGCATTGAAGGATAAATCAAGTACTGATACCGATGATGATGACAGCCATTCTGGAAGCTCCCCTCTAATCCCAGTTTTTGCTAATAGCAATCTGAAAAGCTTTAATTTTGAAAACCAATCCGGTATGTTTACTAATCCAAGGGGATTGAAGGAAAGATCCAAGCTTTGTAAACTCTGCAACTTAGCCAGCTGATAAGGAACTTTCCCGGAAAGTAAATTTCTTGACAAATCAAGGGTCTGTAGATTCTCCAAGTTTCCAAAAGTTGAAGGAATTTCCCCCGAAAATTTGTTATTAGAGAAGAACAGATCAGTAAGAGTAGTCAAATGGCCAATTGTGGGAGGCAATTTTCCAGAAAGTTTGTTGTTTTCAAGGATTAGTCTTTGAATCTGAGGGAGTTGGCCAATTGATAATGGCAGATTTCCTCTTAACTTGTTTTCGGATAAACGACAAAATATTAGAGAAGTAAGATTTGATATTAATGAAGGAATGCGTCCATTGATCTGATTGTGGTTAAGGTAAAGCAAAACCAGCTCAGAAAGTCCACCTATTGTTTCTGGAATGTTCTTACTTATCTGATTTTCAGACAAGTCAAGATACCTCAAGCTCTTCATCTTCCCTATACTCTTAGGAATACGCCCTGATAAGTTATTAGCATGAAGATCAAGATTATTCAACAAAACCATTTTCCCAATTGTTTTTGGGATTGAGCCAGAAAACCCATTTCCAGATAAACCCAGCTCAGAAAGTGACCTGAAAGAGCCAATAACAGCGGGAGGAATAATACCAGACAGATTATTGTTTCCAAGATAGAGCTTTTCGATCCGAAAAAGGTTCTGGAAGCTTCCAGGTATAGGTCCGGTGAGCTTGTTAGAATCGAGAAAGAGTCGAGTGAGCTTGGTTAACTTGCCAAACTCTTCTGGAATCGAACCCTTCAATTCTTTGAGATTGCTCAAGTCAAGAAGCTGAAGAGATGATAAGTTTCCAAGGAAAGGAGACAACGTTCCAGACATGAAGGTGTCTACAATGAAGTTGTCGCCTGAAACAAGACCGGAACGTGTTAAGTTGATGACTCTGTTTGAAGAAGGGTCGCATTGAATCCCTTCCCATGAAGTGCAGCAATCAGTTGTGGATTTCCATGAGTATAATAGCTCTGATGGGTCAGAAGTGATTCTGCTTTTGAATTTGAGTAATGCTTCTTTGTCTGTTGGATGGCAAGCTTTAGAGTGAGGTGAGAGAAAGAGGAGGAGCATGCCGAGAGAGAAGAAGAATTGTTTGGGAAGAGAGAACTCCATTTTTCTTTGCCCGAGGGAGAAAGAAAGTGAGAAAGGAGGTAAAAAAGTGAACGGCTAAATTGATGGGTTTGAAATTTTTCTTAATGCTATTTGCCTTTTTATAACCTACACTTCGTTTATGGCCCATGCTGTAACGGCTTTTTTTGTTTTTGTTTTTGTTTTATTAAAGATTTATTTATTACATACACACAGTTCTAACTTCTACCACCCCAAATTTCAACTTTTATCGATCTTTAAATTTCAGCCGCCGCAAGCATGTATAATACTATGAGTTAATGATCCCATGCTAAATGGATTGCAGATGAAGGAATTTCATCGGGCAAAGCTCAGCCAACTTTCCGGCTAGAAAACAGGGAAAGGAATTGCAGAGGACGACTAGGTGCGTTGTCTGATAAATGAAACTGTTCCATTTGGAACTTAGCTTAGCATGTGTTATGATTGTTGAAGTACAAAAATTAAAATTGAGCATTGGTCTGATTGGGTCGGATTTGAAACCTGACAAACAATCCGACCGACATTGTAATGTTCAGTTCGGTTGGATTTGTTGGTCAGGTTGAAAAATCCGAATTTTTAAATTGTCTTTAAGAAATTTTAACTGTTGATATATTTATATTATTTCATTAAATAATGATACATTAATCAAAATAAATAAACTTTGAAAAAAGTAAAATAAGACACAATCATTCACGTATTAACTCATCAATTAAGTAAATAATTTAAATAGTAATCAATATTAATATCATTGAAAGTTTGTATAATTTTAATTAATGTACCATTTTCCTATCCGATAGTAAGCATTTCAATATTGCATTCGACCGGTATGGAATTTCATTTTCACGATCCGATTCTATATACCTCTATATTGGAAGGGAGATATATTGATACTGGTTGAAGTAATAATTACATAAGCTTCTATTATGCGCATAATGTATAAATTTTGAATGAAGAACATAGGCACCTATTATAAAGGGATCTTCTCAGGCGACCACTCAAAACTGGGATTTCCCGGGCCTTTTCTTGTGTTATTTGTCAGATACTGCATCACGGATTTATGATTCATCTCAAACACAAATGCCATCTCTTTAATCTGCAATTTCAACAATATAGTACAGCTAAGTAAAGAGAGAATATATGAGAAAACTTGATATGATCTTGGGACTAAAGTTGAGAACTTGGTACCTCAATCAAGCTGTTGGAACCAAGGCTGAGTAGCTGTCCACTACAAACTTCTCTGCCATTTAAAAAGATTGAACTCTTGCCAACATTCTTCAAAACAAAAGAACCGTCTTTTTCCAGCCTTATAACAGCCTAATCAAATGATGAATTTTAGTTATATCAGCTCTCAAAGAATATTCCCAGCATACTGTAAGAATTCTCTAATGTTATAATCATTTCCCCTTATAGCTCTTTTAATAATTTTTTTCTCAATCTTTGTACCTTTTCTCCTTCTAATGCTCAAAGTAGATCCATTTGAAGTTGCAACTCATAAACATGTCTAAGATTTACAACCTGTATGAAAGCATGAGAAGCAAAAAAAGTAAATCAACCTGTCGTCTAGATATTTTGTTGGCACGGCCTTCTCTCCCCAAGTCAATATCGACTTCGACATCTTCTGTTGCTCTACCAAGTATAACCTGTGAATGTGATACAGAAAGAGATCGCACCAAAAGAAGAAAAACAGTAGAATTGTCATCCATGAAGGTTGCAAATCATCAAGCTAAGCAATGGATGCTTAATTGAGCTACTACAGAATTGAATCAAGTTGGATATTGCTATAGGGCCATTCCCATAACATATACTTAATATCAAGATCCTTAAGGTCCATTTTTCTTGATCAATTAACAAGTCCCTATTGTTTCCATACATGGAAATTATTAAAGTACAGAGAATTAAAAATTGCAAGCTAACCTCAGTTTTATTGATGTATTGCTTTAGATGGCGGCCATACAAGACAGCAAATGCACCTTGAGAAGCAATGGCCCTGTGCATAGCTGATCGGGCACACTGTTCCAACCTCATAATGTTTTTCTTAGCATCCATATGTTGATATCTTGAGACTGGGATATAATCAAAAGAACAAAAAAAAGCATAAAGAAAAGAATAGCAGTATATCTAAATTAGCAAATGAGAATGGAAGAGTTCTCCATGTGATAGGTAAGTAGCAACTAACTTAACTTTCCGTAGTGAGATTACTAATATCTGGTCACAAAAACTGTATAGTTACTGTAACATGTTAAATCATGACATTTAGGACTTATATAATGGCCAACATGGTCTGTAGACCGAAATTTCACCTTATCATAAAGAACTATGCTTTATAATGTTGTAGTTCTTGAAAGTACAAAGCATGCAACTTCCAACTCAGGTAACTAAGAGTAACTTTCGCCAACAAGGTTGGTGAATCATTTATTTATAACAAATTAAGCCCAAATTTAGATGGCGACCTTCTTTTCCGAGAGAAGAATCTTGATCATTCGGACATAAATCCATTTCAAGTATCTACAAGACCAGATAAAGAAATTACCAGAGGTCCAAAACTAGAAATGAACGGAAATATAGATTCACTAGGAATTGTTAGTTGAGACGGTTACTATATACCATTGTCTCGATGTCAGAAAAGCTCGGAATATCACCCTCAACATCAGATACATCAGATTCTTCATGATTGGGAATGACAGGATTTGCTTCTGTTCCTGAAACTGCTGTCCTATACGAACTTGCCGATTCGTGCAAAGGGGTTTGTTCCCTAACTGCCATTGATGTATGACCAAACTGTTTAGAGAACAAAACAAAAAATTTCAGTTAAGCACAATAATATACTTTCTGCCACATGGAAGAAATAAGACATGATATACCTCTTCTCTTAGCACCACATCAGGAACAGAGTTTAATTTTCCATGAGCTAATCTGCTAAAACTAGGGGTGGCACAACCACTATCAACCTCATTTTTTATTTTGTCACTGAGAAGTTGATTATTCGGAATGCTTACAAGAAGAATCTCTGGAGCTAACATTTGAGAAGCTGTAGCAGATTGTGGAGGTTTTTCTTCTTTTTTCAGTCTGATTTCTTCAATATTTCTTTGAATGGCGGGTAAAGAGCCTGGACTTCTGGTCTCTTTTGAACTTGGTCTAGAAATTAGTGAAGCAAATCGATTAGGCATGAATACATCATCATTGGATGGGATGTCAGGGTCCTCACTGTTCAATATGCAAATCATTTCCCCTTTATGAAGTTCAGGAGAATGAGAAGTAGGCAGGGATGTGGGCAATTGCATATTGACTTCAGAGCAACTAACAGTTAGCTGATCATCAGGAACAGAGCATGTTAATTCAGCAGTTTCAGCAATCCCCGTAGTGCAAACATCTTCTGTATTATCGCCGATTTTGTTTGAATCTAAGGCTTGATCTTCACAGTTATTGGAGGCTGCATCTAAAGAAACATCAATTGGAGAGCTCAATAGAAGTGAATTAACCCCGTCATACTTATCCGTTACATCTTTACCCTCAACCTCCATGAACTGGTCCTCTTCCTCATTTGGAATGTTCAAAAGCGAATCAGGATGATATGAAAACTCACTGCCTAAGACAGCAACAGAACCAGTCATTTTACCACAACTCTCATCCTCCTTTAATCCCTTTTCCACATCTGCCAGCTCACAAGGTGGTCCTCCTCCTATACATGAACTTCCAAAGTGAACCAAAGCATCTGTAGCCATCCCTTCATCTTCACAACCATCGCTATTTCCAATCTCATTTCCACTGGAGACACCAAGAAAATTAGGATCAAAAGGACTGAAATCTTGGCTGCGCATCCTTTTCCTCATTCCATAAAACTGACTACGAATGCTATCGGATTTTCTTTTCCAAGAAATTCCATTGCACTCTTTAGGATTGCCAAATCGGAAAGACTTGGACGAAGAATTGGGATAAGAACGTTCAAATTCCATCATCTGAGCACAAGCTTCAGCTGAAGTAACAGGATCGTACAGGAGAGAATGCCACCGCTCTCGCAATTCCATAATCGTAAATCTTCGCGAGAATCGCACAGCACCTTTAGCCAATGCTTCCAATGAAGCTCCCGCCTGCAATTAACGATAACAGAAATAAACAAAAAGAAGCACAATCTATATAATTATGTTTATCTACAATATCGATCCATACACAGTAAGAAGAGTACAGTCCAAGCTAACTCAGCGAAATATATACATATACGCGTAAAAAAAGTTGCAGGAATTATGCAATCTCGAAGTGTTACAACCACAGGATCGGAGTTGTAGAAGGAATTGAGGTACCTCTACGGCGTTCTTCAAGAGCAGGTCATCTTCAGGATTCCATGAAGGAGCCGAGGAGACTGTAGCCATGATTCAGAAGCAAGGCCTTCACCAGATCTGCGAGCTGAAATTCAACAAGGTAAAAGCGATATCCATGGAAATCATCTCGAGAATTATAGTGCGTTTCATCACAGCAGAAAGCAAATCAAGCAAGGAAGGAGACGACGAGAATCTTTCAGAGAAAAAAAAAAAAAAAAATTAATCGAAATTGAAAACTTTTGAAAATTGAGTGTGAATTGTGTTTTGCCCGTTCTCTTCTTCTAAGTATGATCGATCTGTGGCCTGAGCCCATTGCTTTGGGCCGTTAAACGACACTCGTCTCTCTTCTAAGTATCTCATTTATGACTATTTAATTATTATTTTTTCTTTTTTTCTTAGAAAATTATTATTAAATTATTTTTTAGATACCAAAATTCATAATTCCACGTATGATACAAAAATTCATAGCCAAATGAGTTGGTCTCCTAAAAATTGATTTTTAATATTTAAATTACAAAAATAATATTTAAATACCATGATCAAATATTTCCTTATAAAAATTCCTAACGTTACTAAGAAATGTTGATTATAACTATGAACAATCAATATCAAAATATTTGTTATTACTATTTGAGTATTCATATTTGGTTTTTCAAAGAAAAACATATATGAGTTATAATCTAAATTAAATATGTTTCTTAATTTTATTAATTATTTCACATTTTAAATATAAAGAAACTAACTACTATTATCAATATATTCTTAATTTTATTAACTTTACTCACTCAATAATAATAACTAAAGAGACAAATGCTATTCTTCGTTTCAGATAAAGATGGCTTCTCATCTCCAAGGTGTAAGGAAATCGACAATGACAGATGAAATACACAAATCATTATGCAATTTTAATAACGATAATCTAGGTAGGACTAAAAAGTAATTGCAACAATGAGTTCTATGAAATTTTAACTTGTAGGTGAATGTGAGTCAAATGACGATATTGAATACAATCAATAGATTTTCAAAGTATCATTTGGTTGCCTTTGAAAAATATGATGTTAAGCGACATAAAATAACAAAATTTCCTATCCTATAGAAGATTCTCTATGAGTGATTTCTTCAATACAAAAAAATATGTGAATATGACTGGAGAATTAATCATATAAAATACAAAAAAGATCATTGGGAAGTAACTTGAACCGGATGAAACGATATTTTTTTAAAGATCACAACCAGATCATTCTCTTGCAGCTAAGTAACTTGAAGGGAAAAAAAACATGTCAAGAAAAGATTTACCGCCATTATTCGTTGTAATAAGGATGATTAAGAGAAAATTCCTTTATGAATTATTAGGAAGTATGTTAAATCACGTTGCTTCAAGAATGTAACTTGTTGAGTGTGAATTGTAAGTATCATGCCAACAAATGAGTACATATGATCGAGTTGTTATTTGAAGAATATGTTCAATGGTTTGATAGAAAAGTTATATTTCTTGTCGATAATTATTTTGCTCATCCAAAATTAAAAAGATATTTAGATGAACTGTTAGATATGAAAGACATTTAAAAACTGTAAAATATAATTAAAAAGTTAAATTATCATAATAGAATAGATATTAATAACATCTTGAACTACTGTGGAGAAAATGACATAACTTTAAAAATACTAATCGATAAGTAGATAATTAAAAGTATTATGAAAAATAATCAAAATATTAAAGTTCAAAATGATAGTTTTACTATAGACTCTATTTCACGAAAAAGATGTTCTCAAAGTCACGATGAAATTAAATAATTTTTATATTAATTATTAATTCATCAATTAAATGAATTATTTAAATAATTATTATCTCATCTTATTTTATTTAAAATTTATCTAATTTTAATTCATATATTATTTTCTATTTAATTAATAAGTTAATAGATAATAAATTGTTTTCTATTATATCCAAAATAGTAAATATTTATCAACTAATTGTATTTTATCTAAAATTTATGGAATTTTAATCCATTTACTATTTATTACCCACCCATGGAACAAACTGCTTACATGAGAGTAGACAATTTTATCTGGGTTTACCATTTATACGTTGAGTTAGCCATGCAACAACCTCTCCTTATGCATCGTGCCATCATTAAAGCGTCTCTAATAATAGAGCTGTTCTACTCAACAACAGCCCTTGTGGGTCGTTGATCGCATTTAAAGTTAGCATTTAAGAAACTACAACTACCACTTTATTATCATTCGAGAAATTCCGAGATCTATATAGCGGATTATATAGCGTATGATCACGTTAACACGTCTGGCCACACAACTGCAAACATCCTTTTAGTATACTACGGACCGTACGCTATGTCTCTCTCTCTGTATGTAAATACTTTTCTCAATTTCGTTACCAATCTCATCTCGAACTTTCTAATTTAAATCTTAGTTACTCACTCTCTGAATTTGGGAAAGAATAAAGAAAACTTGTGGAAATGGAAGAAATAAGTATGGATGAGCTGAATCGAGAATTCAGAAGTGGAAGAACAAGAAGTGTGGAGTGGAGGAAGAAGCAGCTTAATGCTCTGCTTCAATTTGTTCACGACAATGAAGACAACATCTTTCAGGCTCTTTATCAAGATCTTGGAAAGCACTCTGTAGAAGCTTATCGCGATGAGGTAATATTAGTATTATTATTGTTAAGTTTAGTGACTTACGATTAATTTGAGTGTTATAAGATGTTAATTACTGCAGATTGGAGTAGTGGAAAAGGCAGCAAAGCATACTTTGTGTTCTTTAGACAAATGGATGGCTCCGAAGAAGGTCAGTTCTGATACATGTAGTAATTTTAGCATAATTAAGATTAGACTCCTGGTTAATTAGTAATGCTAATTGTGGTTAATTTGCTTTAAATTTTGCTGGGGATCACAACAGAGTCATGTTCCATTGCTCTTCTTCCCTGCAAGAGGAGAAGTATTGCCCGAGCCATTCGGCCTAGTACTCATCTTTGGATCTTGGAACTTCCCCATTTGTGAGTTCATGACTAATTAACCTCATGATCATCATCATGAATATTCTAATGATTTTCTTCCATATAAATAAGCAGCCTTGAGTTTGGACCCATTAATCGGAGCGATATCAGCCGGAAATGTAGTGGTCTTAAAGCTGTCCGATCAATCTCCGGCATGTTCTTCTATTCTGGCCAACACTCTCCCTCTTTACTTGGATTGCAAAGCAATTAAGCTTGTTCAAGGTGGACTGGAAATAAATGAACAACTTCTTCAACTCAAATGGGATAAAATTTTCTTCACTGGTAGTACTATATATCACTTTTGATTTCTTTTACAAACACACTGTCCAGTATTGAAAGTTTATATTTCCTTAGTTATCCTTTCTCGGATGGTTAATTCTTTCAGGAAGTCCACGAGTCGGCCGGATTGTGATGTCAGCAGCGGCAATGCACTTGACTCCGGTTACTCTTGAGCTTGGCGGGAAATGCCCTACCATCTTGGATTCTCTTTCCCTTAATTCATTTGATCTTAAGGTTTTTTTTTTTTTTTTTTTTTTTTTTGCATATGCATTTAAGGGTTTTTTTCAAGTATTGAAATGTTGTGAGTTGTGACCTTATTTAGGTGGCAGTGAAGAGAATTGCCAGCGGGAAGTGGGGCCCGTGTTGCGGGCAGGCATGTATAGGAATAGACTATGTGTTGGTTCATGACCAGTGTGCTTCTACTCTGGTCAGAGAATTTGATCATTAAGTAGTGTCAGGAGATGGATTAATTATGTTTTTGAAAGTTGATGATTCTAATAAGTTTTGTGTTGCTTTTTTAGATAGAATTATTAAAGGGACCAGTGAAGAAATTCTACGGCGAAAACCCGAGAAACTCGAACAGCATAGCTAGAATTGTAAACAAGCAACAGTTTGAAAGACTCTGTAATCTTCTTAAAGATCCTCGTGTTGCTGCTTCCGTTGTCCATGGTGGTTCATTTGATGAAGAAAAACTGTAAGTTTCTCATATCTATATTTATGAGTACGTAACTGGAAAGGGGTATGCAATTGAATTAGAAGAAGCTGAAACTTTCCAGGTTTATCGAGCCAACGATATTGTTAGATCCTCCTCTTGATTCCGACATCATGACAGAAGAGATTTTCGGTCCTCTACTTCCGATAATCACGGTGAACAATACATTTATCAATACAATGATTTTTTATTTTCTTATCCTTAATTAAATCTTGTCAATAACTATTCTGATGTTTTCTTTACCATTTTTGCAGCTGAATAACATTCATGATAGCATTGAGTTTATAAATTCAAGACCCAAACCTCTTGCCATCTATGCCTTCACAAAAGATGAAGCCTTAAAGAGTCGGGTTTTATCCGAAACATCGTCGGGAAGTGTGACATTCAACGACGTTATGATCCAAGTATCGTGGCTCTGTCATTACATTGTTCCAAATTAATAGAACTAGAGAAAGGAGTGATTGTACTAACTAGTTATGATTGTTGACCCGTTTTGCAGTATGTATGCGATGGATTACCGTTCGGAGGAGTAGGCCAGAGCGGGTTCGGAAGGTACCATGGAAAGTATTCATTCGATACATTTACCCATGAAAAGGCGGTTATGCGAAGACACTTCTTTCCCGAGCTAGAAGCGAGGTATCCTCCATGGAATGAGTACAAGATGAAGTTTATCAGATTGGGATACAGTTTTGATTACTTTGGGCTGATCCTCCTCCTTTTGGGGTTGAAAAGATAAAACATTGTCGAGTTAATAATGGACAAGAAAAAGAGTTCTTAAAGCTCGTATTCTCTTTCACTCTGTCATATATGTATCAGTACTCTTACATCTTGAACTCCATTGTGTTATGAAGTTATAGCTCTGTTGTTTACGAGGTGAATGGACAAAAGTAATTAATTGCACTTTGACGACTTGTCGACTTCTTAGATAGAAAAATAGAAAACAACGTGTCGTTATAGGAACGGCGAGAATAATGGCGCGACTCGCAAGGAAATGAGGAATCGGCCAGTCATCGTCCTCATCTTTCAAAGTGAAATATTTGACCCCAGAAAAAGAAATAAATGTCTGCCGCAATAGGGGAAGGTGTTCGGCCATGATTGGAGCTTTAACTCTGCAACGTGTCCCTGCAAATATTGTACTAACCATCTGTCACAAGCACAACCGCCTCCAAAACCAGCGATCCATTCGCGCGTCGAAGCGGAGATTCATGGCCACGCGATCGAGCGAAAATGCGGAGAAAGGCGTGGAGAAGGAAGACAGAAAAGACGATTCCAAAGAATCGCCTCCACCGCCGCCCCCGCCGGAGAAGCCATTGCCTGGTGATTGTTGCGGCAGCGGATGCATTCGATGTGTCTGGGACGTGTATTATGAGGAGCTTGATGATTATAACAAGCTTTACAAGAACGATTCGAATTCAAATTCATGAAAACAAATTGATTGCTTTTCTGATCTGTAAGTTTGTTCTTCCAGACCTGTGATTTGTATAACATATTCATTAAATAAATAAATAAATAATGAATTTTTGCATTATTTAGATGCCTCCTGAATAGTGAATACAAAAGTCTACAACTCACTCACCCTAATTTGGAATAATAAATTGAAAGCTAGATCCATCGTCCATAAAAACTACAATTTCCTTCCTATAAATTTGGAGCTCTGAATTTTAGTTTAATTTTTTTAGTTCCTTCATGATTCTTTATCTGCATAAGTTAGTGGTCTCCAATCTCCCTTCTGAGCGCTAAGCAAACCTTCCTGGTTTTTAGAGAAGGTTAAATGAACTTCCCAATGCAGAGATTTCAACAAGTTTTCAACTTCTCCAATGGCGCCCGACTCGTCCCGTACAATCAGTTTTCCTCCCGGTCTTACTATTCTATCAACTTCCGCCATCACTGGACCAATTTTACACCTCTTTTTCAATCTGGAGAAAAGATGATCAGCATGAAGCAAATCATAAGTTCTGGGGTAAGTGCTGAAGGATTCACACCAATCATGGTATATCCCAAAAAGACCTCTCTCGTAGATTATTGGAAGTGTATCTGGAGAATCGATGTTCACTACATTCAATACCCATACATTCAGAACCTTCATCAGAGCCCCTGCAAACCTGCAAGAATATGACAGTTTTATCTTCGGATTAATGCCTCTACTTGGAGAAAGAAGAGATCTTTTTGTTTCTTTCTTGTACTAACCCTCCATAAACGGATCTCATATCCATGACATTCCTGACAGTAGACAAATTGAGACCCAATCCATTCAAGTAAGTGTTGTTCACTACTTTTCTCCAGTGTTCATAATCTGCAGTGAAATCCTGTGGAGCCGGTTTCCCATAGATCCCCATTTGAGTGGCATTTAGCCAGTAAGGTGGTTCTGACACCCTATGGGGCCAGCGTTTCGGCCACTGAGACCCTCTCAAGTTCGGCTCCACTGGTACTCGATGCATGCATGTTTGAAGCGGTACGTACCTGCAAAAAATCAATAACCATCCAAATTCAACTTCATACATTGACAAAAATGCTGAAGAGTACTAGTCTCTCATTAGAATTCAAACATATGTATATACCAAGCTGCATTTGGATCATCGTTATCTTTGCACATAGGGGGGCTTTTATTGTCTCTTTTATCATAGCATTCGTTATTGAGTGGTTTGCGGTAAATTGCAGCACTGGCTGAGTTGAGCTTGTCCAGCTTGATGGTTACAAGCTCCCAACACATTGCTGCCGTCAATGCAGTCATGGCTACAAGAATAACAACTCGAATTTTTATAACATGGTCTCTTTAAGCTTCTTTTGAGCGCAACGCATATGAATCAAAATCCTTTACCCTTCCAAATCCCGACATCTTCTTCCAGCTTCTGATATACAGGAGTAGCAGACCAAACAAAATAACCTCCAGATCGTAGAACCCGGTTCAATTCTAAAAGAAGCGTCCCACCTATACATGCATGCATGTTACATATTGCACCATAATCAATGTCAATCAATACATACGACTTCAATCTGAACACTAAGATTTTCAAGTTTTGGTACCTTCTTGATGCCAAGGGACACGACAACGGGCACAGTGGACAAGATCAAAGACATTGCTCGGGAAAGGGAGACGCTGAGAACCCATGACAGCGGAAATGGCAGGAATCCCTCTCTCAAGCGCGAACTGGACTTGAGCTTCATGCTCATCTTTTGGCGCGAACGACATGGCCAGAACGTTTCTGTCAAACAAGAAACCTCCAAAGCTGGCAACTCCACACCCAACATCTAATACCACTCGAGTGTGCTTCCCCCACGCTATTCCTGGTAACGACTGTACCCCCCGCGGCCCTTTTTAATTAGGTTCATGATCTTTTACACTCCCAAATAAGCATATAAAGAAATAGATCAATCAGTACCTGTTGAAGATAATCGATATAGTGGAGAGCGCCATGTTTGAACTGCGTCCCACCACCTGGAAAAGTCAAGAACTCGCCCGTCACCTTTACCCAGTTTTGGTGCCCCTTCACCTCCGCTAGCAATGTATGTGGTACATTATGATACCAGATCTACATAAACAGATTCGCTAGTTAGTTATGGTCAGTTAGTTAGTTAGCTACAGATCCTCTGCAACACTGCTTACCTTATCTCTGCTTTGGGGCCATGGGAGGGATCTTTTGTATCCCTCGGGAAGTGGGACCAGACACGTGGGGCCCTCATCAGGGCAATGCCGCTCACGGTGCTGGAAGTGTTTGAAATCCGTTACCTTCTTAATCGCTTTCTTGTTGTCCAAACAGGGTATATAGTCTGGACCTTCCGTCACGTTACACAGCTGCCACGTGTAACCATAGATGCTCTCTTTCGAAGCTTTATCATCCTTCCTTCTCTCCTTCTCGTTCTCCGACTGCGCTTTCTGCGTCGACCACGTCCTCTTCGATTCCTTCGACTCCTTCGGAATCGCCGACGATTCCAATAAACCGCCGCCGGCACTCACTTTCGCTTTCGTCTCCTGATGAACATCCTGCTCAAGGGGTTTCTGCATTTCGACATCGTTTTGTACCGCTGCCTGTGCGATGTGCTTCTCGCCTTCAAAACCGCCGCCGGTACTCACTTTCGTCTCTTGATGAAGATCCTGTTCAACTGGTATCTGCGTTTCGACGTCGTTTTGTACCGCTGTCTGTGCGATGTGCGTCTCGCCTTCAAAACCGCCGCCGGTACTCACTTTCGTCTCTTGATGAATATCCTGTTCAACAGGTTTCTGCCTTTCGACGTCGTTTTGTAAGGCTACCTGTGCCATGTGCGTTTCGTCTTCGAACTGGTGAATTGCTTCAGAACTGTTTCCATTACTTGAATTTGAAATCGGTTGGACTAATTCCAGTGGCTGATCCTGCTGTTCTTGACTGTGTGTGACAACATCAGATCCGTATTCTTTCTGAGATTGATCGAACTGTTGAGAAATAGTCTCACGGTTCTCATTATTCGGCTTGACTTCTTCAGAATTCACAGAAATACTATCTTTCTGCTCCTGCTGCTGCTTCTGATCCGCTTGCGCGTTCTCTTTCATCAAACTCGAAATCTGTTTATCGAATACACCATCGTGCTCTGTAGACTTTGGATCTACAGTATCCCGAGATTTACCTTCGACATTATCCTGAGTAGTCTTAATGTCGTCAGATTTGATCGCATCTTCAGGAAGATCGCCAGGATTGTCATCAAACGGCGAGGAGTTTTCTTTGTCCTCTGGTTCTTTCGAAGAGAAAAACGAAGTGATGGCGGAGACAGAGCTGGAAGTACCACCGTTTCCAGAGTTTGTTGTTGTGGCGGTGCGACTGGTTGTTTGCGGTGGAGCTACCGAATTGGAGGAGAGCATCCATACGCCTAGAACACAGAGTGCTACGAATATTACAGTGGTTATTGTCGATGAGTATGAGTTTGAAGACGGCCTCTTGTTGCTACGGATCTTGCCGAGCGCCATCGTTCATAGAAAAAGATGTGGGAAAGAGGAGAAATAGAGGAGGTGGAATATTTTACTTTTGGATGGTAAAATGATGGAGGGGGAGGGGGTTAGAGAGAGTAGACAGATGGTATTCAGACATGTTTGTGGAGGAAGATGAAGGGTAGAAGGAAGAAGAAGCGTTCCAAGAAGGATAATTTTGTTGCAACAAGCTAAGGAGTCGGAGAAGGGAATTTGTCAAAACTCACACTCCCTCTCCTTATTTCTTGAGTGAACTGGTTATTCGAGCGCGAGGAGTCTGTTTCCCGCCGCGTGTTAGAATAACTGAATTTCCACGTGGCATCATGATGATCGGCTACTACAACATTCACTATGATTGGATTGGGCCTCATTTGTCAAAAATAACATTATTATAATTTATGGCTGCTTGGGTTTGGGCTGAAAGACTGAAACTGGGCCTTGGACAGTTGGACTACAGAAAAAGTAAGCAGGCGGTCCAGACCGGTGATCAAATATTTGATATCATTTGCGTGCAAGAATTGGATCGGGAATGAATCAATCATCCATGATAACGACACGATGCCGATCACGTGCAAACATTTTAGTGGCATACTTTCAGAAATCAGATGGTCCTCATTCTACAACTGATCATTAGGTAGCTGCCATTTCCATATATAGTGGGCAGCTCACTATATCATTAAGCATATTTACATCAGTTTTTCAGGGGAAAAAGAAAAAAAAAAAAGGGTAAGAATTTAGTACATATACTTAGTATATGTATGTATGTATATATCATCATCTAAATCCATTTCAATATTATATAATTTAACATTTAAGATATCTTTTACTCATTATTTTCATCTAAAATTTAAAATTCTGCAACGTGGACACTCTTACCCAACCTAAACTAAGGTACCCACCTAACTGGGATTCTGCCTTTGACTGGTCGTCAACGAAATAATTGAGCCAGAGAAAAATCAAAAGCTTAGCCTACGTTTATAATATAAATATAATCATTTACAGCATTACGTACGTGAATAAGGCGAAGCCAAGTGAAATTTACTGTGGACTAATAATCAAGGAGTTCACTATCTTCTTGAAGCTATATAGTTTAGCTAGCCAGGTAGTAAATGTCTCTACATGTCTACATGATGTTACTTACAATCAAAGTGAAGTGTTAACTTGTTTAGAGTTATTAATCAACTTTCTTGCCCACATCACTTAACACTTAGATGAAGAAGTAGGCGAGTCAAATCAAGAGAATAGACAAGTATTAAATAACCAGGTCTTTTTGCAGGGCTGGGATTATTAGTAAATCAAGCTAGAGAATCCGATCCTGTAAAATCGGGTTGATGGTATATACCTGATATTAATCAACTTTCTTGCCTACGTCACTTTTGGTAAATGATATAATATGCTCTGATCAATATGACGTGGACTTATTCTCGATTTTCCATAAACGGATTTATAGATAGACACGCACTAATAAATCACTCGCACTCGCCAAATCCGGATTCATATTTCATATATAGAAGTATATATACGTTTCTTTTTGTTGTTTGGTAAGACGAGTAGTAGTTTAGTTACTTAGTTACGTAGCACTAGGTCTAGGGCTAGGTCTAGGTCTTGGTCGAGGTCAAATCAAAAAGATAACCAAAAAAAGGATGATGTTATGTGGGTGATGTCACTGCATAGAAAAATTAGCATCCAAGTAAAGTATTATATAAATCATCACGTTAAACTAATTTTCTGAAACAGCTAAAAAGATTAATTATAATACTAAATCAGATTATATGCAAGTAATTTAAAGGGTAAAGATGATAGAATCTAGAGAAACCCGTGATTATAATCACACCCAAATCTTGAAGAAAAAAATGTAATTATGGTGGGGTCATGGATTCGAATACTGATTGGAATCTTAAAATTTTTAACAGCGTTCGGTGCAATTCTTATCTTAAACGTATCATCATCGTCAATTCGTCATCGTCGTCGATGTATATATATTTAAGGTTGAGATTTGAATCGTATCTTTTGTCTTGCCTGCCTTTAGCAAAACAGGAAGAAAGATAGAAGAAGGAGGATTCAAAATAGTAAGAATAAAACGCGTTTTGTTTGCTCGTCAGATGAGGAGAGAGAGAGTCAACGTTGTTGACTATAGTGAGGAGAGGGAAGGAGGGAACAAACACAGGGCTCGAGAACGTTGTTCTATCTTCTTGAGCTCTTAATACATTACATGGCCCTACACGTACGCTGTTTGATTGAAGTCCTGAGAAATAAACATGTTGGATTTTATGTATTTATATTTATTATTATAATAATTATCATTTTTCTTCGATAGCCGCCCTGAAAAAATCCACCAACCTCTCGTCAATTACAAACCTTCACTCCGCCAATAAAGTTTCCTTCCCCTATAGCTCTAAGCGTCATTCAGAACACTTACCCATCTTCATCCCGTTAATTCAGGCCCGAACTCGTCAGCTTCTTGCAGCAGGAGTGCATGGAAGAGAGGGAGGAGGAGTAAGAGAGATAGAGAGTCGATGCCGGTAGGGAGTAGCTAGAGAGAGAGAGAGAGAGAGAGAGAGAGAGAGAGAGAGTAGTAGTACTGACAAGTATGGAAGTTAATTAGCCGACCAGCCCATTAATTCTGGAATAAAGTTTAGCATGCGCAATAGTACTACTACTACGCATCCTACTTAGCACAGCTTAGCCCAGCTGTAATTATACAAAAAGCTGACAATGACCTATATTTACAATATATATATATATATATATATATATATGTTTCCCCCTCGTTTTGTCCGTGTCTTTTGTGATCTTTGTATAAAATATTGATATATAAGCATGCATGAAATGTGAATATCAATTACTGATGTTCCGATGAATCTCCTCGACTGTTTTTCTTGTTGATATGCAATGAATGAAGAAGATAACTGGGAAAGAAACCGAACCAAACCGAAGCTACCACCATGCCTACATAATACGATCGAGAATTGAATATTTCTTAAGAGTGGATCCGGTTTACAGGGAAAACAATGGATTGTAAGTAATTTTTATTTGATTGGTTCATGATTCATTTAATAAATATACGAATATAATTTGAATATAATTTAAATATAATTTAAATAATTTAATATGACTAATTATATAAAAATAAATATTTTATTTATTAATTTACGAAAATAATAAATAAATCAAATATCCAAATAAATGTAACCTTAATTCATATAAATTTATATACTTTATAATAAACACTACGCTGACTACTCTTAAGTCATTGGTTCTGATTGCTGACTTTCTGCATCATCTTTTTTCTGGTCAGACTCTCTCGATTCCATTGTTTCTGTTATTTATTTATGTATATTTAGTAAAATATAACATGTTACGTGACCGAACATGATTGGTTTAGAGTACGCTTTACAGCTAAACCTCATTTTTTTTTTCTGTTTTTCCCTTTTTTTTTTACTTCCCAAATAATGCTCACACTCCAATTTCATGTTACCCTAGTTTCTTATCTTGAGCCCACCGAAAAAACCAAAAAATATATATAATATGATTATTATTATAATTAAGAAAAAACTATATAACATAATTTTATTAATGAAAGAAATATAAAGAGATAAAGCTCACATGATTCCAAACACAAAATCTATCTCGAAGGATTCTATTGATATTAAAAAATAAATAAATAATAATGAAAATTTTCAAATAGTTGTTTTTTTGCATCAGCCATGATGCATGTGCCTGCCTAGTAACGAATCATATGGCCCTTTAATTTAATTTAATTTTCCAAAATTTCTGATTTCACTTATTAAATATAATTCATGTCCGGAAGACATGTACGAATTATTATATTTATTATTTTAATTATTATTTTAATTATTATTTTAATTATTATTTTAATTATTATTTATAAATTAGAAGAGGGTTGAGGTGTGACAAAAGAGAAGTACCGGGTTCTCGGGTGAAAATCGACGAAGAAGCTAAAGAAGGTGTTTGTGATGACGTGGCATATAGGATTACCGCTAGATCAGGATCCGAATGATACCGGGTCGAATCATGATCCGACATCTTAATTGAGATGAGATCCATCCATCATGATATGATGATATCCATAAACGAGCGAGGAGAGAGAAGGGTAATTCAGTGGGTAGAGAGAGAGAGAGAGAGAGAAGAACGAAGAAGAGGGAAAAGAGGCGCTGAGGGTCTAGTACAGCAGCAAAAAAAGCTAATAAACCCTGCAAAAAAATCAGACACAGAGAGAGACGGGAGAGAGTTTTTATAGACTTAAATTTTGGGTTGTTAGCAGATCAGCATCAGAAGCAGAGACGCAGAGCTGCTGCAGTCATGGCGGCGTTGCAGAGAGAGCTAGTACATTCTGTGTATTAAATGCTTCAAACACACTGACTCAGAAGAAGAAGAAGAAGAAGAAGAAGGTCACGAAGAACAAAAGAAGAATTCTGCTCCAGCAGCAATTAGCCCCTTCCCAACCACAACTCCAACTTTAAACACACGTGTATATGTATATATTACTCTTTACTAGCTAGGTTTAGAAGGAAAGAAGCCAAATTCTTACTCGGAACACATAGAATTAACTAGTAGTTAGCTTCTTCTTCCTTCTTTTCCCCTTCGCTTTAGCTCAACTTTCTGGGTTCATATACTAAAATAGTTCAGCCCGGCCAGAACGAAACGGGACGGATCGAGCTTAATTCATGTTATGGATAGTCGGCCACAACCGGGCTACTCAGGATCACGCAATAATAAGATTTCAGCAGCGGAGCGATGGCTGGGTTTTTCTCGTTAGGCGGCCGTGGAGGAAGATTACGAAGGTCAAGACAAAACCAAAACCAAGAACAAGATCACCCCGAAATTCATCCAGACGCGGCCTTCTACTGGTGCAGAAATAATAACCCTCACCACCCTCATCATCATCCTCAATGGCTGCAAGATCATCCTTACTCCTACGCGGTGGGACACAATATAGATGAATCTCCGCCGTCCACGTCAGCAGGACCGGCGTTTATGATGATGAGTGGTAGTACAAGCAGCAGCAGTAGTATAAGCTGCCAAGATTGCGGGAATCAAGCGAAGAAGGATTGTATTCACATGCGCTGTAGAACTTGCTGCAAGAGCCGAGGCTTCGATTGTCCAACTCACGTTAAAAGCACTTGGGTTCCCGCCTCTAGACGGCGAGAACGCCAACAGCAACACCAACCACAGCAAGCTCATCTCTCTTCCCAACAACAACAACAACAACGTCAAATTCAACAGTCAAAGAGACAAAGGGATCATCAGATCATTGATCCTAGCACAACTGGTGCTCATGCTTACTCGTCAGGTATAGTGTTTCTCCTTAAATGATGTGAATTTGTTCTGATCAAAGCCAGAAATCAAGGGGGAGGAAGATATTTCTTTCCCAAGTATAGTACCAAACAATAACGTATCTATTCCACTATCCTTGCAAAACTCCACAACTACAATCACTATCTAAGTACTTTTAGCCTTTTCTTGGTTAAAATACTAACACCACTCTCGTTATATATAATATATATTTTATATATATAAATAGTTCATGTAATGTTTATAATCTTGTAGGTAATACGGAGTTGGCGAAGTTTCCGGCCGAAGTGAGTAGTACCGCTGTGTTCCGGTGTGTTAAGGTGAGCTCAATCGACGATGGTGAGGATCAATTCGCTTATCAGACGGCTGTGAATATAGGAGGGCATTTGTTCAAGGGAATTCTCTACGACCAAGGCCCTGATCATCACAATAACTACAATATACCACTCGGCGAGACGTCGTCGGGTACAGGTGGCAGTACAGCTGGTGGCAGCGGCCGTGCGACTCAGCAACTTAATTTCATGGATGCTGCCAGAACCACCGCTTCCGGAGCAACGCCAAGCAGTAGTGCTCAGCATCATCATCGTCATGCGGTTGGTGGTGGTTTGTATGATCCTAATTCTTTATACTCAACTACGCAGACGAATAGTTTCAATATGGCTGGTACGCAATTCTTCCTTCCGCCTAGATCTTAGACAGGAGTTAAAAACACAAGGCCATGTCTACTTCTCGATCTCTCGCTTCCTCGCTTTATCTCTTTGCATATTTACATTTCATCTGAGAGAGATTGCATTGTTGTAGATTTGACAAAGTAGCTAGCTAGGGATAAAAAAAGTGACGTTAGATGTTGAAAAATTCAACGCATTATGAATTTTTTGAATATATTTATTCTTCTTCTTGCAATCCAAATTGAAGAAGATGTTTCCATGCCTTCATTTGTCTTTTTCATTGTTCTTTGTTTCAATTTTCGTACTTAATATATTATATCTTCTTCCTTCCTCCTCCTTCTGGGTTTATATAATGTCGATGTGGTTTCTGGTCGGGTTTAAACTTCGAGGCTGCTTTTTTCTGTGTTGAGCTTCTTTTGTGGCTAATCTGGTTGGACGGCCACGAGAGACAAAAACTTTTGTTTGTTTTGATATGGGTAGCAAAACCATGCATAAATGAATCTCAAGGTGTGTAAGCTTTACCAAAATCTTTCACAACTCTTTTAGGTCTCCATCAGACACGGGCGTGGACATATATATATACGACTCATGCATCATTTCCATAGCATATGATGTGACTATGTCTTTTGTAAATAGTGTATGAGTCATATACTCATTCAAGAATTTCTCTATGTTTTGTTTGTTAATTAGCTTATCGATTAGTATGATTAACGATTAATAATGGGTATGTGATACTGATCATGTTTTCTGGGAATTAATAATGCTTAATTATTAGTTCAGTGTTACTCGTATATTTTATGTTTCGTAAGACATGATTATTTAGACCATATATGTTGGCTTATGGATATTTTTCCATTCTGAATTTCATGCTCATGTGCTTCGTAATGTTAATTAGAAAATCATTGGCGAAACAGGAATTCGCTCGCTAATATGAGTTTGTAAGAGAGATTTGATGATATAAAAATCTGCTTGATTATTGAATGTTCACATATGTTTTTTGTATGCTAAGATATTGATAGATCCTTGTTTGATCAACTAGCTAGCTACTTATATTATTGTCTTCATGTATATATGTGTTAATTTCTGTAACACATATGAGTTACAATGATTGTTCTTTCCACGCTAAGCGTATACACCGTCAAGTTAGTTCAGCATCTGTCTTTTTCACGTTTGGTCAATCCATAAACATGAATCATCATCTCATTCTTGGTGTATTAAGGAAAGTTCCTGGCAGGAATCATTGCATTATTTTTATATTAACAATTCTAGTTATCCGGAATAATGCATGTCATTTTCATGGAAGAATTTTTCTGTAAGCCTAGAAGAAATTAGCTAATAATAGATTATTAGGTTTAAGTGATAAGGTGTACATGTAACTTGGGCCTGGTGTCTAAGTCATGGAGACAAGACTAGAATTGAGCGTGACAACCAAAACTTTCTTCAGACTGATCTTATCAGGCCTAGAAGTTAAAGCATGGCATGCCCCACCTAGAAAAACCCTAATTAATTTATGACTCTTGCAATAAGAATCTGACCATTAGTTTCTTTTTCTTAAAGTTTCTAGATCATTCCCAGATATTATCAGATACACCATTGATCTCCTTTGTTTTTGCTAATGATCTAATCATTCTTAACTCACCAATCATCAGAATCTATAGAACGTGATCTATCATTATCTTCCATTTTCTTACTCTGATCATGTAGAAATTAATCGCCATCGTCTAAAAAACCCGGTTATTACTGAATTAGATATAAATTACTCAGAAGGTCCCTTCCCAAGCACCAATGGAATAAGATCTGAAAATCGGTTTTATAAAAGCGATACCACTCATAATTCTCGAGAGACATCTGGACGGATCGACATTAATCCGTCATTGTGTCCCTAGGAAAAGTGAAGGTTAGATTCATAGGCAGAAACTCATGACGATATTTGCTTGATAATGGCTTTCACGATGCACATATAATCGATGCAACGTCATAATCAGCAAGATACAATTATATTTTCATGACCAGAACTATGATGGTGATCGACATGAGAACGACCCATCCTCCCATGTTTTTTTGTTGCTACTTCTCACCTTTTTCACATGATGTAGATTTCCCAGAAAATTCCAACCATTTCTATTTCTGTATGATCTCTCACCTAAAACGGTAACCGTCCAAGTCATAACTTCACCTTCCCTAAAGCATACGCATGCCTGTTTTTATCTTCTTCTCTTATGACATCAATCAATTTCAAAATGAAAATCAAATTTAGAATATGCTCATCATCTTGGTATAGCTTTATAGATTTACGTACATGTAACAGCTAGCAACGGGAGGCCGTGAGGCCAGATACATATAAGGTAACAGGAGTCTAAACACAATACAACCGCATAACATAATAATGTAAGTTTGTGACTTGTCGTGTGCACACAATAATGAACATACATAGATCATGGCTTATCTAACTTACAGTGGTCCCATATATGTATATATATATATATATATATATGATGTTCGATCAGCCCTAGCTATAGCTAGAGCTCGCTAGCTTTTAGATATAAGAGTCACGAACTCGAACCGCTTGCTTCTCAGAAACTACTAGACCAATACTAAACCAAGATCGATTCTTGCTCAAATATTATTGAATTGGCCAAAATATTATAATTGCTTAACAAAACAGGAGCTACAACCGGCTCTTATTTAGATCAAATTGCTTTAAAAATACGTAAAGTAACATAAACAGCTAAAAATTCTTAATAAATAAAATCAATTCAAATATTATGGATTTATCTTTTTCCGATAACATTCTTCTCCTTGTACACAGTACCGGCATACTGCCTCTTCTGCATGCAAGCTTCTATCAAATTAAATTAATTCATTTAAAAAAAAAAAAAAAAAAACCAAAAAATAGGGATGCAATTAGTTTGAAGTTTTTTTTTTTTTTTTTTCCATTCATTTTGAAGTTGATTTTATCGATAATTTTGAATGCAATACTGTCTTCTTCTTCTTTTAATTATTTTTCTATTGAATTCAAGCTCCTAAAAGATTTGATGGGATTCAAATCCCTAACTTTTTCTCTAGAGTAATATCAGACTTCTTCTCTAAAGTAATATGAGTAATCAATTGAGTTATATCCAGTAATTAGAAGATTATCTTGTTATTAGAACATTTTTTTTAAAGGGTGTGATAGCATCAATTATTTGATCATGTCATCAAGATCACGACTTACTTATTGTGTAATTCTTATTTTTTGAGACTTTGTTTTGATTTGGTGATACTACTAGGATTGAGTTAGGAATATCCCTAGTTTCGTATCTAATTAAAATCTTAACAAAAAAAAAAAAAAAAAAACTTTTTCTATTTGTATTTTTATAATATTCTTGTTTCTTGAAAGTTTGTTTTGATTTTGTGATGATACTATGATTTGAGGTAGTCATATCCTTAGTTTCTTGGATATATATACATATATCCATTTGCATTTTAAAGCTGATTTTATGGCTATATAAGAAATTTGAATACAAAACAGTCTTGTTATTAGTTTTTCTTAAGTTTGTTTTGATTTATAAAATACTAATATGATTAACTTGGGAATATGCCTAATTAATTCTATGCACGTATCTAATTAAAATCTCCCCTATATAATACATATATTCACTTCTTCCCAACTCATTACCTCCTCCTAAATAACTCCTAAATTCACTGCCTTATGCTTTCTCTTTTATGACCAATATGAAAACAACAATTCCAATGGCTTCGTTTGTTTCCCAATTCTTAGCAATATTGCTCCTGTTGATTAGCATTGCTAGTTTCTGCCATGGCGGAATCACGAGTTCTTTTATTCGTAGTCCCAAGAAATCAGAGGATATGCCGATCGGTGCTTTCAATAGGCCTAAGGGATACAACACTCCGGAGCAAGTACTTGAATTCTCTTCCCTATATTTTTGTTTTTAGCAAGAACAATAGATAATATTTAGTGTATTTGGTTTTCATATTAATTATAAATTTTTGTAGGTTCACATCACACAGGGTGATCACGATGGCACAAGCGTGATTATCTCTTGGACTACCCAAGAAAAGAAACATCCTGATGTGGTCATATACTGGAAATCGGTCTATGGGAATAGAAAATGCTATGAGAAGAACAAACTCAAGGCACATAGTGTAACCTCTACTTACCAATATCATACTTACACATCAGGCTTCATCCACCATGCCACTCTCACCGGACTTGAGGTAACAACAATTCAACTATTAATCATCTAACTTAATTTTTTTAAATCTAGCATTGATTAAACTTACCTCTGATCAAATACTGCAGCACAACACCGAATATATCTACGTTCTAGGGCACGGCCGTCACGGACGTCGCTTTTTCTCATTCAAAACTCCACCGGCTGTCGGACCTGATGTTCCAATCACGTTCGGGATTATAGGTCAGTATGATTGGATATTTGGATCCACATACTTCAGTTATAATCTATGTATTTAATTTAATTACAAACTTTGCTTAACCTTTTTATTTTATTTTATTTTATTTTTTTGGAAATTTTAAATTATGTGCAGGTGATCTAGGACAGACCGTGGATTCGAACTCGACACTCGAGCATTATATAGCAAATCCCATAAAAGGAGATGCCGTGTTGTTTGTTGGTGATCTTTCATATGCCGATGATCACAACCATGACAACATGCGATGGGATACATTCGGTAGGTTTATCGAGAAAAGCGCAGCTTATCAACCTTGGATTTGGACGGCTGGAAATCACGAAATTGATTTTGCTCCTTGGTTAGGAGAGTATGATACTTTCAAGCCTTATACAAATCGGTACAATGTTCCTTATGGAGCTTCTGGAAGTAATTCTCCACTCTGGTATTCAATCAAGCGTGCTTCCACTTACATTATCGTCCTCTCAACCTACTCATCATACGGTAATTAATTAATTAATTAAAAGTGATTATTATATTTTAATCGATGATTACTTAGTTGATCGATTTGTCTCGATTCTTGTTTTAGAAAAATATACTCCGCAATATATATGGCTTCAGAATGAGCTTTCGAAAGTGGACCGAACTCAAACTCCATGGTTGATTATTCTTATGCATACTCCTTTGTACAACTCTAACCACTACCATTACATGGAAGGAGAGAGCATGAGAGTTAAGTTCGAGCCATGGTTTGTTCAAAACAAGGTCGATCTTGTGCTTGCCGGGCATGTTCATTCTTACGAGCGCACAGTAAGTTAACCAACTAATCTAGCTATATATTATTATTATTTATTTTAATTATACATTTAATTCATTGTAATTTGTAGGAGCGGATATCAAACATCCAGTATAACATAACAAATGGAGTGAGCAAACCGATTAAGGACCAATCTGCACCAATCTACATGACAATCGGTGATGGTGGTAACTGTGAAGGAATTGCTAACAAGTAAGAAAAATATGATCCTCCTCTTTGTATATATATATATATATATATATATGTATGTATTGTAACGTAATCTCTTTCCTTTTTGCAGTTTCATTTTTCCACAGCCTGATTACTCTGCATTCCGAGAGGCAAGCTTTGGACACGCGACACTTGAGATCAAGAACCGGACTCATGCATACTATTCATGGCATCGGAATCAAGATGGTGTGGCTGTTACTGCCGATTCGCTTTGGATTAACAACAGATATTGGAACCCCGTTGCTGAGACCAGCAATTAGATTTAGTTTTGTTTGTTTGTTTGTTTGGTTTTTTCTTTGGGGATTTTGGAATTATGTTATCTTGAATTTGAAACCCAAATGGTTGTTTATTTTTTAGTTAATAGCATTCTAGAGTTCCGAATTTTGATGTTTGTTAAGCGTATAGTTAATTCATAAAAACATAATTATCTAACCTTAAACAACAATTTACCTAAGCATTTTTGTATTTATGAATTTTATAAGTTTAAATTCAATGGGGGTAAGAGAAAATTATAGATATATATATATATTTAAAATAAAATTATAAAAATAATTAACTAAAAAAAGAAAGCGAAAAATTGAAGCATAAAGGTCCCGACACGTCGGCTGGTTACTCCCGACGATAAATCTTGAGAAACCAGTGGGAACTTTTGGCGTTTTCGCTCTCTCTCTCTCTCTCTCCTGTTCGAGAGGTTTCTCGCTCACACTAGAGCCACCGCTCTTTACAAGGAAGTACGAATCGCCATCAGTGATCACTCGTCGGAGCTGAAAATCAAATATGAGGAAGCGAGATTTTTAATTATCATGAGGTTAATTCCTTCATTGACTTTTAATTTTTTTTATTATTATTATTTTATTTCTATAAAAGTTTAGAAACATGGGCCTGACATTTCATTCCGTTGCAGTTAACATCATACTCTCCCGGTTGCACAGCCACGATGCGGTTTGGCAGTGGCAGCTCTCGACCGGTGCCACATGGTCAAATCTCCTATCACCTTCTGGCATGATGGAAGCTAGAACGGTGATTCCCACTCTTAAGGCATTCCCTTTACGAGTCCATGATGGTCAAGAAATAATCCTTGCAGCGGGTGATCAGCACGCTGGTGGGTTGTCTCATACTTGTTATGGGAGTCATTTTCGTGAGTCAACACTTGAATTCGATCAAGGGAAAACCAAGAGCATCGGCTGGTCGGTTAAAAAAAAAAAATGCGTAATACTATCTGCATTTTGAACCAGGAGGGACCTGATGAAAATTCCTGAGATTTGAAAACTGGTATGAAGAATTGGCAGGGGGTGTTTTCGAAATTCGTTTCTATTTGTTCACCTTGCCACTCCCTGCTTCTATTGTTCTGTCCTTCTACAAGAGGCTTTTACTTTGTTAAATTTATGAGTTTGCAAGAAGGATGAGGACTGGATGCTTACGCTAGTTTCAGGATATACTTTACATAGGAGATTCGAGTTTAACTTCAACGGCTTTCTTCTTGTCTTATATATATCTTTATAGAACTCTTAACGGGACTGTAATGGGTGTATATCTTATCTTCATCAAACTTCTTATCTGAATTACACTCGATATGATACTCTCTCCTAGCAGCTTGGAAAGTTGGGCTCGGCGTAAGAGTTCTATATTGACTTTGCTGATACAGAGATTTTGTGCAGTGTCAGGTTATGCACGATTCAGTCTTCCGTTTGGGTATTTTCGAGTATAATTTGGTTTTATGATTAGGATCTTTGTCATGTTAGCAGAAATAATTAATCTTACGTTATAAATAATTCTGCTTATTTAAATTGTTATGTTAATATTAATGACTACTACATTACTAAGAAATCAAAATGAAATCTAAACCGAAAACTACTCAAAAACTAATCTAATGGGCGGGCTGTCTCATCTTTCGGATACCAGAATCTATTGAATAACCAAATAGAATCTGCTATAACAGCTACCCCATCTTGGTTACGATGCCACGAATAGTATGCATGAGTCCGGTTTTTAATCTCGAGCGTAGCATGCCCGAAGCTTGCCTCTCTAAATGCTGAGTAACTAGGTTGAGGAGTGATAAAACTGCACAGAAGAAATGACATAACATTTCCAATCAAGATACAACTACATATAATATATGGATAAAAGATACTAATGATAAAAGTATAGAGAATTCTTCTTCATACTTGTTAGCAATCCCTTCACAATTACCGCCATCACCAATTGTTATATACATCGGTGCGGATGAATCTTTAATCGGTATGCTCAATCCATCCGTTATGTTATACCTTATGTTCGATATCCTCTTCTGTAAATTAAAGCAAGTTAAAAATGATATTTTTGAGTACCTCATGATATAATTTAAAGCTAAACAATTATAGGGAAATGGAAGTGCTTACAGTTCGCTCGTAGGCGTGAACATGACCGGCGAGCACAAGATCGACTTTGTTATGTACGAACCATGACTCGAACGTGACTCTCATGCTCTCTCCCTCCATGTAATGGTAGTTGTTAGAGTTATACCAAGGAGTGTGCATAACAACAATTAACCAAGGGGTCTCGGATCGGTTAACTTTTGGAAACTCTTTCTGTAGCCATGCATATTGTGGAGTATATTTGTCTACAACAACAAAAAATGTACATTTAATTAGTATCTCTAAATTCCTGAAATCATATACTTAATAAATAAGTTAATTTAATTACCATAGGCTGAGTAAGTTGAAAGGACGATAATATATGCCGATGCACGCTTAATCGAGTACCACAACGGGGATGTACTTCCTGAAGCTTCATAAGGGACATGATATCGATTTGTATAAGGTTTAAAAGGCACTTTTTCTCCAAGTTCTGGGACAAAATCGAGTTCATGATTTCCTGCAGCCCAGATCCAAGGCTGATATGCTACACTTTTCTCAATGAATCGACCAAACGTATCCCATCTCCTATTGTCATGGTTTATATGATCGTCTGCATATGAAAGATCACCAGCAAACAAAACTGCCTGACCTTTAATCGGGTTTGTGGCATAATGCTCGAGTGTCCTGTTAGAATCAAGTGTCTGTCCTAAATCACCTGCATAAGTCCATTTTAACAGCATTGGACAAATGAGAGGCAAAATCACATATAACATAAGAAATGTATATATAATAGTGACCTATGATCCCGAAAGTGTACGGAACATCTAGTCCTACTGGAGGAGGAGTTATGAACCAAAATACTCGTCTATGTTTCCCGTGTCCAAGCTCATAGCAATATTTGGTGTCATACTGCAACACAGAATGTACATTGATTATAGGATATATATATATATATGAAAGTTGAGAATTGAGAATTAAGAAAAGAAATAAAAATGATTACCTCAAGATCATCAATTGTGGCATGGTGGATGAAACCAGAAGTATAATTATAAAATGTATAAGATGCGGTTACAGAGCCAGCCCTGAGCTTGTCTTTATTCCTGCATTCCTCATTGCCTCTTTTCTCTGATTTCCAATACTTGACTGTATCCGGGTTCGGTTTTAGTGGCGTAACCCAAGAGATGATCACACTCTTACCATCATGATCTCCTTGTGTTATATGAACCTGTACAATATATAAATATACACATTTTAGATTGGTGAAGTTGTTAGCATACATTTATGAAATCGATACCTGCTCGGGTGCATTTGCTCCTTGTGGCGTCGCGAATGAATCGAGTGCCATGTCGGGAGTTTTTATAACGCTCCTGATATAAGTACTGGTGACACCTCCACGGCACAACTCGATCGAGTTGAGCAATAGAAGCAAAGCTACGGACTGCCAAAACATGATTATTTGGCCTCAGTATTGAAATGATCAAGTGAATGCTAAGTATATAGTAGGGAGGTGAAATGAAAGAGGTTGAGTTCTTAATGGAGAAAATATAGAAATGGAGATCAGATGTATATAGGAGTTTTGTAGAGCACTGTTAGGATTTCACATGATTGAGGTTAAAACGAAACTAAGCATATTCTTTAGAAACTTAATAACTTTGTTAAGATTCTACTTGGATTTTGTTATGATTTCCCCCTTTTTTTTTTATTTAGAAACTTTGTTAAAAACTTAAAAAAAAAAAAAAAGAAAGAGAGAGATAGCTTGCGTTGTACTCAATACTCAATGCACGAGAATATAATTTTAAGAACACGTAAATATTTAATAATAAATATTATGCAGTATTACTATATACGAATTGTTTTATAATTTATGACTTATGCGCTTGTAATACGTTGCATGGGGAACCCCTACTTAGACGATGGCAAATTCGTAATTAGTGAAAATATAATGCCCATTTTCCACGCAAATTATAACTTGTTAGATACATATATGCGGCTGATCGGTTACCAAAGCCACCCAGAAAACATCCCTGCTGTTGACGAATCTGTTTCTGGGTTTCTGCAAATTTTGAGAGAGAGAGAGAGATTGGTGAGAAGATGGCAGGAGAAGAGGGCCAAGTTATCAGTTGCCACACTCTTGAGGCCTGGAATGATCAGATCCAGAAGGGCAAGGATTCCAATAAACTGGTACGTCCGTTAATCTTAACACCAATGTGATGAAACTATACAAAATATGTTGTAGATCTGGATTTCTGGACCAGTTGATTTGAATTTCTGATTATAGATATGATTAAATGCAGATTGTTGTGGATTTCACTGCATCTTGGTGCGGACCGTGTCGTTTCATCGCACCATTTCTAGCCGAACTTGCTAAGAAAATCCTGAACGTCACCTTTCTTAAGGTTGATGCGTATGAACTCAAGGTAAAAACAATAACACACCATACTGTACGGTCGTATCCAAGTTTGCGATCGTGTTAATAATGTTAAAAAGAAATGGCTTTTGTCTTGCAGTCGGTTGCTCAAGATTGGGCAGTGGAAGCAATGCCTACTTTCATGTTCCTGAAAGAAGGGAAGATTGTAGACAAAGTGGTTGGAGCAAAGAAAGAACTCCAACAGACCATAGCCAAGCATGTGGCTACTACTTCTTCTGCTTGATTATGATCCCACTGGATCTCTGCCAGATCTGCTGTTTGACTCTAAAATTGTAATGTTTAAATGTTTCCAACATATCCATCTAGACTTGTTTTCATGACATTATACAAGGTTACTTCTGTCATTGAAATCAAAGTAATTAAGCAAAAATAAGCAGAGAAAAATTAATCAGAATTTGCTTTTCGATTCAATTCTCACGTTAGGATATGTTCCTCACATGAAAACCTAATTGGGGCTTGCATTGTTTTTTCCCCAATGTTACATATGCTGAATCAATCACACAAAATGCAGAGAGGAAAAAAAAAAAAAAAACAACCAGATTTTCCCAGCACCTATTTCTAGTTAAATTAGCAGGGCCCGGGAGTTGGCTTTTTCCGGGTCCAAATTCCTGAACCCAGACATTTACAAATCTCTACTTCCTACTAACATCTTCACTCACTACTCTACAGATCCATTTGATCAAATTTAATTTAAATAACAAACCGTTTTTTGGGCACTCAGAATAGAAACTGCAACTATGATATATATTTAGCACTCAACCTTACTTTCAATATACCTTATATTATTCTTCTTCCCTCTTGCTGGGTAGAGCATATAATAGTAAGGTCATTGGATTCAACTCCATGTTGTAGGCGCGCAAATAGCTTCAACGGATAAGCGCTTCAACACATTTGGACAAGGGTCTTTCCCAAAGTTACTGTTAGCAACCGTAACCGCACATAACTGTTTTCCTACACATTTCTGATCAAGACAAGAAAATAAGTTGGTAACTAGTCATAGAGTGAGAAGATGAAGATAAAAATGAACAAAACATTGATTGTTACCTTCTCAAAGATGTCATATGAGGTGGGAGCATGGCAAGTTCCTTGCTGGTAGCTCCCACAAGTTCCAAAAGGAGTTCCAAAGCTGGCAAATTTAATGGAAGCTATAGAGTGACCAGGACTGCACTTGAGATGAACTTTTGGTCTATGTAGATCCTCTGCTTTTCCATAGTTTTCAATGTGCCAGTTCTTAAGAATCGGGTGATACTCTGACACGTCAGCACAAACATTAGTCACAGATCTCTTCACTAGTGAGATTCTTGACGGGTCTCCTCCAAGCTCCTCAAATATCACCAATAGATTGTCTGCAGGTTTTAACCAAGATCGAGGCAAGTGATACCTGAAAAGGGAGATTTTGTTTAGGATTGATCATTATACTTTCCTTGTTGACTTTTGATAAGTGTTGACTATTAGAGGGAACTTACCATCTTTGGGTTGGTTGACCACAACCAGACTGACATTTCGTAGGTCTAAATGATCCGGTATAAGAACACTCATCGCAACTACCAGTAGCATAAGCGGTCCAGTATCTTCCAATGCTGTTTCCGTTAATCCATATTTGTCCTTTCCCCATACCCTCCATATCCAAAGCCAATGGCTCATTTCCTTCTGGTGCATTGAAATATGTCTGCAAATTAATAGTAGAAGTTTTCAGTTATTCTTTGTTTTTGGTCTAACTACAGATTCTTGTCTTTCAGTACCTTGTGCCAAGTTAGGGGCTGCTGTTTTTGTGCAGTCAATGATCCACGGATCCATTCGACAGAAGAAATATCATTTGGAGAGACGAGATTCATGGACTCTCCTTTTAGCCCAACCTGTTTGAAATGAGATTAAGCTTAGTGGGAAGACTTCTTCTTGGATTTGATATACTAATAAGAATGACAAATTTCAGAAGTGAAAAAAAGATTTGGTTACCTGGTAAGTCCATTTCTGCCAGGACAAGTCCCATTTCCCTTGGTCAAGCCCGTGTAGTGCAACGGGCCCAAGAATTCCAGTATTCCATGCCTCAAAGTGTCCCCCGACATTCTTCATTCAACGTAAAAATATTAAGTTAGCAAGAAATTAAAGAAAAGAAAGGGGAAAAAAAAAGAGGAAGAGGAAAAGCAAAACTCACTGGCAAACCAACAGCAACACTAAGCAGGGCAATTTTGTTCTTTCCAGCACGTAGATTAACCTTGCCGGTATAAGTGAATCTCCGATTCTCCCTTGTTCCAAAGGAGGAACCTAGTATAACAGATGTTAATTTAGTCATTTATTACTAGTCGAATAAGGGAGAAAAACTAATTAATTTCAACTACCTGAAAGTTGGCCGTTGATAAAGACGTGCACAGCATGGCCAGTTGATTGAACAATCAGAGTGGGAAGTTCTCCTCCCCGCAAAAACGATTCAGATGAACCAATTTCAACGCTGCATTGTTATTTTTTATTTTCAAAAACAGAAAAGTTAGGAGCATATATTTAAACGGGAAATTTGTCACTAGGATCTTTGAGAAAATTTTCTCAGCCTCACCTGGTTATGTACCAAAGATAATCACTAGTGTCTCTTGTAACATTAATCTGTTCCAAGAGACCTGGAGCAGTTAAAGTTGAGCTATCATCTAGTGAGTAAGTATCTTCATCATAACTTTCCCAAGATAATGCTAGAGAATTTGTTGGCAACATATCCATATGTGAGGTTTGAACACCCACCTAGAAGGAATTAAAAAAAAAAAAATGTTAAAATATGAAAATGAATACGAAAAACAATATATGCATCCACTGGAAATTCAATGCACTTCACACCTTTGCTGTATTGAAGACTACATTTCGACAATCCGAAAGGATGCTTACAGACCATGGAGGCAAGGAATAGTGCATGTTATTGAACATTACTCTTGCCGTTGACTTTGTATCGTAGTTTGCAAGAAAAGCAGCACAATTTCCTGAATCCGAAGAGTATACATGGGCCTGGAAGAAGTCAATATTGGGAAAAGTCAGCCTTGACAAGGTTGGAAAAAGTTCAAGGCTTTCTGAGTAGAAAGCAAGACCTGTTGGTAGCTTCCTAATGAAGAGACAATAGGATCGGTTGAAACTAAAGCTTGCTCGCACATCTTAATGGCCTTATGAAGCTCCTTCAAATGGCCGTGCTTTGGTTGTCTGATCAAACCTACATTATGATTTTTCACATTGAAATGTTTGGAAAGAGTATTGAAAATTCTACACATTGTATAAAAGTAAGATCTGATTCTCACCATATTCATCAATGGGAGCATCATAATCATAGCTTGTTGTGATGAAAGGTCCACCAGCTGTGCGCCCGAAATTGGTTCCACCATGATACTATCTCACAAAAAAAAAATTGACAATTTTTTTCAATAAGAAGGTTATGACATTGGAATATGTAATAACCATGGAGTTTTAGAGAAGAAAAATGAACCATGTAATAATTGACAAAAGATCCTCCGTTTTGTACAAATCGAGCAACTGCAAAGGCTAAATCTTCGACCGGTCGTTTATGAATTGGACCACCAAACTCTGTAAACCTTCATGATTTATCGGGAAGAGACTAGAGTAAATTCTTTTTTACACAGACAATGAGACAGAATAAAAAAAGGGAAACGGAAAACCGATAGAATTTACATACCAGCCACTCCAAGCCTCTGTCCAGATTGTAGGCTTGTAAGGTTTGTTCGGAGCAAATGTGTCACAGTAAAAACCATTGCATGTATTTATCTGATAACAATAGGCCAAATGTTTATATATCTCCAATTTGCCTTTTCAATTTCAAGAGAGGAATAAAAAGAGAAAAAAGTACTTACCACTGGATCAGGGGCATCATCCTCTTTGCACATCACCCATGGGACGCCAGTGTCTAATCCAACAGCCATTTTTGCTGCCCAAGTCATGTAATTTTGGCCAGCAGACCCGAACAACTTGCTCTGTACCCCATATTCATTCTCAATCTGAAAAACAAAAACACATGAATGTTTTCATTAGAGAAATACTTAAAATGCTTCAGGAAACCTTTCTTTCTATCTGTGTCTTCCTGTCATTATACATCTACAAATGGCATCAACAGCTTGTAGTAAATACCTGAGAGAGTATGATGGGGCCGCCTTGCGAATAGAACAATCTTTCACTCTTCATCAGTCCCACAATTTTTTCTGTGAATCCTTGCATTGCTTGCTTCAAAAAAGAACAATTAGGCAAACTTATAAGAATTCCTGTAATATAGAAGAAATACACTAATTCCCTCTATAACTAGTTAATGTAGCCCGAATTAAGGAAAACAGGGGAGAGAGGACGTACCTTGAAAGGTTCATTATCTGTTCTGAAGCTGATTCCTGGAACATACTTCAACCAAACAGGAAACCCTCTAAACAAATAGTCATAATTAGTGGAAAAAACTCATCAATTTCCCCAAAAAAAAAAACAAGAAGAAAAAAAATTAGAGGAGGTGACTTACCCAAAGTTCCATTCTGCACAAACATAAGGTCCAATTCGAAGATGAGCAAAGAGTCCTGCTTTCTGGATAATTTTTATGAACTTCACCAGATCATATCTCCCCTCAAAATTGTACTGAAGTTCACAAGAACAGGGAAACAAAAGAGTTAAACAAAGGCAATGCCAAAATGTGAAGGTAAAATCATGTAGACTAAAAGAAGTACAGTAAGAAAGTACAAAACATTACATTTCCAGGAGAAGGTTCATGTACATTCCAAAAAACGTAGGTTTCAACCACATCTAAACCTCCATCTTTTGCCTTCTGAATCAGATCTTCCCACATCTAAAAACATAGAAAAAAAAATACTAATTAGAAACAGTTAGCAAAAAGAAAAGATGAACAAAAGGACAGAAAGTAGAGATTTATGTTTTGAGGAGTACATCAGGAGTGCTTCTAGGGTAATGTATGGAGCCAGAGAAGAGGATTCTCCTTTGCCCATTAATGACAATCGCCTTCCTATCATATGTCACACTGCACTCTACTCTCTCCACCTCAAAACCCATAACCCATATCCACCCCAACAACAAAAACAACTTCACAACACATAATTTGCCTCCCATTTCAATACTCTTTTCCTCAAACACTGAACCTTTCTTCAGTAGCAGAAGAAGAGAAATAAATGCAGATTCGTTTCTTTTTTTCCTTTGTCACTCCATGCTCACTGAAGTGAGCAGCGCTAGTTTATACTTGTCCAGCTCATAGCGTGGATGAGTGGCTGCCTCTAAATGTGACTGTCGGAGCTACCAAACAAGTTACAGATCAAACAATTTTAGAGTAGCCAAAACCCATAAGACTGTTAAAAAAAAGTGAGCTTTTTAGCTTAGGATGCGTTTACACAATAATCGTGAAAAGATTTTCACTTTACATGTGATCATTTTTAGCATGTTGGTCTCTTCATGTTGGTTTATTACCATGTCCTTGTAAATTCATGTACTAAACCAAGATTTGTTCTCGTAAGAAAAAAACCGAAATTAATCGGGTCTATGCTGGGTCCATGACCCGATACTTCTTTTCTTCTCTTTTTCTCTAATAATCTTTGTCTAAGTTGTTTCAAAGCCGGGTAGGATGGGAGAGAAGAAACAAACGAACCCTAAGACAGTGGGACCCGAACCCATGTTGATTTGATTAGCTGGCTGGGTTGATGCTCCACGTGAAACATGGCGGGTAATCTGCTTATTGGTTGTTTTTTTTTTTTTTTTTTAAACAAGGTTTAATTAATTTAAAGAGAAAAAGCGTCGGTGCACGTGATTGGGTATGATTGCCCTCTACGACCAAAATGCCGTTTGCTCGCCGTGAGACGCCCATTGGCGGTGGGTTCTCGAGGAGTGTAGATTCTCCTTACTTATTTAACGCCGTTTACCACACTCCGTTATGTTTGGCGTACCTTTTCTACATTTAGTAGGACTGTACAAAATAACCGGACAATTAGGAAATCGACCCGATCCGATAATTTAAACCGAATTCTCGCCTCACGATGTATCCGATATATATATGTCGGACAACGAGAATTTATATACATTCTAACCGACACACCGATGAATGCATGGCTGCTTGAGTTGAGTTACATGAATGCATAGTCTTGTGACCTGTTGCTTGACTGTATGTCAATTAGTTTAAGAAATTCTAGGTGGGTCTTTACATTGTTGATGATGCTTTACTATTTGCATGATCATAAGCCATAACACCTCCTAGTTGGAATTAACATGTTTATGAAACTTGTATGTTTTCATTTTTCAGGGTGATGATATTGGACAGTGATAAAAAGTTGTACAATTTGTGTTTCTTCTTCTTCCCTTGATCGGTCACAATGACAATGTCACGTTGTTAGTGCCCTTTACACATCAAAGGTTGGTTTAGGGTTTTTTTTTATTTAAATATTGCTAGTTAATGAAAGTATTAATGTCTTAATGATTGCATTAGCGTAACCACACCTGTATTTTTTTAGATGAAAAATAGTCAAAGCGTGTCCAACATTTTTCAACGAGTCTCTTCTGATAAAAATGAACCAACTCAACTTTAAAGAAAAAAGATATCGTTCATGTGGCAATATTTCACTGAAGTTGATAACAACAAAATACTTTACAATTATTGCAATATTATTCTTTTTTATGATTGTTAGAATAGGTAAGAGTTCTATGGGTTAATATTTAAATAAATCGTGTAAGGTGTTTAAGAAGAAAGAATGAGTGAGTTCTCAATCCCTTAATAACCTTTCAATTTGGTCATTTAACAAAGAAAATAGTAGAAAAACTCTTGCCAAGATGATCATACTTGATGAATTGCCCTTTAAGTTTGTGAATGGTGAGGGATTTCGGTAGTTTATGGCAGTTGTACAACCTGAGTTAGATATTCCATCTCGAATGATTTTAGTTAGGGATATAACCGAAATGTACTTGGATGAGAAAAAATATATTCGCTCTTATTTTGGTAGGAGCTCATAAATACTATATACTTAACCACTAATACATGGACTTCTGTGCAAAATATTAGGTATATGTATTTGACTGCACATATATAGATGATAAGTAGAAACTTAAAAAAAAAAATTAATTTATGTCGAGTTCTTAAACACAAAGGTTAACAATTGGAACAAAAGTAAAAGATTGCTTAAATGAGTGGGCCATTGAAAAAATGTTTATCATAATAGTTGATAGTGCTAACTCGAATGATAATGTTATAGCTTTTTTGAAAAGAAAATTTAAGGGTTGGGATGGTTGTGTGCATAATGGAGACTACATATACATGCATTGTTGTGCACATATTATAAATCTGATGGTCTCAGATGGATTGAAAAAGGTAAATGATTCTCTAAGTTAAATGCAATCTTATATGTGAGATCATCTCTAGAACGCTTAGATAAGTTTCATAAATATGCTGAAAATGAGAGAAAAAAAATTAATGCTGGTTCAATTGCTTTAAATGTTCATGCTCGATGGAATTCGATATTTATGATGTTAAGGTCTGCCCTCAAGTATTGTAGAGCATTCGATAGAATGAGAGATGATGAATCATCTGTTAGGAAATGGATACATGCATATAATTGAATAAATGCAGTAGAAAAAATATTTAAAATTTTATTCATATCATATCCTGACATGCACAGTTTCTATCCAAATTGATCATACAATAATTATATTACATATAAATTATTTTACAGAAAATACAGTAAATTTTATCAATATTAAATCAATGTTTAGGGAAAAAGAATACATTTTTTGATTTACATAACTCTTATTAAATAAGGTGGGGATGTACTCACGTGGTCGGCCTCTAACCGTTATCCATGCGATTCGCTTCACACGATTAAATTTCTACCTAACTCATGAGATAATAAGCTCAAGGAAAATGAATGAAAAAAACTCTTTTTCTCTTTGATTTTTGGCCAACAAATTTGTGTGAGAACTTGTTAATTTCGGCTAACATGCCTTGTATTTAAAGGCAAAAGCTAGGTCATATTTTTCTAATCATTTTAGAAATCCTAGTTACTTTAAAATACAAAAATGAGATGGGCTAAAAGGTCATTCAATAGCCGGCCTCCCATAAGTTATTTAATCAACCATTTGATTAATTTTAACTCATGAAAATTCAATTAATAATTCGACATATTAACAATTTAACATTTGATTATTAATTAGGAACTTCTAAGACTTTTTTATAATTAAACAAAAATTCATATGTATGTGATTCCGGCTAGAGTGCATGTCCAGATACACGAAGATCCATCACTGGTTTATGTATTCGTATTGGCTCTTCCTTGATTTCCTTAAAAAACAAGAAACAAGTAATTGTATCACGATCCTCTATTGAAGTTGAGTATCGTTCAATCGCAACAACATGTTGTGAGTTAATTTGGTTGAGGTATTTACTTACTAATCTTCGAATTCCAACCCCTTCTGATGCTTTACTCCATTGTGATAATCTTGCTACCCTTCACATTGCAGTGAATCTTGTGTTTCATGAAAGAACGAAACACATAGAACTTGACTGTCATTTAATTAGGGAGAAAATTTAAGAGGGATCCATTAAAACCTCACATATCTCAACTCATAATCAATTGGCTGATATTTTCACAAAGGTGCTACCTTCCCGAGTTTTTCTATCGCATTTGTCCAAGCTTGGAGTCGTTAATATCTACTCTCCAGCTTGCGAGGGTATTGAGCTATAATCGGATTTCTCCATTAACGCCCATTTCATTGGTTTCAATGAGGAAAATGCCTCCAACTATCACCTGCCAAACTACAAAAGCAATATTTCAAGAGGAAGAAGACGATGACGTCTTGATTAAAAGGAAGTGATGCGTTTTGTTTTTGTCTCTAGCATAAAACACACAGTTGAAGGAATTAATTTAATGTCATACTTAGTTGTGCTAGCATAGCTACGTGACATTAAATTAACAAATTAATAAATACTATTTTGTGCTTATAGTCAAATTATAGGTCAAATTATCATTTTACCCCTAAAATTGTTTTGATATATTTTTTCTTTTTCTCAAATAAAACTTTAACTATATTACTCCAAATCTAAGTTTGATAATTGGGAAAAGGAAATGATATATGATACATTTCTAAAAAGATTTTTATTTGATAACTTTAAAATTGTTTACCTCATTAAATGTCATATCAAATATGTATCTTCGTGAAATTGTATCATTACAAAAAAAGTTGAATGATATGTGTACACATAGTGATACGCTTCTTGGTGGCATAACCGTTAATCTGCTTAAAAAGTGAGAAATATTGAGGTTTGAATTCAAAAGTGAATTGTTTTGGATTCGGTTTCTGAATCACTAGAAGCTGAAACCGAGATAATGGAACCGTATATAACGGACACGAGTGAAAGTACTAAAAAAATTGAATGGTACTACATGTCGTTTTAACAGCCACTTTAGGAGGGGAAAGTTTTGATATGCGAGACTTGTCAATATAAGCCCTGAAAAAGTGGGAAATAATTTGAAAATTTTTGGCATTGAATATAATTTGTAAATTATTTTTGTTATATTATAAATAAAATTATATGAATATATGTGATATAATTTTATTTATTATATTATAAAAATAATATATGGCCATAAGATTTACCTGGACGTCACACCTTTGGGATTTGTGTGGGCCTACACATATGGCCCTCTATGTTTGCGTCTTTTTATTATTACTCTTTCATGTTGTAATGCATATTTATGCATCAGTTCTCAACTTTACACTACGGGCATTGGAGCTTGCAGAAACCAGTTCATACAGCACTACTTTTCTTTGTCTACTTTCTATAGCCTATGATGGTTGATTACCTTACATAGCCCAGCCCATGATAAAGACTAGGCCTTAAATTGTTGGGCTACTTATCTATAGCCCAGCCCATGAGAGAGACTAAGCCCAGCCCATGATAGAGGTGGCGCGATATCTCTCTTTCCCGCCACGCAGCACGCTCACTTACCTCAGCCCTCGATTCCTTTGCTAGCGTAACGGTCGAACTTCTCATCGGGATATTTAATTTCGACGGTCAGATCCACTGGAGCTGAATTCCACACTAAGAATCTACATGTTTTACCTTCGAAAATGTCCATTCTGGGAAGTCTACATCCCTAACCATTTTCTCCGGCGTCTGTGCTCGAAGTCCGGTCGTACCTGTTACGGCGGAAATCACGATGAAAACGACGAGAGTGTTCGGAAGAGAGATAGAAGCGAAGAAGACCGATTGTACTTCTACAAGAGCAAAGGCCAACACATTCTTACCAACCAGCGAATTCTAGACTCCATTGTTCGAAAATCTGCTATAGAGCCAACCGACACTGTCTTAGAGATCGGACCTGGTACAGGAAATCTCACCCTGAAGCTTCTACAAGCTTCCGAGAAGGTTATCGCCATTGAAATCGATAAGCGAATGGTGGAGGTCCTTCACAAACGCGTTGCGGAGCACGGATTTCAAGATCGACTAACTGTAAAGTTTAAAACTTTTGCACTCTATCTGTTCGACGAAATGCGTAGCAGAAAAAAAAAAGTGAAAAAAAGAAGTATCTTTTAGACTGCTCCTGTAAATTGGACTTTTGTAGGTTATTTGTGGAGACGCTTTGAAGACGGAGTTTCCTCAATTCGATCTTGTCGTAGCGAACATCCCCTATGGAATCTCTTCGCCTCTTGTTGCTAAATTAGTGTACGGAGAAACACCATTTCGGAGTGCAACGCTTCTTCTGCAAAAGGAGTTTGCAAAGCGGTTATTAGCTAATCCGGGTGACTCAGATTTTAACAGGTTGGCTGTGAATATGAAACTCATGGCAGAGGTTGAGTACGTGATGGATGTAAGCAAGAGGGACTTTGTTCCTTGTCCAAAAGTCGACTCATCAGTAGTTATAATCCGACCGAAAAAGGATATACCAGCTGTTGATTTGAATGAATGGTTGGCTTTTACACGAACATGTTTCAGTAAGAGGAACAAGACACTTGGAGCAACATTTAAGCAGAAGAGGAAGACAATGGAGCTAATGAAGCTATCTAATTATGATCTTGAGCTTGTAGAAGATGAGGAGATTTCGTGTTCGTCTTCTTGCTTGGAAAAGGGGATTGATTTGTTCAAGGAGAAGATGGTAGGAGTTTTGAAATTAGGCGGATTTGATGATAAGAGACCATCAAAGATGTCTAACGAGGAGTTACTGCATTTACTCGCTTTGTTTAATCAAGCGGGAATATATTTTCATGATCGTTCAAAAAAGTGTTGGGATACAGACAATAACGAGGCTTTTGATTCTTCTTTCAGTTCGGAGCATTAGCTTGATAGCATTACCATACAAACTGTGTAATGACAGTTCTAATGGGCAAGCCCGTGTCTTGCTTGTTTGGTGTTTTAAATGAGAATGAGAATGAAGATAAAACGATTATTTTCACTAAAAACCAAACATAAAATTAAGAATTAAAATGATCTCATTCCTTTCACGAAATCGAATAAGAGGCCTTACTCTTCCTCTTACGCCCCCTTGCAGTCAACCAACCAAAGGTTCATGCTCGTCCATATCTGTCTTGGGATAAGCGTTAACCCTTTAGATTACTAAGTTCCCCTTTCCTGCCACATTCGCATTCTCAATACTTTTTACTTTGGAGCCGGCCCCTACCATCCAACTCCAACGTCACATAATTTGGTTAACGAACTAGTTTCCAACTTTCACTGAAATGGCCACCGCAGGCGCCATTATCATGAGCCCTAGCTATCTAGGTAGGACCAATAATATATCTATGTACATAAATGAAGGCCATGGACGACTGCAACCGATACCGGAAACCAAATAAAATATGTTGATTTCATTGCTCCACATATTTATTATTTAAACAGTCCTAGCTAGAAGAAAACCTACTTTTGCGGCTTCTGCATATCGTTACTCATACGTGTATGGATATATCGGCTGATCATTAAGTTCTTCATGATCTTATCACCACAAATGTTACTATCATTCATGCTCGATATTCAACATGTGTTACAAGTGACACCCGAATAATGCATACTCGTGCAATAATTTCTCGTTAAAAGAATGTTCTAATTATAAGGGTGTGACTACGATGGGTAGCTTTCTCTTCATCTGAACCGTTGGAAAGTAAATAATTTCATCCTTCTCCGCAACCCATCTGCACCACAACATCATTACTGTTATTGTTAATTAGCTTGAGCCTAGAAGCATAGAGAGAGAGAGAGAGAGAGAGAGAGAGAGAGAGAGAGAGAGTATATATGTACTTGTAAATGGTAAGAAGATGATGAAGGAAGATGGAGATTTCAAGCCTGGATAGTTCTAAACCAGGGCATAGCCTTTGTCCCCCTCCAAACGGTGTTAAGGTATTGTTGTTGCTACTGGTAGCTCCCATTTTCTAATATATTAAACAATTAATTGCTAATTTATTTCATAAAGATCATGCATTAAAATCTTGTCGGTCCACGTACCTCCCATCTCCATGGATCAAACTGATATGGATTTGCGTAATTCTCTTCATCCATATGCACTGAAGCAAAACATGCCATAACGCACCAACCTTCTGGTATCAAATTACCTATACTAAGCCCATACAATGGGATTAATTACTATTAAAATGAAGATTAGTTGTCCGATTAATTACACACTAATACCTTTGATCTCTACATCTTTTAGAGCTTTTCTCCAAACACCATTGATTATGTTTGCCATCCTGAGTGTTTCACTGATCACCTGATCATCAGACAATTCATCAAGTCAGAGAATAATAAAGCAGGTCAAAACTCGAGAAATTCTTATACGAATACAACTCATATATATTATTCTTGTAGTCTGATAGGTAAGTGATTCTAATAGATGGATCGATTTTATTTTTCAGATAAGAATAATGTATCAATCATACTTGTACAAGAAATTCGGATAAAAAAAAATCTGCCACTTTTTATTTATAGTCTTCAAAAATGAGATTTCATGTTAATGATTCTCACATTTTGAGTAAATGGCAACGACATGTAGTCTGTCCATGTATACTCCTCCCTGGTTTCTGCCTTCTGCTTCCTCAATTCCATATTCTCCACCTAATCAAGTTTCCACACTCATAATAAACAAATCATTATGCATAATTATCTAATTATGAGTAATTACAAGATAATTATGTAATTAATAGGAAACTGATTGGAGTTATTTAGTACTACTTAAGAGATCGCTATCACCGACACATGCATGCAGTTGTGGCTGACCGCCTCGGAACTACTATACTGGTCGTAACGAGGAGTTAATTAACATAAGTAATATGTGGTCCTAAGTTGATAAAGTCAATCTATAATCTGACGGCTATAAAAATGCCACGTCACACACATCGTCCAACGTGGACCTCTCACACACATTTCACACTCGTGGGGGTTTGTCCGTTGTTCGAGATTATCTAATAAAAAAGGACTTGTCGAAAACCCGACACTTGGGACCCACCCATAGTCCTTTCAAGATCGAAGTAATCCTGGCCGTCAGATTAGGAAGTGACAAAAAATAATCGTGTCATTACGTAATCACGTACGTACGTACCTTTATCTGCTCTAACGCAACGGGGCAGTCGCTTAAAAATTTGACAGCTAAAGTCATAGCCGTGGGCATGGTTTCTTCACCTGGGATCATCATCTCCACGATGTTCCCGCTGATGAAATCCAACGGCAGGCGTTGCATCTCATCCGACAACTCGCAATTATTCTGTAAGAGCACGTCCACCACGTCCACAACTGGATTATGATCACCCTTCGGCAATCCTCCTCCACGTGTCACGATTCTCTCTTCCACGATCCTCCTCACCATCTTCAACATCTTCTCCTTAGCCTTCAACGATTTATAAAGCCTCGTCCCCGGAAGCTTAATCGGCAAACATATCAAACCCTTGATGAACTCCCGGAACTCTCTCTTCAAGAAGTCCAGGTCATCACCTGGACCCACACTCATCAACACTTTCACTAGAACCTCGAACGTGATGTTCTTAGTCTCGTCCTGGAGATGAATCAGCGGATGGCGGCCACAGGACGTCCAGGAGGAGAGAGTGAGGTTGACGGAGGTTTCGATGTGTTTGGTGATACGAGATTTGAGGAGAGGGGATCGGAGGAAGCTGCCAATGAGTGCATGGTGGCGTTTCTGGATGATTCCGTTTGTCTGGAGGATGGAGTAGGGGCCGAGTAATTCCCGGATGGATTTGGGATAAGCCGGGATGAAGATATTCCCATGGTTTTGAAGAATGGCCTTGTTCACCTCCGGATCAGTGGACACTATGATTGGTGTTCCCAATATATGCGTTTTGAACACTTTCCCATATCTGCACCCAACAATTGCAAAACATATAAATAAGTATAGTTGTGAATTGTGTTTGCAGTTTACTGTATTATATAATGGGACAAATATGGGAATGGAGCAAGTTGGTGTATTTATTCAGTGGGAACGAGAAATGTGTACATATATATATATATATATATATATTGTTTGGGGCATTTTCTACCCTAATTCGGTCAGAGCCGAAAGTGGAGATAGGATCGGGTGCGCCAAGCCGGTCACTTGTGGTCCGTTAGTTGAGGTAAGTTTTATTCATAAAATAAAGGATTAAGGAATAGGTGTGCCAACTAGATCTCAAGATAAGTCTTATTCATAAAATAAAAATAAAAGATCAAGCAAAAGGTATACTGACCAGGTCTAGTCAGTACTATGGTATTGGGCCTGGTCGGATATTTTTGTGTAGGAAGTTCTATTTAAGGATTATGTGGGAGGTCTTGTAGACAACACGATCAGTCGATTATATTTTGTATAAATAATGTTGAAAGATAAGGGATCATGATCTCAGGTAATAGGGAGTAAATCTTTGATTATGTCACGCTGAAGTGGCAAGAGTACAGTAAAGCTTTAGTCGAAGCATTGGACCTGTTTCAAGAGAACATGGAAGAAGCTAACATCAAAGATGAGGCATTGAAGAGGAGAATGAAGCCGTTTTATTACAAGAAGGTACATGACCGTCTGATCAAGGTGAATAACCCAATTCTCTAAAAAGTGTTATTTATAATGAACAAATGGCCCATAGGAGGAAATTAGGAAAGACCCTATAAAGTGATTGCGGAAGTTTGCCCATAAACATATAAACTTCATAATGGAGCGGGAAAGGTTATAGTACATTTATGGAATGCCGAACACTTGAAAGTATACCATGAGCTTCGAGAATATGAAGAATATGTGAATTTTTTTTAGGGATACACAATGTAATTGCCCACGTGGCAGAAATATTTTGTCATTTTATTATTTTTGAATTCCAAAAGGCTTTAAGAAGTCAAAATCAATACGGTGAAGTTCTCCAGAAATAATTATTTGACTAAGAGGTCGAATGGCCATAAGTCATTCAGCTAAAACTTATGAGGTCCAAAAACTTGAATGAAATTTTCAAAGCTCAAGTTAGACCAAGTGTTTTGCTCGGCCAGGGGTTGAACGGCCACGAGTCATTTAGCTTAGAACCATGAGGTTCAAAAACCTAAAATGAAAATTTTAAAGTTTGAGTAAGACCAAGTGTTCTGCTCGACTAGGGGCTAAACGATCACGAGTCATTCATGCCTAGGCCCATGAGGACCAAAAACCTGAAGTGAAAATTTCAAAGTCTGAGTCAGACCAAGTGTTCTGCTCGGACAAGGCTGAATGGCCACGAGTCATTCAGCTCGGACTTAATTAGTTCTAAACTTTAAGATAAAATTCTTAAAAGTCCAAGTCAAACAATGTTTTCTGCTTAGTTAGAGGCTAAATGGCCCTGAGTCATTTAGCTCAGATGTAAGTAGTCCTAAAAATTAAAATAGAGTTTTTAAAGTCTGGGTCAGATTAAGTGTTCTACTCGGTCAGGAGCTGAATGACTATAAGTCATTCAACTCATGCTCACGAAGTTTTAAATTTTAAATAAAAATTTCGAAGACTAAACAAGGTTAAGTATCATGCTCGGCCAGAGGCTGAATAGCCACAGGTCATTCAGCTTGAACCAATATGGTCCTAAACTTTGAAAATAAAATTTCCAAGTCTGAGTCAGAACAAGCACTTTGATCGGCTAGGAGTTTGATGGTTACGAGTCATTCAGCTCGGATCAACATGATCCCAAATTGTGGAATGAAATTTTCAAAAGCCCAGAAACCATGTAAGGTGTTCTACGCAGCCAAGCGTTAAATTACCATAAGTCATTCAAATCGGACCTACATGGTTCTAGAATTTAGAATGAGGTTTTCGAAGTCTGAGTACCATAATGAGCACAACTTGGTCCTACTTGTGAAGGAGTAAAGTGAAATAAAAAAAAAATTAAAGATAATTATCTTGTTTAAGTATTGAGTTTGGTGGTGCCCACATTTGAGGCATTGATCAGAATGATCATGAATCTGATCAACCCCCAAAGAAATGATACTCATCGGCAAATACAAAAAAGGCAGGCAAAATACTTGAAAACTACTTGTTAAAATTGAAGGAAATACTTGAGTTCGGAATGGCCTAGAAAGCCTGACAGAAAAAATAATGAGTGAAATGAAACATTACAATCCTATCATTCTAAGGACATAAAAAATATTGTTCTTATCAATCACTAAATGCACTAAAAAAGGATAGTAAAAGGGGAGTTCAAATCAACTACTAAGTAGGGATAAAAGCAAGGCTAAGAGGCCTAGGGCTGATCTTGATCTTCCCCATTTATATAAGGAGTTAGCTTAGCGCTTATCCAATCACCTCTCAATTCCTCGGTTCAGATGTTAGCATCTTAAGCATTATGTTTAGTGTTTGGATCATCCACGACTTGAACCTCATCATCATCATCTTCTTTTTCCTCGGCTTTATCTGCCATAGTTGCATGAGTAGGGATAGGCGGGTCCAAGGGGAACTTGAAAAGTTTTGAGTCAAGATGCAGCCAAACCATAGCAATAAAGGCCCGGGTAAGAATAAACTCATATTTCTTTGCCATATAGATCTCTTTTTTGTACTCGTCGGAAGCCTTAAAAGCATCAACGACTTGTTGCTTAATTTCAGGAAGCTCGACCTTCAGCTAGTTAAGCTCAATATCAATAGCTTTCCTTAAATCCCTCTTTTTTCTCCTAGCTTCTAGCTCAGCCCAGTAATCCCTCTCAAATGACTTTTTTCCATCCAAAGCCTCGGCAAGCTGCTCTTTATATTTCTTTTGTTCTTAAATGCAAAATAAAGGTCTCAAATAGGTCAGCAGAAAGGGTAGAAGCACTAAATGAAGAGGAGACCAGTAGTAGTAATTGTTGGGGTCAAAATACACTAATAACCATCTTAGAAAAGAAAATAGGAAAAAGTGTTGAGAAAGGAAGAAGAAATATAACCTTAATTGGGGAATAAGCTGAATGTCTTGCGCAAACACTAGCTCAGGAAAATTTTCTTCCAACTCCTTAAAAGAAAAACTTGAAATACTAGGAACACGGCTAGAACCTGCTCTGTTCTTCTTGGTCAAGATATTTGAAATACTATCTACCTAGGATGAAAATGTGTTCACTATTCAGGCCAGAGAATAGATAGCTCTGATTGGGTCGGATTGAAGGGTTTTAGAGAGAGTTTAGTTCAGGAAGGGTAAGTTGAATGGATTTGATCAGCATAACCTCTTTGCCTTTACCCAACCTAGCTCTAGCTTTTCTCTTTTGAGAGGATATCCATTTAGCTTGCTCAGTAACTTTCCTAGCCGCTTTATTTTCAACTTTTTTTCGCTTGTGCTCAACCTATAGGCTAACTACCACCTTTTCAATTTTGGGATTCATATCTAGAAGTAAAAATGTGAAAAATGTTAGTATTAGTCAGATGCACATTTTTTAATAAAGATGAATGACAATAAAAAATTAGTTAAGTGCCTACCTTTCCTTATAGGAATGTGTATTTCCTTAAAAACCGTTTAAAGAGGGTCGACGTTTAATAAAGAAGTCAGAATCAGCACGGAATCTTTTAGCCTATCAGGGGTGATGAGAACTTTGAAATCCCTATTCTGAAAGGGTACCATGTCAATGGTATCCCAGATCATTAACTCGTCTTCAGTTATTTTGGTTTAGGAAGGGATAAACCTACAAAAAGACTGAGGTATAAGAGAGAGGAAGAATCTAAAAAGGTGTAAAAGAGGATACTTAACAAAAAAAGGTTGGCTTACTCTCAGTACGATAAAAAGTTTGCAAGAACGCCACTCCAAGATGCTCATATAGAGAGGTCTGCCAGTGGCCAATCAGAACTAAGCACCTCTTAGCCCCCCTTATATTAGAATCGAGAAGTTTCTTGATTAGACTAATGTCCAAATGGAATAGATAGAACCACCCTTGACTGTCAAACTTAGCCAAGAGTGCATTGAAAAAAGCTTTAGAGTTCAGGTCCCGACCAATGGCATCTCTTCAGAGAATGAACGAGCCGATCAACGACCTCCAAAAGTTGGGACCAAGCTGACCTAGGGGAATGCCCCAATAACCAAACAAGTTTTGGATGAAAGGGTGTAGGAGAAATTTAAGGCAGATCTCAAAAAGGTCTTTATACACTACAGTCTCATATTTATCTTTCTTGCCAATGTCCATCATGGACTCCACCGGCTCAGAAAGTCTAAGAGTCACATTCCCAAGAAGGTCATTAAAGGTAGTAAAATAATCTTCATCATCCTCTATTAGTTCAGTATTAATGGTTTATGCCCGTTCCCGAGGTTTATTAAAGGGTTTCTTACTAGCCGCCCTAGACGTCCTTACCTTATCAGGGTTAGATTTTCCCTTAGCCATTTTCCTAAGAAAGAGTGAGTTGGGCCGGGCAGGTCGAATGTACCCTAGTTGGCACACCTAGTTTGGAAATGCTAGGCGAGAAAATGAAGTAAAGGGCCTAGAGGTTCAGCCACTAGAAGTTGTGTGAGCTCAATTCAAATGCATAATTTTTGTATGGTATAATAACAATATGGTTATCTCCTAAGGTCAATGTGATTCAGTTCATCCTAGAGAAAAGTTTGGCTTAACCTTAGAAGAGGACAACTCAAAGTTTTTTGAAATAAATCCGATGTTAAAGAATCTACAAACATGTAAACCAAGAAGAAAACCATGAACACTTGGAGAATTTTTGGAAGTAACTTTTTCATATAAAAAAGGAAGATTTGAAAAAAAAAAAAAAAGAAAGGTGAAAAGGTGTGAATGTAGCACAAAGAATATGAAGAAAGGTGAAACAAAAAGATAAATTTCTCAAGGCACAAGATTTGCTGTAAGAAGTTGAACCAAACGAGCCGAAAAAGTGTATTTGATCAAACTAGCCTAAGCAAGATTGCTAGGAGTAGATTCATCCAAATTTAGTAAGAAACTGTAAAAGAATGAGTTACGGTTGAAAGTTCAAGCACACAGATTATGGATAAAAAATGATGGAATGAAAGAGAAAAGGGGATATAGGGATTTTATACCCAAACCTTAATAATGCAAAATGGCAAATAACTGCCATGTAGGATAATGAAAAGACAATATAAATATAATAATGGAGAAAAGTGAGAAGACATTATATAACTCAGGACAATGTAGGGATTTGATGCCTTGAATTTCAAGCTTGGTTGATTGTGGAGTAGTTTTGGTATCATTTCCTTGAAACTTGTTTAAAGAAACTGGTAAGGGGCTAATTGTTGAAAGTATTTTCTACCTTAGTTTAGTTAGAGTTGAAATAGAGCTAAAATTAGGTGTGCCGAGTTAGTTACTTGTGGTCAGCCGAGGTAAGTCTTACTCATGAAATAAAGGATCGAGAAATAGATGTATCGACCAGGTCTAGTCGGCACTGTGGTGCCGGACGTGGTCGGACATCCTTATGCAAGAAGTTTGATTTGAGGATTATGTTGGAGGACCTACCAACCAACACTCTAGTCTATTATGTTTTGTAGAAATAATATTGAAGGACAAGAGATAAGGGTCCCGAGATATAAATAATAGAGAGCAAATCTATGACCGTATCAAAGTACGATTAAAGATACTATCAGTATATACCAATTAGGTTATGATCGACGTGATCCCCTACTAAATAACATAAATATCAAAACTACAAATGTGTTAAAAATTAATCATTATTTATAATTTAAAAACTCTATTTATTTTTTGAAAGGAAACAACTCTAAAAAAATGAACTTAAGTATTGAAAAAAGTGGGACGGACGTAACCCCATTTTCGTATGTATGAAAAAAGGCATGGGGAGCATATTATCATACCCGGATTTATACATCATTATATATATATATGTGTAGGACCGGATTTAAACAACAATATATATCTTGTGTGTGTGTGTGTATGGGTGTATGTATAGATTATATATAGGGCCTGCGGTTACTGATGAATAGTACTGCCTGCACAAGAAATTGAGGTTGGCAGTGGTTCTGTAAGGAAAGAAAAGGAAAGAAGTCTAGTTACTGCTTATTTGACCAGGCTTTTGTTTCTCTTTTTCCTGCATTTGTCATAATCTTTTCATGCATGAATGACAAAAAGTTTTTCCACCTTTTTGGTAAAACATGTTATTACAGCTTCCATAATTTTGACCAGAATCTCGAATCTCTGAACACAAAGTAGCTACCAAGTTGCTGTTGACCACTTTTTGAATATTGGTCAACGTGATGAGGAGAGTTAATTAGGAATCTAAACGATGAATTAACGAGAAGGAAGTATGTTAAGCTGCTTACAGAGATTTGCGTTTGTCCATGAAGGAGACAGGGCGGGTAGAGTAGCCAGAGGCAATGAAGTCAAGTGTTTCACCAATCAGTGGCCAACCTAAGCTTCCTCTTGGAATCCCATCATCAGCCTCCATCTTCTTCACCTTCTTGTTATAATGATAAAACCAATACCTCCCTACTGTAATACTACTTACTACCAATACCCAGAAACCTCCAATCATCACATTAACCCACGCCATTAAAAATCTTATTAACCTTAATGATCTTCAAGCTAATTAAAAATCCGTACCCAGCTGATGGATCGACCAAACCCTAGCTTAGCTAGCTAGTTCTTGTAACCTGCAAAAGTAAAGGATCCCGATCCAAGCAGCTTATAAGTCAAGAGGGCCAGAGTATGAAGCTGAAATGAAGGGATCGGAGTAGAATAATTTAATGGAGAAATTGGGTTTTGAGGTGAGATTCGGAAGATCTAGGACAATAAAGCTAACTAGCTGGGTGGGGGTCATTAAATGAGGGTGGTGGTGGGCATATCAGGTGCACCAATTTTCAATGCCACTCTTTAGCTCCTTGATGTTTGATATTGATCAGATCCGATCCCCCCTTTTTGTTTGTCTTCACTTTGTTTTTGACTAGAAGATGTTTGCTACATGTTGTTGTTGTTGTTATTTGTTGCCCTGCCCCCTTCACCTCTCTCTCTATTATAAAGCCAACTTGCCCTTCTAGTTCCAGAAAACTTGTCCTTCCATGAGTAGTAATTTCCAATCAAACCCTTCCCAAGGCTCAATTATTACATGCATGCTGAAAAAGGAGGCAGCAAATCTTTCGATTGGTAAATAAAATCTCTACCACCACCATCTCCTTCTCCTTCTCCTTCTCCTTCTCCTTCTTCCCTTTCCAATTTTCAAAGATCGTGGAAGTTATTACTAACACTGTACGTACATATTACGATTAAAGTTGCCTTTTTAGAATCTCAAAATACTAGTATTACGTAGTATAAGGTAATACTTTCTTCCTTGCATAATGGCCACAATTTGCCACTAAACGCACTAGATTCAAAATACAAATTATATAAACAACACATTAAAAAAAAGTGTATCTGATTTTGACATCGAATATGCAACAATTACGGATTAAAGATTTACAATTCTCTTGAGAAGTGCTAAAGTTCCGAAATCTTATCGAATTATATAATCATATTGGACCTTCGAGTCTATCCTTAACTCCCAATATATATATATATGATAAAGAAAGCCGGCCATATCCATCTACTGCAGGGCTGACCAGTGACTATAGTCACCTTGGGATCTTCTATGATATTTGTGATCTATCAAGTTCATTTATAATGTAAAACAATATACATTATACAGTACGTACAAATCAAAAGATTTCAATTATCTTGAGATAAGCAGGCCCGGAAAACTATAGAAGAAAGAAGAAGCAAGCGAGTGAAAATGGAGCCCATTGCATGTTAAGAAGGGGGCCACTGTCCAGTATATATACATATGGAGGGCCCAAACACAATGGGCCGCAAGACCAAATCATGGTCTTTCATCTTCTTCCTTCTTCAAACGAATGAAAAATTTCTACGAATACACTTAACTTAGTCAACTTCCCATTTTACCGAAAGTCAAACTTCGCATCCTTGTCTTACTCTTTCTTCTACCAATAAAAAACGAGAGAAACAATAGTTAACCAATTCTACAAACAGCCGTGAGTGATCATCATCAGCCATCATTGACCGCTACCACCTCTCTCTCTCTCTTTGTTATATCTGATCTTCTTCTGAGAGAATGTTTGGAATCATGGATAACATAAACCACCAGAGGATTAAAACCAATGGAATATGGATGCACATAGCAGAGCAAGGAACAGGACCTCTTGTTCTGTTGCTTCATGGCTTCCCTGAAATCTGGTATTCATGGCGTCATCAGATACCCTTCTTGGCTAGCCATGGCTACCATGTGGTCGCACCTGATTTAAGAGGCTATGGTGATTCTGACTCACCCATCAGCCCCACTTCCTATACTCTGTTCCACATAGTTGGTGACCTCCTCGGCCTTATCGATCACTTTGCTCAGCAACAGGTATCTCTTAAAAACTGAATTTTCAGTTATTACTGCTCATTTAGTTGATATTATGAAAGAAATTTGGAATCGGCCCACTTAGTTGATATTTTGTGATTTGAGAAGGTATTTGTGGTCGGAATTGATTGGGGAGCTGTTGCTGGTTGGCATCTGAGCCTTCTGAGACCAGATAGAGTGATGGGTCTAGTTGCTTTAAATGTTCCATACTTTCCTAGATCTCCAACTACTAGTGATATTGAATCTCTCAGAACATCATTTGGAGAAGGTTGTCATGCTGTTCAATTTCAGGTACCCTATCACTACTCGAAAGAAATAATCTTGTCCAAGTATTCATGTATGTGAATATAATTAGTGTGCGATGATCATATTATTTGAAGAAACCGGGAAGATCGGAGAGGGCGTTTGCGAGGTATGATTACGTGACGGTTATGAAAAAGTGGTTGCTTATGACTAAGATGGATTTCATCGCTCCTCCACATATGGAGTTCATTGATTATTTGGAGACATCTTCAATTTTACCTCCATGGATAACAGAAGAAGAACTCACAGTTTATGCCGAGAAGTTTGAGGAATCCGGATTCACCGGGCCTTTCAACTATTACCGAGCCATGCATCTGTAAGTTAATATAATCAGTCTCATCTGATGTACACGTTGTTGGTCAGTTTCGTATTATCATCACCTACTTGTTATGTTGGAAAATTGGGTAGGAATTGGGAGCTTTTGTCGCCATGGCAAGGTACGAAAATTGATGTTCCAACAAAGTTCATCGTCGGGGACAAAGACGTTAATTACGAATCACTTGGAATCAAGGAGTATGTGCAATCGGATCAGTTCAAGAGTCTTGTCCCAAACCTTGAAGTTGTTGTTATCGTAGATGGTCACCATTTTGTCAATCAGGAGAAGAATGAACAAGTCTCAGAGGAAATTCTTTCCTTTCTTGTTAAACTTTCACCGGCAAAGTGATCATGTTCCGATCCTCATTTGGTTAATGTGTTTTTTCGTAATGATTTCGCAAAATATATTATTTAGTAGTAAAGTTTATTATAAGTAGACTGAGATTTCCATACACACAAGTACAAACTACAAAGCCATTAAATTTACACAAACAGATTTTCATCACTTACAAAGTACTTGTAATTTTTTTTCTCGGGAAACAAACACGAAGTAGAATAAAGAAACAATAGATTGGATACAAATTCCAGATTTTTTAATTTCTTAGTTTTTGTTAATCCTCCTGCAAATCTTCCTGATTTCACCCCTAGAACCAGTCAAGGGAGAGATATTCCCCATCTTCACCATGGACTTAGCAAACTGCTGGAAGAAAAGGGCGCTATTCTGTGCATATGTCTTCACAAGCTGAGCGGACGCTCCATTGCTGGTCAGAAGAACTTCATCAGAGCTAAGTAGGCCTTTTGAAGCTAAGATGTTCTTAAAATAATTGTTATCAAACTTTGTTGGGCTGACAAAGTCCAAGAAGAAGAGGTTCTGATCACCACCGGATCTCGGGCAGCGGGTCCGCAATTGTGCAGCATATGATTGGTCCAGAGTGAAGTCCGGTTGACCGTTTCCCGTTTGGTTGTATAGCCTCTGTCTGAAGCTTGTGCATCTAGCATCTCCAATTGTGTGACTCCCTGCAATTTTCCGAAACAAAATGTTAACACTTCCCCTCACATCCTAAATCCAACTATGACGTAGCCCGTCGGCCGCACAAATATGTAAAGCTTGCCCGTTGGGCTTGAGGAAACTTTACCGGATAGCGCAACGAGATCGGTAAGGTCAAGACCCTGTCGCTTGAACTTGGTAAGAATGGTTGGGAAAGTGTTGTTTGGAGCAGGAATGTTGTTGTTAGAGCCGCTTAGACTTGCCCCTCTTGAGTCCCGTCTTCCTAGTGGAACCTCCCAGGAGGGTCCACCAGTCTGTGCGTAAAAACAAGTCAATTAGACGGTGGAGTCGAACGGTGAAATTTTTGCATGATAGATAGTGCATGAGTCATACTCATGCAAGAATTTCTAAGTCGAACAATTGAAGGACTTACTATGACAGTGGAGTCTCTAGCAGCCAAAGCTAAGATATCAGCGCAAGAAACAGTGTGAGGGCACTCCTTCTCTAAAGCAGATTTGATCTCATCAATGACTTCAAAACCTCTAGCAGAATTCCTGTTAGGATTTGACCTCTTCTCACTAGTTATGCTGCCACTGCTATCCAACAACAACGATGCATCACATCCCTGAGAAATCATCAAGGTCATATGCGTATGATGAAAATGTTAGAGCTAAGAAGAAAACATGAATGCGTTACATATTGTAAGGACCTGAACAAAACAATCATGGAAATGAAGCCTGAGCAAAGAGGCAGCAATACGAGCTTCTTTCGCAAAAGCCTTTGCGAGGACGGACTTGACGATTTGCTGAGCTTGGGGGCAAGAATGGTCGTAAAATTGCGGGTAGAGATAACCAGTTGAGTACTTGGATGAAAAGCAAATGGGAGCAAACAAGGCAAGTAGAGAAAGAAGCAAGAGAATGCTTGTGGACTGGTAATGATTAGTCATTGTTTTCAAAGTACTCTTAAGTAACTTTCAAAGAGAATAATACTCAGAGAAGAAGTTTCAAACTAAGATATCAGCTCATGATGAGAGGCAGAGAGGTCTTGTGGGTATTTATGCATAATCGAACTCTCTTAACGATACAATTATTGGAGTTGGTAACTATAATTAGCTAACCTTTCATGCAAGCAAATTAAAGGATTGGAGTTGGTAACTAGCTAAGTCTTCTCCTCCTTTTTCTTTTTTTTTTTTTTTTTTTTTGGGTGCTTTGGTTAAAATGCACGCGATGGTGAATTAAACAGAGTAAGCAAATTCCAATAAGAGGGAACTTCTACACAATGTGTTCTTCTCCAGAGACATTCTTAATTATCATAATAATAAATGTCATTTATATTCTTTATATAAAAATGATATTTATTATTATAATATATAATAAGATCAATTATAGAGAGAGCAAGGTACCGCCGTAACGGTAACATGATTAATTTCTAATCATATAGATCAAGGTACCACTGTAATAATGTGACTAAGAAGATGTTTAAAGGATTAATTAAGGATTGAGGAAGAGAAGAGGAGAGAGTCAAAGTAAACAGGATGAAGAAGATGATGAAATTTTAGATTTTAAGTTGGGAAAGGTGAGAAAGGAGAGAAGTTGGTATCGGACTTTACCTGCTGCATTGACTAAACCGAGCCATTGCACAATAATTTACTCGACCTTCTGTTTTGACCATATCTTTCCTGTTTTCTTATGAACGACCGACAACCAAAGTATACTAAAACTTTTTTCCTTCTTAACTAAGTTATCTGGTTTTGTAACGGTAATGTATGGAGGCATGAATTTCTGTCAATAGATTAACAACGAGAAACTGTTAAAAGTGGGGATCTGATTCACCTAAGAATCGTGAAACAGTTCGATTATTAGGAATCAACTAGATATATACATGTTTTGGAAGAAAAAAAAGAAAAATATTTGTGTATCTTAAATAGATTCGATCGATTACCATTTAAAATTAAAAAAAAAAAAATCCTCTAACGGAGCATTCACGCAATTCTCTTTTTAAGTTTGCTAAACTTTATAGGGATAGTATTTTATGATATTAAAAGAAAGAAAAAGGAACATCATAGGGATGGGAGACCCACTCCTTTGATGGTATAGGTCTTCGTCTTTAGTGATTGAATATATATATATATATATATGAAATGAAATGACATGAAACTTTGCATTATTCGATTCAACTTTGTGTCTTTTTCTTTTCTCTCTCGATCATGACAAGTGTTTGGAGTTATTTTGCCGGACATTTATGGTCCTTTTGATTCTTTATCATCACTATTTACCGTCAAGTCCTGTTCGTTTTAGATGCCTGCATAGTTTTGAGCATCGGTTGCACGTTTTCGTCCTATATTTACAAGATAGAGAAAGAGTACTTATCATCTTCCTCATTCTTTCTCTGTTCTTGATAATGGGTTCTGTTTTTTTCTATTTAAAAAGGTAAACGATGGTGGAAAAGGACAACTTTCTTGAGAGAGAAATGCAGATGAAATGCTGTCCCCTTTGTCACTGATGTTCCTGGTGCGATTTCGAGAAGAAAAGAAGAGCCAAGTTAAAAAAAAAATCATTAGATTCCATCAATATAGAAAACAGCATAATACTGTATATAGGTAGGACCATCTAGGTGTTATACATTTGTCCCTATAGTCTAAAACCATACAAAAAATCACTCTTTTCATTTTGATAGATGTTTTAAGTTACTACAATATTGAAAAGGTGTGATATGGTACACTGATGGAACTATATTTTCTCTCGCATAGTGCCCATGTCCCTTGAGAAGAACGGGTCGGGCGTTGCCAGGAGGCTTCACTGGCAAATGCACTGTTCCAAGTCTTCTGCTCTTCTGTAGCTTTGCCCACCTCCACTCACCTATTTTCATTCACCCCAAATTATGAAAAAAATACCCTGTACAGGATGTAGACATATACAGAGTACAAGTCTTGTTGAACCTGTATTCTGCAAAATGTGAGGGTCATGACATTAAATACATCGACATATAATTCTTAGTTCCAAAACACACACAAAGACAGACAGAGAGATGAGCTTACCACACAGTCTTGTAAGAAAAAACTCGTGGACCTGGTTTCTCACATGGAATTGCAAGTTCAACAAGAACTCTGAGACAGTTAAAATGTTGGAAGTTAGCTATTGTCGAGGAACAGAATGTTCCAATTTCAAGCAAGAGCTCTTACAACAAAGAGGCCGGCAGATCTAGTCATCTCTCTTCAAGAACCATATAGACGTCGGGGTCTAGTTAGTTGAAAAAGGAAAAAAAAGCTTAAAAATACCTGCAACTTGAGTTGTAAGTAATATTGCAGATGCATCCAAGTCCAGCTGTGACAAGATGATATAGAATGTGAATTCATTCAAAACCTAGGCAGCACAAGCTGATAATTTCATAAACCCACAATCTCCAATTACTAGCAGTCACATGTGATGGAGCAACAGGACTTTCAACTAAAATATGAAGGGCTAACAAACCTTTGCATCGTCCATTTAAGCAATCTCCACATATATTATATACCTGAAATTATAAGATTTATGCAATTAGGGAATTTGAATGTACAAACTGCTAATGAAAGCTTTTTCTTTCTTCTTCTTCTTCTACAGAGTCAGGTGAATTTTCAGCATGAAATCAACCTGAGATGTGTGTCTGAGTTTATCGAAACTGTATTCCCAGTTTACCAGGTCATCATTGAAGAATCCCTGTTCACAGAGAAAACAAGAGAATTTATGTAGTAACCAAGAGAAATAGCATTAGCAGATGAGGATATATTGATATATATGCAAAAGGATAGAACAATTTGTTTGGGAATTCAAAAAAAGATGGAAATGACAAAGTACAGATTCTCTTATATCAAAGTAGAACGTACTTGAACAAAGTCGACATGTCCAGAACCAGCAACAAAGTAGTTGAACTTATCAAATCGGCCAAAGTCTATATATCCCTGTATGATCAATAACAAAATGCAATCATTTCAGACAATGATAGAGAGAGAAAACAATATACAACGTAGGAATTCAGTCATCTGCATTTCCACCTAGAAGTGTAAATAGATTTTCAAAATGTATGGAAAACTTAAGGGACATGCTTGACCAAAATGAATTAAAGGATCCAGAAAGTAGAGGAATCAAGAGCATAGTGATATACCAATTGTGATCTACTTTCAACATCTTTACAAAATCGAACCACCAAATCAGAGTCCTGTATTGAAAGAAACCGTGACCAAATACCATCTTAGCACATTTATCTTTGACAGCATGAAGGGTATCGTTAAACCTCCCATCTTGTTTTTCCTATTAAACAAACAAGAATACGTACATTACCTTCCCTACATATTCAAAAGGTTGTCCAGTCCAGCGACTCTAGTTAACGACTTAACAGAAAACATCGTTATTCCCATCACTAATGTCAAATGAACAAACTTCAAACAACACAGAAACTTGTAGTACTATCGGCTAAAACTCCACCGGAAAGTTGCAGTTTTTACGCATAGGGCACAAAGTCGACAATGTGACTAGAATCATCGAAGGCATAACAATTGGAACTCGGTACTGCAATTGGTATGTCTTGACCCGCCTGCAAGAACAGCTGAAGCGAAAGAAAATAAAGAAGGGCTAACAAATTAACGGTGGCAAAGACGCTGAACAAAGGTGGCATCGGCTCAAAACCTTACCTATCAGTACAATAACAACGAATAGTTTTAAAGAGCGAACAATCTTCCATTTTATGCATATTTCGAATGCTTAAGCATGTCCTGTGACCCAAAAAACAAAAATGATTTTTTTTTTTTGTGGATAGGTGAAATCGCGATGAATTTATCAAAAATGAAAACCCAGTGGCTAAATATTCAGAGAAACTAGAATTTAGCTGCGCTTTTTTGTCTGCAACTTATGGTCATTTAGATCTTATTTTCAGAGTGATGAAGTGAACCTTCAAAAATGTAGAAATCCAGCTAGATTCCGGTTCGAAGGCTCAGTGAACAAAGTACCAGAAAGAGCAGAGCGAGGAAGCGAAGCGCTCTGTTGATGATGCAGAAGGTAGGTGGTGAACGTCTTATTTACAGGGAATGCACGTGCTTTGTGCGTTGGACTTGGGTTTACGCATAATTATTTAATTAAGGTACAATCACTAGGCTTTATTAACCACGTTTAAGATAACTTAATGGATATTGGATCCTAACAAATGATTTGGTTCCACGACTCTGTGTTTTTCTCTTTGGATATCGCATTAACACATTTAGAGTCGGTATGGACCGTACGTGTTTGTATATATGATCGGACAGAAACCAAATCCATATTATTGTCACCAACTTTGATTATATTAGTTACGCCTTTGACTTGTGTGGGTTATCTGAACAACGTGTTTCTGAATACTGATGCCACCCAAACTACATGTCGTTCATGTGACTACTGAAACTCAACGAACAAAAGGCATTTTGGTACGAATGTAAGAATGGATACGATACATCTGGGTATTAGAGTTCATTTTACAGGTTACATCCTCTTCTTCTGTGAAGATGGAGTGGGTTCGCCATAGAAGATCTTGATAGATTTAGAAAAGGCCAAGATCATCTTGGGATCGATGACAAAGATGAACCTTCGAGGATCGAATATGAAGGAGGAAGAACATCTTGTCTTGAAGCTAGAACTTTAATCAGATCTTCTATTTGATGGGTAAACATGAAAGCTTCATCTGCTAAATCTTTAGTCAACCATTCTTCCATTGTCCTGCATAAAGAAAATTCTCTCTAGTTATAGCTAAGAACTAGAAAGGGAGACAATACAGGCGAGTGGAAAAAGTGCACAAGAAGAAACCTTAGTTGAGATTCTGCACTTTCGCTATAGACAGTATACAGTACTTTGATGATAGGGAGTAGATCAATCTTCGGAACAGGTTCGGTAGCTCCCTGTGCATCCAAGCAATAGGCATTATAGCACCAAGAATTAGAATTTATGAGGACAATTTGCAAGATGGGAGATTTAGTTTTCAGATCCTTGATCACAGTACGAAACGAGGATTCATCTTTTGCACTTTGCAGTAGCTGATTCGCAAACATTCTTTCCAATGTATAATTCCTGTCCACAGAATTCGAATACTTTTAGCTGAATATCTCTATTAAAAAAAAAAACCAATTACTATGAAATGAATTCATGTATGCTACCTGAACAAGTCTCTTGATCCCCCAATTGGCAAACAAGTTGATACATAACATTTGAAAATTCGAACTCCACCATCTAGAGGTGCATAACTGTTCTTCTTGCAGGGGTAAGCCCCTAGAAGAGATGAACAATGAGGGCATAAATATTCGATCCACTCAATATCTGAAGTAAGATAGGACAACCTGACCATGAAGATATTTCCAAGAAACCCATTGAGGAAAGGTTTCTGATTATCCTTAATCTCTATAATCTTGGCAGGCTTTCCATCTTCTGGAGAAATTCCACATACATGATGGGTGCAATCTCGATTAACATGACAAAGATCATGACTTTCTTCATCATGAGAACATTCTTGATCAAGGTGTCTATCATTAAATCGTTCAGGCCTTGTTTCCTTTGTAACTGCATTATTATCACTTTCAGAATCCTGCTTAGATTCAGTCAAGTCATTGTTAATAGTGAAATCTGACTCAGACTCGAGGCCATGGATTCCATCATGCAAGGGGAAGATGTCTCCAACAAGATCATCCTTGGACAGAGTAATGGTTGTGGACGTTAATAGGCAGGTTCCCTTTCCACAAGTATATGAATTTGTGTACCTAGTCACAAGCTTCTCACCAGCGCCTCCAAATGAACAGCAGCATGATCCAAACCAGTTATCAGCAACTTCTCGCCAATCAACTGATGGCATTTCCACGAAATTTCTACATACAAAGTAGAAATTGAAAACATAACATTAATTCAATAAGTCAATTCAATGCAAAGTGAAAAGTCTCGCGGAAAAGGTGTAAAACAACTTCAAAGAGAGGTATCCCACACTCCCATGTATTTCATACAAGAAAGCATATAGATAAGACCTAGAGAACTATTACTTAATACTCAACACCTCCGCTAGAAGATAGGCTATTACCTAATAGGACTGTTAGTGACCTTGAACGAGCATTTTCTGCAATAAAACTCAACACCTCCGCTAGAAGATAGGCTATTTTGATCTGGACAAAATAACCATTTCATGATCAATCAGATTTCCAAAGACAGGACGAAATTGTACGCTGGCAAGCTAAGTAAGACTTAAAAAAAAAAAAAAAAAAATCTTGAAAGAGTGCTTGATTCCTTAGCCATACCAAAGGAAAGAGCAACAGAATAAAGGGAAAATAAATAAAAGCCTGAAGGCATGACAGTTCGTATTATAATACCGTTTGGAAAAAAAAAAAATCTCCAGTGCTCAAAATGAATTTTGTTTTTTTAAGGAAAAAGAAAGAGATTAAGACAGCGAGAAATTTGCCTAAAATTTCAACATTTTTCTTTTCCTTCAACCTTACTACCCAGGCGCAAACTGCCCTCTAACGGCTATCACAGAAACCAGTGACCGATATTTTAAGCTTACCTGAATCGACGGTGAGGGGCTGTGCAGGAACGGAGTACTCATTTTCACCGTCATCGGATAGATTCAGTAAGGAGTCAAAGTTAAGAACAATCGGATGATCGGCTGGAAGAAGCAAGACGAGCTTGACCTCAATGTGATCGTCAAATGCTCTGAAACTCAGAGGAGATTCGTCGTCGATAAGAACCCGAGGAACAGGGATCCAAAGTGATACTTCATAATCTTGGAACCAACTCACAGTAACTAGGGAGCGAGAGAGATCGAGACTAACCTTGAGATTCTCACGCTGAACGGAAGGATTAGTTTTCGAATCGAAGATTAGCAACCTGAGTATAGGGATGAGAGATTGTGCTTCCCACGTGAACCGCCATTTTCTAGGGTTTTCTGTGAGCTCATTTGACATTATTGCCTACTCCTCTTTGCGAAAGCTCAAATTTTTATCCGCCAAGATTTGTTGTTTCCGTTATTAACGTTTAGGTTTAGCTATCAGAATTCTTGTTGGGCTATTGGGCTTTAAGATCTAGTCGCTTTAGCTCCTATTGGGCTTGGAGTCCAACTTATTCTTTGGGTAGCAGCAGGCCAGACTCATAAAATTAATCATGAACAGGCTGTCGTCCACAGTCCAGTCAGCATATCCTTTTTCTGGGATTTTGGGCTTGAGCCTAGCATATAGGTCCTTATTGGGCCATTAGGCTTGTTTGGACTATACTGAAAATAGCGAACTCTTTGCTTGACATCCGTGGGCCTTTTTCAACACCCATGTGCTCTTTCTTATGTTCTATTTTTGCAAGCAATTTTTTATTTTCTTTCAAGAGAAAGAGTATTTAGAACTAGGTTATTCTTCTATTTATTAAATAAATTATTTTATTTTATTTTATTTTATTTAAAATTATTTTAAGAGAGTCATAAATTTTGATTGAAATATTTTAAATAAAATATATAAATATATATAAATAATATTCTTTAAAATATAATTAATACGTAATTAAAAAAAACAAAAAAAAAAAACAAATTTAAAATGATAAAAGCAAAAAAATATTCATACACCATATCCCTATAATATAACCTCCCATCAAGCAATGACATAATCCCAACATATATAATATTTTACATCTTTGTTGTCCATTAATGTAGAACACCATGAATAATATATGATATTTGATAAGATCTTCATACACATATACCATTCATTTCCAATCTAATATTTAATACTATCATGATAACATTTCATATTACATAGGGGAGGAGACTTAGTTGAGTTTCTATACATAATTCACCTTCTTTTGCTTAGGGCCTTAGGCCAAATGATAACCTAAAATCAAGACCCCACCAGCTGATAAACTATATTGTGTCACACTCATAATTTCATATATGTGACGAGATATCACATGATCTAAAACATTGCAAGTAACATTTTGATCCAATCTTCGTCTTTTTGAATGCCCAATTATTATGGGGTCTAAATGAGACAAACAGCCTCACATGAACCATATTACAATGATTAAAAAGCGAAAATCTTAGCACATAAACATGTCATGATGATCATGACTATCCACCATAATTGGTTGATTCACAAATCTTGGACTCCAAGAATTCACAAACCCTTCAACCTCATCATGATGACCGTGATGATCAGATTCAAAACCAATTCCAGTAGTAGTACTACTCATGCCTGAATTCAAACAACTTATGATATCGTTCAGCGACCGCAATCGATGGCTGAGCTCTGCCATCTGAGCCCGAAGAATCGAGTTCTCCACCTCGAGTTGCCTGTATAATTGAGTAGTGATATTTGCGTTAGTGATGGTATAGCTATTCTCCTTTCTGATCTGATCCACCTTGGAGCTCAAATCATCCAAGTGCTTCTGTTTTCTCATACGGGATCGACGTGCCGATTCTCGATTCGACAACATTCTTTTCCTCTTCCTTTGATCCGTAACATGTTTCAAGTGATCTTCTTCAGAACCCGAGTTCCGAAAACCGGTTGACCCTGATGAAACCCCACTAGACGAATCCATAGTAATTAATTTTCTGAGCAGAGCTAGTAATAATAATTAGTAGCTGTCGATGATAATACTACAAATTAGAGAAGAAAAAGAAGAAAAGAAAAAGAAAAAGGGTCTATTAATTAATGAGCTAGTAATGAGAAAACATAGAACCAGTAAAGGAAAACAACGGAGAGGGACTGAATCTCAAGCATCAAGTGCTTGGAGAGCGTATACATGAAAAAGATGTGATCGACGTTCTTCCTCTTCTTCTTCTTCTTTAAAGATGATCAGAGAAAAATGAATTGAAAGAGGTTTAGGAAGAGGAAAAATGGTGGATTTTATAGAATGGATCTTGGAATATAGAATAACTATTTGGTAGATCTATCAAAATAAAATACGGCGTAATGGATGGAAAGAGAAAGGGAAGGAAAACGTGGGGAGAGATGTAAATTTGCAGCTTAATCAATTATGCATTGTTCTTTAAACTAGAACTATATGATACTGCTATTATTGTCTCTTGAGAAAACAGCAAAAGTGAAACAGTACATGAGGAGTGTTTGTGTTCTTTATCCCTTCAAATTACCTTAAAGGCCGAAAGAGATGGAAGAAACTTTTAGAAGAGGTAAAAGATAAATTATGTCATAATCATGCTTAAGTTTTATTTACTTCGTATTTTATATATATTTTTTTCAGTGTCGTTTGTTCAAATAATTAGGTTTATATCATTATCCTCCAGCATTTGGACTTACAATCAAAGTTGAAGTGGTATATTCTTGATTCGAAGAACTGCGATGCCGTAGGATTGGCTCATAACATTTGTGATAGCACCTTTTCATGCATGCATGTAACTTTCCACTAAAATTGAAATCCAATTTCTTTACTTTTAGATTTAACATAAAATAAAGTGAGATATTTATATATATAAAATAATATTAATTAATATGGTTCGGACAACAAGGATCTTAAAGCATGCATGGTAACAATTAATTAATGAATTTAATTAAGATCTTAAACATTTATTAAGGTGTGAATTAGGGATGGAGCATTAGCATGTGATTCTCTTAATTACAGCTCGATATCGCTAATCAATTGTACTCAGTGTTCACTGCAGCAATTTTGACTACATTTGTCTTGAAATTTTGGGTTTTTTTATATATAAAAAAGAAGATACCTGCATGGCAAAAACATGTTTTTCCTAAGCATTCCTTGATTGGATTATAATAATCATATTACTCGCATTTGTAAGTTTGTCTTCTCGACCAAAGGCACGGATACTTAATTTTAATTACATGACAGACATGACTTTTATTGTTGGTTCTGTTGGATTGAAAATTTTTTAATATCACTAATTATTATAAAAAATTATATTTTAAATTCAAAATGAAAGTGTGGCTGCTGGGATTCGAGCCCAGGTCTCCACGGCCACAACGTGGAATTCTTACCACTAAACTACAGCCACTTTGTTGTGACTTATATGGGATTAGTTATTATCTATATAATTTATATTTCCTTTGATAAACCTGTTAACCTGCGGCCCAGCCCAAATCCGTAATTCAGTTATTCCTCTTCTTCTTCTACGTCTTCTACACTCGTTCTAGGGTTAGGAGGGTCTAAGACAGCGAGAGCGAGAGGCATCGAAGTAGTTCAGATGGCATCGAAGATTTCTCTGAAGAGCAAGGGCAAACGCTCCAAGGCTTCCAAGTCATCGTCGGAAGAGCGATCTGCGGCTCAGTACCTAAAAGAATGGAGCACATGGACCATGAAAAAGGCTAAGGTCATCACCCACTACGGCTTCATTCCCTTGGTCATCATCATCGGCATGAACTCTGAGCCTAAGCCCCATATCTCTCAGCTTCTCAGCCCAGTCTGAGTTTCTTTATTTACTTTTTACTTTTTCATGTTATGAATCGGTGCTTATTCGTCGATTTCTCATCTTACTAGTTTACCCTGTATTATCTGTTCATGTTTTCATGGATCGTTGCTTTATGTTGATCCCTTTTCTTATAATGGCTTTTCAGTGATTTACTGGATATTTGCTACATTTTTACCTTAAAAAAAAAATCATTTTTTAATGCACATCATGCCCACCTTCACCAACTGAATGGGTTCTGCATTACAAGTCCAAAATTTTGATGGAGACAATTTAGGGTTTGATCATATTTTGGTTGGTAGAAATAAAATAAAATAAAGAGAGAGAATAAGAGTTTTAAGTAGTATACAGATGATGCCTTCTTCTTCTTCTTGTCAATATAGGCTATTATACAAAGGAAAGAATAATCGTTAGAGTTCCTGAATAACTCATTCAATATAGGTTTGGAACAACGTACCTTCTTTGTTGCTAAAAGCTCCTGCTCGAGGTCATCAATTCGCTTTGCTGCAGCATTAAGATTTTCGACCTTCTCTGGGGGCATATCTGCTGTTCTTTTTCTAAAAAATTTCCAGTTTCTCCTCCAACCCCGCCATGCCTTTCATGATAGACAGGTTATCGGCATGAGAGATGGGGGTTCCTGGTGGCTGCCCTCCATGCCACAGGTCGGTAAAGTAACTGGGATTTTAATAAGAGTTGGGATCATTAGGTTTCTTGGAACGGATTTGAATCAGTCCTGCCCGGGCAACAAGTTGCATCAAAGGCCATAACCCCCATGGAAACCTGAGGACTAACACCTTCTGGAATCTTGCTAGATTGATGATGTGACCAACATAGGATTAGAAATGAAGTGAAATAGTAAAACATTGTTGGACTTAGAGGAAGCTAGCTTGTCTTGAAAGTGATAACGAACCTTTTGAAAGGGAAAGCCGGTCAATTCTTTACCATGTTTTGCCTAGTTGCATCTGAAGTGTTATCAAACTCTTGGCCAAAATCTTCATGTACATGTACATGTACATGTGATGTCCTTGAGGATAATGCTCTAAAACTTGATCTAGTTCCAAGAATTCGAAATCCTTAACACAAACACAGAGAATCATAAAATTGAAATAAAGAATTGTTGAGTGCAGTTCAAGGAGTATGGTCCGTAAATATGGGTTGTTAGTTCACAGTTTCTTCTGTTTATAACGAATACCTACATAATGTTGTCAGCAGCAAATTCATTTCGCCATTGGAACATATCGGATCACATTTTTTTGGTGTTTTCAGGATCAGATTTCCGGGCTTTCAAGAATCTGCATTGTTGAAGGCATATTCCACGTTACTCGGCAGCTGAAAGAAGATTGGAAATGTACATCCATTACTTTCTTTCTACTTGTCTAGGTTTAAGCCTAAATTAACTTATTGCCATCTCAATATCACTTTTGTACCATATCTAAACATCTGAGAAAAACTAGAAGCAACAATGAAGCAAGAGACAGAGATGGAAACCTGAGTATCATATGATAATCATCATGCTTAGGACGAAGCAAGTCCTCGGATAAAAGTAGTTGACGGAAAGAATCAACAGCCTGAGACTCCTCAGCATCAAGCACATCCTCAATTTCAACAGACAAGACCCTACTACTACTCGTCATATTACGCCTCAACTTGCCAGACCCATTCATTGATTTCTTCTTCAAGTGCTCGGCTTGATCAGCTGTCCGCATATAACATACAGAACAAAAAAATTAAAATTGATTGTGTGAGGAAGAACGTTGGAGAATGCAAGGATGAAATTGGTATACCCCGCTTTGGAGACAGAGGTCCAGACATGGTATCTGTAAATTTCCTCGGCAAATATTGAAGGATTCACATCACACATGCCAGATTCCAGGCCCTCTGCCAATTCCAGGACAATGACAAGTATTCATAACAAAAAAAAATGTTCGTAATTTGGAATAAAGCAATTAAGACGAACTATGAGCATATGAGAACCGAATTGTCCGATCAAATTCACAAGAAGCTACAAGTACGATCACGAGGAAATACAATTAGGCGGCAATCAAAATCGAACAATTTCCAGAAATGAAAAGGGGAGTGAGCTAGAGAGAAGAAATTATCTCTAAAGAATGTAATGGCGAGTATGGATCACGGACGGAATTCACTTCAGATAATGGCGGAGAAACAATGGAGCTTAATCGCACGATGTGAGAGAGAGAGAAACAAGAGTACGTGAAATTGGATGAGAGAGAAAGGGTAGATGCTGTGCAGCGAAAGAAGAGGCGGCACCGTTCAATTTCCTCAGCTGCGCTCAGAATTTCCAAGTTCCAACTTCCTTCTCTCTCTCTCTCTCTCTCTCTCTCTCTCTCTCCACTTCCTTTCGAATTTCAAATGTTTGTTTCCCCCGCCTTCCCAACTGCTATCTGTATGAGCCAGGGTCGCGTCTCTCTTACTGCCACGTGTTGTGTCAAGAAGTCCAGTCACTAATCTGCTCTTTCATTTTGGCCCATCAATACGCCCGACTCAGAAGTTTATGGATATTAGTCCCCTCTTCATAAGATTATGGATATTAGACAAGCTTCCGCTTTTAATCATTTTTCCTCTCAATATCAACAAGATTCTTATATATACTTAATAATATGACCGTTAATATCAAAACTGATCACAATTATCAACCTCATTTCCATAGATGAGACTTGGCAGACCACGGATTCAAAAAAGTTTGCGATTCAAAAATGTTGCCCCATTTTTACATTAGGCCTTGCCAGTTGATATCTGATACCTCGGAAAATACATCCATCAGAAAACTTGCAAGAGAAATTGACAATAATTAGAGCTCTCAAACAGTAACTGATACAAACTATAGAGTACACATTCAAAAAGTTGTATTTCAGGTATAAGGCAGAGGTGTCTATTTCGATTCAGTCCGAATCAGAATCTTCATGTACGGAAGATCTTACTGTCCTGCTCCTGCTATCATCGTCTTTGTCTTCTGCCTCTTCTTTTTTCTCGCTAATAATACCTGTATAAAATCTCGGTTAGCACAGTGTTGAACCGGAAACAGGAGTATTACAGGCAAGAGTGCTTTACCTTTCTTTAATAATACATTTTCTAGTGTCTTTGTGTTGAAATCATCTTTTCCTCCTAGATCCTGAAAACCCACCAGCCTATCTACTGCGATTCCTTTCCTGCAACCACAAAGCACAAATCCTTCAAAACTACTCTCATCACTTCAATTTTCTGCTTAAAATCTCAGGATTGGTAAGTATAGACTATAGAGAACCCATTAGTCAATTCAGAATAAATATCTTTTCCAAGAAAAGCAAGAGGTGGGGTTCATAAATAAGGGTTAAGAAGACGAGAGAGATGATCAAACCTGAAGAGGATGACACAGGGTAAAGTCTTAACTCCAAGTTTTGCAACAAAGAAGGGTGAATTCTGTAATTCATTTTTTATTCAGTACTGGAATTCACTATCACACACTAAAAACAAGTCTTTGCAGTAGATGGTATAAATAATCCTAGATTATAGGAAATAAAAGAAAAGAAAAAACACAACGAAATTATACAGACCTCCGCATTAAGCTTGATAAACATAGCATCGATATGCCTTGGAGCAAGGATCTTCAGATGCTTATCTACAATCCTGAGAATAACGGCTCACATAAACACATGGCTAATGCAATACGTGCATCTGTGACAAGACAGTAATAAATGTCTACATGATGAAAAATTTACTTGCAGCGATAGAATTCGTTGTGATAAAAGTGACAAATCACTTTTTCACCCACAGTGACCACGCCCAGGAATTCTCCCTCAGTTACCTCCCTATACTCTCCATGCCCTTGCCTCTGCAATATTTCTCTTTTTTCAGCCTCTTTCTGTTAAAATAAATCGTATCATGAATGCTCAATCCATTCAAACCATACCCCAAGACCCTTCATAAAAAATCCAACTAAGATAAGAAATTAACTCAATATCAGACCTTGAGTGCTGCAATCCTGTCTGCATGCAGTTTCTCCAGCTCTGGATCCTGATATCAACCAGAAAAGAAAACTTCATTACTAAACGCAACCAAATGCATCCATATACAGGACAGAAGATCCACGATAAGGAAAAAGTCTTACGTCCATCAATTCATCAAGGTCGACTTCCTCATTGAAAGAATTTGATGCCTGTGCCTTCCCTTGGGCAAGAACTTCCTGTAAATCAATGACAGGCAAATGTGTTAGTATAGAATGAAGTGAAGTAATTAGATAAGATGTTTAACTGCCAAATTGGTAGAGATACTGAACTATAAGAATTGCTTGGAATAAATGGGATAGCTTTTCATGAAGGGTGATATAGGTCGCATTTCAAAGCTTTTTGAAAGCCAATTTGAAATCCACAAGCGCATAATGAATCATGAGATAAAACTTAGGACAACGACTCAAAACAAAGACGGATCTGGTAGGAAAAAAATTTAAAAAAATCAGTCTCTGAATAGGAAACGAATTGGAAACATACCTTTTGATAATCACGAGCAGCAGCAGCCATGACATTTCCAAAGGCTAAATTTGAAAGAGTCGATTTCACAGTATCCGGATCCATCGCTTAATGCCTCAAATCTTGAAAAAAAATAAAAAATAAATTCAAAAACACGAATTATACTTTTCTTTTGGATTCTTGAGCCAACTGATGGAAGCTTGAGAACCTCTCCAAGACAGTAACTTACCGAGGTTTCAGATAGAGATAGAGAGAAGGAGACGGCAACTTAGAATATCTTAGCGATTGAGCTCTGCTTCGTCGTCTCGATCAACAGCAAAAGTGAAGAAAGTTGCGGAAGTGCAGAAGGAGCTGGATGATTGGGCCTCTAAGCTCATTACTCGTTGCTAGTTTTAAACATCCAGGCCCTCTAACTTGTAAAGCCCAAGCAGCCGTTTTCAAGGTTTTCCTGAATCTGATAGATTGAGATTTATGATTATAATTTAATAAAAATAATAATTTTAATTATTAATTTTTTGATACCTTATTTAGTATATTAATTTAAATACTATTTGTTCATTACCCTCTTTTCAAGGCACATATGTGGGTGTTTGATTAACGAAATGATCAGTCTCAACATCCAATGCGTGTTTATACGGGAGTTCGGACTAGTACTTCTCGCACACACGTTTATCGTAATGTTCAAACAGTTAATAGCTTGTCCAATATATAAGATATCTTAACATCCAACCTTATGTTCCATCACGATCTGACTGCATAATTGAGTATTGCTTATCATATTCATCACTAAGGTTGTTGAACTTTTTGGTCCAACCCTACATTCGATCCTTAAGGATCTGTGGTAAGAAATCTTGCGCTACGGATTGGGCGAGCATAACCATAGCAGCCACAGAGGCGGCCATGGATAAAACCGTCTTTGCTGTGGCGAGATTAGCTTCGGCATTGATGGAAGTAGAAGCCATCTATGATGAGAGAATTGATGAATCTGTGTTTGTAAATATTGGAAATGAGGAGGTTAAATGTGATTATATAAGAAGTCGGATAAACGGAGTTTCAGAGAAAGATCATGAGTTGACTCCATGGACTTGACGTAGAGAAGATCTGTGTGGTTACCGATGTTAATTTATTACTATTATTACTTCCCTGTATTAAGAAGGTTGTCCTACTCTTTGACAATTTTGATTGAATGTTTGACAAGAAGATGACGACGACTAGGACTAAAACTAGTTGTTGTTTGGCGGGAAGTAGACGTCAACAAGTTATTTGACTGATTCAATAATTAAGTGGGTTTTGGATTTGAGCTTCATCTATCTATGTTCCTAAGAACTATTAGTATCACTATTCACTTCATTTTCTTTCTTGCATTCAATTTCTTTAATGTCGGCTTCTTCTGCTTCTACCAAAAGCAGCTTTTTGGCTTCAGCTTCTTTATTCTCTCTCTTCTTCACTTCCAAAAACTCAATCAAACCCAGTAACGTGTTATCGCAATCATCCCCGCCCTTGAGCAGTTGCTCCGCCACTTCTGCCGGAGTAACTTGCACGGTTAAAATCGAATCCTCGATTTGTTGGAAGAGTGAGTGGTGCTTAATCCCAAGATAGTTAGAAGCTAAAAGGTGAAAGCCAGAAGGAGTACAGTATGACATGTGAACATGAACATCCATTCTTCCTGGCCGTAGTAAAGCCGAATCGAGCTTGTCTTTCTGATTTGTAGTGAACACGATGATTCTTTCATCCCCGCAGCTCGACCAAAGTCCATCGATGAAATTCAAAAGCCCCGATAATGTCACCTACACGTACAGAAAGAAGATCAAATATATTTACGTTAGAACTAAATTTAATTCAAATAAATTGGGCCTAATTCATATAAGATTGTCTGTTTGATGTGGCTAATAATGCATTGCGAGATTGAAGAAACAAACCTGTCTTTGAGGTGACCCATTCCACGACCTCGTTCTAGTTGGTTGTTGATCACGATCTTGAAACTCAACGGTGCAATCAATATCCTCAACCACCAAAATCGACCGATTCGCCATTCCAAGCAGCAACCTCCGAAGCGTATCATTAGAATCAAGCTGTGTTAGCTCCAAGTCATAGATATTGAAATTCAAGTAATTTGCCATTGCTGCAATCAAGCTCGATTTTCCCGTTCCGGGAGGTCCATAAAGTAAGTAGCCTCTCTTCCAAGCTTTGCCTACTTTCTTATAAAACTCTTTCCTCCCAAGAAATTGTTCCAAATCTCTCAGAATGAAGTCTTTTGTCTTGGACTCCATTGCAAGGGTCTCAAACGTAGATGGATGGTCAAGATTTATCGAGATCCAACAGTCCGAAGGATTTCCGTACATCCTCTGGTAATCAATGGTGAAGATTTTCGTGGTTTTCATCTCTTGTTTCAAACTTTTGGCTTCCTTTACAATATGAGGCAAGTAGGAATTAAGTACTAGATCCCTATGTTTCTTATGAAACGTGAGCTCGAACGATCGGACTTCTGACTGGAACGTCGAATTGATATCCCGTCTATGATTGAAACCATTTGTCGATTTTACTTGCTGACACACTAAGATCCAATCAAATTTGACCCCATTAAACATGTCTGATGCTTGTTCGTTGCTTTCCATGGCTATGGTGAACTTGTTCTCCTTCTCGGGTTTGCTTACTTTGAGTCTCTGAATCGAGGGGGATATCTTTGTGGCCAAATAAACCTCGGCCGCTTCGTAAATCTCGTTGCTGTCTAGTCCATTAAACTCATTGATCACAACCGTGAGTTTTGATGAGAAACGGTTGAAGATATTTCCGATAATCGAAAAGAAGTAGTTAGGGATTTCGGGTGGTAAAAGATCTTGTGCGATGGATCGGACGAGCATGACCGTAGCAGCCACAGAGGCGGCCGTGGATAAAACCGTCTTTGCAGTGGCGAGATTAGCTTCGGCATTGATGGAAGTAGGAGCCATAATGGGAGATTAACAAATGTGTATTTGTGAATAATATTGGAGCTTAATTTTTTTCTTTTTCTTTTTCTTCTCTTCTGGTAAGTGAGGGGCTGTGAAATGTGATTATATAAACTCACAAATCAGAAATTCGAACCTTCGGGGAAAAATCGTGTGTTGACTCCGTAGACTTGTTCTATAGATCTGTGATTATCTGAACGTTTGATTTTTCCTTCTTTGACCTCTTTTTTTCCTTTCTTGAAACTTGGGTGTAGAAGAAATCAAAGATTGGGAGACAAGGAAGAATAAGATGACGACTAGTCGTTGTTTGGCGGGAAGTAGACGTTATTGGCGGGAGTGTGAAAGGGGTGAGATGATACCTGAAACGGTCTAGATGAAGAAAATGACAAAGAAATTGGAATTATTGGTGGTCTTGTTCAATTTGAAAATACATATTCCAGAAAACGAGTTCTTCTGGTCAATTACCATTGTTCTAATCATGAACTTAGAGATCTTTTCATGTGCTAATCACCTTCCTGCCAAGATCAAGTCTTTGTTACAGAAATAGAAACCAAAAATCAAAATGGAAAGAGAAGGCACAGAAAAAGCAAACCCAAATCAACATGGATGTAGAGAAAGTTCTGCACATGACAGGTGGAGATGGTGACACAAGCTATGCCAAGAACTCTGCTTTACAGGTCTATCTCTGTCTCTCTAATGCCTTTGTTCTATGGTTTCAACCTCTCTTATTTAACCTCACCTATTTTTTCGATTCATGTCTCGTTTGCACGTTTTCATAAAAGAAGAACGCATCTGATATGGTGAAGCACATACCAATAGAGGCGATGTAGCAAGTTTATCGCTCAATAACACCAAACAGCATGGGCATAGCTGATTTGGGCTGCTCTTCCAACAAACGATTTAAACTCCATCTCTAAGACTTTGCCAGTATTCTACAAGGAGCTAATGGAAAAAGAAAATGATGATTATTCTCCCTCTGTTTTCATAGGAGCTTATCCCGGATCCTTCTAGAAAAGAATTTGTATCTAACAACAGCTTACACTTCGTCTATTCTTCTTACAGTTTGCACTCGCTCTCTAGGGTACATACATCCCTAATTAACACTACATTTCCGGTTGGAGTCTATCATGGTTTTGTCTCTTAAACATGCATGCTTGTACTTTTTGAGGCTCATGGCAGTAGAGTTGGTAGATTTCCAGTTTTTCTGGATTTGTTTGTACTTGTACTGGTTGATGTAAAGTGTCCAGAACATGCTTTGATTGTAAGGCTTAGTTTATGCTGGCCATTTAATGGTTCACTGTTCTTGTACTTTATTTCTTCTTTATGTTTGTATTTAAAACCTTGTTGATGGTTCATGAAAGTTGGACATAAGATTTCCAGTAGACATATTTCTTTCTCTCGTTACTAGTTTCTCTTGTCTGTTCTTGAGGAAGTAAGAGCACAACTAAGGATCTTCTCATTTACGTAATATCATTAGCCTCATCCCTCTCACTTGCTAGTTCCCAAACCTAAGGAAAATAAAAAGGCGAAGAAAATTGCATGGCTCCTAATTAAGGTGTCGACATACTTTTACTACCAGTTTTCAGTGGTAAAATTAATTCGTTTTGGCCTGCGAAAATAACCGCTTATCTTCATACCCATAAACTCTGGAAAAACAGTGGAGAATGGCTATACACAACCATCTAAAGAGGTAGACTACACACTTAACATATCAAACAACAAAAAACAAGGAAGCAGAACTATAGAGCCTTGGCTATCATATATTAGTTCAATGCGTGACACATTTATACTATTTACACGAGTTTAGCATAATTTGATTACATAAATCTAGAGTAACATCATAAAACAAAATATATATTGTCCTCAAAGAATAGAGCATGAGGGGTTGGGCTCATCCCAGCGGCCCACAGGAACGATGGGTACACGGTCCGCAGGAGGGTAATACGGGTAAGTTGGGTAGGTATAGTAATACGGAAAAGGCGGCAAGTAAACTTGGGCCGCCTTCTGATCGGGCTTCTTTTGGTTCTCTTGTTTTGGTGGATTAGGCTGAGGCCCAATACTCACAACCTCAACAAACTTGCCTGCTTTTCTTGTCCGGACAATTATCTCATACGGGTCTGCATTTCCTGTTACTGTCAACGTCCCCTTCGCTTCATCAACCTCGATTCTTATCCACACCTTCAACACCAAATTATGCATCTTAGATCACAAAACTACTACGAACAGATCCTAATATGATAACAAAAATAAATTCAAATAATTTGATTAATTATGGAAATTAGACCATAGAAAATACTGTATATACTAAATGGTGTTTACCTTGTAAGGCAGAGACAGCTTTGAGGAGCTTCTTCTTGCATTTGTGGCAGGAAATATCAACCTTTAAGACAGTTTTATGAACCATGGTGGGATCAACCTATTACCTAGTGGGTTGAATTTGTGTCTGATTAGAGTCAAAGGAATGATCAGATCAAAACACAGAGCATGTTAAGAAGAAGTGTTTTATTGGCAGAAGAAACAAAATAAGACATTGAGTTGTTCATCCATTTGAGCTAATATTTTATTTAGTTTTTCTGTCATATGTCATTTTCTTTAATTTTTTTTTTCTCAATTGAAATTCAAAGCCTGCAAAAGCATTGGGAATTAGAAAATTGAGCTAGTTGATTTCAAAATTTTAATAAATTAATAATATTAGGATTAATTTTTTTATAATTTAATAAAATATTAAATTATAAATAAAAATTAATATATGATCTTAAATTTAAAATAAGATAATTATTATTTAAATAAAATTATTAATTTATCGAGATTTTAATATATAATTTTTTTTTTTTGGGCTTCACTTCACTATATATATATATATATATAAAAGATAACGAGGATTTAATTAGAAATTAAACCTATCAAAGAAAATTCGTAAACTCCTTTTCTGAGTATTCCTTTACTAAATTCACGGCCCACATGACAGTAATATTTAAGCACACCAAAAACATACTTTTGGTATTATTATTATTTTCATCTTCTTATGTATAAGCCATTCGTTATCTACTATGATAACTACGTACTACAAACTACGTAACAAGAGACCTAAGACAATCTACTGCGCAACTATGTCCATAACATTGACGTACGTACATATGCATGGTGAACCACTTTTGGAAAGCCATGACCATGTTAGTTACTGACCAGTGATAATTCATTAAGGATATGAGTACTCACTTCCATGATGTGAAGGGAGAAAGACTTATAGTAACCACAACCAACGTACATGTTCCTCGTTATAATGACCCGTGAGTACTCACTTTCATGATGTAAAGGCAGAAAGACTTATAGTAACTGCAACCAACGTGCATGGTCCCCGTTATAATGAGTCTATTAGGATGCAACCACGACCAACGTGTATGGTCCTCGTTATAATGATTCGTCAGGATGCAACCACAACCAACGTGCATGGTCCCCGTTATAATGAGTCTATTAGGATGCAACCACGACCAACGTGTATGGTCCTCGTTAGGATGTGATCAAATATGATCAAAGAAAAACTCTCAAATATCTTTGGATATCTTTATTATTTTTATTTGATAGTAACGATTAGTTTTGTTTAATGTATAAAAGTAAGTAAGTATGAGGTTGATGAGTATTATGTTATCGCAGATTCCTCGTATGTGATTTATAGGTATTTTCAATTACGTAGATCTCACGTCGATCACGAATCCAATAAATCGGATCGTGATAGTTTGTAAGTTGTAAAAAGCCTTCTATGTACTCAAGCAAACTTCTCATGCATGATTTCAAAAGTTTATCACATTTCTTTCTCGTATTAGTTTCTTTTGTAGTCAGGCCGATATATCTCTCTTTATCCTCCACAAGAATGATACCCTTTTATACCTTCTCCTTACGTGGATGATATTCTTAATACCGGTAATAATCCAACTTTTCTTAGTCGTTTTATTCGTCAACTCAATAGTGAGTTTTCCACCAAAGATTTTGGCTTATTAAATTATTTTTTTGATCTCTAGATCACATCCACCAATGATGGCTTATTTCTTAGTCAAGCCAAATATACTTTAGACATTTTTACACGTGCTCAATTGCTTGAGTGTAAACCAGATGCTACACCAACGGTTGTTGCCCCAACATTAATCTTTTAATGGTAATATATTCTCAAATCATACAATTTACCATTATCTCATTAGAGCTTTATAATACTTAACCATTTCTCGACTGGATCTTTCTCACTCTATGAAATCCATCAGTCAATTTTTTCACGCTCTCATCGATACCCATTTTCAAGTGGTTAAACGAATTCTTCATTATGTCAAGGGCATTATCGCTTTTGGTCTCTCCTTTACCCTCTTCTCCTCCACTGGTAGCTTACTTGAATGCGGATTGGGCTGGATATTTGGACACTTGCCGGTCGACTTCTGGTTACTGCATTTTTTTAGGTGACAATCATATTTTATGGAGTGCAAAGAAGCAACCAACAGTCTCTTGCTCCAGCTATGAATTTGAATACCGCGCACTTGCTCTAGCAGCCGCCAAAGTTGTTTGGCTTCGCCACTTGCTTCATGATCTTTACGTTGTCTCAACTCGCATGCCTATTTAATGTGTGACAATAAAAGTGCCTTTTTTCTTAACTTTAATCATGTCCCTCACATATGCGCCAAATATAATTATCATTTTATTTGCGAAAATAATAATATTGGCACTCTTACGACTTAGCATATCTCATACGATCTTCAAGTCGTATACATCTTTACTAAAAGAATCTCTTGATCCCTGTATTTTTTCTTTCAATCCAAGTTTCGCATCTCCACTAGTCTCATGCTTAGCTTGAGGGAGGTGTTAAGGATACTCCTTAATTTCCTCGTGTTGATTTGTTTCTTTATTTTTAGCATACTTTATTATAATTTACTTTCTTTTTCTTATTTGTATTCTTTTATATATAATACATAACAGCCCACATAATTTGTGTGGTGAATTTTACCGAACTTTTACATATACTGTATGGCCAATAGTCACTTGTTGAACCAAAATCTATCATAATTATAAATGACCCTCTCATAGATACACATCGTATAATTTATCAAATAAGAGTGACGTTTATGGTTGCGATCGATTTTGGTTTCCCACTTTGCCAGTAAAACAATATCCGTATAAGAAAATTTCAATACTAATTGATTAAGCATGCATGCATGCAATAACTCTACTTAATCAACAACAATTATGTTTTAGATCAAGTTAAAGCAAGTACTACATATGATTACGAACATGTTTACTAACGAAAAGAATGAACATCTCTCAAGCAAATGAGAAAATTGTCGAACTTGGCTTTAGCATTCAAACTGAGAAGATTTGTCACCTCCTTTGAATAAACCTCAAAAAGCCTATCGATTATGTCCTCTCCGAAATGGACAGCCAGCAAGGTTTCCGTAGTAGACCGCAAAGCATTCGCAACATTGCGCCCACTCTGGACATCATCCCTCACCAACTCATATCTTGGGTCCCATGGTGTTTCAAAAACTTCAAGCTTTTCCATATAAAACGACCCTTCCTCTTCCACAATCGACCTTATTTCTTCCTCGCTTGCTATGTAATGAGGTATGTTGAATGAATCCACGTCCTCTGCATCAACAATCCCCTAACATAATAAAATCAAAATCAAATAGAATTCATCATGTAATGACCAAATAAGGAAGATGCAAGCAAGTTATATTCCGGTCCGATTTGGATACCGGATCGACAAATTACGATCCAAGAGACGAATCGGGTAGGCCCCACCTCATAAGACATGCAACAACATGTATATAAATTTAATTGTCTCCAAAACCAAATTAGATTTTCATACTAAGCACTATTGATTAGTGTAATAGAGAAGGTTAGAAGTAAACCTCAGTGACTAACTGGAGGAGAGAATTAGCTAGAAGGTCCCAAAGGCTGCAACAATCCCGACACGCCGGATCTGTGGAGCTTCGACCTATGAATGTGAGAACGACACTTCCTCCTGGTAACAGTTCCTCTCCTCGTAGTCTCAGAAACTTGGAAAAATCACTAGTGAATTGTTCCTTGTAGGCTTCGACCACATTTGGAGGGCTTGACTTTGATATGTATGCGTTCCCCTTGTTGTTGGTAATACCATAGGGAACCTACAAATGTTGCATCATATCATGAGTGGTTAGGTTATGTGACTTACACTAATCATGTATACCTTAAATCTAGTGATCAAAGTAGCTTGTTAAGTAAAATATGTAGTTACTAGCTAGCAGACAGACCAAACCTGAGATAGCCAATGAACACTGTAAGAAGAATGTACAAAGTGCACACTCTTGCTTGGGAAAAGCCTCTCGTAGAAAGAACCCGGTCTGCCTGATACAAAACAGCTCCCCAGATTAGGACCCTTCTCTTTCCTCAACCTCTCGAAGAAATCCGGCAACGCTTTAAAAACCGTGTTGAAATCGTTTTCTGGTAAATCGTTCAAGAACAACTGCAGTTCTAGGGACTTAACCAACTTGGGTTGCTCTAAGCATAACTCATGGATGGTGCCTATAATCTCATACATGACTTGAAGTGTGTTTGGTCCAGAAGAGCAACCCAGATCAGCCACTGTTATGCATGTTGGGAATACTTTGGAGCTGCCAAACAGTTCCTTTATGGAATCTTTCACGAATGACCTCGCCTTTAAAATCACTGCTTTCTGTTGGAAAAATACAAAAATAATTGTAATAATTATGTTTAAAAACATTTGATGAGTTCGAGGTTTTGTTTGGAGAGATAAAGAAGAAGAGTACTTGAAGGAGGGAGTTGTTGGCGTAGCTGTTTTCTCCAATTCCACCATTCATACACAAAACACTAGCTACTTCCATGATTATCTGTACACACAGTATTTCTGGCTTGTATTGACTTCTATTCTTCAATATATGTATATATATATACATAGAGAGAGATCAAGGACTTCCCTTAGTTCTGTACCATGTTCTTCCTTATTCATATTTCTTACACAACGATGTTGCCATGTGAAAATCACTGTCATAGGTTGTTAGAGTTATTAATTAGTCAACGCACGTTTATATAATTGGACTTTGAAATATTTAAAATCACCGGCCTGGGATGTTAAGTTAGCCCAAATATTTAAAAAAGATAGATAAACGCACAATATTAACAAACAGAATATTGAAATGGGCCTTTGCATTAGAGCCCAAATCCAGTACTGCAGTCTTTCTGCCAGCGAAATGACATTGGGCTTCAGCCCAATATAGTAGGATCTGGATCTGTTCATGATACTGAGCGGCCCATATAATTTTCTTCTACGTATGGCTGATCATATTTAATAAATGTATTAAAATCCTTAGCGTGGTTCGAATCTCTTATCATTAAAAGATGTGACGTATATTAATTATATAGTATGTAATATAATTTAACTATAATATAAACTCTCGAATGACTCTCTCAAGAATAATACTATGGAGAATCATTCGGATGTAAATAAGTAATTAGGTAATAAAATTGTAATTAAGAGTCACTAAACATAAGCTAAACAAGCATATAGATTGGGTGCTGTTTGAGAAGTGACTTTTTCAGCATTACCTCGTTGTTATGGTGGAACTAATCATGGACTGCCTCCGATAAACATTAAAAATGTTAGGGCAGGCCACAATACATAATTAAGAATATATTCCACCAGTCAAGCTTTATATGTTAAAAAAACTGATTAATTAATCTCTATCTCGTTATCTTAAAAGCATATATTATATTATTATATTCCACCTAAACACATGAATATGAATATGAGAGTATCGAATATAGAATGTGACGTGACTGATTTGATTGATTATGAATTTTTTATTATTTATTAATTAATTTTAATAATTTTCCCACTAATTAAAACATGATTGATTATCGAATTAGGAATCTAATTCCATTCACCTCAACCACGGTAATGGGATTAACGAAATTAATCACATTAATAATATAAACATCTATTTCTATACATTATTATTATTATTATTATTATTATTATTATTATATTATAAATAATAAATTAGGCGAATCTTTTTCCTTTTTTCCTTTAATTTCTGAAATTGGCGTTAGCTGATATGGAGTGGAAGAACGACGGCGATAGACTCTTCGCGGCGGAACCTCAACTCCTTGGCAATGAAGGCCTCAATCTTTCTCTGAAACTCGTCTCCACTAGAATCTTCCTCATAGTACAAACTTTCCTTTGAGTTCTCCAAGGAGCATCCAGCTTTCCGGTAATAATACTCCGCTGTCTCAGATCGCCGTAGCTTTGAACTAGGCGGCTGTTTGTCGGAGCAGTACTGTTGCTTCATCAATTTTTCCGACTGAATCCTCCTGTACACTTTTGGATAATCCAGATCCGTATCCGATTCTGAATCTGAATCGATGATCTCGGCAACTCGATCGGCAGCTGTGCTAACCTCTGAGACGATTTCTTTGTCCTGATACACAATTTCATCTCGCCCTTGATCGGAGCAACGAAATTCACAGCTGTCAGCAACAGAGTTATCTATAAGATCACGATCGCCGACGGTGTTGCGGATTAGATCTCCGTAGAGTTCAATTTCAGACTTTCCAGTGTCGTGGCAGGAGAGTGTGACTCCTCCTCGAGGCCGTTTGACTAAAAGAGAAGCGATGATAGCGTTGAAGAGTACAAAACAGAAAAGAGGAGTTGATACGAAACTAAAAAGCAACCTGAAGTAGTCGCCGGAAATAGTGAGAGCTGAAGGAAGACGAGCGAAGATCCAGGAGAGAAAAGCCAGAGAAAGGCAGATCTCGATGAAACGGAACAGAATCGACAAGGTTCGAAGCAGGTTGTACCTTCTCATAGCGCTCGCTTTCTCTGCTTTCACACCGTCGAAATCACTAAACTTCTTTCTCAGCAAAAACAAATGAGTCTCAATATTAGATAGCGAGAAAAACAGAGAGTGTAGCTGATTTATGCATGGGAGATTAAAGGATGCCACGTGTAATGAATCCGTACATGGAAAATCTGAGTCCACTTGCACGAGGATCGAGTTTGACGGTTCAGTGATTATTTGACTCATCGATATGTTCTCCTGTTATCTCATCCAACTATTTCATTCCTTAACTGAATTTTATATGGAAAATACTCAAAAAAGCATAATGAATGATGTTATAGTGACTATTCAAAATGTCAGTCCACTTCATAGAATAGATAGATGATAGATCCGACATGTTCATACCGATTTGTCCATCTTTCTTCCTCTGCAGTGATTGAATGGCTAGGAGTGAACGCAATTTCATTGACTCTTACTTTGCTTATCTTGTAAGTGCTATTCATTCTAATATTCCCTAACATTAATATGTAAGACATATATTTATATGCTTATGTTTTTCCTGTGTCTTATGCTTTGTAGTCGTGGTTAACAGTGTCGAAGCAACTTCACACGGTGAGCCAAGTGGTGGCGGGGGCCGGGTTTGGTTTGGTTCGGTTTTTTTCGGTCGGATGGTATTTCTTTTGGAAGGCTGTTATGATGAATGAGTATGAATCTTCTATTTTGGTTAGAGTTATTGTTTTCTTGGGGGCTTTGGGGTTTAGCATTAGGCTTGTTGTTCATGTGGGCAAGTGTTAGTTTAGAAATGAAAGATCCTTGCAGGCTTTTTATTCACAGTTTTTTTCATTAGTGAAAAAAACAAGTGAGCAAGTTCTAACTCATTGATCTAGGGTTAAATTTTTTTAAAATTTAAATTTAGGATTATTAGAGTGATTCATAAATACTATAACCAAAATATTGATCTATGTGTCGCATAGTGCCTTGCGTCACGGAGTTACATAATACGTTTGGTTCGATTCTCTCAGTGTGAATGAAAACCGAGTTGAATGAGAATGGATTAATGATTTTCACTCGTTTGGTTTGATTTTCACTTCAAGGTTGAAGCAATTGTTTCGAAAATTATCAGAGGGCCCAAACGAAATTTAAAGACCCTGCACTTGTCAAGGAATGAAAATCACTCTCTACACGATTAGAAATCAAAGTAAAGAGAAATGATATTCATTTTGATTCTATTTTCACTCTTCAGAATTGAATCGAACGCCTCCCTGAGTGCGCTTATCGCCTTTCACAATACTGATTTAGGGATGAAAGATCACTGCAGGCATACTCATAACAGTTGTTCACAATGTATGAAGCAGCTTCTGGGTTTGATAAAACATGCTTTCATTTTCGACTCTTGCATTTCATAAGATATTAAGAAGACTTAAAAATTCAAACATGGTATAAAATGTAAACACACTAGTTAGTTTCTAAACGCAATATCCGAAAGCGATATAAATCTTTAACTTCATAAGCACCATTTTTTTCTTTTTGTTCTATAATAAGTGTATAGTTCGAATTCGAGTAGTAATTCTTTAAGCTACCCTCTTGGACGAAGAAAGACTTTCATCTGAAAGAGAAAAAACCAATCTTTACTTCCTCTGTTTCTTCTTTTCTTGCATTCAATTTCCAATCTGCCTTCCTCTATTTCTAGCTGTTCTGGCTCTCTTCCACCTCTCAACATTTCTAATCATGTAAAGCTTATGAGACTGTTGAGCAATTATATTAGCTGTAGACGGGCTTTGACTGAAAACTATCTCATACCCATCTCCCATTGAGTCCATCCCTTCGTTTAGAAGTTGCCAATACAGACTTCCGGAGGCGGCTCCCCCTCTTTTAGCCGAGGAGTACATCTTATCATATACCATGTTGTATAAAATGTCTCTTTGATTCGGATGTTTACCTGGTTTTCCGAATTCCGCATACAGCAATGGCTTCTTAAGAATGTTCTCTGAATCTTGAATGTGTGTGCTTAGCCAATCGTTTATGAATTCAAGCTGTTTTTGATCACTTGAGCCTGGGAACCTGCCTCAAATCAAACATGACATAAATACACTTGTACTAGAATGGAGTCATGGTTACAAACAAAATGGATGATTTCACATTTCACCACCATGATTCCGGATACGAGTGGATTGTTGTGAAATCTATTTCGGGGATTTTGTTGTTTGTGATAAAATCTGTGCCATAGCTTAGACTAGAATTGAATTTCTCAGGGGTTGATTGTCCATAGAATCCTTCTAAACCGACCTCTAGTAAATGGTTTCTGTCTATGGACTTGACAAATGAGGCCATTTCCGCTATCCATTCCTGCCAATAACAAAAGCACTATCTAGTAGAAAGAGGCCTACAACTAATATGTAAGAAAAGGCAATGAACAAAAATTCTCACCTGAATGGTCCTTCCAGAAGTATCAGATGTGCATCTAGGCTCATTCATGAGTTCCCATGCCATAATTGTGGGGTCATCTTTGTAATGAATTCCGGTAAAACTGTTTTTTCTAGTCAACACAGTCTGACAGACAAAAACAATGACAAAAACTACATTTCAATGCAAACCCATCTCAGAGAGGAAATTAAGTACTTACCCTGACATGATTCTTGTAGTAATCCTTAAGAACGGCATTCCTAAAGAAATCATCTTCAGAATTAAGCCACTGTCCTTTGCTTCTAGCCCATTCCACATACTGCTTTTTACCTCCAAAGTGTTCATAATTGTTCACTAAGCTCAATATCAGTTTAATCCCATACTTTCTAGCCTCGGATATTGTGAAATCCAAACCCTTTTTTAATAAACAGACAAATACATAAACACATGGAGATCATTAGTATTGCAAACTGTAAAGGTTCATTTTTATTTATTTCTTTCTTTAACCTATTTAAGAGTTTAGAACTGACCTTAAACGTCTGCTCATTGTAGGAGCCAGGGGAGTACTGAAGAGGTCTATAACCGCCATCACTAAAAGCCCAAGTTCTAGCAATGGTGAGGCCACGGCTTGAAGCTTCGCGAAAAGCTGTAGAGATTTTGTGCCTCTGAGACGGGTCAGATGCTTCATACATTAACCAGTAAGCATTGAAGCCGTTTGCATAATAAGGGTTTCCATTTAAGAGAAAATGTACTCCTCTAACTCTAACGAAATCATCAGCAGCTTCAACTTGGATGAAGATGGCTAGAAACAAAAAGAGAGATAAACCTAGATGACTCATTTCACCTTTTTTTCTGTTTGGTTCTCAGGAAAATGGGTGAAGGGAAGTTTTGTTTAAATTAGCAAGCAACATGTTAAAAATAGAGGGAAAGGAGCTGTTTGTCCTTTTCTTATTAACTGCGAAATTTAAGGATTTTTTTTTTCTTTTTCCTTTTTGGACGAAAATTTAAGGAAATGACAACTAAATAACTGTCAGTAACTGAAATTGGTTACTTGAAAAAAAAAAAAAAATGTCAAAGTTATCATGACCATCGATTCCTAAGAAGACCACATAGATATTCATGAAAAGCGATGTATATATGTCAAGTATGTCAAGATGCACTTTGTTAGAGATATTGTCGACAAAGAGACCGTTCAACTGATATGATGACCAAGTTAGTTTCAGGAAGAAAGTTCAGGCATTCTTTAGACTTTATCGGAGCTTAAAACTCTTGAAGGACATAAAGAGGGAGCAGTGGTAGAGCAATATCACTTTGGATACTTTTAATTTAGGTCAATGTAGAGTTGTTGGGAAATGACATAAGCATGTCATAAGGAATGACTTAATTAGAAACGATATAAGTCATGACATCATTGATAAAATGATATAAGTAATGATATCTTTCCTCTTGATTAAGTCATTCCTTATGACATGCTTATGTCATTTCCCAATAGTTATCCACCTGTCTCAAATTAAAAGTGTCCAAAACGATTGCTCTACTACTACCCCCTCTTTATGTCCCTCAAGAGTTTTAAGCTCCAATTGAGTCCATGAACTTACTTACTAGAACTGATTTGTCATCATGTCAGCCGGGTTGTCTGTCGTAGTTATCTTTTTAAGTCGAATGGTCTCTTTGTGGACAATATCTTTAAGAAAGTGCATCCTGACATACTTGGTTCGGTAAATTACCTACGTCCATGATGGAGAGTGAGCAACTAGTATTTAACACTACAGTGAATATATACCTTACAAGAGCCTGACTTCCACTTGCTGTCACCACTAACCCAATTACACCAAGTTAACACGTACAAGAGTTTACTTGAAAACTTCTTGCACACTCTACTATTTTCTTGAAACCAAAGAGTATAGAGCTCAAATAGAAACTCCTAGAGAAAGCTCTCTCAACTCTGTGATTCTTCTTAGAATGCTCTATCATAGGATGATTTACAAGTAAAATGGAGTGAGCTATTTATAAAAAGGAGCCATGAGAATGAATGGCAAAGGAGAAGTCACTGTGGAACCTCTTCGTCCACATATTTCTTCTTTTAATTTTAAGCACATATCTCACATCTTTTTATGATTTCCTAATTGTCCAACCTTTTATCAATGATGTCATGACTTATATAGACTTAATTTTTTAAGTCGACATGCTCATGTCATTTCCCAACATTAATTTTGATTCCATTCCATCTAGACAATCGCCTCTGACAATACTGATTTAGAGATGAAAGATCACTACAAGACATATTCATAACATGTTCACAGTGTATGAAGTTTATCTTTCAATTCATAAGATATTAAGAAGTCATAGAAACTAATACATGGTATAAAATGTAAACACTTCACTTTATAAAAGCAAAATCCGAAAGCGACCTAACGTCATAAGCACCATTTTTTTTTTTGGGTTCTATAATAAGTGTATAATTCGAGTAGTAACCCTTAAGCTACCCACTTGGACGAAGAAAGACTTTCATCTCAAAGAGAAAAACCGACCTTTACTTCCTCTGTTTCTTTTTTTCTTTCATTCAATTCCCAATCTGCCTTCCTCTGTTTCTGGCTGCTCTGGCTCTCTTCCACCTCTCAACATTTCTAATCCTTGCAAAAATCTTTCTGATCATGTAAAGCTTGTGAGACTGTTGAGCAATCATATTAGCTGTAGACGGACTTTGACTCAAAACTATCTCATACCCATCTCGAAACGAGTCCATCCCTTCAGTTAGAAGTTGCCAAAACAGACCTCCAGAAGCAGCTCCTCCTCTTTTAGCCGAAGAGTATATCTTATAGTAGACCGTGTTGAATAAAATGTCTCTTTGATAAGTACTGAAACCTGGATCTTTCCCCGATTTTCCGAATTCTGTAAACAACAATGGCTTCTTAAGAATGTACTGTGCATCTTGTATGTGTGTGCTTAGCCAATTGTTTAGGAATGCAAGCTGGTTTTGATCATTTGAGTTTGATAACCTGCTCAAACAAAACATGACATAAATAGACTTGCACCATAATGGAGTCATCATGGTTACAAAACATGGATGAGTTTTCATTTCACTACCATTGATCAGGATATGAGTGGACGGTTGCGAAATCTATGCCGGGGATTTTATTGTTAGTGATAAAATCTGTTCCTATGTTTAGACTAGGATTCAATCTCTTTCTCTGAGGTGTTGATTGTCCATAGAATCCTTCTAAACCGGCTTCTAGTAAATGGTTTCTGTCTATGGACTTGACAAATGAGGCCATTTCCATTATCCATGCCTGTCAATAACAAAAGCACCATCTAGTAAAAAGAGGGCTATAGCTAATATGTAAGAAAAAGCAATGGATAAGATCTCACCTGAATGGTCCTTCCAGAAGGATCAGATGTACATCTAGGCTCATTGATTAGTTCCCATGCCATAATTGTGGGGTCATCTTTGTAATGAATTCCAGTAAAACTGTTTTTTCTATTCAACACGGTCTGACAAACAGCAAAAAGGGTAGAAAAACAATGAAAAAAAAAACACATTTCAATGCAAACCCATCCATCTCAGAAGTAAAATAAAACGATTAGGGAAGTTTAAGTACTTACCCTAACATGATTCTTGTAGTAACCCTTAACAAGGGCATTCCTAAAGAAATCATCGTCAGAATTAAGCCACTGTCCTTTGCTTCTTGCCCAATCCACATACTGTTTTTTACCTCCAAAGCTTTCATAATTGTTCACTAAGCTCAATATCAGTTTAATCCCATACCTTCTAGCCTCAGATATTACGAAATCCAAACCCTTTTTCATAAACAGGAAAATACACAAACACATGGAGATCATCAGTACTGTAAACTGTGAAGGCTCAACCTTTTTTGTTTCTTCAACATATTTAAGAGTTCACAACTGACCTTAAACATTTGCTCATTATAGGAGCCAGGAGAGTATTGAAGAGGTCTATAACCACCATCACTAAAAGCCCAAGTTCTAGCAATGGTGAGGCCATAGCTTGAAGCCTCGTGAAAAGCTGAAGAGACTTCGTGCCTCTGAGATGGGTCAGATGCTACATACATTAACCAGTAAGCATTGAAGCCGTTTCCATAATAAGGGCTTCCATTTAAGAGAAAATGCACTCCTCTAACTCTCATGAAAGTATCAGCAGCTTCAGCATGGATGATGAAGATGGCTAGAAACAAAAAGAGAGAGAAACTCAGATGACTCATTTCTCTTTTTCTGTTTGGTTCTCAGGGAAATGGGTGAAGGAAAGTTTTGTATAAAGAAGCAAGCAGCATGTTAAAAACAGAGACAATGGAGCTGTTTGTCCCTTTCTTCTTGTTAACTGCAAAATTTAAGGAAATGAAAACTTACAAAACTGTCGGTAAATGAAATTAAGAGAATGTCTTGAAGATCTACATTCATCGATTTATCTCAAATATACTTAGCATTAATTTAATTTAGTATATAATATATTAATATATATAATTAAAATTAAATGAGATACTATAAATATTTTACTTGATAATTTCTCCGAAATTAAAACCAGAAATTTAAAGAAGGAGAGAAAAGAGAAATTGGATTCTTAAAGGACCGTATCAAAAGAAAAAGGTGACCATATCATGACCATTGGATTCGTGAGAAGACCAGATACCCATAAAAGGCGCCGTGATTTAGTACAAAAATGTTAAAACCCTACCCCACCACTTTTGTGAATTATCGGATTATTTTGTTTAATTTATTCAAAATTATTAGATATTAAGTAAAAAAAAATTTATTTTAAATTTATTAAATTAATATAATTTTTATTTATTTCATTTAAATTTATTTTTTTTTATTTTTTTATTTAAAATTTAATAAATTTAAATAAAAATAAAATAATTTATTTAACAAAAATAAAAATTAACCTCTTTATATTACCCCATTTGGTAATTGATTTATTATTTTTTTTTTCCTTTTCAAATTTCAAATATAAAAATTACAACTTAATAAAGAGAAAGCTACTAATTTTTCTGCATGTTTTCTACTGCCTTTTTATGTCACACTCCCATATTTATGATATATTATTTCAGTATTTTTAATGGACCGTTAATTTAATTAAAATATTATTATAAATTTTATATTATTTTCATAATTTTGATAAATAAAATTATATTATATTATTTGAAAATCATATTTTTATAATATTATTCTCTCTTTTTGTTACCCTCTTCTTTTTGACCACGTATAAACAAACGTATCACATCGAATTCTGCTTTAATTGAGGCTTGAAAAGAAAGCTCGTTGACACGTGTATGCAAACCAGAACATGGAGTCGATCAACAGCTCCCATGTTCAGTTGTCTGAATTGTAGTTAGATCGAACTGGGTTGGGTTGGGTTGGCCACACGTGGGTGCCGTGGGGATGTCTATCTTTTGAGGAGCATCTTCCATCTACACTGGGTCCTCGTTGCCTTATTTAGCATGGGCCGCCTGCACGCTCGAGCCCAACCCATTTATTGTATAGAAAGCCTAATATTAATACGAGAATAAAAAATTTATGTAAATTATACGGATTCCAACATATACAAATTTATACTCAGATCTAAATTATTTTAAAAAGATAAAGAAAAAAAAATAAGTAATTTAATTTAATAAAATAAATAACGAAATAAAAAAGTAACATAATTAATCAATCCGACTATAAATCTAAACTAATCGATATATATATAATTCAGACCGAATCCAAGCCAGCAAAAAGCAATGCATAAATAAATAAGAGTATGAGTTGGGAAAAAGAATTAGAGCAGACATAATCCTTACCTTCTATTAAAAATACAACCGAATTGAACGACACTACGAATATCAAAGTATTACTTAAGGTTTTGCAAACTGCAAAACCAAAACTGAACCCACTTAAATGTGTTATTTGACCTGAACTCCACTTTCCTTGTTTAGTTGCTGTAAGAAACAAAAACTAGTAGAATCCTAATATGAGTATAGTTTAAGTAGACTCCAGGACCGCCAGTTGCAAAGGACCCTGACATTAAGTATTTCTGCTATTGAAGTGGTCATGATTCATGCTTTAAACATACATTATTGGCAGAGAAGTTATACTACATCTTCTGAATGCTATCTGTGGGCAAGTTCAGCTTTCATATGACATCTTTTACTGTTCTTGTAACGAGCAATTCTAGTCTTTTGATGAACCATCATCATGCTTGGGAATTTCCGAATGATTGATTGATGATGATTTTGTTCCAGATGGGATATAGGACCAAGCTAAGGCGGCAGTACCAAGAGTTAGTGCAGTGGCAACTGTGCCCCAAATCCATTTTTGCCTTCTTTTAGCTTGTAGCCTTTCCCGGCGTGCCAATTCTACCCACACCAACAAAATCAAAGGATTAGAATGGTTCTATCAAGTTATATGATTCCACAAAAGGGAAACAAAGTAGATGGTCTTTAGCCCTAAAGCAGAAATTTAGAAGCAAGGCGCCATGTGTCAAGCATTGATTCAAAACAACAATATCAAAATTAGCTGCTGAAAAGTTCTTTCAAAAGCTGTAATGTTTGAAAGGGACTAGAGGAATGTCAACCTTCAAGGAAAAAAATTATATAAGAGCACCACCATGAAGAACAGACACAGAGTGAGAGAAATGAACTCCCAACCAATCCCAACACAAGAATGGGATATGATTAAAGAAAAAAAAAAAACAAGAGTAGATATAGAGGGAGTTAATGAAAACTCACCAACAGCTTCTTGGTTTCTCTGTGACATTTCATGATTCACTGCCTCATAATAACGGAGTCGATCGCATAATCGAGCAATTTCAAATTCCTTCGATTCCATTTGAGCCTTCATCTCAATCTCCATTTCAGCCCTAGCTGTACCCCTCCCAATAGAATTTGACACAAACCCAGCAAGATATATTTGTTGACAGAGGTCTTCTGCAGGATCAGAGTCTAGCTGCTCCCCCTCTCCAATGGCTGTTGGATCTGCAGGAAGACTCAATCCTACAAGGGATAGCTGTTGCCTTAGCCTCTTCCAATGGCTCAGCATGGTGACCAGGGATTCTTCTGCTTGCTTCCGCTTCTCTATCTCCATCAATAGACTCAATCTTATTTCACGTAATTCATCTTCTACATCACGAACAGAAGGCAGCAACCCACTATCTGAAGATAGTTCTGTAGAAAATAGAAAAAACTAAGCCATAGGGTACAGAAATGATAGTGAGCTCAAAAACAAATAGATGTGACAGCGGAAAAAGTACTTAAATAAAACTGTCAGAAGCTGACCCAAAAATTAAATTTGATGTCATATAAAGACTATGATATCAGAAATTATTTAAGTAATAAAATATTAACTACCTTCCCAAGCATCAAAAAACTCTCCCATTGTGGTATTGACTATCCCTGAATGCTCGGCAATATTATCCTCCATGTCAGTATTACTTGTGATACTCATTGAATCCTTTGGATCCACAAACTCTTCAGATTCTGAATTTGATGCAACTGCATTCAATGAATCATCCTGCCTGGCCAAACCATTATTCGATCCATTGCCTTTATGATCTCCATTACAGCCACCAAGTTGATCATTGACAGTGGCACTTTGACACGTACTAGTTTCACAATCTTGGACACCATTGACAAGCTTGCCTGCCTCTGGAGAAGGAAAGGGAAAACTGACAGATTTGCTCTCAGGAAATTTTCCAACTTTGGTTTCAAAACCATGTGTACTGCGATTTGGCTTTTCTGCTTCTTGGGCTTTTTGGCATAACGACACATCATCCTCAGAGTAACTCTTGAGAAGCCGTGACCCACGCCTTTTGTGGTTGATGATATATGGTGAAGGAGGAAATGAAGCGGGTGAACCTGGAAGTGGGGTTGATTCAGGAGTTGTGTAAAGAGCGGGCTTTATCTGAGGGCGTTGAACTTTCCTTTCTGTAGACAATGTGCTATTTCTCCTCGGTAGCTTTGAGTTTGGAACACGATTGGAATTAGGAATAGGCTTTGGTTTGGGAAGAGACTTGTCGACTGATTTTGAAGCTCCGGCCTCTAACAACCAATCTAATGCAATAGCTGTAAATGTCGGCATGGTCCTGCAAAAAGAAACCCTATTGCTCAATTTCATTACCAAAGATGTTAAGAATACAAAAGTGGTCGATACTCAAAGCTCTCTCTGTCCATTAAACCCCCAAGTTTCCAAATCGAAATGCCTCGACCAAAATATCATTCAAAAGGTAACCGCCAGCAAATAGTGAAAATCTAATATATTGAACTCAAATCCAACAGAAAGAGGGAAAAATAAGCCTAAAAATTTTCAGGGAAAAAGACAAAAAAAAAGTACATCAAATCCAAAACCTATAAACAAAATACATGCTATTATTAAGTTATTAGCATCAAACATGTTTCAAGAAGAAAGATAAAGAATAAAAACCCTAGGAAAACCCTAGGAAAACCTATCAAATCTCCAAGAGACACAAGAACTGTTTGGTCGCCAAATTAAATATATACCCAAAAAAGTAAACAAAAAGTATCGCGCTTATTTTCGCAGCAATAGAAGAATCACAAAAACAAATCGAGCATAAGGATATAGGCAAAAATTTCTAGAACAAATAGCGCAACATAACAAGGCGAATCAAAAACAGAAAACAGAAAACAGAAAACAAAAATCTGAAAACGAAAACGAAAACATCCATAACATCCACATAGAACGAAGAATAAGAAATGAAATCAATGCAAAAAAACGTACCTTCTGAAAAACGAGGAGGAAATGAAACTAGAAGGTCGGAGAAATGAAGGTAAGACGGGGTAGTAAGATCAGAGAGGAGTGAGAAGACGAGTAAAAGAGGTCGCAGCGGCGGCGCCACCAGGTTGCATCTTAGTGGTTCCAAAATTTGGTGAATAAATCGATGTTTCGCAACCCTTCGTGTCCAGACCTTGACCTTGACGATAAAACCTGTGCTCTCATTTCTTTTCTCGTTTTCTCTCTTAGTTTCAGGGGAAGAAGCAGCTCTGTATCTTTTTCGCACTTTGTCATGCCCCTCCGCAAATATTTGAAACGATCCTTTTCTTTTCTAATCTCGGACTTTTATTTCTTATTTATTTTATTTATTTATTTATTTTTATTTTTATTTTCTAGAATAGTTTTAAATTATAATATAATTTATATAATTTATATAATTTAAATATTTTTTTAAAAGAAAGACTAAAACCCTCATTTTATTAAAAAGACTAACGTCACCGATGAGGTGTCAAAATACCCACATAGCTTAGCTCAAAAGATAAAAATACCTCCATTTGTTCGTCAAATAGGTTTATACCCCCCAAAAATTAAAAGAAACTAATAATTACCCTCATAACTTAATTTTTGATGGAATAAGTTATATGTCACGTACATAACGGTCAAACTTTATAATTTAACGGTCATTGTATTCTATTTAAAATAACATTTTTATTTAGATTTTTGAGAGGGTTTAGCAAAATTTTGGGACTAAATAAATTTTTATCTGAAGTTATGGGGAGTAAAAGCTAATTTTCCATTCTTTATTTTTATTCTTTCATCTTACGTAAGAAGCTTGTTAATTACGGTACCCTATACTACCTGCCACGTGTAATTATTTCTTTATTTTTTAACGGTTTTTTTTTTAATTTTTTTCCCCTCCAAGTGAAAGGGAATTTTATAAGCAACAAACAATGATTACAAGACTCAGAAATAAATTCAAGGAAAAATATAAGGAATGAAAAAGACTTCATAGGACACAAACGAAAACTCATCAAAAAGGGGGCCCCACTCCTCCTCCTACGTCAAACGGCGCTAGGATTTTTTAACGGCTTTAAGACAGCAAAATCTAATCACTCACTTTATTTTTTAATTTTTGGTCCAAATTAAGGCAAAAGGCCTTGTCAAACATTCAACTACCAATAACTGAACCGACAGCATAGATCCGGTCTTTGCTTTCAAGTTTCAATCAACAAAACTGATTGATTACTTGTTCATCACGTTTCTTCATATGAAATTTTTTTAATATATTTTAAATTTATTAGAATGTTCGAGTAATTTTCAAAAAATATATTTCTTTATTTTTTTTTATAATAGATATAATATTAATAAATTCTCGATTCTTATTCCTATTGAAAAAATCAAACCAATTGTATCCTAGTATTGTCGTAAGAAACATGAATAGAAGATTAGTCCAAGAAAACATCTGTCTTCTCCAAAACTAGAATTGTGCTTGAAAAAATGGGAAAAAGAGAAACTTAAGTAACAAGTTATCCAAATCCTGATCCAGATGGTAGATAGTAAATTACTGAAAAGAAGCTAAAACTATAAGCAAAAACATTATATTCACCTGTAGTAAATTACCGGTGCATTAGTATTCAAATCCTAGATCCCTCCCTCCTTCAGATACTGCTTATACCTCGCAAATTCTGGCTTTGCCAGAGTCGCAGTGTTCTTCTTGTTCTTCTTCTTACGGCGCATATCAAATAGACTAAATAGCGGATTAATCAAGTCAGCCTTCTTCGAATGTTTAGCCTCGGGTTTTTCATCTAATTTCACTTCGGCTCCTGGTTTTCCCGAAGAGCGACCGAATACTTGGGCCAGCAAGCTTGACACTCCAATTTCTCTCCCTCAAATATCAGTGCCCACCTGGCCAGCTCATCATTGCCTAGTCGTTCGTATCGGCTATGGCTTCTTGTAATCAAAGCCCTAACACATGTTTTATGGCTTCTTGAATAATATCTAATTGACTGATTCCATCACAAAGAGGATCAAAAATATGTGAAGAAAGGATTGGTGGGTGAGGAACATTTTCTATTCAACATACAATTAACGTTGGTCATGCCAGGTTTGCTGCTTTTCTATTTTTTATCTTTATGTTGATTTTTCAGTCTGCATTTCACAACAATCGTTGAAAAACTTGGTTGCAACTTGAATTGGACCCACTTGAAAAAAATTCAAAACTTTACTGAAGGAGCTATGGGTTTACCTGAATTTGAAGCACAGAATTAAGAAAAGACCAACTTAGAAAAAAAAAATCAGACCCGGCTACTTCCAGCTTCTTTAATGAGCCCTTTAACTTTCATTGAGGTCCTCAGTTCATCTACCTTATCCCATTTCTCAACAGCCGCGTAAAAATTCGACAACAGCACGTGATTCCCCGGCTTATCCGGCTCTAATTGCAGCAGATTCATAGCAGCAAACTCACCCCTTTTAACATCCATGTTACAACTACAAGCATTCAATAACGCTGCCCAAACCGCACCATTCCCCTTAATACCAAACCGAGCCATACCTTCAAATACGCTCCATGCTTCATCTATCTCCCCGGCCCGGCTCAATACATCAATAAAGCAAGCATAGTGTTCCGGGCCTAGGTCCGATCCCAACCTCTCCTTTGCCAAGTTAAAACACTCTCGGCCCTGTTCGACTAGCCCAGAATGACCACAAGCGGATAAAACGGCAAGAAATGTAATGGAATTTGGAAACTCCATTTTCTTAAAGAGCTCAAAAGCTATAAGCCCTTGCCCATGGCTCCCAAATGCTTGTATCATACTTGTCCACGAAACAACATCTCTTCGAGGCATTTGATCAAACAGATAACGAGCACTAAAAAATTTCCCACATTTTGCATACATGTCTAGCAAAACATTACATAATTGAGTATTTTCAGAAAAACATTGACGAATGGCGACACAATGTATCTGTTTTCCAACCCATAAATCAGAATTTTCCGAGCAAGCGGCAAGAGCACTTGTAAGAGCAATTACGTTAGGTTTCATCGTAGACATTATAGAGAATGCCTCGAGATATTTCCTGTTTCGAACGAGCCCAGAAACAAGCGAATTGAACATGACATCATCTTTTCTACAGCTCAAGGTTGAATATACTTTCTTAGCTTCATTAACACATTTCAAGGCAAAGTAGAAGTCGATCAGAGCAGTACCTAAAACCACTACGTCTCGCCCCATTGCAATGATTAGCCCATGAACCTGTTTTCCTGGGCGAAAAGCGTTTAAAGAGGCACAAGCTTTAAGAACAGAGCAAAGAGTAAACTCACTGAATTCCACTCTCTGTCTCCTCATTGATTCGAACACATTAAGAGCTTCTAAAGCAAGACCGTTCCGTAAAAAATTTGAAAACAGAGCATTCCAAGCTACAACATCTCTGAATCGAATCTCCTCAAAAACTCTAACCGACTCATTAACATATCCATGTTTAGAGTACATGTCTAGAAGGGCAGTTTTGGTAATTGTAGAGGAGTCTATACCTGCTTTGATTATTAGCCCATGGACTTGTTTGCCGCGTTTGGAATCTGGGAAAACAGAGCAGGCGGTGAGAATCGGAGTGACAGTGTAAGCGTTAGGATTGAAGGAAGAAGAATGGACGTGATGGAAGAGAAACCAAGCGGCAGTGAAATTATTATTACGCACGTAGGAAGTAAGAAGGGAGTTGAGATAGCTAAGATCTCTCTGAGGCATATCGTCGGGCACGTTGTGGGTGTGCAAGCTTTTTGAAACTCCAGTTATTGTCGCTTTTGGAGGGAAGTCGAGATTATTATATATATATAATTTGGAACTATACTTCTTACGAGCAGACATTTATGATTGTGACATTTAGAATATATATACATATCATAAAATTAGTATAACTCAGAACACATGAATCAAAAAAGTCTAGATTTATCTTAAATTTCAACCTCAAGGCTGTATTTCATTTACGTATATAAAATTCTTGCTAGTTTTGGTTACTACGTAAAACTACATGATCAATGGACATGAACATGCAGTCTTACTACATAAGACTTAACGGCAATAAGAGGGAAAAATAGAAGAAGAAAGAATTACAGAAGTTGCAACACGAGATTGTCCATATACATTTTGGAAGAAGGATTCAGTGCTTATTTAAGGCCCGTGCTTACCAAGCAATAAAGACCGTCTGACCTCAATCCAACGATGCTCGATGCTATCAAGTAGGATTTTTTTATCCAATTAGACTTAAAAAATCTTACTTTTTAGCCTTTTAAGTCCAATTTGATCAAAAATAAATAAATAAATAAAATCATATATGGTAGGATAGAGCATGGTTGGATTGAGAGCCATTACTTGGGAAGCACGCATAAGAATAGCCCTTGATGAGCACCACCAAATCCTTCATACATTTCAAATCATACAACAAATGATTACTATCCTCATCAGTCATCGGCTACCTCTCTTCTGAATTGAATCTGTTCCAAGCTTCCTACAACACATTATAAATGCCCAAAAAGCATAACAAGGTTGTAAGCAAGGCAAAATATAATGTCTTGTCCTAAAAATTGAAGACACTTCTTACAAACTTACCTTGAGGAGATCGAAGACCTTTTCACAAACATACTTCTGTTGAATATTTGCACCTCTTTGCTGCAACTTATCAGGATGAACGCAAAGAGTTGCTTTTCGGTAAGCTTTCTTTACAGCAGCCGAGGTTATCACTTCGGTCAGGGGGATGGGCTGCCATCCAACATCAGGTCCAAGAATCTGCAGTAGTAATAATATCCAAAAATATTTAGTTTCAACTGAGGATTAGACAGGATTAAAGTAAGGGTTTAAATAGTTTTTAATTAGCCAAGATATAGTACATATTGCAATGTTGATAGTAAGGCTCGCAAGTTCCCTTCTTTCCCACTTGACCACCTTCTGACATCGGCATCTAGAGTTTCAGCTAATCTCTGCAAAAAAAGGAAAAAAAAAAGAGGGGGGCAAAGAGTCCAAGGTTTATAGTTAGGACAACGAAAATGTCGGAAACATTTGTTTATTCGTTGGGAAGAGATCTTTATCTACATGTCTCTCTGCTTGCTCTCTCTGAGCAAGAAGATCACGCATATTCTTTTCAGCAAGAGCTTTAGCCTGAAGAATAATTTATTAGATGAAATTTGTTTAGTTAAAGAAAATAAAAGAATAATTTATTAGATGAAGATTTCAGAGTTTCCGTACCGCTCGTTCCGCTGTTCTCTGGTACCTTTCCAATCTGGCTTTACACCTTTGAGCCGTCTCACCTTCAACCCCCTCAGTTCTCTCTAAGAAATGGGATAAGTAACTTAAGAAGAAAGGGACGGTATAATTAACGAAACTACCATGGGGTCATATAGACCGATCACATACCAGAAAATGACGATGAATAGGTGTATCTAAAACCAACGGATGTAGGACCCAAACTTTGAGATTTTAGATTAGAAAGATCCTACACACAATTCAACGAAACCAATGTCAAATGAATGCTCGAAAATATGAACACAAAATCAGAAAAGTGAAAAGCACTTACAGAGGAGGAGGAGGACTGTCTCATTCCATTATTTCTGGAAGAAGAGGAAGCAGAGAATTTGTCAGAAATAGATCTTTCCATCCGTTCTCTGGCCTCTGCATTAGCTCGCTCGACTGCTGCCCGATCTGCTCGAATCTTTGCCTCCATAGCTGCCCTACCTGCTAGTGACTTCTCTCTAGCCTCAACACAGGCTCTCTCTAACCTTTCACGAGCCTCATTCATTGCTCTTTGTTGAGCTTCATTAGCAACCATCCTATCCTTCTCCCTTTCCCTCTCTCTCTCTCTCTCTTCTTCCAACTTTCGGAGCTGTTCATTCTCGAGTTCTTTCTCCTCATTCTTCAACCTCTCATTCTCTTTCCTTCTGGATTCAAGTATCTCATTTAGATTCTTTTCCTTTTCAGCCCTCTCGTTCCCCCCTTGATTTACCGGCCTCTCTCGAGTAAATTTCATCTCTTTATTATGATCATGTTTTATTTCTTCCATTTCAACTCTCTTAGCATCTTCAGGTTTTTCGTCAACTTTGGGGTTTTCCGGTTGACTTTCACTAAAAGGGGATTCAGGTTTTACCATCAGTCCGTTTTCTTTAGTAAGGCCATCTTGAGTATTTACTTCCATTGTTATCATGTTTTCATCATTAACTTGATGACTTGCTCCCTTGAAAGCTTCTCTCTCATCAAATTCATCTCTAAGCATCTTCTCTGTCTCCTCTTCTTCACACTCACTATTATCTTTCGATATATTGTTGTCAATGTCACCAAGTTCAAATGATTCCTCGAATATTGTCTCACATGCATCCACGTGTTGAAATCTTGACCTTTTTCTGTACCCGTCCTGCACGCAAAGTAGTTTACGTGCCTCCCTTTCTCTTTGCTTGAAAATTTCCCGGGCAAGAGCTTCTTCCAATTCCCTCTCATATTCTCCATCGCTTTCTTCTTCTTCTTCTTGTCTCTTCAAGTTCTCTTCCTTCTCAAGAGCCACTTTAATCCTCCTCTCATTTTCTTCCTGATCAAGAACCTCCTTCTTCAGTCTTATGACCTCCTCTTCAACTCTTTTCTTATTCTCTTCTGCCTGTTCATTAAGAGCAGCCTCTGTTAGCCTCTTCTCATTTTCTTCCTCTTCAACAACTTTCTTATTTTCTTCATGCTGAGCAGCATCCTTCTGTTCCTTAGCATTGTCTTCTCTTCTTCGAGACTCCTCGATTATACTATAACTCTCATTTCTCTTACCAGCCTCTTTCTTTTTTCCCTCGTTTTCTCTCCGAGGCATTGCCTGGTCAGATTCACAAATATTTTCCCTCTGTTTAAACCCCACCAAATTTTCATCTTTCCCAACTTTAGTAGCTCCGTTTATTTCCGTCTTACTCTCTGAAAAGGGTTGGGCCAGCCCGGTTTTCTTTTTATCTTCTTCAGCTGGTTTTTTCGACTTCAAAGTGTCTTTTTCCTTCCGTCCATGAGCTTTTCGATTTGCTTTCACTTTCTTGTCATTTTCTTCTATCTGCTCCATAAATGCTTCCATGACAGTCTTCTCCCTTTCCCTCTCCCCACGATCATTACTAACCAATACCCTCTCCTCATTCGCCTGCCCAGAAGCAACCTTTCTAGGTTTATCCGTTCTCACCAATTCGAAAAAACCCATTTCTTCTTTCCATTCATTAGCACAATCAACTTTCTCAAAAGCACTAGGCTTATTATCAGTTGTCTTTATAACCTCAACTTTTCCATCTTCTGTAGCATCAATTTTCGGAACTGGCTTAACACGGTTATGGACCCCACCCTCCTTCTTCTTCTCCATTCTCTCTCTAGCACTTTGCATTTTTGCTTTAGCTTTCTCCATCGCTTCTTTAATGGCTGCAGCCGAGGCAGCAGCTGAAGAACTGGAATCCACCTCCACATCAAAGAAAGTAGGAGAACTATCACCTGAACTGACTTCAATGTTTGAACTCAATCCAGAGGTACCCACATCCTTTCTGGGAGGTGGACGAGATGGCGGTGGAACATGACAAGGCTCAGTTCTAAGATTGATTTCTGATATAGTTACAAACATCTCATTCGGAGCATTTCTAAATGCCGGTCCATCACCATTATTGAAATGCTTGCCCTTAATCTCTTTTTTCATACTGAAATCCATACTGAGATAGCTATCATCACAAACCTGAAAGGAGGAAGGATTCTCATCCGGAGATAATTCATGGCCTAGGCAGGTGATTCCGCTGGCATGTGCCGTCATCCCATTGGTCAAATCTCCATTGATTCCTCGAATATTAGCCGCATTGTAGGATATGTTAAACTCTGGACTTGCATCAAAGGGGGGGTCGGAATCTCCGTTTGAGAAACGAAGATTCTTTCCGGAATGATCCGAGTCTCCAGACAAAGATTCGGTTCTTGCTGGAGTCCTATGAGTTAATGAGAAAAACGAGACAACCTTAATCGCTATAAAAAAAAGTATAATCTTTTCTTCTTCAAGCTATCTCTAACCAGAATACTACACAACTAATTTTTTTTGTTTCACAAATTTTACTGAAATTAGAGAAACAAAGAAACAGAAAAAGCTCAGAAAATTTTTGAGCTGGAATAAAGTAAAAGCGTGATCATTTTTATTCATACCAAGCTTCTTGGGAGGAATCATCTTCTTCTTGTTCTCTTGGCCTGGATTGATCGACCAATTCGTCATAGGAAACGGCGAAATCGAGACCGTCGGAAGCTCCGAAAACTTCAGAGTAGTCAAAGCCGGAGCTCCGAACGTCGAAAAAGATCTCCGTTTCATCGACGGGAGGAAGATCGAGGTAAGGAATGGAAGAAGCGCGCGAAACGTGAAAGCTGCCGAAAATCTCACTGTAGTCTTCGAAGCGGGGAGAGAGAGCGGCGGAGGAGGCGGCGTACTTAGGTGGACCTCCGTAAACGTCGTCGTAGATGGTCTTAGATGAAAATGAAGCGCCATTGTTGCTGCTGTTGCTGTTGTTGAAGGTTTTCTTAGAAGCAAGCTTGGCGGAAGAGCCCCTGCTCGAGTGCTGTCTAGAATGCGCGAGGCTCTCCATGGAAATGAACCTCTGAGCTCCAGCTAGCTTTAGGGCTTTTCTTTCCTCTCTTCTTTGTATTTTAAGTTGAGGACCTGGTCCTGGTTCTCTCTCCCCTCTCTCTCCTCTCTGCGCTTTTTGTTCCCCTTTCTCTCACTGCAGAGGCACCTGCCAGTAGATGAGTCAGAAAGAGAAGGACAACGATAGGAAAAGAAGGCAAATGACTATAAAGGGCTTCAATAATGATATATAGCCAAAAGGAAAATATGTTTTTATTTTTATTTTTTTCAATCAAATATATATATATATATATTATTATATTATAAATTTTATAATATAATTAAAATAAATTGATCTATTATAAATATTAATTATTTTTTAAAAAATTAATATTTAATTACATATTTATTAAAGACTTTAAAAAAAAAATAAAAAAAAAAAATGAAGCGGGTGAGGGTAGTTTGGAGAATTTGCGAGGAGAATCTTAAGGAGTCGCAGGTAATGTTAAAAAGCAGTGGGTTCTTACAAGACACGTCCAAAACTGGAAACAGTAGATTACATTGTCTTCAAAACCGCGGTTTGGGGGAACACTCTCTGTCTTCCATATCAATTTTTAATTCAATCACACGTCATCCAATTTCAATATCTTTCATTCCCCCACATTGAAATTGACAGGTACAGACTACTTTGCTATTCATCAACCACACAACTTAAATACCCTTCTAAAAATTTCTTCTATCTCTTTGATTCCTTTTCTTCCCTCTTATTCTCCTAACTTTGGCTTTTGTCCCCAAAGAGTTAAGTAGCAGTTACCTAAAGCCTCATACTTTACCATTTTTATTTAGTATATAGTTTCTTTTTATCTTCTTTAAATATTCAAAAATGGATTAAACCAATACTAATTCTACTTAGAATAATAATAAATGGTGATCAAGATTCAAAATGTCTGCATAATTTATGGGATTCAAATTCTTCCTACCTATATATATCCATATAGTTGAAATTTTGAATGTGGGCCCTAGTGTTGGCCACTTTCTGACTGTCACGGCTAGCAAAGCACTGTTTTAGTCATCATTTTTTTTTTTTTTTTTTTTTTTTTAATCAACCTTTTTGTACTCAATCATGAACATACACATGCATGGCAATGGCTAAGGGCAAGAGCCGATGAAGGATTAGACTGTAGTTCTTTAGTTCAGATCATGTTTATGTATATGCATTTTCATTGCGATATAATTTGTAGGGAATTGTTGCTTGAAGAGGTGGTGATTGTCAAGTAAAAATGATTATGTGTATATATAATCATTAAGAAACGGAATTATGGCTCTCTAAAGAGGTAGCAGGCTTGTTTCGAATTTTTTTTTATAGGTGTGAAGTCATGATTGTAGTAGGAGCCCTAAGGAAAAATCCGAACCAACTAGTCAGGATTCAGTGCGTACGGAGAAATGTGTCTACATTATGGATAAGTTAATCTAAACTGTTAATTAACAATTCAACGGATGAGATGAAGTTCATAAATACGGCTCATTTTTAGCTGATATAAACATAGGCCGGCTTTATTTAGATGATTATAAACATTCACATTCTATTTGGGTGATTTGGGCCGACTTTCATTTTTGACCCCCTTCTTGATTGGGCCTACTCAGTTCTTGGTTTTCATTTGACCTCTTTATTAGTTAACTAAAACATAAGTTAAAGAAGGATTCCAGATTCTTTTATTTCAGAAACTAGAAGTGCAAAGAGAGCTTCAAGATGACTTGAGCAACAGAACATATGTTTTCATTACAGCAGTTTTCCCGATAAATCGAAACAAACTACGGTACCGATAATGGACGAATAGGACTCTGATAACTCAACCTTAAAACATGGACCTGCCCCTGTTTCGACATTTGATCCTTCATCCCATCTCCAATAATTATTTGATTTCCGAAAAAGAAAAAAAAAAAAAAAAAAGAGCCATCCATTAGGACCATTACTACAAAAAAAAAGAGACATCAGATATCAAGAACAAATAACATAAGACCCAGAAACCTTAAGCAGAAGCCTTGGCCACTTTGTCGGGCAGTACATTATCAGGAAGGATAAGTTCTGGTGGTGTTTCTCTAACTACCCCCAGCATGGAGTCGTACTCCTCGTCACGGTGAGCAAACTTCTTACGAAGCACCTTCTCGAACTCAATCTCATCAAAGCTCTTTGCATTTTCAGCTGCATGAACTTGTGCTAAGTTGGTGTAGTTTAATGCAGACTGGGAAATGAAGGCCAACTCTTCTTCTGTGAGCTTCCTCAGAAACTTTGCTGGATTCCCTCCCCATACCTTAAAAAGTGCATAAAGATTAATGGTGAAATGGAGTTTTGTGGGCTAAACTGGATTATTTGGAGTCTGGACCCAAACTGAGTTTCGTTGACATACCTCTCCGGCAGGGATCCTAGTGTTTTGCCGGACAAGGGCTCCGGCCGCAACCATTGCATGTTTCTCAACGTGGACCCCATCAAGCAATGTGGCACCCATGCCAACAAAAGCTTCATCCTCAACAGTGCAGCCGTGTAAGACAGCACTATGACCTATACATTTAATATTTATTTAGATCCATATCACAAAATATTGAATCATTTGGGACAAGATATGTTCACTTACCGACTGTGACATTATCTCCAATTATGGTCGGCAGGACCTTCCCACTTAAATTAGATTTTGCAACATGGACAAGGGAGTTGTCTTGAATATTGGTGCCCGAACCAACACTGATGCTGTTAACATCACCTGCAGATAAAGAAAAGAATTGTTCAGAAAAGGACAAGAAATCACTCCATTTTAGCAATGGGAAAATATTTGTTACAAAAATAATAGTACATTTTCCAGCATCAAACACGTAGCAAATATGAAGAAGAACAAAGCAACCATGAAGGCTGTAAACTCCAAATTAATCTGAAGCCAAGAACAGATGCATCCATTATGAATGCTTTTCAGTTTTCAGCCTGTTATACTCGAGTTCAGAAAATAATAGCATCTTGCCCTTTTAATCTCGTCATCATAAAAGTAAAATGAAAGATAGTGACACACACAAACATATCTATGTTTCATAAGTTCTCACTCTCAACTAATGTTTAAAGTATAACAAATCCTCAAGTTTTTAAACTAAGATGGAGCTTACCTCTTAGAACACATCCATACCAGATGGAGGCATTACGTCCCACCTGAACATCACCGATGACAGATGCACTAGGGGCAATGAATGCATTCTTATCAACTACTGGAGCTTTGTCAAATATGTTCATCAGCGTCCTGTGCCTAGAAACTTCAAAAGAAAAGGGGGAAAAAAAAAAAAAAACACGTCAGAAGAAAAAAGTCCGAGACAATGTATCTACCCACCATTGTTCCCCTTGTGCAAACAACATTTGGATGAACATCTGAATTTGCAATAAGATTTACATATGAGAACGAGAGAAAAAGATTTCCTGCACCTCAGAATCACATTTACATAGGAGACAATAGTTCACTTCGTATGTGTATAAATAAAAATTTTGTTTTTAAGATAATGACATTCGATCACTGTTTCTCAGCAAGTGAGCATGCAGGAGCTCATAAATGCAATCAAATCAGTCTTCCTGCCACAAATTTTCCTAAACCGAAAGCACATTGCTCTAATATCATATTCATCATACAGTAAAACATAAATTTGTATAGAAAAAACGAGAATAGAATGAGTAATCAAGCTAAAATTAGGCGCTCCTAGGGCCTAAAAGAAAGAGGAACGGACGAAGATCATAAAGTTGAAGAGCTAGCTTACGTTGTTCTTGAAAGTAGTAGTTTCCTTGAAAGCGAGATCCTAAGCGATCCAGGGCTTGACCAGTCTCTCGGATCCAGAATCCAACGGTGTAGATTGCCCTCCCCAATGTCCCCATCTTCTTCCACTCTTACCCTACCTCCTCCTCAGTCTTCAACTTCTTGTACACACTGAAATCTCTAGGGTTTATCGATCGATTTTAGAAGAGGGAGATCGAGATGCTCCAGCTGAGAACAAAAGAGAGAGAGGAGACAGAAATGGAAGAACACAAATGGGCTAGCCCACACTCGAACATTTCCCCGCCTACGTGATGATTCAATAAAATCTTGCCACGTGTTTATCGATTTTAATATGACCTATTTATTTATTTATGCATAAATGTTCATATTACATCGATATAAATTTTATTCTTATACAAAAATTTCAATTCAAACAGAGATTCGTATTAATTACAAATTTTGCAGCAAACATTAGAATGATCTTAGAATCTAGAATGTTCGGTTCGATTTTTCCGGTAAGAATGAAATCAAAATAAATATTATTTCTTCGTTTGATTCCGATTCGATTCGATTCGATTCAATTATCCGGATAACGGAAATTGCTTGAGCTCTTCCTGTATATGCTCATGAACTTCGCCACAAACTCTGCCCAAAAAAAAAAAAAAAGGAGAGTATTATTATTAATGAACACACAAAACAAATATAACAAACATCATCCAAAAAAATTATAATACCTTGCAGTTTCAGTGAAGCACTTGTTCCTGTCGGAAGTCTCTTGTTCTGTAAATGGACATTGTCTTGTAGTAAAATTACCATTCATCTTGAAAAACAGACACAGAAGAAATGAGTGTTAGAAGTTAAGGCTTACATAATAAGCATGCCAGTAATGAAGCTCCCTTTTCAAACTCCCTTCAGCTCTCTTTAGAAATTGTTCCGCTAGCCTCTGCATAATACAAAGAAAACCAGAACAATTAGATCATTAGCAAGTTATATAGATATATATATATATATATATATATATGTATGTAACCTGGAGAATCAGTTTTGGGTGAACAGAATCTACTAGAAGCTTCTGAATCTTTTCCTTTATGATATACAATCTAGTAGGTGACGGATTAGCTAGAATCTCGAAAGCAAGCTCCATAACCGCCTCGTCCCATCCGATCGGAACCGGTTGCTCCTCCACGAAAGGGTATTCATGTGCTTTACATGCTTCAAGTCCCATTATAGCACTTCTCATGTTCTGGTTCGATTTCGTAGCGATTTTCAATGCAAAGCTCATTGATAAATCAAATCCCTCATTTCCTGCTATTTGCATAAGCACCTCCATAATCTGTGCCAAAAACATTACAAGTTTAGAACAAGTGGTTTATTAATTATTACAAGAGTAAACTACTACTTACTTCATGATTCGATGGAGCATTAACTTCGATAAGTTTACATCGGGTTTTAATGGGTTCGAGTATATTTGAATCGTCTTCACAGCAGAGTATTAGTCTGCAAACATCTATGTAACAGTCCATGATCCATTTTATCAGGTGCTGAATGTCCTCGGTCGACTCGTCCACGCCATAAAGAACTACAACTGAAATCAAGAACAAGTTCATCAACATGTATGAAGAAGGGTTTGTTCTAATTGTTTATCATCATCTTCGTTGAGAATATTTTAGAGACCTTTGTAATGTGGTTTGATACTAACGGTGCTGCGGTCTGGAATGGTGAGAGCATATTCATTGCTGATTTCTTTGACTAATCCCATTAGAGCATATTTGGAATTAGCTTCCGAGCTTACATTCAACTCCACATGGTGAGGACTCGACGCTAACGGAACGGCCACTCTTCCGGACTGTCTATTATCCTGTCATTTTAATATTACAGTAAGCTCTTGTTAGAAGTAGGTTTTCTTGCTAATACTTTATATCGAACTCGAGATGTTATCGAACTAACCGGAATCTGGAAGTGTCTTAAATCATGAGAAACCTGAATAAGAAAAATGATAAAGAATTTGTGAATTGAGAAAGAAACTTAGAAGCAATGTTTGTTGTCTAGGTAAAAAGGGTAACATACATTCCAACATGAACTGCCATATAGTTCATGTAAAAAAGCCATAGTTAGAGCTCTTTTCCCGGCCCCAGGCGGGCCCTTCAACAACATATAGGGACAGTTTTTTTCATTAGATACCTGCAAAAAGGGATGAACACATGATGAAACCGGACATAACAAAATCCAATTTTTTTAATACAAAAAAACGCTTGCCAATTGCTTGAGAAGGTGAGAAGCCTGTTTGTGACAGATGAACCCGTCTAAAGAACTAGGCTGATACTTATCCGCCCAGAACTGTCTCAAATCTTCAACCACCGATGCTTTTCCGATGAACGATGCTTCATCAAACGCTCGTTTCTCAGGCGATTTTCTTGTGCTACAAGATCCTTTTCTTACACAAGCAAACCACAACTCCTTACTACTTTGACTCTTCTTCCTATTTGATACAAAATTTCTCATACTTGTGGTAGTTCCCCCAGTCGAATCACTCATTTTACTACTCTGCCCGCTTACAACCGAACTCGAAAACGTCATCGTAGAAGAAGATCGTCTAACTTGTTGATAAGAAGCAGAATATGAATGGTCTCTTTGCGATTGAGAGATCAGTTTTGGTTTCGGGCTAAGATAGCTTCGGAAAACAGTGTTTTGAGTGTGATCGCGGGAAAAGAATATATCACCTTGAGAAATTGAATCGGAGCTTTGAGTTATTACCGGATCGTTATGTGATTTTGGATTTTTTGAGATCTTTGCGTTTGCGATCATTTCGTTGATTTCGCCGACTGAAGGTGGTCTCATTCGCGGAGTGGTGACCGCCCTTCTATGGTATCCGGGTGGTTTCGGAATCATTCTATTCTCCGGATATTGATCTCCGGTTGCAGATTTGTATGGCGAGGTTTGTCTCTTCCGCTCAAATCTTCGAACCGGACCGAGAGTTTTCCGATGAAAGATGAAATCATTGTTTTCATCTTCTTCTACTTCTTCTCTTTCCGGCCTGTACGGCGATTTGCTACTAGTTCTTCTACGAATCGGATCTTTTCCAGAAGTAGTGGTAGATATTTGATCAAATTCAAACCTGGATGAATTCGCTCTCCGGCTGAGTCGAATCGGACTGATATTGTTATGTCGCCGTAAATCCGAAATGCCTACCACTCTGTCGTTTCGATTGTGATTAATACTCTTACTATTCCAGAGGCTCTCGTCATCGTTCCACTCAGTCTCCGTATCCGACGGCTCGTAACCACTCCGCCGTTGCTTCATGGCGGCTGAGATGGCTCTGTTAAAGATTCTGACTGAATTATTATTAATATTGTTACTTTCCATTGGAAAAGAACTAGACAGAGGAGATCGGTTATAAGTTAAGAAATCGATGAGAAGTGAGAACGAAAATGAGTTTTATTGGCGATGACGATGGAATTGAAGCAAGTCTTAGCTGCAGAGTACAAACTTAGCTGTTTTTGTTTTTGTTTTTTAAGCGATTTGCGTCTCTTTTTCGTTATCTTTTTCGCGCCATGGCGGCTACCTATAACGGTATAAACTAAAAAAGCTTGCTTTGTTTAGTATTTAAATATTTTTCATTCAATAATACTTTTTATTAAAAATTTACCCCCTTAACATTTTAGATATTCTAATTTACCCCCTTTTTAATGATAAGAAGCTATAAACCTTTCTTCTTCTTCATCCTGCCGCTCCACCATTAAAGCTCTACTGCAGCTTTAGCCATTAGAGCTCTGCTGCAACTTTTTGTGTCTTTTATGAATCATCATTTCTCTATTCAAGCATTTGGTGAGGGATTTCAAAATTCAGATTTACTTTTTCTATTTCTTCCATACCCAGAAATCATTTGTATTCCAAAATGCCTGGTCTCTGTCAAACTGGTTGAAAACCCTTCTTACCCATTAAGAATATCCACATTTCATATTCATCTCTATAAATCCAGTGTTAATGAACACATTAATATTTTCAACCTTCTTAATTGCATACCCACGAATCTCTCTACCACATTGAAAATCAGACAGATTTGAACAGGCTGCTAAAATACTTATGATAGATTCTACACTTGGAAAAGTCCCACTTGATTGCATTTTATGAAACTAACTAAAAGCCTTCACTGATTTTCCCTTTTGTGAAAACTCAGGTCACTGAATCAGACTCAAATTTGGAATCATCCTTTAACAATTCAAACAGCTAAACCGGAATCTCGCTTTGTTCGTTCAACATCATTCCATAAATCATAAACTTCCAAGAATGCTTCCGTAGAACTCTAATGGAAGAGACTGTAAGATGAAGAAGATACAGCAGGCGTGAGGAAGAAGAAGGTATATACCTATCTTATGTTAAATGAACAGAGGCTTTAAGGTTTATACCCATTGAAGCTCTACTGCAGGTTTCGCCCATTAAAATTAAGTAGATGTATTGTTTCACTGTCGTCTATGTTAGTTATAACATACCCATCCAAAAATTACTCTTAATGTCGAGCTTATCGTAACTATAAAATAATTTCTTTAAGAAGTTCGAAAATGTCTCGAAAGAGGTGAATGTTAATAATCTAGCATAAGCAGTGGTCTAAAAATTTGACAACGTACTAGTCAAGTATTAATCTAATCTCACATTAGGGGAAAAAAAGCAATATATCATATAGAGAAAATTCAATATACATAGACCATAACATTTGTGTTCAAGGCTTCAAGCACAAGTATGAGGACCATTGACTAACTAGCTTTACTAGCAGGTTCTGTACATTTTGTTCATTCATAGAGTTTGAAGAGACGATTCTGACTTTAGGGTCGATAGCCAACCGATTAAAGCTCCATTGACAAGCTCTGGAACCTCGTCATGGGGACAATGCCCAGCTTGTAAGTTCACTAAAGATGTCTTGGGATAAAACTCTTTGATTTTGTTTGCCTTGGCGGGACCCACCCACGGATCTAGGTCGCCCCAGAGCAGCAATAATGGACACGAGAGGTTACTTAGGACACCGTTTAGGGTGTATTTCCTTGGGCTCAACATGAACCCTGTCATCAACCTGCAAGAAATAAAAAAAAGGTTAAAAAGTCCGGCAAGACACTATGATGGATCATTGGTATGGAAGGAATCAAAAAATTCAGAGTACCTGTAATAAACTTCTCCAGCATTGGGATCAGCTGCCGGTCTGGTAATAGACTCAACAAGGTAGTCATCCACATTGGAGGAGTTTATATACACCTGCGTTAGATATAGAAATCACATTAATATGATATACAGAGGTCATAAAGATTCTTATTAGCATTGAAAGGAGAAGGTAAGCATACACTCTTTAAGACAGAGACAACCCGAGCAGGTTGTTTTGCTTGCCAGAACAGAAACCCGAGAACAACACGCTGAAAAATTTCCTTCAATGGCCTGAGAACAAGCTTCTGGAAGGTCGTTTCCTCAGATTTCTCAGTTTCCTGATTCAGGCTCCCAAACTGTCCGGCCGAATTCAGTAACGCAACTCCCACAACTTGGTCTTGCAACCCAGCGGCTGAAACCAAAGCAGTGAACCCTCCAAGACTGAAAAAGTCAATCATGAGTGAACATAGTAAACTCCTATTTCTACAAAATTTCTGAACTTCCCTTTACCTGTTGCCTACTAGAACAGTCGGTTCTTTCACAATATCTTTCACGAAATCGACAACTTGGTCTCTCCAAACCATGGCATCATACTCAATAAGGGCCTTGTCACTCCATCCAAATCCAAGCAAGTCTATAGCATAAACCTTGTACCTTTTCGCTAATTCTGGTATGTTGTACCTATGCATACATACATGTATATAAAGTTCATACATTCTAGCGGAAAACGAAGAAGATGAGTATTATTAGGTAAAGAAAAGAGAAAGAAGAGCAAACCTCCAATGAAAAGCAGAAGCACCAAAACCATGTATAAGAACAACAGGGGAGCCTTCTCCTTGAACAACATAGTGTATTTTATGACCCCTCCATGTCCAGAAATTATAGCCCTCTGGTTTAAACTCCAATCTTTCAATCCCTATTACCCAAATCCCAGATTATGTGGTAAGAGTAAATAGAAGAAAAGAAAGAAGACGATGAACAACTTCTGACCTTGAGCAGGTTCGGTAACTAGAGAAGAGCCAATAACTGAGGCTCCAGAAGCCATTATTACTCCTCTCAAAGCAAAACCCCTCCTGCTCATCTCACATGTGCTTCCTTCATCCAAATCAGTGAGAAAGAAACCCATTCAAATGTAAATAAAAATGCCCAAAAAATAGAAGAGAAAAAAAGGATAAAGGAGCTCAAATCTTACTCTGCCGAAAATTTCTTGCAGTAGTACTTGAAGGAAGAAGAACCCTCTTAGCAATAGGGTTGAGAAGCTCATTCCTCAATGACGCCATGGAATGAAGAAATTGGATTCGAAACACGAACTGAAACTGAAGAAGATACACTTTTTATGAAGCTTTTCTGTGGTGAGTGTAATTCTAAGAGTTGTGGCCTACTTCAAACCTAGTAAGAGATTTGCAGATTTGCTTTTGTCTTCTCCTTCTGCGTCGTCGTTTTGATGGCTAACGGTATTTGCCAAGGAATTATCGTTCTTTTTAGTATTTATCATCGCCTCCCTCTACCTAAATTTTTGACGGGGACCATTTTCCGCCATGGAAGCTCCAGTGTGGAAACTCAACCCCCACGTTCTAAATCGCTACTTCTTCTGCAAAAAAAGGTCACTGATTCACAATCATCATCTTTTGAATCCAAAGCAGCAGCCTTTTTTCACGCGTATCCCTCCTTCCCGGAACCATTCTGTTTCTAACCCATCTCGAAACTGTTCCCTCTCCCTCTCTCTTTCTGTCACTCCTCCAATCCTTAACCCTCTCACCTTCTTCACCTCTCGATGCTCTTCTCCTCGGCCTTCTTCCAACCCCAACCCTCCCTCCGATCATTTCTTCACCCACTCGAGAAACTGTCACGATAGGGCATGGAATGGAGATCCTGAGATCGCCGGCATTGATGGGAAAATTGACGGGGGTGTTGGTTTATTCGGGGGTAAAGAGCGAGAAATTAGGGTCGTATTGTTGGGTTGGCTTGGAGCGAAGCCGAAGCATATGAGGAGATATGCTGAATGGTATGCTTCGAGAGGGATTCAAGCTGTGAATTTCTTGGTCGATGTGAAGGAAATGCTCGCGTTCGATCTCGGCCGGAGAGTCGGAACAAGGATTTCGGGTTTTGCAGATGAGGTCATTTCATGGTCATTAGATCAAGGAGAGAATGGCAGAGAAAGATGCTTGATTTTTCACACTTTCAGCAATACTGGTTGGCTTGTGTAGGTTGATTCTTGTTATTCCAATGCCACTTTTTCTTGTCTTTAATTTTTTTTTCTGAGAAAATTGAAAATTGAGGATTGATAATAATGCAGGTGTGGTGCCATTCTTGACATTATGCAATCAAGGAAGGTTCTATTGGACAAGATTAAAGGGTGTGTTGTTGATTCTGGAGGAGCAGACCCTTGTAATCCTCAGGTTTTTGCTGGTTGTGTTCTTCTTATTCAACTTCTTGATCCTGTGTTGTTTTTCTTAGATCTGCATCTAATATCATATATGCTAGTTTGAGAAACCTTAGTTACAGAATTAGCTGTGATATGGCAACATAGATTTGCATTAGGGGTGGAAATGATATATCAAATGATACATGAGTTTAAGTAGCCACTCTCCTATATGACCTTCTTAGCTTACACTTAGAAAACCCAGATAACTTATTGGATAATCTTCAACAGATATGGGCTGCTGGGTTTGCAGCTGCCATGTTAAAGAAGCGCAACTCTTCCCCTCAATCTACAATGGAAGAAATCGACAAAACAGAAAGCGAGCTGACCGACTCGAAGCAGAATGTAGAGAAGGAACCTCTTCAAGAAACCATACTTGTATCCTTGCTAGAGAAGTCCTTCTCCGTTATTCTCAAGTTGCCAGACGTAAATAAGTGAGTAGTCATCATCAATACACAAGCTCTTGGTGGCTGTGATTAAGATTCACACAGTTGCTTATAATTTCTTGCTCTTTTATTTTTTGTTTGGACAGAAGGTTAACTAAGATTGTATCAACTCTTAATGAGAGTGAGATTTGTTGTCCGGAGCTTTACTTGTACAGCACGGCGGATAAGGTTATCCCATTTGAAGCAGTCGAGTCTCGGATGCGAGAGAGAAGGAAGATGGGAAGAAGGGTTTGGTCCACTAATTTTGTGTCGTCTCCTCACGTCGATCATTACCGAACTTTTCCGGATATATACTCGCTCCAGCTACATAATTTCTTGTTATATTGTTTTGATGAAGTTAACCATCCATAAGAAAATAAGAAAAGAAAAGTTAGGTATGTTTTATGCATTTAGCTCGGAATTATTGATATCATCATATTTTTGTTGAGAGTTTATGATGCCTTTTGGGTTGTGTACTTTTAATGTACGTTTGTTTCGATTTTTTGTAAGAATGAAATAAAAATTATTCTATTTTGCTGTTGGGTTATGTATATTATTCAAATGTTAGTGGCATGATGATAAGGTGCATGCTCCTCTTAGGTGAATGGACAAGAAACAAATGCAGCAGTGGGGAATACTACAATCAATAAATTAGTAAATCTACAAAAATCGGTAAATATGGTATATGACTACATTTGTATGACTAAATATACAAAAAAGGAGAGGTGAAATCAGTAAATCCTCATCAACCTCCCTTCACTTTCTAATGTTTTGAAGCAAAAAAGGAGGATATTGTCCAATAATGAGGTGAATTTCACATATTCAATTCAGAATGACCAAGGGCTAAAGTTTCAGCAAGTTACATGATATGGCATTCTTTTAAGCATTTCATCGAACGCCTTCGATGCTCTATTCGTTCGAATTTGGGTTTGAAAATCTAAGTTTGTTTTTGGGCATCTTGGTTCGTTCGAACTGAACCTCATCGCAGAGAGATGGGAAGAAAAAGATGGAGAGGCGGCGACGGTGGCAGTGAATGGTGAGGTGAGTGCCGTTGTGGGGGTGGTTGGTTTTCGGGGGAGGTTGTTTAAATGGTTAAATGAAAAGGAAAAAAAAGCATTAGGGGAGAAATTAAATTAATAAGAGTTTGGGGCTTAAATTAATATAAAAAAATATTAATCAATGACGTGTCATAATAATTCATAATTTCATATTGAAAATGGGCTAAAAGCCCAAAAAAAGAGGAGGAAAAAAAATACCAAACAAACAAACAAGAAGAAGAGCGAACAGGCCCGCTGAAACAAAACATTCGGTGAAACTCGTCTTCAAATTCGAGCTACAGATTCAAGCTTCGTACAGAGAATGGCGATTCCTCAAGATTCGGTTGTCAACTTGATGATCTCTCCCCCAAATTCGTACTCAGCTGTCGTCCTTGGCGGTACCTTTGACCGATTACACGACGGTCATCGTCTTTTCCTCAAGGTCTCTGTCTCTCTCTGAGATTCTTCTTCTTCTTCTTCTTCTTCTTCCTCTCCTCTGAAATTTTGGTTGTAAAATTGGTGGATATCAAGGCGGCGGCGGAGCTTGCAAAGGCTCGGATTGTGGTTGGCGTTTGCGACGGTCCTATGTTGACTAAGAAACAGGTAAATCTAAAGAAATTAGTGAGCTAACTGATTAATTAGGTTATTCTACCCCCTTTTATTTATTTTTTTTTATTTTACAGTTCTCAGAATTAATACAGCCCATTGAGGAAAGGATGCAAAATGTTCATAATTACATCAAGGTAATTATTATCTTTTTTGTTGAACTCTTATGTCCTCAAAGTTATCAACTTTTTCGTTTTCATTTTACTTACTTTAGTGCAAAAGATATATTTGTGTGCAGTCTATGAAGCCAGATTTACAAGTGAAAATAGAACCCATTGTAGATCCTTACGGCCCCTCGATCGTTGATGAACACTTGGATGCCATTGTTGTCAGGTCCTTTTTGAATTGACCATGGTTGATTTCTCTCTAATTTTAACTCAATGTAGATTTCTTCAGAAAATCTAATATAACTTTTTGTTTTTGGATGGGTTCGGAGCAGCAAAGAGACATTACCCGGCGGATTGTCGGTGAATAAGAAGAGAGCTGAAAGAGGGCTCTCCCAATTAAAGGTAGAAAATTCTACTCTTAAAGATCAAGTGCTTGTAAAGTAGTTTAAAAGATTCTTTTTTGCATTTATGAATATGGTTTAAGTGCAGATTGAAGTTGTAGATTTAGTGTCTGAAGAATCGAGTGGTGTCAAGATCAGTTCATCAACGCTTCGAATGCTTGAAGCAGAGAAGGCCAAGAAGTTCGATGAAGCAGAGAAGAAAACCGAGAATTGACTGATCAATTGGGTCTGTAAATTTGGAATATTATATACAAAATAAGTTTGAGTTTATTGTAAAACTTAATTCATGTTGTAATCTTGAATATTAGATTTCTAAGTAATGCAAATTGGGATTTTATTCTTATTTTTCATGTGCTGATGTTACTAGTTCCTGACTCTGTTTGGAAGCTCTGTTTTAATTTTTGAAACATGAGCAAGAGAGTATATGTGGATTAGAGAGGCAGGGGGCGGGAGTGGTTTTTGGCGGAGAAATTAACAGCTATTTTGTAACAAACGGAAATTTAAAATTTCAAAACGCCTATAAAAAAGGGTAACCCGTAACGGAAGGAGAAAAAAAAAAGAATAGATGAAAACCAAACCGTCACGATCTCTCTCTTGCAAAATCTTCCTTCTTGCTCCGTTTTTATCTCCCTCCTATTTACAGAAACCACCATTATAATCCACTCTGCTCTGATACCTTATTCGCTCGCAGGAGCAAGATCCTATCAACTCTGCAGGGGACTCGTTTTGTCAGAAAAAATTATTCCTGGTTTTTTTCGAAAAAACCGTCCACAGGCCCAAACTCTGTTTCTTGGTATTCTTTCACTCTGCTACTAACACTCTTCATTAGTTTTTGCCAACTGGATTAGACTTTCTCCATTTGCATTCTTGTTTAAGCACTTTTCTCTCAACTTTCTTGATGGGGTTTCTTTACTTTCTTTTTGTGCAGGTGGGTTTTATTGCAAATCTTCTGCAAAAATGAATGATCTGATGACAAAATCGTTTTTAAGTTATGTGGAGTTAAAGAAACAAGCCCGGAAGGACGAACAAGATGGCAATGATTTCGACTTAGAAACAGTGTCCACCAACAAAGAAGAAGAACAAGAAGACCCCAAACTCTCCCAATTCTTCCAAGATGTTTCTTCACTCAAATCTGAAATGGAAGAGATTTCCAATCTCTTGATCGATCTTCAGGCTCTAAACTTAGAATCCAAATCAACCCACAGCGCTAAACTCCTACGCGGAATCCGAGACCGAATGGAATCCAACATGGCCTCAATCCTCCGGAAGGCCAAGACTGTCCGTTCAACCCTGGAATCGCTCGATCGAACGGCCCACAAAACCCGAAAAACCCACGTGGATAGAACAAAGATATCTGTTACTAATGGGCTTAGAGTCAAACTAAGGGAAATGATGAATGATTTTCAGGCCTTAAGGGACAAAATAGTATCAGACCACAAGGAGGATTTGAAAAGGAGATATTTTGTCAAAACAGGAGAGCAAGCAAGCGAGGAAGTGATAGAAAAGATGATGTTAGGAGGAGGGGGAGATAAAGTGGCAGTGTTTATTGAAGAAGAAGGGAAAACAGAAGATGTGGAAATGGGGAACAGAGTAAGGCATGAGGCAGTGATTGATATACAGAGGAGTTTGAACAAGCTTCATCAAGTGTTTATAGACATGGCGGTCTTGGTCGAGACTCAAGGAGAGAAGATGGACGATATAGAAGAGAATGTGGTGAATGCTGCTAGTTATGTGAGTGGTGGGACTACTAGTCTTTTTTATGCTAATCAGATGAAGAAGAAGAGTAGGAAGTGGGTTTGTTGGGTGTTGGGTGTGCTTTTCATTATATTTGTCGTTTGCCTCATTGCTATGTTGTCTTCTTGATTTAGAAAGAGAAAAGAACAGAGGAGGATTTGTTTATGGTTAGATCATTTTTGTTTAGAGCTTGAAAACAGTTGGTTTTCATGTCCAAGTGGGCTCTTAGATAAGTGGAAGGGTACGGCCCTCATGTTGTTCACTTTATTATTATGTTTCTGAAATCTAGTAGTAGTCACTAGTCAGCATGTTGGATATGGTTACTTACCAAAATTTTAATAAAGTTTTTTTTTTCTTCTTAGTTATGGATATTTTCATTCATACCCCTCTCTTTTTGTCTTTTTCTTAACAAACCAATATTATGGGACACACAGATGCGAGGTATCTCAATTGCTAAAAAAAACTAAAGCTATATGTGCAACATCCTCGCTTATAGGAACTGGGCTTCTCTTCAATGACACCCACGATTCTTACCCAGGCGAGCTGGGTTTCTCTTCAATCAACATATGTCAAAACCATGAATTTACTCGAAAATTGTTCAGATATGAAGGAGCTAAAGCAGATACATGCTGGAATGTTGAAAACAAGGCTAATAGAAGACACCATTTTATCCACAAAGCTAGTAACTTTCACCACTTCAGCAAATTTTGGTGATTTAGCTTATGCCCAAATGATCTTTGATGGAATTAATGAGCCCAACACTTTCATTTGGAACACCATGGTTAGAGGATACTCATGCTCTAACAACCCAGAAAAATCCCTGCTTTTGTATTATCAGATGCTCTGTAACTCGGTTCCTCACAACTCTTACACCTTCCCTTTTCTTCTAAAAGCTTGTTCTAATCTATCAGCCTTTGAAGAAACCCAACAGGTTCATGCCCAGATTATAAAACTTGGATTTGGGTTAGAGATTTATGCATTGAATTCACTCCTTCATGTTTATGCGTTATGTGGAAGAACGGAACATGCTCATTTACTGTTTGATCAAATTCCTCAACCAGATGTTGTTTCTTGGAACTCTATGATTGATGGATGTATGAAAAGTGGTGATATAGAAATGGGGTTTTATTTTTTCAAAAACATGCCGGTTAAGAATCTTGTCTCTTGGACTTGTATGATTTCTGGCCTTGTCAATACAGGTAGGCATAAAGAGGCTTTAAGTCTTTTCCAAGAGATGCAAAATACAGGTTTGAAACCTGATAATGTATCTCTCTCTAGTGCAATTTCAGCCTGCGCACATCTTGGAGAATTGGATCAAGGAAGAGTGCTTCATTCCTATATTTGTGAAAATGAAATCAAAATAGATTGTATAATGGGCTGTGTTCTTATAAACATGTATGCAAAATGTGGGGAAATGGAAGAAGCTTTGAGGGTTTTTAGAGAAATGGAAAACAGAGATGTCTCTGTCTGGACAGCTTTAATCGACAGTTTCGCCATTCATGGGGAAGGAAGAGAAGCGCTCGAATGTTTTACTCTTATGCAGAAAGCTGATATCATGCCGAACCTAATCACTTTTACAGCGATTTTAAGAGCATGTAGCTATTCTGGATTGGTTAAAGAGGGAAAATCATTGTTTAAAAGAATGAAGAGTTTCTATAACTTCCTGTCTATAGAACATTATGGGTGTATGGTTGATCTTTTAGGTCGAGCTGGGTTGTTAGAAGAGGCGAAACTGTTAATCAAAACAATGCCTCTGAATCCAAATGCAGTGATATGGGGTGCATTATTGAAAGCCTGCCTTGTACATAATAATCTTGACTTAGGTAAGCAAATAGGGAAAATACTAGTAGAACTAGATTCCCAAAATTCTGGCCGGTTTATACAAATGGCAAGAATTCTATCTGCAGATGGGGAATGGGAAGAAGCAGCTAAAATGAGGCAGAAAATGAAGAACTTGAGAATTTCAAAACTTCCCGGAAAAAGTTTAATTAGCTTGAATCAAACTGTTCATGAATTTTTATCAGGAGATCAAAGCCACCCTCAAATGAACGAGATCTATAAGTTGTGGGACAAGATTGTAGAAAGGCTTAGAAAAGAAGGGTATGAGCCGCAAACAGGTGATTTGTTGCTAGACTTGGAGAATGAGGAGAAAGAAATAGCAGTTCAAGAGCATAGTGAGAAGCTTGCCATTGTTTTCGGGCTAATCAATACTGAACCAGGGACAACTATTCGGGTTTTTAAGAATCTTAGAGTGTGTCAAGATTGTCATAATGTGGCCAAACTCATATCAAAGATTTATCGCAGGGATATTGTTATGCGGGATCGGATACGATTCCATGTTTTCAAGGAGGGGAAATGTTCTTGTGGAGGTTACTGGTAAGAGCTATTAACGTGAGACTTTTTGTATAAGGAGTAATGAAAACAACTGTGTTTTATACACCCCTTTTTTATTACATTTCAAGTCTCAAACAAATAAACCAAATCTTTCTTTGACCCATCAAAGTTTCTCTCTTGACACCTCCTGCAACTTTTGCAGGAAGCAAAATCAGACTTGGATTCAACTCCAACACACTATTTTTTCTTTTTGGAAATCACTTCTTGCCTTTTACATTAGATATAAGGCGGTTAACATGATGGAAGGTCCTTAGGTGGGGGAAGGATGTTTTGGTCTTTTCCGGGCCCATCTTCAACAACGAATGCCGTCTTCAAACCCCAACCCGTATGAAGTTCCAAATGACAATGCATAAACCAAACACCTACAGATGCATAAAGTTTAAACTGTTAGAAAATACGCTGAATAATATATAAGAAGAAGATTACTAAAACTTTGCTTTATGATTGGTCACATGTTTTTACCCGGATTATCGGCTCTAAACCGAATAGCAGTCCAACCCCCAGTTGGAACTCCAACTGTGTTTCTTTCAACCGGATCAACCAAATTATACTTCGCTGGATCTTTAGCTTGATCAAAATTTCCAATACCAGTTCCCACCACGAAAAAGTTATATCCATGGAGATGAAATGGATGTGATTCGACCGTTAAAAGATTTGTATCTTGTAAAACTAACTCCACGGTAGAATTAAAGGCAATCTTGCTCACCCTTGTACCCGTTAAAGTTCTGAGATTAGCCGTTAAGGGTGCACCCGTGTAGTTAAACGGAACCGGAGGTCTATCGGGAAAATCAGCCCGAAAAACCCCTTTGATGTCAAAGTAATGAGCTTGAAGAAGCCCAACGTGAGGCATCACAAAAGAGATATTGTTCAAAGAAGCTAGAAGCCTTGTCCCATTTAGACATGTCGGGCAAGAACTCTTCCCCAAACCGACTGTGTAGAACAATTTCCGGTCCACATTAAGTGGTACATTAGCCGGAAATTTAGGTGAGTTTAAGCTCTTAAGTTTTTTGGCATAGTTTAAAGTAAAAGATGAGTCATTTGAGGAAGGGAGTTGAGGAAGGATTGGAAGAACTGTGTTTGGGATGTTCTTGTATTGGAAGATTGCAGTTGCGGTTTTGTTATCAACCGGAATAGGGGCATCCATGAAAGGTTTAATAGCCACGAAATATCTATTTGGGACCTGGTTAGCTTGGATAAGAACATTTGTTGTCTGTCCAGGAGCAATTAAGATGGCTTGAGTTGTGAAGGGCTTAGTGTAAACTGCATCAACTTCTACAACTGTCATGCTGTGATTGGCTATGGCGAAGAACAGCTCGTCGTTTAGAGCAGCGTTGACGATTCTTAGTAGATATGTCTTACCGGATTCAACCTCCATTACGTATGTATCTAAAAATATGAAACGGGAAAGACAATTAAAAAAAAAAGTTATTGGAATTTTCAATAACTGTTAAATTTAGCTTATGATGCTTACGTTTTTCGGAACATGGGAACAAGGGACCTGGCTTGCCATTAATGGTGTGAGCGTCCGACATGTTTGGAGGTAAACCCATTTGGTTCCCTTGCTTCACTACCTCTTCAACATCATTGTTCCACCATTCTCCTATAGATCATGTAATAAACAGTAAGATTTACAAGCCAATATTTCTATAGAAATATAAAGTTATAGCTACTGTTTCTTTATCTACCTAGTACAATTTCAAATTCTCTATTGGGCTGAGGGAAGGGGAAAGGGGTTCCAGGTTTAGGCATAATAACAATAGCACCATAGACAGTAGCCCTTAGCCAAAGGATATGTGCATGCCACCACAATGTTCCTCTTTGTCCTGTTACATTGAAGTCGTATGTGTAGCTTCTTCCTGTCTGGATCGGACATTGTGTGATGTAGGCCGGCCCGTCCGCCCAACCATTCCTATATTGCTTCAGACCGTGCCTAATCCAAATACGAAAAGAAATTAGGATTACCAGTGAATAGACATGTTATATTGTATAGTTGGTTACTGTCTTACCAGTGAATAGACAGGTTATATTGTGCATGGTTTGTAACATTAACAAGAACTCTGTCTCCTTCTCTTACATATATTGTTGGCCCTGGAAACCTCCCATTTACCGTCACAATCGGTTTTGCATGACACAATCTACTCACATTCTTCACTTGCACCTAATCATGAACAAAAAAAAAAAAAAAAGAAAACCGAACTTGTGTTATCTCGAATAAACCGGAATATAACTCTGGAGAGAATCTGCTAAAACTTACATCAAACTGGTATCTTTTAATAGCAGCTTCTACAGGATGAGAAACAAGGGAAATTAGCACAAAGAGGAGCGGGTATATACAAGAAACTAGCCCGAACCGGCTAGCCATTGTTCGTGAATGGAAAATGGATCTCTTTCGTAATATGTTTGAGTATGTATATGAGAATGGAAGATGGAGGAAGAAGAGAGAGTTGTTGAGTATTTATACATACAAAGTGTATAGAGATAAAGAGGATCTTTCAGTTTGTTAAGAGTAGAGCTGATGAAAACTTACAAGCAAACGTATGAAATGAGAGTGACAGACCAAACCAAACTATTTGACCGTGTTAGAGGCTAAGATGCAGAGCAAAACCAAAGACAAAGATTTCTTAAACCTTGTTAATTCCGGTTAGTCAGTAAAAGTATGAGCGGTTTTGTAAATTAATGGCTGGCGGATCAAAAAAGGATCGATTTTCCTTCTTTTTTTTTTTTTTTTTTTTTTTTTTTAATTTGTAACTCAATCAAATTTTAATTGCTTTACAAAGAGAGCCTAGATAGATACATGAGACCAACCAGGCTGAAATGCAAACCTAAGCTTTACTATTAAGTCAAAGGAAACTACCTAAGTACCCAAGCTATGTTTTGTTTTTTTTTATAAAGATAATATGGGCATGATGTCATTCTCCAAATCAAAGGATGCTAAGTTGGTGATGATATTCCTTACCCTTATATTATTAGAATTCCCAAATTATTTTAGTAACATTATGTATTTAATTTCATATTCTAATTTTAAAATTTGATATATTTGGATTTAATTGGAGAGGAATAGTGTTCCTCTTAAATATGTAGAATTTTCATATTGTTTGTATAGTCTTATGTGTGTTAGTATTTAGTTTATTGTAATTTTAAAAATTAGTAGTTTTTAGAGTTCCGTTAAGATATGTTATGGCTTTATTTCTCGAGCCTTCCAAGCCCACATGATCCAAAAAATAACAGTCTGGGTTTGACAATTACTAGTCATGATATTGAGCCCAACTCTTTGTACCTAATACGGCCCACTAACTCAGAGCCCGTAACATGGTCGCTCTTTTCTTTTTTTATAATTTCATCAAAATAATTACAAAACTAACTATAAATTATATTAATTAAGGAGACGACGAATTCAAAGTGGGTCCCATTCTATCGACATGGACTTCCATATCACCAACTAACTCATGTCGTCACGAAAATATTCAGACGATTAAACGTATAAATGTCAAAATAAAAGTTGTACTATACATTAGATTATTACATGTGGGTTAGGCTCCACTATATGTCACAAATGTAACCAAATTATTTGATTGAATCAAAACATGTTGTCTCGTACATGTTTTTTTTTTTTTTTTTTTTTTTTTTTTTAATTTGTTAACGAACTTGAACGATGTAGCCAACGATAGGTGACCAAACTGTCCGTGGTAACTCTTGACAAGTCAGAATCACAACCAACTAAATTATCCATTCCTTTTTTTTATTTTCCGTGAAAATTAATTAATTAGGAAGATTATCCAGTACGAGGCGTAAAACATGTCTTGCTATTTATGAAAGACCAGACTTTTTGTTTCGGCCATTATAGTATATAGCCATGATTTATAGTAATCTGATTTGATTTTCGGATTATAATTTGATTTGATATATTATATTTTTATTTAATTAAAATTATATTAAATATTTGATTTAATTATTTTTTTAATATAAATTATTTTTCTTAATGAAGTAATTATTTAATTAAATTTTAAAAAAAAGTTATTTTTTATTTATTTTATCAATTATATTTATTATGTTTTTTCTTTAATAATTTTTTATTTATTATTTTCTTAAATAAAATTCTCAATTAATTATTTCTTAAATGATAATTAATTTTTGCATTATATATATATATATATATTAAAAGATATAATTTTCATTTAAACATATTAATATTTCTTTGTAATATTTGATATTACATAATATAAATTAAGTTATTTTTAAAAATATTCTTAATTTTTTTTTTCGATCGGATTGGATTCGATCTGACCGACTTCCATTCGATTGCAACAAATCTAATATGATATCCATTCGAAGATCACTCGATCTAATCCGATCGCCAACCAATATTATCGAATCAGATCCAATCGATCTGATTGTTGTTCACCCCTAATAACACGTGTCTCACCTTAGAACAAAACATAAATAAATTGAATTTGGGATAAAGAGACGATATATGGACCATATAATTTTGAAGGATTTATTTCTAAAATTTAAAATATTTGTTATTATTTTCTTATATAATTTTAAAATTTTAAAAGATATAATTTTAATATTATGTATTTTTATTCTTATTTTTTTTAATTAATTTAATGAATAAATTAAATATTATTCTATTAAATTTTTATTTTATTAAATTTAAGTGTCTCTAACTTATAAAACTAAAACTTATATATAAGTTCGAGTAAAAGTAAATCATGTTATTATAATGAAATAAATAATGGTATTAATTAATATTTTATCACATTTGAAGTTTAATTTATATAACTTATAATGATATAAGTTTAATTAATTTAATTTTATAAATTTGAGTAATTAAATCTATTAAAATAAAAATTAAGTAAAATAATATTTAATTTATTATTATTTAAATAATATTAAATCTGTAAATTTTTTTTTCCGAAATCATATTTTTTTTAGATATAAATAAAATCTATTTTTCCTTTTTAAAAAGAAAAAAACAATTATTACAGACAACTAAGATTAGATGCCAACCAATTTATCCACAGATTTGTCAGATAAAATAAATAAAAATAAATAGAAAGAAAAAGAAAAATTACAAATCCCAAACTTGGACGACACGTGTCTTGTAGTCGTTAGTTGTCTGGACAATCAGGCCATAGATTCCACGGCATCAAATTTTCTACTATTAAAGAATAAAATATAAAGAAAATTAAATAAATAAAACTTCCTTTTAATTTTTTAAAAAATATTTATATATTTTAAAAATAGAAAATTGTCTGGATCCATTTTAAGCGAGACGAAGCGCTCCTGGGCTCTTGTTGGCTGTGGCCGAGCTGGAGGAGAGTTGGCGCCGGCAATGGTGGTTGCGCCGATCTAGACTCAACGTTCTCCAATTTCCGAGCCGGACGACCATGGTCTGCGTCTTCTAGTTTAGCTCTCCTTCTCTGATTTGATCTAGCTCGTTCATCCCCTTCCTGATCCAGAAAATCGTAAGCTTTCTTGTGTTTTCTCGAGGTCTTTTCGTGGTGGACTTTTCTTTTTATGAGAGGTTCTAGAGTTATTCTAATTTTGGTTTATAAATGGAGTTTCTGCTCTAATTTCCAGCTGCATTTGATAATTGTTTGGGTTTCCCTCCTCATTCTACCATCGCTGAAGCTTGATCAGCATGATGGAGAAGTTTAATACTTATATCCGATTGATACAGATCATCTTCAAATTCTTATCTTTCAAAAATTTCAAAGTTCTTATCTTTACATTTTGCCTTCTCCCCTTTTCAGGAATTTTTAGTGTTGGAATTAGAAATCAATACTGGATAGAGAATTAATTTAACGGTAGCTGGTGGTTTGGAAAATGTGTATGGATTTACAATATTTTTTCTTGAATGTCTTTTTGTAAGATAACACTTGAAATGTGAATCCAGATTAACATTTTTTTTTCCTTACGGTTTCTGTGTTAATTTTCAGAGGGTGGGGCTGTTTTTTGACAGAGAAGACTCCTTGTTATGAAAAGATGTCCTTGAAAAGCATAGTGAGAGAGTTAAAGGAAATGAAAGATGGGATTGGAAGTATATCAAGGCGAGGAGGAGAAAGGAAGCATTGGCGTAACAGAACAAGGTCTTATATAGCACCGGATCAAGCCCCTGCCCCGCCTGAGTTTATCGAACAAAGCCGTTGGGCTGCTCTACCTTCCGAATTGCTTTTGGACATTATCCGGAGGGTGGAAGAGAGTGAAACATCCTGGCCCGCTAGGGCAGCTGTGCTTTTCTGTGCTTCAGTTTGTAAGTCATGGAGAGATGTTACTAAGGAGATTGTTAAAACGCCTGAGCAATGTGGGAGACTCACTTTTCCCATCTCTTTGAAGCAGGTATTTTCTTATAGATCTTACTCATTTTACAAATTTGAGTTTATGTGGAATGACTAATCTTTTTCTTGTTGAATATGTTTTGCTCTTTGAAAGCCGGGGCCCCGTGAATCTCCTATACAATGCTATATTAGAAGGGACAGAGTCAATTCAACCTATCTCCTCTATTTTGGTTTGGTTCCTTGTAAGTTGGGTCTTTCTTTGTTTCTTGTATCCTTGTCCTCAATCAACTTTATCAGAGCCCAACAAAATTTCTTGACAGTATGAAATTTCCAACTTCTACTTCTCATATAAATTTTCCATTACACAAGATTTCAATTGCATCGTAAAGTCCGATTATATATGTGATCACCATTCGTGTTTAAGCTGTTGAAAATTTGGAAATTTCAGAAATTCTAGCATTGGTAAAGATGTAATGTTTGAGATTTCAATATGGACGAAATTGGCAAGCCTGTAAAACCTCTTTGGGTATATAATATATGGAAAGCATTGGCCAAACAACTATTGTTGGTTTTCTAAGTGGGTTTTCACTTACAGTGTTGTTGAATTTGACAGCGGAGAATGAGAATGATAAGTTACTGCTAGCAGCCAAGAGAATCAGAAGGGCAACAGGCACAGACTTTGCTATATCCTTAGTAACTGATGATTTCTCTTGGTCCAGCAATACTTATGTTGGTAAATTAAGGTAAAAATTTTCATCATTTCAACTTACTATTCTACCACTTTGACTCTATTATTTTACAAGTCTACAATTTTTACTCTTTATCATTTTTATTCTATAGGTCAAATTTTTTGGGTACAAAGTTTGTTATATATGACAGCCTACCCCCAAGCAACTCAATATCCAAACAAAACACTCGATCTAGCCGTAGATTCCGGTCCAAACAAGTCTCTCCAAAAGTACCAGCTTGTAATTACAATGTAGGTACAATTTCTTATGAGCTTAATGTTCTCAGAACAAGAGGGCCAAGGAGAATGCATTGTGTTATGGACTCAATTCCAGTCTCTTCTTTACAAGATGGAGGAACCGCACCTACTCCCACGTCATTTTCATATTCTGTAAATGAACAAATTTGTCATGATCCCTTACCTTGTTCTAAGGGAAAAGAGCCAATCATAGATTTTAGTTCCACAAGCCTCTCCTCGGATCCACCACCACCACTACCACCACCACCAAACCCGAGATCAGAGGATTCATTGGTTCTGAAAAACAAAGCTCCTAGATGGCATGAACAGCTTCAATGCTGGTGTTTGAACTTCAGAGGGAGAGTTACAGTGGCTTCTGTTAAGAATTTCCAGCTTGTAGCAGCAACTGACCCAGCACATAATGTTTCAGCAGAAGAGCAGGACAAAGTGATTTTGCAGTTTGGGAAAATTGGAAGAGATATTTTTACCATGGATTATCGTTACCCGCTCTCTGCCTTCCAAGCTTTTGCAATCTGCTTGAGCAGCTTTGATACTAAACCAGCTTGTGAATGACTAGCCCAGGATTGACTTGTAATGCTTGTTCATCTGTTTTTTCTTTTCCTTTTTTTGCCTACTGCTGGAAGTATACATTATTAAAGAATCCCAGTTTAATTATATCTTCTATTCAGGTGTCTTGAAAAATTTTACCCCCTGTTGGAGAACTGTTTAATTGGCATGTAATTTTACAGTTTTAACCCCACCGGCCACCATTGTTCGGGCGTAAACTCAGCCAACTCATCGATATCCTTGTTCTTGATGATCTTTGCTGCTTTTATCTTTCTTCATTGCATTAAAGCAAAATTTAACTGCAAAATCTACAAACTAGTTTCTTGATACATTCCGAAACCAAAAGAAAATTTTCATTACAAGCTTTGAAATGGAAAATCTACTTTCATTACAGCACTATACATGTCTAAAAGGGAGTAGAGCTAGAATGAGACTTGACCAGAGCAAAAAATTACAGGTTACAAATACTGCAAAAGGGGCACCAGAAGCTACTACCCACCCAACCTAGTAGTAAATATAACAAAACAAAACTTTTTACAACATCAAATATTGTTTACCTTTTTCATTTCTTCTTCCTTTGAGAGGAAAAGATTGAAAATTTCCTACCCAAAAAACCAGATCCCTTGGACGCAGGTTTCTTCTCATCAAAATCACTCTTCATGTCTCGATTTTCACCGAGTTGAATCTCATATAATTCTTTCTCGGGGCAGAAGTCGATATCTTTCAACTGCCGGAGCATTTCAAGTGCACCCACCCTCCCTTTTTCACTTCCATTAACAGAAATATTAACAAGAGAAGGAATCACACCTTCATCCATAACCAACTGACAATATTGAACTTTCTGAGAACATAAAGAGAGCAGAACAAAAACCGCACTCTCTTGGTCTTCCACATCATCCGTTTCTAGAATTTGAGCAATTGAAGCAAAGCACCCTTTAGTTTCAGCTATAGAAACCCGAGCCTCCTCTGTTTCTGACAAATTTCTCAGAATGAAAATACAGTTTCCCGCAAGATCAATGTCTTTCAAAAATGGAACCAATTTCGGAACACATTGGGAAGAGACAAAGTGGGAATGAATATCACTGTTTGAGGACAACTTGCGGAGTATTCTAATGGCTATTTCTTGGTAATCTCTAATATCAGAGTTAAGGAAGTCTAGAATGGGACCAAGAACACCACCTGCTATGAACTTATGTCTATAACTCTTATGGCCAGATAACACTTCAAGAGTTGAAAGAACTTCTTTTGTTATTTCGGAACCAAGCAAATCCGGGAAAATCCGGAATGTGTCTTCTACAATGTTTGGCAATCCACATCTGCATGAGGCAGAAGAAAAAATGGTTAAAATTCAAATTACATTCTTGGACCCTATAAGAAATGATTTTGTGACAAATTACCTATTAGAATAATTACCTGTTTTTACTAACTAATGCAAGTAATAGTGCAGATCCTTCTCTCTGAGCTTTTGGATCGTTACGGTCAACTGCATCCTTCAAAAATATCATAAGTTGGTCAATGACATTTGTCTTCATTAAATTCGGAAAAACTCGAGAATTGTCTTTCGAGTAAATCTCCATATCTTCAATGGCTTTACATTGAGATTCCCATGGAAGCTCACTAAGATTTCCCGGAAAGTTAAAATCTTTTTCCCGTTTCGAACTCAGACTTACCTCATTTTTTACATTCTTCGTTCGAGATAAAGAATCAGAGCCGTAACTAGTATCAAGAGATCCAAGTGAGACATTGCTCAAATCCATCTGGAAACGTAAATCATTCATAGAACTTCCTAAACTAGCAATAGAATTCGAAGAATTCTCCCATGAGTTAAGCTCGCGTATTTGCCTGCTTGGGTCAAGAATTGTAACACCAAGCATTTTACACCATCTTGACATTAAATCCTTCAAGGTAGTATTTGGAATCATTGAAAGATGGGTCAGTTTCGTTTTCGTTTCCGGGCAGGTATCATTTCCCTCATCAAACCATTTTTGTATCCAAAAACGTTCATATGTCTGCCCAGAAGCAATAACAACAGGATCATACATTAATCTACAAGAAATCGGGCACTTGAATTCCAAGGGAGGAACAGAACTATCAAGAAGTTCAATATCACCTGATCCATTTTGTACCGAGCTTTGAACAGAATAATCATTCTTCTCAATTCCAAATGAATTTCCTTTTTCCAAATCATTTGAGTTTTCTAACTTTTTCAAAAGATTCAAAAGGTAAGCCAAGATCTTTTTTTTTCTCAAATCATTTTCATCGACGGTTTTCAGAAAAATCCTAATCGATCTCCTCTCTATCAAGATTGCTTTGGCTGATGTTAGATGAAGCTTTGATGCAGCAATTCTAAAAGTTCGCATTTCAGAATCTTCTATAGAATCTGACATGGAAGTGCTTTGCATTAGCAATTGCTTCAAGGCCTTCCCTGCTTCTTCTTCGGATGAATCGAGGATAAACTTTGCACCTCTAAGATCATCAGATATTCTAGAAACTTCCACAGCTAACATTACAGGAACCTTGTCCTGAAATTGGCATAAATTCTGCTCCAATATATTCCGTGATCTTTGACATCTTAACAGTATAGCATCTCCCGTTAATGCCTAAACAATGAAAAGGAATCATTCATCGTTGCATTGTATAATATAGAAAAGAAAGTTTCTAAATGAAACTGTGGTTTACTAGATGAATGTTCTTAGTCTCTTACCAGGTAAAGTTTACTGGACTCGCTGCAATATTGAAGAAGAAGGTTTGCTTTGTCGATGGCATGGCTTAAGGAGCAAAGGGCCTGTAATCCAGTTGAGCAGCCAGGTCTGGCTGCTTCTATTCGGGGGAGTATTTTCGAGATTCGCTCGACTAATTCCATTAGTTCTGTGCACATTAGACTATGAACCTGAAATTTCAAACCAAATTTTGCAACCCATTATTTAGACATGCCATAAAAACGTTTTTATCTGATTCTTTCAAATCGGAAAAATTTGTACCTTAAAAGATTGAGGTTTTGGCACGGTCTCTTGGATTTCAGTAACATCAGTCCCCATTGAAAAAAGGATTTATCTTGAATCTGAAACAAGGTAAAAAAAAAATTGTCTATAAATAAGAAAGGAAAGATTTTCCATAGATGGTTTTTGAATTTGAGCTATATGTATATATGTTAAGGCCTATTTAGAACACTTCAGAAGCACTGGTTGGAACTTCTTAATCATGGAAGCTTTTCACAAACTCAGTAAGTTACCTGATGATTATGGAGGGCCGAAAATTTCCCACAAAACTTCTTCTTTTTTTCCAGGAAAATTGATCAACTTTACCAAATTGCCCACTTCTCAGCTTCCTCGATGACTAGAAATCTTCTCAAATCTCTCTCTCTCTCTCTCTCTCTCTATATATATATATATATGTATATTTTAATTTTAATTACAGAATTGCAATTGCCATAAAATTTTCCAGCATTATTTTCCCTCAAATCAAAACTATGTAACACTGGAAATGAAAAACCCAGAATCCGATTTCTAGAACATGTAATTGTTGTTCATCAAAAACCAAACTTCTTTTTATTTTCTGAACGGATATGAAGAACACCCAACAGAAACCCAGAATTCATTCCCAAAAAAAAACACCAATCGGAATACTTAGCTTCTACGTCTACATGGAATCGGAAAACAACCCCTCCTCCAGCGTACAGAGGAAGCCAGAGCAAGTAAGATAAGAGAAAGCCAGAGACCGGTTTTGCCCCCAAAAAAGTGAAAAAGAAATTAACTTCATGTTTGACTACATCACAGTGCTGTGACGGCTGTGAATTGTGATAACTCTGAACCGTTGATCCGAGGTAGTAACTAGTAAGCTATCTTCTGTTGGGCCCCCTCTTAACAGTCAGGCAGGCAGGCAACCATGTCTGAAGACTGCACCGTGTCACTGTGATGGCAAGGAAAACTGATGTCTTCTCCCGCGTCAACGCGCAGACCTTTTTGACCCAGCAAAAATGATAACGTTCAAAAGTAATTAAATTAATCAAAATTTGATATTTCTTGTGGCCCATTAAAATTCTACTCGATTACTCTTTTGACAGGTTCCAATGCATATGTAAGCTCATCCCTGGAAGAAATTGACTATAAACATTGACCCACCAAATGAAATAGATAGATACATATTGAAGAGTTTTAATGGGAAAATCCCGAAAATATTTTGGAAGATTCGAAATATAAGATTTAGTTTACATATATTAACAAAGAAATAAAAATTTTCCTATCAGCAACCAATCCAATATCGAACAACTTAATACTAACTTACAAGTTTGAGTATTTGTATTTGGGTAATTGTCAGCATGATGTTTTGTTATATTGACTTTAGGACAAGGCTCTGTCTTAATCAAATATAAGAACCCAGAAATTGCAGGGAATCTATACATTGCGAATATTTTAGAGTCTGGAGTGGTCATGTTCAGGTGACACAGATATGTTGTCTGATTCATACATGTTACATTCACATCTTGCATAAGATTGTAAGAATATTATCATCATGCATAGGAAGAAGGACCACTACTAACGTACGTCACAGATTCGATCCCCTTCCCTTCTTTTTCCAGAACCCTCTGATCATAATTAGCTTGAATTAGTTTATTTAAGCTCAGCATCATAATATAGTCTATTTAACTCTCATATCAGTATTAATGTTACAACTGTATGATTAGTAGTGAAATCAAGAGCAAAATCTAATCCATATAAAATTCAACTGATTCAGAATTTCAAAGCGTTAAAACTAAAATTTATTACGATAGAGTAAATATATGAAAATTTACAGAGTGTGGAGGTGAAACCTGATAAATATATTTTATCCATTAAAAAGTAATTATTTTTTTAGAACCATATATTGCTGAGTTAAATTGCATCGCCAAAAAAGAATTGAACCGAAGAGTGAGATATCTACTAATTAAAGTCATGAACACATGAACACATGATGGGAAAGCCCAACCCCAACTTGATGGGAACTGGGAAGAGATAGCATTCATGTAAGAATATTATTTGTCTGATACAAGATAAATGAAAGGGGCTGTCTCCTGCAGATTGGATTTTGTCCTGATTCTTTTGATCATAATCTCTTTATTTGATCCCTTTATATCTTGTCCTCTCCTCAAGTAAAATTCTTCGTGTGGTTCAAAATTGAGGGACTACTATTCATGCGGGTCACTTTTATTCCAACCAACTTGCATTGCATCTTTTGCATGCATGCTCATTTCGTTGCTTATAAGTAAGGAGGAGCTATGCATGTCTCACTCACTGTATGTAGATCATAAGATAGCTTTGCGAAAAGGAAGCTGGTAGAGAGCTGTCTATCATTGATCAACAATGGCGTCGAATTCTATGAGCGCATCATGGACGTCTAAGCAAAACAAGCAATTTGAGAAGGCGTTGGCTCTGTACGACAAGGACACTCCGGATCGTTGGCAGAATATAGCAAAGTCCGTACCCGGAAAATCGGCCGACGAGGTGAAGCAGCACTATGACATCCTTATCGAAGATGTCAAGCACATCGAGACTGGCAAAGTCCCTCTCCCATCTTACAGATCATCGAATAAGAAGACTACTAGTACTACTACTTCTGCTTATTAGTGTGTAACTACATTTCCACTTGAGTTAGTCCCACCACCTCATGATTACGAACTTCTGATGAAGAAGTACACGTCCTATCTTTACTTATGTTCTGTTCCTAAGTAGCTTCTAGAAAACAAAAAAAAAGTGCTGGAAATTATCCCTAGGCATTTTCATTATGTAATGTTTCAATCTCTATTATGATTATGTTTCATTAACATCTACGAATTCATATTTCTATAAATTGTATCATCTTGTCTACCTTGTATTATCTCGAAACCATTACCTTTGATTATGGAGAATTTAACATAAAAATCAAATAACAATAAAAAAGATTCGGGAATTCAATCTAGATCGTATGGGTCTAAATTCCGAATAAACCTTCCCGTGAAGGAAGAAAAATTCACCGGGACAAGAGACATAGGACTAAAGAGATAGCTAAAAAATAATCTTTTATATTTATATTAAATAAATATAAATTAATTCTGACTCATATTATTTAATATATAAAATTAAATAAATTATTTATTTCATATTTATTATTTATCAAATTAATTAGATAATATAATAAAAAATTATCGAATTCATTATAATTAATCCCAATAATAAGTATGGATTGATTCGGACCCGATACAATTTAGACCCAATCTAAATTCATTATATTTTTTAACTTAATAGGTCATAGGATGAATGAAAACCCGTTACCAAACACGCGTATAGAAATTTGCAATTATTAAAACTATAATGCTAAAAACTTGATGAACAAATCATGAAACCGACATAGTAAGGGAAAGGCCCACATGGGTTTGGAATCCAGAGGCCAGTGTTCTAGGCCCATAATGAAGTTTCCGTTTAAACCCTAAGCCCAGAAACCAAAGGAGGAAGAGGGGTTAAGATTTAAGAAGAGCAAAACCTTGTCTCTCTGCTTGGAATTTGCATCAATCAATGATCTCAAACACCATTTTTTCTCTGTAATTATTGTATAGAATAAAGTAAATTGGAGGCTCCAATTTCTCAAGCATGGCGGCCTCTAGACTATCGTCTTGCGCAGCAATGGCTGCTACTGTAGCTTCATTGTCCGCGCTCTCCTCCAACCGCGCGTACGCCGATTCTTCATTTCGTTTCAATCCCTTTTCTTCTTCTTCTTCTCCTTCTGCCTCGAACCATCCCGCTGGAAAGGCTTCTGATTCGCAGCCGGAGGGTCATGCTGAGCCGGAGGAGCCGAGTAAGTCGGGGTTTGACGCAGAGGCGTTGGAAAGAGGTGCGAAAGCTCTTCGAGAAATCAATAGCTCGCCCAATTTTAAGCAGGTGTAGTTTCATTTCTTGCTGATTGAATTCTTCGGGCAATATCTCGTTCTAGAGAAAGGAAAGGGAGAAAGCGAACAAATTGGGACAATAATTCTTCATTAAGCACTTGCTGGTTATGTTGACATTGTGATTTTTACTCTTATAATACAAATTTAAAAGAAACAAAAAAAAAAAAAAAACCAAAATTTATATTATGAAGATTAAGAAGTCTAGATTTTTCTTCCGTCTTCTTTCTGTTTCTTCATGGAGCTGGCTGTTTTTCTTCAGGTGCACGACTTAATGAAAAAACAGGAACAAGTTCGTCTTACTGAGTTGAATGCTGAAAAAGCTCATCATGAAGCAATTCAGTCTCAAGCTGATATTGTAAGGGATCGCCTACCGAACTTTCTATACACTGTTTGCTACATATCTATGTAGCAAACATAGTCAATTCGTTGAAGTGGTCTTTTATGTATGTTAACTTATACTATCATAACTTGCATTGACAGGAAAGACAGCGAAAATTAGCTGAAGACCAAAGAAATTCGATACAGAAACTAGCAGAGACAAAAGCACAAATGATGCGTTATGAAGATGAGTTGGCTAGAGAAAGGATGAAGGTAGATTGATTGTATTATATCCTGCCGCTTTCTTTCTCTCCTTACAACTTTATAATAGTGCAAAAATGGGTTTTATCTTTAAATTTTCTTCCCCCCTCATTGTGTGCAGAAAGATCATGAAACTCAAAGGCAGCATAATGTTGAATTAGTAAGAATGCAAGAACAGTCCGCTAATAGAAAGGAACAAGCAAGACGAGCAACGGAGGAGCAGATCCAAGCTCAACAGCGCCAAACTGAGAAGGAACGAGCTGAATTAGAACGGGAGACCATAAGAGTTAAGGCCATGGCAGAGGCTGAAGGCCGGGCCTATGAAGCAAAGCTGACAGAGGACCATAACCGAAGAATGCTCTTAGAACGGATCAATGGGGAAAGGGAAAAATGGCTCGCTGCTATCAATACAACTTTCAGTCATATTGAAGGTACAGAGAATGAATGTCTGCCCTCAACTTGAAAAGAATATATTTTTGATATATCATTTGATCCATTTCCTTTCTACAATCTGCAGGCGGTTTCAGGACCTTGCTGACTGATAGGAATAAGTTGGTTATGACCGTTGGAGGAGCTACTGCATTAGCTGCAGGAGTTTATACAACAAGGTTTATACTCAGTCTTATTTCATTCCACCCTAGTCACGAGCTTTGCTAATAAGTACACGTTTGACATGGCTGTTATTTGATTGTGTTCTGTATTTTTTTTTTACTTGTTTTTCATGCAAATGGGGTTAAACCACTGTTGCAATACTACACCTAGTGATTGAAGTGAAATGGGGTTATGTGCTATGTTAGCTAAGTTGGCATCGAAACATTTTTGTGTTTGCAGAGAAGGGGCCAGAGTTATGTGGGGCTATATCAATAGGATACTGGGGCAGCCATCACTTATTCGAGAATCATCCATTGCAAGACTTCCAGGGTCAGATATACTTAAAAGGGCAAAGAATAAAGCTTTCAGTTTTAGCACAGAAAACGGGGCTGAAGTTTCAGCAGGAAGCAAAAATGGTCTTGGAAGTATTGTTCTTCACCCTTCATTAAAAAGGAGAATAGAGCATCTTGCACGGGCTACAGCAAATACCAAAGCTAACGAAGCGCCCTTTCGCAACATGCTGTTTTATGGGCATCCTGGCACTGGTAAAACTATGGTTGCAAGGGAGATTGCTCGAAAATCGGTATGATTTCGGATCAATGACTTCATTTCACTTCTCTTGCATAATTGCCTTGTTGAACTTTTAATCTCATTCATTCTTTCTTAGGGTTTGGATTATGCAATGATGACTGGAGGAGACGTTGCACCACTAGGCCCCCAGGCCGTAACAAAAATACATGAAATATTTGATTGGGCTAAAAATTCGAACAAGGGCTTACTCCTTTTCATTGATGAGGCCGATGCTTTTCTATGCGAGTAAGAAGACTTTTCTATTTCGTTGCTTTGCTAGTTTAATATATCGGCATCTAAATCTATAAGTGATTACTTTTTCTGTTACATTGGTTTCAATGGACAGGCGGAATAGCACACATATGAGTGAAGCTCAAAGAAGTGCTCTAAATGCATTGCTTTTCCGAACAGGAGATCAGTCAAGAGACATTGTTCTAGTTCTTGCCACAAATAGGCCAGGTGATCTTGACAGTGCAATAACCGACCGTATTGATGAAGTGATTGAATTTCCCTTACCCGGAGAAGATGAACGCTTCAAACTGCTTAAGGTTTATTTGAACAAGTATTTGTGTGGTCAAGATGAGACCCCATCTAAATGGGACTCATTCTTCAAGAAAAATTCTCAGAAAATAGTCCTTAAAGATATCACTGATGATGTCATCCGTGAAGTGGCTTGCCGGACAGAAGGGTTTTCCGGTCGGGAGATAGCAAAGCTCATGGCTAGTGTCCAAGCAGCTGTTTATGGACGGCCAGATTGTGTATTGGACCCACCCTTGTTCAGGGAAATTGTTGATTATAAAGTTGCAGAGCATCATCAGAGAATCAAACTAGCAGCTGAAGGAGGCAACCTAGCTTTACACTAATCCACCTAAAATTATTTTTGTTTTGTACAATCATCTATCTCTTTTATCATTCCTTTTTGAGCTTTTCCTCTCTTTTTTTGTTGCTCGGCTTCGAAATTTTTCTTTATTTTAGTTGAGAAATTGATATTACAGAAAGGAAAGGACGTGGGTATTTCTTTAGGAACTGTAATAGATTTTTACTATTTTCCGAGAAATTCTTGCATGAGAATGTTGTAACAAATGCAATTATATTATACATGATTTCATCTATTAGATGATAGGAATTTCTCCAGAACCATTACCAATTTGGTTAAGGTTTGAATCATGGCTTGTTAAAACCAATCAACATTAGCTGTTCTATTTGATCTTAGAAAAAAAAAACCGACCAAAACTAAATCCCTACTTCGTGTATTTTCTTTACCTTTTGTTTCATGGGTTCAAAATTTATTATATTGAGAGGACGAACACAGGTGGCAGTAGACTGAAACGCGGCAGGACTGTCCTGACCATAGTGCCTCCAGAAACTGCCACATTATCACCGGAGGTAGCGCACCCCTCTCAGTCAGTCAAAAAGAGGAATTGCCTAAAAAGATCATTGCTTCATATGTATGTATAATGAAGATATATGAAAAGGAAAGAGATAAGGCCGTACGTGTTCGGCTGTTACTGCAGAGGTGGGTTGACTGTAGAGGCGGAAAATGTGGGGGCCAAACAGGGCGTTCTTCACCAATTTAATGCATGCATGCTTCCCCGGAGGGCGAGGGATATCTATATAGAACGGTGGCCGGCATGTTCATGCATCTTGTCTTGACTTCTGGGGTATGAACACTTCGCAGCAGAATTCTGCTTACCTTAAATACTTCATGCATGCTCTATAGGTCTAGGATTTGCTTTGCCTTCTTGTTGCTTTCATTAACAAACTACGTACAGTTAAAATTCTATCCCACGGGCTTAATGATGCTGATGAATATCATGAGTCCATGACTTGACTTTATGCCTAACTATAAAGCTAAGTTAACAACAATTCTATAGCCTCCAATCCTATGGCAGTTTTCATGCTTCAAATCTCAACTTATCTCTTTTGAGTTTTGACATCTCATGAATGTTTATCAATCTCGCTTTATGAGACAACATTATGTTCATCAAATCGGGAAAAGGGTTGCCTTGGGCCTGCTTATCAAAGAATATGTCGAAATTTGCAACTCACTGATATAATTTCTTACAAAGTTATTCTTTATCCCGTAATCTGTTGTTCCTCTCCTTACAAACCAAACTGGGTCGGGTCGGTCTTTGTTTACTAATTACCAGCAAATACCAGTTTACGAGGAGCTGTGAAACCGTGTGAAATATTTTAAAGATGCTAATGCTGCATCATCTCTAGATTCTCTAACAAGGTAGCAACATAAAAAAAGCACTTGAAGAGGAAGATAAATGTTTCTCAACTCTCTTCTGTACTCGTGCATCTTCTGTCTCCATTTCTCTCTTAACTGCTTCAGTTGTACAAATCTTTATCTCACTCAGATTTAATGAGAGATTTCGGTGAAGGAATTAGCTCTAGCTAGCTTGTACTATTTCTCCATTTAAGCATCTTAATTATATTTTCGATACAAAGGAAGGGGTAGGGGAAATTTCATCATCTCTACTTTTCCGTTTCTTCTCCATAATCCCTTGATTTGTATCGTCTCTTTTACTGAGAATTTCTCACTTCATATTTGTGAGTATTAATAATGGTGCAGCAAAAACATATACAAATAGTATATATAATCTGGGTTTTTTTTCTGAAATTTCCCAACACAATGGTGGGCTCTTTAAAAGACAGTAAATAGACTTGTCGTACATGTCCTGCAAAGAGATGACATTTCCTCCTGGGCTAGCTTAGGGTTTCGAGGAAACAAGCATCTCTCTCTCTCTTAAGAAGCTCAATCTTGAGCTGGAAAGGAAATGTCATGCCTTTTTTTTTTGGAAACTTTTTTCAGCCTTTTGGATCATATACTCTTAAGAGTGAAGATGAAGAATAAAAAAGAAAATAATAACAATAATAACAATCAGAATACAGAAGTAAAGTTTTAAGTTTTACCCAGATCCTAATCCAGAAAATAAAGAGAACAAGCAATCGGAGATCAAATATCATAAGAATTTTCCTAATTAGGACATTATGGATTCGATTAGAACTATAAAAAAAAAAAAAAAAAACAGTGATCAGTACTGCACTATATGTATATGTCTATCTCCTAACATTTAAGGAAAACTTAATTAATTAGATAACCCTTTAATTAGGAGAGTGATTATTTGAGGTTTTGAGTTAATTCCTTTATTGATCGTGATCATCGATATCTTTAAATAGTTTCTTCTTCATAGCTTGCTTATTATGCATCCAAACCTTAAAAACTTGCCTCTTTACGCCAACCTCGGTACAAAACTGCTGTACTTCCCGCTCATCCTGTTTCTGAATCCTCCATCCCAACTTCTCAGCAAACTCCATCATCTTGTTCTTCTGCTCCTCACTAAACTTTGTCCTAAACCTCTTCTTCCCGGAAGAAGATGATGGCTTCTGATCATACATCATGTCATCACGATGATAATCATGAAGATCTTCACTTGAAGACTGATCTCCCATTGTCACCCCAGCCCCATTGCTTCTACCTCCAAAAGTCATCATGATGTTCCCCACCGGACCCGTCGGAATAATATTGCTCCGTGATAATTGATGATGATAATGCAAGGAATTAGGTCTGAATTGTGGGGATGGGGGTTCGTTCGAGCCTTCAACCTCTTTGCGGTGAAAATTGCGGTGACATTCACAAGCAGCACATTTGAAGGACTCGGGCGAATTCATGTCCGATCCGCTTGGCATGAATTCACGGCATCCGTCTAGGGCATAACCGCCCATGTTTGCCGCATGATTCTTTAGACATTCTCGGTATTGGACTGCATTAATGATAGTTGGATCATGAACACCAGTAGTTGTCCTTGTTTGAGCTGCGGTCAGATCGGGGTTTGTGTTGAAAATCGGATCGGTTCTGGCCGGTCTGTTTGAATTGTGTTGTTCATGTGGATTTAGTAGGAGGGTAGTACTGTTTTGATCATAATTGTGATGACCGTGTGGGAGTTGATGATCATGATGATCTAGGCTTTCATGAGTTGTGTTGTTGAAGGTAATATCTGTGCTGCCATGATGAGCAGCAGTCTGATGTTGATTTGATCTTCTTTGATCAGGAATTCTGGCCGGAGAATTGTAAATCACACTTGAAGGTGATGATTTCAGTTGCTTGTGATCTTGGCCGCTCCTCAGCTCCATAATTTACAAGCCTAATTTAGTTATGTCGATGAAGATGAAGATCGAGCTTCAGCTTCGTAAACTGTTTGATCATTTGATGATGATCATCAGCTTCCATGTAAACAGATCTTCAGGTATGATCATCACTAGTTAATCAATTAGCCCTAAAAGAAAGAAAAGAAGAGAGAATGATTCGAAATCTTTCATATTCTGAAAATGACGTTTTCTTTTTAAGGTGCTAAGCCCACCAACACATGATACTTAACTTTTAATTTCAGCCCTATCTCTCTACATGCGCAAGCAAGCTGCTCATCAATTAGTGGTTTTAATTATTGGAACTAATTTCAATCATAAAAATTAATGACAAGTAAGAAAATTATATCATGTAATCTTAGGTGAGTGGGGGAGAAATGGCAGTAAAAGATGTAAAACAATGGGGAGGAAGGAAGAAAAAAAAGTGTGTTTCCTGTCACCCAGCCATCCATCCAATCCCAACCCCAGCCCCAACAGCATGAAAGCCAACCTACCCATCTCTTCTTTCAAAAGGATGCTGCAGGTGGGGGAGAGTGCCTAAAACTAGTATTGACTAGGGATCTGATGATGATCAGACAGCACTTAACAAAGTATAGGGTTCAAGTTCGTAGTAATTAATTGTCTGCCTCCTAAAACAATTTGATTTGATCGAGTTGGGTCCGTGCTACCTAGCTGGGTACTGATTAATTACTACTACAAAATTGGTGTCGAGTAGCAAATATGAAAGCAAAAGTGAGAGAGAAAGAAAGAGAGAGAGGGAGAGAGTTTAGGGTTTGTAGATGACTGACTTGACGTTACATGAGCTTTCAGAATCCAGCCCGCCTGCTTGTTTTGGAATCTTCCGGCAAAACTTTGGAAGATTTTAATCTTACTTATGTTGCTGGTTAGCTACTGTGCTTCTTCAGATTTTGAGAATGAAGAGACCAAACCAAAAAAACAAAAAACAAAAAACCCAGTAGGAAAGGAACAGTTGAAACATAATTATTAAATATGGGTCTTCTTGCACTTTTACTAATGGGTAATTAGTTGGTGAGGTGAGAGAATGAGAGAACTGATTGGAGGAGAGAGAGACAAAGAGACGTAGAGTTGACAGACTTTTTCTAATCTTGTGGAAGGTAGCCATAGAACTAAAGTGTAAAAGAGTGCTGGTCCACTTTGAGACATTTTTTTCCCCTTTAGTTTTTTTTTTTGGGACCGTATCCGCAATATAATTGTATACGTTAGATTCACGAGATCGAATCGGTAAATAATTGCATATATCATCAGCTTCAAAATATCATTTATTATAAATACTATTTACTGCTCCAAATTTCTCATTCATCGTATATGACATTCAAAATGCATAAGCTTGTTGGCCGGCTGTACTTGTTTCTGTAATCTGACTAATGCCAGAGCCAGACATGAAATGACTTCAATGTCTTAATTTCTGTGTCTTTCATTACTGCTCATATAATACATGATGACACGACTCTACATCTCTAGCTAGCTAGTAGGTCAGCTACCCACTAGCTAGCAGGAACAAGAGTAATAATAGATTATGACAGTGAAAAAATCCATCGTCAATTCACATATGTCTAATCTATATACGTACTTGTCGGTATTGGACGGTGGTGATTGTGGTGCTAGCGGTTCACATTAGAAATATGTTTTTACGAGAATCTGAGATGATGAAGTCTTTGCCTTGTATAATACATATTTTACATATTCAACCGCGTTGGATCATGAAGTCAGGACCATATGATGGACCATTGATCTTCTAAATGCTGTACAGTTGTAGTCCAATACCCAGTTAACGGGTCATGTATTTGAACAGAAAAGTACTGTTATGAGTCTTTTGACCATCCAATCTTTCTCTCTTGCTTAGGGTTAGGGCTTAACCCTATTTTTGGCTAAAGCAGTAAGCTTTTCAACTTTGCCTATATGTCTCCTCTCGATCAACTATCAGGCTCTGTCAACTGCCTGCGCTAGCTACTGGGTTTTTGACCATTCAATCTAGCTCTAATTACTTCCCTCAAAATTAACAGTTTTAGCTAGAATTTCTTATTAATATAATAATACGAAATTAACGTATATAATTAAAGTAAATTAATTTATTATAAATATATTCTATAAAATAAAAAAAAAGTTTCAAATTATTTCATGATTTTGTGATTTAGTGATGGAAAATAAATAAAAATTAAATTCGAACAGAGTGATTAACTTGGCAACACTTTAAAGAAAGGAAAGGATCATCCCATTAGGTTATTTCTCATGTTGACCTTTTCTCTGATCTGTATATTATATAAGTTATCTTAGATCATGGGAACAATTTCCAAGTGATGGGTTGTTGATTAAAATAAGAGAATAAAGATCACATCGATGATTAGTTAATTAATTAAACCTAATTAGACGTGCTTCATCACATCTTATAGTAATAATAATAATCATAATAGTAGTAGTATATCTTCTTGATTCATGCATGCAGTGTTCGAATTCGTGAAGATTCCTGCAATGAGATGTAGCAAAAGCCCAGACACGTTGATCAAATTTGACCCCTCGGAACTTTCTTCTTTTGGTTCCTCTCTCTCATTATTTTTATACTTTTGGTCTGGTCGCCATTTTGACTCGTCTTTCTTTTTTGTTTTTTTCTTCTCTTTGCTTCTTCAAGTCAGATCGAGTTTAGCTTTCTTAATATTTAATATTTCTAAGATTGATTAGGTCTAATTCAATGTTGTTAAGCGGAATACCATCATTAACCAAACCATATTGACGAATACAATGTTTTTACTGGATAGATGAATCTCGGGTTGAGCTATCGGATCCGACCCGAACGAAATTTATAAACATAAAATTAAACAGTTAACATTCATGAATGTGTTTGAAAGGTTGAAAGTGTATCCATGGCTGGCTAACTTAGTAGATGTACAATAATAAAGTGATTAACAAAATGCCCGACATCTTTCTTTAACTGTTTTTAAGGAACATAATCGGACAGTCTACCGTTGCACATTGCACGCGCAGATAGCCGATCTCCAATACTCATTATTATGCATAACGGAGATTCAAACTGACGTTCGAGATGTTAATTGATTTTTGAACTATGAAAGAGAAGAAGAGAGAGTGGTGGAGACCACAGTCACAGGCAGGCTGCCTACCAACAAGGCATGCAGTATGGTCTGACAAGAAATTAACAAATTTTATTATTATTTTTATTTTTTATTTTTTTTTTAAAGAGAGAAATAAAAATAGACATGGAAATCTAGAAAAGGTTTAAGTTTTCGCTGGGCAGTCATGTCAGCAGCTGCATGCGCGTCTCTCCCTGATGCGACCGATTCTGCTTTCTTCCCCTCCGCACTTTGTTATGTAAAAGATTTTTTTTTTTTCCAAAAATTACAGATATTATCTATTAGGAAACGTTTACACGCCATATCGGGTTCAGAAGCCCAAGCAATTTGCGGATTGGGCCGTAAAGCCCGAGCATTTTTTCTTCGTTCGGCCCACAAAAAAGTACTGCATCCGTAGGTACTTAAGGGGCTGCTTTTATCGCTAGTCCGCATGCGAGTTGGGGTTCTTATATTGGCCCGACCTTTAATTACAATCATGGGCTATTTTTCAATCGGTCTTGAACTAGCGCATTGGCGGAGAGAGAGAAAAATAAGGGCCTTATATTAAAACGACACGTCGCGATATACATCAGTTGCTGAATTAAACATTACACTTCACTAATCAATCCTTGTAAACTATCGCCTAACAATGGCGGATTAGGCAAAATCCCTTTAGCTTCCATCAATCTCCACATATACCAAGAACCAACAGATCGATAAGGCATCCATTTCCGACAAATCTCCTCCATCTTCTCCGCCTTGGGCAATTCCTTCAACCCATACAATTTCTGAATACCTTTCCTCACCCCTAAATCACCGACCGGAAGGACATCCGGTTTATGCAGATTAAATATCATAAACATATGAACAGACCAAACACCGATCCCTTTAACCATAGTCAGCATTCTGATCAGCTCATTGTCGTCGTCCATCTCGAGGATCGACGAGTCGGATAAGATTCCGTCTCTGTATTTGGTTGCGAGGTCGTGGAGGTAGCTTGCTTTGCGGCCGGAAACCCCGATCTGTCGGAGCTGTACGGGGGAGAGAGCGAGGACGGTGTCGGGGAGGATGGAGGATTCGCCTCCGCATAGGGAGGTGAAGCGGTTGTAGATCGATTCGGCAGCTTTTGTGGCGAGGTTGATGAAGATGAGGGTTTGAATGTTTGAGGTTGAAGAGAATCGATCAGGACTTTCAGAAGCGGATCTGAGGTGTGTAGATGTTCTATAGCAGCGGAGATTTCGCCGCTCGAAGTTAATGGTTTTGCGGTGGCGGAGGCGGGAATGATAATAGTTGGGGATGGGGATAATAACGGTAGGGGTGATTTTGTAATTTTTCGGATTTTTTGGGATCGGAATGGGATTTGTGAGGAAGAAGATACGGAAAGTTGGGATTTTTCAGGCAGTAACCGGGACTGGGACCGGGTTTTCCTCGACATTGTGGCGGTTGACTTGAATAACCAGAGCGGTGGAGCAGTTTATGGAAGAGTTTATTAGATTTTAAGGCTCCACCCAATTTCTCAAATCAAATAAAACAGAATGCAATAGAAAAGCAACCCTCACGTCATCAGTGATGTGGCACCCTCCAAGTAGTCGGTAGCTTTTTTCTTTTATTTTCTTTAAATAGATTATTAATATCAGTTTTATACTATCAAAACCAGCCGAGCATGGCCTGTGTGTTATACAGGCCTAGCCTTTCCCAAGCCTGTAGGCCATACACGAGCTGTGCTTGGACTTAAAAGGGAGGCCCGCCACGACATTTATACTTATATCATAATTATGGACCTTGCTTGATAGTATTAGTAACATTTAATTTATTTATTTTTTGAATTTATTGTTTTAAAAATGTGAAATTGTGTTATAAATTATTAATAAAATAAAATAAATAAATGCTTTGAAACTCGTAGACCCCAAAAAATATATATATTTGTTTCCATGTTTTTTTTTTTTTTTGTTCGGCTGACCTAAAACAAGCTTTACACGGGCCGCCCGCGAGCCGAAACCATGCATGATTGATTGATATCGAACCTTATGTCCAATGACAATTGTGCAATGTTGTAGGATCAAGGATGTTGGATTGATTGATCATTTCATGATCGACCACTTGACTATAATGTTACAAAAAGGCTGATCCCTATTGATATAACCATTCTTGTATGATTGATTGTTACGTTGATCAGCCGATCCGAATATAACAAAGAAGAAAAATTAGATAGCCAGAATTAACATATTAGTGAAAAAATAAAACAAAGAATTTAGCTATTGATAACTAATGAAAAATTAAAAGTAGCTACAAAAAACTTCGACATATTTCAATAATCATTAAGATGAAAATAAAATCTGTGTTAGACTAAAAACCATGCATCTGTATCAATATGCTCGTGCAATCAGGCTGCCATGCTTTCACGTTAGAGTTAATAGGAGAGATTGATTAGGCAGTCAAAGTGGCCCACGTGAGAAGCTGGAACACTCTTCCAGATATTTCTCTTCTCCGATCACGAGGCCAGTTGTAGTAAGTGGTAGTAGTTATGAGAAGTCAACACATCATCAAACACTGTGTCCGAATCCATATAGATCACTGTCTCTCTTGTCTGTCGCTTCATTTATCATCCCGGCCCCTAAGGAAAATGAACTTCATTATTACCAAGTTTAATTTTATTTAACGGATTAATTACCTTAATTAACGTTTGATTTACGTAAGTCTTATGATAATTCTTTCATCATTAATGACGTTACTCAACTATTTTAAATAAGTGCATGATATAATGAAATAATCATCTTAATTATATCAGTTTTACCTTATCACTTTAATAATTCATATGTTTAAGATAGATATTTAGAATTAGATTCTTTAATTTGACGAGGAAGAGAGAGAGAGAGTCGAGTTTTTAAATAAAAGAACATAAAAAAAAGTGACAAAACGCACAGAGCTAATCATCAAGGCAGCACCTGTTCCTGTGAGTAATTGTCGGTGGATGTAAAAGAAGACATATATATATATATATACCGTATATACGTGGGTCAAATGATACAAACTTGGAAAAAACTAATCAAAAGGGAAGGTCAACAAATCAACAGTAGTATACTATATAAGAACTAAAGAGAGGGTTAAAAAAAGAAAAGAAGAGACTTCAGTCTCTTCAACAAGAAAAAAGAAACAAAAACAAACTCAGATCTCTGCAACAAAAACAGAATCACTGCAAGTTTGATCAAATCAATGGAAGAGGAGAAGAGAATCAGATGTGTCATGCTCCGAGATTGGTGAAACTGAAACTACGACAGGGTGACAAACAAGACGACTCTGCTTCCAAAATATGTTGCTTTTAAGCTAGCTATCAAAACTACGATGCTGCTTGGCCCAAGACGGCCAAACTGTCATTTCGACACATGCGATAATATTATTACACTATTTCTCCTATCTCCACGATACCAAAGTGTGTTTTAATTTAATGATCCACATTAGGTTTAATTAATCGTAAACTTTGAACATTCTTCTGGGCTTTTTGACTGGCAGTATTGAACGAGGATCAGCTTTTCTTATTAAAAAACTTACCGGATTTGCTTAATCAACAAGTTAATGAACTTATATCAACATCGGGAAGATAATCTAATGAACTCTGGATTAATAATATATATGAGGCGGCCGACGTGGCTCGTTGGATTTGGTGGGACAAGATCTTGTATAAGCCGCATAGAAAATAATTGTTCGGTAAAGCAAGACGCCACGTGGGCATTCTTGTATAATGACTTGCATGCATGCAATAACCTGCTCTTCCTCGCTCCCTTATTAACGTCGGACAGTCTAAACTATTAACGTATTAATAATGATAATCCGTTCGACCAGCCCGACCCACTCATGTCGGAATATTCATTAAATAATTTTTGAATCCGGTTTGTTCTAAGATGTGATTGATTTGTTACGTATTGCGCTATATAACTTGGCATGGGAGCATAATCAATATTTGTTTCGCTCGCTTTATATTTATAATAATATTTTAATTATTTATTTTGATTTAAATATTAGAAAAATAGTATGAAAAAATATAAAAAGGTTAAAATACAGTTGATTTATAAGTCATATTTAATTATTTTCCTTTTATATTTTTTTAACAGTTGCAACTTCCTCATCTTTCTTTTTTTCTAAATATTGATGAATGACGATGACATTTTACACATGATCTGAATATAAAATATGAATCTTAAATCTAGATACCGATATTCAATTTGAATATTTGAAATCTTAATCTGAAATGTAGAGATCAATATTTGATATGAATCTGAATCTAAAATATGTAGACCGATATACGATCTGTAATTCTCGGTCCATACCGAGTTTTCGAGTTCCTGAGATGTCAGTCTGAGATGTACAAATCGACATGTGAGATCTCGGTCTGAAACTACAAATTTGTAGTTCCTGATCCAAATTAAATACTCGGTCTGAAATCATATTGAGTTCCTGGTCATGACCGAGTTCTCAATAATGATTCTGTATTTTCTAGAGAACTCAGCCTGAACTGGGAACAAAATATTTTATATTATATTAGATATCGGTCTGGAAAGTAAAAAAAAAGTTTTCTATCTAGGAAGGAAAATGAATAACTCGGTCGAGGAAAGAAAATGAAGAATTCGGTCTGGAAAGTGAGATCGATCTGAAAGTGATTTCAACTTGTTGTATAAAAAAAAAAAATTCATTGTCAAATATTTTATGTATATTAATGTATAAATTTTTATATTAATATAAATTTAATTTAAATAATATTAATATAATACATATTTTAATTATTAAATTTATAAAAACAAATAAAATTTACATACAGAAATAAATTACCACCGTTTAATACAATTGAATCCGCTTTTGGATCGGCATATAATGACACAACAGCTAGTTTATCGGAAATGAGACAAACTAGACACGACCGAAGATGATTAAAACTAGGACAGGAAAATCTAGTGGAGTATCAATTGGCACTGGTTGGTCATGTCTCTGCATGCGTGACTTCCCGTTAACGTGACTGGGTTGATCAGTCAAGTCGCCAACCGATTTATTACAACGTAAACAAATAGGACTAGAAATTATATATATATATGTAATTTTTAAATGTTATTTAATTATTTACCATTTCCCATCTTTTTTTAACTTTTGTGCAATCTTGAAACCGAAGGAAGAACCTTAGAAGAGATTCAGTTGTCGGATCAGTTTTAGTACTTTTACTTTATTGATCAAAATGATTTGAGAATTTGATTCTAGACTTCACTGGGAAGTAACTAACGAATCAACGATCTGTGGAAGCAATATACAGTCCTAGTTCCTCGGCCTTATCATTCATCTATAGTAAGAGATCCAGTGGGGTTCTCAAGCTTCAAAAGCTAAGAAGTTTCGAGTTTAACGTACTTGACTTAGCTTTCTCCTTATCCCTCACGATCCACACAATAATTTTCCAAGTTATTGAATGAATATATAAAGATAACATAGTTGAGCTAGGAAACGAATTCAATTTTGTTGGGAAATTCTTTTATAAATATTCCGTAACAAATTTCCTAACGATTCGAATTTTTGTCCCAACATAATTTAACCAATTTCCTAATAAATTTAATTTTTAGAATTATCCGTAAGTTAACTTCGAACTTTGTTATGTCTGATATGAAGAAGTAGTACCCTTCTTAATTACAGGATTATAGTTAGTCAAGCGGTAAACCATATGAGCAAGCTAGCTAGTGAACGTTTAAGACATAAAGGTTTACGATGAACTGCACGAGGAAAAGCAAAAGAGATGATAGAAGCAAAAGCAAATCAATAAAATCTATATATGTATATATATATTATTAATCCCGTACGTTTCATCCCCATCGATATGCAAGCAAGATGGAGATCAAATTAAAAAGCAAAACAACAAAATAAAAAATTTAATCCAATGGAGATGGTATACATGTTTGATAAAAACCATCTCCAGCCTGCAGTCAGCATCATCTTCTTCGTAGTAATACTTACTCGCTATTGCTTATAAGAAAGTGCAAAAAGCCCAAAAAAAAAAAAAGAAAGAGTAAATAAATTAATGAAATAAAAAGAGAAAGAAAAAAGCTCCATCAGCAATGGAGGCCGTGATTTTGAATTCATTCCCTTGATAAAATCATGGACAAATGTTGAGACGCCATGAAAGTAAGTCGCCGCCATTGACGTCGTCTTCGATAAACCGGAACTCATTCGGCGAAAGGCATTGTAATTTCTGGCTGGCAGATTGTGAATATTGGTTATGATAACCATTACTAGGAAGCCATGAAGAATCTGATGAATATTGGTGACTAAACATGTACTGGCCGCCGCTCTGCTCCATTTCATGGTAATTAGTTCCCAAATTACCCTCGCCGCCATTTGTGGTGGTCGCGGCTGCCGCCGTTGCTCTCCTCTCTTCCTTCTTATATCGAATACCACACGCATTGCACAAAGACTGCATCAAGCATACACAATAGTATTAAATATCAACATTTTTCGTACTAATATAAAATAAATAAATAATTAATTAAAATTAGTATGTATACCTTAGGGCCTCTAGGACCATTTCTCCAGAGAGGGGTGGAGGTGGTGTCACAGTTGGCACAGCGGCGTGCGAGGAGTGGGTCCACGCCGCCGCTGCCTCCACGGCTAGCTGTACTACTTTTCGGTGAAGATTGATTATGGGATTGTTTCGGGTGCAACAAGTCCCAGCAGAATTTCGACACGCGGGAAGTTCCTGTCCCACGGCTTTGCTTTTGATCATTCTGATGATGATCGGTTGGTGTGGACGGCATGACGCGGGTGGAGGGCGTACCTAAAGATAGAGTGCAATCTACCTGAGAGGAATAGTGAGAAGAAGAAGACGACGTCGTAATGGGGTAGTAATCATATGGCTGGGGATGATGATTGGCGAAAAGCATGGTGAAGGAGTTGCTTTCGCTTTCAGACATCCCACACGAACAGTTAGCACTGCTGTTGCAATAATGCTGCTGCGGCATCATTTTCTAATATCGCAGCTAATCCTATGATCAGATTTCAGCCAAGTAGGTCAAATTTGATAAGATCTAACGGATGAGATTCGAGAAGCTGAACAATGTTGGTATAAGCTGAGAGAAGAAGGAAGAAGACAGTGATGTGAGAACTGAGTAGGAACTGGCAGTAGTTGTCATCTTGTATATATAAGGTTCAAGGTTGTAATAAGGAAATACCAGATATGCCCCTGGGGGTAAAGTGCCGCGGTGTCATGTACAAATTTTGATTACAGAGATGCTGATTGGGTAGTCAAAGAGGCCCACGTGACAAACGGGAACAGTCTCCCATGGATCTGTCTTCTCCGATCACGAGGCTTATTTTTTATTTTTTTTATTTTTTAGAGAGATGCACTTAATCCTGAGGTCTGTAAGACCCAATACATCAAGCACTGTGTCCGAATCCGTATAGATCTGCCTCTTTTTCCCTGTCACTACGGCATCTTCCAAGTAAAATGAGAAACTTATATGCACTGCCCCTTATTTTTTGCATTGTGCAGTATACATCGTTACATCGTTACATCGTGTCACCGTGTCACCGTGTCACGTATACATTAAATAAGATTTTATTTATCAAGTGTCCGAACACGAATCATTCTCATCCAAGAAACATTCCTCGTCATGTGTGTTACACGTGTTAAAGTTCCAAGAATAGTAATAATCATGGGCAAGATTTTCTCAACACATCGGAGACGAGGAATCGTGATAAGTAGTTTCAAGATTCTGATACTTTATTTCATGGGCCGGGGAGGAGAGAGAAGAAATGTCTGAGAGAGAGAGAGAGAGTAGGTAGAAGATAAATGTGGCACATTCACATATAGAGAGGGCAATGATGCAAATTAAAGCAGGCAAAGGCCTGTTAGTGAAATCGTAATCGGATGGAAAGAGAAAGAGAAGAGAGGAGAAGAGAGGAGAGGAGAGGAGAAGAGAAGAGAAGAAGGGGATAGAATTGGGTCAAAGATACTAACACAGAAAAATGAGATGGAAAGAGAAAGAGAAAGAGAAGAAGAGAAGAGAAGAGAAGAAGGGGATAGAATTGGGTCAAAGATACTAACACAGAAAAAAGAGAAAGGTCAAAAAAAATAAAATATTCATCAGGAGAAAAAAAAAACAAAAAGTAAGAAAAATACTGCACCTCATGATGGCCAACCCCGAGACAAACTCGTCTGAAACACCGGCCCCATTTTGATCAAAAGATTCAAAGAGTACTACTACCCACCAAAATCTAGTGAGAGTGAGAGAGAGTAGTGAGGAAATCTAGAGAGAGAAAGGTACAAAAGAATTGAAGAGAATCAGATCGTCTGGAGATTGGTGAAACTACAGGTCGACAAACAAGACGACCACCCTTTCCAAAAGATGCCTCTCTCTCCCTCCTTCTCTCTTAACGATTAGCCCAAGGCACAAAATTTCCATTCTACACATGCATCATGCATTATTTTTTTTTCTCATATCCCTACGCAAGCAAGAAAAATTATTAATTATAAAAATAATTATTTTTACATTCTTCGATCTCGTTTTTTATTTGTTTTTTCTTCACGCCAGCTTTTTTAATGAAGCGAGGTAGACGTGCCTGGCGTTAATGATCAACGATGATTCTCTTCAATGAATTTCTGAGATTTACTTATAATTACTACTATCAGAATCGATCCACCCTTCCTACAAAGCAAAGTACAAGAAACAAGATGCATGTAATGATGAAAACCTGGCCAATCATGATGATCAATGTGGCTCGTTGGATTTTTTGGGACCCACAACGAGACAAGATAGTTTCAGATTCACTTTTCTAATGCAGTTTTAGATGATGAGTCTTCGAGAAGATCTAGTCAATCTTTATCATGAGCCGCATAATAATATATTAATAATAATTATATAAATATAATAAGTATAATTATTATCCTGTAGTATAAAATCAAGTCGCTACGTGGAAACCTGTACTTGCATGCATGCAAGCCAATTAATCAAAACGAATAAATTTAATACGTAATTATTAATTAATTCTTACTAAGTAAGAACAAGCTTTGGGAAACTTAAAAACTAATTGTACATTCCTCAAAAGCAACAAGCTACAACTGGAATGTCTGTCTTCTCTCTCTCTCTCTCTCTCTCTCTCTCTATCAAATAGTTTTGTTCGTGGATGGCTTGGTATTGGTCTAGCGATCTTGTTGTTGACTGGATCTTCTTTTGCCGTGCAGTCTCAAAGTTATTTAGGACTCTACTATTTTTAAGTGAGATAGACAAAAAGGAAAAGTGATCAATAGCTGCTACTACAACTATACAAGCAATCTCCTGGCCCTGTGGACCTACCACCTATACACACATACCATGAAATAAACTATTAGCATCGGGTTTTTCCATAGTTTTTCTTTTTTTTTTTTTTTTTTTTAAGATGAGATATACATTTTTCTAAATGGTAATATTTAAATATATTATTAATTAAATTAATAGTATTAGTAAATATATAATTTCTTAGAGTCATCTATTATTATCCATTAGAGTATATTTGGTTTTAAAAAAAAGATTACATTAATATAAATAAATGATGATAATGAAAATTTAAAATAATCAGTTAGAATAATTAGATTTTGATTCCATGTATGTATCGATTCATTAGTGTTATCAATTCAATTATCATTCATCCATGTATACATGGAGAGAGAAAAAAGATAAAACTTCATAGAACTACTAAGCTAACCAAGTGGACCAGTACTACATAGTAAAGGAAGTGTGTCTGGGAAAGTAGCGCAAGTTCTTTTTGTCAGTGTGATGGAATCTGAAAATCTAATAGACAAGTCTGTAACTTCTCTTTGTCTCCTCTAAGGGCAGTAAGTGCTAGCTAGCAGGCATTGTAGAAAGAAACTAAGTTTAAACGATGACGTACTAGTGAATCGAAACTTTGTAAGGTCGAAGAAGTGCATTTGAAATGAGAAATCATGATGTGTGCTCTCTAAAGAAGTGTATAACTAGTCGGCAGGGTTCCTATAGCTAAGCTACCTAAGTTAACGTTACCAAAGCCATGCGTTGAATGTCTTTTTTGAACCCTTCTTTTTTGGCTGCTCTTGTTGATAATCAAAGCAAAATATATAGATTCTTCTAATTATCTTTGCTTGCATTCTCTTATACGTCCTGCATTGATCTGTCCCTCCTTTTTACGTCCCCGATGAAATAAAGTGTTCATGCATGCAGCAAGTGTTCATAACTAATCTACTATATATCTCCTTAATATATAGATATATTTTTTAAAAAAATTTTAAAATTATATTGAGTGGTGGAACCAAGAATCAAAATCGATTGGGACATAATTTTAATCGACAACTAAAATATATATAATAAAGTTATAAAAATAATTGGAGGAGTATTAAAAATTTCATAACAAATAACTAAAATATATATCAAATGTCTAATATTATGGGTTAATTTCGAATGGCCTTGAGGTATAAAGACCTAGTTTTTTTTTTTTTTTTTTTTTTTTTTTTGAGCCGATGGGTTATCATCCGAAATCATATTAAAAAATTTTAAAAAGTTAAAATCTCGATCATCTTCTTCATCTCCATTTCTACATTCTCAAGCTTTTTTTTCATGGCTTTCAAGACAAAAACACATATCTAATCTTTTTTTTTTCTCTGTCTAAACCAGTTAGTGTGGTCGCACTGGTTTAGTTCCCCCATTGATTATATTTTCGTTACACTTGATTAATTTTAACTATATATATCAGTTTCATATTATCGTATCATATATTATATCAATAATTTGTGTGGTTGAAATTGATCAATTAGTATAAACTTAGAATTTAATCTCAAAATCATTTGAAAATGAGCAATTTCTCTTATATATTAGGTTATTAAGATATCTATTTCAGATGTGTGAGTGATATAGAACACTCGTGATTATTAATCTAATCACATATAGAACTTAATTATGATATCATGTATAAATTGAAGATTCAATCTAAAAAACAATTGACAATAGGATGAGAAACACATTTATCTTACACATTAGATTCCCAAGATTTATCTCTTACTTAAAAAATTCCCCATCCTTATTTGTCTAATAGTTGGATTGAGCTTAACCTTTTTAATGGGCCTATGCATGGGCTTAGGTTCTGAATTCTTAACTCGTTCCAGTCCATGGTTAAGGTGAGGTACTTGCTACCGTCAAGGAGTCCATTTAATTTGGTGTGGGCCCTGAGTCCATTTTAGCTTCAGAAACCCAACCCACAGATCCTGATAATTTTTTTTATCAATGAAAATTGTAGCCCGGACTTGGGCTGTTTTTTCATTAAACCCCTTGGCCGTTACTGGTTAGCACTACTGTCTCTCCCGCACCCGCCACCGTTCATCTCTTAAACCCTGAGAATCATCTCTTGCCGGTAGTCTAAGGATTCCGGCGATGGATTATGATACTCTGGCCGAATCTAAGGAGCTGAAGGTGAGAGAACTCTTGAAGGAGGTCCAAGTAGGCTACTCACCTGCATTCACTAAGCTGGTCGACGACACAGTTTGGGCTATCAAAAAGGTTCCCGACGATTTGGAGGTTAGTAGCTTGTTCTTGCATCACTTCTGTTTATATGTTCTTGTTTGTTGTTATAGACATTGGTATAGACAAGGTTGAATTTAAGTTAAAGAAGCCAAAATCAATCGCAATCGGCGGGAGTTATGCCATCCAGGCCATTGCAATACTTGATGTAAATGTGGACCTCTCTGTTCGCTTACCAAAGGTAAGCTATCTTCTGATAGGTGTTTGAGTTCTTGGGTTATAAATGGGGAAGAAAAGTTAAGACTATAACTTTAGATTATTACTTATTCGATCCTGTTCCTTTGTGGCAGGAATGTTTCCATGAATCATCGTTACCATGGCAAACGATTTCTATACCTGTGCATAATCAAAAAGTATTTGAAGTCTTCTTCTATGATTAAAAAGGTCGAATGGTCCACACTACAGAATGAGCCCAGGAAACCTGTATATCTATATATATATATACATACATATATGGTATATTGGGAATTTGGATTGGGGCATCCAAACTTTATAATTGTGATTGAATCCTAATCATTACATTTTTTATATATCATCTAAGTGATTTTTGTGAAAAGTTTTAAGATAAATAAATAATTTAATTTTATAGATTAAATGACGTGTCATAATATCAACCATTGATCTGGATTACTATTGGCCCGTACGAGAGAAATCCGTACACTCTGCATATGGAATCACATCAGAAGCAGAACCCGCGGGGCCAGTTTTAGTTACTGATCTAGTTATAAAAGGTGGGAGGGAGAAAGGATAAGATCTGGGGCGAAGCAGAAAGATCAATGGGGCTTCTCAGTATAATTCGGAAAATCAAGCGGAAGGAGAAAGAAATGCGCATTCTTATGGTGTATGTATATATAATCCCTACAATAGTAGATTAGCTTCTCTCTCTCTGCTCTGGCTATATTATTAAGTTTGAAATCAACAAAATTCGTTGATTGTTGTGCAGTGGGCTTGATAATTCAGGAAAAACTACGATCGTTCTGAAAATTAATGGCGAGGATACGAGCGTTATCAGTCCCACACTCGGCTTCAACATCAAAACCATCACCTACCAAAAGTAAGTTCACGATTCTGCAAGCAAGCAACGCATCGTTTTCAAGTTGACAATTCGTCGAACAGTTAGTAGGCATTTTCATATCACAAGTTTCCTTCTCCCCCCCCCCCCCCCCCCCCCCTTTTCCAAACCACTCTCTGCTTTCGTCGTTTGATTTTTTACTTGTTTGACAGGTATGCCCTGAATATATGGGATGTTGGGGGCCAGAAGACGATAAGATCTTATTGGAGGAATTATTTCGAGCAAACTGATGGTTTAGTTTGGGTAGTGGACAGTTCTGATCTTAGAAGGTTGGACGATTGCAAAATGGAATTAGATAATCTCTTGAAACAAGAGGTCTGTACAAGCAGCTGTTTTGAATTTTTACCTATACCCACTTCTTGCATCATGTTCTTCCTCTGTTTAGTCTTTCCAATCATACCCACTATACAATAATATTGCCCTGTAATAGATGTCATTTACGGTTCTAATTCCGTTTTATCTGTCTCGAGTATATATGAGTTATAAAGTATGAACTTGCAAGAACCGGAGGTGTAAGTATATAGTTTGATTCAAATGTTTGAATTCTAGTTGAAGCTGAAAGAAAAACACTAGAAAATAAAGAATATTTTATCTGAGATTGTGCTGTGTTTTGTTTTGTTTTTTTTTCTCTGGTTGAAACATTGATTACAAAGAAATATGTTGAATTTGATTGTTCCTGTGACAGAGGCTTTCAGGAGCATCCTTACTTATTCTTGCAAATAAGCAGGACATAAAGGGTGCCCTTACACCAGAGGAAATTGCTAAGGTAAGAATTAGATACTAGTTTGTTTGTTATGCCGAAAATTTTGGAAAAGAACTATAATCTCCCCCTTTCTATCTGTGTTGATTGAGCTAGAAGCCCATTGCTGTTTTATTGCTTGGCCAAAATGGAGGTTGAATGAAGTTTTTACTTTAATTTTATTTCTCCATTGGTTATGTATTGCAGATATTGAACTTGGAATCCATGGATAATTCCCGGCACTGGAAAATTGTTGGCTGCAGCGCTTTTACCGGCCAGGGCTTACTCGAGGGATTCGATTGGTTGGTCCAGGATATAGCCTCTCGCATTTATGTGCTTGATTAATTTCCCTTCCCTAAGCCTTTTATGTACTTTTTGTTTTTTACATGGCTGAACATCAGAAAAGAGAGAAAAAAAATGTAGTAGAAAAATGTCAATTTGGGCTGTTTCTAGCAAGTTAGGTTTGTGCGAGACAATAATCATATTATGTACCTTTTTGCAGAGATTGTATCTGTAATTCTTCATTTTGGTTTATTCTAACAAATTGCTTTTATCATAAATATCAATGTCTCAGAACTGAGCAAAAGATTTTAAGGTTGAAAAGAACAGAGTTCACTGTGCTGCAAAAAGGTCAAACACCAATCGCAACCCCAAAACAAAGGAAATGGCTAAAAAAACATTACCAGAACAAATTTATTTGGACTTCTTTCCTTGTTTCTTCTTAATAACCTCATCGATGTACATAATGCCCTTGCCTTTGTACACTTCTGGTGGCTTACAACTACGAACAGCAGCAGCAAACTGATGTACTCTTTGCTTGTCGATACCGGTGCAGCAGACAACGTTGTTTTTGAAGCAGAACACCCTAACAGCAGGAGGAACTGTCATTTCAACCTCGTGGCTGTATCCCAGTTTGAGATACAAAAGGCGGCCCGCTGCTTCTGCTCTCGCTTTGTACCCTACTCCCACTATCTTGAGAAAGCGGAAGAATTTAGCTTCCATTCTAAAACCGAAAAAGCTAAAATCGAGAATAGCCTGTCATGAAAAAAATACAAATAAACCATAAAAAAGGACTTCGGCTTCCATTCATTGAATTCCTCATACAATTCAGAGTACAAACAGGCACAGATTCTATGGTTTCCATATAAATAAATTTTGGCAAGTGATTTCAGACAACGCTGCGAAAAAGGGCTCCAGTGTACATTATTCTTTACCACATCGAATCGAGATATCGACCAATCAGATATAAAACAACCTAAAAATCTATAAACGAGCTATAATATTTACTTATAATTTTGATATTTTGATATTTTGATATTTTGATATGTTGATAAGACTAACTGGTGTTCTATTAAAGCAACAAAGGCTTTAGTTTTGCACCCAGATTTTACTTTGTTCAATACTGATTCTAAACTGTAAGTAAGAATGAAAACTTACACTCACAGAACTAACCCTTTAAGGCAATATCTCAAACAGATGGTGTGCAATAGATGGTCGATTCGTAGTCAAGACAAAAGAAAATCGCATTCAAGCATAGAACGAAAGTGATTGTGCGAGAATTGCAAGAAAAAAGAGAACAGAATATGAAACAAAAAGAGATTAGTGAAGGGGTTGAGGAAATGAGGAAAAAAAAAAAAACTGGGCATACAAACAGAGGAAGATAATCCAAAGAGAAAAAGAAATGAAATTTAGGGCTTACGACGAAATAGAAATTCAGAGAGATACAGCCTGTGCGCAGATAAGAAAATGGTGCTCTGCGACTGCGTGAAGGAGGCGAATCGAAGCTCGCCGTCGGATAAGCTGACCTTGCTTGGATTAGCTTGTTCCGAACCCGGACCGGGATTAGTCAGTCCTTAATTCTTGTTCGTCGTCGTGTAAGGCATTGAGACAGCGAAACTTTGGGCTGCGTTTGTAGGCCCGAAAATGAGCTCTATTACACTTGGGCCTACTTACATTCTTCGAAATAACGGCGCGGTTGGCAAGCAAGCCCGTGCCCACAGTGGGCTTGGGCTCGCGTAATTATTACCATGAAACGATGAATCGACTATCATGTCCATCAGTTATCTGATGCATGGGTGTAATCATTCTTCACTTGAGCTTTAGATCCCTTAACCTATACACACTCATGTAACATATTATCATGTTTGAAACAGGAAAAAAAAAAAACGAAAGAAAATGATGGGCGTTATTAACCTCTGCTCTTCGGAATGTAGGGAAGTAGTAGTAGAAGAAGAGGTAGTGGTTCCATCTGTGGCTGGAACTGGGGCTGGAAGGGGAACGTTGTTGCCTCTAAAGAGGTCAGATTCAATGAGGTGGATGTCTTGTAGGAGGATGTGATAATGTCTCTCCACCTCCTCTCTGGTCGTACCCCCTACAAACCTGGCTACGTTTTCCCACCGCTCGAGATTATGGATGTGATTATGGATCTTCTACTTTCCCCTACGTCCAAGGTTCTGAACAAGTGGTTTGAGGTTGTAAAAGTTAGCTGCTTGAAGTCAGGATTTTGACCTTTTGTGTCTTATGATTGTAACTCTGACCTCATTAGTTGACTTTTGTTTTATACAGTCGGATGTACAGAAGGGAACACTTGCAGGAGACGCCACCATTGGAAGTATGGTGAGCTTCTTCATCTTAATGTTTTCTCAGCTCATATTCTATTTTTTTTTTCTCTGTTATTGTTTCTCAGACAAGTATCCATACATCTGGGAGCGGATATGTGCTATTACAGCATGTCAATAATGATAATCAATCAAGGTTTTGCTGATTGATGGGACAAAGGTGCATTCTTGGAATGGATTTCCGTCGAAAACCTTTCATGGAGATGACAATTTCTTCTTCACTGGATAAGACTATATCTCCACCTGGTATAGAAAATAATAGACTCCATACTTCGATAGTTGGCCCCACATACTATATGGCTTGTTATTATCTTTTTCAGGGAAGCATGTAGTCAGCTTATTTACTCAATATACACCATACAGGGCAGTAGATGGTAGCTGGGAAGGCGATAAGTACAGAGTAAGTTGCAACTGTTTCCTGGTTATTTCTATGTCGGGATTTGTCCATATTCGTTATAATTAACATAACTGTATGTCCGTTTAAAGGAACTACAGAGATGTTTCAATTTGATTGACGAATATGCTCCCGGCTTCACCGCATCAGTCATTGGTTACGACATGCTAACTCCACCAGATCTCGAAAGGGAGTTCGGATTGACAGGTAATGTCTCATGTTCTTTTTTTTTCAGTGTGGGAATTTTGTTACTTGAATCTAGAATATATGTGACAGGGAGGAACATTTTTCACGGTGCCGTGGGTTTTGATTCACTGTTTTTGGATGCGGCCGGTTAAACGATGGTAGTAAATCCCGGATGCATTTTTGATCGATTGATTTCAACCGCAGTGATCGATTGGCTAAAAAGATGTTTGGTTTGTTGTTACAAAAACACAGGTCTGATCATAGGACGCCAATCAAAGGGCTGTACATGTGTGGTAGCGGATCGCATCATGGCAGTGGTGTAATGGGGTCCCCGGGCCGTAATGCTGCAAATAAGATCTTAGCAAGCGATCTCGTTGATTAAAAACCTGTCTTCTCTACTCTTCTTCTTAAGATCAACTGGACTTGCTGTAAATGAATAAACCTTGAACCGTCTTTTATGAAATGGAAATGGTGTATATATATATATATCAGATCATATCATGTCTATATATATGGTAGCCGAAACGCCATGTCGTGTAGTTTTCAATTTTCATTAAACGATACGTCGGCATTCATCTCTGATAACTGTAAAGATTCGCTTTGAAGAGCCAAAAATCTCGATTAAGACAAATGAACTTTATATATAGAGAGAGAAGTCTTCAGTGCTCACATGATCATACTTCCACTCACTTTTTTCCGATCGATCCAGAGAAGGAAAGAGAATCACACACTCCGATGTGGCGAAGGAGCTTCAGCAGTGGCAGAGCCGGTGCTACGGCGTCGCTGAAGGACAAGAAATGGGACGCGATTGTGATAGGCGCCGGCCATAACGGTCTAACAGCTGCCGCTTACCTTGCTCGCTCTGGACTCTCCGTCGCAGTACTAGAGCGGCGTCACCTGATTGGAGGAGCTTCCGTTACTGAAGAACTCGTCCCTGGCTTCAAGTTCTCGCGCTGTAGCTACCTCCAGAGCCTTCTCCGACCGTCCGTCATCAAGTCAGTTCTGTATTTTTCATCTTCGTAGCTAATGTGTTCGATTTTTCCTCCATTTCTTTTCGTTAAGTCCAGCTTCGTACCTTCTTTTGAAGGGAATTAGAGTTAGGAAGGCATGGATTAAAGTTGTTGAAGAGGAATCCATCTTCGTTCACGCCTTGTTTGGATGGACGGTATCTTCTTCTAGGGCCTGATAAGGACCTTAATTATTCCGAAATTTCAAAGTTCTCTAAAAGAGACGCAGACGCTTATCCCAGGTGATGTTTGCCTTTCTTCTTTGGTTCGTTAGTAACCCAGTGTAATCTTGTTCTGAAACATTTTAGGAGCTGACATTTTGTTTTCTTATAAATCAATTTACATTGTGGATTTGACGACTGGTTATTGGTTTAAGATTATTACTATTACAGATACGAGAGTCAGCTAGAGAACTTCTGTAAATTCATGGATCCACTTTTGGATTCACCTACTCCGGAAACGCTGCAAGGAGTCTCATCTTTTAACGACCGGTTTAGGGATAAGTTGCAAAAATCCGTTTTCTGGGCACATTGTCTGAGGAGGGCACTCTCTATGGGCCAGGAAGATATGGTGTAAGAGCTCTATCACTCACCGTAGTTGGAGACATGCATCTTCTTATTGGTCTGTACTTTGAAATTCAAACGTCGTGAAAAATGAGATCTTTTCTCATCAAGCCCTTTCTTTTATTGTAGCTTCGGTAATTACTCGTGGACTGTAGTAGTGTCCTCCTATAATATGTTCTTTTGTTTATTGTGACAGGAACTTTATGGACCTTCTATTGTCTCCATCGTCAAAGGTTCTGAATAATTGGTTTGAGGTTGTCATCTATCTTCTTATCACTTCAATTCTCCGGGGTTTTTTTGGGTCAAATATTTCATGGTTGATTTATGGGTAATCATTTCATTTCATTTCCCGGTCTAGTTGAATCCGATTTTCACAACAATTAATTGTCTATTATAGATATTCTTAGTTAAAACCATTAGGTTCGATATCTCATTTTGTTGTCTGTTCTTGACATCGATATGCAGACAGACGTCCTGAAGGCAACACTAGCAACAGATGCTGTCATAGGGACTACGGTAAGGAGTCGTGCATGTTAAGTTGATCAAGTTTCGCTTCTTGGCTAACCTGATTCTCAAAGCATGAACACCCCCTGAATCTGATTCAGTGTTGCCATTTTGCTCTTTTTAGCATTAACAGCTTAATCTTGATTCATAGGGAAGTGTGCATACACCTGGAAGTGGATACGTACTACTTCATCATGTAATGGGGGAAACTGATGGTGATCGTGGTATTTGGTCGTATGTATAAATAAACTGCACACAGATGCTTCTTTTTCTTGTTAATTTTTTATACTTATTCCATAAATCTACCATCTTTAAGTTTCAGAACGATGTGTATCATTGAATCTAAGTTTCTTGCAGATATGTTGAAGGCGGGATGGGCTCTGTATCAAAGGCCATTGCCAATGCTGCTCAGGAAGCTGGGGCTTATATTGCTACAAATGCAGAGGTATTTGTGTAGTTCCCTCTTATGAATCACCAGCACAGGTAGTGATCGAATCATACCTCATTCAATACTTACCTACATTCATATCCTTTATTTTATTCAGTTATTTCCTCGGTCTTTTTTGCAGTCTTCTCTTGCTTCATCTGATTTTGCTTTTACTGGCTAGGTGTCTGAATTGATGATTGAGGATGGGGATACAGTAAAAGGGGTCAGTTAACTATAGGATCACTTCCACCTCGTTTGTATTCATGCCTCTGTCGGGTACTCAGAATTTGCTATCTTGGATGAACTGATATAGGTGCTTCTTGCTGATGGGACACCGGTACAATCATCAACAGTTCTATCAAATGCAACCCCTTATAAAACGTTCATGGTAAGAAAAAGATTCTTTTTTTTTTCTCTACCTATATTATACAACTTTACGATTGGAACATGAAAAGGTATGATATTAGTTATAATTGTATTTTGTGGCCTCATGAACACAGGAACTGGTACCTGGAAATGTTCTTCCAGAGGAGTTCATTCGTGCTATTAAGTATGCTGATTACAGCTCTGTAAGATTTTCATTTTTCTTTTTCCTTATTACAGTGTAGTTTCAGGTTCTGAAATCAAGTGAAGTTTACCTAGTTTTTTGTGGCTGTAATACACTAAAAAACAGGGAACTACTAAAATCAACTTAGCTGTCGATAATTTACCAAAATTTCTATGCTGCAAATCAAGCCCGTCTGAAGGGGGACCTCAGCATGTAGGTACCATCCATATTGGTTCTGAAAGGTAACTGTGGCTGTTGATTATTACGATTAACTCGTTAATCAGTTGATTCTGGACCTATCAATGTCTCTCTCTCTCTATAAATGCATCTACTTCTCTATCCCTGTTATCTTTTCTGGCTCTCATTCAGTATGGAGGAGATTGATCTAGCCTGCCAAGATGCTGTCAATGGTGTACCTTCAAGGAGGCCAATCATTGAGATGACGATTCCTTCTGTACTAGACAAAACCATATCCCCACCAGGTACCACAAAACTAGCCTTTTTAGATAACTCTGATAATCTACGAGAAGGAAAAAACAAATCTACTCACATATTAGTAACGGATTCATTCCTTCTTGTAGGGAAGCATGTGATAAACCTATTCATTCAATACACCCCGTATAAGCTGTCTGATTGTTCCTGGGAAGATCCTGCTTACAGAGTGAGTTTAGATAGCATATAAGCATGTCCTGCTTATAGTCTAAATCTCTTGATTATCAACTCCTGATTTTTGGCAGGAATCATTTGCCAAGAGATGCTTTGCCTTGATTGACGAATATGCCCCTGGCTTCAGCTCATCGATCATCGACTATGACATGTTAACTCCACCAGACCTGGAGAGGGAAATTGGTCTGACAGGTAGAAACAGATTCACAATCTCTCCACACTGGTTGGGTTTCAAGAATAGTTTGTCACTAAGATTCATTTGACATGTTTGAAGAACTATATTAATCGCTTTACTAACAATATTCTTGCATTTACATATTGACAGGAGGAAACATCTTTCATGGCGCTATGGGTTTGGATTCTCTCTTCCTTATGCGCCCTGTCAAAGGATGGTAATGCAAACACCACTTGAAACATTTTTCTTTCATTATTGTTTTGGATCAAATAACAGTTATTTTTCTGTTATTTTTGGGAGACAGGTCAGGTTATAGAACTCCACTCCAAGGGCTTTACATGTGTGGGGCTGGAACTCATCCCGGCGGTGGTGTTATGGGTGCCCCTGGCCGTAATGCCGCTCGATTAGTTCTACAAGACGTGAAAAGACCAACTTGACCTGTGTTATGTAACATTCGGTTTGCAGAGTTTCTGTATTACTAGCAGCATCACATACATTGAGAAAAATGTTGGTTAAATTATCAAGTACCTGCAATCTTGTCATTTATTCATACACACCAACTACTTGACGTAACAAGGAGCATTTGTAATATGGAAATTGCTATGAGTTTGAAAAGTCACTCTCTTTGGTAACATCCGACAACTTCTGTGTGCCAATTTGAATCGATTTCTTCTACTACATGCCTCCTTAACACTTCAAAACGGCTCGAGATAGAATGTCGGAACGGAGAGCTCTCCAAGCATTCGATGCTGAAATGTCTTGATGTCTTCTCAGCCGTAATGAAAAACTATCTATCACCTCCGCCAACTGGAAACAGATTTCGGGACAAGATTTATAGCATTCGAGGCAGCTTCTAACCTGAATTTCCAGAATTTGTAGAGAATCACTTGAGCATTACACACGAACACAGCCAAAATCTTTCAAACATACCCAGAAAATTGAGAAAAATAAAGGGGGAGAGAGAAAGCACTTGGATATTTCTTCAACAGCCTTCATAACTTCAGTAGAATTTGTTTCGAGTACTTGCCCGCCAAAAATGATTTCATCCAAAATCGTATGCATCTACAAGATACAATTAGAAGCTCAGTTTCAAACTTTAGATTTCCAGAACACCAAAAGGACGAGATATATCTAACCTTGTTGTAATTGAATACAATGTCAAGCTCGCAAACATTTCTGAAGCACTTATCCAATGTTTCTACAAAAACTGAAGCAGAAAGAGAGATTTAAATTCAGTGAATTTAAAGTAATTTGCCTAAAACTCAACGAAAGAGATTAAAAGTAAGTGAAGTTTAGTACCTTGTATCAGATCTAGCATGGCGAGCTCATTCTCACTACTGTCGAACACAAACACAAAATAAAGAGTTGCGTAGTGCTTGTATACAAGACGACAATCCTGCACCAGAAAAGAGTGATGAATATCCATAGCTAGCTTACAATTGATGGGGAAAAAAAAATGGCGAAGAAAAAGAAAAGAAAAAAAATACCGGACCGAAGATTGACTCCGCCTTCAAGAAATTGCTCACATTCTCAGCTCTACTGCACAAGACTGTGATCAAAATTAAAAATCAGAATCAAAAGAAAAAGAAAAAATGAAATAGAAGTACGGTGAAGAAAAATCCGAGCTCCTAAGCTCGAATTTGGCGATGATCGAGTTTTCGATGGTTTGATCAGGAAGATTTTTCATAACAAGTAAAATTCCAGAAAAATGAGAGAGAGAGAACCTCCATAGACACTGCGTATGAGCTCCTGCTGCTTCTCCACGGGCTAATTACAAGGATTGGCATCAAACAGATTGAAAAGAAGTAAGAGGAAGGAAAGACTAAAGGAAAATCAGAGAGAGAGAGAGAGAGAGAACCTGATGATCATAAAACTTAGCAAGGCGAGGCTTTCCCTGCGTGCTCAACACCATCACCGCGCGAATCATGATCTCTCAATGACTTTCCGCCGACGATCTCTGTTCTGGTTAATCAAACTTATACCACTTTTCCGATCCAGTCCATTCCGGTTGGCCGATTAACATTTCCTGATCGCCATAAGATTAAGAGGTCGGTCTGGGCCATCATCTGTGGACATAAGGGCCCAAATAGTACGTCAAATCTGGGCCTTTAGATAGTCCAGCGTAGTACAATTAGTCGGTGCGGGTCAATTAGCTTCTCCAAATCATGCAGCGTAACTGTTATCATTTCCTCATGGATTGAATGCATTTTTCTTACAGAGAAGAAAGAAGAATCAATCATACATTAATCATCTCAAAAAAGGAAAGAACAGAACAGCATGATTTAAAAAGGCTCCTCAAGATTTGGAACATTATTAACTTGGAACAGAACAACATGATTTCCAGTTCCAATTATCAAATTTAACATCCATCCACCCATTCAGATACTGATACTGATAGTCTGATTATGAGACATATAATAGTTTTCTTACAAACTGTTCACGGAATTTGCGGGACTTGGCTTCAGCTAGCCGATGCCATAACGGCTATAGGCTCTGGTGACAATTCTGCTTCAATATGAGAATTCATATTAGTGATTTCATTCTCTTCAGGTTCCCAAAACTCCACGATTTTAACTTAGTTTAATTCTCGAGAAGCTCTCGTGGTTATACTCAAGAGTGGCTTTACCTCCAAAAAACGCTCGGAAGATACTTTCCCTGTTTCCCCTTCATGTGCTACATCACGCTACATTATGTATGCAGCTGGATCTTAGCAACTTATTTTACCCAACGGATATCTTTCGGCTTGTAAGCAGGCCTCCATTTGAGTGAATCTTGAAGCATCTTCTTAGCCTTGTCAACATTCCAATTTCTAGCAACTAAGTATCTTCTCAAGCATCCATCACTACAATACTTCAAATTCCGTCCTGATTGCGGTCCCATCGCAGCCCTTAGCTCGTTGGATCTTTTTGTTTTTCTTAACATAGATCGGTGCGGATACAGAATTGAGAATCAAGCAAGCTTATTATAGTAAGTATGAGGATAAACTAAATTTTAATGTTACCTTCTCATCTTGATTTTTGAAGAATGATCATCCTCCTCATGATTCTGAGAACGCCTTCTAAGAAGATACATGTTGGATATTGCCCAATCGAGTTCTAAACTACAGCCTACATACATAAAGAGAAGTTTTGAATGAGACGATTCTCAGAATCACAAGAAAAATGGGAAATCTTAGGAATCATCGACATGGGTATTTGTCACAGACAATTACAGAAAATTACAAGATATGGATATCAGATTGTGAAAGTCAATTGTATTTTCAACTGGCCGGAAGCCAAATCAGAAAACTGCAGAGTAGAGACGTACCAGAAACGGAAAGCTGAAGAAGAAGAAGAAAAGAAGAATAACAGCAGAAGAGGGGAAAAAAAAAAAAAAACTTGAGACCAAGAAGGTTTTCACGATGAAAGCGGCATTTGATGTTCTCCTACCAAACAGGAGTCGGCATGTTATGATTAGTGAGAAATATGCAAGCAAGATAGTGAGTTTAAACAAATTGACCAACTAAGAGAATCAAGAACATCGATCAGTAATCACGAGACTGAGCATGCCACGTATTACGATTCATGTAAGAAATTCTCGTAATTTAGTGAGATGGGATATGTAATCAAAATGCAGGTTATTTAATAGGAGAAAGATGAGACTGGCTGTTGAACTTATTAAGCTGATGTTAAGACTATGACTAACACTTAAAGCTTTTGTATGGTGTAGTATAAGTGCTAACCAGTAAGACTTTAAACACCTATCTGATGAAAAGAGATTAATAAATTGTATAATATTAAATAAAACCAAGTACATTTTTATAGTTTTACACGTAAAAACTCAGTTAACAACATCAATTAAGAAAAACTGTAAGATCAATCGACTCTCCATATATTAATTAAGACTTGGACAAAGCTCGAGTCGACACCCAATCCGGCGGAAGATTCCGATTAGCAATCAGGTTCTGTGGCAACCCGTAAAGTTCCGGCACTTCAAACTGGGTGTGATGGCTCCTCCCATTCTGATAATGCTGTCCATTTTGCAATGCCCCTCCACCTCCAATTTCATCATCCTCAATATCCAATGGAAGTCGATCGAAAGTAGCGTTCATAAATGTAGCAGCCATTATCATAACCGGGCCCGATGCAATCAATTGTCCGATCAAAATCCCGCCAACAACCTGTCCCTGTGGGCCCGACAAATAAATCGTAACTCCAGTGATTCCCGGTGGGGCTGGAGGTGGCAAGATGGACCCCACCAAGGACAGAATCTCGAACCTGCCGTGAAGTGTAACAATTGCTCCGGAAGAAGATGGTTGTCGGATTGTGACATTGGTTACACAACCGCTTCCGCTAAGTATAGAAATCCCACGTTCTGTTCTCCGAGCGAAGTTTGTTAGACTCTCGTTCACATCGCAACCGGAGCTAACCTCGATTGCGTGAGCTCGGAGAGAGTTGGCGCTGTCACGCGTTACGATGATGGGAGTTTTCGGCTTGTTTTTGGACCCAGCGGGCCGGCCTCTGGGCCTACGGATGGGCTTCGAGCCAGCCTGAAGACGATGATGATGGTGATGGTGATGATGATGACAACGTTCGAGATCGGTGGTGGCGGAAGAAATCGGGGTGATGGATTTCGGGATTTTGGGAGAAGGCAGAAGCCGAGAAGCATCAAAGGTTGATAATTGGTGATTATTATTACTATTATTAGTAGTATGATAATTAATGATTGATTTGTTAAGAACATGATGATGCTCATGAGGTTGATCTTGGTGGGGATGATGATCTTGTTGAGTTAATGTACAAGTTTTGGAAACTATAGAAGGTACAAGTAGATGGTCTTGATCTCCTCCTGCCATTCATGTAAAAGCTTAAACTAGACTGTTTTTTGTTGTTGTTTTTGTTTTTGTTTTTTTTTTCCCTGCAAGTAAAGAAAATGGAAGATGATGAAGGATGGTGATGGAAGGTGAAGAGATTAAGTAGTGGATTATGAGGGAATAAAATTATAGTAAGAACCGGAAAGAATGATTAAGGATTAGGAGAGGATTAAGTAAGATGGCATGTTTAATTAATATTTACTTCATTGCCTAACTCCTAACAAACCGCTACTTCATGTTTATTGCCTTCGCTAATGTATAATATTTTATGAGATATTAAAAATAATATTTTTACTCCACTACTAACATCAAGCAATATAATTATTATTAATATTAATAATTAAAATAAAAATATCATTGATATTTCATAAATACTCAAGAATAACTCATTTTTTATATATGATATACCAAATTTTACCATGCACGCTAATGTCACGTGACCATTACATATAAAAAAATGTCTTTCTATACCAAAAGAAAAGGACAGGAAGCAGAATAATGATTTGCGTGATCTATTTAAAATTCTAATCCAATAACTCCTCTTACTTTATTATATTAAAAATCTTCGGTCTTACTTTTACACAGTAATGGAGATGACACAGAGTGAAACAAATGAAGAAAAAAAATACAAACTGTGTAAAACAGACCCGGATGAATTCGAACCACCAACCTCTCGACAAGCCCAGATGGGCTACAAGCACTCACAAATCTTTGAGCTTACGGGTCTTCAAAGAAGAGGATGCGACAAAAGAGTATCTCAAAACACCCCAAAAAAAAAAAAAAAAGTAATAATAAACTAATAAATTTGATATTACTATCATTTTATAAATATACAAATCAAGGGCCAACTTTTAATCCCGAAAATTATGAACTCCCATGTGACCCACTCACTATCCTTTCATGTAAGGGTACGAAAGACAGATTCATAAGAACAGATCTATTTTCGACGGAGTCCACGGATGAAGATGTAGATGGTATAGAAACGAACTGACAACTAAACAATAGTAAAATTTGAACGTTATAAGAATTAACAAGTAAAAACTATTTTAGCAGATCCGGGTGGATTCGAACCACCAACCTCTCACATCCCAGTTTGGATCGATATGAGCGCTCTGCCATTTTTGAGCTTACGAATCTTCAGCAAAGTTTACTTGGCCATTATAACGTACTAGTAAAAGGGAGTGCAGGTAAACTAGATAACTATGGTTCAACAAAAGGAAAACATTTCAGCTTGCTTACTAACAAAGAGTACCCATCGGTATTACAATCATGAGCACAAATAAAAAGTTTAAGACAGTATTAAATTTTGGGGATCAACAATCTAAATTAACATAAAGCTGATCGTGGCATAAAAGCACCAATTAGATCGTAAAATTTAGTATATCAACGGTCAGATTTTAAGAAATAATTGTCCAGGTTCAAAAACGAATTTGAAATTGAAAAATCTTTTGATTTAAGAACTTGGAGGAAAACGTAAATGCAACTTTGTAAAATCATAAATTATAAGATAACATGGTAATAATAGCTAACTTCATGAAACGGAATAACAATAATTAATGAAAATTGGTCAAGAACACAAGGGTGGTCTAAAATTTCCAGAATTACCAAAACTTAACACTAACTCCTGAAAAAACCACATATATAAAACATATTATATATATATATGTAGAGAGAGAGAGAGAGAGAGAGAGAGAGAGAGAGAGAGGGAGACTGGAACAATCAGTATAGAGAATCGACGAGAAAAAAACAAATGAATGAATTATTACTAATAAAAGATTCCCCTCCCTGATACATAAAGTGAGCTGCATATGCTGCCGGAGGTGTACAAATCCAGGGGGTTGACAAGGGGGTTGAAACTTGGAACAGCCGCAAAGATCCCTCTGTAGACATGATATCTAACTCCATACAAGCAAGAGCTTACAGTTCTTACAGAAAAGATATAAATTATTTACCCATCTAACGTCAATTCTCCATGCCCCCAGTTCTGAAAGAATTTGATAGACGAATGTAGATACAAAATATACCATAATATAATAATCGGAATAAAGCGAAGTATAATAAAAACAAGGCCCGGCAACGAGTTACTGATCCATCTGAAAAATATATGGGTTTTTGTGACACGAGGACCTGATATAATACCTCTTTATCATCAAATTACACAAATCTAATTTACCTTTTTCGGTGTCTAGACCTGTTGGACGTTTTGTTTTTTCCTATTAGGTTAATTTGTTTATTTATTATATCTAGCCTTTGATTTATTAATCTACCTTTTTTCTTTGGTTTAGGTCAAGGGAGTAAGAAGAAATTGCTAGAATATACCTTTGATCCTTTGAGCCCTGTGAGAAGCGAAATTGAGATGATGAAGCGCACAATTCCAGCTGATGTAGTCGAAGCTGGGACGAAGGAGAGAAAACGAGAAAGCAGGACACAGCACACCAGCGAGAGGAGACCCCGGGCAAATCCCCGTGCGATCTCCCCTCGAAACCAAAAATGTTTTTTTTATTAAGAATTTTGTGACCTGCCATGCAAGCGCACCCGTCATGGCAAAGGTCGGATGACAGACAAATCAGGACTCATCCCTTAAATAAATAAGGGCATCTTGTCCCGACCTCTTCTACATCCATATCTATCTACACAGACTACTATCAAATGTTTTCCGCTCCTCGATCTTGAAAATACAACCGCCGATTCCATATCTATGAAGTTTAACACGCCTCGATCGTCTGCCGCCTGCCTGATGCACGGTTGTAGAACCCACGCATAGGACCGCTAATCTTTTATAGAGATGAAGATCAGCAGCTACACGAATGCCATACCTGATACAACATGCTGATACCGCTACTATAACCTTTAATCGTGCCTTTACATCACTAAGAAACATTAAAATATAAACAAATAATAAAATAAATTATTACAAAATAAAATATCATAACAAGAAAAGATCAATCCACAGACGTATATTTCATTGATTATCGCAACCGAACCTTAAACTTGAGGCGTCTCTAGGTAAGGATCCGTGGCCGATTTCAGAAAGGAGTTTACAAAATCTGAACGAACAAAGATAAACCGACAATTTCACATAACAGATCTGCAACTTGATATCAAAGTCGAAATAGAAACGATTGGAGACGGACCTGATGTAGATTTTAATTAGGACAGGAGCTCCGGCATGCGGCGGACGGGAAGAAATCAAGCGAAGGAATCAGTTCCGGCGGAGATAAAATCGCCATCAAGGTGTAGATCGGAGGTCGATCTAACATATTCCGGAAGTCAAAATCAACCCAGACAAAAGATTCAGAATAGATCTCAGAAATTAGAAAACTGAAGAAACGTTCATGAAGGAACAAGAGGAGAACCGATTGGGTAAGCACAGAGGCCTCCCCTCTTCTTTATAGAAGGAGCAGGAGAAAAGGGACGGTTGAGATGTAATAGGGCTAGGATAGATGGACGATGAAGAGGCTGTTACGTAGTATGTACGATTTCTTCTAAGGCGGTTTGGTTGTTTAGGTAAATCCGATAGATAGTTTTCGTTTGTATGCGCTGCAGGCCCGGTTTTAAGCGGTTGGAATAAAATATCGTTTCTTTTTAAATTCGTCGATCTCATTTTCACGCATATCACGCGCATTTGTGACTTTGTGTTGCGTGGGGTCCGCCTCCTGTTTGGATACACGAGATTTATAGTCCCTAATGAGAATAACTCTATGATCGATATTTATTTATTATTCGTAAAAAATGAGAATTAGGATGAATTTTTAAAATTTTGATAAATTTTAATGATAATAATAAACTTTTAATTCTACGTAAAATAATTTAAAATTTAAAAATCTTTATCAAATAAAAAAGTGTCTTTATTATTATATTTTTAACATAATTAATAATTTTAAATTAATTTTTTAATTCCCTTTACTATTAAAATAATCTCTTCATCAATCCTTCGTCTTTATCTAAATTTATTAATAAATAAAATTGTCAACTAGAATTTAATATTGAAATAAAGGTTTTTATTAAATTAAAATGTGATTATTTTGATTTGTTTATTTAGAATTGGTTTCACTCTATTTTCGATTGGAATTTATGAATTCCGGAAAAGAATTATCATAGTTTCCAAACGTCTATTGAACATATTGAACATTGAATATTGTGTTGAGTGACAAGAAAATGTCTCACCGACCACATATTATTTAACAAAAAATCAATTAAAATGACAGCTTGCAAATTGTAATGATTTCAAAATATGGTAGTTATGGTTTGGAACTTTGGGCCTGGGCCTGCTTGTATATTTGAAGAGTTTTGTCTTTTTACTCTTTGAGTTTTGGGCTTGTTGGGCTCTCTTTGTTAGTTCATACCTGGTCAGGTAACTGTATTCTCCATACAAATCTGTCACACTACTTGTATATAGGGCTTTTTGACGTGCTATAATGAAGGAGTCAAATATATTACCAAGTCCAGTCCCAAACTGCATAGCTCTACAAAGTACAAACTGACCTCTTTTTCCTTATTTAGTAGAGTAAGGAGAGATCGCTACGGGTTGAAACACGAATCGGGTCAATCGGGGGAACCTTCAAGGTCTATAGCATATATCCCACACACCTAGTTCAACCTAATCTTTAGTAGAATTACGTGGATATTTATCTTTTATTTATTTATTTACTTAAAAAAAAATCAATTTTTTTATTAACTATTTAGATGATAGTAATATTAAGAATAAAAAATATATATATAAATTTAATTTTTATTTATATTTCTCTTTTTGTAAGAATCTTATTTCATTTATAATTTTAACGATTCTCATTTCACTTATTTTATCTATTTTTATTATTTTCATAAATCAGAATCATCAATGGAGCTATAAAAATATTGTAATAATGATTTTTATGAGTATATATTGAGAACAGTAAAATGCATTCATTTATTTTAATTATATATATAATTAACTTATAAATATCTATCCTAAGTATTTGTCTATGGTAATTGTATGGACAATGTCATGTATTTTTTTAATAAAAATAAATAAAGACAAGAAAGAAAAACTGGTCCTGTAGTAAACACCAAAAATTTAAGTGGGTGATAGGACGAGAGGGTTTGGTTGAATGCAGAAAAATAGTGGACCTAAGAAAAGCAGCCGATAGTGGTCCACCGGCTCTGAACGACGGACAGGGACCAAAACAAGCATACATTTTAATAATATAGTAAAATATTAATAATTTAATAATTTAAATATTAATTAAATAAAATAATTTATTTTAAATTAAGGAAAAAAATTATTATTTAAATACTTAATTTTCTGTTATGTAATATATTACGAAACATAGTCCCTTCGCATTGCATCTTGATTTTTGATCGGGACCTCTGCCACTAACTTTGGGTGTTTTGTTTCCATTTGAGCAAACCTTTATTTGGTCAAAAAGCTTCTTCTTTTTTATCCCATATTTGGGAAAACAAACTATAGTAAAATGGTTGTCCCATATTTGCAAGCTTATAACCTTAATGTTACCAGCCAATTGTAGTATATTAGTATTGTACCCTTGAAAGAAGAGGAACCCAAACTCCAAACCTCACAGAGTGCACTATGTCTACGTGGGCTCCATGTGGAAACCAAAATTCTAGAAAAACAAAGAAGATGGGGGAGGGGTGGGGAGCTCATTCCACAATGATGTCGAGTGGTCGCAGTCAGTTGGGATCAGGGATGAATCCAATTTGCCATAATGTGCCGGAAGGAGGAAGAGGACTAGTCATAGTTTCCACTTTCGATGGTTCTCTCTGTTTTCAGCTAATTGATACAAAAAAGCAAGAGAGCACACAGAAACAAAAGAAAGAAAGAGCTGTTGCTGCTAACCCAAAGATTCAACAACTAAGTTCATACAAGCAGGATAGATAGCTTTTTACAATTAGTCTTTTAACTCTCAAACCATAAACCTTTTTTCACTAAAACCCAACGAAACCCAGAACCAGACATGACTCTAAAATCTAAGTACAACAAAACACAAAAGAGGACATCGTTCCAATGAATATTAAATCTACAGTCATCAAAAAGGACTTAAAAAAACTGACGCACCAGCAACAATGGCAAATGGCAATGGAGTAGATTCCAATGTCGTTTTTGGTTCGCACCAGAGAAAAAAGAGCTGGGTCGAAACTGATTTGACATAAAAGACGCCATTGTCAACGCCATGAAGAAACTGTGAGCAAAGGAACGTCGTTCCATGCCAAAGAGAGAAACCCTGGCGGAGATTCGATCACTGAATACAGAGAGCTATAGTTATAGTTCCAAAGCAGAATCTTAGCTTGACTCACAGAGTAATGACTCATCGAAACCGGTTCAAACCCTGAGCTCTCCATTAGAAATTTCCACTGCTCCTTATCTTCCATCCTTTCCCTCCGCCTTCCCAGTTGATCATCTGTTCCGATCACACCGGAAATCCGCCGGCCGAGCAGGGTTTTCTCTAGCTCGAGCCTCTCTGGCGATTCACGGTTCAAACTCGGTTCAAGCGATTCGAAAATGGCCGTGTAGTACTTCAATGCGTTCTGGAACCGGTTCACAAAGCCAACCCGGTTCAGTTTAGCTTCGTGTTCTCCTAGGGTCACTATGTTAGGATTCAACGATTTTGCTAACCGGAGAGCGTTTTGAACCGCAACTGGAGTTTCCTCCAGCAGATTATACAGTTGGAGCATGAAATTCACGCCGAGTACCTCATCCGAGTCTACTCGGAAGCTTGACTCGGTCAGTTCCTCGATCGGTGTGAGAATCGGTTCGAACTCGAAGTTAAGCTCCAGAAGCTTCGCGAACTCGCAGAGACGATTTCCAGTAGCTAAAAGCGATGCCGCTGGAGATTCACCGAGGACCGGAGCTGGTATGCCTGAGATCCGTATCTTACTTGGCCGTCCGGTGGACCTTGTCGCTAATGCTTGTAGAAGAGCGGCCCACTGAACTCCTTGAACGATGCCGAAATCAACTATGTGAATCTTACTAGCTCGTCCTGTAACTTCGAGAATCGCTTGATTTGCCGTGAGATGGGCGAATTTTGAGTAAGGACAAGCATCGTTTAGAGCTTTGTAAGAGAGAGTGAACTCTTCAGAAGTTGTTTCGCAGAGCGAAGATGATGCTGGCGATGAGATTTGATCCGATTGAGGAGATAATCTGCTGTAAAGAGCTTCAGAGAAGTAGAAGGCAACTCTCTCCGTCGGATCTCCGTGCTCCGATAACGATTCTCTGAGTCGTATCAGTATTTTCACAGCTCGATCTGGTTCAGACTCAGTGAGTCGAGCACAATCGAGTAGAGTTTTCAGAAGAGGCGGTGTTGATTCGATTTCTGGTGAGCTCGATGAGCCGACGTAAACGATGTCGGTTTTGGGAAGTTGCTGCTGCTGTTGCTTCGCGTCATGGAGGAGAGATGATGGTGGTGGAGATGGAAGTTGAGGCGGCGGGGCCCATGCGGGGACTTGAGTTTGATCAAGTGGAGACGAGTTGATGATAACTCGGTTGAGATCCGACGGTGGAGAGCAAGCTATACTGAGTCGACTTGGGTTGCAGGGGGGTGCGAACGGATCAGAGGCGTAAAGATTAAACTCGGCATTAGTATGCCACGTGTCACATCCAGACGGAAGGTTGGAACTATCCGTTGAATCTCCACCAGCCATTAGGCTATCCATCCAATCGTCCGACTCAAACTCAGTACCCCCAGCTCCGCCGCCACCGCCGCCAAATTCGGCAAACCTAAACCCTGAGTGGTGGTGGTGATGCTCCAAGTTGGCAAACGGAAAACTCGGTTCAGCTCCTCCTCCGGCGGAAGCAGAAACCACCTGAAACGGGTCGGTAAATCCCGAAGAGCCCGGAAGCCCAACAAACCCCAAACTGGGAGCGTGGTGAGAATTATTAGCCCAAGGAGTAGTAAGAGAAAAAGTAGTAGTGAGCCCATTAAGCGGGTGATTCTGATTCTGTTTTTGCTGTTGATCTTGCTGCTGTTTCTGCTTCATCACTTGTTGAGCTATAGCCATTAGATTACCACTATCGGCGATCATGTTTGCCATTTCCCGGCGAAAACACTACTGCTGCTGCTGCTGATCTTACATTTACCCCCAAAACAACCCACAATCACAGTAACAGAGAGCGAGCGAGTGAAAACAAGTGCGTAGAAGATAATTAAAAAACAATATAACTTATAAGAAGTCAAGCTCACAGCAACAACTTTTTTAAGTTTCACACATAAATAAATATTTAAAAAAAAAAAAAAGACTACGAACGCGTCGAGAGGCCCAGATGCAACGGGATTTTACAATTTGGTGGTCTTTTTAGAGAGAGAGAGGAGAGAGAAGAAAGGCACAGGTCTAGGAGGTGTGATTAAAGTCTCGTCCAGAGGAGGTAGACAGCAAAATGGTGGGTCCCATTTATGACTCCATTCAGATTTCTGAACCCAAGAAATTTTATATAATATATATATATATATATAAATATGACTTGAAATGATGAAACCTAGACTGGGAGGGAGTCCTAGTTGTCATGCGGCTTGCCAATGACGTGGCGCCAATCTGGAGTTGGACTCATTGCTCTATAAAACTATGCGAATGACAAAACACCAATTGTCCACAGAGACGTCCACTTTCATTTTCACTCCCCGCTCTCTTCGGGTGACCCTTTCACGCAGATCAGAGGCAGGTGGGCTCGACCCTGAACACAGTCCTACACGACACGTCGACTTTTTTTAAATTTTATTTTACCCATCCTCGGTGTCTACAGTGATCCTACATGACGTCAAATTTACCCCTGCGATCTTTTCGAGGAACGTTATAAGCTGATCCTTACCCTTGGTCACTTTTTAACTTTAAGCGGTCAATATTCCCCAACGAGTACCCAAAAAAAAAAGACGAAGCTATTTTGTCATCTAGTGGATCCACGCTTTTATCTTGACACGTGGATTTACAGTCACTCAGAGCGTTTCGTCCAAGAAGGTAAAAAAAAAAAAAGGAAGTGAAAAATAAAGAAAGGCCGTAAAGAGAGTGGACTATAGAGGTGGTGACTAGGTGAAGTGGACCCAGATGGGGGCCCATGATTTAAGCAAAAAGGTTAAAACATGGGCCCATATCAAAATCCTAGACCAACTAAAATGCAGCAGCTGAAAAGAGAGGCCCTAGAAAATTAAGAAAAGCAACGGTGCGTAATAGTTTGACGGGCTTGAAAATTACGAAAACGACCCTATATTTGACTGTATAATTACAAATTGGGCCGGAAAAAGAGGCCCATCAGTGGTGTCACCACCGCACCACGACCCTTCTTGAGTCGGACTACCGACGTACTTATCACCACCCATTTTCATATTGACTTAATCTTCTAATCGGCATATGAACCAACCGGACGTTGAATGATCTAATCTCGATTATCAGAAATTTGAATCTCAAACAAATAGAGATATTTGAAAATAATAAAAGAACATCAAATAAACTATGCCAATCTTAATTGTTGAAAAAGATTGTGAATTAGAAAATATAAAATTAGGAAAAGGGCAAAAATTGATTTGATTTGATTTGATTTTTTTTTATTTTTTTTTATTTTTATTTTTTGTTGAGGTTTGGGATTCTGGGAATCTACTCACCACCTTAACATCATAGCCAATTGAGTATTGACATTTCCTCTCCATTCATGATATGTAGTATGAACATATATGCACACTTTTGTCCAGCCGTAGTCTTACTGATCACAAGTATGACTTAATTTATTTAATTTTTAATAATTATTTTTGGGGTTATTTTAGGTTTGGTGGTATACAAAGAGTAGGTGGATTAAACAATGCTTCCATTAAGAAAATAAATAAATTAATTAGGTCTTTTAATTTTTGGTTGATGATGTAATAATATTTAAAATCCAATTTTACATATCTCGATTAACTATATATATTGATATATTAATTAAAATACTACTTCAGTCCAATCAATAGTAAAAAATATTGAAATAATTAAAAATTTTAATTTTAATAATTAAAATATTGATCAAAATTTATATATAAATAAATTTATAAAAATCAAATTATAAGGATAAAAATGTAATAGACCCTAAAAAATTTGGTAACCCAACTTTATCAATTTATTGCATTTTACTAAGTATCTTGCTAAGTCAGTGTGCAAATAGGGCATAATGAAAGTGTGTGTACCCCACACTAGGGCTCAAGTTCTAAAATGTAAATGATATGTGTAGAATAAAGTAATTAATTAAATTACATATAAATTATACTGAAAAATGATATAATAATAATTAATTTCCGTAAAAAATAATAAAATTATACACATTATGTGATCTTGACTTATAAAAATATAGAAATTGCTATATGTGCTAAGAGTCGAGGATAAATCAAATAATTCGATTTAATTTGCTAAATAATAGAATAATAGGATTGGTGTCATTTTTATAGGTTGCCTAATTGAGGTTAGGTATTTAGAATTTTTGCGTTTTAATATTATACTTAACGCTAATTCCACATCACATACACTTCATACAGAGTAATTTTTACAAGCTACTTACACAAAACTCATTCATCTAAATATATTATACAACAAATATTTTCAAACTCGTTTTAGGATGACTCATAATCTACACGATCAAATCCCTTTTCTCATGTGGTTGTTGGCACTTTTGGGTCAATCTTTAACGCAAAGATGTCATTAATCCAAAGACTGCCCCTCTTTTTCTTTTTTTTTTCTTTTTTTCTTTTTCTAATTGTAAATTACTACTAAACAAGAAGACAGACACAATATGTCGTTTACTTTGGAATTTAGGACGGAGACAGACGTTTCCCCACATGATATAGCGGCAGACAACGTAACGTTGGCAATATCTAAAAATGCTACCGCATTTATCAGTTTGACGTACTGCAATAATATATATACATATATATATATATATATATATATTTATATATGTTTAAGAAATAATTTCCAACAAATATATGCAAGCCACAACCTTAGCATATAAAGGTCAGGAAACAAAGCATTCAAAACCGGTGGTGTGAATGCTCTATTAGAGGTGGGGCCACGCAAATATTAATAATTTATTGAATTAAAAATTGGGCATATATCACAAGCTTAAGCAAGATACGGATTAAAAGGAAGCTCTCTATATATTTGGGAAAGAAGAAGCTCCCTACAGACTTGATTCCTATGAACAGGCCAAGAGCATGTAATTTTTACTATCAAAACTCAAGTGACCATATAATATATAGCCAAGCCAAATTCAGGGTGAAGAATTTGGATCCTTATATAAGAGTGTAAATATAGCATTAAGAAGCCCACTGATTATTTCATACCACCCTTTGTTGTTGGGCAAAATTATTGGATGCTTCTTTTGGTAAACCAAAACGTCCCGGTGAAGAGTTGAAAAATATGATTAGTACACACGAGCTTTAGGAGGGAATGTTTCAATCTCGTCGTCTAATGTGTTCATGTGAACCGGCCTGTAGTCCAATCGGACCTTCCCACTTTCCCAGTGTCTGCAAGGCAAAAGAAAAAAGACATGGAGAATGATAAATGTATTTTGATGGAGAATTCATAACTTGTCGTACAAGAAAACCACTGATCGAAAATTTCTTCAAGAAGCTAATCAGTTCCTATAACTAGATGCTGAAAGATGGACCTACCCCAAAGTATGCTTCATCCAGTTCTCATCGTCTCTTGTCTGGAAAGTGGAAGATATTATCTCAGTATATAGACAAGTAGAAGAGAAAAATATGTTATTAATTTAAGAAAGAAGACTGACTGAAAAATCTTCACGAGCGTGTGCTCCTCTGCTCTCTTTCCTGGCTTCAGCAGAGTGCATGGTAATGCATGCATTTATTAACAGGTTTTCCAATTCTATGGTCTCAATCAAGTCGGAGTTCCTGTATAAAATATTTGAGGAGTCAAGTGAATGTGTAGATTTGAAAAACCAAAATCCATTGATCTCATTGCAAACAAAAAATTACCATATCAAACTCCGATCTTGAACCTTCACATCATGGAAGCTCTCCCATGTCTTATCCACCAATTTACAACCTGCAGGAACAACATTATTAAAATGGAAATATGTGGCTTTCTGGTGTGGTTTTACATGACCTTTTTGTTTCAGGAGATGGACAAAGCTGGAGAGAGAACTTGTGAGTTGTTAGATTTATAGGAACAATGAGCTAAAATTGAACAAATGGGTACCTTCTTCTAATGTTTCTTGAGTACGGAACACAGCAGCATTATTTTGCATAACACGTTGCAAGTTCAACCGGATTTGCGAAGTTGGCAATGAGCCATTTGCGTTCCTTAATTTGTCCAGCCACGCAATAGTTTTCTCACCAGCATCACTTTCCAATGGCCTTTGTTTCTCCCCTACACAATGTCAAGATACGCCAATGTAAAAATAAGTTCCAGCTTTATCACAATCGCATTTACCTTTATAACCATATGGTAATCATACCTGGTCTTCGAATTTCTGCCACTCTATTTGCACAAGCTCTACCAAAGACCACAATATCAAGAAGGGAATTTGCGCCAAGCCTATTGGCACCATGAACGGAAGCACACGCTGCCTCCCCAGCAGCCATTAACCCAGGGATTACTGAATCCGGATCATCGCCTTTGATGGTAACTACCTGATAAAACAGAGAATACATGGGTGAAAAAGGAGAAAAGATAATAATCTAAAACAAAAAAAGGTGGGAAACGAAATTTTTTCAGCAACGGCCACCTTTAAGGAACTCAGAATTTCAATACTTTCTTAAATCATATATCTGTTACCTCTCCGTGGTAATTTGTTGGAATTCCACCCATATTGTAATGCACCGTAGGTAAGACAGGAATGGGTTCTTTTGTAACATCCACACCAGCAAAAATTGCAGCAGTCTCTGAAATACCGGGAAGCCTCTCCTTGAGAACATCTGGGGGTAAGTGATTTAAATGAAGATAAATGTGGTCCTTCAGAGGTCCTGTTGAAAAAAAAGTATCTTAGTTAAGAACACAAATAACCACGTAAAGAAAACGAAACAGCCTCTCACTCAAACTAACACTATCAGGGGAGTTTCATACCTACACCACGGCCTTCACGGATCTCCAGAGTCATGGATCTTGAAACAACATCTCTGGATGCAAGATCCTTTGCTGTTGGGGCATATCGTTCCATGAAACGCTCACCTTCACTGTTCCGAAGAATACCGCCTTCACCACGAGACCCTACAAGTTCCAAGAGAAAAACATTAATAACATATCAACTTAAACTCAATGATCCTTAGTACTTAAACGACAATTTTAACAGTATAAAAACAGTTTTAAACAGAACATCAAGTCAAAAGCAATTCTATATGACAATGCTGTATACTTCATAGAAAACCAGTAAGCTACACTAACCTTCAGTAATGAGACACCCAGCACCGTATATGCCTGTTGGATGAAACTGAACAAACTCCAAATCCTGCAGAAGTACACAAGATGGTATTATATAAACTGGAAACCAAGACAACAGTAATTCGCTTCAATACAGGAACCCTCCATCCCCCACAAAATAACCAAAAAAAGAAACCTCAAGTGGAAGCCCAGCCCGTGCCACCATCGCATTTCCATCTCCAGTGCAAGTATGAGCTGAAGTGGCAGAGAAGTACGCTCTCCCATAACCCTTCAAGAATAGAAATGCTAGTGATCGATAAGGTGGCTCTGGCTCAGTATGAATGAGAGAATTGAAAATGCTAATTTAACATGAAATGCAATACCCCGGTAGCCAGAATAGTTGATGCAGAACGGAATCGATGTAGAGTCCCATCTTCCATATTTAATGCTATAACTCCTTGGCAAGTTCCTGAATATCAAATGATAAGTATCCAATGTGTACTGTTTAATGTAAAAGATACTCCGCACTATGGGTGGAAGTTACTGAAGCATGAAATTTTCACATGACATGGATAAGATGCTGGACAGAGGGCTAATAATCAAGTGATGACACCAGCTCTCGAAATTTTCACATACAAAGGTCATACAGGAAATAGGAAATACAAGTTAGTGCACAATAACAAGATCTTTGGCATTGCTGCATGGCCCAAAGAGTTCTGTATTTTCCCTTTTTCAAAAATGGACATGCCAATTCTATTGTAAACAATAAATTGCTACCTTGGTCCTAGAATCTAAGTTAAAGGATGTTACATTTCTATATGAAGATGACTAATGATCATGTTCATAAATTTTACGAAGTATCTTACGCGTCAGCTTTCTTATCATAGAAGAAAAACTAAATTAAAACCACTATTTTGGGTTCTGTGATGCTGCTACTGGAGTAAGATGTTGGAGCCTACAAATATTAAGAGACAACAAAATAAACTGATCCGTTTACTGACTGATGCACTTACAGTTTCTATTATATACATACCATCACTATTCATCAATAAATCCAAAGCAAAATACTCCACAAAAAATTGAGTGTTATGCTTCATAGCCTGCCCATAGAGAGTATGTAATAGCGCGTGGCCAGTTCTGTCAGCAGCACATGCACAGCGGTATGCCTGTCCTCCTATTGTAATAGCACCATTGAGGAAGTAAATATTATTAGAAAGATCACAGCTGACAGGAGAAGTCTAGTATACCAACCTCCAATCTGGACTATTCATACCTTTCCCGAAATCAAGACTCTGACCGCCAAATGCACGCTGATAAATTTTTCCCTCTTCAGTTCGGGAAAAAGGCAGTCCATAATTCTCGAGTTCAATGACAGCTTTTGGTGCCTCCCGGCACATGTACTGAATAGCGTCCTGATCACCTAAAATATACAAAACCATTGCTGGTAAGGATGTGAAAGATACATATAGATAGATAGGTAGATCAGGCCTTAAACACCTGAATGGTGTCAACTGACCCATAAGTAACACTAATTGAAGTATCAATCATCAACCACAATCAATATGTTTCGATATAAGAATAAACTATTAGGAGCATACCTAACCAATCACTTCCTTTGACCGTGTCGTACATATGCCACCTCCAGTCATCCTCAGTCATGTTCCCCAGTGCAGCATTTATACCACCCTATACAACATTTAAAGCAAACTACTGAAATTGCAACACAATATAGAGATGATGAAGTGCTTGATGAAGATCGGACTAGGCCAACATGGAAAGGAAACAGAGATGGCTAGAGAGTAACAAGAAGTTATACTGTTCCAGCATGAAATGACCAGCTGTTATCACACACTAGAGAAATAGAGAACAGCAACACAATTCACTTTTCAATATTTCACTGTACTACATGTTCATGGGATTTACAACCACAATGGAATTCCTATATCAAGCACCAATGAAGTAAACACTCCTACATCAAGTTTAAAAGCTCTTCAAGAAAAACCTAAATTAACCACGAAAACATGTCAATTCACTTGTGATACACTCGAGCTTAAGCATCCATTACCTGAGCCGCGACAGTGTGCGAACGAGTTGGGAAAAGCTTAGTAATACAAGCAGTATTGAATCCATGCTCTGAGAGTCCTATGGCTGCCCTAAGTCCAGCACCACCTGCTCCCACGACCACTGCATCGTAAGTGTGATCAACAACAGTGTAGGAGGATCTACCGGCATTCTGCCACAATCAGAAAGCTCAAAAATATCATCAACAAGCACAGAAGCACAGAAAATTATAGCTAGCAAAGCAAACACACCGCCACACAAAAATGAATAAAATAAAATGGAATCTAATGACTTTCTTTCCTCCGTTTGGAAGCTGAGAATATGTGCAAGTTAAAAAAAGAACAGAAGGTTCGAATGAAATGCAATCAAAATCCACAAGATCGAGCTCGATTTCAGCTAGCTTGGACAGTTGGACTAGTTGAACTGAAATGAAATCGGAATCGGAAATACTTGAAGCAAATATAGAGACGATTCATCAAACGATCGGAACCTAACATTTCATTGAGCATACGAGAGTACATACCGAATCGACGGAGAAAAATCTTGAAATGTGAGATCTGAAAGCATCGCCGGGACTGGATCTCTTCGACGGAGTAGAAGATGAAAAGGAAGAGGCGCGAAGACCACGAGAAACACACCGCCACATCTCTTCGACGAGAAATCCTCCTTCCTCTCTTCCAACACGATTCGCAGAGCTCTAATCTACTTTTTCTGGCTCGCAGGGGTAAGCTTAAGAGTAATCAAAACCCGTAGTAGACGAGAGTCTGTATAATTAAATACCTATACCACGCTTTATCGCAAAATTAAAAATAAATAAATAAAATTACTAAACTAGTTCATTTATTTAGAGACAGAAAATTCTTTTGTTAATTAGATAGGATTTGTTAGGGTGATGGAGGAAAAAGAGGCCTCCACGACACGTCAAGCAAGAAAACAAACGGTCCAGAGAAGGAACGCGCTCTTGTCCTTTTAGCCATCGATTGGTGTGATTCGGACCAGGGCCTCGTGGCCTCAATGCGAACCCTAACTGCCAAATAGTGGTCTCAAATTCAAACCACTTTTTGAAAATTGGACCGGACGCAATTTTTTATATATTTAAATTAATTGAAAAAGAAATGACTTAATGAATGAGATTCTCAATTTATCATTAAACAAATAAAAAATAATGAAACGAAGGAATCAAATTCTCAATCGAAAATAAAACAGTATATTTTATTTTTAAATAGATTAATGTATTTATAAAATTACATTTTCTAAATATATGAAAAATAGTGATAAGAAATCATGAAAACTATAATCGAATAATATTACAAAAGTGCGAGAGACGTCAATCAAAATAAGATTTATAAATAAATTATATGATGATTATATAATTAGATTCAACAATGATAAAGATAATAAAACTATAGAATGAGCTGAAAATTATAAAAATAAAAATAAAATTCTTCAGAAAGTTATTAGTGCAAGATAAAACTCGACAAAAAGCAGTTTTGACGTGCCTCTCATTATTACGAATAAGACTACCACCCCTACTTTACCATATTAATGCAAAAAATTTATTAACGTTTAGTTTAAAATGATTTAAAAGTAGGTTGACTCACAAATAAAAACGTAAAAAATATATAAATTATATAAAAATTAGAAAACCGAAATTATCGAAAATATTATTTCTCAAAATAATAGTTGCATGCACAAAAAATCATCATTTTATAAAATCTTGAATCCACGTAATAATCTTGTAAATAAGTTTGGAGGGACTTAATCTTTTTATTTATTAATAAGTTAATTTATTTAATTAAATATTAAATAAAAGAAAATTTAAAAATTATTATTTTAATATTATTTTAATATTATAATTAATATATTATTTTTATTTATTTAATATTTAATAAATTTAAATAAGATAAATTAATTTTATTTAATAAAATGGAAGATTAATGTTTATCTCCCGAACTCCTTAGAGCCCATCTCTTTAATGGGCTTTAATCATGGGCTCTAGTTCATGTCAACTTTTTTTTTTCCCCGGGAAACGGACTAAAGCTTCGGTCCCTTTATAATTGCGGATTTGGGCTATACAAATCTGATTAAATAATCTAATCAATAGGTTGACTTGGTCTACCAGCTTAATTATCTCATTCTATCAATTTTTAACCCGTCTCGTCTGACTCGTTACTAGTACTCGAGGCGCCATGTTCGCCGCTCGGAAATTCCTCGCTTTCCAAAGCTATCTTTCTGAACCTTTTCATATCAGCATTATATGCATTTGAATCATAATCTCTGCTTCCTGCCGGAAAAACCGAGCTCTGTCCCGGCCTGACTCCCTCGTTCAAGTCTTCTAGTGACACATCTCCTTCCAATGCCCTCACAATCTATGACCAAACATATAATCAAAAACTCATACTACTCTACTATATGCTAATTGTTATTGGTAACTAACTAAAATTGTTACAGACCTGACTCATTTTGGGACGTTTTCTAGCGGAATGGCGGATGCAAGCCGCCGCAGAAGCGACAAGATGAGCCATCTCTTGCGGGTTGTAGTTACCTTCCAACCGTATATCGGCAAGCTGTTGATAGTTACCATCCCCCAGGGCACGAGACATAAGCGGTCGAGCCTGTTACATTTTGTAAATAATATAGTGTGACAAACAAATTTTTACTTATTTTACCATATGTGATCAAATTAAGGATTTCTTTTTTCCTTTTTTTGTACGAACCCAGTCGACTAAGCTGTCCTCCATAACATTTGTGGTGTCGACCGGCTGCTTTCCGGTGATGAGCTCTAAGAGCATTACTCCAAATGAGAAAACATCAGATTTATCTGTTAGCTTGCCGCTTGATGCATATTCTGGAGCTAAATACCTGTATCAATTTGTCAATTAAAACATCATTATAAGTTAACTAATAGCTGGCAGTATACCATTCTACTGGGTCGGAATTTCTTCAAATTCTAAATTACCCGAACGTGCCCATAACCCTTGTAGAGACATGAGTGAAATTGTCAGAAGACAGTTTTGCCAATCCAAAATCGGCCACCTGTAAATTACAATGGTTTCATACTGATTGGATTATCATTATTAATCAAATTAAGTACATCAATCTAGTCGAAATTTTTTAGAACATCAAAATTGATCATACCATAGCTTCGAAGTTGTTGTCAAGTAGAATGTTAGCAGATTTGATATCTCGATGAATAATGCGAGGATGGCCTGCATCCATTCATGCATGTGTCATTACAATTAGAGAGAGGGAGAGAGAAAAAAAAAAGGAGAGAGAGGGAGAGGGATAAGTCTTAACAGTCTTCATGAAGATATGCAAGCCCTTTGGCCATTCCTACTGCAATACGGAGTCTAGCTGGCCAGTCCATAACTGGAAGACCCTTTGCTGTCACCCAAAAGAAGAATCGACTAGTTTCTTTAAATCTTTGACACATTTAAGAAATAATGAATAATTAAGTACGTACCATGAAGGTGATGTTCAAGGGTTCCATTAGGAACAAATTCATAGACTAACATTCTCTGACCACTAGCAATGCAGTACCCAACAAGTGAGACAAGATGACGATGATGAACTCTACTAATAATATCAACCTCAGCTTGAAACTCTCTCTCTCCTTGTCCACTCCCACTCTTCAAACTCTTAACGGCAACTTCTTTTCCGTTAGGAAGGACGCCCTTGTGTACGTACCCGAACCCGCCTTGACCCAACAAGTTTGTCTGAGAAAACCCGTTGGTAGCTGCCGCCAGCTCGTCGTATGTGAACGTGCTCTTGTTAAACCCTAGGGCATAGCTCGGAGAAGGTGGTGGCAATGGAACTCCGTTTGGACCAGAGCTTGAAGTCATCTCACCGGAAAGTGGAGGTTGTGGTGGCGGTGGTGGCCAGGGAGCACCACTGCCACCTGGTGTTCCGCCATTCAGCCTAACCACATGGTCTGTCATGTATGGACTGTTTTTCCATCCCTGTTGTTGGGCTGAACTGTTGAAATAATCATGACTACCTACGTACGAATATAAAGATTCAAATTAATTAGTTTAGATTATTGACATTATAGCGGATTCAACTAGGAAAAAAGGCTATAATCTTTACGCCACTAGTAGTATTAAACTCGTTTCCGATCTAATTTGACCAACTTTTTTGAGTATCCGACATATCGGATGACGGGTTTATCCGTCATCTGATCTGTCGGCTTTTATATATTAAAATAAATTAATCAGAGTTTTTAGACGAAGATAAAGTATTCGTCTTTGTTAGCCCGCTCGCAACAATGCTACAGCGTCTCTCTCTGAGCTCCGCCCGACACGGCCGAGCAAGATCAAATCCACCGCCACCTCCGTCCGACACCCCATCCGTCTTCTCTCTCTCATGCCCTCCACCCCAGGATGCCCGATGCAGGCCTATATCCCTTCTTCTCACTTTCTCTCTCTACACCTATTTCAATGGAGTTCTCTCTCTTCTCCTTCTTCCTTCTCTACCTCAATCGGCTTCTCCTCATTCTTCCTTCTCCCGCTTTAGATTGGCTTCAAGCTAAGATTTTTAAAAAAAAAAAATCCCCCAAAATATCTGATTATTTGATCTGATCTTATACGGATAGAATCAGATCAAATCAGAAGTAGGACCTCCGATTTCAATCGGATCGAATCGGGTACGCTCGTTGCACATCCATAAGTAGTACATAAGGCTTTCCATAATGACCTCAAATAGAGTAAATATTTAGTGCAAAGTAGCTCGATGTATAATTTAAAATTAAGATCTAACTATAAGGAAAAATAATAAGTTATGACGATTCAATATCATAAAATATAATAGTGTTGTCTTAATTAACTTAAAATACTATATTAACAGGTTTAATGATATTATACAGTTGAGATCAGTTATTTTATCTTGTGTTAAGAGTTTGATCGTAAATTTTATCTAGAATATGTTATCTTTTAAATGCAATATTGATAGGTAACTAGAAAAAGGAAAGTGATGACGAAACGTACAAGGGATAGAAGAAAATTGCATTCATGTACGATGTAGTTAGTAGTTACCTTTAGGCCCATCCCCGTAATACTGCACGTCCTCGCTTCTTCTCTTCCTCCTTCTGTAGCACACAATGCACAAAACAAGCAGGCCAATAAGCAATACTCCCAACCCAGCAGCCACTCCAATGGCAATAGTACTTATCCCAGAAGGGGACGAGGAAGAAGAAGGAGATTCGCTTGGAGCCGAGCTGCCGGAGGAGCTATCCGATGTGGCAGAATTAGAAGAACCAGAAGGAGGTGGAGGTGACGTGGAACGGGAAGCTGGAGGGGGAGGCGGTGACACTGGGGTACCAGAAGGAGGCGATTTGGAAGCTGGAGGTGGCGGCGATGCGTTTGGAGTAGTCGGAGTGGAAGTCAGCGGTGGTGGAGAAAATACCGGAGGTGTTGGTGGGCTCGGTGTAGTTTTACCTGGAGGTGTTGGAGGAGAAGAAGAGGAATTGTCGGGAGAGGGCGGAGGCGGAGAGGAAGGAGATGGCGGTGGGGAACTAGGCGGCGGGGAGGAGTTTGCAGGTGGGGATGGAGGCGGAGAAGAGTTTTCAGGAGGAGACGATGGCGTGGAATTATCATCGGAAGCAGGAGTGGATTCAGGAGCTGTAGAATCTGAGGGGGTATTATTATCAGGAGACGAAGCCATTAATCAAAATTTATCAATTTTCCCCCGGAAACTATCAAAACTAATCAAGAGGTTAATACAATCCACACGATCCGGAAAGCTAATCAACTCCACACCTCATCTGAGAGTCAGAGATTAATTCCTGTAAAATAAAATCAATCAAACATGTAATCCGTACGTTAAACGTCGTTCTCCACCACCATGCATATGCATGCATGCATGGATACATCAATCGGGGAAGAAAATAAAACCCTAGCTAGCTTTCCATGGATGAAACAATTACCTGAGTGATTATGGATCTAGAAACGTCACATTCAAATGGGAAAGAGAAAGGAAAGAAAAAAGTTGTAAGAAAAGTTGATGAGCTTGTTTCCTTTCTTTTTCGACCTCCTGAAAAGGAGGGTCTGTCTCTATATCAATCTGTGTCTCTAGATCTCTATTATCTCTTGACCCTTTTTTTTGATGTCTCTGCCAACCCGAGTTAGTTTGTGATTGTTATTCTCCAGGCTGGGAGACTTCATTGCTCATCATTAGTGATTTCCCTTTTGGCTATAACAAGTTTTTAACACCTAATTTATATATCCCCCCCTCATTCCACGTTTCTCTTCCCATTTGTAACAAACACAGCCTCATGCTACTAACTGGAACATGTTTTCAAACCCATAATTTTAGGGTTTTTTTTTTATATATATAATTAAGGGGACAAAAAAAAAACACTCATCTCCTACCCATGAAGATTTTGCTTTCGACCAAAGGGTTAGAATTTTTGTTCATTTGCCAAAGTTTCTATAAACTTCGCATTCTTTGCTATATATCCCAAGTAACGCACGACAGGAAACACTACTAATAATTGATAAAGCATACACAACAAGAAATGAAAACCTTAGCATTTACAAACTAACTTAGTAATCCAATTTCTAGTTCGCTAGCCAGTACTTATTAGAGTACTTCACCATTTACAAACTGACTTGTTCACTAACTAGTTTATTAAGACCGCAGTCAAGTACTTCAAAAGAGAAGAAAAGATGGAAGAAAACATATTTCTTTCTCCACGAAATTTTCATGAACATGTTGTATCTGACTATTTCGAGTGATATGATTTTATTTATTAGATTACGGTGAGTCATATGCAATCATTTCTCTTCTTGCCTCACTTGCCTCCTTTTGAGCATATAGGATGGCCAACCGGCACAAGACTGTTCACATAGGGTACAAACCTTGCATATGACAATTCAATGGCCGGATTGAGAGAATCAGACAACAGTTTGACCTCCCCTGTTCTCACATCATATTCAACCACTTTCCTGTCCACGAGAATGACGACCATGCCTTCATTCACAGAACCTAAAACCCTCATTTCCGCCAAAGGAACCCAATGATAATCCCCCAGATTGATCCGAACTCTATGCTTCAAATTCATATTCAAATCTCCATAAATCTCCAGCAAATAACCACCTACATTCGCATCATCATTCCTAGGCAGAATGTAGCACAGCTCCCTCCCCATCTCAGTCAAAATCCCATCCGGCCCGTATCCAGGTGGGAGCGAAATAAGCCCATACTCCTCAGTCCTCAGATCAAAAGCCAAAACCTTACCATACAAAGTCACCCAATACACAATATTATTACTATAAAACCCGTCCCCATTCAACTTCAATGCCTTGAATTCACAGCAAAAACAATCAGCCACCCTCCACGAACCAGACCGAGAAGAGTATATCTCAAAGCAGAGGACCGGATTATCAGTCAAAGGAAAAGCACAGACAAGCTCGAAACTAGTCCCGAAGTTTAGAACCGAGGGCTCGAAGACGAGGGCCAGGCCTGATTCGGGCCCGTGATAGAAATTGGGCTCGGGCAACTCTTTAACCTCCTGATTCACAGGGTTGCATATAAAGTAAGTACTGTCCATGCTTTCGCTCTTGCAGCATAGCAAGCCATTACATGAGTTGCGGAGAGTGGAAGTTTCTGGAAGGAAATTCTTTAAGGGGCGGGGGATTCCGCAAGAGCTCGGATCGAGGGAAATGAAGTAAGGCTCCTCTGCAAGGGGGAGGCAGAAAAGGGCGGAGATCGTACGGAAGTGATTGGTTTGCTTGTGGGCCAAGAAAGGGCTGGAAATCCACTGGTTCCAGTCCTTGCAAACGGTTTTGAATCTGCAGAGTGATTTTGCTGGGAGGAAAGGAAGAACATGTTCCTTTACTATATCTGCTATGTTCAATTTTTGTTCCAACTTTCTTCTGTGCTTGGCACACACTTCAGAACAGTGATAAGGAGCTACCGGGACCTTATCTGGATATACCCCAGCCTGAAAAATCAATCAATCAATTAATTAAAACTAAGAAAATGCAAATTAGTTAGAACCCATGATCCATATAAACATAAACGAAAATGCAAGAAAAAAGACATACGTTTCCAGTAGGAAAATCATCTTCAGATTCAGATTCAAATAGATCAAAATCCGATACAGATTCCGAAGACTCTATCGACAGATATCCATGCTCGCCAGAATTCACAAAAACATAGCCTTCAGAATCAATGGTAGTGTCAACACCACCGCCCATGGTAATCTACAGAAGCAAAAATATCGAAAAAAATTTTAGACTTTCAAATCAAGCAATAACATGAGTACCAGAAACAGAGAGAAAAGACATAATGTGATGAACGTTTAGATGATAATGCTCAGTACGATACCTTAAATCGAAGAAGAAGAAGAAGATTAAGAAGAATAAATTTAAACGGAAGCGAGAAATGATCACCTTCGTAAATCGGTAGTCGTCGGTTCTTCAACGTGGAGAGAGGGAGAGATAGGGAGTGGCTAGATTTTGTACATTGATTGGCTTTGTGTATTGTAAAAACAGAACACTTCAATTTTTGCTGTAAAAGCTTACGGCTTGAAGCAGTTTTCATTGAATATATATAGAGAGAGATAAAGCTCGTACTAGTAGTTGCTTACAACATAAGCTACTTACGAGAGAAGCTACAAAAGAAGAGAAAAAGCCAGCTCAAAAGCATGGCATCTTACTGTGCTATAAGCAAGCTCTTTTGCTACATTCAAATCACACGTCTACTTGTTGGGAAAGGCTGGTAGTCATAGTCAATTGGAATTCAAAAAAGTTCACTGACTTGAGCTCCAAGTCATCAAGCTTTTAAGATATGCTTCATATCTTAGGTTAGACCACTTTATTTTCCGTTTTAGCTCTCTTATATTAGTATTATTTATTAATTACTAATATGTTTTAATAATTATTGAGTTTATAAATTGATTAAATTTAACATTTTAAATTTTAAATTTTTTTTCATAGACGGCAGGCCCACATACATACGATGTATGTAGTACCAAAGAGTACATAAAAATCGACGAATAGGGAAAGACAAATCAATCAACAAATCCCATCATCATGAGAATCAAACGTATCATTGAAAGCAACTCATTCTCTTCTCTCGCCTGAAAGAGGAGCTGGCTTATTAAATGCCGGGAAACTCTCTCTACACACCTTCGGTGACGGTGGAAGGACCCTAAAGCTACAAATTTTTTGTACAAACGAGTTAAACTAGTATTGGTAAACTATCAAAAAACCATATTCATAAGAAATACCAAGCGTTAGATCGATCCATACACAAAAAGTGAAAAACCTTAGCATATGCTAAAACCAACTAGAAAAAGGAAAATCCCTAGTAATACCAAGTTCTAGTTGGCTAACTAGGAGAGTACTTTACCATTTACAAACTGATTTATTCACTCACCAATTTATTAAGAACCCAATTAAGTAGTTCAAAAGAGAAAAAGACATGTTTCTTCCTTCTCCTCCTCCAACTCCAACCGCCTCCTTTTGAGCATGGGATGGCCGACCTGCACAAGACTGTTCACATAGGGGACAAACCTTGCAAATGACAATTCAATGGCCGGATTGAGAGAATCAGACAACAGTTTGACCTCCCCTGTTCTCACATCATATTCAATCACCTTCCTGTCCACAAGAATGACAACCATGCCATCATTCACAGAACCTAAAATCCTCATTTCCTCCAAAGGAACCCAATGATAATCCCCCAGATTGATCCGAACTCTATGCTTCAAATTCATATTCAAATCTCCATAAATCTCCAGCAAATAACCACCTACATTCACATCATCATTCCTAGGCAGAATGTAGCACAGCTCCCTCCCCATCTCAGTCAAAATCCCATCCGGCCCGTATCCAGGTGGGAGCGAAATAAGCCCATACTCCTCAGTCCTCAGATCAAAAGCCAAAACCTTACCATACAAAGTCACCCAATACACAATATTATTACTATAAAACCCGTCCCCATTCAACTTCAATGCCTTGAATTCACAGCATAAACAATCAGCCACCCTCCACGAACCAGACCGAGAAGAGTATATCTCAAAGCAGAGGACCGGATTATCAGTCAAAGGAAAAGCACAGACAAGCTCAAAACTAGTCCCGAAGTTTAGAACCGAGGGCTCGAAGGCGAGGGCCAGGCCTGATTCGGGCCCGTGATAGAAATTGGGCTCAGGCAACTCTTTAACCTCCAGATTCACAGGGTTGCATATAAAGTAAGTACTGTCCATGCTTTCGCTCTTGCAGCATAGCAAGCCATTACATGAGTTGCGGAGAGTGGAAGTTTCTGGAAGGAAATTCTTTAAGGGGTGGGGGATTCCGCAAGAGCTCGGATCGAGGGAAATGAAGTAAGGCTCCTCTGCAAGGGGGAGGCAGAAAAGGGCGGAGATCGTACGGAAGTGATTGGTTTGCTTGTGGGCCAAGAAAGGGCTGGAAATCCACTGGTCCCAGTCCTTGCAAACGGTTTTGAATCTGCAGAGTGATTTTGCTGGGAGGAAATGAAGAACATGTTCCTTTACTATATCTGCTATGTTCAATTTTTGCTCCAACTTTCTTCTGTGCCAGGCAGAGGCTTCAGAACAGTGATAAGAAGCTAGATTCACTGGGACCTTATCTGGATGTACCCCAACCTGAAAAATCAATCGATAAGAACATGAAATCTGATATCAAGAGGAGTATAATTTTCTCAAGCAAATGCAAATTAGTTAGAACCCATGATAAAATCCCTCGTCATTGATGATCTATATAAACATAAACGAAAATGCAAGAAAAAACACATACCTTTCCAGTAGGAAAATCATCTTCAGATTGAGAATCAATTAGATCAAATTCCAATTCGGAATCTGAAGATTCTATCGACATGTATCCATCCTTTCCAGAATTCACAAAAACATATCCCTCAGAATCAGTGGTATTGTCAACGACGACATCCATGGTAATCTACAGAAACAAAAATATGGAAAAATTTTCAGTCTTTAAAATCAGGGCATAACTTTTAGTACGATAAACAGAGAGAAAAGACAGAATCTTTTTACTTAAGAAAGAAGAAAAAATATTGAACCGTAAAATTTGTGGTTCGGATCGAGAAACAAAATCAAGAACAATGATAATCAAGAATCGTTCTTCCCTGGGATTGACTATTATGTTGACTTGAAAAATGCCCAGTACGGCTCCCTAAAGATGTGATGAACGTTTAGATGATAATGCTTAGTACGACTCCCTAAAGATGAACGTTTAACGGGAAAAGAAAAGCATTGGCCGAAAATTACTTAGGGGAAAACAGAGAGAAGAAACTACAGTAAGAAAATAAGAATAATATGAAACCCTATTCATGCAGACGTAAATATATTCAAGAAAAAGTAAGAAACCCAGTAAAACAGAAGAAGTCTTAGAAGAAGAAGATCGAAATTGAAGATCGGAACGAAGAAAAATCTAAACGGAAGCGAGAAATGATCACCTTCGTAAATCCCCTAGTCGTCAGTTCTTCAACGCGGGGGGAGAGAGAGAGAGTGAGAGGTATAGTTGTCTATTTGACGTGGAGACGAAGGAACAAACACGGTGAATTTGGACTGATTCAACTCTTGACTCTTATTGGCCAAAAAAAACAAAGAAAAAAAAAAACCCCCTTGACTCTTGACATCTGCATAGGGGCCCACTTCCACTAGATTATATTTTTTCCATCATTTTGAATTTTTATTTATTTTTCCAAATCATTTTGAATTTTTAGACTTCTCTTCTCTTTTATTATTATTATTATTATTATTATTATTATTATTATTATTATTATTATTATTATTATTATTATTATTATTAATTAATTAATATTTTAATATATTTGAGCTTATAAAACAATTAAATTAAACAATTTTTTCTTATATCTACACCAAAGAGTACCTCAAATTCTACGAACAGAGGAAGAGAGAGACAAATCAACAAATCCCTCTTCATGAGAATCCGACATATCTTGAGTAAACATCCTCTTACAATCAGCCATGAAAACAAAACAAACAAATTTTGAAGCGGCTTATTACAAGTAATTAAATCAGCTTACTTTTAAAAAAAAAATAAATATTTTTAATTATTTTCATAAATATTTAATTATCTTATATTAAAATAAATAATTTTAAATATTCTAAAAATAATGAATTTATAAAATTATATATTTATTTTTATTTGTATTATACCTTTTATCGAGGATGAGTAAATTGGATTCGATTAGAACTTTTTTTTTTAAAATAATTTTTATTTTTAAATTAATTGATTCTTTGTTAAGATATTTTTAATGAATAATTATGGGTTTTTTTTCTTCCTTTTAAGTATTTTTATTTATAGATTATTGATTAAATTTTTTAAAAGTATTTTTTTTATTTTTTCATTAAATCTTTCTTAAAATCCTTTTTATTTAAGGAAAATTAAATTCTACATTAATTATATTATTATTTTATATTTTTCTCCATTTCAATATTTTAATACTTTTTACTACATACCAATATATTCAAGAAAGGAAGAGAAAAGAAAAAAAGATCATCCGAATTCGCCTCCGATCTCCGATTGGATCGAATTGCACAAAAACTTGGTCAGATGGTTCGGATCTAGTTTGATCTGACCTTTAACTCAACCCTACCTTTTACCCATTTTTTTACTCATAAATCAGTTTATAAGCACTCGGGCTCTTAAAGTCAGCAAAGTAACAAGTTTTTCCATTTATGTAATACTTTTTTTGGGGTCTTTAAAATCTTACCATTAGAAAGAGAGACGGATTAAAGCTCAACAAGACTATTAACATAAGGAAGAATGGTCAAATCAAGATCAACATCCCCTTCAATCAACCTCTTCAACTCCTTCCTCTTCCAGTCATAGTAAGTAAGCATCTTGCCACCGATCCCACCACGAAAAACCACCACATCATCACTGCTAAAGACGACTCCTTCTCTTCTATCACCTGAAAAAACCAGAGGAAATTCAGACTCGCTGAACTGAGCACTACATTTCTTTTCCCAGGCCTTGACATTGCTCCCCATTTGCATAGTGTTTGTATATTCATTAGATAGCACAGCAACTCTAATCCCCTTTTGATCAACTGATGTCAAACTCAGTTTCCCATCACTTACACCCAAACGTTCTGACTTAAATCCATAGCATTGACCGTACACGATCTGGGACCGCTCCATCTTGAGATCAAACTTGAGAACCCCACCTTGAGTCTGCCAGTAAACGATGCCATTTACATGAACACCTGATTTTGGTACTAGGGTACGAGCATTTGGGCCAAAGTAAATCTCCCCGGAAATTCTCCAAGATTCCTTATTGGAGGAATATATCTCGAATTCATACCCATCGTCAAAATCAGCAGAAGGGAATGCACAAACCAGTTGGAATTGAGCAACAAAGTTGAGTAAAGATGGTTGAAAGATCAAAACAATGGCCGGGTCTCGTCCATGATCAGCGTTTGGTTTGGGGAGTTTCTTCCATTTCCGAGTAAGAGGATTGCAGATATAGTATGGCTTGTCTCCTGCACAACCCTGGCAGCAAAGAAGACCGTTTGAAGAAGTTCTAATGTGAACTGGTTCGGGTAAGAAACTCAAAGACGGGTCAGGGACACCACTTGATATTGGATCGAGGGACACAAATGAAGGAGGGACAGATCGGTATTGGTAAAAGAAGGCAGAGATATCATGGCAAAAGATTGATTGGTTATGGGAAAAGAAAGGAGTCCTGATATGATTCCTCCAATCCTTACAGACCAGAGAGAGCCTGAAGAGTGATTTGGCTGGAAGATATCGGAGGGAATCCTCTCTAACTAAGTCTTTCAGGTCCAGATGCCTCTCGTGACGTTTGTTTCCCAACGTCTTACTTGCTCTTCTTTCTTTATCCATTGGCCTCTAATATAAAAAACCTCATCCAGTTTTATACTACAACAACATCCAAAAGAGTTCATCAAATGAATTACTTATTCATAAGTTCGATATTCGAAGAAAAAACTTTGAAGATTCACCATGATTATCATGCCAAAAAAAAAAAATGGAGGACAAAGGATCGATACATTTGATTACAAAAACTTAATCCAATTAACCAAGGACTTCATGAAGTTATGGAGAAAAATACAGTACTCATCTCGAGAACATACGTTGAAAATAGTTGTTCAGGTGACCACAGAGAATCAAAATCCTTATAGTATCTTTCTATAAAAAATCTTTCTACTACTTAATCTCCTGAATTTTCAAGAAACGCGTCTGAAAATATTTTTCATTTACTTGGATACAATATCAAACACAAGCTATGAGTAGCTGCCAAGCCTGCCATTAACGCCCAAAATTCACGAAAAAATCAAGTCTTTACCCATCCAATTTCGTTAAACAGATTTAACCAGAGGACCTTCTATAATCACCATGAATCAAAGAAAAAAAGATGAATCAATTGTTTTCCAACAACGTAGTAACTCTACAAACCAAATCAAGAAAGAAAAATCTTCAGAAATTAAGCGATCTTCTACAGAAGCCATTTTCCGAGCATCAATAGTATAAAAAAAGGAACAGAAACTGAGAAACCATGAAATCGAAGATCAGATAAGCTTCAAATTCAGAACTACGAGGTGAAAGATAGAGATTCCTACCTTGCTGATTAAGATTTCGATCGCCCAAAGCTTCTGTTCGAAGTAGAAAGATCAATGCAGTCACTTCGTAGTAAGAGCGATCCTCCGTTGCTTTTTTTCGAAGGACCTTCGTTGGACTTGGGAGTTGGGACTCTTAAGGGCACTTGGCTTATCAAGAGGTCCCGTTTGGTAATTGTGATATGGTACTCCTCACATGGATAAAGTAACGGTCCAAACTAATTTTTAACCTCAAAGTGTCTCGAATTAATTTTAGCAGATTCGGTTCCATTCAAAGAACTAATATATAATTGAGATTTATTTTTATAAATTGATTTTAATCAATTTTCTATCTTTTTAATATTTGATTGGTTCATTTTATAAAGTGATAGGAGTCAAATAATTTATTTAAATTCATATGATATATAATATATATATATATATAATTAATTATATATTATGAAATTTTATATTTTATTTTTTTTAATTTTTTTTAATTTTTGATAGATTATTTTCTTATATCTCAATTTAAAATATAAAGTAATCTTTAAGTTATTACATAATTATAATTTAATTTATTAAGAGTAAATATATTTTAAATTAGTGATTTATTTGAATACAAAATTATAATATTATAAAGAAATTTTAATACATAATAATATTGATTAATTTTATTTTTTATAATTTTCATAATACATGTTAAATTAATCAATCGATTAAAACATGATTATCGCAATATTTTATGTTTTACAATTTTAAAATTTTACCCCCCCCCCCCCCCCCCATTTCCAATAAATATTAAGAACGACACCAAAAGAAGAGAAAAAAAAAAAAAAAAAAAGGTGGGAATTTTATTCAAGAGAAAAATTTTCGATTAAGAAAATGTATGATGAAGATATCAATTAATTGGATCGAACGGACATCTTAGCGATTTCTCTAATGGCAGATTCTCTAACCCCACCATCTTCTTCACTTGTCAAATCCTCATAAGCAGCCTCGAAAGCCTCCTGCCAGAATCGCGATAAGCTAATCCGACGGTTGTAGGTGTTCCTGTAAGCATTCCACATTTGCTTCACTTTCTCCTCCATCTCCTCCATCTCCTATATTCAAAATCCATTATTCACATTTCAAAATCCATAAATCTAAGCTCAAATAAATAAAAATATACCGAGAGAGAGAGAGAGGGAGAGTTACGAGGGCGTCGAGATCATGGTGGATAGGGAAGTCGACTAGATCGTCGGAGAGAGGACGGAGAGAGGTGAAAGACCGGCGGAGAGAGACGGTGCCGGAGAACATCGACCAGAGAGCAAGAAGCAGAACCGCCGCAAAAGCCCAGATAAATTTGGAGCGGCGACCTCTGAGTAACAAACTGGAAAAGGAGCTCTCTTTCTTGGCGGCAATCGCTGTAGTTGTCGGAATGCTATTATGATCTTCCATCTTTCATCACTACCGTTCGTTGATTGATATGTATTATATCTTAGCCAGAGTGTAAAAGAAATGCGTATATAATATCATCAAAGTCGTATAATATAAGATTTTGAAATTACATCCGGTTGTTAAATGTATGTCGTTGGCACGTCTTGTTTGTGTGATAGAACGACGGGTCGTCTCCACGTACGCATTATTAACTATCTATATTTATTTTTATTTTTAAGACTAAATTAAGTTGATTAGTTGCAATATAGTTTAGTTTAGCATAAGAAGCTAGTCATAATAATAATTCAATTTGTTTTATAATAAAACTTGTTCAACTACCGTTTGGTAAAATTGAAAATGAAAGAGCTCATATTAATCTGTAAATCGAAAAAAAAAAAAAAAATCGTTTATTTAACTATATGGCCTTGATTGCGATTGCAATTATTCCCCAACTCGAACCTGGGACCTAATACCCCTATATCCCTGTATAACACGAACCCGGGACTTACTATGTCTCGGTCTCGGCTTATTCCCCGACTCGAGCCTGGTGACCTAATACCCCTAATACCCCTAATTCCCCGTATAACACAAAGCCAGGACTTACTATGTCTCGGTCTCGGCCTATTCCTCGACTCAAACCTGGGAACTAATACCCCTATTTCCCCATATAACACGAAGCCGGGACTTACTATGTCTCGGCCTCGGCTGAAGATGCTACCACTGCATTTGCTAAGAGATGTAAAATATAGACATCTGCGTTTATAGTTGTCAACGTAGACAACAAGGAATTAAGGGAACAAGAGCATTTTAGAACCTTGCCCAAAGTGAAAAATTGATTATTTAGGAAATTGCCCTTGAGACAGAAATGAAAAGACGAAAACAATAATAGCAAGAACAGGAGCAGACACTCAAAGTACTGCATTTCAGAATTCAGATTCCTTTCAATTGAATACGGAAGAAAAACTTTAACACTAAAAATTTCTAACTTTTAAAATTCGAAGCTCCTTGCTACCTATATAGTACAATGAAATCAATCATTACATTATCCTTTGGATCAATCAATAGAGGTCAAACCAAGATCCTTCTCAACCCTAGCCCAGGCTTTCAAAACATTAGGAGGGAACTGCTTCTTAATCGTGCGAATCAACCCTTTAGCCACCTTCATCTGCTTGATCTTCACTAACCCGGTAACCAAATGCTTCATAGTATTGAAATCTGGAATGCTATGCATCTTCACACTCTCCTTAAAAACTACATACCCCTTCTCATACCTCTCATTCTTACACAAATAAAATATCAGAGTCCTAAAAGTTGCTGCATTTGGCTTACATCTCTTCTCTTGCAATCCATCATACACCTTCTGTGCTTCATCAATCATCCCAGATTTACAATAACTAGTCATCAAGTAATTGTAACTTATCGCATTGGGTTTCAATCCGGAATTACTCATTTCCTCAATCATTGCCTTCACTTTCTCTGGATCTCCATCCTGTTCATACATGATCCTAACGTTATGAGCTGCTACATCAATCTCACAATCCTTCTTCACCATCGTATCCCACAATTTCTCAGCCTCTTCAGAATTTCCTTTCTTGTAAAGTGCATCTAGTAAAGTAGTGAAAGTCACAGAAGTGATTTCGACTCCTTTCTCTTCCATTTCTCTCAAAGTGTTCATCGCTTTATCTAACGAACCTGCTTCGCAGTAAGATTTAACTAATATACCGTGCGAAATTTTATCAGGAGAAATTCCGTACTTACTAGGAATTTCCTCGAACAGTTCTGGAACTTTCTCGAACAGCTTCGATTGATTACAGGCTGATAAGAGTGCATTGAATGAAATTACAGATCTAGGAGTACCTAATTCGTCCATCTGATCATAAGTCCTCATCGCATGATCGAACATTCCTACTTGTCCGTACGATCGGATCAACGAGGATAGGTAGGGTTCCTGAGTGATCTTCGGATCATTTTTATGAGATTCGATGAAGGATTCAACATCTTCAAGACGATGAGATTTGGCGAGCCGGCGAACGGTGAGGTCTTGAGCATATCGTGACGAGACAGGGGAGGCATAGTTTTTAAAGACGGAGCTGTAGATTTCCAAAGCTTTATCCGGGTCGTACTCGTTTCGCAGCTTCGATTTCGCTTTCGAAATGGTAATCGACGATGCTTCTGTCTCTGTAGACTTCACGGCGGCTGAGGCAGCGGTGGAAAGGCGGCGAATGCGGCGGATGGATGCACAGTACGCCATTTTACTTTTAGGGTTTTAGAACTCGTCCAGGGTTTTCGATTCCGCCTGACGAGTTTGAACAAAGAAGACGAAATGTCAATGGGAGTCGACGATGGGCCGCTTAAAGATGGATTAAGGACTTCTTGAGCCATAGGCCGGCCCGATCACATATCTCTCTACAATCCGTTTAATAAGCCGAGGACATAAGAGATCACGAATCTCCACCATCAACCAAATTCATAGAGATTACCAGTGAGTAATATTTCAAATTCACTAAATATTTTTGGGAATTTTTTTTATAAAAAAAAGAAAAAAAGAAAAAAAAAAGTGCTTTGAATGAAACTCAATGAATGGGCCAATATCAAATGATCCCTCTCTTGTGGGCCAGGTCTCGAAACGAATGACAGACAGCTACTAGCACCTTTTGGGCTTGAAAAGAACAAGTCTAAGCTTAAACGAGAAGGAAATCGAACCAAACACACTTCTAACACCTTTTTTTAAGTGCAAAAGTCGTTGTTACTTTCCATTGCTTTCTTACTTGTCTATATCACTTGAGCTTTATCTTATTGCGTTGAGTTTAAGAAAAAGTAAAGCTCACTGCCAAATTTGAAGATATACATTCTCATCTTATCCCCGAATCAATTAGAAGACACTAATACAATTTTTTGATAGATTAAATTTATCATAAAATCATAATTATAAATATCGTATCATTTTATTTTCAATATCAAATTTCTATGCAGTTAGTTATAATCGGTCGGTAATTTTCCTTAGACATGACCCTTTAGGCATGGCCAAATTAAATACAAAGACGTAAAACTTAAACATGCTCTAATAGTACTTGATGATTGCCGTCTCTAAACCGGTTCAACAAGGAAGAAGAAAAAAAAAAAAAAAAATACACAATTTTAAAATGGTGGGTCCGAGTCATGCATGCTTCCAAGTCAATGAGAGTGATGATACCACTGCTACTTAGTGTAAACTTGCCAGCTTTTTGTTTGTAGACCAGCATAGTTTACTTTTCCACGGTCGCATTCGAATTTATGAGAATAACGTAATAAAATCATGTAATAAAATCATGTATATATATAATTAAATAATTTTATTTATCAACGATAATAATATATTGATAGTGTCCATAGGCTGAATTCACACCATCACAGCCGTCCAAGTGGAATTCAAGATCAATATTAGGAATGGAAGAAAAAATTATAAGAATTCCATTTTAGAGAGCAGGTATCACGCTAGCCAAGTAAGGACTGTAGTATTTAATTTTTAATTTTTAATAATTATTATTATTTTTAAATATATTATAAAATAATATAAAATTCTTTAATTATAAATTAATCATAATTAGTACTCCTCCATTTGTTGCCTTTTTTACTATATGAGTATCCAATGATGAGGCATAATTTTATCTAATAATCTAATTAATGTTTAATGACATGCATTTCATATAGTAATCAAAGATCAGTGTATCAATAACAATAATAGTTTGTGATTTTGGTGTGGAAAGGGTAGTAACATCATATCTCATATTATATGATTACATAATGTTTATTTATATTAATATTATCTAATTATTAGTCGAATCATTAATGAGATTCAAGTTAAATCATCTTACTTAACACTCTATACAAACAAATGAACAGTCAATTAGTATGACCAAAAAACGACATCGCATCATCTGTTTCTAGTTTACACACAATAATAATCATCAATGAAGTTCAATGAGACAAGGCTAAGGAAGTATAGTCAATGAAAAAAAAAAATGTGTCAAAAATCATAGTGGTCCTAAAAAAACATCAGAATTTATATATATATATATATATTATTTTATTATTATTATTATTATATTTCAGATCGAGATAAAAAGTGTAATGACTTTACATAGAGTAGAGAACTTGGCCGGTGCTGGAAGGAAAAATCCGAACCTTAGCGGTTTGGATAAACGACAAAAAAAAAAAAAAAAACCTGAGACGGCCTCCTCGAAGGACAACGTTACAACGCAAAAACCTCGACACGTGGAGAGTTAAATCCTCTGCTCTGTAATAACAAACTTGGACAACAAGTCAATAAAATACTATTTTCTGATTATATAATTTTCATTAATTAATTAAATAATCAATATTTATTATTTTTATTTTTCTTTCTCAATATTCTACCTCCCCTGTGAAAATTGAAAAGTCAGCGAAAATCGAAAAGTTCTATCAGAAACCTTCGCCAAATCTCACTTATTAAAAAACTCTTATCTCTCTCTCTCTCTCTCCGTTTCTTCTCTGTATCTTGAGCCGCCTAGTAAAGCAAAAACAAACCCATTCTACAGAGATTTTACGTTGATTAAGGTTCTAGAGCTACTGCTAGAACTAGATTCTTGTAGTGGATCCCAGAATGATTAATATATGGTGTAGACAGGAGTGGTGATTTTTCATCTTGGTTGTTTTGCGCAATCTTGACCGTCGGATTTCGAGCTCATCGCCGGAAGCGGGAAGCTGAGAGAAAAAAAGAGAGCTTTTTAAAGCTTCAGTCTTTGGGATTAATCATTGTGTTTTTTTGGGTAATGTGGGGGTTTTTTTTTGATTTATTTTGGTCACAGAGAGAGAGAGAGCCATTACACTACAGCTGGTAGGTAAGAATGAGTAATAAGAAAAATAAAAGCTTTTTCCTTGACTGGTAGATAGACAAGAGCAGAGTAAAAACTCAGAACAAAAGAAGCCAAAAAAAAAAAAAAAGCCTTTTTTGGTCCCATCTACAAAAGAAAAATCTTCGTAGTAAAATCCTTAGATTATAATCCCTTGAAGATTTTGCTCAAAGAGAAAAGAAAAAAAAAACGGGAAAAATTTCTCTTTACTTCAGGTAATCTATGCCGAAAGAGTTGGATAACTCCTCCACCGCTTCAGGGGAAGCTAGTCTGTCTCCCTCCGGCTATCAAGCACCGCCACTGCCACCGAAATCTTCCGGCAAGAAAAAGCGGAACCTCCCCGGAATGCCAGGTAACAATCAGTAGAAGTCATTTTTGAAAAGCTTTGATATTTTTTTTCTCTAATTTGAAGTTTTGAAGCAGATCCGGATGCAGAGGTGATAGCTCTGTCGCCAAAAACTCTATTAGCGACGAACCGATTCGTTTGCGAAATCTGCAGCAAAGGGTTTCAGAGAGATCAGAATCTCCAGCTTCATCGAAGAGGTCATAACCTGCCATGGAAACTTAGGCAGAGAACGAGCAAGGAGGTGAAGAAGAGGGTCTACGTCTGCCCTGAACCATCCTGTGTTCACCATGATCCGTCTCGAGCTTTAGGTGATCTAACGGGGATTAAAAAGCACTTTTGCAGAAAGCACAGCGAGAAGAAGTGGAAATGCGATAAGTGCTCTAAGAAATACGCCGTTCAGTCCGACTGGAAAGCCCATTCTAAGATTTGCGGCACTAGAGAGTATAAATGCGATTGCGGAACGCTATTTTCCAGGTGTCTTAATCACCTCAGTTGCATAGATCGCGTTTGCCGTTTGGGATTGCATTTTGTGAAAATATTGATTTTTTTTTTTTTTTGGGGTTTGGAAAAGGAGGGATAGTTTTATAACGCATAGGGCGTTCTGTGACGCGTTAGCGGAGGAGAGTGCAAAGGCTCAAACGCAACCGGAAACAATGGAGGCGGTGGATCCGAATGCAGAGTTCGACCCGAATGTTATGCCCGTTAGCTCTTCTTCTTCGCCTCCTCCAGCTCAGCAACCGCCAGCTGCTACTACTTCGAAGTCGACTGCTCTTATCGCTTCGGTTTTGCCCATTAGCAGCCAAGGTAAGAATTTTGACTTTAAAATTTGGTCCATATCAACATTAAAATTTTTGTTTTTTCTCCATCTTAGATTCTTGGATTCTAGTAGTTGTTTTTTTGTCTGTTGTTGATCTTTGATTCTTTAGAATCATCTGGGTTTGTGTTTCTCTGTGATATCTAGAGACAAGTAGCAGCTCAAAAATAAAGTTTGAAACTATATCATTCTCTTTTTACTTTAGTTAGGTTGTGAGGTAAAACTTCAGTTTTACAGGGCTCCAAACTGGAGTTTCAAACTCTGAAGCAAATGAATAAATTGCTAGATTCAATTCGAAAGCTAAAAGGGGGAATCAAACTGGGTTTAGTTTAGTGAAAGGAAAAGCATGATTGATGATGATTCTCTTTTACTTCCTAAAATTTCCTTCAATCTTTTTTTAAAGGGCCAAACTTTTTCTGTCTTTTTCCTTTTTTTTTTTATTTTTTTTTTTTTTTGTGAAGAAACCCAACAACTTATTGAAGAAGGACCATCAGCTACTACAGCAACAGGCGTGAATGGGACCTCTAGTAGTAGCCCGAGTTGCAATAGCAGCCCGAGTAGTAGTGTATTTGCAAGCTTATTTGCATCCTCAACTGTCTCACTATCCTTACAACCATCTCGACCCCCTGCATTTACAGACCTAATACAAGCCGTGTCCCATTCAGATCGCCCAACTGACCTCACCCCTCCATCTTCAACCACTGAAGCCATCTCTCTCTGCCTCTCAACCAATCACCACTCATCCATATTCGGGCCTGCCAGCCCAGAAAGGAGGCAATACGCCCCGCCGCCACCACCACCAACTCAACAACAGGCAGCCATTTCCGCCACAGCATTGCTCCAGAAAGCTGCCCAGATGGGAGCTGTGGCAACTAATGCAACATTGCTTCGAGGGTTGGGGGTAGTATCTTCATCTTCTCCATCAGGGCAACAACAAGAGAATACTTTGCAATGGAATCAACGACCGGTGGAACAGGATAATACTTTGGTTCCACCTGGCCTTGGACTTGGGCTTTGTGGTGAAGGGTCTGCTTCTGGGTTGAAAGAATTGATGATGGGAAGTCATTCAATGTTTGGTCCGAAGCAAACCACTCTTGATTTTCTTGGATTGGGAATGGTGGCAGGGGGTAGCCCTAATGGCGGTTTGTCCGCTTTAATTGCATCTATTGGTGGTGGTTTGGATGTTGCTACGGCGGCTGCATCATTCGGAGGGGGTGAATTCTCGGGCAAAGATATGGGTAGGACCTCTTGATCATATTGGGGAAGGAGGTGAAAGAACAGTAAAAGTTAGAAAACAAAGCAAAAGGCCATAAAATGGTGATTGGCTAGAGGGAAAAGAAAACAGGCTACAAGGGAGTTGTTGATTTCAGCTGAGAGGAGCAGTTTGTTGGGTGTGAATCTGATTTTGTATTGTTCACGGCTGCTGCCCTTTCAATTTAGTGAAGGTGGAAGAGGGACATGGACATAGTTCTCTGATTTTTTGTAAGAAAATAATCTTTTCATTCCCTGCTTGGTGTTTGGTTTTCTTAAGGTTGCTTTTGGCTCTTTTGTCGTGTTAGAGACAACAACGTGGATGTTAATTTGTAAGGTAAATTTCAGAAGTGAATATATATAATTTTATATTCCAAGTGAAATATTTGGATATGATTTACTACTGAGTGTCTCATCACAAAGCCAAAATCTTACTGTCTGATTAAAGATAGAATAATGTGGAAATAAAGCAATAGTTTCAATTAGAGATGTTTTGGGCAGTTAGATATATTGACTGTCCTGTCGGGTTGACCCGCACCGCCACTAAGCTAATAAATTTTCAGACGAACATGGAAAACGACAACGTGAGAGAGTACATAAATACAGGAAATTAATAAATAAGGGCATTTGATTCTTTGAATACAATGAACGGAAGGGGAGGCCGGGGGGATCGAATTTGTCCTGACTCGATTTGTCGTTTTGCGTTGGCCTGTTTGTCAACTTCTTCACTTATTAATCGGAGTATCTGTGATACTAACTTCATTATATATATTTTTTTTTTAAAAAATAAGAGAAAAATATTAAAAAAATCTCCAAGATCAAACCTTATTTTTATTTATCCATTTTTAAAATTTGGAAAAAATAAAATAAAACAATAATCATGGCTCCAAACAAATGACATTCTTGTTCTTCATTTTTTTACTCTCGATGCTGATAGAAGCGGACTTACGATCACATGTTTTTGCCTCTATTATTATGATTTTTTTTTCAAATTTTTTTTTTCATTTTAACTACGTGCGAGAATATTTCAAAATATCGAATATTGATAATAGTGAGCTCAAAGATGGTTAGAAAGATTTTAGACATGAAGAGAAAAGAGAAGCGGTAAAAGTTGGAGGAGTCACCGGAGGATGCAGAGGAGAAACCGGAAAAGGTCTGAAGCGATCCTGAAGCGATGGGCGAAGGCCAAACCTCTTTATCGAGGTAGGTATATTGATTTCTCTGTTTCGATTAGAATTTTATGAAATAAGAATTTTTTTTATTAGTTTGGTCTGAGATTGAGCGTCTTCTATATATTTAGGATATTTTTTTTATTGTATTTGATTGATATTTATGAGTTTTGAATTTGAATTAGTTTGTTATTGATTTGTAAACAAATTTTCAATTTCAAAATTTGTCATTAGAATAATATAATATCTATGAAATAATGTTTTTTTTTATTAGTTTGGTATGAGATTGGTCGCCTTTTAAGTATTTATGGTATTTTTATTGTATTTAACTGATATTGATGAGATTTGGGTTTGAAATTAGTTTGTTATTGATTTGTGAAAAAAATTCTCAATTTCCAATTTGTCATTAGAATTATATAATGTTTGTGACCATTGTATAGTTTCTGTAATGGTTTCTATTTTATGGGAAATTGGGAAACATAACAGAATCGAAAAAATTCTCAAATTCTCAATATCTAATTATACAGTAGTAAGATATTGTGAAATTGGGAAATATAACATATTCAAAAAAATTATCAATTTTCCAATGTCTTATTGTATTAAATATTCTCATTTTCCAATGTCCATATTTTCTAATTTCCAAATGCTCTCAATATCCCAGTGTTCCATTATTGTTTCGTGGTGTAATTGGTTAGTTACTTAAATTTTGATGTGTGTACTTTATCTCTAGTTATCGATGTGTCACTGAATTTGTACTATTGGTGTGTGTTTTAAGTGTTAGAAGGTGATAGACCTCGTGACCTTATACCGATCATTTCAGAAGAGTTGTATTTTAAAGATCATGTCCACACTCCATCAAAGCAAGAATTAGTAGTCTGCAATATAAAGAGTAGGTTTTCAAATAAATATTTGGTTGAATTTCGGAAAACTTGTCTGGGTCATCTACTTGATGTTAGGTAAACTGATTAATTTCTCAATGATTCGTCAAGTGAATTGCAGAAAAAGAAATATAACAGTGGCTTTTGGTTGATGGAAAGCTTATGAGGTTCAGGCTAAGGGAGTTCTCACTGATGATGTGACTGAATTGTGAGGACTACCCTAGGTCGGAAGTGAAAGAGTTGGGAAAGGACAAGTGGCTTCTGAATAAGTATCTTGGGGGAAATACTTGCTTACTTTCAAAGCTACGGGAAAGGTTTTTTAAGATAGAAAAGAAACACAATGATCTCGTTAACATGACAATTGCTTACTTTATGGAGGGTAGGCTAATGACCTTAGAGGCGAAAAAAATATTAATGGATGAACGTTATCAATTGCTGATAATTTGGAGAAGTTGAACAAATACTCTTGGGATAGGGCTATATTTAAGAGGACGATTGGTTCACCTCAGAAGAATGTTTGGAGAATGCCCTAAAACATAAAGTTTCTGGTGATGAAGAAGAAACTTACATGCTATTTTTTTTTGCTTTTCAGGTTAGTAGTTTATATTTTTATGGATAATTTTGTTGATGTTTGAACCGAATAAAATAGTATGTGCTATAACTTTTTTACTATATAGGTATTAGCTTATGAATCAATCTCATATCTTGCAAAAACAAGCCGCAATCCAGAAATCAGCCGATAAGATACCCCGATTGTTGAATTAGAGCTCATAATCCAAACACATCATAACTCACAAAAACGTGGAAGCGTGGTTGCATACAGATGGGGTGAGTAATTCATTTATATTGTTTACTTTATGATATTCAATAATATTTATATGATATTGATTTTATTATATTTTAGCTCATTGTCTATAGTATATTTATCTAATGGGTGGATGCTTTGGCAGATGAATTGGAGGACGAAGTTTATGACATATATGTTGAACTAATAGTGACAGTTGAAGAAGAAGAAGAAAATGAAGGAGAGGAGGAAGTGTTAGAAAAATTTAAGAGATAGAAACTCACTTTTATGTGAGTGGTTGGAAATGAAAATATAATTGATTATGTAGAGATTACTAAGGATTTATACATACATATATGATAAAAAGAAAGAAGAGAAAGTAAACGTCGGTAAAATTAAAAAATTGAAAAAACAAAAAACAAAAAACAAATAAAAAACAAAAAAAAAAATACGTAAGAGAACGTGTATTTGTGATATGATCGAGTGATTAGTATAAACGTTGGTACGTTAGAGTTTGATCAAACCATCTCTAGCGGAGGAGTCGGCCCAGTAAGACACAAGTACAGCCCGTCAAGTAAGTCCAATAGAAGAGGATTTGGACCTCGGTTTCACTACGTAATCAGCTTTGTGAAATCTGCGGTCGACCGCTTTCCTTTGATTAGAGGCGACTGTAATCAGCTTTGTGCAGGTACGGTACGTTCTTCTTCTTCTTCTTCTTCTTCTTCTCACTGTTCAGGATTTCCAGGTTTATCTGATGCATTTATGGATTTCTGATGAATCGATCGTAAATTGATTGCATTGTCTATTATTTGATTGTCTTCATAATTACATTGAGTTTGATCGGGGAATTTTAGCAGCTTTTCTTATTATGGAATTTTTTTTTTTTTTTTTGGTTCCAAATCTAATATAGAGTACAAACTATTGTATTAGATTTAGAACTCTCAGCTGAAATTTGAATCGTTAATTAAGAAGAAAAGTGAATTTAAGGTCTGAATTTCTTCAGTTTCTATCCAGGTATTGATCAGAGATTCAATCACCTTATTAATAAGTTGATATTTGCATTTTATTTTCCAGTTTGATATTTCTGATTGAATTGAGTGTCCTGGTTAAGAATATTCCGTGGGTCTAGTCTAGGTTGTGGCTTGCTTGATAAAAGATCTACTTCTAGACAGTATCAGAGGGGTACTTTTGCGGAAGTGTTGTTGAATTCAAATCATACTCAAAGGGGAACTACGATGCAGTCTGGAATGGTGTCAAGGCTTAATTCTACCATCTATTTTTGTGGTCAATAAAATGGGTTGCAGAGCTTGAGAAACCTGCTTTTTGGAAAGGAACAGTTGCTGATTCGTAATTTTCATTTGCCACGCTCTTTATCATATTCAACGTCTTTGTCATGCAATGCCAGTCAGTTCAATCTAAGGGATCGCTTTGAGGAGGAATCCTCGACTGCTGCTACCTCTAAAAGTGTCTATGTAAATCTTTATGTCAGTGAGTATTAATGCATAGTGGTCCAAATGCATGTGAGGTCACAGACCGTGATCAGAGCTACACGAGTTTGAGAAGGAAAGAATTATCCAAAAGCGCTATCAAATAGGTGGAAAATTTACGCTTGATGTAACTCTGAGGAATTACAAGTTTAACATACCAGTTGGATTGAAGAATCTCCATACCCCGTCCTCTGCATGTTGTTCTGCGGGGGCTGTTCATGATGTGCCATTTGACCTTAATAATGGTCAAGAACAAACAAACAAACAATTCCACTATTTATAAAACCCGAGTGGAAACTATGCTTACTTTGTCTGTTTCTTTATGGAGTTACACTATGATGCACCTAAGCAAAGGGTTGTCCTTTCTTAAATATCTTGCTCGGTTTAGATTTCAGGGGCCCATTAGGCGAGCGAACTCTGAAGCTGCTCTTAGGGTCTTGTTACCTTCCACATCCTGCCAAGGAAAAGACGGGTGGAGAGGATGCTCGCTTTATTTCTGCTGATGAACAAGTAATTGGAGTGGCAGATGGTGGTGGATGGGCTGATGTTGGTGTTGATACGAGGAAATTTTCCCGTGAACTTATATCTAATTCTGTAAATGTAATTCAGGAAGAGCCATGTGATTCTGTTGACCCTGCCCGGGTGTTAGAGATGGCCCGTTCAAACACAAAAGGTAAGGGCTCGTCTACGGCCTGCATCATCGCCCTTACGAAAGAGGTTTGTTCCTTTTGACTGTCAATACAATTCCTTGCACCTTCATCTTTTTCTAATGTTGCTTATGGAAATTATAAACATGAGATATGCTTACTTCTACCTTAAGGGACTACGCACTATTAATCTAGGGGACAGGGGATTCATGGTGGTTAGAGATGAATGTATAGTCGTCTTCAGAACCCTATTGAACAGCATGGCTTCAATCTCATATATCAGTTGGAGAGTGGCAATGGTGGTGACCTACCTAGTTCTGGATATGTCAGTTAATGCAACTAAGAGAGCAAATAAGGACTTGAGATCTAGACCGAAAACATGGCAAATCTGGAAATTTTATGGGAATATAGAGAGATTATTTTTATGGTAAATATTTTTTTCCAGGTTCTTACGATTCATGTTGTCCAAGGGAATGTGATTATTGTCGGAACCGATGGATTATTTGATAACTTATATAAGAACGAGGTCAGTGCTGCTGTTGTTCATGCATTAAGAGCGGGATTAGAACCCCAAGCGACTGCTCAAAAGATTGCAGCTTTGTCTCGCGAAAGAGCACAAGATAGGAACAGGCAGACCCCATTCTCAACCCCTGCTTAAGAGGCCGGATTCCGATATTATGGCGGCAAGCTAGATGACATCGTGGTGGCTGTTTCATTTGTTACTAGCTCTCCAAGTCCATGAAGGTTAACGCCTTTACTGCACATCTTATTTTACTATTAACGGGTGGGTCTGGACTGAAGTCGCCATTTATTTAGCCCCACTCTCTTTGCCTTGAGAAAATAAATGACCCATCTGAGGAAGTGGATTGATAAGCATGTAAAATAAGATATACAGTAAAGAAGCCGTATTATTTATATATAGAACGCCTTCTTTTTGTGAAATGAAACATGATTCCCAAAGTGTGTTATTGCAGAAATTAACCACAACAGAGCTCATAAAACATTAGGGTAATCTTATCATCACTATTTATACATATATCTATAGAGAGAGAGAGGGTGACTTAGACTTTCCATAACTTCAAATATCGTTGTCCATATTCTTGGCCTTCATCCCCGTCCTCTCCCATCTGTGAGATGGTTCTTCTTCTCTCTCTGTACTTCTTCCTTCTCTTCTTCTTTCTGCTGCTGCTGCTGCTTCTTCTGTAACTCTCTGTCGCCTTTCTTGTTCTTCTCTCCTAGCTGCTTCCTCTTCTGTTTCGTCTTCTTCGTGCTTCCTTTCTTTCCCATGTGGTCTTCTTTCTCTCCTCTCTCCCCTTTCTCTTATTTCTTCTTGTTTCCTCCTCCACTCTTCTTCTCTCTGTTTCTCTTCCTCTCTTCTCCTTGCTTCCTCCTCCTCTTCCTCTCTTTCATGGCTTTTCCGCTTGTCGTCCTCTCCTTCCCTCCATTCTTCTCCCTCTCTCTCCCTCTCCTCTCTTTCTTCTTCTTCCTTTCTCCTTCTAACCTCCTTGGCCCTTCTTTCTTCTTCCTCAATCTCCCTCTCCTTCTCCTCTCTGTCATGTCTTTTCCTCTCCTCTTCCTCTCTTACCCTTCTTTCTTCTGCCTCCCTCTCCCTCTCCTCTCTTTCATATATTTTCCTCTCCTCGTGCTCTCTTGCCCTTCTTTCTTCTTCCTCACTCTCCCTCTCCTCGTCCTCTCTTGCCCTCCTCTCTCCTCTCTCTCTCATTCTCTCTTCCTTCTCTTCTTTCTTTCTCCTTGTAGCCTCCTCTCTCTCCCTCTCTTCCTCTTCTTCTTCCTTTCTCCTTCTAGTCTCTTCCTCTCTTTCCCGCTCCCTCTCTTCTTTCCTTCTCTTCCTCTCCTCTTCCCTCTCCCTCTTACTTTCCTCCTCTTCCCTCTTCCTCTCTTCCGCCTCTTCCCTCTTCCTCTCTTCCTCCTCCCTTTCCCTCTCTTCCTCCTCTTCCCTTTTCCTCTCTTCCTCCTCCCTTTCCCTCGCTTCCTCCTCCCTCCTCCTAGCCTCCTCTTCTCTCCTCCTCTCTTCCTCCTTCTGCCTCTCCCTCTCAATCTCCTCCATCATCAGCCTTTCCTCCTCCTCAGCACAAGAAGTACACTCCAATATAACTGACTCAGCCTGTGTGCTTAAAATTTGATCAATGACCAAACTGCTCACATTAAACGATGTAGCCAATACCTCTCTATCAAAAACCTGCAAAACAGAGCTCCTCCCTGCCAAAAACTGAGGATGATTCTTCCTTGTTGTCGTGCTAAACCCCATGAAAACAAATGAATCGTTGTTAAAAGACATCTGAGCCATTGGATGAAACCTATTCACAGCAAAGACATCCCCTTCATCAACTCTTAAACTCACATCCTTGCATTCTGAAGAATTCTTCTTTGCCGTAGAAGAGCACACCACCCGAACCATCCCTTGCCCTTTAAGCACGATCGCGACCTCAGTCGCCATTGGATTCCAATGTGGGCCCATCATCGAACCCTTCACAGAAACACAAGCATGACTCATTTATAACTTCATCAACATGTAAACATTTAAAAATAAAAATAAAAAATTATTACCTTAGTCAAATTGACCATGAAGATACCAATATTAGAACCCTTTAAGGAATGCAAGTTTTTCTTGGTAACCGTTTTGCTCCACCCATTACAGTTTTCGAAATCAGGGTCTGCTTCACGTATGTTGTATGTTCTAGACTTCTTCTTCTTGTTGCTGTAATACGCCATTTCTCCTTCTCCCATAAATGATTTCAATAAGCGTGTGTCCATTTCCCAGAAAGTTGATTTCTTCTTGCTTGGCACATTATGCACCATTAATGGTGTCTTTCCAGCACTCATAATCTCTTCTAAAGATTCTTCAGACACCTACACATAAACATTTGAAAGCACATAAATATCTTTGATGAGCTCTAGTTTCATGTTTTGGATTCAGTCCCGACCGTACCGGATCTGGTTAGAATTCTCTCCATTAACTTTTTGACATACTATACCGGGGACTTATTTGACCTACTTTCTTACGGATTGACTTGATGTATCAAAAAGTAACGGGTTGCCATGGGTCGTCCGTACGGTGCGTACGGAATCCAAATTATATTTTCATCACAGCTCAAAATTCAAGGAGGTGTACACTTTTTTTTTTTTTTTTTAATTTTGTCTGTCATACCTTAAAAGCATCTTGCAGGAGTTTGTAATCAAAGCCTCGAACCAGCTCAGCAATGCTCGAGTAAGCTCCCGTTCCATGTCGCTGCCATTATCAATAACAGATCATGGACATAAAGGTTTTAACTGTCTGAATCAAAACATGTACATATATATATATATACTGAGGAGACACAAATTAAGAGCAAGTGTTCATACATATAAATCGTTTTCAGTATTAGTAAAGAAGGCATAAATCCTAAGCTTTTCCCGCTCAGTCTCTAAATTGCTCTGCACATAAAAGATCGATCCTGGTTGAAGCCTATACAGATCTCCTCCACTTAAATCCACCACCCTCATCTCTTCCTCATCTGCCCAACTCAACCTCCCACTACCTAAAAAACCCAAAGAAAACAAATATCAATAATAATTAAAAGAATATTCATGTTAAATAATAAACACATTTTTGTAATGAAAAAACAAAAAAAAAAACAAAACACATGTTTACCTGTATGGACATAGAAAACCATGTCAGCATGAAGTAGAACGGGGAGGAACAGTGAGTTAGGTTCCAACGTAATAAACTGAATATGGTAGGGCCCACGAGTTTCATCACTGACATCAACGGCTGAGATCTGTCCGAATTCTGTTTCAACCACTATCTTCCTCTCATCTCTCCTCACTACACCCGCTGGAACATGAACATCATCATGATCAGCTTTTACATGCAGCGAGAGATGAGATACACAGAGAAATAAGATGGTTAGAAAGGCGTATGAATATTCTGACATGTTTTTTTTTTTGGTTTTGGCACGAAGATGACTAAGCTTGAACTGAATGTTATTATATGTAGACACAGAGCGAGGTAGACAAAAAAAGGTGATAAGGAAGAAAAGAAGGTAACGTGTCCTTTGCATGGACACGTAGATGTTAATAAGACACGTGGGACGTGGCGAGATGATTGGGTCTAAGTCTTTGACCGCAAGATCCAAAGCAGTTGGAGATTCTCTTTCATTTTGGATCCAATCGTACATTCAGGCGTTAGTCCAGGTTGTAGGTGTTTGTCTGTCACAAATTGCTCCCCGCTAATTACGAAGATTTTGTGTTGATTTGTGAATCATAATGGGCTTCGGCCCGCGTTAGAATAATGAGCCTGATTGGAAACTAGTCAGGCTTGAAACCACAAGTTGGGTTGTGCCCAATGAGGACCAATCCAACCCGCTTCCGGATCCGGATCAGTGTTAAGCGTAAATGCGTAATCTAGCAAGCACGAATCAGTTTTAACTTTCTCGAAAGTTGTTGTTAATGGCGCGATAAATGGTTTTCGGACAATCGCGAATCTATAGAGGATCAAGTATTTCTAGCGTATAGATTAAACTGAATGGCGCTGCTTGGATCCGCCATCCCCGGCGAGGTTAGAAAGCCTACTTTTTTTTTTTGCGTTAGATTTAGATTTGTGAGATTTTCTGTCTCGATTAGGGTTAGAGTTTGATACGTTCGATTATGATGTATGTTTTTTTTTTCTTTGTTTGTTTGTGGACGAACCAATTTCGTTTACATTTCTGGAGTTTTGAAGACTGTTGTAAATTGTGGAGTATCTATTGTGGTGTAACTGATTGAAATTTGGAAACTGGATTTGGAGCTTTTCTTCAATTGAAAGTAGGGTTGATTATTGAAGTATATGAAAGTGAGGGTGAGAGTGTTGGTTTATTATTGAAGGATATGATGCAGGTTGGTTTGCGGTTGCTCCTCTGTCCTCTTGGTTCTAACGTCGTGATACGGACAGCATGGTGAGTACTCGTCCTTTTGGTTCTACTTAATTGAAATAAAGTGTGTGCTAGTACTTCATGTGGGAACGAACACAAAATTTGGGCGTATTGTTTTCATTGTAGCTCTTGTCATGGTATTTGTGGATTTTCATTGCGATTTCCACTTGGGCAGCTGCTCTGTAGGGATTGTATTACCTGTATACTCTACATTCAAGGCTATTGAGAGGAAAGATCAAAACGAGCAGCAGAAGTGGCTTTTGTATTGGGCAGGTTGGAGGTTTTCCCCATTGTACATTCCTTTTCCAGAGAAATAATAATAAAAATTAATAACTTGTGATTTATTTTTTCCAATTAGAAAAATTTGGGACCTTGATGCTGTTTTGTGCTTTCGCTTCGCCTGTTAAAAACTAGCACTCACAAGTCAATATACGTCATATTTTTATTTATTGTTTGCCCTTTGTAGATAAGTTAAGGTCTCTAATGAATCTTGGAACCTTGGTAGTATCAGTTAGTTTTATTTTGAATCCGATTTCTAGCATGTTTGGGATGTCAGTCTTATTTGCATCAATGAGATTGAAACACGATGAACTTGTTATCCCATTAATTGATCTGTTTCAACAAATGCAGCTTATGGATCTTTCAGTCTTGTTGAAGTATTTTCAGACAGACTTCTTTCATGGTAGGGTTCTAAACTCATATGTTGTAGGTTAGTCAGTTTGATAGTCTGATATGAATTCCTAGTTACTCGGGTGTAAATATTCCATTTGACATTTTTTCGCATGGTTAGGTTTCTATGTTTTTGAGAAGCAATTTCTTGACATGTATTATATTCATATTATACATGACTTGTAGGATCTTCAGTGAACATGACTTGTAGGATTCATTTTTCTTATTAAAAGTCTGTATCGCATCTTGATACAATAGCGGAATACTAAACATTTGATGTACACTGAAGATTGTAATAAAGGGACAGATGCACAAATAGGCATATACAAATTGAAAGGGTTCTACATGATCTCATGTATATTTTCATTTCTGCAGGTTTCCAATGTACTATCACTTGAAGTTTGCGTTTCTAGTTTGGCTTCAACTACCAACTGTTGATGTAAGTGTTGAATATGCTACAATTTTGATACTTATTCTAGAAAGAACTATATGTTTTAAGTATTCTATTTCAATTAATCCTTAGTTTTTCTAGTTCTTAGCTTCCTACGGATCTTGATTTTTTGATCAGGGTGCAAAGCAATTATACATGAGCCACATCCGTCCATTCCTTTTGAAGCATGAAGAACGAGTTGATCAGATTGTGACCTTTGCATATGATGAAATGGTTTGTCCTCTATACTCTATACAATATGCTTGGCTTCATTTTCTGTGATGATCTCCAACAATTTTCATCATGCATAAAAAATATTCAAAAGGGTTTTGTGATTTCTAAATTATGCAGGCAAAATTCATTAGTGCACACCAAGCGGAAATCCAGTTTGCTAGGACTATGCTCATGAGATTAATGGGATCAGGTGTGATACAGTGATTTGAAACTTCTTTTCCCATTCTTATTAGATGATAATTTAATAAAAATTTCCTCAATTTATAAACCGGTAGACCAACCATCAAGAGGCAGGACTAGAACGAATCAACCAAGACCGCTCCCTACAATTGAAGGACAGGAACAAGCAAGATCAACCCCCATTTCCGAGTCCAATGATCAAGACGACTAACCGACATTTTTGCTTATACCATATGTTTTCCTGCTATATGTTGATTTGCATATAAAAAACCCTCAAATTTCACCTCCAATTAATGTAGTGATTGCTTTGATGTAGTGCGTTTTCTAGTTCTAATGAAGTTAGTGCCCTTATTGTAAATTTCTATAATCTAGAGTGCTAAACCCCTATAAATAAAGCTTACAGAGTTCTCTTTAAATTTCTTTTTCGATATTAGACTTCTAATTTCTGCATTTCAAGAGGTACCTATTTCAAAATGTTAAAACATATATTTGATTTTGCTGCCTAGATAATATTTTAACAGGGGAAGAGGAAGGAAAAAAAAACACTCAATACGAAATATAAGTTTTACTATCACTTATTCCCGATATTCCCGTGTGAAATAAAAAGTTGAATTACTTGCATAATAAACCCATTGGGTTTATCTCACTCTAGTTAAAATTTCATTAATAATGTTACAAGTTACAAGAAGGGTCAACCGTATAGATTAGTTTTCCTTTTAGAAAAAAAGAAAAAAAAAAAAAAAAGTTCAGATGCTATTCTCTCTCTCTCTTTCCTACTGCAATAGTCATATCTTCGATGGCACATTCTTTTTCATTAGCTTTTGCCTTCACCACCTTGAGATTGAAGAGCTGATTTCGGATTTCCGTCTTCAAGATTACTTACCACTTCCGGTCCACACAATTGTGTCAATTCTTCCTGCAATAACAATCGAGTTTCAAAACGATTAGTCAAAACCTGGAAAAAGATTGCAGTAAGTAAAAAGATTCAAAACGATTAATCACCTTGAGGGAACTATTTTCCGATACAAGCTTCTCACATTCATCAGAAAGACCCTGCAACTCATCTCTAAGAGTTATATTCTCATTGCTCAATGCCTCCACCCTTGCTTGTAACTCTTCACATTCCGCCTAATGAAAAATATGACAATGAAAATGGAAGAATAAAATGAAAATTTTAAAGAACCATACGATATGTATTGTTACAAATTTACCTGTTTACGCAGGCGTGACCTACGGGCCGACTCCCTATTAGATTGCTTCCTCTTCTGTCTTTTCAGTTCCCGTTCGTCCTTCTCCAGTGACCCAAATGAAAACGAATTTTATACCACATTCAATACAAGGAGAAAAATAAACGGCTAAAAATGGAAAGAAGGGAGAAAAGGTCAAAGCCTAGTACTTGAATCCATTGCTCGGGGGGTGCCGGGACAAGGGCACCACCCATTTGATTGGGCCTCACTTTTGCGGGCCCAGAACCAGCGACCCCCAAGTTCCATAAGTCCATTCCTATATTCAGATTGGTTGGGGGCATAGGGACTATGGGTTTCCCAGTTACTGAAGATTGAAGGTTTGGCCCGGCACTGCTATTCTGTGCATTGGCTCCTACAAAATATGAATTTCAAATAAGGAATTGGTCCAGAACATATAAACTTTACAACTATATCAACCTTCTATATGTAGAAGAAGAGAGAGTTTACCATCTGCAAGCATCTGGTTGAAGCTTCCCTTCTTACTTGCAGAAAATTCCTGAAAACAAGAAATTTTTTTCTTTATTAATTCAATTTCAGATAGATGGCATGGTATTGAAATAGCAATAATAATAATAATAATAATAAATAAGAAACCTGTTGGTTTGGATTCTCATCGCTACCATCAGAAGAACCCTCAGTAGCACTTTCAGTACTAACAAAAACCGGAAACTATAGATCAGAAAAAAGCATTGAATTTTTTTTTTTTTTTTTAAGCACACAAAATCAAAACTAAGCACAAACCTTTGACCATCATTTCCAGAACCTGAAGGTGCCGCCTTCACACTATTTCCTTGACCACCCTTTGTTTTTTTCCCAGAAGCCTTGTCCTTTCCATCAGGCACCTTCCCTTCTGTTTCTGTGTTAGTCTGAGCCGACAGTGGAACCTTATAAACAAAGGGAAAAAAAATCAAGACCAATGTGGGGATTCTTCTTAGTTATCAATAATAATAAACAAAAGTCAAATTTTCAGGTTCGGATTTTACCGTGGTCATGTTAGGATGAGCAAAAACTCCACCCGGAGGATATATAGCTGTATATGGGACAGGGGTCCCATATGGGGGAATCAAAGGATGCTGAAAAAAAAATTTATAAGACCAAAGCATATGTAAGAATACTAACTACTAAACAGGCCATGGTAAGATTTTACCTGGCCTCCCCACATATAGTGGTGGGGACTTGGAGTTGATGCAAAAAACGGAGGTGGGGTCGCACCGGCTCCATAATAAGCCTAAATTAACAAGAAACTAAATATGAGATAACAAGACCGGAAAGCAAAGACAACTAAAATGATTTTTCCATAGAACAACACATGATTGGATAAAGTTGAACAGAATTTCTGCGAAACCTGCATCGAGCTGGACCAATCGGGATATGAAGGTGTTGTCGGAATTTCCTGACAAAAAAAAAGGTTAAGGATTTCAAGTTTTGGAAAGGTATCAACACAAAAAGGAAGAATGATTACATGGGGGTTTTAGTTTTACCTGAGATGAAGAGGCTGGTCTGGTAGTCTTAGGAGGAGTAGCCTCTTCTCTTGTCCCCATTCAAAATTAATACTTATTAACAACGGTCTTCAATATGTGCCTAATAATTATGATCCGTCTATGAAGAAGCTGAACCATAAGATTGGATTACTCTATATACCAGAAATTAGAACCGTAAGACCAAAAAAAATAGAGATAAAGTCTTAACATATAAGAAATTAGGAGGGAGAAATAAATGTTTCTTAAAAAGTTTCCCTTTGTATATTATTACTTGAAATCCATGCAAGACATCCTAGAGCTTATGTGGGAGACTTAGAGAGCAAACATCCGTGTAGCCGATGATGATGATTATTACTCGAAAGATCACAACTTTTTATGGAAAAATCAAAACAGAGAGCAAGAAAGGAAATAATCTTGAATATTTATGGTGTCAGTGAGGGCTGTGGGACCCATATAACACCATGATAGTACAAGTTTTCCTATCAAGTGAGAGCTAATCACAGCCTGCGGAATAATTAGCATTTCTTTTTAAGTGACTTAGACAAGTCTTGAAGCTTATTTCGACAACAATTTACACTATCCAATTTAAAAAATTTTCACCCAAACCACTAGATCTCTAATTCCTGCCAATTTGACCCCAAACTAAAAAATAATAATAAATAATACACCCATATATGGCAAGAAGCCATTAACCCTCTTCAGTATTCTTCCTTATTTGAGGATTTTGTTTTTTGGGTCAAGCTTAAATTTTTTAGTTAAATTCCATAGATAAGCTGAGAATTCCCTTCAAATTTACAATTTGATACAAAATTGAAGTCATTGGCTCTACCAATCGTTGAACTAGTACCTAAAAAACCCTAATATATTAAAGAACAAGCTCAATCCCAAATCAAAATCAGATTATAGAAACACAGCAAAGAAGAATTTGAAACCCCAAAGGGAAAACCTAGAACTTTGAAATCCCTAAATCAATTCCAACATATTAAAATTAAAAAAAAAAACAAATAAAGAAAAAAAAAGGGAAAATTTACTCCCAAAATTCCTACAATACGTGTCCGTGTATGGAAAGGTAGTAAAAACTAGAGAGAGAGAGAGAGACCTGCTTTCATGTCGTTTGGAAACGTTCAGAGAAGTGAGGTGGAAGTCCAGGTGGAAGGTCCTTGTGTCTTTTTACGTGCTCTAATCTAAGATGAACGGCTGAGAATTAACGATTCCGGAACCTCGCGAAATCAATATCAACGGCCCAGAACTCACGCACGAACCCAATAAAAAAAAAAAAAAGAAAAAAAAAACCAAACAAAACGGTTTCTTCAGACCACCACGACCACCGTCTTCGTTTTCCTCTCCCTCTTCTCTTCGACCACCTTCTACTGTTTCTGAAGTTGTCTTTTTCTCTCGTTAACTGATTCCCATAGTTGCGCGTGCATAATTGTTCTGTGCGGATCCACTGTGGCGGCTTCCTATTGGAAGAGAGAAGACTGGAGAAGGAAAATTTAGGGGATTAGGGTTTTGGCTAGGAAGAGACGGGCGAGAGGGAGGAATCCAGCTGTCCACGTTTTACTGGATTAGGTTGATGACGAATCGAAACAAACGCGATGACTCATCTTGACAACTAATGGATAACGTTAAATAATAATTTTCCTTTCTTTTTCATTTAATATTTTAAATAATTTTTAAAATACAAATTATATAAGTTTAAAAAATATATAATTAATGTAATACTAAATTTAAGAAAATATATAAAGAGAGAAAATTATATTCAGAAAAAATAATGTAAATAAAGTTTTATAAATCCTAATATTTGTTGAATAATTTCAATACAATTAAGGATATTAGATACATCCTAAGCGTTCATTAATTGTTTATTCATACAAATTAATATAATGATAGCAGTGTATAGAGTGGTAAGTCTTCAACTTCCTTCAGTTATTTTTTTATGGTATTTTCTCTTTTAATCACATGATACATTTAAGAATGAACCTCGGTTGAATCGGATTAGATCTCATTTCTATCCGTAATTCATCCGACTAAATTTCAATGAGTCATCCTACATAGTTGGATTAAATAATCTTTTTTTTTTTTTTTTGATGAAATCTGCCGTTGCAAAACACCATATTTCTTGATGAAGAAACAATCTTCACCGGCGGCAACCATCTTCACTGGCGAGTTGCAGGAAGAAGAAGAATAAGAAGAAGGGGGGGGGGGGGTATTGTGTTAAGCTATAGCCTGTAGATATATAAAGGCAACCCCGTTTGAAGAAAGTATAGAAAAAAAATATATCCCTTTTTTGTTCACATCTCTGTTTTTGTTGTCTATCCCTTTGTGTACAATGTTGGTACAAAGAATGGAAGACGAGAGAATCCAATCCATCTGTGTATAGAACATGTATATCAGTAAGAAGAACTACCCCACCAACAAATAAGAAAAAAAGAAAATCTGTGTATACTGTGGTTTTTCATTTGTGTATCCTCGATGTGAGAGAGAAGTCCGGTGTGCCAAATATGGGGTATCGGTGGGGTCCCACAGCCGGGGAATACATAACTAAACTAACTAACTAACTGAAAACTGTTACCATCAATCACTCCAGCAGCATTCAGAGAAGCAACAGAGGAAGCAGGGGGAAGGAGAATTCTTACGCCTCTTGCTCACCTTCTCTTCTTCTTCAGCATGCTCTCTCACCACGACATAATCATTGTGCAGGCAGTTTTGGGAGTCCGATGTACTGTTAGCCATCAGATCATGCATCTCAACTTCCTTGGGAAGTGGAGGCAATAAATCTCTTGTTGGACATAAGTCTTGGAGATAATTAGAAAGAAAGCGAGAAATTTCGGTGAACTCTGGACGATCAATCGGGTCCTCAGCCCAACATGAATGCAAGAATGGAATCATATTCTCCGGAACCTCCTCTAGTCCAGGCCTCACTCTCTGCAATTAAGATTCAACATAAATAATCCAAATGTTGTTCCAAAATTTAGTCCATCATCTCAAACAATGTCACTATTATTACTAATGTGGCTACCTGGGATGCAGCATACGCAACCATGATGTTACTTCTGCCCTTGAAAGGAGTTTTGTTTGTGAGCAATTCCCACAAAACAATGGAGAAGCTATAAACATCTGCCTTGTGATTATAGTGTAACTTACCTCCGACCGGTAGTGAATCCACACTAAACAGCTAGACAACAATAAAGGGGAAAAGAAAAACACACATTAGATATATATGGGAGCTATTTGAAGTATTGAAAAGTTTCAAACTGAAAAATTGAAGAACCTCAGGGGCCATCCACCGGTAAGTACCAGCCTCACTGGTCATTTCACCGGGAACCTCTTCTCGAGCTTGCCCGAAATCAGCCAGCTTAATTCCTCGCCCATCATCCGTTACTAGTATATTGGCTGTAAGAAGAATATCAGTGATAAAAGGACAGTTCTTTATGTTATTACCAATGATGAATTAAATGGACTAGAGAGTTTTACTTGGCTTCAAATCACGATGAATGATTCTGTTTTCATGCAAGAACTCCATAACATTAGAGATTTCCAGAGCAAAGCTGACAGACACTTTAAGATCCAGAGGTCTCGGACGAATGTTCCAGAGGTATTTCTGGAGGGTCCCGCCTTTCATTAGCTCCGTAATTATCATCAAAGTTGGGTGCAGTGAAGCTCCAATAAACTGCTCAATGCATAGGTTAATAACAAATTTGTCAGGCAAAAAGCAAAACAACCATAATACAATTGAATCAAACAGTAGTGTGATAATGTAAACCTTAATAATCTTTTCATGTTTGACCCTTGAAAGCAAAGTGACCTCCCTCTCGAATTTTTCCTTAGTTTCAGAGCTTAGAGCTGCTGTTCTTCTCATCTGCAGAACCTTAATGGCAACAGGCTTTGATTCATACCTGAAAAATAAAGCACAAAGTCTTAGTTTCGAGCACGAAAACATCCAAACATAGCGACAGAAGCGATTTATACTAGTCAAGTGCATAATGAATAATTGAAATACAGTTTACTTTGTCAAGTGATATACAAAAAGATAGCTACAAATTCAAATTCAAGCATCATGCAGTTGACAGGTTGGAATGATGCTCATGAACATATCTCCTCAAGAAAAATGAAATCACAAAAATCAGTAGTAGATAACATGTAACACCTAATGCATGCCATACATGTCACATTGTGCAATAAAAGAAGTTTAATCATATTGAAAAGCCCAAATGGTATCTACTTTTCCCTTCCTAAACCAGGAAAGGAAACAAAAAAAGAGCTAGCAGAATTGAGCCAGTTTCGGAAACCAATAGCGCGTTACGGTTACGGGAAAATTGACTATTAATAGAGACATCAACTCAATACTAATCCTACACATTAATCATTACAATGTCTTCCTATATGTAACAAGCACACAAACGCTCGAAAGATCTTGTCATACACCCGCTGTATACATCCGATACAAGACTAGTGGACCCCACACACCAGGAGCTAGGGAAAATGATTCAAGAGTAGTCTCTTGTAGTGAGCAAGTTCCGGAAAACCGTTACGGTTTAAGGGAAATTACGAATCATTATGAGTATCTACTCAATCTCAATACCTCTATGAATCAAAACATAAAATCATTAAAATTGTTTCTTCCTAAAACCTATAACATTACAAGACTAGTCGGCCCCACATTACCGCCTGGAATGCGTGGCGGGAGTAGTATCCGAAAGGCGTAGCACATACTTCCTCATAGCTATGCTACAGCTTTATGACTACAAAATTATCAAGTTCCAAATTTAGTAGAAGATTAAAAACAAATCGAAACTATTACCAAATAATTTTTTTTATTATAAAAGATCGAATTCTATTCTTCTAAAGCAATTAGCAGTTCAAGAATTCACACATAACTTATCATATCAAGAAAGAACACAAGAACATAGAAATAATTGATCATATCAAGAAAGAACACAAGAATATAGAAATGAGTCTGAAAGTTGAAACATGCAACTGAATTTCAAAGAAACTGGACGAAGAGAGAACAAACGCACAGTCCTTCATAGACTCTGGATAAATGGCCTTCTCCAATCACTTGAAGGATTTCTAGTTTACGGATGTCAATCAGCAAGCTCGGCCCGAGGTTGAAGACGAAGTTAGAACCTAAATCGACGCCATAATCGCCAGCAGCAAGAGAATTCGCAAGTGTGAAGTCAGTCAGTTCTTGGTCTTGGAGTGGGGCCACCATTTTTTCTCCAATTTTTGAGCTCGGAACTCGGAAGCTTTAAAAAAAAAAAAAAAAAAAAAATCCTTCTTTTGAATTATGAAAAAAATGTCGTCTTGGTTAATTTTGTTTTGCATTTGCCTCCAAAGCAAGAAGATCGTATTGGAATAGGGGTTTTAGTGAGAAGAAGAATTTACCAAAAAAAAATTAAAAAAAATAATTATCGGATTATTATCATTATTTCTTAATTATAAAATAAAATAAAAATTCGAGATACGAAGCGAAACGGGAGGGAAAACTTTTTTGGAAACATATCCAATGAAATTGGACATTTAACCCTTGTGAATTTTGCTCCGGTGTGGCCGCGTTCACTGTAGCATAGCATTATCCTTGTGCCACCACGTATATATAAAACAAGAAGAAATTCCACACGTGGGATTTACAAATACATGGTCCTTTTATGTAAATTTTTATAACTCATGGCCTACTTTTATAATTTTAAAACTACGTAGTTCCACAATCGTAAAGACAATGCAATGAGAGAAAAATTAGAGAGAGACAGTAACTGTCAGTTACTTTATAATACGATTCATATTCGTAATTTCTTACCTAAACAGCCAGACAAGGCGTTACATGAAATTAAAAGGAAAATAATAAAGTTTCTTTTATTTACCTTTTTGGGGACAAATGTGACATACAAAAAATAAAAATAAAAACAGATAAGGATAATCCAATAACGTTTCACGGACGGAGAAAGCCTTTTCCCCCTTTGGGCTTATTGTTGTTGTTTACAAGCCCATTTGATGTGGGCTACGTGGTAAGGATGAGTGGGCCCCTTATCGGCCTACTAGGTTGATGCGGCCTACTAATTGTGACTCAGTTTACATGTACGGATTAAGCCAATCTATTCCCAGGAAGTAGTTAATATTGGTGTCTTCATAGGCACTAAGAGTAGTACTAGTAGCAGCTGCAGCTTCTACACCAAATTCCCCTCCGAACATTCCATCTATTGGAATCGAAGAGCTTAATACCGTCCCATAACCAGCCGACCAATCAACAGTCAGTTCCCATAGTCTTTGTATTTCCTTATCCGCTTCCGATACGCGCTCCTCCAGTCTCAAAATCTGCAACTTAATCAATCTATTATATTAGAGGAGCTCTCGAACATTTAACGATTTCAGATGTATGGATATCAATGGTGACTTACTTATATAACTAATTGACACTCGAAAATATTTGTTATACCTCAGATTGGAGGCGGGATTTCTCGACCATGGTAGAATCATGAGTCCTTTTCAAACTCAAGTACTCTTCCTCCAATTTTTTACTCTTCCAACGAACTCTTCGGTTTTGAAACCAAACGGCTACTTGACGAGGTTGGAGACCGAGTTCAGAAGCTAAACGGATTTTTCTTCCGGACTCCAGTTTATGGTCTTCTCTAAAGTTTTTCTCGAGAAGATGAACTTGTTCTGGATTCAGCTTTCTTTTCTTCATTTCTCCCGGAACATCTCCACCGTCAATTCCTGTTGGCCCCGCCTTTTTCTTCTTTCGCCTCCGCCTCAGCTTCAACACTATTGTTGTACTATCTAACGATCATCATTAATTGTCAATTAATTATTATATATATCAAACATTCCGAACGTAAGCAAGAGATCAATATTTTTTCAATGTGTTTCTGATCAGAAACAAACCTTCCTCATGTTGTGTTGTTATGTTGGGGGTAAAGCTGAGAAATGAGTTCCATTTGGTCTTCAATTCCGTGGCTCATTGTGGCTTGCATGCTAATATGGTACGCTCTCTCTCTCTTTCTCTAGATGTGTCGTGATTGTTTGCATGGTGAGTGTTTGTATTTATAGAGGAAAATAAGACATTCAATAGTACTAGTAGGCTCGTTTGGCCTCCAAAAAAAAAAAACACAAAAGTAGTAGGCTCGTAGCTAGTAGTACTTAAACAATGCACAGAGATGAAATGTCACTGTTGACGTTAATGGTTACCTTCTAAAATTATTAAAATTGAAAACGATAGTTAGGAACTTAGGACCATAGGTAGGTTGAAATAATGATGCATGTATGTTACAAATCACTGTAGAAACTAAGTCCCGGAAAATGGAGAGGTTCAATGTTTCAATAAAATTTAAGACAGTTTCAAAAAGGAATCGACTTTTATGTCTACAAATACACATTTCTTTCTCATTGATACTACAATAAAGATAGCCTTTTTTTGGTATGAACGAGTCAACGACCAAGAAAGATACATAAAGTCCTCCACATCCATGATAATTAGCTACTCATATTTGATGAAGAGCTAGACATATAATCAACTTATCGGTTCGATTCGATTTATTTCAATTATATATTTATATGATAATATAAATACTTCATTTTAATTAAGAAATTTTTAAAACTTTAATAAATTATGGATGAATAATGAAAAATGTCAAAGATGATCGTCATTTAATGAAAAAATACTACAAACTTAAACCTTCTCCTATAGTCCTTCTTGAGGACTAATAAGTTATGTTTAAACCTCTTGATTAGTTAAATATAATAATAGTGTTATCGTATATAATAATGCAGAATAAAATAGTAAACAAGGATTATAAATAGTATACGAATATTAATCGTAAACATAATATAATACATATGATCATAATACAATATATATAACCCACAAGTAGATACTTTAGAATCTGCAAAATACTAGAAAGTAAATAGAAAAGACTAGTGAACAGATTCTAAAACGCTAAACAATCGAAGAACAAGATTGAAAAATAAAAGATCATGAAGGATGAAATTTCGAGGCCTATAAGTTTTTATAATATTTTTAAAATAAATTTGATATATAATGATATTTATCTGTTAAAATATAACGAAATATGAATAATTTAGATTAAAAAATTAAATAATTCCCGATAAATTCTTAAACTATCAAATATTATCACACTAAAAATTAAAAAACTCTAGATGGTTTTCAGTGTAAACGTTGTAAATTTCTTAGCATGTGTTGTCGTACCCCAATAGACTACTCAAGCTTTAACCAAATTTCCTTCACTATTTCTCCTAATGGTCTTTCATTAGGATTGAGCATACAAGTATTTGAGGAAATTATGTTGTTATGTTTCAGGACCTGCATAACAAAGATGGCAAACGAAAGTAATCTATGTATATTTCCCTTGAACATTACTTTCTATAGGTAAAATAGAATTGAGTAATTGTCACATGAAAATAGAAATCTTAGTTGGGATATGTTTCAATCAAGCAGCAGCAAAAGTAGTAGGCTTTAATCCTAATGGTCTTTCATGCTATTTTAAGAGAAAATGAGCTGGCATTAACATAATTCTAAATGGGGAAACCCTCTTTGTTTGAAATTATAATAGTAGCTATCTCTTGTACTTGTTTCTGAGAGCAAGAATTATGCAGAAGAGACCAGTTCCAATCCATACCTAATAGTAGGTCCTTCACCTTCCAATTTCCAGGTAAATCCATAGGTTTAGTAGAAATTTTACCTTACTGAATCCAAGTGTCTTGTCATACCTTAATCCGAGAACCATCACCAACTAACAAGAAAATATAATGTTGAGCTATATCCCATATCTTCTTGAATCTGGACCACATATTAGAATCCACACTAGTATTTGTAATAACCTGTAGTCTTTTCTTGTATTTTGCTTGTAAAAAAAAAAGAAAAAGGGTATGTTGTTATCAATTTTAAGTCTCCACCAATGTTTAATAGCCCATGAGGTAGAAATATCCTCTAACTTTTTAAAGGCTAGACCCCCTTATTCTACATGAAGGCAAAAATTGTTCAAATTATACCAATGTAGCTTTTTCATTCCATCTGATGTCCCCCAAAAGAAATTGCTAAAGATCTTCTTCAACCTATTGAAAATGGAAACTGGAGGTTGAAGGCAAGCTAACGTATGCATGGGTAAGGACTGTAAAACCTGTTTAATTAAAATTAGTCCTCCTCCTTTAGATAATAATTTATGCTACCAACTTTCCACTTTCTTCGTCACTTTCTTCCTATGTACAATGGGCAACCAAGATAAACTAAAGGAAAAGCTTTCTGCTTAAATTGAGTAATAGTTGCTATAATGTTACTCCTAGCTTAACTACTTTATTATTGATTGTAAGCTACTCTTTTCTTTGCTAATGTACTGACTATATATCATTTCATACCAATGCAACTACTTCGTTAATTTTTCCCAAAGTTATCTTAGAGCCATTTGTGAAAAATTATGAGATCAACTGCATAAGCTAAGTGAGAAATGATAGAAGCAGATATGGAAAAGGAAAAATGAGTAATAACACTAGATATCATTTTATTTTCTAAATGCCTATTCAAAGATTGTTGTGACAATGAAAAGGTATGGTGATAAAGGGTCTCCTTGTTTGATTCGAGGATTTGAAAAACCTTGCATGTGAACCATTAAGCAAAGAAAATTATCAATAGTTGTTACTAATTGTTCTAATCAAACTAATCACTTTTTCATTAAACCTAAATGCTTGTATCCCAACTGTTGATGAAAAAACACCTCGAGAAATCATCCGAACCTAAAACGCTATCACTTAAAAGATAAAAAACAACTTGATTAATTTCTTCTTCACAAGAAATAGCTGAAACTAACATATTAGCTTCATTGGTAACTTCTTTACTTGTAATCGGAGGAAAAAAAAGAATGATCTTCACAATTTTTAGCGGTAAATAAGTTTTGATAAAAAAGAAACAGATTGATCCTTAATAATTTATCCATCCTCTATCCAAGAACTAGTGGGGTTCTTAATTCTATGAATGTAATTCCTAGCTCTCTTTAGTTGGGTAGTTTTGTGGAAGAACTTTGATATGGCTTCTCTCTTTTTTAATCACTTAACCCTTGATTTTTTCCTCCAAAAATTTTCCTCTTGTAATAGTGAATTGTGGAGATAAAGTTTGATGGATTAGAGCTTCTCTAAATTATATTGAGTAAGATCTAATTCAAGATTGCTCTCTACCCTCATTACTGCAGCTTCAAGGTCATGGATTCTCTGGAACAAATTCCTAAAAACTGTTCTATTATATTCCTGGAGATCTTTTTTCAATCTTTTCAACTTGAAAAGCACATGTTATAAAGCGTTGTAGGAGCATTAGTAGGAAGAACCCATTTTTCTTGAATGAAGGAATCATAAGACGTATGTTTTATCTACATGTTCTGGAACTTGAAAGCAGAAGAAATACTAGACATTATTTTGGTTTAAAATAAAATAGGAGAATGATCAGAACCCGTTCTATTAAGATATTTAACTTTTAAAATGAGGTAGAAAACTCACCCGTTAGAGCTGAGTAGCACTTTATCAATTCTACTCCAAGTCCTAGCACAAATGCCCCTTCCATTATATGAAGTATATTTGAAACCTCTATACCCAACATCAACTAAGTTACAGTAGCCTGAAAATTCACCATTTCATTGAAATCAATCAGGACCTGGACCCCAAGTCCTTCCGTAGGATCAACCACCTCATTAAAGTCTCTTATAACTATCCAATGGTGTGAGCTTAATTTTTTAGCACACCAAATTAAATCATCCCACAAACCAAATCTATCTTGTGTAGTGTGAAGCCCATAAACGGAAATCCAAAGAAAAGGATTTGCTATAACGGATGTATTACCTTGTGAACTATCAATTGATCCAATGTCCCTGAGAATATCTATGGAAATCCCAGATCCCCAGAAACTCCAAATCTTGTTGGAACGATTTGGATAGAAATTTGAAAAGCCAAAATTTTTAACCACTTTTGAGATCCTAGCAGTATCAATGAAAGGTTCTGCAATACTAAAGTAGTCTACCTTATACATTCTGATGAGCAATTTGATTCTTCTAAGAGATGGCTTCTTACCTATACCTCTAATATTCCAGAAAATCGTATTAATCGGAACAGTATACTTTAGAGTTAGAGATTTCTTTGTAGGTTTCGGCATTCTATCAGATTTCTTGGTAGGGGTTTGAATTGTTGTCCTCTTACACGAGTTTTCTTTATTTTTTATCAGACAGTTTTTAGAGGTGTTTCACTAAATGCCCAGACGCATCTCCATGTTTTTTCAAACAAGGTTTCTATACAAACTAGAATTCAGTGCGTTTGCACTTAGCCATACCATTTGCACTTGACAATCAGTAATTTATCATAACATGAAGTCTCGGATACTTATCGGTAATTTAACATTCTGATGGTTACAGCTTATTACAGTAGTACTTGATTCTGAGTTTAATAAAATAAAACTTGAGTCAATGGTCAAAAACCGAACCATAAACTGGAAAAACAAAAAAGGTGGTGTCACTTTCTGATAATCTGATCCATATACATGGATATGAATTATGAAAGAAGATATATCGTAATGACCAAAACATTGAATGAGGAGAAATATTACCAAACTTTGAGAAGCACTAAATCTCTACTCTTAACTACCCGCACACTTGTGATATTAGGCCATCGCTTTTAGGTTAAGTTGAGGTCAAGGAGTGGGCAGAGGCTAGCAAGTAGCAAAGGCTAAATTATTACTTAAAATTGAGAAGGCTATTCAAAAGAGTGTACGTGAAAAACCCGTGAGGTTTATTTGAATAAATATTTTGAAATATATTTACGTTTAAAAATGTATTTTGATAATGTCTCATAATTTAAAAAGTGAGATGAATATGTTAAATTGTATTTATTTTTTATTTTTTAAATTAATTTTTAATAATTATAAAAAATACTCTCGGGAGTCTGAAAGGAGCGACCTTGAGAATTCATAGCTCTCTTTACACAGTGTCGAACTTGGATTATCATGGGCCATGTAGGACCCTGGGCTTCCAGGCCTTTTTAGGTCGTGGAGCCTTAACCAACTACGTAACAAAAGTCCTGTCTTTCTTAGGCAACAAAGAACGCCCATAAGCCCTTTTATTTTCAGCCCAACGTGAAACTTGGACCAGATTATCATCATGAACTTTAATTACGGGTAGGACCTTAACTCGGGAACAGATAAAAACAACTACTCTATATATATATATATATAGAACACATATCACATGTCATAGTATACACAAAATACTAATTACAACAAGAAGTGATTATAATTTACATTAATTTTTTTTTATTTAAATTGATTTACATGTAAAGATTAACCCACTCCAATCCATGAATATTGTAATAATAATTGGTGTCTTCCATGTAGAAAGCATCTTCATAGCTCGTAGTAGCAGCATTAGCAGTTGCAGTAGCAGCCGCTCCGACGACGCCAAACTCGCCGAGAAATGCGGCTTCTATCGAAAGCGACGAGCTCGGCGTGCTATTACTCGACGTTCCGTCAAACGCCAGTTCCGATAGGCGTTGTATCTCCTTCTCCGCTTCTAATAGTTTCTCTTTCAGCTTCAACACCTAACATTTAAAAGTTCATTATAGTAAATAGACAATAAGAAAAATACAATATTAATTCGTTATTATTAATTTGATAATCAATTACCTCGGATTCCATGCGGGATTTTTCAACAACGATCGAATCGAGAGATTTCTTGAGGGTGGAGTACTCTTCTTCCAACTTCTTGTTCTTCCAACGTGCTCTACGGTTTTGAAACCAAACAGCAACCTGGCGAGGGTCGAGGCCGAGCTCAGACGCCAAACGGTCTTTTCTTTCAGACTCCAGTTTGTGCTCGTTGCCAAAATTCTTCTCGAGAAGATAGACTTGCTCTGCGCTAAGCTTCCTCTTCCTCATTAATTCCCCTACACCATTTTCTCCGGCCAAGCCGGAACCCGCTTTGCTCTTCCTTCTCCGCCTTCTCGGTTTTGACACTCCTAGAAGATGATCATAATTCGTAACTATCAGATATATGAAAATTATCAAAAGCTATTAAACGTCAAATACAAGCAAACAGGAAAGATGGAATGGAATGGAATACCTTGTTGGGGTACCATTTGAGTGTACACCGCAGGGTAAAGCTGGGAGACGAATGACATTGGGTCATCAACTTCGTGGTTCATGTTGGTAGCTTATATTTTCAGTCTGTACTCTCTCTCTCTCTCTCTCTCTCTCTCTCTCTGTATTTTTCTCTGCGTGTTAATGTCAAAACGAGTGTTGAAAAGGAGGAGTGGAGTAGCGAGTGATTGGTTGGACGAGGGAATTAAGACAGGGTAAGGCTATTTATAGAGGAAAACAAGACACTGTCATGAGTACAAGTACTAAACCTCTCAATCAAATACTTTTTTAGTTTTTTATTTTTATTATTTCCATTAAAAAATAAAAAATAAAAAAACATGTACTTTACAGAAATGCCTCTTAACTTTGCATGAATTAACAATCAAGTAAACATATGTCTATAGACGTGGAGTGTTACGGATCACGACGTTATAGTTGTTTTAGTTTGTTATGTGTAGTAATTAATTTAATTATATATTAAGTTTTGTTTTAATATAAAATAAAAAATTTTATTTTTATTTTAAAATTAATTATAAGTGAATCGATTAAATCAGCCTTTATTATAGATTAGGCTTTCTTAATTAGGGTCAGAGGGATTGGGTTAGGTAACGGTGTGAACAGACAGCACGTATTTGATATTTTTGTTGGATCATTAGATAAGGAATAGGATCCGTCGATCCGAAACCTGACCAGACATGACCTCGACGTCAATAAAAAAAAATAATTAATTAAATTTAAAAAACATCGTACGGATCAACAGCCTCCTGAATTGGGACACGTAAGCTCACCTTTGTTGTCGACTTGGCTGGTCTTGGTCCACTGTTTTTTTTTTTTTTTTTTTTTTTTTTTAATTTTAAATTGGTACGAGCCAATTGAGGTGGACTCGTTCGCTAAACATTGGCTGTAGCCTGTATGGTATAAAAGTAGGCTCATGTGTGGCTCGAGAAGGGGGAATATAGTGCTTTTAGTTTAATTTAAATTAAATTATAGCATTTAAATAATAATTAGGCGATGAGCTTCTTCTCCTATCTTCTACTTTCACACCTCGAATCAAAACGCGGTATAAAAGTAATTAAGAGGGGAGATTAAGAAACAGAGAGAGAGTTTGTCGGAAAAAATTGAAACCAGTACATAATGGCATGGTTTCACATGAAAAATGTTGTCATGGTCGACGTGAATGGTTAAGTAATAAGTACCCTTTTAAGGTTTTTTTTTTTAATTATTAATCAATTAATTAATTAAGAAAGCAGAAGAAAAAAAAAAAATAATTAATAAAAGTTGTGATCATAAGTTTAAATAATAAAAATTGTTAACGATCACTTAAAAAAATTATATATTATAACTCGGGATTTTCCTAAGCAGATATCATGAAGGATTTGGAATTTTCGAACATTAATATTATCCATTTATTCTACAATCCTTTGAGAACAGTAATTAACTTGTTTATCGACAGAAAACATGTAATATGATACCATACATAATCCTTAATTACGTATATAAATGATTTAACATATCACTTTAATACGTGACATCATGTTAAGAATATCATATTAGTCCGTTTATAAGAAAAAATATTAGATCATATCTAATTTTAATAATACAAATTGATTGAATATTATATAAAAATCGAACTATAGAAAAAATAAATCCATTTTAAGATTGTTTTGCACTTTATGTGTCGATTGGTTGGTTTTCGAGTAAAAATCCTATATACAGTAAGTAATGTGGATACGTCTTTTGTATCTTGACAAGAAGCAGAAAATTCGAATCACTTTCTATCCATTACGGCTTCTACTTTCTTCTTTGTATGCCACATTATGTTCAATGTCCAGCAACCAATTGGAACCGGAATTAGAAAAAGATGATCGTAATGAGAAAAGACCAACTTTCCGGAGTACTACTAAGTCAGTAAGACTCGCTACTTCCCTATCAAGTACGTTTTTTTTTTCTTCTTTTTCTTCTAGTCAGAAACAAAATTACAGCATTATCGATCAAGTTGGCCAATTGAAATTAATCAGTGCAAATCTAAAACATGAGATTTTCTTTACCAATTTTTCTCAAATCAAAAGGTTGGTTTTTAATATATATCGTCTTGATTAAGTTTTCCATTTTTATCCAAACATTTTGATAAGATAAACACAAACCGTTTCATGTTTCAAAGAAAAAAAAAATTATTTTTAGCCATTTGTCAACTAAATTATAGAGTTTAGAGCATATGGTATTAAATTATGTTGAAAATATATTTTATATTAAAAATATATATATAATAAAAAATAAATTACTTTATTTAACAAATCTAGTTAATCTAAAAGAGAGTATAATTTATCACCTTTTTAAGATCACATTAAACTATTATCCATAGTTTATCCCTTGTTAGAAGTCTTGATGGATAGTGACATGAGCCATGAGTCATGAGTCATGGAGTAATATGATGATCAAACACTCAAATGGGCCATAAGGCAAGTAAGTCAAAGAGGCTACTTAGCATTTTTATTAGCACGCTATGGAAAAAAACTTACAAAAGCTTTTGTAAACGAGTGTGCTTGATAAAGACAGCTTCCGTGGAAGAGGGGAGAGGGAGAGAGAGAGAGAGAGAGAGAGAGAGAGAGAGAGAGAGAGAGAGAGGGGAGGGGGGCACATGGGGAGCAACCTATCTCTTATACGCGTGTCATCTCCCTGCCTTCTAAACAAGTCTTTTAACGAATAGGACCACTCATTCTATCCAATCTACGTGGATGTTGTTCTTTTACACTGACACGTACTTTCACAGCTTCACTTCCCCTCCCGCCCTCTCTCATTTGTCTCTCATTTCACCACGCAGCCACTGTAGGTACCATTCATTTTACCACCTACAAAATATCTTTGATCAAAATATATTTAAGAAGAAAGATGAGTAAACTTACATGATTGCTAATCAATTATGATACAGAAACTTGTTACAGGATTAATAATTTAATATAAATATTATTTTATTTATTGACAATTTAATTTTGAGTTGAAATTTAAATTATATATATATATATATATATATACATGATAAATTAATTATTATATATATTATATATTATTTATATATAAAAGATCTACATATAAACCTTAATAATATCATTTATAAAATGAGTATATATTACATTTCATAAATATAAATCTTAAAAATTTAGTATTATAAGAATTCAGAAGTCGTACTCAAAATGATAACCTTTGTTGTATGATCATGATCACAAGTTGGTTTGATGAGATAACAATGATCTTCTTCTGTCATTAAACATAGTATAGGATCCGGGATTAGGTGATCAAACTTCATGATATGGATAGATAGACATTAAAGAAGTTATATGTAGTGAAAGGTCGAACATTATCTGAATTTGCTTAGCTCTGTCATTTTGCCCTATTACTTGATACGTCGATGCGTAGTAATCTTTGCATGCCTGCTTTACTTTTGTGGTTAAATTCAGTGAATGCAAACTGTGAACTTGCTTGATTTAGATTGCTTGGAACTTTCTCTTTGTCAAGAAGCCTTAGAAGTACACCCATAAATGTTCATCCAAGACAAACTATACTAATCGTGAGAGAGAGAGAGAGAGAGAGAGAGAGAAAACATGTTGGCATATTCGTGACGGAGGAGGAATCTTTGGCCAGATAGGATTAAAGTTAACTATCGTATTCTTCAAAAGTGGGTGTCCGACTGACGCGTGTAATGATAACAGAAGAACAGTGCATGTCAGGATCAGAAGCTTTTGATTGGCTGCTTGAATCTTATGTTTTTATTTTTATTATATTTTTTTTGTGTGTGGTTGATTATTGCAATGAGTTTTCTCGGAAATTTTAATAAGATTCCTCTGCTTATGAGAAACTGACATCTGTACTACCTCATTTCTTACGTCTTTATGAGTTGCATGGTGTTTTATAACTGGCGTTACTGGTTTAGCTTTGTCCAAGGTTTTGAAAGTGTTTAAGACAGTAGATGAGTGAGAAAAGTTGGTGCTTTCTTTAGAGAAATTATTACACTAAGTTACACGGTGAGGTCGAGATCACATATATATTTCTATATATTTATTTATTTTAAATAATATGATATATTTTAATTAATAAATTATATTTAATTTTGGATTACATGAACGAGTCTTTTATAAGAGAATGATAAAGATGAAATTATGAAAGTTTTTTTTTTTTTTTTTAATTTTTTGTTTTACTTTGATTAATAAGCAGCTAATTGCAAGTGGTAATTTTGTTTATTTTACGAATTAAATTAATTAATTAATTAAGGATATTATATATAGATAAATGTTTAATTAACGAAGATGCGCATGGTGTAGATGAGATTCCTTTTGTATTTGATCTTTGAGTTTATTAATAAGCTAATTTGCTTTGACTATGTCTTTAAGAAAAAAACATAATTAAACTAATGGGTGTTCATGTTAATTCCGACAAATCCACCTCATGTTTCCCATCTACCAACTAAACTAACATGAAATTACGTTACTGGGGCGCCTAATTAATTAATTAATTATTAATTTATATAATTAAAATTAATCCATATCCTTAATTTGAGGAAAATTAGATACAATAAATTATATTCATAATAAAAGGATTACTTAGTAATGAAAATTAAGTTATTTAAATCAATTTTATTAATAATAATAATAATAATAATAATAATAATAAAAAATCAGGTAATTAACCGGTGGAGGGACCCAAGACTTGACCATGCATCCCTGTGTCTTCGTCTTCATGATTTTCGGAAGAGACATGAATGGGTCCCGCGAGGCTGCAACCCATTTGCAGAATAGCCACAAACTCATAGGCCATGCTCTATAATGTATATAATTTTTCACGTCCTCCACAGTCCACCCCCTCATTGCTTTTGGTTCTCTGAGTGCGTGCTTATTAAAATTCACTAACTACAACTATTCATGCATGACGTAAGTAGCTCTCTTTTTTTTTTTTTTTTTTTTTTTTTTTTTTTTTTAATTAAAATAATGTCATGTGTTTTTTCAGTTTATGACTTATGAGTGTTACATTGTTATGAGATGCCGACGGTATAATCCATATTTGGAAGTAAAAATTTGAATATTTAGTGTATATAAATATTTATTATTTTACTTATCATTAATTTTAAATTAAAAATTTTAATATATATATATATATATATAATAGATTCAGTATGTAATTAATAACCAGTTCTACGTTATTTATATAAATAATAAAATTTATATATAAACTCAAAGTAATAATACAGATAAGAGTTAAAAATATCATATATTTTAAAAAAAGTATTTAAGAATTTATTATATATATATATATATAGTAGATAAGTCTTTTTTTTTTCTTATTATTAATTTGAGTTAGAATTCCACGAAGTAAATTAAAATAAGCACTAAAAGCATTGATTAGTTTAGGTTATAAGTTATAAGCTCATGCTGCATCCTGCATCCTGCATCCTGGACTTGAACTACGCCTTAAATTCGGCCATTATGTAGGCAAATTATGACCCCAGGTGTACAGTTTTATCTCAAACTTCAAGGCTTAATCATAAAGTTTAAATAAATTAATTAACAATAATTAAGTAATTAACGACGCCCTCATCACTAACCATTAACAATAACCCCACTACAAAATTCTAATTACCCATTGCCGAACAGGATTGTGGTAGTCAACTTCTTCACCAAAAAAAAAAAAAAAATTAATAATAATATATGCATGAAAAAGAGAGCTTCTTTTCTAATGGTTAATAAAAATTAATTAATTAATTAAAAAAAAAGCCTTAAGGCATAGGCTTAATTAGGTCGTCACTTTCAGCAAAGTTAAGATCTTAATAAAATCAGGACCTTAATTAAATGGAAGGATCCTGCGAAACGTGGAGGATTTAACCAGTGGGGACGGGACAATTGATTTTGAGGGATTCCAATGCTTGATAGCATATGCACATGGTTAGCACTGCGATCACTACTTGATCAGATCAGTAGTCGTACTAGTACTTCTTTTTCTTTTCATTTTTTTGTGCTGGATAGAAAAGAAAGAAAGAGAGAAAGAGATTCTAAGATTCAACAAATTACTTGAATATAACTTTGGAAACTTGAAGCAGCAGCTGGTGGCCTCTACGTGGTACTACGTGTCGTTTTAGATTGTCCTAAAGGTTTCTAGATTGGTCTCTTTTAGTTATCAGGTGTAATTCTTCCCACATACATTGAGGGTTTGAGCCTGGAGGACACTACAACCAGACATTGTATATAGTCATGTTATTTGGAAGGGACCCTCTTTTTTTTTCTTTGATTTGAAGTAAAATTTGGTGGTGGTCCAGGCATCTAATGTAGTGTGGCTTTAAGTATGTGTTGTTGTTGTTTTATTTTTTTTATTTTTTTGGTAATGGAAACAAGGTATGACACTTAAAAGTTATTCATGTCTCCTTTGCAGCTTTCATAGTGCCCTAGCTATAGCTAACTAGTTAAGCAAAAGTTCAATCAAAGAGGATGAGAGAGAGAGAGAGAGAGAGAAAAGAAGGAGGGGTGGGGGGCATGGTTTGACGTTGAAGTAGTGGATAGGTAGTGAGTGATCAGGTCCTTATTGGTGCTCATTTCTTGTCATTCTTGAGGCTTTGAATATTGATGTAGCTTGGTGGATTAGGATTCGACATTTTAAATGAGGATGCATGTTTATGGGTTTCTTTTCTTCTAGAAAGACAACGAAATCATGTTATAAAAATCATGAGAAGTAGAAAATAGAATGATTTCTTTGAACTTTTTTCCTTTATCATATTTTGAGTACTTCAGTCTAAGACTCTATCCCAAGGAATTTATTCTTCCTCTTCTTTTATATATAAATATATATATATATATATTTCGGAATTAAACTATATATTTATAAGTAAATCGAACTGTAATTAGCATTTTTTGTAATTTTGAATCATAAAATTTTATAAGGTGAATCTAGATTGAGGCTTAACTCGTAATCTAATGATTATAATAATTACGTTAGATTGATTATTAGAGCCGAAGCAAAACCAATTGATAGGCTAAAGATTTTATTTTTCTATTTTTTGTGAAGCATGTTAAAAAAAAAAAAAAAAAAAGAAAAAAGAAAAAGAAAACCCTTTTATATGAAAGGCAAAGATGAATGAATATATCTACAAGCACTCAACAAGGGCCATTAAATAAAGACAACAAGTTTTAAGTCTTTTACTCCCACTAAGTATGGAAGTCTAGGCTTTTAAGTTGTTCCAATTTGTGTTTCTTACCCAATGAGTAACAAACCATGTCTCCCTTTATTACACACATCTCTTGCATTATGCTCGTTAATGGTGTCTACACAGTGGGGCATTCATTGAAAATTGTGCATTCAACTACCACTTTCATATAAGAACAATTTCTCATTGGGGTGAAAGGGGGTAAAGAAGAAAATTACTATAGAAGGATACATGTAGCTATTTTGAGAAAATTTTAGAACTTAAAATCTTTAAATTGTCCAGGCCCATTTAACTGGACCATTACAGAGGCTCGGCTGTATTGGCCCAAACGTAAGAAATGGGCCCAAACGTCAAGGGGGTCCCACCACTACCGAACGAAACGCAAATCACCGACTCAATAGGGCTGTAAATCAAGCCAATCTAAAACCTCATTCCCAAACCCGACATTAACGTGAATAAGTGGTCCAACCGGAAATACCGGCACGTCCACGATCTTTTTCAACGCTTTCAGAGACATAGGTTCCAGATCTTGCCACGTGTTTACTAAAATCCCATCAGCTATTGAGATCTCAGTTTCTATGTGCACAAAATCTTTATAATACTTAGGTTAATAAATATCTCTCGTTAAATCGCAAGAAGCAAGAAGGTAGGCCAGCGGGATGATCGGTCAGGCTAATTAGCTATTGGTTGAGTAATTGAGATTGAGTAGGGTAGTTAATTTAATGAGTAAGATAATTTTGTATTGACAAGACACGATATGAAGAATTAATTAATTATGACTGAGTAGCTGAGATTAAGTAAAGTGATCAACATCATTCTGTATTAGAGGATATAATATGAATAGCTAATCAAATGAGGTTAAGCAGAGCCTAATGAGTAAAATAACTTTGTTGAAGAGACGCGATATGAAGAGCACACTGCGTGTTACATCTTTTGATTTTTCATACTCAAATCCCCAAACTCGATATTTCTAGATAACTAAATGTTACTTATACGAAGAAAGAAAAAGATGCATGAACGGGATACGTAGAAATAATATTTTGATAATTAAACCTAATTTACTTATTAATTAAGCGCCAAATGCCTTTAACCGTGCACTCTGCAAACACATCTCACACTCTCTCGACACCCCAGCCAACGAATTAAACGACGAACCGGACTTACTAACCGCCTTTTCGCCGCTCCGTTTCAACTCCTTGACCTTACTCCTCATTTCATTCCCTTCTTTCCCGTCCTCTAGAATATTCCTCACCACCTTCTCTATAGCCTCTCTTACCACTACCCCCCTCGCCGGCTCCGCTCTCAACCTCACCGACACCCCTAACTCTTCCGACAGCATGCGAGCGTTCATCTTCTGCTCCGCATAAAGCGGCCACCCGATCATCGGAACTCCATTGACTATACTCTCTAAGGTTGAATTCCAACCACAGTGGGTCAAAAACCCGCCCACTGAGGAATGTGCAAGAATCTCGTTTTGTGGGCCCCAATTTTGTACCACCAGGCCCAATTTCTTAGTCCGGGTTAAAAACCCGTCGGGTAAGTAGTCAGGTGCTCCTTCAAGTCGGTTTCCAACAGTGAAAAATGATCCCGAGGAATCGTTTTCAGTTGGAGGACGTACCACCCAAATAAACCTCTGGCCACTTAGTTCCAACCCCCATGCCAGCTCAGCCATTTGCTCCGCCGAGAGGGTCCCACCACTCCCAAACGAAACGTAAAGCACCGACTCCTTAGGCTGTACATCAAGCCACTCCAAAACCTCACTCACCAACCCGGTATCAACGGGCCGGGTCAGAGGTCCAATCGGAAATACCGGCACGTCAACGATATTTTTCAACGCTTTCAGTGACACAGGCTCCAGATCTCGCCACGTGTTTACTAAAATCCCATCAGCCGTTGAGATCTCACTCCCTACGCGCGCGTAATCTTTATAATACTGAGCGTCTTTGACTTCGAAAGCTTCAAGCGTGTCTTCGTATTTGATCGATCTACAACCCGGGATTTTCAACGGCTCTTCTTCGAACACGTGGCTTTCCACCTCATCCGGTTCAAGGTTGGGGGAATGAACCGTTACGGCGAGAAACCAAGCGTTCGACGTCACGAAGGAATAAGTCAGCATCCCGAGCTCGCGGGCCATAGCTATGGCTCCGGTTCCAAAAAGGTCAACGACGAGAGCGACCGGTCGGACAGGCATGGAGATTATGTGGGACCGGAGATTGGGTATGGACGCGTGCATGGTAACTATGATACGCGGGACGACGTTAACGGTGGTAAGATCTATTATGTGAGAGATATCAACGGGTGGGAGGATGACGGTGGTGATGGACTTAGAGGTTGTGGAGGAGGCGGTTTTGATTAGTTGGTGTTCAGCTGATGAGGAGTCGGAGCCGGCGGAGACGACAAAGAGGGTGGCGGTGAGGTTATGGTGAGTGACTAGGCGTTTGGCGAGTTCTAGGACAGGGGTAACGTGGCCCATTCCAGGGCTTGATAGAAGAGCCACGTGGGGTTTGGTCTCATGCATGGTTAGATAAGTAAAGTAGAGCTAGAGAGCTTGAAATGATATGAAAAGTAAATTTGGCTGTGAGTGGTTTAAGGGGGTGTTTGCAATTTTGCTACTGTATTTATAGCCCTGGTGGGTTCATGTAGGATATAGCTTTGAAAGTGAGCTATTATTAACTTATTATTTAGCCAACAAATGTAGGATATTCCGAATTTGAAGGTCTTCATATACTTAGTAAATATGATTATAACGAGCAACTTCTTTCGAGCCGTGGTTAAAGTTTATTAAATTTGATAAAAAGTTATTATTAATAATAGGTAAAATAATATTATATAATTTATTATCATATTTAATTAATTTATAAGAATTTAATTAATTATGATTTGAGAGAAACTGATCTCAATTATAACATTGTTATGTAATAGTTATCGACTTGTCAGAACTTTTTATTGTATGATGATTGCATTATTGGTGTCTCAAAAGTCTAGAATTAACTTGAAACATATTTTAAAGAATGTCACAAACATGCATGTGCCTAACTCTTTCTGACTTCTTGGATAAAATGTATTTAATTCTAAATCATGTCGACAGAAAGACATAATTAAGCCCGATGATACATGATTAATATTAAAATAGACCAAACCGATAATTTAAGGCATATGCTTGGTAATACTTTTTTTTTATAAATGTTTTTATATTTTGAAACATTGAAAACTGGGTTTGGTGAAGGGATTAGTTTGCTTGATAACTGTTATTGTGTTAATTTCTGTCTAAAAAATATTTTTTCGAAAATCAAGAAAAAAAAATGAAATATACAAATCACAAATTATGCATATTTGTAAAAATAATTTTTTTTTTTATTTTTTCTTTTTTTCTCTCTCTACTTTTTCTCTTTTCCTCTTGCTCACAATAATGTGGTGCGGTGTTCGACTCTCTCCCTTTCTCGCTCACAGTATCCTTCTAATTCATCTTTTTTATTTTTAATGATAAAAATTAAGAAGATGAAATTTTTTACATCCGATTATGCTAATAGATTTATCAAATTTCAATTATTCAATTAAATAAATATGAATGAAAATAATATATAACAAAATAAATGAAGTAAATAATAAATATAAAAAAAAATGAACCACCTATTGCATCCTCGAAGTCTTTTATAGCATTCACTGCATCCTCGAAGTCTCCATCGACTCATCGAATAAACTATAAATTATGATACTCGACCGGTCAAAATCCTCATCGACCCGTCGAGTTAATTAGAAGTTATGATATTCGACTTGTCGAAGTCCCTATCGATTGATCAAGGAAACTAAAAGTTATGATATCGATGGGTTGATGGAGCTATCATTAATTCGACTTTCTCTCAGGCTTCCTCTTATGCTTTAAATTCACACTTTGAACTTTAGTTTAGAATTTTTAGTTTAATATGAATGTCTGTATTTTAGTGTATAGGTTAAAGTCGTGATTCATGTTTTAATCGAATTTGATTGATAGAGTTTGTTTCGGTGACCTCTGTTTCCACATTGGGTATCTGAAATGGATGTTCAAAATTAAGTTTTAAATTTGGACGTGTAATGAGTATTAACATTTCGATTTAAAACAAATAAAATTAAAGATGTCAAACAGAGTTCGTATCTTAAAAATATTTTTTTATTTCTGACATGATTTTTTATAATCATTACAAAAAATAATTTTATAAATACAAAATGTAAAAAGTACTGTCAAGCATAACCTAGAACACTCTAGGTACAATTGTAATCGAGTCCATCTTTAAAACTCCAATAAATTATGAGAGAAAAGAGAAAAAGTTCGAGAGAGAAACTTTTGTTAAAAATAAGATAATTAATTAACATGATATATATAATTATTTAGGGTTCTGTGGTCTGTGGTCTTGTTTGGCTTCGCACATAATGAAAATTTATTTAGGGTTTTGTTGTAGCTGCATGTTACATGCACGTAATATTCATTACATATTACATGTTATTAATTATTTTATAATGTCAAGTGGAATATGTTAAGGCATATATGCGGCCCGCCATTGCTATATTGCTGGTCAGTGATACTGATACAAACGTATGAATTAAGTAATGCAATTTTTGAATATTTCCTTCCTTTTTATTTGGTTTCTTGAATGAATGGATATAGATTGCGACTGAATCAAGAATTCTACATGAGAGCTCATTGGTATTAATATTATATCCAGTCAAAACTGATCACGCTGCAGACTGCAGTATATGAAGTGATCAAACAGTCTGACTAAAAATGTTCTCTAATTCCAATTCATAAATTTGTCTTGACGTGAATCCAGTATTAGATTTCAGCTTGAAACGACCATGAACGCATTTTGAACCGAACTTAGTATAGGATATGAAATTTGAATTCTTAACCTCAAGATTAATTGGTATCGAATAAATTTATTCATCAATTTACATTATCGATATAAGTTGATGTTGTAATATGCATACCCATTTTTACGTGATATGATTTTAAATCTATACATAAATTTTCTTTTATATAAATATCGTAGAGCAAGATCATAAGTAATTGGGAGTCGGGATTAAGACAATCAGGAACAAGCTGGCGACGGATTGGACAGCGGAATTGAGGTGGGGAATATTGGAGATTGTCGTCAGGGATGCCAAGTAATCTGGTATGGTCGGATTTGGCAGCCATCGGTAGGAGCAAGCCTCAGCAAGATCGTATACTCCGTGTAGTTAGCGACACTCTGATACACTTAAACACTCGACAAAATGGATTAAGTGATGAGTACGTACGTGTATGGATTCGTGATCGTGATTTTATGATAAGAAATATGCTAATTATGAATGATATACTAATTGAGGAATTGACCAATAGATAATGTACAATATCTTCTTCACTTCTTGAACATGCTAATGATCTTATCAGAAGTTAACATTATTGGACCGTAAAAATAAACTTCACTAGCCTTTTCTGTAAATGTCTAGGCACTATTCCGATGGAAATTATGATGAGTCAATATTGTTTTTCCTTTGTAGAATGTCATCGACTTGGTACAATCTGACATTGTCGGATGTTAACTCTTTCGTGCTAACATCAACTTAAGTAGTAGACAATGTTTGGATTCTTGTAATAATACCGTTTCAAAGTATCTATATGGTGTCGCATCATCTTCAATTGTTGATTTGTAAACGGGTTACATTCTTGTGAAGTTGGTCTTGACTGTTTCCATCTTGTCTATGATTTTATTTCTAGAAGGGAGCAAAGAATCGAACATACTCTTATAGCTTTATAACTGAAATATTTAACGGGATATATAGAGAAATGTTTCCGAATTAAACTTAATTCATTAATTAAAAAATTACATTAATTAAGATCAAAAATATTTTATTAATAAATTAAATTAAATTTAGAATAATCCAAATCTCTTTTTATATTATCTGCATTTTCTGATATTTAAACAACGAAGGACAAAACTCCTGGCCGGATCTGTGAATAATACATTTGTTGCATATTTGGAATTTGATTATAAAAAAAAAAAAGAATAAATGAAAAAAAGACTTTAACCGCCGACATGTCGTATGCTAAAATGGCAGTTTGTTCGCCTGCAGTTTATGGGCTGGCCCATCGAAAACTCTGGGTCGTATCTGGTCCAGTCGTGAGAGTCCACATGCTATCTACACATTCTTCTACTATTTCTGCTGGCCGGGCTGCAAGGATGCTATCACACATAGTCTTGGGCCAGTACTGTGATTAATTAAGCACCGACATAATAAACGTACATAGAGACAAATATATATCACTACAGATTACAAAAATGCAGAAACAAAACAACGCAAACGCGAATCTTAAACTGTAGTTTGGGCGGCAATCACTTCCTGCTTCTTTTATTTTTTTGTGCACTGCCAACTCAAGATTCTCTACAAATCGCCGAGTTCTTTAGACGACGATCCACCCTTCAACAAAGCTTTCACTGCAGTAAGTTTCACCTCTTTCACTTTCTCCCTTATCTCACACCCTTCTTTCTCAACCAATATCCTTCCTCACCATACTGGCTATCTCCTCCCTCCCCACCACCGGCAGCGGCGGTAACACCTCCATCCTAATCGCCACCCATATATCCTCTGCCAGCATGGTGGCGTTCATCTTTTGTTGGGCATAGATTGGCCACGCAATCATCGCCACCCCATTAGTCATACTCTCCAACGATGAACTCCAACCACAATGTGACATAAATGCGCCAACAGATGGATGACCCAATATGCTCACCTGCGAGGCCCAAGTTGGGATCACTCGGCCCACGTTTTGTGTTCAGGCCCAGAACCCTCCGGTAAGTAGACTGATGGATCGCCTCGATCACCACCGTTGACCCCTGCGGTGAAATAGGTAGAGTCGGATCTTGACCAGGAGTGGACATAATGGACTTGATTAGTTGTGTTTCTGCAGGGGATATGTGAGAAGGAACGATGAGGACGGTGACCGTCAAGTTGTGTTGGGCGACTAGTCTTTTTCCGAGTTCAAGATTGGGAATTAGGTGGCCAAGGCCGGGACTAGAGAGTAGTAAGACATGGCTTTTTTCGGATTCCATTAGGAGGTGCACTACACAGTACACTCTGTTAGATAAAGCTTGAAGCTTAAGTATTGTCGGAGGGTGGTGCTGTGGATATGTATATTATTTTGTGGGTTTCACGTTCAAATAAAAATCGATAGTTGACATTCTTGAGTAATTGTTAGGTGGTCGTCGTTCGACTAGTCATGGACCGAAATGGAAAACGACAAGAGAGTATCTTTCTCAGATCAGTGGGCCTTATATAGGTACAAAAAACCTGTAACTCTCTTAATGGGTTGTACGATTTTAGCCCAAAACAGAATGATATACCTTAATTACCCATATCATTTATGGGCCGGGATTGTGGTCCAAAATGTGGAGCCTTTTTTCCCGCCCTTGTCCCGTTTGTCCGTACGTGGGTTTTTCTAATTCTATTAATTATTATTTTTTGAAACTAATTAATTTTCAATCTGAGCCTGAATTCATCCTACGTCCTCACCCGCCTCTCATTCAAATTCAGACTGCCTGCGTGAAATTAACGCCCAAAATAAAACCTAAGTATAAATATCTCTCTTCTTACATGCTGGATATTTCTCTCTCCAGTTATTCAAATCCGGATCCACCGCTCTCTCTTTCTCTCCTTTTTCTTTGTTGCGGAGCTGAGATTACAATGGCGAGAAGAACTAAGAGGAAGACGGCAAGTCAGGCAAAGGCTGCGGAGGAGAAGCGTAAAGAATCGAGCAAATCAACTTCGAGAGCGAAGCGAGTGAAGCATTTCAAGCCTCAATCAGAACCTGAATTCTTCGAGGATAAGCGGAACTTGGTATCACCTTTCGCCAATCATCATCCATACATTATTTGTCTTAGTATTCTAGTTTTGGATTGGTTATTGAAATCCCAAAATGTTTGGATTCTGAGCCGGAGAGTAAGAGACACCCTATCTTTGTTGTGGCGGTGTTTGGTTACGAAGGAAATAGAAGAATGGGGACATGAATTGGTATTTTTAACATTGTACGTTAGGTTTGGTGGTAGAAGCTTCATCTTAAGCCTCTACTACTCCTCCTCCTCCTCATCATCTTAAGCTAGTACTACTGTGCCTTGTAAATTAACCTGCATTCTGTCAACAGTTCTTGTATTCTATAGTCTACTCTACATTCAAATAGCTTCTTAGGTCATTAAGATTTGTGCATTGAATTGTAGTTTATTTCGGAAAGCTAGGTAATGGACTATATTTAGCATATTTTATGCTTTCTGTCTTCTGAAATATAACATCTGTCTTCGAATTTTGGTTTGTCTCTGTGCAGGAAGACCTGTGGAAGGAAGTATTTCCTGTTGGGACAGAGGTTTGACCAAATTTTTTCCTATCTTCATTTCTGTTAAGCACTTATTTGGTGTTGCTTATGCATCGTAATGATTGCATATGCCAGTGGGATCAACTGGACTTGGTTTATCAGTTCAAGTGGAATTTCTCAAACCTAGAAGTAAGTCTCAGTTTCGTTTTTTCCTTTTTGAATATAACAGTTTTACGAGCTCTTTGGAAATTTGAAGATGTTAAAGTCTCTTTTGTTTGCTAAAATAATGAATTAATCATGATCAGGATGCATTTGAAGAGGGAGGAATATTGTATGGGAAGAAAGTGTATTTATTTGGCTGTACAGAACGTAAGCAGCGAAAAGAAATGACCTACCTCCTTACTTTTATTATCTTCTCTTACCATATTTTTCTTCTAGATGGCCTTATTTCACATATCTGCTCGTCTCCTGGAGGCAGACTTAAGATGCAAGCCTCTTAAGTTTTCCCAACAATTTTCCCTGTGCATTAAAGTATTCTCATCCTGCAGCTCAAATGGTCTCTTACAAGGGTGAAAAGAAAATTATCCTCATACCTGTTGTGGTGGCTGTAAGTGGTTTCTTTTACACATTAAGTTGATTGATTTTAAGTAAGTTTACTTCTATTGGAGGTTGTGATTTGTAGGGTATGTGTGGTTAATTGTAGCTGCTGTGCCTCATGCATACGTTGATGAAATTTGTTCATTGCATCCTTGATTCATAATTTTGGTCTAATCAATCAGCAAACATGTGGCTACACCAGTTTTCTATTGATTCCTTTTTTTTTAGAATCTTCATCTCTTATATTTTGCGTTCATATTTTTGTTAAATGTTAGTAATGTTTTTAGACTGATCTTCTTTTCTACTGCTTATGGTGTTTATTTGCCTGTTCTATAGGTCGTGTCACCTTTTCCACCTTCTGATAAGATTGGGATTAAGTCTGTTCAGAGAGAGGCTGAAGAAATAGTTCCTATGAAGCAAATGAAAATGGACTGGGTCCCATATATTCCTCTCGAGGATAGGTATTAAATTTTGGAGTCATTTGTTATAGTGTCTCTCACCAGCATCTTTGAGTCCTAACTTTGAAACTAATTTCTTCTGCAGAGATAGCCAGGTTGATAGGTTGAAGTCTCAAATATTTATATTGAGCTGCACTCAGAGAAGGTACAGGGGATCTCTCTACCCCTTCTCTCCATTTGAAATTTTTAGCGCATGCTTTCTATTTCTCGGTTTCTATTACTTAATACAATTTCATTTCCTATATCTACCACCTGTTATTATTATTGTATCATTATCATTTTCGGAGTAATCAGTGGGAGCAAGTAATTCAACTTGTATGTGTAGGATAGGTGATAATAAAACACAAATCTAAATACGGAGGATACATATCAACTACTTTTCAGAATGTATTCATGTTATGCAGGCATAGAAAGAATTAGTTTTGAGACAATTTAAATTTCTGTTTTCTGGTGATGTTATAGTTAATGTTGCTTATCTGCTTGAATTTCCTATACAGGACTGCTTTGAAGCATTTAAAGTTGGATCGTGTCAAGAAATATGAATACTGCCTGCCCTGTGAGTTCTGCAAGTACTCTCTGATTGCTTATTTGAAATTTTTTTTTGCCTGTAATCTGATTATTTTGTACCATTATCATTTGAATTTGGGTTTCCCTAGTATCATGATGAATTGTTCTTTTGAAAGGAAATGCAAAGCTTGGCTGTTTTGAAATTTAAATTTGTCTTTTAGTTGTCAACTGACTAAATGGCAACTGATGTTTGTGGATTGATGAACCTTGAGATCTTAGATGGTTGATGTATAATTTTAGTTCTTGATGATTTCTTATTCCTTATAATCTTGACACCTGTTTTTATCTTCAATAGATTTCTATGACCCATTCAGGGAAGATGAGCTTGAACAAAGCACTGAGGTTCAAATACTTTTTCCAGTAGACGGAAACCCGGTAAGGTTCTAGCCTGCGGTCTGGGAAAGGAATAAATTCTAAAAAAATGTGGAAGTTGGTTATGCTGCTAGTTGGTTGGACAATTAAGCAGAGTTCACAAATCTAGGAATTCTCTTACTCCTTCGGTGCTCTTTTAAGTTTGGATGATTGGAAGAGGAATTCTTCATTTATATGTAATTTTGACATTTATGCCAATCCATGCAGGTTTTCTGTGAATTTGATTGGGATTTAGATGAACTCGAGGTACAGAAGATCACCTTATGATATCTGCCTTTGAGTAGTTTTTTGGACTGTATTCTCATAATAATACCTTCCCTCTCTCATGTTACTTTGTTTCATATTTTCTTTAGGAGTTCACAGATAAATTGATTGAGGGAGAGGCATTAGATGAAGATCAGAAGGATGCCTTCAAGGTAGAATCTAAGATACAGTCTGTAGCTAGGATGAATTACATCCTTTAAACATTTCATAAGATGTGATTTCAATTATTATTTTTTCTTTGGCAGGAGTTTGTCAAGGAGAAAGTTAGAGAAGCAAAGAAAGCTAACCGATTAGTGAGTTGTGAATGATGTGTTAAATACGTTCACTATATAAGAAGCATATGTTTCTGAAATTTATTGATCTCCTCTGTTGCAGGCAAGGGAGGAAAGGAGAAAAACCCGTGAATCAATGAGCGAGGAAGCCAGAGCGGCATTTGAAAACATGAGATTTTACAAGTTTTATCCTGTCCAAACACCAGATTCACCTGACATTTCGGAAGTCAGGGTAATTTTTTTTTTAATTATAAGGATATACTCTCTTCTGCCACTTGCGGATTGAAAATCCTAGATGAATTCTCCCTAAATCTTGAAATAACAATATTATCCCTAGCTGCTAGCTTGGAAGCAAATTTTAGTTCCTTACATTTTTTCCTTGGTGTTGCGTTTCAGGCTGAATTTATAAACAGGTATTATGGGAAGGCTCATAAGGTTCTGTGATTTTGTGCAACGTTAATGACGAGGAGATAATCTAAGGGCCCTGCATTAGCTGCCAAATAGCGCTCAGGAGACTCGAGATTTTGATTACTTACAAGAACAAGAGCTTTTATTGAGGCATATTTCTTTCTGCCTCATCGTTTTTCTTAGGTTAGTAACAAGTAGGCCATATTGTTTGAGAAAAAAAATCTGTACCTTATATGCCCTTAGCATCAGTGTCTAGGAGAGAAATCGGGTAGATCTTTGTCTCAGAAGAACTCAATTTATGTTTTTTCTTAATATTTTTTTTATTCAAGTTTTATTTTCTTTTAAGTTTCTAAATTCAACGTAACTTTACTTCAAATATTACTTTAGTAGACTGTATATATATATATATAATAGATTGATTTATCTTAATTATTAGATTTTGATATAATATATGATAAAATAATATAAAATAAATAAATAATATTGAGATGGATTGAATTGTCATAAACATATCTATTCAAAAATTTATTCTCAGTATGTTATTGTATGATGCACAATTTGAATTTCCCACAAAATGGTAAAAGGAAGCTTATCATATTTGTTTAACCAGATCTTGGTGATTATAACCTACATTACAATTGAATATACTACAATTTGAAGCCATTTAATAAATAAATAAAAGGCTTAAAACTTCAAATTCTCTCTTCTTCCCGGACAGATCAACTTCAAACTCAAACGCCCACATGCTACAACAACCATAATTGAAACCTTTCATACGACCATATCGGCTATTGATTCTCTAGCTCCAAGATAATCTGCTGACATTTGATAGAAGTGATCTTTCCAATCAAACAGGTCGGCAAAAGGCAAAAAGGCCACAAGCCAATGGTAGAAACACGAGCAGAACAGCATAGAACAACGAACGCCTGAACCAGTATGGGAGCAAATGATTGCAATTTTCACCTTGAGATACGGAAACGGGGCCATAGCGTATTGGGAACAGAAGAGATGTCCACAAGCTAGAGAGCAAGTGTAACGAGCAAAACATGGACCGATATATGACCCAATGCCATCCACTACCTCCTAACATGTCAATGCCTCCTAACATGTCAATGCACAATATGAGAGTCACAACCATGAATAGTTTTGATGTTTGAAAACGTGGGGAAACTAGGCAAGTAAATGTGAAGATTATTAGTAGACTGATTAGTGCTCGGCCCAAAACTTGAACGTGACACCAGATAACACGCACAGCCCTGAAGTGACAGAAGACATTGGATTGAGCATCCCCCAAAACTTGGATTCCTGAAACACGAAAAGCCAAACCAAAAATAAATTCAGTAAATGATGGAGCAATTTTTAGAAGCCTGGAAACATCATCTACCAAAAAAAATCACAAGATATAGTATATAACTAGATGATGTATGAAGTTAATCTCAATCATATCGGAAACTAATTTCATTAGTATCCAATAAAGTTAAGCATGTAAGGGAGAACTTAGGTTAGCGTTTGAAACTCCATGCTGGGCCTTCAAAACTAAGGTGTCTCAAACAGCGAGAAAAAGACAAAACCAAGCTGATTTTCACAAACTCAAGATAACCCAAACTACAATTTGTGAAAATTTAACTAAATGCACTGAATATTGTTTTCCTGATTATGATTACAAACAAAAGAAAAGACAAGAAAAGATACTTGCCTTAGTCGAAGGTGTACACGCTGCTGTCTAAGATATTTGTATATGAGTAGACATAAACACCATAGAAGAGGGAGATTAACGTGATAATCAAACCAGCAACAAGACAGTCTGTGCACTTCCGGAGCAGCTCGGAGTATCTCACATCTTCTAAATGAGTTTGGAACTTTTCCGTTTCGAATGAGAATTTTGATATACCCATTGCTGTTTTCACTCTTCTCCAAAAGATTTGAATCGTGGTTGAGTGCCAACCCTGCTTTCTTCAACTTCAATTTTTCCATTGTAAGATCCAGTTCCAATACCTTGAGGCCATTTGACCGGGTTTGCTCCACAATGGATCTCCACAATGGTCATTAGGCCGCGAACGACATTCCGAGGGAAAGTGCAATTGCATCCAAAGGACCGCCACTGCGACAACTCCAATCAATCACAACCTTAGAATTAAGGCGTTTTCAAACCACGCGTCTCCTTGACGAACGGATAGAAGAAGAGTCTTCGGATTCAGATGCTTATTTCTTTACCATCCTTCTCTTCAATTTCTTCATGTTCTTGTCGACGAGCTTTGAATCATCTGCAGGTTTCGAGCACGGTGGCGGGTGCTCAACCGCTAGGTAAACATCTTTCGAGGATGACTTAACGGAGATGGTTTCTTCATGACATTCGTCGATAATTTCGCCGAAATTCGGTCTCTGATTCTCGCCAGAAGGTGCAGAGGAGGCGGCATCTTCCTCCATGGTTTGCAAAAGAGCTTACTTTTGAACCTCAATCGGAAAACAAAAGGAATTTACAAGAAGCCCAAAAATTTTGAACTCAATTTTTACTGGATCTCCAAGCCCAGTGAGTAGCAAGAAAGCCCAATTTCTGGACTCAACTGGATCTCCAAGCCCATTAGGCCAGGGTAACAAGGAAGCCCGACTCTAGACTATGGCCCGAAGCCTGAGTCCCGAATTCTCCTAAAGTAAGTAGTGGACTTGCATTGACACGTCAGCTTAAAAGTGTAAGTAAGGAAAAGACGAACAGAGTTTGAAAGCCTAAGACGTACGTGGACCCACGAGAATCTCTCACCCAATAAGAAGTGCCTACTGTTACCAAACGCTCATCTTTAGGTTGCCACGTGTCACAACTACCTCCACCCTTTTCCCTCCCTTTCTCTGCGTCTGTATCTTCAGCCTCTCGCGCCTTTCTCTCTTCTCTTTCTCGTTATCTCTCGATCGCCACTCACCTCCATTTCTCTGAATTTTCTCTCGACTGTTTACTAGATCAGTTCACTGGAGTGGAGGAACAAGCTCTCTCCGTGAAAATTAGGGTTTAATGCTCGATCAATCCTTACTGCAAAATCCTCGACGAAGTGGAAATTTCCATTAATGGCTTCTTCTTCGTCGTCTTCAGTGCTTTTTCCTGAAGTAATATTTCTCTCACCGCATAAGGATTCTAAACGCATCGTTTCTCTTTCTCGACTTTCTATCTCTAAGCTATCTCGCTCGAGGAACCCTAGCTTGAGTCATGTTCTTCGCATGCGGATCAAAGCTCTTAAGGAGGACGGTGCCGTAAGTGAAGAGAGGAGGAGCAAATTGATCGAGGAAGTGGATGTTTTTGAGTTGACTAGCAATGGAGCTTCTAGTACTAGCAGTAATGGATACATGTATAATGGTTCAGTGAATGGCTCTTTTTCAGTGACGGAGAGGGAGAGTAATGGGAGCTTGGTGAAGTACGGGAATGGAAATGGTTCTGCAGTAAGTGTGGCAGAGGAAGTTGGAGGTTCAAATTCGAAAGAGGATGGGAGGAAGAAGAGGATAGAGGATATTGGGAAAGAAGAGGCATGGTTTAAGCGAACGGGGTCACAACGAGTTGAGGTATGATTCTGTGCTTAAAATTGTTGCTTCCGAATTTTCATAGTTTATCTCCATTGTGTTTGTTGAAGCTGTGTCGAGGTTCTTGATCAAATTATCTGGAATCTTAAGGACTCTTCGGTTTTTTACTGTACTATGTTATTTGGAACAGGGAATTCAAGAGCAACTGCACACACATGTTTTCTGTATCAGAATTCTTCTTGTGGTCTAAATTTCCTTAAGACATAGAATATCTCTTAATTTTTAAACATATTACATTTTCACCTAATTTCTTTGTTTGATAATATCCCATTTGAATGTTTTAAGATCTCAATATGATATAAGCAATTTATGGGCTTTGCAGGTTTCAGTTGCTCCCGGCGGTCGTTGGAGTAGATTCAAAACCTACTCAACAATCCAGAGGACTATGGAAATATGGGGATTTGTTCTATCTTTTGTCATCAGAGCTTGGCTTAATAATCAGAAATTCACTTACCAAGGTGAGTCAATTATGAGAAATAAAAAATGAGTATATTGAAGGAAAAATACTTACTTTTGCTTCTAGACATTGCTGCAGTATGCAATTTGACATAATACTGCACAATATGGCTTTTAAGAATCATGGTCAAAAACTTCTGTTTAGGAGGAATGACGGAGGAGAAGAAAGTTGTTAGGCGGAAGGCCCTTGCCAAGTGGCTGAAAGAAAATATCTTGAGACTAGGTCCGACATTCATTAAAATTGGCCAGCAATTCTCCACAAGGGTGGACATTCTTGCCCAAGAATACGTTGATCAGTTATCAGAGCTTCAGGTTGGAGTTTGTCATCTAAGAATCATTTGTTGCAGAGACAATGCTCTTTTTTTCCCCCTCTCTCTCTCTCTATCCTTGCATGTGTCTGAATTTTATAGTTTTTTGTGAGTAACAAGTTTGCTTTCTAATTAAGGATCAAGTCCCTCCTTTTCCATCAGACACAGCTGTATCTATAGTTGAAGAAGAGCTTGGATCTCCGTTGAATGATGTATTTGATCGGTTTGATTATGAACCAATAGCTGCTGCTAGTCTTGGTAATATTGCTATTTGAAATGCAGGAGAAATTCGAGTCTGTCTGGAGCTGTATTTTTGTTTGAATAGATGATTAGCAACTAATGTATTGGTTAAACCTCTTTTTTAATGTAGGTCAGGTCCATCGTGCAAGATTAAAGGGACAAGAAGTCGTTATCAAAGTTCAAAGGCCAGGTCTCAAGGATCTCTTTGATATTGATCTCAAGAACCTGAGGGTTAGTTCACATATAGGATTAGATTCTTGATTTTCCAGCAGTATGAGTTGATTGATAAGAATTGAGACTTTTGTTATATTGGTACTCAGGCAATTGCTGAATACCTCCAAAAGATTGACCCAAAATCTGATGGTGCCAAGAGAGATTGGGTTGCTATATATGATGAGTGTGCAAGCGTCCTGTATGAGGTATATTCTCTCTTATTGTTGAGATTTAATGACATGGGGGGATTTTCTTTTGTGTGTGTTTTTCTTCTTAGAATATATCATATTAAGAGGATAATTAAGAAGAAAACTAACAGTCATTTTTTTCTATTATCATCTTTCAAATCTGTAATGTAATTCGCCAATTTTTATTAATAACTTGCTTGTTTCATTCAGAAAAATAACCACCTCATTGCATCTATTTTTAGTGTCAAAATATCTAACATTTCTTCTCTTGAGAATAATTCAGGAGATTGATTACACCAAGGAAGCAGCTAATGCCGAGCTATTTGCAAATAACTTTAAAAACATGGATTACGTGAAAGTCCCGACAATAGTGTGGGAATACACTACTCCACAGGTTCTTAAAAAAATTCATGAAATTTACATTAAATTTATTTACGTTAATGTAACTCGTATTCCCTCATGTCAGAACTTTTCTTATTTTCTATTTTCTCTCTCTATAATTACCGTAGGTGTTGACCATGGAGTATGTCCCCGGAATAAAAATAAACAAGATACAAGCTTTAGATCAGCTAGGTGTTGATCGTCAAAGGTAACATTCATCTCCTGCCTGTTGTCTTTTCAAACTTTGTACCTTGTTGCCTTTTACCATACACCTCTTAATAGATATGTGATATTACCAGTATCTTACTTGGCATGAATCTTACGCGATGTAGGCTGGGCCGATTTGCTGTGGAGTCCTACTTGGAGCAGATACTCTCTCATGGTTTCTTCCACGCAGATCCTGTGAGCTTTTGTCATCTTGTCATTTTGTGTACCTTGTGCTACTTATGTATCTTTCGATTCCTTGATGTACTTGTGTATTAAGCCTACATGGATTATTGTTTATGACCCATGCCAAGATGTATCCTTTTACTCCCTTTATTCAGATGCTGAGATTCATGGTTCTTGATATCTCCCTAAATGCTTACCAGTTTATTTCTCACCTTCTTTGCAGCATCCTGGAAACATTGCCGTTGATGATGTGAATGGTGGAAGGTTGATCTTTTATGATTTTGGAATGATGGGAAGGTACTTTCTAGCCCCATGTTCTAGCCTTTGTTGACATATCTGATAGATGGATCCATTCTTGAAGTTACTTTTGGTGATGGCATTTTGGAATATATACTCTGTATTGGTATCTTCCAGTATCAGTTCAAACATTAGGGAGGGCTTGCTTGAAGCATTTTATGGAATATATGAAAAGGATCCAGATAAGGTAATACTACCCCTAAAGTGTCTTTGTTGCCTATGGCCATACCTGTCTTTTTCCTTCAGTTTAATTAATAATGAAAACTTCCTAACCGGTGCAGGTCCTTGAGGCAATGATTCAAATGGGTGTCCTTGTGCCTACTGGAGATATGACTGCTGTTCGACGAACGGCACAGTTCTTCCTGAAAAGGTGCTCCAACTCCTTTGTTATTGCTTGTCATATACTTCCATGCCTATCATTTTTTTAATTGCACGAGCTGCTGATTCTGTTCTACATCTCTTTCTATCAACCAAATAACTTCATTAGAAGAAACAATCTCTCTGTTTCCCCATTCTAACCTAGGAAATATGAACCCAATCTTCTGTAGTTTTGAAGAGCGTCTAGCTGCACAAAGAAGAGAAAGAGAATCGGCAACCAAAGAACTTGGATTTAAGAAGCCACTGACCAAGGAGGAAATGCAAATGAAAAAGAAGGAACGTCTGGCTGCAATTGGTATGTTGCCTATCAGCAAAATTCATTGTGCTTGATCATGAAACTGGTGGCTTTGACTATACTAAACTTCATATTTCTGCATCTGAACTTGTAACACTCTTTAATTTGGAACATAAAGATCTAAGCTGAAATCTCTCTCACATGCACATCAGAAAACATGAACTGCTTGCTTGTATCTCATCAATGTTCCATTATCTAAACAGGGGAAGATTTACTAGCCATTGCAGCAGATCAGCCATTTCGATTTCCCGCTACATTCACATTTGTTGTTAGAGCCTTTTCAGGTAAGGTAGTAGAAATATGGTAGAATTATCACTACAGCCTGTATAAAATATAAACCATCCAATAATATTTCTTTCTTTTACAGTGTTGGACGGCATTGGGAAAGGCCTTGACCCACGATTTGACATAACTGAGATTGCCAAACCGTTAGTTTTTTATACAACCTTACATTGACTTCATATTTATAGTTGTTAGCTAGGTTTGCAGTGTCTTACATTTATTTCTCATCTTGTAGATATGCATTGGAATTGCTAAAATTCCGTGAGGCTGGAGTTGAAGTTGTCTTAAAGGCAAATTTGAACCATCTATTATCAGTTCTAACCCCCTATAAATAATCCCTTTTCATCCCTTGTAATATTTCTTTTACCAAATCTTCAGGATTTCAGAAAGAGATGGGACCGGCAGTATCGTGCATTCTACAACCTATTTAGGCAGGCCGATAGAGTTGAAAAGCTTGCTGATATTATTCAAAGACTGGTACTGAACAAAACAAAAGGAAAAAAAAAAGAGTTATTTAAATCTGTTAAGAATACAGTATTTAAAGCAACTTCTTTTTCTTAATACAGGAGCAAGGTGATTTGAAGCTCAGAGTTCGAGCCTTGGAATCTGAAAGAGCATTTCAGCGTGTTGCTGCAGTTCAGAAGACAGTGGGAAGTGTAAGTATACAACGCATTTCAACAATGAAGAGTAAAAAACAACCGAAGAAAAAGTTCAAATATGGAAGAAGAGTGATAAGCTTTCTTCCTTTATTGGACACATTTGATTTTAGAAATATTCAAATATTTTCTGAGGCATATTATTTATTTCATCAACAAACTTGCTTTTGACTAATTAACAGACAGTAGTTGCTGGAAGCCTTATCAACCTTGCAACAATATTATATATCAATTCGATCCGGGTGAGCTTGCAATTTTTTTTCATTTCTTTTATCGACCCAAAGACCTTCTTATTTCCTAATGATTATTCAGTGTAAGTATTAATTTAAATGCTAGCCCTTTTTTTTTTTGTCATTTTTTTTTTCAGGTACCTGCCATTGCAGCATATGCCGTGTGTGCGTTTTTCAGTCTCCAAGTTATCTTTGGCATTATCAAAGTCAAGAAATTAGACGAGAGAGAGAAATTGATAACGGGAACAGCTTAAAGAAATTCGTGAGTGAATCATATTTCAGTAACAGCCTTTCTTATTCTTATTAGTATCATGATCTTCAATGGGGCAGTAAACTGCAGATTTGGTGTGGAAAAAACCCATGTCACCTCAATTCTTACGAGTAAAATTTCCAGATTGTTCAGCTTTTATATAACTTCATAAGGTTCCACTAAGTGTGAAGATGAGCCAGAACGTGAACTTCTACTCTATCCCGTAAATGTCTGATTGAAGATGGGAGCTCAACTCCAAATCTTATTGAAAGCATAAGAAAAAGGTATATGCACTTACAGTTACAGCTATATTGAGGCTAGTTTAGAGATTTTCCCATCTTACTGAATTTTTCAAGCCGGAGTTCATATATAAATTATTACATAATTTATTCTAGTGTAAATTTCAAATTTCAAACTATCATGCTGTAATATATATATATATATATATATATAATAATCAGTGAAATGTTTATCTTGGTTGTAGCAACCCTAATATTATAAGTTTCAATTGCAATTAGATGATAGAAACAAATAATAATACTTGAAAAAACAGATTATAAAATAATAATATCATCCACGTGAAAGTTGGGCATGGAAAAAGGGGGAAATTTCTAAAGATTCCAACCGGGTCACTTCTAGATCATATGCTGTCTCTTTTACAGGAAGAATCTTCAACCACACAGTTACACAGTGCCTTTATTTATTTGGTTGACAAATGGGTATTGAGCCAGGTCAGCTGGACCCACATAATAATAAGACGACACGTCACAACCTTGTTTATTAGTCACCTTGTCCGAGAAGTGTGTTGAAGTTTTCATTAACCTTGTTAAACCATTATTCACAGACCTGTGAGGTCAGACCAAATTCAATTTTTAGAGGTCAGAATCTCTTGATTCAAAGTATGACAAGTGGTTGCCGGATAATGAGGTTCGGTCGTGAACGAGTATATCGATTTTAAAAGGTCGGATGCTGAGATATTATAGGGGGTTAGATTACTTATTAATCATTTGATTATTTTATAATTGATGATCAAAATAAATTATATTGATTGAATAGTAATAAAAAATTATTAAGGGAATATTAATAATCATCAATAGAGTTAATATGAATGATATAAATATTTTAAAAGGACAAAAAAATGGATATTTTTTCATATCTCATATCTAAATTTTTACAAAAACTTTACTCTCTCCAAAAATCTAATTTGATGGTCATAGTGGTATCACTAGAAAATAACCCTCGACATTATTATTATTTTTTTTGGAGGAATTGATCGGATCAACATATTGTTGAAGTTCAGACATAAATTTTTATATCAATAGTTTGACGCCGTCTGTGGGAATGATAGAAGTTTCATCCGATTAATTCTAAAAAAAAAAAAAAACCTATGGAATACAATAGAGACAACAACCAACTTCAGCCATGAAAGGTCGACGGATGGCTCCAAAGCATCCCTCCCATCTTAGCCGGAGACCAAGGAGGGGACAATGAGGCTCAGGAAATAACTTGCATCTCTAGCATTATCGAAAGAGTCATGCAAAATCATCTTGGACACTTCTTAAGCCAGAGGCAAGTGGAATTCCAAATGGCCCACACTCCTAACTCTAGAGCACTAAGGATAAATGAGCAAAGATATGAAAGGGTAAGCTCTGTTGATATTGAGTGGGAGACATGACCGTAGAGGAAAGGCTCCACGAGGAGCTTCAAAGAGCTAAAGCCAAGGAAACCGAGCTAGAAACGATGATTTAATAACTAACTTTGGCAGCAAATGGAGAAACCACACCCTTCTATATTGATACAAATAAGGTTGAGTAAAATTTCAATTTTTAGGGGGTCAACGGCTCCCGATTCAAAATATGATAGACAATTACCAGATTATGATATTTAATTCTACCCGAGTCTATCGATCTTAATAAGTCAGATACGGAGATGCTATAAGAGTTTGGACCACTTATTAGCCATTTAATCATTACACAATTGATGATAAGAATAAATAACATTGATTGAGTGATAACTAAAGATACGACAATCTTAAAAGAGTGTTAATAGTTATTAATAAGCTTAAGTGATAGTCATTAATATAAATGATATAAATATATCCCAAGAAGATGAAAAAAAAAAATATTTTTTACATCTCATTTTTAAATTTTTACAAAATCTTTAATTTTCTCTCCCAAAATCTAACTTAATAGTTAAAATAATATTGTTACAAAATAACTCCCGAAAATGTTATTTTATTTTATAGAAATTGACCGAATAAGCTAACTGTTAAAACTGGCCATAAACTTTTGCATCAACAAACTTCATTTTCGTTTCTTTAATGATATTCTGTCTTCTGCTCCACAACTCGTTCATCAAACAAACTTCATTTTCGTTTCTTTAATGATATTCTGTCTTTTGCTATAAACTCGTTCCTCAGATCGTTGTTCGAGAACATGAGGGGGTGAAACTCCACATCACATGTGGGGTCCACAAGGGGGTCCATCTCCTTGTTAGTGCACTACCGCACTGGTGTCTGGTAGGTCTTCCCGTGCATGCAATGTTTTTGTCATGGTTCTAGAACCAGCTTTTTATCTAGCTATACATACATGCATGCGTGTAATTCACCTACATATGTATGGCATGCATGCAACATTGTATCTGTATTTTGTTTTTTTTTTTTTAGATGAGTAATAAGATGTTGGTTTAAGTTATAATTTGCACTGGTACACCGTACCCAAGAAAAAAAAAAGAGAGAAATTTTACTATACACAAAAAATACGAAATTACTAAGGAAGAGTAGACTGAGTGTACATATAATCTTCATGTTAAAAACACTCCCACTTTTCAACCTTCCTTCACCTTCTTCTTCATCATCTTCTTCTTCTTCTTCTTCTTTGCACTCAACTCCCACTTTTACACGCTTGGATCTTCCCTGTAGAAAATCAATATTGAATCAACATGCAAACCATACCATATGTATACATGTCTAGAGAGAGAGAGAGAGAGAGAGAGGGAGGGAGAGAAACACAAACCAAATGGAAGGAGTTGGCAGCAGATGAAGAAGTAGAACCCACCACCAGTTCATTGGAATAATGCAGTATCCCAAATGCCAAACAGAAGATAAAGAACAGAAAGATGGCTACTTTAGAACTATATCTCATTGTCTGTACCACCCAACTGTGTTGCTATAATTTTGATCATTCACTTTGATCGACCAAGTCTGACAAAGAAATTTATAGAAAAGAAAGAGAAATGGCCATGGAATCTCTTTTACATAGCAACTTCACTACCACTGCTTGCAGGAGCACACCCAAGAAGAAAGGACTCTTCACTGCCAAATTTCACTCTCTCTCCTTGCAGTTGGAACTATCCACCCGACGTGTAGTCAACAAGGTGTCTTGGGCACTTTTAATTCTTCTGGGCGAATGCTAGTGATATGGGCCGAGTTCCGTTGGGCCAACTTCATAACACATTCTTACATTTAAACCATTCTTGTCTCCAGATTTCCGACCAGCAAAAAAGCCTTGAGAGAATGGGTTGCCTTTGGCTGGTCCATTCTTTCACACTACTACACAAACACACACACATTGTAATACAATTATACATGTGTATAAATACATAATCTTTATAGGAAAACTTTCTGTCTTGTTTATACATTTATACACATAATTTATACATTTAGGTGTCATGTGGGTCCCCCACTATTTAATTAATTTATTTTATTTTATAAAATTGAATAAAAATAATATTTTATTTATCAAAAGATGACTATATAAAATAAAATAATAATAAAGAGTAAAGAAATCATATCTTCATTTCATGTTTCTCTTTGTTTATTTATTTATTTATTTATTTATTTATTTAATAAAAGTCAAAAGTTTCCAACTCTGACAGAGCCATAATAAGGACCAAGAGGCCTCTATTTTCTTCATTTTCATTTGGAAATGAAGGAAAAAATATTAATTAAATAATTTTTTTTTTTGGAAAAAAAATGGTTGGAGTGGTTAATAAGTAGTTAAAATTATTTATTTTATAAAAATAAATAATATTAAATATTTGATTTAGAAATTGCTTAATATTTATTTTTTTTTATAAGTATTAATATATTTTTAATATATTGATTAATTTTTATTTATACATACTCGTTTGAAAGTATTTAAAAATACATATATATAAATAAAAATGTATTTATAAGTTTTTTTATATAAAAAAAATTATAATAAATAAATAATTTTTATTAAATACTCAAAATTACTTATTTTCAAACAAACTCTAAAATCACATATCGATATATAATTTTTTTTAAGCACTTTCAAACAAGCTCTCAAACCCACATAAAATAATAAAGAAAAGGAAAGGAAGATAAATATAATAATGAAACCCAGGAGTCGTTAACGGCGTTAAAAAGGTACCGTTACAAACCAATGCTTTTGGAGTCGGAAGAAAAAAAAAACGGGGGAAGAGAGAAGAGGGTGGAGGAGGCTTTTTTGGTCTTTTTTCTAATCTATTATACAGTCTGTAGTTACTCAGCCTTCACCAAGACACCAACCAATACTCCCCACCTGACCAAAACCGCCATTTTTAACGGATTTCTCTCTCCTTCCCTCCTCTCCTCTCCTCTCCTCTCCTCTCCTCTCCTCTCCTCACTCTCTCTCAGCTCATTTCTTTCTTCCTATTATATATTAAAAAAACCCTAATTCTGCCATTTTACTTTCTCTGACTTAAAATTTTCTCTCAGTCTCTCGCTCTCTCTTCTTTCTCTCTGGTTCGCTCTCTAGTCCCTGAGGTTGATATCTAGGGTTTTGAGCGCTTGGGATTTATGGCGGCATCATCAATGAATCGCTTGGGATTTTTTATTTAATTTATTTTTGCATTATCCCCCCCCCCCCCCCCTTCACATTGACTGAGACTGATTCCGATGAATCTGATTTCCTACTTCTTCTTTTTCTCCTTCTCGCTGCTTGTCTACTCAGTTTCCTCAGCTTCAGATTCGGAGCTTAAATCTCTGCTTGAATTCAGGAAAGGGATTCAGACAGATCCGCTTTTTAAAGTCAAAGACACATGGAGCTTGGACTCGCTTACCGACCGCAATGCTTGTCCTCAGAGCTGGACTGGCATCTACTGCGACGAAAACAACAACGTTTCAGCCATAGTCCTCGATCAGCTCGGCTTGGCTGGAGAGTTGAAGTTCCAGACTCTGATTGGGCTCAAAATGCTTAAAAATCTCAGCCTTTCTGGAAACGACTTTTCCGGCCGGCTAGTTCCAGCATTAGGGACAATGACTACTCTTCAGCATTTGGATCTGTCCGGGAATAGATTCTATGGTCCGATCCCTGACCGGATCAATGACCTCTGGGGTTTAAATTATCTAAATTTCTCAGTAAATAACTTTACAGGTACGTTCCCAGGTGGTAGATTAAATCTTAATCAGCTCCGGAAGTTGGATTTTCACTCGAATCAGCTTTCTGGAAACATAGGCGACGTGTTATCTCAATTGCGGAATGTGGAGTATGTTGATTTGAGTCTTAATCAGTTTTATGGGGAGATTTCTATTGGTTTGCAGAATGTTTCGAGCTTGGCTAATTCGGTTAATTATTTGAATTTAAGTCATAACCTGTTGAATGGTGGTTTCTTCGATGCTGATTCTATTTCTTTATTTCGGAATTTGGAAGTTCTTGATGTGAGTGCTAACCAGATCACTGGAAATCTCCCTTCTTTTGGGTCTTTGCCGAATTTGCGGGTTTTACGGCTTGGAAATAACCAATTTTCTGGGTCCATTCCAGAGGAGTTGTTCAGTAGTTCTATGCCTTTGGATGAACTTGATCTCAGTGGCAATGCTTTCACAGGTAAAGGACCCCTTTCTTCCTTCTTCTAATTTGTTGCTGTTTTCTGGGGTGTGGCTTAGTTGAAAATTGCACGTTTATGTAATTCTAAGTCTTTTTGAAGTGTCAATTGTAAAGATCATAGGGTTAAGAGTAACTTTTTTTCCGAAATGTGAAAATGTTTTCATGTGCATGTGTACAGGTGCCATTCTCGGAATTAACTCTACGACTTTGCAAGTTTTGAATCTTTCATCGAATGGTTTATCGGGCCCATTGCCTTCTATTCTGAGAAGCTGTGTAAAGCTGGATTTGAGCCGAAACATCATATCTGGTGACATATCAGCTTTGCAGAACTGGGAATCCCCAATAGAGGTTCTTGATCTGAGTTCAAATAACCTGTCAGGAAACTTTCCAGAATTTCTTTTGCCGTTTGACGGGCTAGAAACGCTTAGACTCGGAAAGAATAACATAGTAGGTACCTTCCCATCAGATTGGAAAAACTATCCTAGATTGACTGCTGTTGATCTCAGTTTAAATCAACTTAGTGGGCCCATCCCTGCTAAACTATTTGCTTCATCCTTGATTAACCTGAATCTTTCAGGAAATCATTTCACGGGTCCAATTCCTCTTCAGGGCGCAGGCATTAGTGAATTATTATTCAAACCTTCTGATCTTCAGATGGAATATCTTGACCTCTCCGATAATTCCTTCTCAGGCGGGTTGCCTTCAGAAATAGGTAGCCTGATGAGGCTCAAATTGTTGAATCTTTGTGGGAATGAATTGTCAGGCCCACTGCCAGATCAGTTGGGGAAACTAACTAGCTTGGAGTATCTTGATTTATCTAGAAACAAGTTTACAGGTGAAATTCCAGATAATCTCCCTTCCAACCTAACTGTATTTAATGTGTCTGACAATGATCTAAGAGGTCCTATTCCGAGAAATCTGAGAAGGTTCCCAACCACATCATTTCGTCCTGGAAATAACATGTTAATATTGCCAAACAATTCACCCTCATCAACATCTGTTCCTGGCCATCTTCCTGATCATGGTGGAAGCCATCATTCTTCAAAGGGAAATATTAGAGTAGCCATTATTGTTGCCACAGTTGGAGCTGCTATCATGATTGCTTTTGTCTTACTGGCTTATCATAGAGCACATTTGAAAGAATTTCGTGGTAGAAGCGGACTAGATGATCAAAGTACAGACAGAGATGTTAAGTTGGGAAGGTTCACTGCTCCTTCCCTTTTCAAATTCCAGACTAAGCCTCAACGCCCACCGACCTCATCCAGCTTTTCAACTGACCACTTGCTAACTCCTAATTCAAGGTCATTGTCCAGACAAGCCGAATTTGTCTCAGAAATTTCCGAGGTTGTTTTTCCAGCTGGAGGACCAAATCCTCCAGCAGCAATTATTCCAAATCTACTAGATAATTATCCAGAAACTTCCGGAAGGGACCCTGCCCCAGGTTCCCCATTATCTTCTTCACCCCAATCTGTAGAACCACGTGAACAGCCTGTCAAGTTGGATGTATGCTCACCAGACCGATTGGCCGGAGAATTATTCTTTCTTGACAATTCTCTGCTTTTCTCCCCTGAGGAGTTATCGCGAGCTCCGGCTGAAGTTCTCGGTAGAAGCAGCAATGGAACTTTATATAAAGCCACTCTAGACAGTGGCCATATTTTGACAGTGAAGTGGTTAAGGGTGGGACTGGTCAAGCATAAGAAAGAATTCGCCAAGGAAGTTAAAAGATTAGGATCTATAAGACATATCAACATTGTTCCCATACGAGCTTACTACTGGGGGCCCAAAGAACAAGAGCGGCTTCTTCTAGCAGATTACATTCATGGAGATAGCTTGGCTCTACATCTTTCTGGTAAGAAATATAGAAAAATTCTCTTATTTCTTGCATTTAGCCCTTTAGGGTCCATTGGTAAGACAGTTAAGTTAAACTGGAATATTAAATTGATTCTTAAGAAGTTGGTGAGAAGAGGTAATATTAATAAAAGTCTTTTGGATGCATTTAATAGTGAAATGGCATTTTTAGGTGACTGAACACCGATTTGGGTGCAGAATAAGTACTCCTAATGCAGCCTTAGTTCTGTTTTTATTTTTATCCTGAAAATCATGTTTCCTTGTGTTTGAATATTAAATATATATTTTTATGCAGAAACCACACCCCGAAGATACTCCCTATTGTCATTCACACAGAGACTAAAAGCCGCCATAGAAATTGCCCGTTGCCTATTATACCTCCACGATAGGGCACTACCCCACGGAAACCTGAAACTGACAAATATACTTCTAGAAGGACAAGACTACAATGTCCGTCTCACTGACTATGGTCTTCACCGCCTAATGATGCCAGCTGGCATTTCGGAGCAGATCCTAAATCTTGGGGCACTAGGCTACCGTGCCCCGGAACTTGCCAATGCAGCCAAGCCGGCCCCTTCCTTGAAGGCAGATGTATATGCGTTTGGAGTGATCTTGATGGAGTTATTGACCAGAAGGAGTGCGGGCGATATCATATCGGGTCAATCTGGAGCTGTTGATCTTACGGATTGGGTCAGGCTGTGTGATCAAGAGGGGAGGAGAAGGGATTGTATAGACAGGGATATTACTGGTGGTGGGGGGTTAGAACCGTCTGAAGAGATGGACCGGTTGCTTGGGGTTGCGCTTAGCTGTATTCTGCCCGTAAATGAGAGACCTAACATCAGACAAGTTCTCGACGATCTCTGTGCTTTATCATCATCATCTGCTTGATTTAATTATTTTTAATTCTTGTACATTTGTGTCTTGGAATTAGTTTTTCCCATTCCTTGACCCCCTCCCCTCCCTGTTTTTTATTGGTCTATATTTTCTTCCCCCCCTTCTACTGTTTTTTCAGGCTAATTGTCTCATTTTTTTTCTTTAACCTCTTTGGAAATTTTCTTGTAAAGGGACAACCCCATCCTTACATTGACTATTTGACATAAAAGTGTGAGTTTGATTATCTTAATTGAAATGTACTGCTAATTCACCGTACTTATTTTTTCTTCTTCTTTTGGGTTAAAAAGGATGTTATTAAAATGTATTTGTTAAATTTGGATTCGGTCCGAACTTATACAATATCGAATTCAATTTCATATTTGGATACTGTTATTAAATTGTCAGTTTAATTGGAATTTACAAAATACATATCATCAAATTGTTGAAGAACCACAATCAGCTCTGGACCCTTCCCTCAAGAGGGATACTACACATCGGTTTCACAATCCAAAGAACCAGCAGGAGAGACTACACGTCGTTATCAAATATGCCATGCCAGAGAAATTGTTAAGAAGAGGAGCAACTGAATTTTATCCCGCTGTGACTTTTTCTTTCCCTCCCGCCTAAACAATGAGACCGGAGGATGTCGTCGTCTTCACTTCCTCTAATTCGCAACGGTTTTTCAAATCTCTCGACCGTTGTTGCCTCATGGAACTCCTACATAAGAGAGGCAGTGAACCAAGGCTGTGCTCACAGAGCACTCCTCCTCTTTCGCCATATGAAACTACGTCGATTGGAACCTAATAACTTCACCTTCCCCTTCGTAGCAAAAGCTTGTGCCAAGCTCTCCAATCTCAATTACTCTCAAATTATTCATACCCACGTTGTCAAATCTCAATTCCAAACAAATATCTTTGTCCAAGCAGCCATGATTGACATGTACGTAAAATGTAGTGAACTTGAATACGCCCGCATCCTGTTTGATAAAATGTCTGTAAGAGATCTTGCTTCTTGGAACACTATGCTTTCTGGGTTCGCTCAATCCGGTCTTCTAGAAAGATCTTTGAGTCTTCTCCGTGAGATGAGAATCACAGGAATCCAGCCAGATGCAGTAACAATAATGGGAATGACTGAAGCAACTTTGCATACAAAAAAGTTGAGATTCGTGAAAGCTATTCATGCTATTGGAATTCATACCGGAGTTCATTCTGATGTTTCGGTTGCCAACACTTGGATTTCAGCATATTCTAAATGCAACGATTTGGAATTGGCAGAGAAGGTATTTAATGAGATTGAAATGGATGCGAGGACAGTTGTCTCATGGAATTCATTGATTGCAGGATATTCAAACTTTGATTGTTATTTCAAAGCTATGACATCATATAAACAGATGCTAATTGATGGGTTCAGACCAGATTTAAGTACCGTTATTAGCCTGCTTTCTTCATGTACCGAACCAGAAGCACTACTTCATGGTGCTCTGATTCATAGCCATGGAATTCAACTTGGATGTCATTGTGGTATTTCATTTATCAACACTCTTATCTCAATGTATTCAAAATGTGGGGATATAACTTCTGCAAGAAATTTATTTGATACTATGGCTGATAAAACAAGTGTTTCTTGGACTGCTATTATCAGCTGTTATGCAGAGAGAGGGGACATAGAGGAGGCTATGCCATTGTTTCATTCTATGGAAGAATCAGGTGAGAAACCTGATTTAGTTACTTTGCTCACTTTGATTTCAGGTTGTGGTAAAATAGGAGCACTTGAACTCGGAAAATGGGTCCATAACTATGCAAGTTTAAACGGGTTTAAAGAAAATGTGGTACTTCGCAATGCTTTAATAGATATGTATGCAAAATGTGGAAGCATGAAGGATGCTAGAGAGATATTCAATGGACTAATCTATGATCGAACTGTAGTCTCTTGGACAGCTGTGATTTCTGGTTGTGCTTTGAACGGGGAATTTAGAGAAGCATTGGATCTCTTCTTTAAGATGTTGGAGTTTGGATTTAAGCCGAATGAGATAACATTTCTTTCCGTTCTTCAGGCTTGTGGTCATGGAGGTTTACTTGAGAAAGGAAGGCAATGTTTTGGTATGATGAATGAAAGATATGGTATAAGTCCGGGATTAGACCATTATTCTTGCATGATAGATCTACTAGGAAGAAGAGGAGAGCTACATGAAGCACTGGGTTTGATTCGGAATATGCCTTTTAAACCAGATGCTGGAATATGGGGGGCATTGTTAGGTGCTTGTAAGATTCATCGTAACATAGAAATTGGTGAGTATGTGGCTAATAAACTCATTGAATTAGAGCCGGAAATGGCTGCTTCATTTGTGGGCATGGCTAATTTATATGCGTCTGTTGGAAGGTGGGACAGAGTTGCAACTATTAGAACTATGATGAGGTCTAATAGAGTGAGGAAACTACCTGGACAAAGCATTATTCAAGTGAATGGGAAGCCTTATATTTTCACGGTTGAAGATAGAGGCCACCCGGAAGCTCTACTTATATACAGAGTGCTGGATTGTTTAACTTTGCAGTCAAAAGAGAAAGAGTACTCAACAAATGTAATTGGAGCCATTGAGCATGAACTAGAGTGAAGGTACAATGTCTTCATCTTGGCGAAATAAGGGATTCTTTTTTATTGTTTATCTGATTTATTCTACTAATCAGTATCACTACAATCCCTATTGCTCTATATAAATTGATTAGTTGTGTAGACGATAAGACGGAACAACCATTAGGTGCTTCGCTCTAGGACAAGTTACACCAAACTCTTCAGTCATGTCCAGTTCAGATGGCAACATTCCATCTGGAAGCTCCCAATCAAAGCAATGAACAAGTTGGGCCAGAACCAGACGAACGGTCAGTAAACCCAATCGCATTCCTGGGCAGCCTCTACGGCCCGACCCAAATGGGAGGAGCTGAAAGTGGAGGCCCCTAACATCTATTTCACTGCTAACAAACCTCTCCGGGATAAACTTTTCTGGGTTGGACCAAACACCCAGGTCCTGCCCAATTGCCCTTATGTTAATTATAATGCGTGATTTCGCTGGGATGTGGAAGCCTTCAACAATGCAATCTTCTATAGATTGGTGAGGAAGCAAGAGTGGCCCCGCAGGATGAAGTCTAAAGGTTTCCTTTATGACCATGTCTAAGTACTCCAAGTTTTCCAAGTCCGATTCTTCTACCATTCTCTCTAGTCCAACCACATCTTCTAATTCCTTTTGGACTTTCTTCATCATCTGAGGATTCTTCACGAGCTCAGTGACCGCCCAATCAATCATTGTGGCTGATGAGTCCATCGAGGCTATAAGCAGATCCTAAAGTGATGGAATGACCCGAAAGTTGTCAGTTTTTTCAAAACGTATATCATATATATCAAGCATATGAAAGAAACTAAAGTATGTCCAAAAACTCAAGTTGCTAGCATATGTATTTACCAGCATCATTGCTTTGATATGAGATCGATTTGGTATTCGGACTCTTTAGAGTCTATAAAGCTCAACATAACATCAACAATATCCTTAATATGATGGTCGTCCTTGGATTGAATGTGATCATCTATTATCATCTCGAAATACCGATCAAACACTTTAGCAATTTCCTTCGTATCCCGAGTGATCCCTTGCAAGTCCAGTGGTGCAAGGAAGGGGATAACATCACCCAAATTAGGAACCCCGCTTTTGCGAAGTACCTTTTTTATCAAATCATGAATACCTCTGTCATCAAATTCTCTTTCGCCATACTCCTTCTTCCCAAAAATCATTAAACAACTCATATATGCACTGAGAGTGGAAACTTTAGCAGTAAGATCAACAGCGACATGTTGACTTGCATCCTCTTGAAGGCTCCGAATCCATAGAAAAAGCTCCTGTTTTCTCATGGGTTTGAAAGAGTTGATCCTGAGGTTGCTAAGTAGTTCAAGAGTGCACATCCTACGCATGTTACGCCAGTATGCACCGAATTCAGACATGGTGAGATTCTTCTGGCCATAAGCAACATGTTTAAAAGCAAGGACAGGGGGTCTACTGGCAAAGACATGGTCATAAGTTTTAAGGAAGAGCTCGGCTGCTTGAACAGAGGAGACAACAATGGTCGGGACTAAGCCTAATTTGAGGTGCATGATAGGACCATGTTTTTGTGCCAATAAGTGGAGATCAATATGAGGCAATTTTCCTAAAAGATGAAGGCTCCCTATAATCGGGAAGCCTTTTGGACCGGGAGGTAATGGTGTATTTCTTTTCCCCTTGTTGTTGTGGTTGCTTTTGTATAGCCAGGCTTGTAAGAAATAAGCAAAACCAAACAATGCAAAAGCGGACCAAAGCCAACAACCCATCATGTTTTTTCTCCTTTCTTGGTGTTTGGAAAAAGAAACGGATTATACGTGCAACTTATATAGTATTATTCCAAACGACTGAATAATGTGATTTAGGTTGGAATCTAGGGTGATGAAAGTTAATTGTCTTCTCTAAATCGAGAAATTCTATTCTAAATTTCTAGAATCCAGGTTTCATACAGACAAAATTCCATTTAGACCGCATAGGTGAAATGAAATAAGCCATCCATGTATTTTGGAAGGCCTAGATCGCGACACATGGGGCATGGGGCTCGACTCAAAACAGAAGCCCTTTTTTTTTTTTTTTTGTCGTTGCAGCTTGTTAGAGAGAAGAGGGTAAAAAATTCCATTCCATTTGTAAAGGTTTTGATTTGTATTGTGATTAAGAGTATAATCTTAAATAATAATGTAAATTAAATAATAATGATTAATGTTTTAAATCGATTATATTTATATGATATTTATGATTATGATTCTATTAATTTGTTTATGGCGTTGGATTGGAATCTAAGAATTTAGGATTCTTAATTCTATTACCATAAAATCAAATTTTTTTAATCTTTTTCTCTCAATTTAAGCTGCAAAGAGAAAAAAAATAAAATAAAAAATACAGTTCGAGACTAATCATGTGAAAAATAACTCATCTTTTAACCCTTTTCCACCCGTTGCGATCTGGGCATGAATGACTAATCTCAGATTCAAATCTCTATGGCATCTTGAGAGTCTAGAATAATAAGTTTAGGTAAAGTTTAGGTTGGTGAGGCCTAGTTAGGGGGTGGGAACAAAAAATAAATAAATATAAGTGATTGTTTTTACAAAAATAAAAAATATGGGTTTCTTTATATATATATATATATATATATATATATTTAAAAAAAAAACAAAAATATTTCTAGAGGTATATTTTTGAAAATTTTCAAAGAATAAGAGTATGATTTACTATATTATTATTATTATTATTTCTTTTTACAAGAGGTAAGGAAGAGTAAAAGTGAACCACTAATTAAACTTCTTTTTTTTTTCTAAATTTTCTTTAAAATTAATAAAATATGAGTATATATCTCTTTATAATTAAATCAATTTTTAATTTAAGCAATTGTGGATAATATGTTAGGTAACATTGTACGATGCACAATCTCTACAAATGGGTTCATTATAAGAAGAAGAAAATGAGATTTCTACCAAATCTTTCTAGAAGACTATTTTAGATAATGAAGGCTAATTTCCTAAAAATAAGAAAATTTTATAAGCCGAATTATTTTTCTTCTAACTCAACGCATGCTTTTGAACCTCCTTTCTTCGACGGTTGAAATACGTGTATATCTACAACTATCGTAAAGCCCAAAATGTGGTAGTAATTGGGCCTTGGACAGTTATTGGGCCCATTTTACGTTCATTATTGCTCGCACGCAAGGCGGTTATTGCTTCCGCAAAGCAGAGGAATTGTTCGCGCGCAAGGTAATATGCACCTCTACCCGACTGAGGATGAAATCAAGGACAAGGCGAGAGATCGGATGTATAAGATCTGGATCGCATAATGTAGAGGAAGAATTTTCATAGACTAAGAGCCATTGCACATTCCGCTGAATTGGTTCGTTAGTAGGGATATGAGAACTAAGCGTTGCTCCTCTTTTATTTGAAAATTGGATTTTGTGCCCATTGCAGGTCAGGGCAGCCTCTATGGCCAGTCCCAAATGAAGACCTGCTGAAAGTGACGGGCACGATAATCTATGATGAAGGCAATCTTTTGTTATGATGAATGAAAGATACAGTATAAGTCCGGGAGTAGACCATTCTTCTTGCATGATAGATCTACTAGGAAGAAGAAGAGAGCTACAGGAAGCACTGGGTTTAAAAGGCATGCATCTGTTGGAAGGTGGAATGGAGTTGCATCTATAAGAACTATGATGAGGTCTAATAGAGTGAGGAAACTACCTGGACAAAGCATTATTCAAGTGAATGGGAAGCCTTCTGTTTTCATGGATGAAGATAGTGTTAGAACTGAAGCAGAAGAATGTGAAAATCACTTTTCTCACAAGAACAAAAATAGAGAAGGAAGACAGAGAGGCAAAAATAAACTGAAAATCTGTATTTTCATTACTAGAACAATGTCCTTTTAATACAACCAACATGACAAACGTAGAATAGCAACAACAATAAATGCAAATAAGAATACCCATACGCTTAAAGGAATGCTATACATCAATAAGAGCGGCATAAACCAGAAAAACATACTGAAAAACAGCAATCTCACCAACTCTTGCACAAAAGCTTCCATAAGAGGCAGAAGTACCCAAAAACTTCTCCAATGCAATCTAGCCTTCACATGCACTTCCAACACTTTATAAACATGATAACAAATTGAATCAAACTAAATTCTTCCTTCCAAAACATGATATTGATGACAGCATAGCAGCAAAACAACATCCTTAAGCAGTCGGCTAGATGAGGGTCTAAAACGAGCTACACACCTCTGATTCACTTGATTCCAATTGCTACAAATCCAAAATGATGCATACTAACTAAAGGTATAAGAGTCAACACCAAAAAATTAACCAAGGAAAAAGTCAACTCTGATAATGATTTAAAGACATAAGTGAGCAGCTTCAACCTTCTAACAGACAGAGGCCACCCGAAAGCTTTACATATGGACTGTTGGATTGTTTAATTTTACGGTCGAAAGGGAAAGGGTACTCAACAAATGTAATTGGAGCCATTGAACATGATCTAGAGTGAAGGTACAATGTCTTCTGAAGTAAGGGATTCCTTTTTATTGCATATATGATTTATTCTACTAGAGCTCTATGAGTGCCCGGCTGATGTTTCCTTTGAGGCTGCAAGCATATCCTAAATAAGCGAGGTGAGGAATTGTATTTGAATAACTTAATAAGCATGGTGAGGAATGAAAATGTTTTAACTATGTTTGTATTTTTTCGTGTAGATAGCCGAATACTTTAGAAGATCAGCGATTTCTCTTGGAGGGGCCAAGTTAACTCAATGATCGGTTATGGGTCTAACCCTTTCGATGATCATATGGAGTGAATCCGAGGTTCTTCTGTTCACAGGCAATGTGTTATGCCGCGACAAGAGGTGGTCTACTAGCAAAAATATGGTCGAAAATTTTAAGGAAGTGATCGGCTGCTTGAAACGATGAGACTATGATAGTTGGCATTAGGATTAATTGGAGGTGCATGAAGGGATCATAATATTTTGCTAAGAAATGGAGATCTCTATGAGGCAACTGTCCTAAAAGATGAAGGCTCCCAAAATTTGGGAACCCTTTTGGACAAGGAGGCAATATTCCCTTGTTCTTGTTCCTGTTTTTGTTACAGCTATGATTGCTATAAATCCGTCAAAACATTGAACATAAACACATACAGATACTAACATAGAGGCATATTTTGACTGAAATATAAAACATGAGATTCCTCGGCTGATGATTCCCTTGGACATCACTTCATTGATTCATGGTCCCAAATCAAAGGTCACATGTGAAGACGATAAGTCAGAACAGCCATTAGATGTTTGGCTCTAGGACAAGATAAACCGAGCTTTTCAGTCATGTCTAATTCAGATGGCAACATTCCATCTGGAAGCTCCCAATCAAAGCAATGAACAAGTTGGGCTAGAACCAGACGAACGATCGTTAAGCCTAATTGCATACCAGGGCAGCCTCTCCGGCCCGATCCAAATGGAATGAGCTGAAAGTGATGGCCTCGGTAATCTATCTCACTACCAACAAACCTCTCTGGATTAAACTTTTCCGGCTCGGGCCAAACACTTGGGTCCTGCCCAATTGCCCATATGTTAATAATTACACGTGCTTTTGCCGGAATGTGGAAGCCTTCAACGCTGCAATCTTCTATGGATTGGTGAGGCAGCAACAATGGTGCCGGTGGATGAAGTCTGAGTATTTCCTTCATAACCATGTCTAGATAATGTAAATTTTCTAAATCTGATTCTTCTACCATTCTCTCCAATCCAACTACGTCTTGTAATTCATTTTGAACTTTCTTCATTATGTGTGGATGCTTTGTGAGCTCTGCAATTGCCCAATCGATCGTATTGGCCGATGTGTCCATTGAGGCTGCAAGCATATCCTGTAAATTATTGAATTAAAGGAGTTAGTTGTTTTCGTTGAAGTTATCAGCATGGCATAAACGTTCATAAGACATAAGCTCTTACTTACCAGCATCATTGCTTTGATATGAGACCGACCAATCCGGTATTCAGTCTCTTCAGAGCCCATAAAGCTCAACATAACATCAACAAAATCCTTTGTTCTTGTTTCATCCTTGAACTGAATATGCTCATCTATTATCATGTCAAAAAAACCATCGAACACTTTGGCAATATCCTTCATTCGCCGTGTAAGCCGCTGTAGATCAAGTGGTGCAATGAAAGGAATGTAATCACCCAAATTAGGAATAGCACCTAAGTGCACCGCCTCTTGAATCACAGCCTGAAAACCCCTTTTATCAAAATCACTATCCATATATTTCTTTCCAAACACCATCAAACAGCTCATGTATGCATTTACACCCGAAACTTTGGCAGTAAGATCAACAACACTGCCCTTACCTGCATCTTCTTTAAGGCTCTGAGTCAACAGCAAAAGCTCTTGTTTTCTCATGGATTTGAAAGAGTTGATCTTGAGATTGCTGAGCAGCTCGAGAGTGCACATCTTACGCATTTCTCGCCAGTACGAACCGTATGGAGCGAACCCGAGATTCTTCTGCTCGTAAGCGATGTATTTTGCAGCAAGGACAAATGGTCTGCTAGCAAAAACATGGTCATAAGTTTTAAGGAAGAGCTCTGCTGCTTGAGGTGATGAGACGATGACCGCCGGCATTAAGCCTAATTGCATGTACATGATAGGGCCGTGTTTTTGTGCTAAGGATTGGAGATCTCTGTGAGGAAACTCTCTTAAAAGATGAAGGCTCCCAAAAATTGGGAGCCCTTTTGGACCAGGAGGTAATGTCTTGTTCTTGTTCCTGTATTTGTTCAGCCATGATTGTATGAGATAACAAAAAACAAGCAACAAAAGAGCTGTCCATAACCAAGCCATGGAGTTTTTGCAGTAGAAGGCGATTGTGAAGGTGAATAGATGGAGTTTTTCTTCGGCTGTTTTAGAATAAGATGATAAGATAAGTAGAGGTTAGTCATTCTTGCATTCATTTAATCAAGTAATACTGCCGAAGAATATGGAAGTTTGAGACTTCAGTTTTTGTCATATTGTCTTGTCTAGATTGCCGCCGGCATTTATAGATTGGAATCTAGATCAAGTCTCTCTTCTTCTTTTTTGGTAGAGTGGCATTCTCGTTACTGTAAGTTAAGGTTAAAACTGTATAATTTTCTAAAGGCTCAATTACTTTCGTAATAGAAATTGGAATTTCAAACGCTTGGCAAAGGCACTTCTAGTCTTCTATACAGATGTAATAAAGATTATGTTAAAGTTACTATGCGGTACTTAGCATGCGGATCCGTGGCGCAATGGTAGCGCGTCTGACTCCAGATCAGAAGGTTGCGTGTTCGATTCACGTCGGGTTCAATCCCCGCCCCTTTTTTTCCCTCTCTTGTAACTTCTACAGTTCCACTTCTTTTTTTCCGTTATTTCCTTTTCCCCCAACAAAACTTCATCAAAATTCACCACAAGCATTAAACTTCTTCAAAGTTCAAACCCACTGAAAATGCAAAATCCCAGTTCTCTTTCCAAACCCATCTCGGGAATATAATTATGCTTCTAAGCTTACCCACTCAGCATCTCCAATCCGCATCCTCATTCATCCAACCTTCCCATCAAAACAGCCAACTCTCTCATCAATGGCTTCTTCCTCAGCAGAAATTGTTCTTTGGGAATCCAGCTTCGTTCCGAATAGCATGCGTCTCTACTCGTCTCAAGCTGAAACCAAAGGCCAAAACCGAGAGATCAGAAGCCGAAGATCTGGTCCGCACGATGATGAGAAATTTCAGCGACAAAGAACCGCTGCTTAAGACGCTAAATGAGTTCGTTAGGTTTGTCAGAACTGATCACTGCTTTCTTCTCTCTGAAGAGCTCGGCAAGAACGATAAGTGGCTTCAATGCCTCGAGGTTCGCTCTCCCTCTCTCTGAAAATTTCTCATTCTGCATTTCTGCTACCTTTGTGTATGACATTCGAGCTGTTCATCTTGTTCTAAATTTTGGAATTTTTCATTTTTTTTTCCGGGTGATTGAATTTCTCTGATTCTTCGTTTCTGCTAGCTTTAAGTTATCTTTATTTATCCGACAAAAAAAGGTCATCTTTATACGAATTGTTTTAGCTCTTCATTATATGAAATTCGAACTGTATATCTTGTTCCAAGTAGTGCGAGTTTTCATTTTTAAAGAGATTTGTGACATATTCTCAACTTCAGGTGTTCAGATGAATGCAAAAACAACGCTGGTATATAGCCGATTATGGGGTTTATTCAAAACTAATATCCGTTATGGGCAAGAAAGGCCAAACCCGAATGGCAATGTGGCTCTTCTCGGAGATGCGTAATAGAGGGTGTAGGCCTGATACATCCGTTTACAATGCAGTCATTACAGCCCATCTTCACTCAAAAGACAAAGCAAAAGCTTTAGATAAAGCTCTTAGGTACTTTGAAAAAATGAAAGGGATCGATCGGTGTAATCCTAGCATAGTCACTTACAACATCCTTCTAAGAGCTTTTTGCTCAAGCGAAAAACTTGGAACAAGTCAATGTATTGTTTAAGGATCTTGAAGAGAGCATCATTACTTCGGATAGTTATACATATAATGGTGTTATGGATGCTTATGGGAAAAACGGAATGATTAGGGAAATGGAATCTGTTCTTTCTCGTATGAAAAGTAATCAGGCGGATATAATCACTTTCAATCTGTTAATTGATTCTTATGGGAAGAAACAAGAGTTTGAGAAAATGGAGCAAGTGTTTAAGAGCTTGATACGGTCCAAGGAGAAACCTACATTACCTACTTTCAACTCCATGATTATTAACTATGGCAAGGCACGGCTTCGAGACAAAGCCAAAAATGTTTTTCAAAAGATGAAGGATTTGGAGTATACACCAAGCTATATTACTTATGAGAGTCTTATAATGATGTATGGCCTTTGTGACTACGTTTCTAGGGCAAGAGAGGTATTTGATGCAATGGTTGATTCAGGGAAGGAGATGAAAGTTTCTACTCTTAATGCCATGATTGATGTTTATTGCATGAATGGTCTGCATATGGAGGCGGATATGCTTTTCGAAAGAGCAAGTAGTATTACGGTTTCTCCGAATTCGTCGACTTATAAGCTTCTCTATAAAGCTTATACTAAGGCCAACATGGAGGAGCTTATAAAAAAGCTGTTGAAGCATATGGATAAAGATGGCATTATCCCGAACAAGAAATTCTTTTTAGATGCTTTGGGAGCGTTTGGGTCTTCATCACCACCTTATAATAGATCCAAAAACACTAAAAATGGTGTTAGAAACTCAAAAAGTAGTGAGAAAACTTGATATGTTTGGGTAGCTTGGTTTTGTCTTCTGTGTATTCTTCTCTAATTATCCATCACGATTCTACAAATGAAATATGGTCAATTTTGTTCTATGTACACTCGTCCTTTTATTACTATTGGATGATTATTATTGTAAAGATAGCCTAGTGCGGATTGTATGATCATATTATGTATAATAGCTTTGTCTCAAACGAAAAATGAGTGATGTTTTCACTTAATCTTATAATCTTACAAGCAAAAATACAAGATTTTAAGTTTTTCTACCATGATGCTTCAATTATACTACGGCCAAAGGCATCCCACGAACAAGTTAATCTTCTTCAGACTCTGTACATAGTCAATTAAACATAGTCAGAAACATGACAAATTTTTAAGGGTGAAAAATGCAGAGAGAAAAAAAGGAAAAAGCTTATTTTTGTAACTTGCAAGATCAGAAGAGGGTTGCCAAAAAGTTTTCATACCCTGTATTGCTTCCATGTTGTCTTCTTTGAAGACACCAAGGGGTGAGCCACAGACAGAAAGAAGCATCTCGCCCGGCTTAGGCAGCCGTAAAGTTTTGGGTGTCATCCCAATTGACATTCTTTGGTTACTCACCTGAAAAACAGTCGGACAGAAAACTAGAATCATTTGAGCATCTCATGTAAAATTCGCAACTGCTCACACTCTCCTTTTTAGCTCCAATAGTATAACTGATGGTAAAAGCAACTATAACTAAAAGAAGTGATTTCCTAGTATAATGAGGAAAATCATCACACAAGTATATCTATATATATATATATATGCACATATATAGACAAAGTTGCGCATTTAAGAAAATCGTATTAGAAACACCATAGAAGAACTGTGGAAATAATTATCAAGAAGCTACCAACCCCGGGAGTTTGGAGACCAACCGGTATCCCAGGAATCAGTGGATCAAATGGCTCCTCCAAAGTCTACAAAAGCAGGAATTTCAGTACATATCTATTACTCTAAGTTGAGCATCAACTTCAAAAAAGCTTTTCCCACAACACACTTCTTTGTTCTGCTTCACAATCACGAAACCCCATTTCAGATTAAAACTTTTAATCTAAAAAAATTTAAAATCACGTACAAAGTCCTGAATCTGCAGATTATGAGAACCCAAATGACTTGTTTCGCCTGCCGGAAATTAAATAAAAATGCAACATATTATGAGTGCTCAGAAAAACAGATATCTATTCCATGGATCTGAACTCCAGGCTCAGTAGTAATACCTCTTTTGTTGGAGAGTTGAAAACTAGACAAAGATGGCATTGCAGAAGAGCAACGAGGATAAACTATGGACAAGCGATGCAGAAGCGATGTATGTGCATCTATCCCTTCAGGTGGTTTCTTAGGTAAATTACCGGCTTTCTCGAACCATTGCATTTCTATTTCTCCCTTTCTACCACTTGCTGCAACTGAGAGATTAGGAAGATTTTCTTCCACAAATTGCAGTAGAAGACTTTGCAGCTGCTCTTTGTTGAAGTAGGAGCGTAGTAAACGCAGTTCTGTAAGCAAACGCTCAATCTCCATGTCTCGAGTAGCTCGAATTGCTATACTCTGACGCTCAACTAAAAACACAATGCAAAACAAAACAAAAACCTAAACTTGTGAGAGAAAATACTTTTTTGCAGAATCTCGCACATAAACTCCTGAAGGATCAAGAACGTACCATCCTGATCAGCCAATTCAGATTCTCGCTTTTCAGCTTGAGAAGCCTTTGTTTCCAGGTCATTTTCTTCTCCTCCGGGTGATGAGTGAGATTTTTTTACGATTTTCTTCGCTCTTCGCTTTGCCATAGGATTAGTTTCTCTCAGCAATCCGGCGAAGAAGCTGAATATTATCACATGAAAATATGAAATATGAAAACATTAGATCGATTATCTCCATGAAAACGAGGAATCACTACTATAATAATTCCAATTGGCAGAAGTTATCAATGGATGCAATTAAAAAAACACACGTTAAAAATGCAAAAGAATTAGATGTGAAAAATAAATTATGGAGAAAGGAAGCTACTCGCCGGAAAGGAAAAGTGTAGCCTCACTTCGCCGGAGAATCACCGCTGAGGAACGGTGTAGCCTCACTTATGTCACTCTCACTCTCTTTCACGCCGGTGAGGAACGGTGTTTGAATTTTGGGGAGTAAGAATTTGGGCGGAAATAAATTATCGAACGGGGTAGAGCAATGGGTCGGGAAAAAGAGCGGGTAAATTACTTACAGCCCATTGAGCGGGTTATAACTAACCAACCCATTTGGTACTTACCAGTCCAGACTTTAAGGCCCGAGTCCACCACATTTGGTACCGCTGATTTATTTTTTTAACATTTCATTAATCTTTCAAAAGCCAACCGTTGACTAGTAAACATGTGTTAATATATATATATATATATATATTGACAACAAAGAAAAAGTGTAACAAAAAAAATCAAAAAAACTTCTTCATCTTCGTTTTCATCGCTCCCATTTCTTCTTTATGCAAGACCGATCACGTATTATGAAGTTCAATTGAAATTTTGAAGTACTGATGTTTTGGACCATTTTCTTTCTACACTTGTCAACGAAACTGTCAAAAAGGATACCAAATTTAGAATCAATGCCGACATGCCATCGCCAACTTTCTTTTCTTATGTCAAGCGAAGGAAGGCAAACTGGCATGAAAACGAAACCGATAAAGTAACTGGGAAAAGACCAACCATTCAAGACAAAGGAACCTGAAATTTAGGAAGACAAATTGCTCAAGCAACTTGGTTCCTTATTGCTTATTAGTCCCTTATTCTCGTCCACCACGCTTCTCTTTGTTTTTTGTGTTTTTTTTTTGGCCAAAGTGGTCCCACTTCTTCGCCTTACCAAACTTGCGTGATTCCTTAAGCATATCACTGTTAGATTGACTATCCCCTGCTGGTGGAGAAGAATATCAAGAAGAAGAAGCGAATTATGTCATGTGAGTGATGTTTTCTATAATTTGAGGGATTGTTTCTTCTTTTTGGTAGTAGTAGATCAGTTCTAGTTTAGTTTTAAATCTCTGTTTGGGCCGAAGGAAAGAAAATGGGAAAGGAAAGCAATTTCTATCTTAGTACAACATATCTAATTACGAATTATCTATATGTGGGTGCAGCTCGGCTGATGATATGGCTACTGCTTGCATTGATTTCGAGTTCATCCTGGCCTTCTGTTTTAAGCCTCCACGCTACTAACCGTTCGGTCAAATCTCAACCTTCTGAAATCATAGCTCGGCATGGTGCAGTCGCCACGGATGATTACCGCTGTTCCAAGATCGGAATGCGGGTCCTACATGAAGGAGGCCACGCAGTAGATGCATCAGTGGCTGCTGCTCTCTGTTTAGGAGTAGTCAGCCCTGCATCGAGCGGCATAGGCGGAGGTGCCTTTATGCTTGTCAGGTCAGCCAACGGCAAATCACAATCATTTGACATGAGAGAAACGGCCCCATTACTATCTTCCGAGGTTGTCTAAGGTTTTAAAACTAACACCATTTTGATCATCACTCTTTTTTCCCTTATTAAGTTGTTATTGCCAATTATTTATCAGAGCATGTACGATGGAAATACTACATTGAAATCAACCGGGCCCCTCTCTGTGGCAGTCCCAGGGGAACTAGCAGGCCTACATACGGCATGGGTGAAACACGGAAGGCTTCCATGGAAGAGGCTTGTCCGACCAGCTCAGCGTCTAGCTAGCCGGGGATTCAAGATATCACCTTACCTCCACTTCCAAATGGTACAAACCGAATCGGGTATTTTTGCGGATAAAGGGCTTAGGCATCTTTTTACTTCCAACGGAAGCCTCTTGCAGCCCGGCGATGTTTGTTACAACAAGAAACTAGCAAAGACGTTGAGGGCGGTTTCAAAACATGGTGCGGAGATTTTCTATAACGGAACAATTGGAGTTAGTTTTGTTAATGATGTTAGGAATATTGGAGGGATATTATCCATGGCGGACTTGGAAGGATACCGAGTCAGAATACGAGAACCGATCTCAACTGACTTTCTCGGGTTTAAAATACTTACCATGCCGCCTCCCTCTGGTGGTCCGGAAGTTATACTGGTAGGTTAATTAATAAGTAAGATTGTACTAATTTAATCAATTATCCACTCCTTTTTGGCTTTGACAATTTCATTTTGTGTGAAGATGCTGAATATTCTATCTCAATACGAATTCCCATCCGGAATCTCCGGCTCGCTTGGAATCCATCGCGAAATCGAAGCGCTGAAACATGTATTTGCCGTGAGGATGAATTTAGGTGATCCAGACTTCGTCAACATCACTCAAGTTCTATCCGATATGCTCTCTCTAAAATTCGCCGAGGAGTTAAAGAAAACTATAAATGACAATACGACATTCAATCCTGGTTATTATGGCGGCAAGTGAGTTCTTTAGACACTGTAATTGTAACTCATCATCAACGTCAATATTGATTTTCCTTTCGTTCTTTCTTATTAATGTTAACAAAATTAGGTGGAATCAAGTAAAAGATCATGGTACTAGTCATTTATCGGTCATAGACCAGGAATCGAATGCCGTTTCCATGACAAGCACGGTAAACTCATATTTTGGTGCTTCTAAACTTTCTCCAAGTACCGGAATAGTCTTGAACAACGAAATGGATGATTTCTCAATTCCGAGAAATTTTTCTTCCAATCAGCCACCACCGGCCCACCCCAATTTCATCTGTCCTGGAAAGAGACCGTTATCTTCTATGTCCCCTACTATTGTCCTTGAGGTACAGCCCAGGGATATAATATATCTAGACCATACATATCAAACCGTGCTCTTCATTTGAGTTCTATAACATATAGTTCAAATATTGATCAGGATAATAGATTGAAAGGTGTGATCGGGGCGAGTGGCGGAGTTTATATCATATCTGCAACTGCAGGGGTTCTATTGAATCATTTTGCCAGAGGGATGGATCCATTGTCATCTGTCTTAGCTCCAAGAGTTTATCATCAGGTTTTTATTTATTTATTTATCTTAATTAACCAGCATTAATATGATTACTTAAGCTTTGAATATGATTTTTTTTTTCTCTGTGGGAAACAGCTTATACCAAATGTGGTGTACTATGAGAACTGGACAACCGTGAATGGAGGACATTTTGAGGTAGAAAGAGAGGTAAGAGAAGAGTTGATGAAGAAGGGTCATGTCTTAGCAAGCCTTTCTGGTGGGTCTATTTGCCAATTTATTGTACAAGATTCAGACAACTTTGAAGGGAATGAAGAAAGTATTGGAGAGCTTGTTGCTGTGAGTGATCCAAGAAAAGGAGGATTTCCATCTGGTTTTTGACATTGTTTTTTTTTTTTCTTGCCTTGCAAACTACATAATTTTTTATATCATTTGTAAACTGGCTGACCATGAATCCTGGTCACTTACAAAATTTGTGGCCCCGATTGCCTACGTATTTCAAAAATATTTTTTGATGTTTTTTTTTTTTTTCGGTGGTAGTATGAAATTGGAGAAGAAATTGAGAATATAATTTTTAAATTTTAAGAAATATTTTTATAATTATTAAAAATTAATCAAAAGATAAAAATACGATATAATTTAACACGGTGTCCCCGCCTTAAGTCATGACACTTCGTCAAAACGTGTTTTAAAATACGAAACACATTTCAAAATATGTAACCAAACAGCCCATGTGTCCTTAATCCAAGTAATGCAAAATTTCTTTTACCCTGACCATGAATCTCGGTCATTTAGAGATTGTTTGGTTTCCTAAAAAATATGTAATTAATATAGATGAATGAGTATGAATGAGAATGATACGTAATGGACCTGAAATGTAATCATTCATATTTCATCGTTTGGTTGTACTTTAGAATGAGAAGTTTGATTCTCCACCTTTATTAAATTCTTTATTTGGTAGTGAAAACTTATTTTGAGGGAATAATTTTTTTTTACAATTATACCCCTAATATTTGTTGTTTCTTTACAATTTTGACCTTAATAAGATTATAAGCTCTAGAGGTGTCAAAACAGGCCACCCGGCCTGGTCCCTTCAAGGCTTTTCGCTATTCAGGGCTAGGCCGTGTTGAGCCCAGAAAAAAAAATGGACCGGGCTAAGCTTAACCCGTTTTCAAAATATATGTCTGGGCCCAATCTGTAAAGCCTTTTGGGTTTATCCCGAGCTCATCCGAACCTAAAATGGGCCGGGTTCTACTGGGTTTTACTGTGCCTAAAATGGGTCTGACCCCTTTTAAATAAAATATTTATAGTAAATTATTATTAAAGTAAGTGATATTATTTGAAATTTTGAGTACTAAGAACAATTCAATTAACAAGAGGTCCAAAGACTAATCTAAACGAAATTTTCAAATTGTATCATCAAAGTTTATAACCAAATAACTAATAGCATCTCTAATTATGAAATTGTCTAATTATCAAATAACTAAGAGTCTAAGAACATCTCAAATAAAAAATAAATTTTTGGCTAAATAAAGACTTCATTGCATACTATTAAATAATGAGTTCATCAAAAAAATCTCTCGGCTATAAGAAGGAAAAAACATACTTTACAATGAAGACAAACAAAAAAATAATATTAATAAAAATTTGTTGGGCCAAGCCCAGCCAGGCTCAATCGGGTCAGGCCCAGCTGGGCTCAACTGGGCTTATATACCCGATCGGGCTGGCTCGGTGGGCTTAGAAATTTGTCCAAGCCTTGGCCCGTATCTGTGGCGGGCCAGCCCGACTCATATTAAAAACGGGTTGGGCCAGACTTAGAGCAGGATTTTTCCCCCGAGCTACGGGTCGGACCAAAAAACCCAACCCATTTTGATACTTCTAACAAGCTCTACTAGATAGTTTGGTATGATAAATAATTTGTGTTGATGTACTCATACAACAAGTTCTACTAGATAGTTTTTTGTGATCGAAATGTCTTCTGCCTAATGACTTTTATCTATCAACTAATGCAATGTAATGTAATGATTTTTTCGAACACTTGATATAATGTTTGATATGATAACCTATGATGTTGTTTATCTTCTTATTATTTTCATTTCTTATACTTGAGTGAATCAAACCGCATTTATGCAAACTGCACATTTTGAACATAAAGTTATACTTGACTAAATCCCATGAATATTGGATATAAATTGAACACTTGATACATCCCATGAATATTGGATATACAATATATCAACCTGTAAGCATCCACAATTGAAACATAATTTGAACACTCCATATAAAAATTGAACACTAAATAAATTTGCATCAAAAACTTGAACATGACATTTCAGAGTTATAAATCATTCTCTACCACAAGAAAAGTTCATCATTGTACCCAACTTAACCCAAAGACTACATCATGCATCCATTGGCATCTATAAACGTGATTTGTAATGTTCCTAAATCAATCCAAAAAAAAAAAATTGATCCACAAAAAACAGTCAGTGCAATATATTCCAAATTTTAGCCGATTAGCACTGGTACAAAGCCTAACCTGCAATTACTTGGTTGTGAAATCACAATTGCACGCACTGCATCCTAAGAACACCAATCAGAAATTTTGTATGAAAAGAATTAAAATACAACTAATAGCTAGAACAAACTTGGCGTTCCGAAAGACTCAGAAAATTACCTCCATTAACAATGAAGTTCATGAGAAGGGAACCATTTTGTCCTCCATAGATCTACCCAAGAGCAACATAGTTGTCATAGATGAGAACCATTCCTCTTACCTGTATTCTGCCATTTTAGCGCTCTCCTCCATTGTCCCTACAAAGTCGCAAAATGACAGGGCAACCATTCCTTTCCCAAACCTAGGAGTTAAAATTCTAAAATAACCTCATAGACAATTGATCAAACATATGGCGGGCATATATAATATTGCAGATCTTGAACGGAACTGAAAATGGAGATTGCCCTAAAATTAAATCAAACATCCCTAATTTCTAAAAAAATCATTTAGCCCAAAATACTATACAAAAACAACACTAAAATTCATCCTTAAGCCCTAATACGAGAAGAAGAAAATGAACAAGTAAGAGAAGAAGAATAATACATATCTGGTCAGAGGTAACAAATTATAAGGATATCAAAACAGAATGAACAGCACTAAATCTAGTGGAGAGAAGCCTACCTCCGAGGCATGGAAAGAAATCAATCAAAGAATAATTAAAGAAGATTATGTGAACAGAAGAGGACGAAAAATAAGAATACTACGTAAAGTGAACAGAAGTTGATAAGGTAAAAAAAAAGAAGAGTAAAAACATCTTTTTCCATGATAGAAAGCGGTACCTCATTTAACATTTTGATTCCCTCCGTATTCTTAGTGAGGAAAGGGTGAGACAATTTGTGACTTAATTTTGACCATTCTCATTCATTAACTATTATCTCCATAATTAATCATCATTTCATATTTTAAGTATTTTAGAGAATTAAATTAATTTTTCAAATTGAGTAACAATAAATTGATAGAAGTGAAATCAAATTAATTAATATTCACTCTCATTTAGACTCATTTTCGTCTCCGCTAGATGGATATGTGAAGGTAGGAGATGTACACTCGGCTAGAGAAATATTCAACAGGCTACAATCTCAAGATATGATCAGTTGGACGGCTGCAAAACGAGTTGTATAGATTATAACACGAGTTGTATACAAAACGAGTTGTATGCATTGGAACTTTTCCGGTTGATGGTCAGAGAAGGCCCTAAGTCGAATAGGTACACTCTAGCTTCTATGTTAAGCGTGAGTTCAAGCTTGGCTTGTTTATAACACGGGAAAGTGTTAGTTGAACAAGGTCGGGTTTATTACAATCAAATGATTAATGTTATAAAATTGAATTGACTCTAAGCCATTGTGCTTGCATGATAGACCTATATGCTCGTTTGAGTTTGATCCAAGAAGCATACGGGCTCATACCAAACATGGCTATTGAACCGGATGTTGTAGCTTGAGGCACGGTTTTAGCTACGTATAAAGTTTATAAGAACATGGAAATGGCAGAGATTGCAGCCGACAAGTTGCTTTCGATTGAGCTGGGGAAATGGTGGATCCTACTTAGCTCTTGCTAATGTTTATCCGGTCTATGGAGAATTTTCAAACATGATTTGTGTTATTCTAAGGACTATTGGCAGGGTCGAACTAATTTAGCTTCAGTGAAACTGGAGTACATTTCCCAATTGTAATCTTGGTGTTTTATTGCCAAAATTTTTGGAAAATGGGAAAAAATTCTTATATATGAGTATGATTGCTATTTGTTACGCCCTATTTCGGGATAATCTCAGATACTGAAACCGTACATGGTCAGCCTAGTATAACTGAGGCTGAAGAGTTGCTGGTCGGTCCAACGATGGCTGAACAAGAGGATTAGTCCCAAGACATTGCCAAGGTCGAGTCGGGCATTTCCTTACTCAGCTCAGACATGGATAGTTGGAGAGCTACTAATACTCAAGTGGATGACGTACTCCTAGTGTGTTAGACTGGAGCAGCGCCGCTGTCAACCATAAATGTGATGGGAGAAGATCTTGACACCCTATAGGGGGTAGGATATATGCTGAGTAGTGAGAATTTAATACCTATGAAGTTGTCTAGTCCACTGTCCCATCCTAGTCCCCCTCTTTGTCCCCTCAGCCGGACCTCACCGCCTCAAGCAGATATAAATATCCCCTAACAAAAGGGTAAGAAGTAATGCTACTTGGGGGTTAAAAAAAGAAACATCTCAAAAATACTTCCATCTCCCTAAATCTCTCTATAAAATTGATTAGAGCGTCGGAATAGAGTTAGCTGGTAGCCTCCCCAGTAGTAGTTTGTCATTGTGTGCAAGTATCGATTTAGGAGCATACTATGAATGGCGGAACTCTCTATAGTAGACGAAAATTCACGTCAAGAATATTAAAAATTTTAATAAATAAAAATCATATTAGTAACAAAATTAATATATATATATATATATATAATATGATTTTAATTATTAGATTATAAAAATAATAAATTAATTTTAGATCGGAAAATTTTGTCGCTAAAAGGATGGAGTTGTAATATGCAAGAAAAAAAGGAAAAGATAAGTTGTAAATAAATGAAAATTTGGGACCTCTCATGTAAACTTGGAAAAAAAGATCATCACAACTTACAAGTTTAATTAAGTAAGAACAAATAGAGGGCCCCACAACAGTTGTCCACCAAATGACCGAAGTTAATCAGGGCAGCCCGAAACATGACAGAAAAATTACGGGCAGTCATTCACCAGTACCCGCTGTCCCTCTCTCTCTCCCTTTCCCCTCAAACCCCTGATGTTTTCATTATCTCGCTCTCTCTCTATCTACGATCTAAATCGACGGTCCAAAATGAACGCAGTCCAGATTCTTGTTTCCTGAGGTTCTAGAGCTCGAAACTTTCAGATCTATCATCTCTCAGCTTCATCTATCCTTTCAGGTATGATCTTTGCTCATTAAACTCTCGATTTTTCTTTGATTCGCTCATTTACGAACCTTTTCAGCTCGATTTCCAGCTACATGATCTTGATCTTTTGATTTGATACTGCTTCTTCACAACTTAGCTCAAGAATTCGTCACTCTTAATGGTTTATGAGTTTCTCCCCTCTTTTTCTTCCTCCTGGATTAACTATACCACCGCTAAAAAGCCAGTTAGTTTATCTTTTTCCAGGAACTGCTTAAAAGTAATTTAAAATAGTTCTAATTGGTTGTTTGGTATCAGATCCGATGGCTAACTTTAGCTAAGGAACAGATCCGATGGTGACCAGTACTGAATTATTTTCGTCTGTAAGTTTTGCACAGGTGTCTGATTGCCGGACAAATGGAAATAAGCCACGGTTCAGTTGGTGTTACGCCGCTGGCTCACGGCGCGCTGACTTGCGCCAATGACGCTTTAGCGGCTTTACTGGTCTCAGCTCTGATCAAAAGCCAGCTTTTCGTCCTGGTAAAGTACTAAGTTTAGTCAAACGTTTAGTCACACCATTATTTTTCTGGTTAATTTTTCAGTCTCTTCTTCCTGGAACTTTTCATCCCCTCCATTTAACAGTAAGTACTAGGCTTTTTTCTTTTCTCTGAGGATTTTGTTTTTACTCGGATTTTTCTGGATGCTTGTATTTTCGTAGTGGCGTGTAGCTAACATGCGCCGGGTTCATTGTGTTTGCCACGTTAACATGCGCTTATTAACCTAACTTTTCTGATCGGGACCACTTTACGTGTTGGGATGTCCGTGTCTGAAGGGGATATCATATATGTGGTCCTTGTCAGGAAAGAACCTTTGGGCCTCTTTATAATAAAGCGTTAGCCCAGCGCAATCGTGTTTGGGCCCATTACAATTGTTTAGCCCGCATCTTTGGAGAAACTATAAATTGGGTCTTTGGGCCTACTTGGAACGTAAATTCTCGTACTCTAAAAATTGAGCATAATGTCTTCCTTCCTTGGCTGTAGATTATTCTTATTATTATTACATGGTTTTATAATTATTAGGGAAATAAATATTCGGGATGATAGTGCTACAATTATATTTTAAAAACTTCTTTGAAAACTAGAAAAATCATTATGATAGTGCTATAGTAACACTTCAATTCTATCTGCTAACTTCTTTCAGGATCTCTTTGAGCTGTTTCTGATCAGCAAGAGCGGGACCAAAGGAGACAATCCGGAGCAATGCCAGCCCGGCGATGCAGGGGAAGATAACGACGACGACGATGATGATGGCGGTTTGGGAGAAGGTGAAGAGGAGTTTTCTTCTGGAGAAGGAGGAGGCGATGATTATAGCAAGAATGCTAATAACAATAAGAGCAATTCTAAGAACGCCCCAAAAGATGGTCCAGGTGGTGGTCCGACTGAAGAGAATGGTGATCAAGATGAGGAAAACGATGACGATGATGATGGTGACGATGATGATGAAGACGAGGATGATGGTGGTGATGATGATGAAGACGAGGATGATGATGATGGTGGTGATGAGGAAGAATTGGATGATGAAGAAGAAGACAAGGGTGAGGAAGATGAGGATGAAGAAGATGAAGACGAGGAAGCATTACAGCCCCCGAAAAAGAGGAAGAAGTAGGAGATTGAAGCCAGTTTTAGAGAGAGAGAGAGAGAGAGAGAGAGAGAGAGGCTGTTCCTTAGAAGTCATGGTTACTGTTTTCTATTTGGTAATGTTTATGTTTTACATTAATAACACGATTAGAGTAATCCTCATCACTGTTGATTTAATTAGCTGCGGGCACTAAAAAGGAAGAACAAAAAACAGTTGGAGATTAGCTAAGCTAGATATTATATGGTTTTTCATTAACTCTTTAAGTTAGCCACTTTATTTGTCACTTCCTGATTTTAGATATTTTCATATGCATAATATAGTAGTATATAATATAATAAATTATATCAAAATTTTAAATAATTATTTTTATATTTCCATTCATAATTTATAATTATTATAAATTTTAATATAATAAATAATCATATATCAACAATAATTTCTTCATGCATTTTTATTTACATCTAAAGTAAAATCAATAATTCAAACAAAGTAATAAATTGTTCTATTTTCTATAAATAAATATTAAAAAAGCATGAAGATCTAACGTAAAACAAATTTTAAATTAATTAAAATAATTTAATAATTTATTTATATTAAAGAATGAGTTCACAAATAATTAATATAAATAATTATTAAATTTAACTCTTTATCTTGAAGAAAAAAATGCCGTAGAAGGGCATGATGGTCCAAATCCAAAAAGTCTGTTCTCTTCCTCCCTTAACGGCGAATGTCCTCAGAGGCTTCGGAAACGTAGAAAAGTCGTTTTGAGAGCAACCAGTACAGTAGGCAGGGTGAGAGAGAGAGAGAGAGGGGGGACTGTGGAGCAAAGAGAAGAAGACGATCAGCTTTGTGATTTGTAAAATTTTTATTTTTATTCATGTAATTTCAGCTTTCTGACCTTAACTGTTTATAGTTTTACAATTTTTCAATGGCGGATCCCTCCGACTCCTCGCCGCTCGTCGCTCCGGTGCCGGTCATCGAAGCTCGCGAGATCGATCTCGAAGCTGGCCCTGGAGAGCAAATTCAATGCAGAATTTGCCTTGAGACAGATGGTAATTTCTCTCCCTTTTTATCCTTAGGTTTTGACTATTTCCTATTTGTTTCTTTAATTCTTACATTTGATCGAGCAATTTCGCCAGTTTAATTTTTCTTTTTCTTTTCCTAGAAAACTGGATACAATTTTTTAACTTCTTTCTCATGAAAATTCTGTTCTTAAGATCAAAGTCGATGTACTGTTTTAGGTCCAGCTTCTAGGAGGTTTAAATAGAAATGATCGATACGTTGCAGTTTCCTTGACTGTTTTACGTTTTGAATGTAATACCCGTTATTACAAATTGAGGAAGAATTTAGCTCTCTACGTTGAATTAAATAGTGTCATTTCAGTGCCATTTCTTTATATTTACAGGTTGTGTACATTCTTGAAATTTTGATATTTCAGCCTATAATATCTACTTATGTATTGTTATATGTCTGGCCATTACAATTCGTATATTTACCGTATATCTAACATATCTGTAATTTACCTAATTTTCTTTTCAGGTAGGGATTTTATAGCTCCCTGCAAGTGCAAAGGAACATCAAAGTATGTTCATCGGGAATGTTTGGATCATTGGCGAGCAGTGAGGGTATTTATGCCATTATTTTAGTTGTTCTGGTGTTTCAGTTAGGATGAAGCTAGAATTTAAATGTCGAGAAATGAAAAAAGATTATCAAGTGTGCATACTGCATAGTTTTTCCTTGTTAGTTGCATTTAACTACATCACTTTATGTTAGATAGAAAATCCCCTTCTGACTTTGTTATTCATTAATGTATCTTTTTTTTTTTTTTTTCGTTCTTTATTTTCATGTATCAAATATGCAGGAAGGGTTTGCATTTGCTCATTGTACCACCTGCAAGGCCCCTTACTATTTGAGAGTTCACGCTGTTGCTGATAGGAAATGGCGAACTCTGAAGTTTCGATTTTTTGTGACGAGAGACATTATATTCATATTTCTTATGGTTCAGATGGTTTGAAATTGGTTCCCTCAGCTTCTGATCGTTTTGACTTTTCTATTTGGTTTCTGTGATTAATTGCATTTCCTTATGGCGGTCCCTTATTTATTTTATTCAATCGCTATAGGTAATCACTTCACTCGCATATTTGGTGTATCTAATAGATGGTTACAAAGAGTACTGGCTTCGCCATGCATGGAGTTTTGATAGTGAACTTAGTTTCTACTACATTTGTGGTAAAATCTTAAATACCCCAAGTATTATAATTCAAAATGTATACCTTTTGTTTTCCATGTAGATTCGCATGAGTGATTCTTGCCCTTGGTCGTTCGTTACTACTTCTTCCCCTTGCTCGTGCCTAGTTATTCAACAGTGCTACTTGTAAAATTCCGTAGCGTTCGTTAAACTCAATTCTCAAATACTGTACTTTGGTGGTGGAATTTTGGTTTACCTTTTGCATCAACACCGGAAGCTTGTCAATTCTGTTGGTATTCATCATGTATATATAATGTTGAATGCAGGAGCGCTATTGTTTTTTGCTTTGCTTGGGCTATCCGGGTGCTTCATCACATGTTATGATAGAAGAGTTAGAAATGATTTGGCTCAGCCTTGTCGAGAATTATGTCTTTGTTGCTGCCACCCTGGGTATAAATAACACTTCTTCACCCAGTTGTCAATCTTAACATTGTCGATTCATTCAAGTTGTTGCATCTCACTGAAATTTGTTGCTTAATACTTATAGTCACTCTTCAGAGTAGCGGAAGTCCTTAGAATATTTCATTCTAAATCACTCTGTAATATTTCATTCTGTTGATCCATCATTAAATCATGCTGTGCTTAGGTACTCTAAGACATTGCACGCTTAAAACTCCATAACAACTTTTCGAAAAAACACAATTCCTTTCAATATATGTGTGGGTCGACCCAATCGAATCAAGGATATCTGATACCTCCTCTGATTAATCAGTCTCTGATAATTGTTTCAATAAGGAATCAAGACAATAATTAATGTTCATCTTTCTTTCCATGCAGAGTATGTGCAGACTGTCATTTACCCGGCACTCTATGTATGTGGACCGACTGTACCACGTGCTTTGAAAGCTGTGCAAGTATGGGAACTGAATGTGGATGCCTAGGAGGAGCTGGTGAAGCTGGGCTGCCCTTGCTATTTATAATGGCTTTGATTGTGCTCGTCCTTTTTACAGTGATCGGAATATTCTATAGTGTCTTAGTCGCAACTATGGTCGGCCAAAGGATCTGGCAACGGCACTATCACATTCTTGCCAAAAGGATGCTAACAAAAGTGAGCTTACTATTCTTATCCTAAATTAAGCTCATATATATATATATATATATATATATACACATTCATATTTAAAATAATAACCCGTAGCTTTACTCTTTTATAGTTCCTGTGAGCTGGATTTTTACATTCTTGTTGTAGGAATATGTGGTTGAAGATGTAGATGGTGAGATGGCAGGATCTGATTGGTTACCTCCTCCATTGCCGCCCGAGCATGTTCAACAGCTGAAAAACCTTGGCCTTCTATGAAATTTTTCCGAAGGCTTGTGAAAATTTATTCTCAAATCCGAATCCACTGTTTTTAATCAAGTGTAACTGCTAATCCTTCATAATATATGATGATCACTCCTCCCCTCTTTTTACCTTTTGACCTTTTAACCCTAAATTAAGAAACTTGGTAGGCTTTTGTACTATAGGATCCATATATAAGTAACTGTGAATGATGATGATACAAGGAAAATGTCACTTCCTCTTTCTTGTCTTACATTGAAGCAATAATGTAACAAATTGTAATTCATGCTTCTTCTTTTTTTCCCCTTTTTTTCTTGTCACTTTATAGCTCAAAAATAACTTCCAAAATTCCCGACCAACAAGAAAACAGGATTAGAGATTTGGATAAAGCTTTATCTCTTACGTTTGTTGGTTGTATATTGTAATGATTGAGGATCGCTTCCTCATTTTCCTCCTTCTGAGCTTTCCCTGTTTTTATTCTCACATGTGATAAAATTGATTAATGATTTGGACAAAAAACCTCCATGTAACGGTTTTGCTTGCCACAACCATGTTTTTCTCAAGTAAATATTCAACATAATTGTTAGCATCGGTATAAAATTATGATCAAGATTTTTTTGATAAGATATAATAAATTATTTTAATATGTGATAATATATATTTTTTAAATATCATGTGATAAAAATTTTAACCTTATATTACACCAACGTCTTTCTGGCACTCAATTATCAGAACCTGGTCTCATTTAGTCCAATTATTTTAAAAAAGATAAAGAGTCCAGAGTATCATCTAAAAGTGTAATCAATAAAAGGACCGACCAAAACAAAAACGTGAAAATCACCCCAGAAAAAAAAAAAAAACATGAGCCCCTTCTGTTCTGTCGGTCTTATCCAAAAAGTCATACATTTAAAGAAAGACGTGAAGGCTGTGAAAGAAAAGAAAAAACAGGCCACTCTGAAATCGTTCAGGAAAATCGTTCAAAGAGAGAATTAAATACATAGAAGAAGATGTCGGATATTGCTATTTTGGTCGCAGAGGAGTATGAGAGGAGAGTCAATCGTTTAAGAAAGTCAGGTCTTGATGATGGGATTGAGGCATTGGAGGAGTTTCGATCGGTACCCCCTTCTTTATCTTCAATATTTGCTCATTATAAGATGAACAACAAATTTGGAAATCAGATAAGTATGATGAAGCTTTTTGAGCGTAGTTACGAGCCTAAAACCCAGATTGGTATAGCTGCTTCAAATGGGTTCTTCTCTGCTTGAATTTGATTATTATTATTTTTTTTCATCTTTATTCTCCCTAGTTTGATGATAATCATCACATCATATGTGGTTCTTCCGATTTTCTATTTTTCTTTGATATATATATATATATCTCAGTTTATTTTGATCTAAGATCCAAATGATGTTGTTGAATTTGTTGATGTCAAGTTCCACCTTCTCCAGAAGTATTAGTGCATATTAATATCGTAAGTTGAAATTAGACATGGTGGGAAGACTTGGATTCCAAATCTAAGTCGTGTCACATCAACCCCCGAAAGAAAATAGAAAATAGAAAATGATAGGAAGATTTTGATGATAATTATTATATAAATTTTAAATAAAATAAATAATTTATTATTAAATATTGAATGTGACATGATTGATATAACCCTATATTCAACATGTTGACCCCGTAGTATAGTCCTTCGCTGAGGCGGCTTTTAATTCATTTGACTAATCTAGAAACGTTAGTTAATTTGCCAGATTATACTTCTGGGAGTTCTTAATTTAACTCCCACGCCAAGTTAATTATAAGATTACTGTTTTAATTAATCTGACTTATCATTAATTATATACGGATAATCAGTTCCCATCACACACCTTCACTCAAAGACTAAGAATTAAAGCTATATACACTACTAATCAACTTGTGTATATTAGCTCCTCATCGCTACCATCGTACTCGACTCGATCTCGCAATCGTTGATAACTAGCAATAATGTCATCAGGCAAGACTTTCGCGCGGCAAAGTGGACACGTCGCGAAATACAGTTTCAACCACTTATCCACACAATCCTTGTGAAAAGTGTGATCGCATTGTAGCCTCCGCAAACTTTCTCCTTCCTCGAATTCCGATAAGCAGACTCTGCACTCTTCTGGATTCGGCGGCTTCGACTTCCGATCTGAGTAACGAACCGCCGGATTCTTCTCCTCGATGAATTTGAAATACTGCGCGGTACTGATTAATCGCTTGTCGGCGTTTGCCTTTAGACGGACGACCGATCTGGTGAGAATGACGATTTCAAGGATGAGAAGAGTGAAGAAGGCGACTATCACGGTGTAGAGGTAAGAGAGGATTTCAGAGAGAGCTCTCATGTCTGCCACAAAGAGAGGAGAGAGAGAGAGAGAGAGAGAGAGATCTAATCATGCATTCTTTTAAGATAACGAATAACAAAAAAGCTGTCAAATATTTGCACTAATGAAACCGACGGCATATCGTGCTCGTGAGGATGTTTATGAGTATATATTATACGATTATCTGACATTATGTTGTAAATGGAATAAGATATAGTATGTAAATTTGATGAGTTAGGAAAGATAGAAATTTGAGCTTACTTTACCAATAGAGGTTGAGGCGGCCAACGTTGGGCCATAGGTTTGTCGTCGTCGTCGTAAAGGACAATGTATTTATAATGAGGGTTGTCTATCTATTTATATGGGCTTTAAGAAGGTTGGGCCCAAGCCTGTGAAGAGTTAGTTATATGAACAGAGAAAAATGACAGAGGGAGGGACTTTGGGGAGTTATAGGAAACGAACGGTCTTGATTAGTCCATTGAATCCAAGCTCTGTATGTAGAAGGTGGAAGGTGCTTTGATTGAAGGGGACCTAGCTGAGTGGGTAGTTAACCTTATTCAATTAATTGTCCAACCAAAATAGTTATTACAGAAGTTGTCGACTTGGCGTAATTACTGCGTTGGCTCTTATGTAGGGACCACATAGTGTATCTAGAAGGAGATATCGAATTATATCAATAAAACTGATTTGTCCAAGAGTTTCATTTGCTGACGTGGTTACTGTCTGCTGCTGCCTGGTTGATGCCATGATCCATTCAGACAATGCAAAAGGAAATTTTAAAAATAAAAACACCTGTACTAATAATGGAGATGACGTCAGGAACACATCAATTAGAAAAATCCAGTCTTCTGCAGTGTTTGGATAGAAATCCAAAACTGCTCCTCTCAGATCTGTGTTCCAAAAACCGTATGTACTAAAAAAATACTTCCAAAAAATAATAATAATAATAATAAAGCAAAACCCAGTACTAGAAATGATGGGCTTCACCCACCAATGCCCACAGTAACAATACTGTGTCCAAAACCTTATTCAAAGTTTCCAGACAGCAAGAAGTGGGGGGCTTATAAATACGCCCCAACTCTTCCTCTTGCTTGGTATAAAGTGTACACCAAAAAACACTAAAACAAGGAAAGGAAGAGAGTTTTTGTAATTCCTTTCAATTTGAACCGATGTCGTTGCTTGGAGCTAGTTACCCGAAAATTTACATCATGCGAAAGCAACACAAACAGAAGCTGGAGAGAATGATGGAAGCGGAAAGAGTGAAGAAATCATCTGGTGGGGTGGTGGCGACGGTGGAAGAATCAAAATCCGGGGCCGGGTTTTGGAGGTTTCGTAATCAGGTTTCTCCTCAAAATGATACTGCCAATCGTGTTGTTGTTGCTGCCTCCTCCGGCTGCTCGAAATCAAGTGTCTAGTTTTATTTTTGTGATATGAGCATGTATTGTATATGATATCTACTTTATTGTCGATCGTCTTAGTTTACCAAAATTAGTGATGTGTGATTTATACTCTCTCTCTCCCTCTCCCAAATGAAATTGGAGAAGATAGTGTCAAAATCTAAACAACAATGTTTTTTTTTTGGCCAAAATAATTTTTCCTTCTAATTAGTTCGTTTAGAAATAGGCAATATATGTAATGTTAAGATTGAATGATTAAGATTTTTCATCACTGTCGGATCAAATTGATGATCTGGCATATGCTTGGGTTACCCGTTAGTCTAATTTGTAACAAAATCTCAAAATTAGTTCAAATTTTATATATAAAGAAAGAGAATTGATAGATAAAAGAACTAAGCATACAACCGGGCATAAAGATCTCAGTAAAGATGATAATGTTCTTCGAATATAATTTCAGTGGGACCCATGTAATATAAAAGTACAGATATACTCCGAGAAAGATGAACTTGGGTGAGGGCATACAGCAACAATGGCCCATGCCGTCTCCCATGGGGCATTTGGAGAAGTATATTTACATTGTTAAATCAATTCAAGCCTAACCCGACACGTAAATCATACTATTCATATTTATTCATACGTGACAAACATACATAATTTCATTACAATAATTAACTTTAGGGGTGTACGAAAGTCTCATCTCATCGGAATTGAGATCAGATATAATCATACAGTCCATATATCATTTATAGAAGAGGCATTTTCGCACCAAACTAACAGGTAAACCCTCGAATTAGTACTAACCCTCAAGTTGTTCTTAAGAAACGGCCATTATTAATGAGGGACTCCACCCGAACCCACCTATACCGCTTTAGTAACGTGGAAATCCATCTGGGTTGAAGAACATCAGTATACTCACAGATAGTAGACATATCAAACTTCTTAGCAGACATTATAAAATAGCTAGTAGCATTCTCATTCAATCCGAAGCAAAAATTGTTAAATTTAAGGTTACACAGAATTTGTGACTAAAGAAAAACAACAAAAGGTCCCATTAATGAAAAGAAAGGTTTTAAAACTAAAGGATGACATAATTTTAGTAGTTCATCAAAATACCCAGATACGACGAGTATTAATGGTCACCTGGGAGTGACTTGATGATATCAGAGTCACCTGCATAACCAAAAAAATAAATAAATAATAAACCTACAAATTTCAGACAATAAAAAGTTAGAAGCACTAGAGCTATAGATTAAAGATGGGAATTTTTACCTGGATCAACAATACTAAGGCAAGAGACACGGAAATACTTTCCACAAGCTGTTCCGAGGTCGACATTGCCTGATGAGATAGGAAGAGAAATGAATTTGAAATGTAAGTTAGATTATATTTTTGCCAAATCAGAGAAACATTAGAAAATCAAGAATGATATGACGCATATATATGTGAAGAGTTAGAATTCAAGAGTGATTAGTTGACAGAAGCAAACGCATTCCAGTAAGCCAAACTAGTCACAGAATTTGTTACTTAAACAATCACCAAGATCGACAGTAACAGCTAAGATATCCATAAGCAATGTTTATATATCGCTGTCATTCTACCTTCTTCCTGAGAATTCTATAGTTACTCAGAACATACAAAGGAAATTATATGCTATAGAATGGGGAACGGAACGGAGGGCGTTTCAATGACATATCCGTATGTTTTATACATTAGTTTATTCTAAGCCCACTAATAACAAGTTTAAGTTACTGGCATATCAAAAATAGAGTATCTACATATGGACGAGGACATTTAGGAATTAGGACAGCTGAATCAAGCTCATATGCAACTTCAGAGAGTTATAAACACGAAATTCAACACTTGTCGGTCTATAAGTACAATATATCCAATCGAAAAGCTATGGTCAGGATCAGGAAAACTTACTTCCATTATAATGGTGAACACCAATCTTTGCAAGCATTGCGTAGTACTCGATCTCAGATTTCCTCAAAGGCGGGCAGTTGTTTGAAATTATAATGAGCTTTCCTGCAACGAATCAATAACAAATGAAACGCTTCGTTTGAACAACTCAGATCCGAGAAGGAGGAATCTGAAACCTCACCTTTGGAGCTTCTGAGAGATCGAAGAACCGTCTTGTAGCCGAGGGTGTACTTGCCACTCTTCATGACGAGAGCAAGCCTGTTGTTGATGCTCTCATGAGTCTTCTTCTGCAAAATCCACAGATCGAAAGATGAATTCTTAGCTTACATCGCAAGAAAACGTTGATCGAAAAGGAAGAAAGTCTGAAAAATTCCTTACGGTTTTCTTGGCAGCCACCATCTTCGGCGTTGGGCGAATTCCTCAAACCTGATTAGGGTTTTGCAGAGCGCGGGAGTGAAACCCTAAGAAGTAGTTGGCTTGGCGGCACCGGAAGACCGTCTAGGGTCTGCCTCTCTCAAATAAATGGCTATTTAGCACGTGCGACGCCCGTGCTTTTTATTTTATTTTTTATTTTTTATTTTTAAAATTTTTTAAATATAAATATTTTTCTGTTTCTCGTTCCGCCCCTTTTGTAAATAAATTTTCGTCTCGTCCAAGTTCCTTTTTCCTTATTCGGCCCAGCCCAAACAAAACAAGTTCTCTCTCTCTTACTCCTGTGTCCATTATTTTCTAATTTGGAAACTTGTAAGAAAGGGCACAATTAGATATGCGCAGACTGGAGGGGTCAACCCATTCAGCCACTGGTTATGAACGTGAGCAGATGCAGCATCTTCTGTTCAAACCATTTTGTACATCTACTTCATACATTCATCATATAGCGATTACCATTGAACTAAAATCACATATCGATAATCACAGCTCCAGACATTAGTGGACCTCCCATAACAGTTCCAAGTTAGTATCTTTAAAAAGAAAAAAGGCAGAGTCTAATAAAGATGTAATCATAATAAGCAAATTCTACATCACATTTCGGTACAGTTAACACGCCGAACCCTCCAAAGATTCTAACTATTTGTTCAAAAGATGACAGAGTCTTGACAAATTTTAACCCTGCTCGAAAGTCCAACTCTCTTCCAAAATCTAAAACATAGAATACAATCATTAAAGGTGGGTGTGGATCGCTCGATGGCTGCCACAACTTCTCCCCAGAATCTGCAGAAACAAGTTCAACTGTGGTGATAATTTAGAAATAATAACCAGTACCAGAGAATGTATTTCGTGCATGCGCAATCCAATGCCGAAGCAACCTCCACTTTCATTTTCAGCCCTTCATTTCAAATCCAATGGATGAGGTTATGACACTCAGGCTTCGCCTTGTTTGAGCCCTTTTCCTTGCGGGTGGCTTCGTATGAGCTGAAGCTGAGGTGTCAAAACCTCATCTAGTGGATTTGAAATGAAGGGCTGAAAATGAAAGTGGAGGTTGCGTCAGCATTGGATTTCCCATGCACCGAATCCGTTCTCCCAATCAATACCAAAAAAGAATCCAGACGAAAACATACAGTAAATAGCTCATAACGCATTGCTGTTCCTCCTTATACCCTGGAGTCTCTCCCCTAAGCTGCAAGTTTTGCAGCCACCTCTTCCTCAGACAAGGGTAAATAGTAGATCCTAGGCGTAGCTTTGGTTTTCCTAAAGAGGTCATCCAGAGTGACAATTGAAGGTTCTATTTTCTCTTCTAAAGCAGGTGGTGGAGGTGGTGGAACAGGAAGCCGTTCAATTGCTTGAGGTATATCGGACAATGGAGGTGGAGGTGGAAGAGGAATAGGAGGTGGAGGCGGAAGCTTCTGTTGCTGCTGCCTTGCTGCTGCTACACGAGGGGAAGACTGGGGCACTAAAGCGGGCAGGGTAGCAGGGGGGGCAGTAGTTACAGAAGCTGCTTGAGTTTGAGCAGGAGCTTCTGCTCGGCTTTTCACTTCTAGGACATCAACAAACTCGGCCATAAGGTGGCGCCCTCCGTTTGTAGGCCATTGTAGGTTATACACTGCATTCCTTGTCTCCACTGATTCTTCCACAGTAGAGTACTGCAATAACACCCAAGTGATTTTCGAGTAATATATAAAGTAATTAACCAATATAATGATTCTGAGAGGGAAAGAAAGACAGAAAGGTAACAGTCTTACAGTAACATAGCAATGAGTCTTAATGTGGTCCATCCAGAAGCTGGTAACATTTCCAGTCCTGCCTAGAAGCTCTTGAACTGCTTTCAGAGTAAAAGGACGCACAAAGCAGTCAATTCGAAGAGAATCAGTTGGAGGATTCTTTGGTGGTGGAACTGCAAAATAGAGAAAGTCAAAAAGATAACTAAATCCTGATTTTTAGACACTTCAATATACCCATTTTAAGAAAAAGGACAACTCACCAATACGCTCCTTGGGTGCACCTTCATTAACAGAAGAGTTGGATCTGGAGAAGCCGGGTTTGGGTTGAAAAGTTTCCTTCGGCGTGGTGCTGGGGATTGCATTAAAGCTTTTAGACTCTGGCTCGGGGACTTTGACATTTTCAGAGGCCCACCTACGTTGTCTCTTAAGGGACTCATTTCCAGTGGTGGCTTTATCTGTAAAGACGATCTCATAAGATATAAGTAGAAAGCAGGTTTTCTTCATTATAAGAACATGATATACGTAATGGATGCACATTACTATCATACAACTAGACCATAACAAATTATGCGGAGTAACACAATACAACACAGAACAAAAAATCCAAGAAACTCTAAGGGTATCAAAACTATGGAGGGTGTAATGATTACCATTGAGCTTCCTTTTCTCAGCAGCAGGCAGAGTGGGATGATTCTTCTGCTCAAGACGAGTATCATTTTTGTTGGAAATCAAGCTCTCTCCCACAACACTAGCATAATGTTTCTTGTTTACAATGGGCTCTTCATTTTTCTCTGTCTTATCTCCAATTTCATCAGGATGATACTTGGAATCAATTTGTTTACTCTCTAACAAGTCTTCTTCCATAGAATCATCACCAGAACTTCTGTCCAAATTTAACTTTTCTGAGTACCCCATATCCATACTATCGATTTTCTTGTCGATGTGTGCAATTGTATCAGGGTTGCCATCCTTGTTCTCAAGTGGCTCTTCAACATCCATTGGATGTGATTGGCCACCCCCTACTGCATTGTTGGATGATGGTTCCACCATCTCCAGCTTAACAACATCATCTAGTTCTAATTTGACATGGTCAGGAGATATATTATCCTTAAGTTCAATCTTTTCATTAAAAGACACAGTATCACTAGAAATAGAATCAGTTCTTACTTGTGACCCTAAAGAAGGGCTGACCTCAGATACCTGGTTGCTTGGAGCAGAAGTGTCGAGCATGACATCTTTGTGTAGAGGCTCCTCATCCTCATTCTCTACCCAGGTGTTTGATTCCTCATTCCCCACTTGTGGCCTCGGATCCTCAATCTCCACCTGGGGCTTCAAATCACCCTCCTCCAACTGGGGCTCTGAATTATCAGTCTCCATCCCATATTTCGAATCATCTTTCTTCAGCTGGGGCTTTGAATCCATATTCTCCAGCTGGGAATCCAATCCCTCATTCTCCAACAGGGGCTTTGAATTCTTGTTATCCTTCTCAAGTTCAGTTTTATGCAATTTGTCCTCAGGCACCAAAGTTTCAGTCACTTCACTAGTTTTTTCAGCAACCACATCTTCTTGTTTCACACTAGCATAATCACTGACACCAAGTATGACCCCAGCTTCAACAGTATTCCTTTCCAGAGTGGTTGCATTCACATTTGTCTCAACCTGAATTATGGCGTCATCCACTTTCTCACTCTTATTACCATCATCATGTACAACTGTTTCTTTCGTTCCACTAACAACCGTCTCTGCCACTTTCGGTTCATCTTCAGGCTGAGGATTCGAACCTAAACCATTTTCAACCTGGGCATCTTCACTCTCAAGGCGAAGAGCTTCATCTAAACGTCTAATAAGATCATCCTTCAGGCCCCTAGTGATCAATTTCCGCCTCTTTAGCTCCTCTTTTAGCTCAGTAACCTTCCATTGATCAATTGGCCGATTGTTAAGAACAGGATATTGTGATGACATTGTTCCCAACTAAACCCACCTTCAAAAATCCTGAGGGAAATATATTGTATATATAAAAGTTCAGCCACTTAGAAAGAAAAGTAAAAAGATTTGATAGCTGTAATTACAAGCCTATGAAATGAACAACCAAATCGAACTACAATAAATTCATCTCAAAAACATAAAATTGGGGATAAAACGTAAAGATCAAACACAGTGAAATGCCGGAAAAACGAAGACAAACACAGTGAAAATCAAATTCATATACGAAAAAGATCAAAGAAATACATCTCACCTAAAATACAGGCGTCTCTTCAAAATGCTCGACCTAACCTTTTAGAAATGAAATGAATTTCAAGAGTCAAACCCTAAATTTGCACTACACAAAAACCAAACCAACCATCAGCTATGGAAAAAAGAAATGAACGACTCCAGAAATCCCTAGAAGAACGCGACGCTAATTGAAGAATCCCCCGGGATAAATGCAGCCACGAACTCGTGTTTTTTTCTGCTGATTCCTGAAAACAAAAGAGAAATACTGCAAAAAACAAGCGAGTAAGAAGAAGATAACACAGAATAAATGGATAGAAATGGAGGATTTCCTACACAAAATTACAAAACCCTAACTTAGTTCAAATTTTCGTTCGACTTGGTTTTTTTCTTTTAAGGATTTTGGGGTTGAAAGAAAAATTGTTTATGGACTGTAGAACTAGGGTTCTTTGTTTTTTTCTATTTGGTTATGAGGTTCTTATGAAATTAACGCGACGGGCCTATAAGAGAAATCGGGGCTCGGTCCTGGAACGCCGGGCTTCGTGCTTTATATAGTCGACGTGGCGAATCTACGGAATTCCATTGGCTACAATGTTTGTTTCCAGTTTACCAATGGAGGAGAAAATAGTACAAATCATTATTATTATTATTTTTTTTCCTCCGTTAACTTTTTGAAACACACGGGCTGTTCGGTTGTTTCAACTTCTTCTTTTGGGACAGGGAAACACATGGGATGAGCTGAGTTCATAAAATTTGGGACTCGAGATCAGAGTTTTGATTATGTTCGGATTATACGGATTCAAACATATTCACATCAAGAATGGAGATGAATTTAAACTTGATCCTGTCCATTATTAAACAACATATCATTTAATAAAGTATTGATATTTTTTGCTTGATGCTCGCTCTCTAGGACACGTGTTGTTTAATGGATGGTTATATCAAATTTAAATTCATCCATACCCTTGTCCAAATATGTCCATATTCATATGGTTTAAATATAATTTGAACTCTTATCGATACTAATATTGTATCGGTATCGATTATTAGTAACCATTCCGAATCAATAATTTCGGTATCATACCTATACCACCTACCGATAAAGCGATCAAGATTAAATTCAATTCGAATCATATATATCTAAATTTATTTATATTTACTAATTTTATTAAATAGTCATTTAGTTTTAACACTTAAAATAATAAAAATATTATAAATTTAATTTAATTTTTATTTATCTATATGATACTAGTATAATATAATTAAATAAAAATAAAAAATAAGGGTGGACAAAGTTAATTTTGAAAAAATCGATAAGGATTGTTGCTTTAATGTCACTCAAATATTAAGTGAAAAGACAAGTTTTGCCCTCATCTCTACCAAAATAACCAATAACATATTTTTGCCATAGAAATCATGTTTCGAATAGATCCGTGTTCGAGATTCATAATCGAAGGTGAAGAACTTCCAGATAGAAATAATTTTGGGTTTAGGGTAAGGTCCATACCTACATTTTCACTTTTTTATGAAAAATATGATGGGTAATCTTGTGTTTATGGGTCATTCCGTTCAAGTAGTGATTATAATAGATATTTCGAATTGTTCTGCAAATGAACGAATGTGGAAAAGTGAAAAAAATACAAAATCTGGAAAATCTAAAGAAAAAAAGGTAGAGTTCGCGTTTCTCAATTTCTCAATGTGTTTATTCTCAATTTATCAATAGAACATTGAAAAATTAGAAAAGATAACAGAATTCAAAAAATTTCCAATTTCCCAATATCTCAAGTAGATAGAGTACATTGAGAAATTAGGAAACATAACATAACAGAAATAAATTATTTCTCAATTTTTTAATATCTCAACGTACGAGAGTAGATTGAAATGAATGCAATTTGCCACTGTCGTATAAGGTATCAGGTAAAACGATATGTTTTCCACTATTTATAAGAAATAATGAGAACATAAAGGGATTTGTATATCACTTGCAATCTAAAGATGAAAATTCTACCTTGTATGTGAAGTTCGTACCCAAGACAAATACTAGTTTATGTGGTGACCGTGAAATACCTGCACTTTCTATTATTTATGATTAAGTGGCCACAAACGTAGTCGGTAGTATGGATATTAACGATTATTTTAATGACAATTATGATGATTTTTATGAATTTGATCACATTTTGAAGATATGTAATTGAAAAATTATAGTTTTGTAAAAAGTTTGAAAGTTTCTGTAATTTTTTTATGTGAAATATTTTTTTTTATATTTCGAATATCATATTTTGAAGATATGTAATGAAAGAAATACTAACGATATTGTCGAAGATCTAATCTTATCTTTAAATATATTCATATTATACATAAATACATTTAGAATCATAAATGTGATATCATCGAGTAGTTGACCAAATGTTTAACCACTACACTTAAAACTATAAAGGTGATGTCTTTCAATAGTTGACCAAAATTTTTGACATTTATATATTCATTTTATGTCTAAACACTACACTTAGAATCATAAAGGTGTAATATTTAATAGTTGACCAAACGATTTGACCTTTATATGTTATATTATGTCTAAACACTATACTTAGAACCATAAAAGTAATATTTTTCAATAGTTGACCAAAAAGTTGATCTTATATGTTCATATTATATCTAAATACTATACTTAAAATCATAAATGTGATATATTTCAATAGCTGATTAAAAGGTTTGACCTTTAAATGTTCATATTATGTCTAAACACTACACTTAGAACTATAAATGTGGTATCTTTCAATAGTTGACCAAAAGATATATATTCATATTATATTTAAACACTACATTTAAACCATAAAGGTGATATTTTTCAATAGTTGACAAAAAGGTTTAACCTTTATATTTTCATATTATGTTTAAACACTACATTTAGAAATATAAATATGTAACATTTCAATAGTTTACTAAAATGTTTGACATTTATATATTCATCACTACGTTTAAGAACCATAAAGGTATAATATTTCAATAGTTGACCAAAAGTTTTAACATTTATATGTTCATATTATGTAAACACGAGAATTATAAAAGTGTAACATTTTAATAATTGACCAAAATATTTGACATTTATATGTTTATATTATGTTTAAACACTACGCTTAGAACCATAAACGAATAACATTCTAATAGGTAACCAAACATTTTGACATGTATATATTTATATTATGTCTAAAATACTACATTTAGAACCATCAAACTGATACATTTCAATAGTTGACCAAGATGTTTGACATTTATATACATATTATGTATAAAATACTACACTTAAAATCATAGGTGATACTTTTCAATAATTGACCAAAAGATTTAATTTTTATATGTTCTTATTATGTTTAAACATTATACTTAAAATCATAAAGGTATAACTTTTCAATAGTTGACCAAAAGTTTTGACCATTATATATTCATATTTTGTGTTTACACTAAAAATCATAAATATGTAAACCTTTCAATAATTGTCTAAAAAGCTTGACATTTATATGTTAATATTATATCTAAATATTATATTTAGAACCAAAAGGTTTAACCTTTTTATGTCCACACAATATATGAACATTACATTTAGAACCATAAATATGGAATAATTCACTAGTCAACCAAACAGTCTAACTTTCTCAAATTCCCAATGTTTATCACGTTATTAAGACATTGGCAAATTGAGAAAGAAAACAGAGAGTTCTGTTTTGTGTACACTGGAAAAAAAAAGATAGTTATGAGTTGTGCACATGTATCCAACTTGACCTTAATAAAATTGAAGCAATTTCATGCCAAAGAATATCAATTATTTTGGATTAAGGTAATGAAATATAGCAAAAATAAATAAATACAAAATTAAAAAATACAAAAATTCACCTATATACATAACAAACCAATTCATGCCAAATACAATATATGTAAATATAATAAACCAACTAATTTAGATATCACAATCTAGAGTTAACAAACCAATCGAGTTTTCACAAATATAAACTAACCCAAACATTGTAACAAATATCATATCCCATTATAATAGTATTGAACAAAATAAAATAAAAACATAATTAATGTCTAAGTATTCTTGATATATAACAGTGATAATTTGACATAAGTGCCCAATTGTAATATTCATTTTTCCCTTCTTGCATCTTGTATAAATGTGGATTTCACATAATTTCTTACGTTTTATGAAACTTTGTCATCCTCTTCTTATGATTTTTTTCTTATTCTTCAATCGCCACCGTTGGTTCAACATATGGCTCATGAACTTCATCCTCCAGTTCTTCTGCCAAGACATCCACCACATCATCTACATAATCCTGAATGTTAGCCAACTTTCTCAAATATGGGTAATTTTTTTCCTCCAATGTAGCTTTTAATATACCACAGATAACGAGCTGAAATATAATAAAGTCAATGTCAGATAAATATTATTGAATATCATAGCCAATATACTTTGACTACTTAAGACATTGAGAAAATTTTGAATTATGTTCTCTTTTCCAATTTTTCAATGTTCTTTCTATAAGGACACATTGAAAAATTGGAAAACATGAACTCTACTTCCTCTGTTATTTCAGATTTTCCAATTTTTGCATTTTTCATCTTTCCAGATTCTTTCACTTGCAGAATAACTCGAAATGTATATTACAATCATTATTTGAATGAAACGACCCCAAAAATGGGGAATTACCCATCACATTTTCATAAAAAAGTGAAAAAATATGAGTATGAACCTCATCCTAAATCTAAATTTTTTTCTATTTTGAAGCTCTCCACTTTTGATTAATAACTCAATACCAAACTGCTTTTAATAACATTACCATATTATAGTGAGAAATTGGAAATATTTACACAAATCAAAATTAATCATATTTCCAATCTAATATGCTTATAATTTAAGCCTATAACAATCATACAAATATCATAAAATGTCCAATCAACATTATAGATTCTACATACCTATTCCAATGAAGTGAATAAACCTTTGCTCATTACTTCAGGTTCGATTCGGGTCATTTTTGGATCGTTCTCCATGTTATTTTGTGGCTCCTCTGACCTCGACCTCTTCTCCATTCTCTTCATGTATGAAGCCCTTTTTTACCATGTTTTAGCTATCTAACTTCGACCTTCAAGCTTAAAAACCAACTTCAAACAGTAATGATGAAAAATTAAAAAGAAATAGAAGAAGAAGAGCTCAAGATTGAAGAACACGGTGAAAGAGATTTATGGATATCATGAGTCTATGAGGGAAAAAAGGTTGAAGAAGATGAAAAATTAGAATAGTTGTATTTTAATTTTTTATTCAAAATTTAAAAGGAGTAAAAAAATAATTAATTCTTTTTTTATTTATTTTTAAAATACTGAAATATTAAAAAGGCTAATTTGACCAATACTTTTTTTTTTGTATGCTAAGCTTTAAAAAAAAAAAAAAAAATCCAAAACTAGATTATTGATACAAATATCTCTTTATTAAATAACATAATATTTTATATATAGTTAGATCGAATTTTGAATTTACTTACACTACATATTCGAAGGAGTTCAAATTTATAAAGGAAAGATGGTAAACTGTTCGGAAAAAAATTAGAGTAGAATTAGATAAACCACATTTGGAGAAATAGTTAGATAAACCGTCCTTTCACTTTTTCCTATTTTTTTTTTTTTTGGCCAGACTAACCGTATAGCTTTTATTTCAAGGAGCAATTGCAATACATTCCTTATTTCCAGCAATCAAATCTGAAAGTGCCCTAATCCACCACATTTAGAACAAGAACATCTTTCCCAAAAACTATGCGAGCATTAAATTAGGTGATTTACTAGAAAACAACATATTGTAAATACTATATCTAAATTAAAGATCATATATCATCCGCCATGGCTCGCTCTGAGTAAGCATAAAAGTATGCAGCAACACGACATTTCCCGAGTCTTTCAACAACTGCCTATTCACTTTCTTCTTCTTCTTCATCAGAGTCCTGCAAGTTCACATGATTCATATTTCTCTCTAATGGTGGTAGCTCGTCCGAATCAGAAGATCCATCCTCATCTTCTTTACTACGAGACGACCTTTCACCTCCTATATATCGGCAGGAAATTCAATCAGGTATTCAAATAAGAAGCATGAAAGTGATCCTCATTCACCAATTTAACACATTCACCAAAAAAAAAAAAAAAAACATGAGAGAGAGAAAAAAGCGAAGAGGTAGTAGTACCTTTGACATCTTCTGGAGCCTTTGGAATCCGGGTTTGCTGTGAAAGCCAACTGTTTTGGACTGAAATAATATCAACACTATTTTCACACGCAGCATATGCCTTTAGAAGTTCCCTACATTCATTACAATAGAACTTTTTAACTAGAAATCTTTCCCTGAAAGAAGCTCAAAGGAGCTTCACACAGGCTACAAACTAGAATCCAAATCGAATCTAAATGAACCTTTAATACCTATTGAGTGACAGAAAAGCATGACCCCACTTGAACTTTCCAAGAAGCGTCTTTGCCGTCTCCTCCTCCCCACTGTTAAATTATTATAAATTGAGTTTCGAAAAAATGTATATTATATATCAAAGTAACTTCTCTCATGATAAAAGTGGAAAACATTATGTGTTTTTCTTTTTTCTCATGCAGTTTTCTTACCATATGATTAATCCCGCAGATAAGGCTTCAACACAAGATAGCTCACACGGTCTACCGTAATTTACGGGATTTGCTGCCACAAGCCACGGCACTGCATAATATTAAGTGAGCAAATTTGTAAAGAAACAAGCCAAGAAAAATAAGCTTCTATCTTATTTCATGCTCAATCAAGTTCAAAAAAGAGTAAATTTACTACAAGAAACAAAGGATTAATTGTATGTGCAAGAGTATTCCAAGATATCAATCGAAGAAGATTCTACTGCATCTGATGGGAGAGAGCTGAGGGGAGTCCACTATGTTGGATGAGACTCATCAACCCCTCTCACATCAGTTTAATAAAGGGTTAAAAGAGTCATACAAAGACGAGGGGCGGTGCATCGTAGCTTTACAAAGGGCACATCGCCCAAGCGGGCCCATGAGCAGTCCACGACGGCTAATCCCTTTCGCTGCATCAAGTTGCGATCTTCTTTCGAGACACATTGTGTTCCAACAGGGCTGCCACAGAAGTGGAAAAGAAACGACAGAACACAAGTCAGATACAAACTGCTTAAAGGAAGTGAAAAACCTTTCTTGCAAGTAAGTACCTTAGGACAATGCCCCCAAAACCACTATTTAAGCGTAATACCTGCAGCAATTTCCAGTAAATTGATGTTAATTAACTATCTGGAAGTGGAGGACTCTTATAATTCTACGATGCCGGATTCAGGCGTGTACAAAAATAGGATGTTAGGAATGGAAAAGAGTGTGAATTTGATACTTTCTTTCAACAATCCGAATCGGGAAAGCTTGCGTCCTGTGCACCTCTTCGCATCACATTGTTCAAAGTCCTGAATTAACAAAAGTAATCAAAGAAATTACGGGTGATTAATTCGACAGTTCCAAAGCTAGATTAACAAATCTTAGGATAAACAGAGGATTGAAATTTGTAGCTGGAGATTTTTATTCTATTGGAAAAATCATACCCACATCGCTAGCTGAATTAATGGGGCAGTCGCCTCTTCTTCATTTGCTGCAACAAAAAAGAAACTCATAAAACATCGTACAAAGCGGCATAACATCAAACAGTTGGTGCTCAAAATAACAAGGTGAGAGGAGATGAGAGCTAGAACAAATAAGCACCTGGTTCAGTTGGCAGAGACACTTCCTCGCTGAAAGAGTATAGAAATCAAATCCCAAAAAAAAAAAACACAAGAGAATCAATCAAATCACTATACTAAGAAAACTGGAAAAAATAACTTTTATTTTTCTTTACCTTGTAATCTGATGGTTTCGACTAGACTGACCACGATTAGAGCAAGGATTTCTAAATCGTCGGGACTTATTGTGACCCATTTTTTTTCTCCGGCGATTTTTTGTGCCGGTCAGTTTTTTTTTCCGTTTTACTTCGACACCAGATTGTTCTTTCAAGGCGGCTTTTATATGCAACTTTCGGGAACGACGAATTCGAGTAGTAGTGTAGTACCAATGTTTGCCCGCGATGGTGGCTACACGTCGTATATAATTTCGACATGTCGTTCTCTATACCTGAAGAAATTTGTTTTAATCTTTTCTCATTCTTTCTCCTCGAAGTAGAGCGACGCGGTTACCCTGGTTAGTTCGACTTCGCGCTAATAAAGCTCAGGTCGGGTTCCGGCAAAGCGATCGTTATTCTCCGTCGCCGAATCCATAGTTCGCCTCCTTTCTCCGCCTTTCCACAACGCAGCTGAAATCCAAGCCCTAGTAGGACTCCCTCCGCCATCGCTTACTGAATACCTGATAAACCATGTTGCTGAGGTACGGAAGCGAAATCAAGACTGCTTATCATCCGCATTTTCATTTCGAATCTTGCATAATGATTGTACAAGCTAATTTATTTGTTGAGAATTTCGATTTCTCAAAAATTTCAATCCGTTCGGACTTGTATGTCTGGAGGTGTTGATGACAATGAGTGACTATAGCTGAAAATCATTATTTTCTGCTCGAATTTTCCATTTGAGATTGTATAATCACCATTTTCTCAGAGACTTTATCATAAATTCCATGGTAGTGGCTTTGTTTTGCAGATCAATTTCAGGAATCTCGTCACGCCGAGCTGTTGGAAGGATCCCAAGACAAGTTATTACCCAGGCAAGTGAACATTTTCTTAAGTTAGGTTTAAACAATGAAGAACTACACAGGAAGAATACTTAAGTCAGATATTTTTGTTCCTGCAGATACCTTCTTTTGTTTCTCCGAAAAATGAATTTTCATCTAAACCTCAACAAAGAACATCACCACAACTGGGCCCAACAGGCGAGCCTCCTGAGTCTGGAAGTTCTGTATCAAAACTCTTAATCGGAGGGGTTGCTATAGGTGCTGCTGTGTTGGCAGGTTACCAGACTGGATACTTAGACAAGATTCTTGGTGGTAGTAAAGAGCAGAAAGCTTCTATTGATACAGCTAAAATAAGCATCGAGAAAAGAGATAAAAATGATGCTCAGAATTTAATAGAGCTGCAGTCAGGGTTGCCCCATAAAGAAGAGGCTGAGGAATCAAATCCTAATGTGGAGTATACTGAGCAGAAGGTTGAGGCTAATCCAAATCTTTCTCAGCTTGAAGAAGCTGCAGGTGAAGGACGAGGTGATGATAAACCTCAGTTTCAAGATAAAACCATGATTATAGCTCAAGAGGAAGGTGATCTTACTAAAGACAAAGACTTGATAGAATTCAGACAAAGCAGTGAAGAATCAAGTGATCAAAAAACAAAAAGTTTTGACTTAAAAAGCTCAGAGGAAGATATTAATACAAGACAAGATGAGGAAGGTCAAGCTACTCCCCCATTAATAAAGGCTATTGAAGCAGATGGAGAAAGTAAAATAGAAGCAGTAGCACCAAATCATGCCACTATAGAAGAGAAACCAGAGGTAACTTCTTTTTTCTAACAAAGTTTCCATTGTTGAAAAAAAATTTCCCTCTTTTTCTTTAGTTGTATTTCGTCACATTCTGCTGCAGGATGTACTAGTTAAAGCTGTGGAACCACCAAATTCTCTTCTTGAGGAATATAATTTAAAGGATGAGGCTGATATTACTTCGTTAAGTGGAGAGGGCAGTGATGAAGATAAGTTTCACAAAGAAGCCGAGGTTAAGCTTTTCTTGCTTACTGACTCTTGTTCTTTGTGGAGGTGGGAGTGGGGAAAAAATGTGCAGATTATTCTAAATTAGTTATCGTTGTCTGGAATGACAGGCTTTGATTACTGCAATTAATGACTTGAATGATGCCTACATATCCAAAGATGGAAAATTGGTTCTTGATTTCATTCAAGCTATTCATACTGCTGAAGAGAGGCAAGCTGAGTTGGATGCCCGTGTTTTTTCTGAAGAAAAGAGAGCCTTGAAGGTTTGGGCCAACTAAATACTTGGTAGCATTGTTTGTAACGTACATCATAAATAGTTCAATTCTGACTGTTTTGCCCCATTTTGTGAACTAAGGTGACTAGCTTTAGTGTCTGAAGAATTCTTTTTTTACTTTACAGGAGAAGTATGAAAAGAAATTGAAGGAGGCTGGGGTTAGGGAACTCATGCTTGCAGAAGAGGCGGCCTTGTTAGAAAAGGTTAGTCCCCCTCTTCCTAAAAGAATAAGTTAAAAAAAACAAATGACAAAAATGATTTGAAATTCGAATTTACTACTCTGTGCATGTACTCTCTCTTTTCATTACTAGTTTCTTCCCACATTCTTGCTGGTAGTGTCTATTTTAGGACCTATAATGATGCTCCCCTTTCAGGAGTTAAACCGAGAGAGAGCAAAAGCAGTTGCTGCTCTCAAATCACTTCAAGAGAAATTGGAAGATAAACTTCAAAAGGAACTTGAACAAAAGGTTCACATGCAGATTGTGTTTGCCATTGGATTTTTTTATTTTTAATTTTTAGTTTTAATTTTTTCAAAATTTACATTGACAATGTAACGACTAATAGACTGAAACTTGTAAGCTTTGTATGACAGGAAATTGAAAACGAAGATAAGTTGAAAAAGGTTGAGGAGTTAGCAAAAGCAGAATTGGCCGCAGCAATTGCGAGTGAGAAGACAGTGCAGATTGAAAAACTGGCAGAAGCAAATCTTTATGTAAGCAATTTCAGCAATCTCATAGGCTTGTTATGCCATGCGGATTGCTATTCGGTTCTATAGTTGCTTGGTGAATCTATATATAAAGATAAAGGGCGAACTTTTACCTTATTGTCTGTTTTCATCTGTTGCTCTGAATTTATCGGTCATGGGAGAACATAATTTTTATCTCTTTTCTTTGTAGATAAATGCCTTGGGTGTTGCATTCTATACACGATCTGAAGAAACTCGTCAAAGTCACTCTGCTCAGAAGCTCGCTATGGTAACATTACCATTCAATTTCATGGTTTTCTTTTTCTTTTCCATCTTTTTTGGTCCAAAAGTTACCCAAATGAAACAGCTGTAATCAAACATAGTTCCTTTTTTTGTTTGGCAATCCCATCGTCTCTTACAAAACCAGCAAATTAGCTCCCAAGCAATCATAACTTTTATGACCTTTTCAGGGGGCACTAGCGATAGAAGATGCACTCTCAAGGGGTCTACCCATCGAGGAGGAAATAGATGCATTGCGCTCTAATATTCAAGGCATCGATAAGGACTCCAACCTAGACCTGGTTCTGTCATCAATTCCCAAAGAAATACTTTCCCATGGCACAGATACTCAATTGGAATTGAATCATAGGGTAAGAATGTGTCCTTCAACTTCCCAAAAGAAAAATAAATCTAAACCATCAGTTATTATTATATCATAAGTTGTGGCCTGTGATAAAATAAGCACTTAAAGCTAACCTCTACCTTGACAGTTTGATTCACTGAAAGGAACACTACGACACTTCAGCCTAATCCCACCTGGCGGTGGTGGCATTTTGGCCCATTCTTTGGCAAGAGTAGCATCCTGGCTAAAGGTAATTCATTTGGATTAGCAATATTTAGAATAGTATTTGGATGAGCCAAAACTATGGATAGGTATATTTTAATTAGTGGGCACAACGTGGATTTAAAACACTAATTGCATATTTGCTGTCTGGTTTGTTTAGGTTAAGGAAGTAGACCAGTCTGGCAATGGGATTGAATCCGTAATCAATAGAGTGGAGGGATACTTGACTGAGGGAAACCTAGCTGAAGCAGCAGAGTATCTAGAAGAAGCGGTCAAAGGCACGCAAACAGAAGATATAGTTAGTGACTGGGTAAAGCGAGCAAGGAATAGAGCTATTACTGAACAAGCGCTGATTTTGCTACAGTCATATGCCACTTCCATCAGCCTTGCTTAAAAATAAACATTACCAGTTCAGGCTCAGGTATTTCTATCCAGGTTCGGGCTTGTGCCCTTTACGATGAAACCATATTATATACAAAAAGATTGATTTTAACTGTTGCGTTTTGAAACGAAGGCGATTAAGTCGGATTGACCCAAAATAGGAACTGAGTTAAACATCTCTTGAGTCAGCAAGAGCTGAAATGCTGTGTACCCTCCTGAATAAAATTATCGAACCTGTTCAAACGAGTTGTATTTCTGTTCTTTTTGCACTTCAAAAAAGATTCGAAACATTCGTTATTAGTTAATCGAGGATTTTTGTTTGGAAAAGCCCCCCCTCCCCCCCAATCTTCTCTCTCTTATTTCTGTCCCGGAGGGGGGAGGGTTGTCTTACCTTCTGGCGACATTGCTTTGTAAATACGACACTGAATTCATTCAACAAGGACCAAATTGGACCCTTTTTGTGGGTCCGTCCCGGGCTTTTTAATACTTATGTTGATGTGGATTTCTATCTGGACGAGGGGTTTGATAAATACTAGTGTGTTCCAAAATTGAATGGAACTAAAAAACAAAAATAAGGGATGATAGTGGGATCACAACTGGTATATCTCCTTTGAGGATCAAGTTAATAATGATTTTTAGGGAGAGTTTGTGTGAAGTAATGATTAGGATAAAAAGTGTTTTATATTCTTATAATAAAATATCATTTATTTTATTCATTTGGTATTAGGACAAAACCATAGTAGGCTCTTTGGTGACTTTGGGCCATGTCGGTCCATCCTCCCATAAGGGGAGATTCATCGTTTGCTTTGAGACTTACTTGAAGTCAGCCTCATTTCTATGAGTTCTGTTATGAGGTTATTCTTATCCTCTCATCTACATATGAAGGATACTTGGTTCAAGCCTAAGTCAAGATCAATGACATTAGTCTCATCCTCACACGCCTTGAGATCAGCTTCACCACCATTGGGTCATCCTCCACGTCTCATCTAAGCTCTAGATGGCCTTTGCTAGTTGATCTTGAGGCTGCCGCTCAATTGACCCCAACAATTAGCCTCTTATCACTTGGTCTGAGCATACGAATGGCATTTGACACTTTTAGAGCTCATCTCCCCCTTTCAGGGTTTTGGGACCATTCCACCTCATCATCCGATCTATTAGAGACAGGTCTACCTCGTCAGGCTTAAAATTAACTGACTTGTGCCCTTGACACATGGAGGGTCCCTTCGTTTGCCTTCTGACAATTGAGGCGGTGGTTCCAAATCCCTATCATGATTGCCCTGAGAATCGAGGAGATGCATTTACCCCCAAATCCCTACTCATGCTTCCCACTTCTTCTCCCCACACGTGGCTCGCAGTGATTGGCTGACTTTTCAAGTCATTTTTTTTTTTAACAAAATGAATTTCCCCCTTCTTTTCTTCACGTTTTCAAACTTGTTCGAACTCACTACTCCTTTCTCCTTTTAGTGTTCTCTTTCCAGTAAAGCTCTATCTCCAGCAACTTACTTTCACTCCGTCGTTCGTTTTGACGATGTCCAAGCACCCTGCATTTGTCTCTCCTCATCCTAGAGGCATGTTTGACAAAATAAGTAAGTCTTCAAACTTCCTTTGTTCGAGTTTTATGTCTCTCCTCATCCCTACCTCATCTCTACGAGTTCTGGGGTCATCCTTATCCCCTCATCTACATCTGAGGGATACCTGGTTCAGGCTAAGGCCAAGATCATTGACCGTCAGCCTCATCCTCACACACCCTGAAATCAACTTCACCACCAGAGGCTTGTCCTCCACGTCTTGTCCAAGCTCTTGATGGGCTCTATCAACTAGTGTTGAGGCTTGCCGCTCGGCTAACCCCAACACTTCATATTCAAGATTAGATATTTGTACTCACTCCTTGTTGGCTAGTTCTTCTCTTCATAATTATGCATTCATACAATTGGCCTGAAGCTATGAAGCACTCATACTTTAAAATGGGCTACGTATCCATGCCGTATTCATATTCATCCGATACGCATCCAATATCTCATGTGGCATATTAAAAAAATAAAATAATTTCTAATATTTATGATGCTTCATAAATAATATTTAATATGCCTTGATACTTTACGATATTTCTAGAGGTTAAAATATATATTTTTTAAATAGTTTAGTCCACATTTCCGTGCATCTCATTATCATCTCCTAATTTTAGTCCTTAACTTTTTTCTTCAACATTATTTTATACTATATTCATATTACTTTTACATGTTCTTCTTCTAGTTTCCATTTGATTTCATATTCATGTGTTTTCATATAATATTTTAGTTTGTTTTGATAATCTCTTAGATAAAGCTAGAAGAGTCATATAGAGTGTTTAATCTTTATAATATTTTAGATAACTTTTAGATGTATAATAAATAATATGTAATCTTATTTATAATTTGCAAAAATATTTAAAAATATATATCAATTTAAAATTCAATCCAATTATTTATAAACAATCATATCATTTAATAAAAAATATTTATATTTTTTGATAATGGGCTGGATCCAAATATCTTTCATAGAGTCCCCAGTTCATCATAACGCTTCTATAATAGAAATATTTTTCCAAATTTCTTACCACTTTAAATTTGGACAAGAAAAATAAACATGGTCTCCCTTGAAACTTTACTATTAGCTAACACCAGTTTGCAGTCTGTGTCACAATCGGTTGGTATTTAACAATCATGCATGCATATAGGAGCATAAACAAAATAGTGAATGAAATTGGAACATGGGAATGAATGAGTAAGGGAGAGAAAGAAAAGTAACATGGATTATTTGATTATTTTAAGATATTCCTAAAAACATGGATTGTGTAAGAAGAAGACAGCTAAAGCTTACTAATGGGACTGACTATACATAAACTGGTATTGGTATATTGTCTCAATAATTTCCTTTCAAAATTGTAAGGCTGAGAATATATATCTAAGTTATATTAATAGATAAATGATGAAATATGACTTATATTCTCAATAATGAAATTAGGGTATCTTTCCCCAGTTTCTAATGTCTATTATTTCATAATTTCATTCTTTGTTGTTACGTAACAAAAAAAAAGTCAACCAGTCAACTACTTGATTTTTGTTTATACACCATCTTTTAAAATATTAATAATATGTGGACATGAAAAATAATATTGTATACTTTGTTATCATTTTTTTTAAGGAAATTAATTAAATAGGAAAAAAAGAAAAAGAAAAAAAAAAGTTCAACCGTTACGCACTGAAGAGTCGCGGTAAATTGTAGTGGGAAATGAGGGGGAGCCAGGTGAAGAAGCCGAGTCGAAGCTGAGCCTTTAGGGGTGGCTGTCGGTGGTTCTGTGGTGGGGCTGTCAAAACTCATGTTTTTGCTTCATCGCTGTCTCTCATCCTCTCTTCACTCTCTCTCTCTCTCTCTCACTCATTTACATATTTTCCATTTTTTACTAGAAAAGGAGAGAACGAGCGCACAAAAGTAAATTCACTCCTCTCTCTCTTCTCTTCACTCGCTTCTCTGGTACGAAAGCGTTAGATGCATTACGGAGCTCCAGCATTCTACTCTATATAGGTCTTTCTCTCTCTTTCTCTTTCTCTCAATGTGTATCTCTTTGATTTGAGCTGGTTAATTACTGGAGGCGTTGTTCGATTCCGCGAAATCTGAGGTTTATAGTATAATTTTCAGTACTTCTTGTTTGGATTGCGCGCGACTGCATGAAGCGGAATTCGTTGCTCTTTTTTTTTTTTTTTTTTTGCTTTTTGGTATTAATTTTGATTGAGTAGTTAAAGCTTTTAGACTACGGCCAGTTTGCTGCTCGATCTGTAGCTTGCTTCTTCAGATTTGGCAGAATTCGGATCTTATTTACTTGGATTTGATTGTTTACTTCTGTCTTCTGCTTAATTGCTTAGGTAACTTATAGCTGAGCAGAAACGAAATCTGAAATCTGAAAATTGGAATTTGTTTGTTTCTGAATGAGCTGGAATTCTAATTTCCTGAGTGGATTTTGATTACTTAGCAACACCATTTAGTTTAATCCCTTGTTCGAGTAGAATTCAATTGCATCCAGTGATTTTCGTTTCAGTAATTATTCTATGGACTCTCTGATCTGATAGTACACTATACTTGGCAGGAAGTTTTGATACTTCTGACCGTGTCTTTCTCGTAGATCTGGCAGAACTGCAAAGTTCCTGGATAAATTCTCTCGGGATCTTGTAGTGAAGAAAAGCTGGCTGCTACTGTTTCTTGGAGGTATGCTGCCGGCAATGGCAGCAGCCTTAGCTCTAATGATCTGGTATTTCATAACTTCTGAAAATTGTGTTGCTATTCCGATTTACGTGTTTTAATTATCACCTAGTTTGAGTCCTAGGTGAGGTGCAAGTGGATTCATTTTTCCCCTTGTGAACTTTGGCAGAAACATTGAGACCACATATTGCTCTTCTTCTTTTTCATTTTGCTTTTTGAATTTTTAAATTCCAATTAAGAATACTCAATTTTACTGCTGGTAAAATGTTAATATGTCACTGTATATGTTAATGTATGTTTTTTATTAAGTTTTTTATATCCATACTCTCCAAGAAAAGTATCCAGTACATATGTTTTGGGACATTGACTGACTTATGATTCACTCTAGCAAGTTTTAATTTTCTTATTTTCTAATTCCAGGAAAGAAATCCCGATGCAAAAGTTCCAGATTCTGAACCTCCAACTCCACATTCTATTATAAAGATGAGCTCTAGGTAACTCGAATCACGTCATTGAATCTGCTAATTTTTTTTTCTTTTTTTTCTGCCCTTTCAACCTATTAATTAATTTCTATTAGTGATCGTTATATTTATTTTTTCTATTTTTTGGCCAAAGTGATTGTTATATTTCACTGTGGTGTAAAATAGGAAAATCCCCAAAATAAAACCATGTATGACAAATATTTTCATGCTGGACAAGTCATCATTTAAAGAAGTTGTTGAATATCATGCAATAATCTTATTAAACCGGTCTTATACTCTGTAAGTTCTTTTTAAGTCTTTATTTATTACTTGATGTCTCTCCCCCAACATGACATGGCTGCTAAAAGGTGGTACAATGTGAATGAATCTAACATTTGCTTTATGAGTACTTACCCTATTCCATATGAAAACACACACATGCAATATGTAATGAATGCCCTATCATTTTCGTAACTGGTTCAGGGATCGCAGTAGCAGCATGGAGGATCCAGATGGGACCTTGGCAAGTGTTGCACAATGCATTGAGCAGATGCGACAGAGTTCCTCGTCTGTACAGGAAAAAGAGCATTCATTGAAGCAGTTATTGGAACTTATTGATACACGTGAGAGTGCATTCAGTGCTGTTGGATCTCACTCTCAAGCAGTTCCGGTTCTTGTTTCTCTTCTCCGTTCAGGATCTCTTGGGGTGAAGATACAGGCTGCTACTGTTTTAGGGTCCTTGTGTAAGGAGAATGAACTGAGAGTAAAAGTTCTGCTCGGAGGATGCATCCCCCCATTGCTTGGTCTGCTCAAGTCAAGCTCAGCAGAGGGTCAACTTGCTGCTGCAAAGACTATTAATGCTGTTTCTCAAGATGGGGCCAGGGATCATGTTGGTTCAAAAATTTTCTCAACTGAAGGAGTTGTGCCTGCGCTATGGGAGCAGCTACATAATGGACTCAAGTCAGGAAATGTTATTGATAGTTTATTGACAGGAGCATTAAGGAATCTTTCCACTAGCACTGAGGGATTTTGGTCTGCGACAATACAAGCGGGAGGAGTGCATATACTTGTGAAGTTGCTGGAAAAAGGGGATTCTGCTACTCAGGCAAATGTATGCTTTCTTCTTGCTAGTGTAATGATGGAAGATCCAACTGTTTGTTCTATGGTATTGACTGCGGAGGCTGCAAAACAACTCCTCAAGCTACTAGGACCTGGAAAGGATCCTTCTGTTAGAGCAGAAGCTTCAGGTGCTCTCAAATCCCTCTCTGCCCAAAGCAAAGAGGCAAGGCATGAGATAGCTAATTCAAATGGTATTCCTGCTTTGATTAATGCTACAATAGCTCCCTCAAAAGAGTTCATGCAGGGTGAGTGTGCTCAAGCATTGCAAGAGAATGCAATGTGTGCATTGGCAAACATTTCTGGTGGTTTATCTTTTGTCATCTCAAGTCTTGGACAAAGTCTTGAATCATGCACGTCATCTGCACAGATTGCCGATACACTAGGGGCTTTGGCCTCAGCCCTGATGATCTATGATGATAAAGCAGAATCAGCGAGAGCATCAGATCCTGTCATAGTTGAGCAGACTCTGGTGAAGCAGTTCAAACCTCGCTTACCATTTCTTGTTCAGGAACGTAGCGTAGAAGCCCTAGCTAGTTTGTATGGGAATTCTATTCTTGCAGCCAAACTTGCAAATTCAGATGCAAAAAGGTTGCTTGTTGGTTTGATCACAATGGCAACCAATGAAGTTCAGGATGAGCTTATAAGAGCCCTTCTCACCCTTTGCAATAGTGAAGGCAGTCTATGGCGTGCACTTAAAGGCCGTGAGGGGGTTCAGCTGTTGATCTCTCTTCTCGGGCTCTCATCAGAACAACAGCAAGAATGTGCAGTTGCGTTGCTTTGCCTCTTATCTAACGAAATCGATGAGAGTAAATGGGCTATAACTGCTGCTGGTGGCATTCCTCCACTTGTTCAAATTCTGGAGACAGGTTCTGCAAAGGCAAAGGAGGATTCTGCTACAATACTTAGAAATTTATGTAATCACAGTGAAGATATACGAGCATGTGTTGAAAGTGCTGATGCTGTGCCTGCATTATTGTGGCTACTAAAGAATGGAAGCGCAAATGGGAAGGAAATAGCAGCAAAGACGTTGAACCATCTCATTCGTAGATCTGATACAGCAACCATCAGCCAACTGACTGCATTGTTGACCAGTGATCTACCTGAATCTAAAGCGTACGTCTTAGATGCTCTTAGGTGTATGCTTTCTGTGGTGCCCCTCAATGACATACTGCGTGAAGGTAGTGCTGCCAACGATTCTATTGAGACGATGATTAAAATTTTGAGTTCCACAAGAGAAGAAACACAAGCTAAATCGGCATCAGCTCTATCTGGAATTTTTGAAATCAGGAAAGACTTGCGTGAAAGTGGGATTGCTGTCAAAACTTTCTGGTCAACCATTAAGCTGCTTCATGTGGAATCTGAAAATATCCTAGTGGAATCTTCACGTTGCCTTGCTGCTATCTTTCTTTCAATCAAGGAGAACAGAGAGGTGGCAGCTGCTGCGAAGGATTCATTGTCTCCATTGGTCGTGCTTGCAAACTCATCAGTTCTGGAAGTAGCAGAGCTGGCAACTTGTGCCCTGGCAAATCTTCTATTGGATAGCGAAATTTCAGAAAAAGCTATTGCTGAGGAAATTATTTTACCTGCCACTAGGGTCTTGCGTGAAGGGACAATTTCTGGAAAAACCCATGCAGCTGCAGCCATCGCTCGCCTTCTTCATTGCCACAGGGTCAATCCTGCCATAACTGATTGTGTGAATCATGCTGGAACGGTTCTTGCTTTAGTTTCATTTCTTGAGTCTGCTAATAGTGGATCTGTTGCCACATCAGAGGCATTAGATGCCCTTGCTATTTTATCAAGATCTGAAGGAGCAAGTGGTCATATCAAACCTGCTTGGGTAGTTTTAACCGAGTTTCCGGAAAGCATAATCCCAATAGTTGCTTCCATTGCAGAAGCAGATCCTTTATTACAGGATAAAGCTATTGAGATATTAGCCCGTCTTTGCAGGGATCAGCCTGTTGTTTTAGGAGAAGCAGTTGCTAGTGCATCTGGATGTATAGCTTCAGTTACTAGAAGGGTGATCAATTCCACAAATGCAAAGGTGAAGATTGGTGGATCTGCCCTTCTCGTATGTGCTGCTAAATTTAATCACCAGAGACTGGTGGAAGATCTCAGACTATCAAACTCAAGTACCCATCTCATTCAGTCTCTCATAGCAATTCTAAGCTCTTCCCAGTTTTCTGCTTTTGGAAACCAGGGTGATGGAGACAAAGAATTCATTAGCATTTATAGGGGTGCTAAAGCTGAAGGCAATGAGGGTGATTCTGATAGAGTCACTGCTACTATATATGGTGTCAACTTAGCTATATGGCTACTCTCTCTTCTTGCGTGTCATGATGAAAGTAGTAAAGCTGCGATCATGGATGCTGGAGCAGTTGAAGCCCTCACCGAGAGAATCTCTAATTGTTTCTCGCATTATAGCCAGGTATTTCATTTTCACTTTCTTTCATATGTACTCAATTGTAAAATAGTCGGTCAATGCGGTTTTATTAACTTTTTGCTTATGTCTATCCTATAATATTTACAGATGGACTACAAAGAAGATAGCAGCATTTGGATATCTGCCCTGCTGCTAGCAATTTTGTTTCAAGATAGAGACATCATACGTGCAAACCCAACTACGAAATCTATACCAGTGCTCACAAATCTGGTCAAATCAGAGGAACCAACAAACAGATACTTTGCTGCCCAAGCAATATGCAGTCTAGTTTGTAATGGTAGCAGGGGAACTCTTCTGTCTGTAGCAAACTCTGGAGCAGCAGGTGGCCTGATATCCTTACTTGGCTGCGCAGACGTTGATATATATGATCTTCTTGAATTGTCAGAGGAGTTTGCACTGGTGCAGTATCCAGAACAAGTTGCACTCGAGAGGTTATTTAGAGTTGATGACATAAGAACTGGTGCTACATCTCGAAAAGCAATCCCGGCCCTTGTTGATCTGCTCAAACCAATTCCTGATCGGCCAGGAGCTCCTTTTCTAGCACTTGGTCTTTTGACTCAGCTTGCTAAAGACTGCCCGTCCAATAAGATCATAATGGTAGAGTCAGGGGCTTTAGAAGCATTGACCAAGTACCTTTCACTTGGCCCTCAAGATACCACTGAGGAAGCTGCTACTGATCTGTTAGGGATCCTATTCAGCAGTGCTGAAATACGAAAAAATGAATCTGCATTTGGTGCCGTTGGTCAACTTGTAGCAGTTCTACGCTTAGGTGGAAGAGGGGCAAGATATAGTGCAGCTAAAGCATTGGAGAGCCTATTTTCCGCTGAACATATTCGGAATGCTGAAAGTGCCAGACAAGCTGTCCAGCCCTTGGTTGAGATTCTCAGTACCGGTCTAGAGAGAGAACAACATGCTGCTATTGCTGCCTTGGTTCGATTGTTGAGCGAAAACCCATCAAGAGCCCTTGCAGTTGCAGATGTAGAAATGAATGCAGTAGATGTCCTTTGCCGGATCCTTTCATCAAATTGTTCCATGGACCTGAAAGGGGATGCTGCTGAGTTATGCTGTGTTCTTTTCGGAAATACAAGGATCAGGTCTACAGTGGCAGCGGCTAGATGCATTGAGCCCCTTGTCTCACTTCTTGTAACCGAGTTTAGTACAGCTCAGCATTCAGTTGTCCGTGCTCTGGACAAGCTCGTAGATGATGAGCAACTAGCAGAACTAGTTGCTGCCCATGGTGCAGTTATTCCTCTTGTTGGCCTTCTCTACGGTAGGAATTACATGCTCCATGAGGCTATCTCTAGAGCCCTTGTGAAATTAGGGAAAGACAGACCCGTCTGTAAGATGGAAATGGTAAAAGCTGGAGTGATTGAAAGCATACTTGATATCCTTCCTGAAGCACCGGATTTTCTCTGTGCTGCTTTTTCCGAACTTCTCCGAATATTGACCAACAACGCTAGCATTGCCAAGGGCCAATCTGCTGCAAAAGTGGTTGAGCCTCTTTTCCTGCTATTGACTAGACCTGAATTTGGGCCTGATGGACAACATAGTGCTTTACAGGTTCTTGTTAATATCTTAGAGCATCCTCAATGCCGTGCAGATTATACATTGAGTTCTCACCAAGCTATTGAGCCCCTTATCCCCTTGCTTGATTCTTCTGCTCCAGCAGTGCAGCAGTTGACAGCTGAGCTTCTCTCCCATTTACTCTTAGAAGAACATCTACAAAAAGATCCGGTAACACAGCAAGTAATTGGTCCCTTGATCCGGGTTCTTACTTCTGGTATACAAATACTACAACAGAGAGCTGTAAAGGCTCTTGTAAGCATACCACTAATATGGCCAAATGAAATTGCTAAAGAGGGTGGAGTCAATGAAATATCCAAAGTGATATTGCAAGCCGATCCTTCACTTCCCCACTCACTATGGGAATCTGCTGCTTCTGTTCTGTCCAGTATTCTTCAGTTCAGTTCTGAATTTTACCTGGAAGTGCCCATTGCTGTGTTGGTTAAGCTGCTCCGTTCCGGCTCAGAAAGCACAGTTGTAGGTGCATTAAATGCTCTTCTTGTCTTGGAAAGTGATGATGCAAATAGCGCTGAAGCAATGGCAGAGAGCGGTGCAATAGAAGCTTTGTTAGAACTTCTCAGATGTCATCAATGCGAGGAAACTGCTGCTAGACTGTTAGAGGTTCTTCTTAATAACGTCAAGATCAGAGAAACTAAAGCTATTAAATCTGCAATATTACCATTATCCCAGTACCTCCTGAACCCACAAACTCAAGCCCAACAGGCGAGGTTACTAGCAATTCTAGCTCTAGGTGATTTATTCCAGAATGAGGCTCTTGCTCGATCAGCTGATGCGGTCTCAGCTTGTAGAGCACTAGTTAATGTGCTTGAAGACCAACCAACTGAAGAAATGAAGGTAGTATCCATATGTGCCTTGCAGAACCTTGTTATGTATAGTAGATCAAATAAAAGAGCTGTTGCAGAAGCAGGAGGTGTTCAAGTAATACTAGACCTGATCGGTTCAAGTGATCCAGAAACATCAGTTCAAGCTGCAATGTTTATTAAACTTCTCTTCTCAAATCACACCATTCAGGAATATGCCTCTAGTGAAACAGTCAGAGCGATAACTGGTGAAAAAACAAAAGCCCCTCTTTTCTCTCTGTTTTGAGGAGTAGTTTTTTCTTTACACTTTTTCTTAATGGTTATATTTTCACCTTGTAGCTGCTATCGAAAAGGACTTATGGGCAACTGGAATGGTAAACGAAGAATACTTGAAGGCTTTAAATGCTCTCTTCAGCAACTTCCCACGTTTAAGAGCAACTGATCCAGCAACACTAAGCATTCCTCATTTGGTAACATCTTTAAAGACAGGCTCAGATTCAGAGGCAACTCAAGAAGCTGCTTTAGATGCTCTGTTTCTTTTAAGACAAGCCTGGTCTGCTTGTCCAGCTGAGGTTTCTAGAGCTCAGTCCATTGCTGCTGCTGATGCTATCCCGTTACTCCAATACCTGATTCAGTCTGGCCCTCCTAGGTTTCAGGAGAAGGCGGAGTTTTTATTACAGTGTTTGCCTGGAACTCTGGTCGTAATTATCAAACGTGGTAATAATATGAAGCAGTCTGTTGGAAACCCAAGTGTTTATTGCAAACTTACTTTGGGCAATACTCCACCTAGACAAACAAAGGTGATAATTAACATTTCATCTCATCTACACTAATACAAAATCTACTTATATTAATTACTTCTCTGATGATTATTTATTTTTTAATGTTTGTAAAATATCAGGTTGTGTCAACTGGTCCCAACCCGGAATGGGATGAGAGTTTTGCATGGTCTTTTGAGAGTCCGCCTAAAGGCCAGAAGCTTCATATTTCTTGCAAGAATAAGAGCAAAATGGGCAAGGTAATATGCACTGTGACTTCATTAGTAATTTTCTCTATGAATGAATTTATCTAACCTTAATTTGTTTTGATTTAACAACAGAGTTCGTTTGGGAAAGTAACCATCCAGATCGACAGAGTTGTAATGCTTGGAGCAGTTGCCGGCGAGTATACCCTGTTGCCTGAAAGCAAAAGTGGGCCCTCTCGGAATCTGGAAATAGAATTCCAGTGGTCTAATAAGTAACAAAAACTGTATACTGAGTTAATAATTGCCATTCTACCAAGATTTTTTTTTTTTTTAATAAAAAATTTTCGGCTATTTATCATGTTAGTGTATATAGTATGCCTAATGATTCTTTTTGTGTCGCACTTCCACAAACTGTCAATGTATTCATTTGTAATCGCCTCTTTTTATATGGTTTACGGGGATTGAGATTCGAGATTTCACTCTTGTTGTATTTTCGTAATGGTCATGCTCTCTATTTTTCTTCCCGAGAATTTCTTGCGTGAGACAAATTAAATCTCACGATTTGATAGACTTACGTACATGTAATATGATTTTATTTAAATGAATCATAAGAAAGATGAGATGGGGAGAATTATTCTCTGGCAGAGTCGTGATCCAACGGACAAGTAGCCTGAAAGAGAATATTCACCCTTGCAAGGTGAGGCATGATGAAAAAGATTCAGACGACATGATGGGGCAATAAGAAAGTATGAAACGACATGTGGGCTTCACTAAGCAACATTAGAATCCAACCGAAAAAATTGGGGGAGGGGGGGGCACATACGTGGCGCGGTGGCGCGTCGAAAAGTCATCGATCTAAATCAACAGAGAAAAAGCGATAGTGCGCAATGCGCATTGCATCGCGCATTTTAGGACACCCTCCTCTCTCTTTCTATCTCTATCATATCCTCGTCGTCTCTCTACGTCGTCACCTTTTCCCTCTGTTTTCTCACTCACACTTTACTTTTCAGTGAGCGCAACGTGACAAACCACCACTGCTCTCTCTCTCTCTGTCACCCGAATCCTAGATCCTACGACCATTATTATTCGAATCGCTCTCTCTTTCTCACCTACATTTGAGCTTTCGCTGACGAGAAATTTGAAGCTCTAGATCTCGAGCTTGAGCTCGTTCCGATCTAACTCTTGCTGCTGAGCTTCGAGTTGCCATGGTAGCGGCTCGATCTTTGCTTTTCTCGCTAATGGCTTACCTCCTCATCGAGAATGCGGTCTCGTTTACGTTCACATCGAGGCTCATTCACAGGTTCTCGGAGGAGGTGAAGGCGCTTAGGATTTCGAGGTCTGAGAATTGGAGTAGTGTGCAGAGCTCGTGGCCGGAGAGGAGAACCATGGAATTCTACCAGATTCTTCTGAGCAGTGATTTCCAGAGGCAGAAGATGAAGCTCGGTTCACAGTACCAGCTCCTCTTCCCTTCTGAAGGCAGTAAAACGATGTCGTTTGGAAATGACTTCGGCTGGTAAGAATTTACCTCTCTTCTCCTCAAATTCATATTCTACTCTATTTTCTTCGCATTTAATTGATCATATAGTGTTGTTGTCGTTGGTTTTTTTCTTTTCCTGATTCCTTTTTTAGGTTACATTATACCTGGATTGATATAGGGACACCTAACGTTTCATTTCTTGTTGCATTGGACGTTGGGAGTGATCTGCTTTGGGTTCCCTGTGATTGCGTTCAATGTGCTCCCCTTTCTGCCAGTTACTATAGCAGTCTGGTAAACCAGCTCTTCTATGTCTCGGTTTTTCTTCCTTTTGCTTGGATCTTGTATTGCTCTTACTGCAACTGGTATTTAAGTGTTTGGAGAGGCAATGTAGGTGCTGCAGTAGCTATTGTATTATATCTTCCCTTTATCTCTTATTATGTTGAATATGTGAAAGCATAGATCATTGCGATTAACTTTTTCAGTTTCAGGTTTTAAAAAAGTGGTTGTCATTTATCTGGTTTCTATAGCATGGATTTCATGTTCTATCCTGTATTCCTGATTGATTGCTAACACAGAAGAGATGATATAAAAACACATGATCACACAAAGAGGAATGCTTGCATAAAGTCTTTGCTAAAGTAATAGGTTTTAGCACTTAATTTCGAATGATTGATTGGCAGGTGCTCCCTTGTGTTTGGGGCATCTATTATGCAGGATAGAGATCTGAATGAATACAGTCCATCCAGTTCAAGCACAAGCAAGAATCTACCATGCAGCCATCAGATGTGTGATTCAAAGCCCAAGTGCAAAAGTTCCAGACAGCCTTGTCCATATCAGATTGATTACTACACCGAGAATACTTCAAGTTCAGGATTGCTAGTTGAGGACATATTACATCTTTCATCAGGTGGCCATAAGGATGCATCAAATTCTTCTGTTCAGGCTTTGGTTGTCATAGGGTGTGTGCTCCAAAACATAGCAGATTATTTTTCAGCTGCAATATTAGTGATGGATGGTAGACTGATATAATTATTTTTCTTTTTTACTTATAAATGAAAAACAGATGTGGGATGAAACAAAGTGGTGGGTATCTAGATGGGGTTGCTCCAGATGGTCTTATGGGCTTGGGGCTTGGAGAGATTTCCGTACTTAGTTTCCTTGCTAAAGCAGGATTAGTGCAGGACTCGTTTTCAGTCTGTTTTGATGACAATTATTCGGGGAGGATATTCTTTGGGGACCAAGGACCTGTTACTCAACAATCTACTCCATTCTTGCCTTTAGATGGGAAATAGTAATTTCTCTACCCACAGTATTTTGTGTATGCCATCTATAAAGCCTTTACTCATTAACGACAATATCCTCATCTTTCTTATGATATTTTGCTTAGTCAAACCTACATCATTGGAGTGGAGGCAATTTGTATAGAGAAGTCCTGCCTTAAGCAGAACAATTTCAGAGCACTTGTTGACAGTGGGACATCATTTACTTTCCTTCCTGAAAAAGTATATGAAGATATAGCAACTGAGGTACTCTCCTTAGTATTTCAGTCTTTGATGCATTCTGTATTCTTTGACCATTGTCTTATATCACCATGATTTCTTCTGATAGTTTGGCAGAAGAGTAAATGCTACACGCTCTAGCTTTGAAGGATATCCTTGGAAATATTGTTATAAATTGAGGTAATCTGGCATCTAATAAAGTACCATGATACCTATTTTTCTCTCCTTTGTGAGTTTGCTTATTTGTTTCTGAAACAGCTTAGAAGCAATGCCTGAGGTTCCCTCTATGACATTAATGTTCCCCTTGAACAACAGCTTTGCTGTCCATGATCCTTTCTTTGTGGTCTATGGCACTCAGGTAGGTCAAGTAGGTCAAATTGTAGATTTCCATACAACAATATATAAGTCATAGTTTTAGTAAGATCTGAATCCTTAAGTAATATGTAACCGTGATTATCCTGTTAAATACAATTCCTCATGATGCAGGGAGCAATTGGATTCTGCTTGGCCATACAACCAACAGATGGAGATATCGGAATCATTGGGCGTAAGTCTTGATTTTTTTATATTTTATATAAACTATAATTTTGCCAGTACTGAAGACTCATATCTTGTCTTGTGCAGAGAACTTTATGACTGGATACAGGATGGTATTTGATAGGGAAAATTTGAAGTTAGGCTGGTCACGCTCAAGTTGTAAGTTCTCTCTCTCTCTTAAATAATTATCTATTGTATTCAATACCTCTAAATTAGTGTTGATTCAAACTGTATTGAGATGAACTAAACCTAACTGGAGTTTGAAGTGCTCGACCAAATGTATTTATTGACAACTGTACCCCATTGTCATTTGAGCTAGTTTATACTTGTAGGTCGAGATGTTAGTGATGGAAAGAGAATGAACCCAATTCCTCCAAAGGGGACATCAAATCCATTGCCGGCTAATGAGCAACAGAGCATTCCTGGCGGGCATTCAATAGCTCCTGCCATTGCCGGAAGGGCCCTGCCAAAGCCATCTGCTGCCCCTCCTCGCATCACTTCATCTAGGTTATGCATTATAAGATTACTTCTCTACCCCCTTTTACTATTTCATCTCGTTTCGGCTAAATTATAGATTCCTCCAGACCACGTATGTCTTATTATTACATGTAAATGCAGGTTGTTTTTCCTTTCCTTCCCTTTCATTTTTCTCTTCTTTTTCTTTTTTGTTTTCTTATCCCCCAAACAAGACTATCCTTTTTTTCTTTCTTATTATAGCTGTCGAAATGATTGGGGGCTTTAAGGGACCTGCATTGTATTTCTTCTTTGGATGTATAGATAGTAAGATATTTGTGGGGGAGGGGTTGGTAAAAGAGAGCATGATTAGGCTCTTTGGCACCAACTTTTCATAAGGGAAAAAAAGGGAAAATGGAAAGTAATTAATATAAATATTAAACGGACTAAAAACAAAAAGCACAATAATTAATATAATATGATAGTCGTATATACAATATAGTTCGGCATAATTTATAGTTCAAATCTTGTGACGAGAATAATTAATTTTGTATAGATTTTATCATGTATTATACTAAATTGTTTAAGATTGCACGTCCAAATTGCACCGGACAATCGGTCAATGTTTCTCATCACGAGGTCAAAACCAGCCGATGTCGTACGGGACAGAAGGATTTAGAAGCGACATGTAGTAGTTTCGCTGTACAAACGACACTTCCTTTCTTCCCACAATCGCAGTCTGGGAGAGGTGTAACTCAACCAAACGACAAAAACAGGCAGCATCTCTCGCGGCGCGCACATCGCCACGGCTTCCCATCCACTTTCCCCATTAGATTGACGCCACGTGTCAGCTTCCCACCGCTCATGATTCCTAAGAATTCGTACCTCGTTTTGTGCTGGTCAAAGGAGTAATAGTATTATCCTTAATTATTGAGTTGGCATGTCGTTCATCATTGAATTCTTTTACGTACTTTCTTCACCATCTTCATGGTCCAAGTGAAAATATGAGCTTTGTTCTTTGTCCAGATTTTTCACTGCTTCATTATGAGACCACGACGAAGAGCCTACTTAACAAGAAAACAGAGCTCTGTAAAAAGGAAACATCTCAGGACAGAGCAAAAATCCCACTGTTTTCATTTTTTTTGTTTTGGTTGGCAGAACAATTAAGGATCCCACTGTTTTCTCAAGCAAGTTTCTACCCCTACCTGTTTCCCTCAGACAGCTACCTCATTACTGCTCTCTCTCTCTTGTTTTTTCATCTTTAAAACTCCCTTTGGCCTCTGTTTTTTTTTTTTTTTCTTGTCAAGCTCAAAACTTGAAAGAAAAAACAGACATTTTTAGATTCTCTTTCACTAAACTTGCTTTAATATCTACTAAACCTAAAAATGGGTGTGGGAAACACATTAGACTACTTCGCTGGTCTAGTGGGTACTAATGGTAGTAGTAGTAGTGGTAGCTATAAGCAGAAGAAGAAGAAACAATTACAAACTGTGGAGCTTAAGGTCGTAATGGACTGTGATGGCTGTGAATTCAAGGTCAAGAAAGCCCTCTCTTCTGGAACCGGTACGATTCCATTTTTCACTGGACAAACTCCAGTTTGACAAACGTCGGTTTCAAACCCCATTTGTCATCTGACACTTATTTTTTTTAATGTAGGGGTGAAATCTGTGGAGATAAACAGGAAGCAACAGAAGGTGAGTGTGACAGGGTATGTGAAAGCAAACAAGGTGCTGAACAGGGCGAAATCGACAAGAAAGAAGGCTGAGATATGGCCCTATGTGCCTCACAGCCTAATGTCTCAGCCTTTTTCGGCTCAAGCGTATGACAAGAAGGCACCTCCTGGTTATGTTAGAAATGTAAACAACAATGTAAACGCTACTACTTCTTCTTCAACTTCAACAAAATATGAGACCCTTATGTCACCTTGTTCAGTGATGACAACCCTAATGCCTGCTCCATTATGTAGAACAAAGCTTCGAAGCAAAATAATACCATGGTTTTTTTTTTTCCTTTTTTTGGTAGTATCTAAATCCAAATGAGTAGAGTCCTATTCCCCATGTTTGAATTATTTGGCAATGCCTTGAGAAAATAAACAACTAAAGATTAAATTATTCCAAATTGCACAATATGGATTCAAAAAGAAGAAGAAGCATAAACATGTTTTTATCTTTTTCTCACTTCACCAAAAACAGAGGAAATAATCTAACTTTTATTTCCTTTCCCCAACCTTTCTTCCCAGATCCAAAGAAAGTTGATAATTTCTTGGATATAACGTCTAATTGATCCATCTCAATCATACACATTAGTGAAATGATGTACAATTTGACAGTATGAAGTTCACACATACGGTTGAGACGAATAGGTCCACCGTAGATACGGTTACACTCAAGAATTTCTGAAGGAAGTTTAAAAACAGAGTAGATAGTATCATTGAAAAGAAAGTTACATCTGCAGCTCTTGGATCTGCCCTTGCCTTATCACAAACTTAGGGAAAAATAAGACCAAATCAATTCAATTCACAGAAATGAAAAGAAATCAATCTTCCTACTTGAAAACCAATCAGTATCATTTGATTTACAGCTTTATAAATCATATTGACAAATGAACCCCCCCCCCCCCCTGTTAAAATCCCCACATTACTCATAACTACAATATTAAGAGTCTCCATACAATTTTTTTTTAAATCTCTCTTTCACATGATGAAGTCGGTGGGACTCACTCGATACCGTGCCGGTGCCATTTTCATCACTTCCTATTTCCAGAGTAGATGCCGATAAAATTTACATCATATACAAGAGTTGCATTGGCAGGTATATTGCAATCACCTACAAAAACAAATAAAAATAGTTAATTTTTAATCCATAACATCAGTAAAACTCAGAATTGAGATATCACATTTGGCTTCCAAAACCTGACCTGAAAAGCATCCGGCTGGCTCCGGTCCGTATGCTAAATACGGAGGAATCTTCAGTTTACGTTTCCCTCCTTGAAAAAAAAAAAGATTTTTATGAATAAAGAGAATACATATTCTCTAAACATAAACATATGCAAAGAACATAGAAAGAACGAGATTGTTTTGGTCCACGTAATAATTTCTCTCTCGAGAGAGACATACCTACTAGCATTGGAGGCACTCCTTCACCACCTAAAATTCCCTGATCCAATCCCTTAATCACCTGTTAATGAGGTTAATTAATCATAATTAATACCAGATGAAGTCTTATATTGGAATAAGATTGAATCTGTTTCTGATTTTCTATAACCTTGCCAACACCTATACGCATGGTAAGAGGTCTAGTACGCTTATAGCTACTATCAAACACTATCCCGTCGGCAAACCTTGCAGTGTAGTGTACCTGTATTTTTTAGAGGGACAAAAAGTGATTCAAATTCTTCCATTTTTGTAAACATTCGAGAGGAAGAGAAATGAAGGAGGACCGACATTGATGAGCTCAGCGAGAGGAGCTTCTTCGCCGGTGCCGACGGAGATATCGCAGTAGCCGAGACCGGAAGGAACGTAATTGAACTCGCATAGAGGATCACTGACGGTTGCATAGTACTCAATTCTAGTAGCGTCAGCTTCTAACGGCGAGACTGATAAAACCGCCGCAGCTAATAGTCTGATCCCCATATTCCTTAAGCCTTTTCTAGCAGCTCTATCTGAAGAAGAAGAAGAAGAGAGACACATGGCAGGCTTGAAATTGGAAGCTCAAGGGTTTAATATTTCTGGAGTGTAAGCCTTTGGAGCTGAAATGGTGAAGAAGAGCGCCATTTCTTTCTCTCGACTCTGTCTCTCTGCTTCTCTCTGTTTCTGGCAGTAAAGGATTTTGAAGCAGTGGTATTGCATGGATATGGAGGCAGAAGGTAGGACCCGCGACCCGCTTAGTTTGGATTATAATATGGGCGTGGTCTGGTCTTATCTAAAACGTTTATTGGGCTCTTCATATCGGCCCTTCAGTTATTAAGCCTGATCATTTTCTCCCTCGTTTTTTTTTCTCTTTCCTGGTGCAGGCGATTCCGATCCGCGCCAAATCCGCCATAGCTTAGCTAGATCTCCGCCGGCCGGGCCGCCACCTTCAGATCATGAAACCCTGAGCTCCGACTTCAAATCCATGTAGATTTCCACGGATCCATTGACAAGCCAGTTCGCCTCGCTCAATGACTTAACGTACGAGCTCGCTTCTCTCCAAGATCTCGCTACTCGCGGTTCATGGCGGTCCATCTTCGACAAGGTGGCACGAGCCCGGGCTCTTTCTCTTCTCCAGAAGCCGCACGATCACCTCACTCACCTCTCCTACAACGTCCTTGCCCTAACCAAACTAGGACGTTATCCCGAAGCTTCGTTGGAGCTCGATTCGCTTGAAGATCTCGATGGTTCTCACTACAGGTACGAATCGTATCCTAGCGTTTATCCGAACCGGTCCGGTTCGATGGTTCCGTTCTCTCTCCGGTGGTTACACGCCCTAATCCCTTTCAAATTGGGAAAACGGCAAGAAGGATTGGACCGGTTGTACGCACTCATGGATTTCGTACAATCGAGGTTGAAAGAGAAGGAAACGAAGAATCTAGATTCTTCTGTCAATGTCTGAAAGAAAAGGCTAGTCTTCGTATTGAAATGTATAATTGGTTATCATCTTAGTAACAAGGAATTCTCGGTTTGTTTGAGCTTGATCAGCGATTTGATCCATCTCGATCCTTCCGATCCAGTTCTGATTTCCAAATTAGGGTTCATTCAAATGCAAGTTGGGGATACAGAGGATGCAAAGAGCTCGTTTAAACTGGTTGAGGGATTGAAGAAAGAAGGAAAGAATAATGGATCCTTAACTGTAATTGAATTCAAGAACCTTATTAACAAGAACTAGGCGTTAGTGTTTTTGGTAGGGAAGGACTATGTCTCTGCTGTGAGAGAGTATGAAGAGTGCATAGAAAGAGACCCTATGGACTCCATAGCTATCAACAACAAAGCTCTTTGCTTGATGTATTAACGGGATTTGTCAGATTCTATTAAGGTGTTGGAAAATGCACTTGAAAGTGTTGCATTAAATGAAACGCTTGTGGTGAACCTATGTAGTATGTATGAATTGGCTTATGTTAATCACTCTGATATCAAGAGAATACTAAGTAGCTGGATTGCTCGGGTTGCTCCTGATGATTTTGATTCGTCTTGTACCCGAAAATGAGGTAGCTTTCTCAGTTTGATATATTTCTAAATTCGAGCTAGTTTATGTTCATTTTGATCCTTTTTGTTTGATTTTTCATTTTGATATACTGCAAAATAATATTGGTTTTTAGTTTGAGTACTCATTTTAGAGGTAATACAACTCAAGAAAAATAACTTTTGCAGCTTTACAGAACGCTTTTATTTTTTCCTCAATGAGCATTACTGAATCTTTGCTGAAGTAGAACTTCATTTTGTTCTTGATACAAGATTGACACAGCTTTCCATGTAATTTTAACTCTTGAAAGGTTTCTGAATTTCTTCTTATTAATGTCTTGTTAGAACTTAGAAGTGTGTTATGATGCAGTGGTGCTTGAGAATGTGTCATTTCTTCCGTGTAAGCAATTTCCACTTTTGTTTGCATTAATTAATGAAAGAAGCCCTGCATCATTTCTCAGGAGTGGCTTGGATCAAAGAGTTGAAAAAAATATATATAAAAAAAGTACTAAATTTGATTTTGGTCAAGAAATATTATGTATAGAAGTCAACAGTCAATCATCTTCACCATTGAAGATCACGTAACAATTAACAAATCACAGGAGAACAGAAAAATAATAATAAATATGAAAAGGGTAAGAAGAATGCTGTAGTGAAAACGTCACCGTATTTGGTGGCAGCCTGGTTGGTAAACTCATAACTTTTCTCGATATGGATCGCTCAACTTTCACCTAAACTCTACAAAAATATAAATCCACTTTCTTAATTTGACGGAGAAATTTTTACTTTACGAAAGATTATAAATAAATTTTTATTACATATAATTTAAAATATAATTTTATTTAATAATAATATATAAATCATATTTATACCGAAATTTGAGAGCTCTGATTCTTTTAAGTTATCTTTTATTTTTTTTTAATCTTTTTATTGTTGAAAAAAAAAAAAATCGAACTTTTCTTCTCTGAATTTTTTTCCCCGACAACCTCATTCCCGGTCCCGCCCCCTCCCGTTCTACCTACCCACCATTTTCCACCTACCCACCATTTTCCCTGTTTTATCATCGTTTTTTACTTGCTTTTGTTCATTGAATCGCTACGTTGAAGAATTCTATGGCAAGTTCCATACAAACCGCCACTTCATCTAGCATTTCTCGGGTCGGATTTGGACACAGATTCCTCGGAGGAAGTCAACCCAGCTTTAGATCCGTCTCTTTTCCCTCCTCTCAGTCTCGTCTTTTTTCTCTGTCAATAATGGAAGAGCGTAGTAGAAACCCAGATGACAAAAGAAGCGGAGTAGTAAAGGCAGTAAGTAATGGTATTTCCGATCAAATCGAACTCGATATCTCTCTAAGCCCAAGAGTCAACTCCGTCAAGCCTTCAAAAACCGTCGCCATTACTGATCAAGCTACTGCTCTCGTCCAAGCCGGAATCCCTGTCATTCGATTAGCCGCTGGAGAACCTGATTTCGATACTCCTGCCCCAATTGCTCAGGTATAGCTCTTTTTTTTCTTTTTTTTTTCTACCCTTTAATTATAATTATTCTTATTGTTAAGTTTTTTTTTTTTTTTCCCTGTTCCTGGGAGGTAAATTTAGGCTGGAATAAGAGCGATTAGCGAAGGGTATACAAGATATACTCCGAATGTGGGAACAATGGAACTCCGGCAAGCGATTTGTCATAAGCTTAAAGGTTTGACTTTTGTTTTTGTTTTTTATTTTAATTATGGACTTTTTGTGAGATGGGTATTTCTTTGAAATTTGTTAATATATACTTAATGGGTCTCCTATTGTTGCAGAGGAGAATAGGATTTCATACACACCAGATCAAATACTGGTCAGCAATGGTGCCAAGCAGAGTATTGTTCAAGCAATTATGGCTGTTTGTTCTCCAGGAGATGAGGTACTTCTTAGGAATTATTATTATCATTCTTTTAACTCTTGGGCTTTGAAACTTGGCTTAACTCGATTATCTATTGGAATTTGTTGGGCAAATCTAGAACATATCTGTCTATCTGGAAAGAGTATAGCATTTCATTAATGTAATGGAAGTCCTTTATGATTTGTAAATTGTTCAATTCCTGAACTTTTTGCAGGTTATAATTCCGGCTCCATTTTGGGTGAGTTACCCGGAAATAGCAAGACTAGCTGATGCAACTCCCGTCATTCTTCCAACCTCAATCTCTGAAAATTTTCTCTTAGATCCAAACCTCCTTGAATCTAAACTCACCGAAAAGTCAAGGCTTCTGATCCTATGTTCTCCATCTAACCCAACCGGATCAGTTTACCCCAAAAAGTTGCTCGAAGAGATTGCTCGAATCGTAGCAAAACATCCAAGGCTTTTGGTCAGACCACTTTGAACTTTTATTCATTCTATTATATCCTTTGCTACTGACTCAATTGTGTGGGACTTATTTTTTTAACTTCATTTTTTTTACTTATCTTCAAGGTTCTGTCTGATGAAATATACGAACATATAATATATTCCCCGGCCGTTCACACTAGCTTCGCATCTTTGCCCGGCATGTGGGAAAGAACTCTTACAGTCAATGGATTTTCTAAGGTTAATTTATTAGATTTTCCATATGTTCGTTACTTGTGGTTATTATTATGTGAGAATTGATGGGTATGTATAAATATGCGATTAAATTTGTTTCTATAGGCCTTTGCAATGACCGGTTGGCGACTTGGATATGTTGCCGGCCCCAAACACTTTGTTTCAGCCTGTGGGAAAATCCAGAGCCAGGTTAGCTATACGTCTTCTTCTTATGCTACCATTGACAAATTATCTATGAAATCTGGTTTTGAAATTGGATTTTCTGATCGAGTCTTATGAAAGGTCAATCTATATCTTGTTATGTAGTTCACTTCTGGGGCGAATAGTATATCACAAAAAGCTGGAGTTGCGGCTTTAGAACTGGGCTATGCGGGTGGAGAAGAAGTTTCTAGAATGGTCAAAGCTTTCCGAGAACGCCGTGATTACTTGGTCCAAAGCTTCGGAGAATTTCCAGGTGTCAGAATCTCAGAACCTCAGGTACATTTATATGGATTGACTCAAGAAGCTGTTGTTGTTTAGTAATACATAATTATCCCATGTTCCTAAGATTTCCATATTTTTTTTTGTAGGGAGCTTTCTATCTCTTCATAGACCTTAGCTCTTACTATGGAATGGAGGTGGAAGGATTCGGTCTAGTCGAAAACTCGGAGTCCCTTTGCCGTTACCTTCTCGACAAGGGTCAGGTAATGATTTGTTGTAGCCATTTTCTGTTATTTCAGTTTTTATATTTTCGTTTCTAATTTAGTTGGCTGTTAAATCCAGGTGGCGGTGGTCCCGGGTGATGCGTTTGGGGATGACACTTGCATTCGTATCTCTTACGCAGCATCTCTCCCAACCCTACAAGCTGCTGTGGAGAGAATTAAGAAAGCACTTGTTCCATTAAAGCCTCCTGCTCTTGTTTAATAAAAAAAAGCGTTGTATCATGAACAAATTTGATGTTTCTGTTTGGGTTTGGTCAATAACAAAACAAATAGTTTACTTTTACTAATTGTTTGGATTCTGTGAAGGAGTCAAGTTGTAAGAGATGTATGCTCCAAATTGGGCTAGAATATTCCAAATTATGCGGTTGAAATAAAGAGGTTGTCTTGCTTCCAATAATCATCCTTAACTTTCGCTGATCTCTTTGTCATAAAAAAGTATCAGCCTGCCTCGTAGGCATATTGCCTTGTTAGTTGCTACAAACAAAAAAAAACATCTTCACGAAGGAACACTTTTTACGTGAACTACAAGTCAACCAACCTCAAAACAACACGAATCCTCTTTCTCTTTCGCCTTATCCATCGCCCCTTTATAAAATGAAGACAACCCCAAAACGAAACTCCATACAGAATTTCATTTCCTTTCCAAAAACATCGAATCAGAAAAATGGAGATTGTGTTCTTAGACTTGGAAACGACAGTTCCCAAAACAACAGGAGAAAGGTTTCGGGTGTTAGAATTTGGAGCAATTGTGTTCTGCCAAAAAAAGCTTGTTGAATTAGAAACCTATAGCACTCTGATCAGGCCAAAAGACCTGTCTAATGTTCCCATAAGGTCTACCCGCATTGACGGAATAACACAAAAAACTGTCGCGAAAGCCCCCTTGTTTGAAGAAGTTGCTGATAGAATATTCAACATTTTGAATGGAAGAATATGGGCCGGACATAACATTCGACGGTTCGATTGTGTTCGGATCAAAGAGGCCTTTTCTGATATCGGAAAACCTGTTCCTATCCCTCTTGGGGTGATTGATTCTTTAGGAGTTTTGACCGAAAAGTTTGGAAAAAGAGCCGGAAATATGAAGGTATCTATACATATTATGTACAGTTTGATCGAACAACTAATCAGTAATAAAAAAATTTTATCATCTGCTCAGATGGAATCATTAGCAGCTTATTTTGGACTTGGCCAGCAAAAACATAGAAGCCTTGATGATGTTCGTATGAATCTTGAAGTTCTCAAACATTGCGCAACCGCTCTTTTTCTGGTATGTAATTATTAACAAGAGTTCATTCAACAAATTTCAATTCATTAGTAGGTGAAATGATAAATGATAATATCATGTGATGATAGGAATCAAGCCTTCCAGGCATATTACAAGACAAGTGGAAGCTGGGTTGTTCTACCATGATAACCAGAAGCAGAAGTAATAGTATTGTTGGAGAAGAAAGTAATAGGAAAAAACCCCACCATACTTCTCTAAGATAGTTAGAAGATAATTAAGGAAAAGCATGTTAAAAAATCTCAGAGCAGGATATAGATTGATTGATTCATTAATGGGTACGTGGGTGGAAATTATGTGATTTCGGATCCGGTTTACTACATGCCCGAATCGATTAACATGGTATAATCGGGATTAGTGTAAACATGATTTTAATTTCCAGTTTAGATTTAACAGATTGAGCTTTGTACATAGTTGACTCAGAAATACATTTATTCAGAATAAAATCACTTTACCAAGTTTAATTCCTGTCAACTTTTTTTGGTTTTTGTTGTTATTTTTTCCCTCCAATTTATTTGCTCAAATAGAGAGCTAAGCAACACGTCGTATCCAGTATAATCCATCTGATGACATGTCGCGTCACCATCGGGGCGCAACAGCTGCTATCCAAGCCCAGTATCTTACATTATATTTGAGTGCTGCTATTGACAAGTATTATTTGGATTCGGTCCGAACGTATGGTTCGTATCGATCTAGGCTTGCAGTTAATCGTTAATTTTTTAATATGTTATTTAGTATATGAAATTAATTATTATTTTTTAATAAATTGATTAGATGATATATTAAAAAATTAATAATTTAAATTAATTTTTATTTAATAATGATTGTAGGCCATGACCGATCCGGACCCATACGAGTTGAATCCAAATCCTTTGAGTTGTATACATTCTCAGTTGTTTTGTATTAGTGCCGAATGGAAGTATAAATTTTACCATAAATTATAGATTAACGGAAAGTGATCATATTTCAAAGATAGTCTTAAACATTTGATCAAGATCGATCATTCAGAATTCAAACACTATTTTACATTGATATCACAAAGCAACATCTCCAATATTATACATATTCATACATAGCAAGTTCAATTATTTCATGAGGTCCCTTATACATGAGAAGCATATATGAGACCAGGCCACACAAAAGACCAAGCATAAAATTTTCTTACAGCAAAATACATTCTTTTATTTCGGTCGATAGACGACGACAATGACGATGATGATGACGGTAATGATGAGATACGTTAGATGGTAGACATGTTGGCACCAAGGAAAGCATCCATAGCTTCTGAAACAGTCAAGAAGAAGTTTCCTCCAAGTTTTGCTACAAAATTTGCGGTCTTCAGCTTGTGAATCACTTGCCACTTTGGATTCACAACGGCTAACTGCATGTCGAAATCATGAATATATATACAAATATATGTATGTTATAATTAAAGAAATATAGAAATGTCGATTCCGACCTCGATTCTCTGGGAAACCAAATTCTTGTGCAATTCATCCAAAGCACCAACTCCGGATGTATCGACGTTCATCAAATCTGTTAATCATATACATCAAAACCTTGTCTGATTTCTTGTTTCATATCATGCTGTAGAATATGTTAATGAAAATCTAATAGTGGTTAAATTTGATCCGATAGTAAAACATGTAAATACTTACTTGACATGTCAAATATTACAAGATGGATAGTTGTCTTGGAGCTTCCTTTAGGGTCACCATCTTGTACATGTTCTTGATCACTCAGCCATCTCAGAATTCTAATCAGAATTAATAAAATATATACTTTCAAATGCTTAGTCTTTCTTGTAACTAAAAACTAATAATGTTCTTCCATGAACAGGTAGCAAGTAATACATAATTACCTTTCTTTAACAAAATTAGCATTTGCAAAGCAAAGCAACGAAGACTTAACACGGACAATGAGAATGCCGGGAATTTTAATAGACATAGGATATTGATCAACATCACCAAACACGTCAGTTCCGGGAATTTTTCCGAGAGTCTCGGTCCCTGGTTGAATTGAGATAAGTAGTATCTTTGCAAATGATATGATCACCTGTAATAACACACATTACTTAATTAAGTTGATTAACTAACCAGCTGTTTACTGTTTCATTCATGATTTATAATACATTCCAATTCCTTATTCCCATTTCAACTTGTTTTATATCCTCTGGAACTGCCTTACCTACCCTATTACACGGAAGTACATATTATTACAAGATATTAAGTTGGAAGAAGAATTTGAAGCAAAATGCTCTACTTGATTAATTATTCCTGATTAGTAGCTAATTAAAGTCTGTAAAGTTAAAAGGGATTAGGGTTCTTGAGCGATGTTATGCATATAATGAAGGAATCTACTGTATGTTATGGGAAAGTGGTGGGGTATATATATGTGCACGTTACTGTATTTAACTCATTACTTATTTTCTTTTTTTTAGTTCGAATCCCGGAAAGTTTTTGATGAATCTAACATCCAACTTCTATTTTGAGAGTAATATTAAGTCACCGGATGAGATAAACTCACCGATTATGTTACTTTATATAACTTGATACCCTAAAATCTTATGATGTTGCCTGCGTATACTATACAAGCATATGTATGCAGGACCAAGTTCATACAACACCATCCTTTAAATGTCCTAGAAAGAAAAAAAGGTGAACCAAAGAAATCAGATTCAAAGAGCATAATCTACAATTTCCATGTGCACCCACATGATCATGTTTATTCCTTAATTTTAAGATCTTATTACTCTAGGGAGAAAAAGGAGAAGTGAGAATAACACAAAAAAATAATGTCTCCGGTGGATAAATTCTACCTTACTTCAGTACTTTTATTATAACCGGTCAGATCAAATCATGTTAACATTAGCTAATTGATATAAAGAGAGGTAAAAATAGAATGGTACCGAGGCAAGTAGACCAATCTCGACGGATACAAACAACACCCCGAAGAAGGCGGCTATGCAAGCAACAAAGTCAAGCTTGTCGACCTTCCAAATGTTATAAGCTTCATTGAGGTCGATGAGTCCCGGAAGAGCGGAAAGAATTATTGAGGCAATTATAGCTGTTGGAGTGTAGTACAATAGCCTTGTTAAACACTCCAGCGATATCAACACCGTTATAGCCATCACTATGTTCGACACAACTGTCTCGCACCCAGCGCTGAAGTTCACGGCGGTGCGTGAAAATGAACCTGCATACAAATGCAAGTCTGTGAAGTAGAATATAGGGTTTGAAACTGGAGTTTGGATTTCTAAACTGAAATTTTAGTATAATAACTCGAAATGTTAGTATAATCGGTAACTTCATAACTCAAACTATGGAACAAAATAGGGTTTGAGATGCTCATACTGAAATTTAGACTCAGACTGTACGTAGTTTAAAAGATGAAGAAAAAACAGTCTAATTACCAGTGGCAACATAGCAAGAAGTGAAAGAGCCGGCTACATTCATCACTCCCATGGCCAGCATTTCTTTGTTCCCATCATAATGATATCCTTTTATCGATGCAAATGATCGGCCAACCGCAATAGCTTCCTAAATTTGATGATATTACATATGATAATCCAGGGTAACAAATTAATTTATCTTATGCTCTAAAAAAATTGAAAAAGAAAATTTCGTTTTAAAATCTGTTAAAAGTGCTTAATTAACGAGATTAGATACTCACAGTGAGAGCAACGACGGCAACAACCAATCCGATTTTAGCAATTTCTCCAACAACAGGACTATCAAATTGTAACTGATGAATGGAGCTTGGATTCAACCCTCCATGAATGTGTTTCACTATTTTGACCCCATGATTATCTGCTCTTGTTAAGTAAACTATAAGGGTTGACAGTGTCACAGATAATAGAGGTGAAATTGCTGGCAACCAGAAAAGTTTCTTGTATTTTTTACCCTGTAAGAATTTTAAAAATTATAAAAAATAAAAAATAAAAGTCTTAAAATACAAGTTCTACTTTCCAATTAACCAGTTACTAGAACTTACCAGAAGCCTAGTGATCAGAATAAAGGAAAAAAATGAGCAACCGAGGATAAAATTGGTGGGATTCCACTGTAAATCAAAGAAGTAATTAATTAATTAATTAATTAATTAATTACCATAAGGGTTTTAACTTTTATCTAATGAATTATCAATCAAAGCAAATAAAAATCTAATTAGAAATGATTTAGCTAATTAATTAATTTACAGGATGATGTTCGAATGATTTCCAGACAGCTTTGAGTACAGAGACAACATCAGTTTTGTTGGTGAAATGAGTGATCCCAAGTAGTCCTTTCAGTTGTTGAAGACCAATCACAACCGCTGCTCCTCCCACAAACCCCACTATTGCCGCATGTGATAGAAAGTCCACAAGAAATCCCAACCTACATATACTCAAATTAAAATATTAAAAAATAATAATAATAATAATTAATAATCTAGTAATAAGAGGTTGATCACATTTATTAACTTTATCTTACAATTGGAAATTATGTCCTTAAATTACAGTTTAATTAAATTCCAGTTTCATATCATATAATATAATACATGCCTGAAGAGTCCAAAGGCAGCTTGAAAGACACCGGTGAAGAAAGTTGCCGTCAAGACAAGTTTTTTGTACGAAATTGGATCGGCCGTTGGATCTTGTAGTTTTTGTATCATTGACGGCAAAAGTAGCGAAACGATGGCCACCGGTCCAATCGCGATCTCTCTAGAGGTTCCCATTATGGCATAAATAAGCGGTGGGACCACGCTTGTATCTAATATAGTATATATAGTATATAAAATCATACAAATTTTAATTGTTACAAATTAATGATCAATCTAATTAACATCCAAATTTGTAAAATTTTGTTATATAATCACTACTAGTATTAGTTTCTCACTTACACAAGCCATATTGTGGTTCAAGCTTTGCCAAAGTTGCATATCCAATACTCTGGATCAATGAATCAAACACCATAGTTAGTACTTAATTATGTATTAGTGGCCTTTTTTAATTAATTACCTGGGGAATACAAATGCAGGCAAGAGTGAGACCAGCTAGTAAATCATTCTTGAATTTTGTAGCTTTGTAATTCCGGCACCAATAAAGGATGGGGAAGATCTCTTGAAGTAAAGAAACCAACCACTTTCTTGCACTTTGATTTTTTGATAAGACACCTTTCGCATTAGGAAAGATGGTTTCTCCAAGTGAATCCTTGAGCTCATGCCATAAAGTGGGCGGCTTGGGGGCGTCCATGACCCACTGTGCCCTCTCGGCACGGCTGTTGATCTTCTCGAGATCAAGCACGTGATCTGAAGAAGCCATGGTAGTGTCCTTTTTTGAAGTGTTTGGGGGAACCTGGAAGAGAAGCGAAAAACTACTCCTCTTGCCCTAGAAAACTAGACCTTTTTTTTCTCAAGAAAGTTATGAACATGTGAAGATAATGATAGATTCCTAGAGTTTCAATATGGATTGATGTTAGAAGAAGGGGGATAGATGTTTATATAGTAGTACTTTCGGCAAAAGGTGATGAAATAATCAATGGTTGGGAACTTTTTAGGAAGAAAAGTTGGAGTATAGTACAGCTGAGACATTATGTATATAATGATTTTTTCTTAGGTAAAGAAAAATTGAGTGAAACTTATCAAAATTTCGACTAAACCTATTATCGTTGGATCAATTTTTTTTTTTTGGGCTTCAATATATATCATGAAAGTACGATCTGGATGAAAATAATCATAAAGATAAAAAATAATGTATTTTTTTAACTATTATTTTCTCCATCTTCAATCTTATTATCAACAGAAAAAACGATATACAAAATTTATTAAAAGGGAAAAAAATTAAAAAATACAAAAGGAGGGGACAAAAACCAAAACCTATGAAAAAGCAAAAGAAAAAAAACTAAATGTTGATATTTCTGAAATACCCTAAACCAAGTTTATCATTAATTAATTTCGTTGAATGATCTTAGGCAGATCACTACTCAAGAGGAAAGAAAAATAAAAAAATAGAATTACACGTTAAATTAGCTGGAGCATCTGCTACGTGATTTGTTTCCCTGTAAACATGAGTAAGAATGTCTTGATAATGCTCGATTGTCTTCCTAACTTTCACGATAATATAGTGCATGGAAGGAGGAATCTTATGATGCCCTTGAACCATCTGAACCAAGCATAAGAAATCTGTTTCAATGTAAACGTTGTAAATTTGTAATTCTTCACATAAATAAAGACTCTTGAGAAGAGTTTTTGCTTCCGCTTGCATGTTTGTTGTAGTACCCCAACACACTGATAAAGCTGTAACCCAATTTTTTACTATTTCTCAAAATAATGTCACATCCTGAAACCTCTGGATTCCCTTTACTAGCACCATCAACATTGATCTTCAAGAAGTTATAAGAAAGTTTACTCCATTTTAGCAGTTTGAGGTGAGTGATATGAATCGTACAAGGAATATTTAATATCTCCATAGTAATACTTTCTTACAACGATAAAGCCGAGCCATGAAAGTTAGGGCAAGAACACCTGATAGTAAATAAAATGTCATTAGTTGCATGGTCCAGAGATGGATTAATATTATCAAACACTTTTGAGCATTTAGCCCTCTAGATGTACCTAAAATATAAGGTTGATATAATTTATAGATATGAATAATTTTATGTTTAGAAGCATCAGGAAAATGAAAGGTGTTATAAGATGGTGTAACAAGAAATTGTTTTGAAAATCACTTCCAATTAAAACACCAACCCATCGCGCCATAAGGATTGAGTATACAAGCATTTGAGGAAAATATGTTGTTCTGCTACGGGACCTACATAACAAAGATGGCAAACTGAAGCAATTTGTATACGTTTCCTTTGAACATTATTTTTTTATAGGTAAAATATAATTGAATAATTGTCACAGGAAAATGGAAATCTTAGCTGGGTTATGTTTCAACCAAGCAGTAGCAAAGTAGGAGAAAATGTACATTCAATCCTAATGGTCTCTCTCCCATACTATTTTAAAAGAAAATCTAGAAGAGACTAGTTCCAATCCATATCTAATACTAGTTCTCTCACTTTCCAATTTTCAAGTAAATCGGAGATTTAGAAATTTTACCTGAGTGAAGCCAAATTGTCTTGCCATACCTTAATCTTAGAACAGTCGCTAACTAAGTAGAAAATATGATGTTGAGCTATATCCCATGTCTTCTTGAATCTGGACCACAGATTAAAACCTACACCAGTACATGTGACAGTAGATAATCTTTTCTTATATTTAGTATGTTTTAAAAAATTAAAAAAAAAAAAAAAAAGTGTTTATCAGTTTAAAGTCTCCACCAATGCTTTCTGGTTTGGATCAATTGTTTTTATTTAAGTACTGTGATTGTGATTGTATGTCACTGCCTCCAGCATTCTGCAGTACTGTTCTTACTTGGTGGAGATCCCACTGGTTTTGGAGTGCTCCATTATCAACGACAAAGCATCCGGGTAGTTGTTGTTTTTTTTTAATCCTTTTTTTGGTCGTATGTTGTGTTAAGAAATGTGACTTAAAATACAAATATATGGTGTATAGAGTTAATTATATAATGCTAACTTCAACTTTAGTTAAATTATTATTATTATTATTATTATTATTATTATTATTATTATTATTATTATTATTATTATTATTATTATTATTATTATTATTATCATTTATATATCTTTATAGGATCATTATCGTTTTTAACTTTTAAAAAAGAATCGATTTCGTTTTTAACGTTTTCGAATTATTTTAATTTTATTATTGAATCAAATTTATAAATATAATAATAATATGTATAAAAAGCACTTTATTCATTAGATGTTTTGATATAATTAAGTTGTAATTCATTAATTATTTTAAATGCTTGTTAAAGTTGGAATTAAATAAATAAAATTATATATATATATAATATTCAATTTTTCTTTTTATATAATTTTGTTTTACAAATATTATTATTACTTTTTTTTTGGAATAAATCTAATCCCTTTTAAGACTAAAATAAAACCATTAAAAAATAAAGAATAAAAATAAACAAAAGGATGAAGATAATTCAAAAAAAAAAAAAAGTATATATATATATATAATGGTGGTGATGGTGATGATAATAATAATGATATTAATTTAATAATCTATTAAATTTATAATGGTTAATTAATTAGATTTGATATTTCCATTGAAGTAATGATTCAAGAGCAATCTTAATTAATAGTATTGATAATTGTTATAGATTAAGACTCGAGAAACTATGAATGATAATAATAATGACATAATCTAATGCATAATTTAATTTAAAGCGGTAAATGCGGGTTTGATAATTCAACACTAGTGATCTTAATTTATAGCATAAACTCAAAAAAAATGTAAAATTACCCTTTTGAATTAGAATGAACCTAGATGCATTCTAGCAACTCATTCAACAAGGAACACTCCATTGCTATGTATGGTCCAACCCACTAGTCACTAATGCAATCAAAAAAGAAAAAATTAGGTTTGTGTTTACTCGCTTTTACAACTTAAAACCACAAAACTAGAAGAAGTGAACTAATTGGAGGAGTCCTATGTGTTTCGCACCGACCTTCATTTTTATAGTAATCTTTTAGAGATACTGTATATAAGAACATTTTTATGTGAAAAGCATTGTAATATAGTGTATACTGATCTTATGATTGGTGTGTGATTCTGTATTACATGATATATGAGGTAATTAAGTAAAAGAACGTTAATAATTAAGGAGTCTAGTGTTTATGATAAAAATATTTCCATATAATTTTTTGTATTATTCACAAAATCTAAAATGATTAATATTGTTAATCTTCTTATAAATATTTTTTTTTCTTTTAAAATTTAATTTAATTTGGACCCATTTTTCCAAGTTTGGGTCATGGATCCACTATTCAAATGCTTGCCCTATATATATTAGTAAAAAAAAAAAAAAAAAAATATATATATATATATATATATAACCATGTTTAATTAGAACTAATCACATACCTTATATATTTATGGAGGATATTTTTGTTAAACTAATTCCTTCCCAATTCCACTTGGCACTTATTTATTGGCTTGGTTAATAAAAAATTTGTGAACTTAATTTATATTAAAATTTCTCTAATAAAATATTCACATCGATTATTTTTTAAAATCAACCATCTTTCAATCTCAAAGAAAATAAGCGATAAATCTATAGCATTAAGCAAACTAATAGGATGTTAATCATAATCCAGAGGTTTTCTAAACCGTGCCCGGAGTAAAAGAGTAAAACATCAATTCTATTCCGGCCGGGCAGTAATCTTTTGACATCACAGTTTTTTAAACACTTCATTTCCATCTCTCACTTATTCCCATAATAATTAAAAATCTGATTTCTTGTTTATTCTTACTTATTCCATATTAATTAAAAACCTTTAAAAAATTTAGATGTCAAAATTGAGATGTCGCTTAGGAAACCTTCAATAATAGTCAATATATTCCGGAAATGAAGAAAAAAAAAAAAAAAAAAAACTAGAAAGTAGATTTCTCTTTTTTGCAATTTGGCCATGTTGAGAGGAAAATAATAATGGACCTTTGACCCTAAGAATCTGGGACTGTTTGATTTCATCATTATATGTATATTCTTCTTAAATAGTCTAGCAAATGTATACAAGCATAGGTACATCCCGACCAAGCCGACAGAATTAACGCTACAAAGATATATGTCTTAGGAGAGAATATATGGGTGGGTTAAAAATTGAAATTGAAATTAAATTAAAATGATTAAAAAATTGGTATATTGTAATGATTGTAAATTTTAATTATATAAAAATTGATATGTTGGATTTAATCATAGATTAATATTTTTAAAATCATGGATAACTAATATAATATGTGATATTTGTATTGATTATATTTTATGCATTTACTCATTATGTGTGTATTGATACGTAAAAAAAATATCGAACATGAGTCATGCGTTGAATTGACTATTTCATAAAATTAATTATTAATCGGTCACATTAAGACTGGTTAGGTTTAAATTAAAGAATTAAATATAAATGTTAATATGGTTATATTAATTAAACTGGTTAATAATTAATCCCGATTAACTGAATAAATTTATAGGGATGATATTCCGTTTAATAGTGAAGTAATCAAGGAAATAAGAAATTCGCCTGAATTAATGACATGACACAAGGATGGATGCTGATCAAAGGCACATGGATCATCCAAAACGTGATCTCGATTGTCTGGAGAAAAGATGAAATATCTCCCCCCATCATACAAGGCGGCTGAAACATAAGGAAAGTAGGAGGAATTTCAAACGAGATCTTTCTCTTAATGGAAATATTTTACTTTTTTTTTTAAATTACTAAAAATTAGATATTTTTCAACCACTTAAAGAAAGTGGCTGAAAATGAAGGGGAAATGGGGGAGTTCGGCCGAAATGAAAGGGAAGAGAAAGGGAAGTTTGTTTGGACGAACCTAAACTTCATTGTCAACCAAATTTCATCGGAATTGAAAGGGAAATAGCCAGCTCGCCAAAAAAGCAACGGGGGCACACGAAGTAGGAAATTGGCTGAATTTTTAGAGAGAAATTGGGATTCCAGATTGAGTTAATTACAATTGTGCCATCACAAATATTTATCTATAAAATATAAGGCAATTGGAAGATAAAAATGATCAACAACCGATTAACAAAGCATCAAATCGACATAAACACAACCAAATATTCAAACAAAAACCGAGTAACACTTGTAATTTTCTCTACGCTCTGCCTGTTTTTCGACACTTGTCATTTTCCTCCGGGAGAGTATGTATCTGATTTCTTAAGATATGTTCTTAGGAATAATGATTGGAGCGTCATATTCTCATCCGAGCGAAAGTCTCGATCCGTCATTCACGGATTAGATGTTTTTTTCTCTTTTCTTGTTGATTCATTGAATTTATTGTATCTTATGAGCAGGAGTAGTGTAGATTTTATTTTTATGTCATAGCGTAGAGATCGTCGTTAATTTCTATTTTATTTAAAGCTTTCCCGAGTTTATCATTCTTTCAAATAAGTATTTTTAATTAATGGTCTTCTATTTATTTCCAACGTTTATTATTTCAAATTTTCATTTCCGTAATTGTATCCATTTATTTTCAATTTTTTGCTCAATCCGCTCGTCACTAGATTCATTGAAAAAAAAGTAGGACTTAGATTAACCTCACATTTTTCATTTATTTTTCATAGCAGTTCGATTTAATTTTCTTGGCAGAATGACAACATATTTATTACTCATATTTAAATTTTTAATTGATAGTGTGAAGTCCACTTTAAATTTCTAATACGCTGGCATTTATTACATTTATTTTAAAAAAATTTATATTTATTAGTCAGATATCTAAGATTGTACAATATCGTGAGGCCTTAGTCAATCATTATACGGTGACGGATTTTCCCAACATCAACAAATGAGCACGCTCGGTGAGATTTTTTATAAGTGAACTGTTAGAAGTTTTCCAAATAGTCTGATGAGTATAAAGTCATATCCATGATCCACTATCGAGGCAGTCTCCACTGCCTCGCCCGGCCAACAACCATGAACCGATCACTCCTACCCTAATGCCACCCTAGGAGAATATCTCAAGGCAGCCGAAAGAAGACGCCACCTTGACCCCCATAAAAGTGAGCACTTAATGTGAGCACTCAAGGCAACCATGGTTATGTTAATGTGAGCACTTTTCCATCTTTCCTTTCTGTTTTTTGGATCTGTCTTCTTGTATACATAAAAGTGATCACTACCCCAGCTAAGGAATCAATGCACTTTATACACATTACACATGTCATAGGTTAATGTAAGCTCTTTAGGTTGATGAAATGCAAAGTCTTCAGTAAACGTACCTTGTAGAGTTTTTTGAGTCCTTTTTCTTTTTCTTCCTTCTTTTGACCAATCAACTGCCATCTATAATTCTATATATCTAAGTCCAAAAAGTGAAGTATTTGTCTCCCCACCACAAATGGGCAGGCCCAGAAACTGTGTTTGATCACAACGATGTGAACCGAACTTTCTCCGATCGACACAATTTTACCTAAGCAATTTGGGGCTGTAACATCAATGTCAAAATCCATCCTCAAGTTGCAAGAAGATTACAAAGAAAAAAGTGATCGAAGAATTATTGACGATGGTGTCATTGTGAACAAAATAAAAAAATTGATATGGATGGGCGTAAACCAACAATAATTGAATAAGTTTGATCTCACCGGTCACCACTATAACAAACCCAACAGAAGGGATGCCGTCTGGTACCTAATTAAAGATTGTTACTAAAGACAATCTAAAACAACATTCGGAAATTATAGACATCATTATATTAATATAAATCTTTCGATACAGTTTGGACTCAAAGAGTTAAGCTACTTTTTCAGACGTTTAAACTATCAAGGCATATATATTACACATTAATACTCTTCTAAATTCAAGATAAACGTCTTGCATCCATAAGAAATTATACAGTTTGATCCCAAAATTTGATACCTTTGATATTATATTAAGTTACGGATTCTTTCAAACTTCTACGACCGCTCTTAAGAGAAACTCATGTGGTCCCAAAAAGACTTCCTAAATATCTTGGAGTAACATAGGAAACATACAATAATTCTTTGAAGCTAGTATAGCTTCAAAGAACTAGAATAGTAAGAATGAAAGGTGACGCACGGAATTCCAGCAGGTGCTAACTAGAACACAACCCCAACTTTTCTCACATGCAGTCGTACGCTTTTAGAATACTAGTTCGATCAATGAGTGATGCATACAATGAGTGACGAGCAGCTAAAAATGCATTTATAGTATTCTTTTTTTAAACAACACAGGTGATGTATAGTATTCTTTCGTTCTTTGCTTGGAGGTTTTAGTTTTGTCGGCCACTCCTTCTTCTTTGTATATTAGGTTTGCAATGCCGAATGTGGGGCGAACAATTTCATTTATATTTGGGAAAAAAAAATGATATATGTGATGTTTTATAATAGAACGTTTCTTACATTTGAAATGATAAAATCAAGTGGAAATAGAGTAGTGGCGGCATATACATTTGAAATGACAAAACACAATTTCGATTTGAAATGCATGGGTGGCAGCATATGCATCTAGGGTTTTACAAAGAGCCATGACTGATTGAATGAAAGTGAAAGAATGCAATACAAAAATGTAGGAATTAATTTGGTGGTGAGTGATTAATTAGACATGGACCACTCATATGTTTTGTCACTTCCTCGACGATCGAACTTTTTTTGTCTACATTTTTCAGCTCGTTTTGAGTTAGATTACTGAAAAATTTGCTCATATAGTTACTTTATAATTAGAAACCAAACCAGTATATACACTATAACATCCTCTCTCATCGAATTCACAACGCTAGTTAAATGAGCCCATTATAACTCGTACTCGAAAGAAGAGGAAGTTCAAATCACATAAATATATATACTATAATAATTTAAACGATTTTTGATTCGAGACAAATGCAAAGTCCAACGGTACTAACATTTAATGTCTTAAATACATCGTCGTTGAGTACTACCTTCTAAAGTTGTAATTTTCCAATTGGTTCAGCTCCAAATCCAAGTTAGAGGGTTAAATTATGATGTTAATTGAATAATCCAAGTTGGGTTTTTTGGTTGTTTGGTCAATGGTCAACGTGTAAGTAATTAATATTTTCCCCCTTTCCAAAATCGAAGAAAATATTTGGTTTCGTAGTAGTGCAAGAATCTGTGTAAATATAAATAATGGCAGGTGAATCATTGAGTTTAATTGGTAAGTAACTGTGATGCACATGAGAACGTGTGATCATGAAAACTTTCTTTCTTTTTTACTGAAGCTGCGAGCAATGTTTCTTCTCTAAGTTCACTTAGGTTGTAACCATAGATCTGATCTTATACGTAAAATCTCACAAAAAAATGATCTAAAAATATAGGTATCTATCTCTCGCACTCATATTCCGAAAAGTATATGCATCATAATTCCTAATATTATTGACACCCCTTCCTAGTTCCTAGTACTCCTGTCCCTTGCCTTGTCTAACATCTACAATGGTCGAGATAACATGCAGAGTAACTTTTGCAACACTGAAAATTGTAGCATTAATAATAACGTCTGACCACATTAATCCAAGCATTAAGTTATAACTTCCATTAAGAAGCTGTAAGAACTTTTCATTGCATGCATGTGAACATGCGTGGTCCTCTTTTTCTGTTCTTTTTTATTATTATTATTATTATATTATTACAGTCCTTTTTGGTTCCACAGTGAAAGTGAGATTCATGACCAGGGACCATAAATCAATAATTGCGAAATGTAAGAACCCTTAAATGGAGAAAGATGAACGCAATATATAATTAATTGTGGCCATGTCTAAAGGGGAATTCAGGATGTGGAACTATCGGTAATGTAGAGGACAGGGGACCCTACATACATCTCCTTCAAGTAATGAAGAAGGCGATATAGTAGTACTTTTCTAGGGATCATGGCCACTCATGTGAAGTGCTCTTCACCTCACCCACGTATCAATTTTCTGTAGGATGGTTTGAATATATATATATATAATAAATAGGAAAAAAAATATGAAAACAGTAATCCTAAAAATAGAATAGTATTTATAAAATAGAATAAAATTTATAAAATGAAATAGAATAGTAAGATAGAGTAGAATCTTTAAAACATAATAGTAAAGTAGTAAAATAAAATAAAATTGATAATTAAATCGAAATCTGTTATGTAACCGTTTTTTTAAAAAAGATTCATCCTCTCATATTAGTATAGAAGGTTAGAATGACGTATGTCTCTCAGGATACAACTGAAATGAACAGTAGCGGCATATCACCAAACTATTTCTGCGAACTCAAACAGTGGTTCGAACTCTACCATACTGGAAACTAAGAACTCTAGAGAGATTTCATTTTTTTTTTTGTTTTGCGTTTTTTTTCAAATAGGAGTAAGCTGCCAATTTATAGGCTTATGGGGGAAAAGAGATTAATGAGAATTTAATCTAGTTTAATACATATATAAATATGATGAAACCGAAAATTAAATTGCATCATTTCATCTTCATACGTTTTTGTAAAAGAAAAGAAAATTCAAGAAGAAAACCAAAGGTGGGCCAAGGCAAACTGAGCCGACATTCGACGTGCACAGGTGTGGGCGCACACGAGCCAAGCTCAATCCTGTTCGAATTTGCACTCCCCCTGTGGGCGCGCGCAAGAAAGTATTTTAACTTATATTTTAGTATTCATTAACAAATATACAATTCTATATAAACATTTTCTCACTTGTTCCCTTTCCAATATGAGACAAAATTTTCTTTTTTTTATTTTTCTACTTTAAACCGTTTCAATAGTTGCACTTTGAGATTCAGTTTCTTATTTATACATTAATCATTTTAAGCGTACTCTATACCGACTCGAATCTCTCATAAAGAAGAACTTGAATCAATTTTAACATTTCATTTATATAAAATAAACCCTACTCAAAATAAAATATAAATATAACATATTAAAATACTAATTGAAATATTCTATCTCCGGTAATACTGAAAAACCTGTCACTTCACCTTGTGGATTGTCATATGGAGAATACTTTATATACGAGCAAAATTGTAAGGATAACAATACTTATTCAAACCTTAGACAAATCATGATGACTTTGACAATCATCCTACTACATATTTCCACTACATATTTCATTGTTCCGGCTACACATATATATTACAAATATTAAACCACATAGTCCCGATCAATTAGAGAAGAAAAGAAAAAGAAAGACACGGTTGAACTTAGCTTTATATGATTCAGACAAAACCTAATGATCACAAAGAAACAAAGTCTAAAACAAGCAAACCACAAGTAAAGACAATCTAATTAAGCTATAAAGCCCAATCACTACTCTTCACCGACTTATCAACAGCCACGTGTCCAGGATGATCCAGTCACAGTCATTATTTTTACCCCCACCACCCAATCACCACTGCCTTCCAGCGTCTTCGGTTCGGGAAAAGCCTTTCTGGACCCCACACACAAAATATTCCAAATAAGCTCCCCCTCACAAAGGTTTCACCTCAAACATTATGCCACGTTTCATTCCAGAACACAGCTTCCACGTGGCAACATACAGCTTACAAGCCATATGTATCGAGTTATTTTCAGACACTCCATGATTAAACGTTATGCATGGATAAGAAGCGCCAGGAGTAACGTACGTTTGCCCAAGCTTGACGTGGAACCCACCGGGCCACCACCCGCCCAGTCATATCACGCCATGTAATGTCCATCTATTCTATAAATCCAAGGCCACAGTAATCCAGCGGTGGTGCACCGAGCTAGGTTACCTAAACCGAGCATCTTCTTCTTCCTCCTCCTCCTCTCAGCAGATTTCTCAATTTTCTCGATCTCCTTGCTCCTATTTGTTTCTCGGCATTCTGAAAGAGAGAATGTTCATTGAAAGTTTTAAGGTAGAGAGCCCTAACGTGAAGTACACAGAGAGCGAAATTCAGTCCGTGTACGATTACGAAACCACAGAGCTCGTTCATGAAAGCCGAAACGGAACTTATCAATGGATCGTCAAACCCAAGACCGTCAAATATGAATTCAAGACCGACGTCCACGTTCCCAAATTAGGGTTTGCTCATCACAAAAACCACTCTTTCCCATTTTTAGTTTCAAATTTAAAAGTCAAAAATCGAAATATTTTCAATGATTCATGCAGAGTTCTTCTTGTCGGATGGGGTGGAAACAACGGATGTACTCTCACCGGTGGAGTCATAGCCAACAGAGAGTGAGTAATTAATTTCATTATTGTAATTTTTTCAAGAATTAATTAATTAATTTAATTTAATTTAATCAAGTCATGAAAATAATGACAGAGGAATATCCTGGGCAACCAAAGATAAAGTGCAACAAGCAAATTATTTCGGGTCATTGACTCAAGCATCATCAATCCGAGTTGGATCTTATAATGGGGAAGAAATCTACGCCCCATTTAAGAGCCTTCTTCCTATGGTAAATTAACGAAACTGTTCATTAATTACTGTTAATTAACTTTGATTAGTGTAACTAAGTATGGGGTTATTGTAATTGAACAGGTTAATCCAGATGACATTGTGTTTGGAGGGTGGGACATAAGTGACATGAACTTAGCAGACGCCATGGCGAGGGCCAAGGTGTTTGACATCGATCTTCAAAAGCAGCTGAGGCCCTTCATGGAACACCTGGTCCCGCTTCCTGGAATCTTCGACCCAGATTTCATAGCGGCTAATCAGGGGTCACGCGCCAACAACGTGATCAAAGGAACCAAGAAGCAGCAGGTTGAACAAATCATCAAAGACATCAGGTAGGTACTAGGTGGTAACATGCTCTAGTACTAACTTTTGTGATGGACGTTTGTCCTGACTTCAAATAATTGATATTAGGGAGTTTAAGGAGAAGAGTAAGGTGGAGAAGGTGGTTGTGCTGTGGACAGCAAACACAGAAAGGTACAGCAATGTGATTGTGGGATTGAATGATACCATGGAAAACCTCCTGTCTTCTGTAGACAAGAATGACTCAGAGATCTCCCCTTCTACTTTGTATGCTATTGCTTGTATCCTTGAAAACATCCCCTTCATCAATGGCAGCCCTCAAAACACCTTCGTCCCAGGTAACAACCTTACAAAAGTTAAATTTGTTTTTTCTTTGGTGGGTGTGATTAATTTTTTCAATAAATTTTTATATAGGGCTGATTGATTTGGCTATCAAGAGGAACTGTTTGATCGGTGGAGATGATTTCAAGAGTGGTCAAACCAAGATGAAGTCAGTACTTGTTGACTTCCTTGTTGGAGCTGGTATCAAGGTAGAAAGAAATAGAGGAAAATATACTATCTCATTTTAGTATAAGAGATGATGACATATTGTGTTTATTTGAAATGTATGTGATGTAGCCGACTTCAATTGTGAGCTACAACCATTTGGGCAACAACGACGGGATGAACCTCTCGGCCCCACAGACCTTCCGGTCGAAGGAGATCTCGAAGAGCAATGTCGTGGACGACATGGTTTCGAGCAACGGTATACTGTACGGGCCCGGGGAACATCCAGACCACGTGGTGGTGATCAAGTACGTGCCGTATGTGGCCGATAGCAAACGGGCTATGGATGAGTACACGTCAGAGATTTTCATGGGTGGGAAAAACACCATAGTCTTGCACAACACTTGTGAGGACTCCCTCTTGGCTGCTCCTATCATCCTTGATTTAGTCCTCCTTGCCGAACTCAGTACACGCATTCAGCTCAAAGCTGAAGGAGAGGTATATAGTTATACCCTCTAATCTTGATTAAACTTGCTAATTACTTAACTAATCTGCCCAGTAATTGTCTTGTCTTGTTTTTTATGTGTAGGGGAAGTTTCACTCTTTCCATCCGGTTGCTACTATTCTGAGTTACCTGACTAAGGCACCTCTTGTAAGAAAGACTACTCATTGTTAATTTCGTAATTATTGCTAATTAAGCAGGAATTTGTGTGTCAATGAATGATGTTGAAAATTGCAATATGTTGATAAACAGGTGCCACCAGGTACTCCTGTAGTGAATGCGCTCTCGAAGCAGAGAGCAATGCTGGAGAACATAATGAGGGCTTGTGTTGGTTTGGCTCCTGAGAACAATATGATCTTAGAGTATAAGTGAAATTGATTTTAATGATGTTTATATATTAACTTAAGATTCCTGGATATAGGGCCTTGTAATAATGTAATGTGAGGCCGAAAGTGAAAGTGTTACATAAAGAAAACCATGTTATGGGCCAAAGTGATATTAGTGTCTTATTATTGTAGTTGTTGTTGTTGTTGTTGTTATTATGGTGCGGGAAGAGACAAAGTGAAGTTGAGGGGGGACCAGAAACAAAAAATGGTGGGGTCCTAGATATAATCATAAAGAGGATTGGAACATTATGTGCGATGTGAGGATCCACATGCGACAAAACAAATTAAGGGTCTATTACTCTATTTGGTGCCTAGCAATCTACGTACGAGTATTCATCCGCGAATTGGAGGGTTTCAACAGGCAGGAGGCTCTGTCATTTTCGAGTCAGTAATTGAGCGATATGGATGATCATTATTAGTTCGATTTCATCGTGAGTTTGTATAAATACTATTACACCTTCTGATTTCTCTATCATTATCCGGCTATAAATACTACTAGAAAACGGATTTGCTACTTAGATTTTAAAACGTGTCACTACCAAGTAATAATATGGTAAAAAGTAAAAAGTAAAAGTTGGGACCAAATTTTTCTTGGGGTTTTTGGCCGACCAGCTTCCAGGATTTTCTGTCGCAAAATCCACAATTCACTAGGAAGTAGGAATTGACATCTTCATCTTCAATTCACTGATTTTTACGTGCGTGAAAAGTGAAAAAGTGCAAGTAAAATCAGTGAATAAAGAAAAGAGACAGTAGATTGGTTACACACTGTAATAATATTTTTTTTATTGTTCGTAAATTAATGTTGCATCCCACAAAAGATGATAAAATTAGAGTGAAAAAAAAAAAAAAAAGTAATGATAAGGATCTCTAAATTATATATAATTAACAAGCATTAATACTAATTAATAATTTATTAATCAACTAATTTAAATTCGATGCCTAATATTCAATCAAGCAGTAGCCACTGTCTGAGTCTTCGTGCTAGAAGTAGTACCAGATGAGGAGGTGTCTGCAGCTGATCTTGACATCGATGCGACACCGTTTTTGCATTTCTCTTTTCTCTCGTCTTCTTTCATCTGCTCCTCTCTGCACTCTAAGCTACAAAACGCTGTATCTCCCCTGCAATACATATATATGTATATATTCAACCCAAATCTAAGTTGATGAGAGAGAGATAGGTGCTTACTTATACATGTAGATATCACGACCAGGTGCTAAATAACAATTACAGAGACGGCACGTGTGCAGGAACTGACTAGTTTCTATGAGATAGTCATGTCGGCCTGAAGAACTTCTAAGGTTTCTGGGTGAAACAGGAGGAAGAGAGTAAGCATTATAACTCATCCTCATCATGTTCTGCGTCGTCGCACCAGATTCTAACTGATCTTGAGTAGTCAGTATCGTTGCTGTTGCATGAGCCTTGACGGGGGGGAGCCGGAAATCAGACGGCTCTTGATCTTCCACATCCCTCATCATCAATTGATCGTCTGTCAGCCCACTCATACTCGCCGTTCTCTGAATCGGACGGCGTGGACGCTTCCCTAACAACATCTGATCTCCTTCTTTTTCCTTCTCCAATTTTTTTTGCTTACAGTTTATAGACGCAGAGTTTATATAATACAACACTCTTTTTTAGTGGCAATGGAAGGTGGACACAATGATAAGACAAGATAGGTAAGAACTCATAGCCTATCTGGACCGTTGATCTAGTGTACCGTACACTATAAGCCCACGTCACCCTTCTTGACTATTTCCTCTTCTTTTTTTTTCTCTCTCTTTTTTTTTTTTTTCATAGACAGCACCATCCGTTAGTCTCCTTCCTTTGTCCCGGTCTGCCTTCTGTCATATTCAGTTTCTTATGATTTTCAATCATAGTCCTTAATCCATGATCTTAATTGAATATCGATATTGATCATGTCGTACTTTTATATATATATTTATATATATATTAAGATTCTTATGTCTATTAATGATGTGTTACATGAAATCATAATTTTATTTGTTCTTTGACTAATTAATTATAATTAACTTATAAACGCAATCAATGATTTAACTAATGTGGATATGAGATTCGTATGGTATAGCATATGCTTTTTAATATAACAATCATGATTATAAATGAAAAATTGGTTGTTGATATTACAAATCAATAGTGAGATTATGAGGAAGAATATGGAAAATTACTTCAAAATGGTATAATAATGTTAATTTAATCATATAATCAAATAGTTAATAAGAAAAACCTGTTCATAATAATAATTATTTTACGTAATTGAGATACGGAATCCAAAACTCACGGGTAACTTTAAAATATATAACTTGAGGCAAAGTGCACGGTCACCCATGACATACACTTGATTGATTCAATCTTGATCTATTTATATTTATTGTATTTAAAATAAATAAATAAATAAATAAAATACCATTAATAATATTAAAGAAGAAGGGATGTGCTCATCTCAAATGAATGTAGATTAATCGAGGTATAAATTTATTAAATATATAATAATAAATTATATAAAATTAGTTTATTATTTTATATTATTAATAATAACTTTTTATCATATTTAATAAATTTTAATCCCTATTCAACTTAAAAGGAGTTCTTCAACTCTAACCTCTACGTATAATCAATTTCCAAGTTTAATTTGTTGATTTTGTTTCTGGTCAAGATTGGAACTTGTATTTTGTCTTCCTCTCCGATTACTATCTAATACATCTAATCCCTAAAATGTATTAACATATATATATATATATATATGGTTGTGGTTGTATAATGAAAAAAATGTTAGAATATATAGTGACCGTAGTGGAAGACAGAATACAAAGGAAACATCATCAAGTGAAGACATAGATAAAACGTAAACGCCCCCCACTTACTTAAAAGCTAGTGACTTGAGATGAAAAATATGAAAAACGCATATCGACATCTTGTTTTTTTTTTTGATCCCCCCCACCCCCCCCCCCCCCTCTTATTTCCTCCATGTTCTTAGCTTTCTTTCCTTCCATCATGTTGGTTTTCCCTTTACCCACTATCTCACTACCACTTTCAACACCTCATAAAAGGTGAAAACTCTTCTTCTTCTTTTTTTTTTTCCCTAAAGTCTAGATCAATGACAAAATAAATCGATAATTTTAAATATAAAATTCAATGTCACGTTAGTGAATTTAGGTTTAGTTTAGTTTTATATTAATTCATTTATTTAGACTCTTTAATATTTATTAATACAAATATAAATATGATGAGTTGTATTTGTTTATACGACACTTCTCTCATCATTTTATAAAAGGATTAAATAATTTGGATCAATGATTAGTACGAATTCATCTAAATTTTTATAATTAATCAATTTCGATCAAAAACGTAATAGCACAATTTAAATATTCATCGCTTTGATAATCGTTTGAGTGTTCATATGACAAGGTTGAAAGAATTATAGTATTATACTATATGCGTTATGTAATTCTGACAAGAACAAATGAACAGTTAGATAAAGAGAGATGGAGAATGCAAATTAATCTGAGTGCTAATAAAATAATTAGTAATCACATTAGACATTCTAATGGTAATTTAACAATGAATCGAGGAGGTTAGGTGCATTGCAACCGACTTTTAGTGACCTAGTTATTTTCGAGGAGTGCTGCAAGCTCTGTCTTCGCCACTTGTGTTCTTGACATAATGTTTCATCTTCATGACAAGGAATAAAACATTTTAATAACTTAGTTTTTAAGCTCAATATTATAAAAAAGAAATAATTAAAGAATAATAATTTATAAAGAAAGTGAAAAAGACAACTTTGATGACCTAATCAAACCAATCAACTCATGTGGACCCCGTCGTGAAATGGACCCACCACATCAGCATCCATCATCCCCCACTTAAATTCAACACGTGGTGAGGTTTCATTACGCCTACTCTTTCTTCCTTTCATTTCCTTTTTTTTTTCCTTAATTCTCATTACAATAATGATATTATTGCATATAGACATACTTTTTTGTTTTTCTCCTCCACCCTTTTTTATTTATTATTTATATTTCGATCACTTATTATTTGAACATAATGAAGTAAAGGCTTCGAGCTATAAGATGTTTCGGTATTGATTCAACTCCTCTTAAATTTACATAAAAATTTTAAGTACATATCTATCTCAGCTTAGAATTAGAGTTCAAGGTATATATACAACGTCGACATCCGACCGTGCAGGACCGACAAGGCACGGCGGTGTGCATCATTTTGTCGATAAATTATTAAGTGTGATAAATGGAGAAACTATCTAATACATCTGAGTTAGAGAGCTGATAATAATAATAGTCAGCTTATTGTTGCTAGGGTTTGTGTACATCAAGTTCATATACAACAGGTAGAAAACGGAAATATGGAGTACAAGGAAAGTAATCAATTCCTAACTAGAATATTGCTAAGCAAATGTAAACGTATCTTGGGCCCTAAATCCCATCTATCTATAATATAATATACGTGAGTATTATTTGTGACTGTGATTTGATGATACGTATAAAATTTGTTCGGATGGAGAGGTGAGCAAATACCGGATATAGATAGCATTTAAGAGATTTGTATTGTAATAAGTGATGTGTCCTACCAACTTAAAAGGCTAAGTAAGATTGCAGCCTGTAAAGCAAACAGTCCCCTATGGCCATTTCACTATTTGAAACTTAATTTAAAAGCCTTATTAATTGTAGTTGCACTCTGATTGATCATGGTGTAAAAGAGAAATTGTTTGAGGTCTTGATTTTGCCGGCTCTAATTAAGTGTAAAGAAGGTTTTTAAGGTGAAGGTTTTTAAGTTGGAATATTGTCTTACCTTGGGCCTCTGAGCAGCACCTCATAAAAGACACTGAACTGGACTACTGCATTAACTTCACGAGATCAAGAGATGTCAACACCATCATGGGCTTTCTTCTGGAGATACCTTTAAGAAAAAAATGCTAAAGCTAAGGCCGATGTTTACTTTTTGTGACTTGGAAGTGAGCATTATTGCCAAGACAGTCCGTGGGATGAAATGAAAGGGCATTTGGTTGACGGAGGCGATTGTAATTAGGGATCGATGTGTCGATCATCTCAAAATCCGACCATCTTTCCTTGTAACACATGTCATTCATGTACGCTTGGAAATGCTTTAGGAATCATGCCATGTTAAGCTTACACTTCAAATAATTTCATAGCCACGCGTTGAAATTTTCACTTAACTGCATAGAAAATGTTTCTCACGTATATTGGCATCCACTTTTCACGTTTTTCATATATCATTTGTAGGCACCGATTCTCACAAAGATCATGTTCATCAAGCATCTCAGCCCATGCCTCATCGAAATTATTGATCGAGCTATCAAATAGAAGTATACTCCAACTCTAGTTGAAATCTTTGTTATGAAGAAGACTGCATAGGTTTTTCAGTGCATTTTTGTTGAATATGTCATATATAGAGAAAGTGAAGCGTGTCTGTGAAAATGATGGGAATTGTAGCAAGCATAGCTGCATCTTCATCGGTGAACAAAGATTGTGGTTTCTTACTAGACATGTATTCGAGGAATGTTGTGTGAACAACCATTCAAATGTTTGGGTAGTCCCACCGAACAATAGGCACACCCCAAACAACACACTTTCTCTTTTATAGTTCACTCCCACAAAAGCTTCTAGTAGTCTGTGGTCTTTTTTCTGTGGTTCACTCCCACATTTTGTATCCAAAAAAACAAAATCTTCAAATAATTAGTAGTCATTCCTCATTGTGTGATCAGCCCAAAAAAATGTTTGTTATCATTTCGTCCTCATCCATCCGAATTCTAAAAAAACTGAGTTATTCTTCCAATGTTCTCAATACAAGTTTATAAGTACAACACTTACGTCATATTCCATGTCCATAATTTTCTAGGTCCCATTCGATGAACCCCACATATTCTCTTCCCCCAGCCATGGATGCCACCAAACAGAGATAGTTTGTGCTCATTTTAGGCCCTATGAAAAATTAAAGATTGGGGTCTCTTATGAGTAGTGAGTAGTGAATTAAGAAAACTACTGATATTTATAAATAAAAAAATTTTGACATTAATTTTTTATTATTGATAAATATGAAAAGTTTTTATATATTAAGAATAAATTTAAAAAACTTTTGCAATATATGTAAGTATGAAAATTAGTTGCACATCTACACTTTTTTAGATTTTTAAGGTTAAATCATATGTATAAAAGTTAGTTTCTATCTATACACCATTTCAAATTTTTTAAAAATTATTTTATTTCTTGTGAAAGACATATATGAGTAATAATATGATACCGGTTTTATTTATTTTTTTTATAAATATACATATACATTTTAATAATTTGAGGTCTTTTTACGAGAGGCTCTAAGCAATTGTCTCACTTGCTTAAAGGGAGAGCTGGCCTTAACACTAAATTAAACACCATATTTGGGTGGATGCCCGCTCCCTCCGTATAGTCTATCTCAAGCCGTTGTGCATCCTTTTACTTTTTGCTGAGAATAGATGAATTGGGTTTTTGAAGGTGTGGGAAGATCTGTGATTATGGATAGGATTCCAAATATAAGTGTGGTACTTCCCACTCATCTGACGTTGAATAACGAAATTAGTAAGGCATCCACATCTTATTGTTAAAATAAATGAAACAAGACTTGAAACACGTAACAGATACGTTTTCCAAAAAACGATATTTTCACCCTCCCAGATTGCTTAGGTTACTGTGAAAATAGTTTTCGGGATATGACAAGCCTTTACAAAAGATCACAAGCAACAGTGAAATTTTGTTAAGGAATATATTCGGTTTCTGACAGTACGAAAACTGAGAAGAAGATTGATACTTTGATTCTCTTCAGGTTTCTCTTATTTATAGGCAAATTTTGGCACCTGTTCGTGAAACAGTATACTGTTTCACAAACAGTCACACTTCTTTGTTTAAAACAGTTTAACTGCTTTAACAGTCAGATATTTGAATTCCCGAAATTCAAACTCTAACGGTAACTAACCATTTTAACTGTCAAACGTTGAAGTAGTCAATCAACCACCGCATGTGGCGGCTGGCCGCCACGGGCCGCCATGTCGCAAACGTGCAAAGTGCCAAGTGCGCCTAATAAGCGCCAAAAGCGCCTCACGCCTCACGCCTCACGCCTCACGCCTCACGCCCACGCCGCGCGCGCGCGCGCGAGTGCGAGTCTCAGCCAAACCCCAATACTTAGTTATTATTACAAATATTTACTATTTGCAATTACTTATAAATGCTTAAAAATGTTTCTCCCTTTCCAATGTGGGATGCATTTAATTGCATTTATTAAACATTTTTTGGGCTTTGGGTCTTTAATCCATTTCACTTTAGCCAATAGGAAAAAGTCCAACACTTATTTCACAATGTTCCTTTTGTACCCTTTTCTCAGATTCGCTTGGTTTCCTATACCCATCTTTGCAACAGGTGAATCTCACAGTTGTGTAGTGGGTTCCTTCTATATCTTTGCGACGGTGTTGGATACTAATGTCAAACCCAATCTCCCTTACATAATAATAGTTGTACCAACTATATGCATCATCATAGTCATTCTACTCAAACATTCAAACATTCACTCAGGTACTATCATTTGCCCTCACAACATTACCTACATAATCCCACAATTTTTTTTTGCATGAAATAGTGATTTTTGTTTTGCATGATATAATAGAGAGGAACCAAAAAAATTGTATAAAACCAAAAATTAAAAGAAATTAATAAAAATATAACAACAACTCACCTTCTGAGATTGAGGAGTGGTTATCATTTTGGGGAACATAATCCTATCTTAGTGCCATCTAGGTGAAGTGAAATGAAGAGAGAAAATGATATGGTGAAGTGTGAAATTGAAGAGAGAAAGTGGGAGGGTGAGATGTGAAAATGAAAATAATAAAGCTACCATTTTATTTCAAACGGACTTTCACTATAGAATACGATGGGATAAATAATTGAATTCTAATTATTATTTCGAACATAAAAATAAGTAAATTTAGATATGAAAAGAAAAAAAAAATATCTGATATAAATAATGACTCGATTTGATTAATCATAATATATAATTGAGTTATAATATTATTTCGAACTAAAAAATAATTAAAGTTGAATTTGAAAAGGAAAAAATATTTGATATAAATAATGACTCGATTTGATTATTTAAAATAAATAATTAAATTATCATTATTATTATTATTTCGAATATAAAAATAATTAAAATTAGATTTAAAAAGAAAAAAATTTATGATATGAATAGTATCGATTTGACTACATAGAGTAAATAATTAAGCTACCATTATTATTTCGAAACCAAAAATAATTAATGTTAAATTTGAAAAGATTAATAGATGATATGAATAAAAACTCAATTTGATTTATCTGAGTAAATAATTTATTTTAATTTATTTTAGTTTTGGGGAAATGAAAAGAGGCTATATGGACGATCCATATTTGGGCTTTATGAATTTTAATAAAAAAATCTGAGTTGGACATCTCTTATAACCTTTAGATTACAATTTGACGATTCAAAATGAAAGGGAAAGGGGTAAGGATGGATAGAGGTGGCGAAATAGGATATACCGATATGGATGCAGAAGGTATGGAACATTCCAAGCCTAACCCAAGTACATGCACGGCACATATGGCACTAAAGAGCTGTGTCAACCAAAGCATGGCCCAAAAGGCTAAGCACAGGCCTAGCATGCACTTGATAGAAGGGGATTTGAATTCCCCTCCGTCGAATATATATATATATATATTTTTTTTTTTAAATTTTTTTTTTAGGAAAAAATTCTGTTCAAATTCAATTCTATATATTTTCCCCCTCATTTTCTCTATAAATACATATTATTTCCTTCATAATTTTCACACTTCCAATCTGTATTCTCTATCTAATTTTTTATATTTTTAATACTTCAATCTATACTCTCTCTCTAATTCTTTTTTTTTTTTTCCACACTTCAATTTCTCTATAAATTTCTAAATTTATTTTCTCTCAAGTTCTCAATTCTAGATATTGATATTTCAACCTTTAAAACATGAAGTTTTTCAGTAGATTGAATCATTGTAAGTTGTTACTTATGTTTACTTTCACATTTGATTTTATATTTACTAATTTATATTAATAAGTTATAATATTTATTGTTATTTTGATATAGGAAATAGATCATTATAAAAATATTTCTGATATTGGTTTGTCTAATAATGATATAACTAATGACGATTATATGAATCTACCCGATAACGAGTATGTAGATGACACATGATGATACGTCGAGAATGGCATTATCTACATCAAAACATAAGAAGACTACTTTAAAAGTTTGGAATTATTTTGAAGAAATATATCAACAAGATCAAAAATGTAAAATAACATGATATGATATATGCAAGGTATGTAAGAAAGTATTAACTGCAAAATCAAAGGGTGGTATTGGCCCTTAAAATGACATATAGACAAATGCATACGTACACTTGGACTTGGTCTAGGTATATCTCAATCTCAAATTGCTTTTCCATGTAATGGCACAATGTCTTCTTAGTCCTATGATGATGCAAGGATTATAGAAAACTTAGTAAATTTATTATTGTTTATGATTTACCTATAAGTTTTAGTGTAAGTGAATATTTTATTAAAACATGTTTTAATCCATACTATAAAAGAAAAACTAGAAATACAATTAAATATGATTTATAATTATTTTTAAAAATGACGTGTTTTGAAATTAGAATTAGGGTACCTCAAGATTATTTAGCATTCATTAGATATTTAGAGTGCTCGATCTAAACAAGATTATTTGTCTATAGTCACACATTATTTAAATTCTGAATGGATACAAAATAAAAACAATTTAGGTTTTAGAGTAATTGAATATGAACATAACGCTAAAAATATTTCTGAAATAATTTTACAAGTTTTAAGCGAGTTTGATATAAAATGCCGTATAATATCAATTATCTTAGATAATGCTATTGCAAACACGAGAGCTATAAATATTTTACAATCTGAATTAGATGACTATAATGGTGGAATATTTTTGTATCAATGTTGTGTTTGTCATGTTATCAACCTCATACTTAAAGAATGAGTGAAATTGTTAAGTCAATAAATTGAAAAAATTAGAGAAGTATTAGTTTGGCTAGATAATTCAAATTTTAAAATATTTTGTATTTCTTTAAATGAGAAACCTATAAAATTTTCTCTTGATATGGATGTTAATTTGAATTCTATTTATTCTATGTTAAAACATGCTCTTCGTTATAGTTACGAGATTCATTTATTTTATCATCAGAAAAAAAATAGTACTATATTGTTTGATAATGATTGAGATACTACTAAAAAATTTACTAAATTTTTAGAAATTGTTTATAATTATACTCTGCTTCTTTCTAATTTTTTATTATCATACGTCATCGCTGGTTCTTCCAGAACTTCTTAAAATGACTTTGATTTTTGGCAAATATGATAATGATGTTCTTTACAGACTTGTTGTAAATAAAATGAAGAACATTTTTTTTTTTAAATATTGGTCTAAAATTCCTCGCTTGTATTCTTTATGAATTATTTTAGATACTATGATTAAGCTTGACGGTTATAAATCAATTCTTATTTTTATTGGTTATAACTTAAATTTTGATTATATTATTCGAATTGATAACGCTTTTGACAAGTTGTATCAAGTTCTTAGTGTTTATGATAATAAGTACAATGAATTACGGCCTCAATGACAGAAACAAAAACAAAAAGAAAATATATTGTTATGTGAAATAGTCTCAAAGTCAAAGTGTTTTTCAAGTTCAAGTTCTAGGAAAGATGATCAAGTTTTAGAATTGGCAATGCCGTCGAGCATGACCGATAGGTCTAGTAGTAGTACACAATACTACGACGAGTTTTTAAAATATCTTAGAGCTTATTGAGATGAAGAAGAAGATTTTAATATTTTAGAATGATGGAAGACATACTCGTTCAGGTTTTCAATATTAGTCTGATTGGTACACGATGTCCTAGTTATTATAATTTCAACAGTTTCTTCAGAAACAACTTTTAGTATATGTTAGCTAATTATTATTGATCGAAGAATATCATTAACACCATAAATGTGGAATTATTATCATGCTTACAAGATTGAAAATGTGTCATTAAAAGAGATCAATATCGCATGAAAATTGAGGACTTACTCAAAACTTTTAATTCTTTACACCTATAATATAGAAATTCTAATTCTAATTAGGATGTCATAGGAGATAGCTCTGAATTTTAGAGAATTTCATTTGTAATTATAGTTAAGTTCTGTTTTTTCCTCTTCAAGGTCGGAATATTTTTTTTACGAACTATCTAAAAATTAATAATACATAATAAAATTTTATATAGTCAAATAAAATTTTTAAGAATTTATTAATTTTTTATTTTAATTATTAATTATATTAACTTTTAAATTACGAAATAAAATTTCATAAATAATTAATAATATAAGAAATAAGTAAACTCTAAAATAACTATAATATAAGTTTAAGAAAATAACTATATATTTATGATCGGCCCATAGATTGAGTCCTGCTCGGCACGGCCTATTTGATATACCCGTACCATACCATGCCCAAATTGTACCATACCTTGCTTTTCGTTTTGTGCACGACACGTTTTGAGCCGTGCCTAAACTGTGCTCGCGTGCATCGCCATCTCTTAGATCTTGTTTTCTCTCTTCTAGCCTCCTTTCCCAAGTGTTTTTTTTTCCTTGCTTGCTCTGTTTCAAACACTCTCCTTTCCCTTTCCTACACGCTTGGAAGAAGAAGATGATGGAGATTAGGTCTGGAAGGGTGAAAGAAATTACGAGCCCAGACAGAGGCAGAACAGTTTCCATGCAGCAGCAGCAAGCAAAGAAAATAAATCCCATTGTCAGAGTTGAAGTTGTTTACTATCTCTCCAGAAATGGTCATCTTGAGCATCCTCATTTCATGGAAGTCACCCATCTTGCTAATCAACCTCTTCGTCTGAAAGGTGATTATTTAGATAATTTTGAATCTAATTAGACCATGAACTTTAGGTGATGATGATAAGTAGGAAGATAACATAATTTTTGGAGAATTAATATCCAGCGGATCTAAAAAATATCCGGAAGGGGCGCTTGGCTGAGAAGAAGATGATGGTGATGAATTAGGCCATTAACTATTTCTACTTATTTTTGGTTTCACAGATGTTATGGACCGCCTTACTGTTCTTAGAGGCAGAGGAATGCCATCTCTCTATGTTTGGTCTTGCAAACGGTATTTCTATTTTTTTATTTTTATTTTTTGTTTTAAGTTTATGATTTCATGCATATTTATTTAATTATTTATATGTAAATTAGAAGTTACAAAGACCGGGTTCATATGGAACGACTTGTCGGAAAGCGATGTAATTTGTCCAGCAGAAGGTGGCGAATATGTGCTGAAAGGATCTGAGCTTTTTGAAGGAGCTTCTTCTGGTTCTGGTCAACCCATTTTCTTTTATTATCTGTTTTTAATAATAATAATAATAATAATAAAGGAAATAAACCAAAACTGAAGTTTTGATATTTGCAGAGAGATTTCAATAAATCTTCCGAATGGTACTACAAGTCTCAATCCAAAACGGAAAACGCTAATAGCTCCAACGCCAAGTCCAAACAGAGAACAGCAGCAGCAGCAGCAGCAGCTCGAATCAGAGCAAGAGTACTAAGAGTACGACGAAGAAGATTATTATGGGTACGAAGATGGAGATAAGACAAGCTCCACGACACTTCATTCCCGCTGCTCTAGAGGGGTTTCTGCCGACGACCTTGAAAAATCCCACGACGACATCACTGATCAGAAAAAACCCACCACCAAGCTCTTATCTCCTCCTCCTCCGCCGCAGTCATCGTCTAAGCGGTTCACGGAGGTGACGACCGAGTTTCCGACGAGTCGGAGCTCTGTACTGCTCCAGCTCGTTGCGTGCGGTGGCTTAGCGTCTGTTGCCAAGGCAAAGCATTCACCGCTGTCTAGTTATGCTGTCAAACGACATGTCGTTAATAGCGAGAGTCTTCAAAAGAGGTGTGGTGTGTAGAAAAGATGGTGGAGGAGGACGATATGATAAACTACATGTCGGAGAATCCGAGGTTCGGAAATCTACAGTCGGAGGAGAAGGAAGCGGCAGTATTGTCGAGTCAATGCGTGTGAACCGGGTTGATCATGCAGCCGAACCGGTTCTTAAGAAATCGAACTCGTATAACGAAGAAAGGTTAAATAATTTAGTTTATTTACTTTTTATTCGATTAAATCTCAGAGTGACGTTTATAACTTGATTTTCCATTGATCAGGAGCGGTAAGGGAGGTTTGGCGGGGGAGGAAATGGAGGGAGAGATGAGTGAGAAGGGAGGAGTGAGAGGAAAATGCATCCCCTGGAATGAGGTCGTCATGTGCTACGTCATGAAAGCAGGGAAGGAAATGATATGACATACCAAACGTGGATATTATAAGAGTGATGTTCAAAAGCCGTTGTGTGTGTTTTTCAAATTCATATGGTATGAGAGCGATGTTCGTGTAATAAGATTTGTCTATGCAGTAAACCGCGTTTAGATTCGAGACTGAATTCAAAGAGTGTTTTATAAATGAACGGGCCTTAATGTTGTGGGCTAATTTATTGGGCTTGTAAGTTGGGCTTACCTGTATTATTTATAATGGGCTTTACATTACTACAGTGTCCCCCCCCCCCCCCAAAATCTCTCTCTATTTTAGTTTTTCAGTTTTACGAGGTTCGTGGGCGGTGTGTGTTACAGTTCGTTCGTTTGTTATTTTCCCTCCCCCGCTAATTTTGTGAAAAACGACGCTATAGCCAAATAGGCGTTTTTTCTTGCTCGGAAAATCTGCACATCGCCGGCGAAGACCGATCCGACATACGATCTCTTCATATTTTCAGATCAGTAGCACCGATTTCTACAGTCGGTAACCTTTGCGAGTCGCGATCTTCTTCGTCTCTTTACTAGCTTGCTTCTCAGTCTCAATTCACTGGTCAGAGGACCGATCCCTCTAGCTTCTATGTGAGTTTTATCTGTTATCTTCCTTTTTCTTTCATAAACAACGCCGATCTTCTTGTTCATCTTGCCGATCAGTTACGTTTGGTTTTCAGAAATGGCTGCTTCAGTTTTCTTCCAGTCAACTGCGGCAGTCCAGCTTCATACCTGCAGCAGTAACTCTATATCACATAATAAATTTGGAGATTCGTCGTTTATATCAGAGGATTTTCCTGATCATTTTAGACTTGTTAGAAATGGAATTGTTAGATTAAGAAGGCGAAGGTTACCTTCGATTTGTGCGACTTCTCAAGCCGCATTGGATCCAATTTCATCTTCCGAGCAGAAATCGACTGAGTCCTGTTAGTTTCAACTCTGTTCTAATCCTCATATCATATTGCATATTGATCCCAAATTTAGTTCTTTGATCCTTTCACGAATGTTTCTTTGATACTTGTTAGACAGGGTGAGAGTATGTGGAATGAGAAGAATTCGTTCACTGGCTGTGTTGATGTGCCTTTAACTAAAAGAGGCGTAAAAGAAGCCATTGAAGCCGGTAAAAGGATAAGCAATATCCCTGTTGATGTAATTTACACTTCCACCCTTGTCCGCGCTAGAATGACCGCCATGACCCAACAACCCCACAACAGGGTAAGAACTAAGGTAACTACTTCCTGATTACTTATAAAAAAAGAAAACTTATACTAATATGAATTTTTTACAGGTACCTGTCGTTTTACATAATGAGGATGAACGGGTGAAATTGTGGAGCCAAATTTGTAGTAAAGAGACAGAGAAGGAGACGATTCCCGTCATAACAGCATGGCAATTGAATGAAAGAATGTAAAAAGACTTTTATCTTCTCTTCCTCCTATATTACAAGTATAATCTTACTCCAATTTTTTTGCACTAATTCTTTTTGCCTGTGGGTATGGAGACTTACAAGGGTTTAATAAGCAAACAACAGCTGAGAAATATGGTAAGGATCAAGTTCTAAAGTGGCATAGATCTTATGATGTTCACCCTCCGAATGGTGAACGCTTGGAGATGTGTGCTCGAAGAGCTGTAGCCTAATTTTACGAGCATGTAAGCATATGCACTTTCTTCTTCTTTTGCTAATATCTGGAAGAAAAAAAAAAAAAAATATATATATATATATATATGTATATCTGGTATGTTAATCTTATGAACAGTTGGGATAATGCATATTTACAGATTGAACCGGAGCTGAAATTGGGGAAGCATGTTATGGTTGTAGCCTATGCAAACTCGTTAAGGGCTATTATCATGTGTCTTGACAAACTAACTTCTCAAGAGGTAGGAAAAGAATAACTGTATTTTTCCTTCATGTTTTTTTTTTGTTGCCATACAACTGGTTTTCAACTTGGAATTACCGACCGGGATTCCGATGCTTTACATATGGAAATTTATAAGAACAGGAAGTCCCATGGGACCAACCGAGCCTTGCTTCTACGCATATAGTCGAGTATGTTAGAATCTTCCATCTAAATCTCAATCTTCCAATTTGTTTGCTGCGTACTACGTTTTATTTCACTTTGCAGGGTTTAGCACTTTACCGGCAAAAGTTGGATGAATTGTCACAATAAGCCGTCATTGATGATACATGTGGTCTCAAGTTTCCCTAATTTGTTAGAAGGTTTAGTTCCTCATACTTTTCCCAGATGCCTTCTCCTTGTGATCACACAACCCATTTGAGTTTTTTTGTTGAAGGGAATTGGTGAAGCATTGTGAAGTGCATAGTTCATCATCATCATCATTTGAGTCCATTCTTTCAGGGTCGACTGCATGTATATTGGTTCTCCATGCCGTGTGGTCTTCCCACATAGTTGCAGTATAAAAAGTTTGATTGCTTAAGGCCTCTGTTTTCTTGCCATAATATAAACGTGAAAAGCAGAAAGGCTCTGCTGACCTTTTTTTTTTTTTTTGTGAAAAAAAACATAAATTTAGGTAATGTACAAATTTAAGGTTTATGTTTTCTGAACCATCCAGCTCATGGTACGATTCAAGATCATGAGTCGTGACACCTAATCCTGTCAAATTTAGTGGAACATATAATAGCTGTAAGTGGAAGGAGATGATAGTAGTTTTACTTAACATTTGTTATCTCTTCCAATTGGATGGTCCTGAATTCTCCGAAATCTTTGGCGCCAAAACCTCATTTTATAAAACAGAAAAGGGCTAAAACCCAAAAAAGATCATTCATTACAACCAAAAAAAAAAAAAAACCATCTCAATCGATTGAACTCCCTAGAAACAAAAACCAAAAACAATCGTAATAAAGAAATAAGGAAAGTGATCACCCAAAAGATGAATAAACGAGAAATCCAGAAGCTACCTTTGATAAACGAAATCAATAAGATGCCTTCATATATATTGTTGCTGCCATAAACGAAAGAAGAAGGCATATATATATATATATATATATATATACAGAACTTGTCTTTCTTCCCCGTTTTTCTGTTTTACTTCCATGTGTTTTGATGTTTTGTGGTCCCTCATTAATCTGTTAATGAAGCTTAATCACTTTCCGGGATTGATTTTGAACTGCTTCCGGTGTCATTGACAGATTTAAAAGAAGAAGATTGCATCAAGGGAAGAAAGGCTTACATAGCGCCACTGCAAAATCATGAGAAAAATCTTATCAGGTATAAACATGATTATTAGACAAAAATTATAGGATACAAAATGCAGATTAGTTATTAGACGTCCTAGCTAAACCATGTTCTTACCATTTATATGTATAGGGGGAAACCTGTATTATACAGATTCTCATGATTTACTCACAGAAAGACCTTCTAGTAGGGGGATTGAAGGCTTAAATCTATCCAACTTTGAACAACAGCGCACGGCACCGGAAAAAGACACCAAAGATTATAGGTACGCCTCATGATCAATCAATTGATCTCCTTCTTTTCATAGATTATTAAGTATAGTGTATGTTCTTTGCATATATATATATATATAGTGATTAAGCTCAAATGTTGTACATAATGTGTCTCCAACTAAGGAAAACTAGACTACATGAATCGAGTGTTGCAGGATATTCGTAGGAACATGGAACGTTGCCGGGAAAACTCCTTGCAATCATCTCAGCCTTGAAGATTTCTTACAAGCCGAGGGTTCCTCGGACATTTATGTCATCGGGTACGTAAGAAATTCAAGGCTTCTAAAATTTCACAGTTCTTCAGATTTTGTATTTTTCCTATTGGTTGAATCTTTTGCTTATTTTTTCTCAAATTTTTCCAATTAGGTTTCAGGAAATAGTTCCTTTGAACGCTGGCAATGTTCTCGTTATAGAAGATAACGAACCGGCTGCAAAATGGCTAGCCATAATAAATCAAGCACTCAACAAACCACGCCGTAGTTATTCAAAATACACTACTACTAATTGTACTTGCTATGATAAATCAAAACCTAGTTATTCGAAGGAAACTAGATTTCCTAGATCAAATGTTTCCGATAAGCATTCTCTCAAAGCCATAAAGAAGACTTTGAGAGTAGATAGTAGTCTTTTTAAGATATGCAACTGTCCGGTCGAAAATTCTTCCCAAGTACTGGTCCGAGAGAGAATGTCGGGAAAATTCAGCGGCCCGATAAGGAAGATGGAGGAAGAAGGTCTTTTTGGTGATACGAAAAATGGTGGGGTTAAAGACGTTTACCGCCTTATAGCATGCAAGCAAATGGTAGGGATTTTCCTCTCGATTTGGGTTCGAAAGGAGTTGGTCCCACATGTGGGTCATCTTGGAATCTCCTCCATCGGACGAGGAATAATGGGTTGTCTCGGAAACAAGGTTTGTAACATACATTGACAATTTGACATTAGATAGTCGTGAGAGACATTGTTGTCTATCCCTTCTAGATGAATGACATGAGTTTGTCATTTCAGGGATGTATAGCAATGAGCATGACATTACATCAAACAAGCTTTTGCTTCGTGTGCTGCCACTTAGCATCAGGGGATAAGGAGGGTGATGAGCTGCGAAGGAATGCAGATGTGACTGAGATTCTTAAGAGCACTCAATTTCCTAAGCTTTGCAAGAATCCAAATACTCGAGCCCCCGAAAGAATAATGGATCACGAGTATGTATTTCTTTATATCATATACACACATATATATATATATACATCATTGATCTTCTTCAATTTGCAGACGAATATTGTGGCTTGGAGATTTGAACTATCGTGTGTCTTTGAGCTATGAAGAAACGATAATTTTATTAGAAGATAATGATTGGGACACTCTTTTGGTAAAAGACCAGGTTTGTTCATTTTCTTGGCCTCAACTTTCTAATTAGCATTGAAATTCAACAAGTACTTGGCTGTATATGCACATAGTCATGTACAAGACATATTCGCGTTAAAAACTACGAGTCCGACGTGTTAAGATGGTGTGTCGAGCTCATATGAGACCACAGCCATATAGACAGGCTAGATATAGGACAAGTTACTTACACTGTGTGCATGCAGCTAGGTATTACTCTTGAAAACTCCCTCAATTCTTGTCTGATATTTTTCTTAACGGGAAAATGGATCATCGATGCAGCTGAATAGGGAAAAAGAAGCGGGACGAATTTTTAGCGGGTTCAAAGAAGGGCAAATCCTTTTCGCACCAACTTATAAGTACATGCAGAATTCAGATTCTTATGCCGGAGAAACCGCCAAATCTAAGAAGAAACGTAGAACCCCGTCATGGTATTAGTATATTAATGCCATAAACTAACCATATATTGACGTTATTAATAAAGTGTGGTTAATAATACTTAATTATATGAAATAGGTGTGATCGGATATTATGGAGAGGCAATGGGATAAAGCAGTTATCTTATGTTCGCGGCGAATCGAGATTTTCAGACCATCGACCTGTGAGTTCCGTGTTTTCCGTAGAAGTGGAAATGAGAAGCAGCAGCAAGAACAGTTGTAATAAAACTAAAAATAACAATAACACTCACACTAATCATAGATTCAGAGAGGGGTTCTCATCTGCTGCTCCTAAACAGGCTAAACAACAATATACTGATCTATTCCCTCATGCTCATACGTTTAGATATAATGTTCTTTGATTCAATTCATTCCCAATAACTAATCATTGATCAACCCCACTTCATCAATTCTTATACATCATTTTTTTCTTTCCAATATAGTATTTTTATTGATATTATATTACAAAACATAGAATGTATATATTTGTTTTGAATTTGATTCTATAATATATTAAGTTATTAATTATTCTTAAAATATTAGGTGATGAATTTAATTATAGAATTTATCATTTAAACTTTTAACAAACTCATAAATATAAGTCATCTATATTCAAATAAATGACAAACGAGTCCAAATATAATTATATAATATGCCATGATTTGAATTCAAAATTTAAAAAAATGACAGATATAACATATATTAATTAACTTGTTCATCTATTAATATATATGTATAATTTGTATTCTAACTATCATCATCGTTCCATTCATATTTCAAATCCCAAACCGAAATTCCCACCTGATCCTGTGAGGCCGCGAGCATTGAATCATCATTATTTTGACCCATCTCATGATCATGATGATCAAATCCTTCTTGATCATGAATATAATGATCACGACCACCTTCCCAGTAACCATGATGCTGACTACCTCCATAGTCAAACATCCTGTTCTCATAAAACATGTGCATCATGCATCACCTGATCATTATCATCTTCTTCAATTACCATTTCCTTCCCCTTATTCACAACATGAACATGAACATGAGATTGATCAGAAGGTGGACCAGCTTCTAACTCGGACGGTTGGATTTTCAAACACCTTTCAGTGAGCCGCAGCAGATTATGCTCCTCCATGTTGACCACCTTTGACCAAGTCTCACTCTCTTTAGCACTCATCTTATGTGGCAATCTCTTCGACTTCTTCACTATACTTCTCGTCCGCTCCAAATCCGGCGACATGTGCTTAATAACCGCCGCAAAAACGCTCACTTTCCACGCCTTCTTCAAATCATGTGGCTTTCGGTAAGGCGGTGGGCCCTGTTCTTGGGCTAACAGTCCCTGATGGCCCCATCAAACTTCTTCCCCGTGGCCCACCACGGCGGGGCCATGCCCTTTTCCAACGGATACTTCCTTTGCGGCGGAGCGCAATGTTGCATCAAAGCAGATAGTAGAGACCCTAACGTCGTGTCTTGAAGATCGTACAGAAGATGTAAGAACGAAGTGGGGTCTAGCTCTTGACCGTTTCCGATGACTCGTGGTAAGTACTCTGCGATGCGTTTTGGTCGAACTTGACCTTTTCTTTCCACCAATGACGTAAGCTTTCCGAGGAGCCGGTTACGGTTTTGCCGTTTTCCCAGATGATACCGTACACGAATCCTTGTGCGTTGCAAACTTCCATGATCTTGACCATGTATTTGAGGATGGATGTTGGATTTTTTTCTTTTCCTTGATTAAAGTGAAGAGAATTAAAAGGAAATGGATTAAAAATTAAAAATTAAATAAATATTTAATAAAAATAATTAAATACATTTCATGGAAAAGAAAAAACATTTTAAAATATTTAAGTGATTATAAATAATAAATATTTATAATAATAAATAAATATTAAAATTTAACCGAGACTCTTACACACGCGCGGCGATGTGGACGTGGGCGTGGGCGTGAACGTGAGGCACTTAAGGGCCGCTTATTATCTCAAATATTAATTACGTATGCATGCGTTTATAAGAATTAAAAGAAAAAGCAAAAAGCTATGTTTAAATGAGTATCAAAATAAATAACAAACGACATCGTATTGACACGTGTAAGAATATCAAGAAGGGAGCGAGCAGGCTTTAAATTGCGAGGATTCCCTCTTACATTAATTTTGACATGAAAAAGCGCCAAATCAAATATCCGCCGCCGATAACCTTTTTTTTTCCCTCCCTATCAAGAATCAAATCGAAACGCATTTACGCCCAAATCTGAAGAACTTCCTCTTTCACTCTCTGTAAGGTTAGTATCTCCATCTCCACCTTCCTTTTATGTTTCTATCGGTTTATAATTTTCGTTTTATGATCCGTGTGTTTTTCCCTGGGAGTTGAATTTTGGTTGCCTGGTTGATTGCTCTAAGAAAAGGGGTTGTGGCTTCTAGATGGATCAGATCTATGTTTTTTGTTTTTAATGCTAATCTCGGATGAATTAGGATCTATGTTTGTCTTTGTTGGTAGATTTTTACTTGTTCCTGGTGCCCTGCTCGACTGAATCTGTCGAATCGCAGGTCTAAGATTCAGCTATTTGAGTGTTCTAAGGAAGCGATTTCCGGTAGTGCATTACGTATTGCGTAGACATAATTTCATGGCTCAGAGGATTTGATATTTCGTTGATTTGGTGTGCTCCGGAGAACTTAGTGTCTGATTGTTAGGATTTAGAAATTGAAAATTCATTGTCGGGTCGATCAGGTTTGGTTAATTTGGATTAGATTTCAAAATGATCAATCACTCTAGTCAAAAGCGTTCAGTTCTCGGTGACATTACCAACATAACTACAAAACGAGGTTCTTCATCCGCTTCGTCTGATTCATGGCTTAATTCTGGAAATTCTCATGGTAAAAAGGAAGATGGCCGTGATGGTGATTCCAGAGCTCCAAAGAAAAAGAAATATTTTCCTGCCAAGAAATTAAACACAGAGAAATCTGGAGCAGAAAGTAACAGGGTAGCTCTTCCTACATCAAAGGATAAGGATGCTTCCAGCTTCTTTCCCATTTATATGGAGTCTGGTGCTTTGTTTCCAAACATGCCCAGAGAAAAGGAGAAGTTCAATCTGTTCGACGGAAATGAAAAACACAGTGTTATGGAAATTGATAATTTGCAGAAGGATGATTGCGTCTCTACCATAAAAAAGACTTGCATAGCAAAATCAGGGATATATAGTAACAAGGTGGCCGTTCCTACATCGAACGAGAAACATATTTCCATTTCTATGGGATCTGGTGCTTTGCATTCGAATGTTCCTAGTGAAAATGATAAGCTCAATTTGTTGGAAGGAATCCATCTTGGTGAGGAAACTGACATTTCTGAAAGGGAGGGTTGCATCTCTACCGTCAAAGAAAAAGCTATATCAGAATCTGGAGAAGAGAGTAACAAGGTGACTTTTCCCACACTGACCAGTAAACATGATTTTCCCTTCCCTACTATTTCAATGGTATCTGGTGCTTCATTGCCCAATGCGCCCCCCAATGAATGTGAGAAGAAGTTCAATTTGTTAGATGGAGTTCATCTTGTTGGGCATCATACATCGAATGATAAGGGAATTGAGGATACACCAAGGTTTAATTTCGTGTCCACTGTTATGGTTTCTCAGAGCTCTGAAAGTAACGAAGTCTGCAATGTTGGAGGGATATCTCAAGATGAAAAAGAGGAAGACAATTCTGGCCTAATTGAACTGAATCATGTAAATGATATATTGGTTGAAAAGGATCTTGTTGGAAAATTGGACTCGAGTAACTATGGCTTTAATGCATTGACAAGGGTTCATACGTTAGGCGATTCTAGACCTCCTGGGCTGGAAAGATGTTCAGGGCTTAAGGGTGATAGGTGTACTAATTTGAATACAAATGATGACATCCTCAAAAGCTGTTCCTGTTCCTTCTGCTTAAAAGGTAGTTCTAACATTTTTGTTTTAGGTTAGTAAACAATTTTTCCTCTACTATTGGCCAAACCAAAGGGGATCTCCATCAAGAATCAGATAGGTATATAGTAGAATCAAAGGACAAAACTAACACTGTAATTTGCTTTCGTTGCAGCTGCATATATATGGTCGGACCTCCATTACCAGGATATCAAGGGCCGTATTTCTGGTAAGCTCTTATGCACAATATAAAATGCTTACCAACTGGTTTTCTGTATACTGGGTATCTTCCATCCCTTTCTGATATTAGTTCATTGCTTTTTTGGTCCTCCTTTAGCACTTAAGAGAAGTCAGAAAGAAGCAAGCATATTGGCTAACAGCTGCCGCCCAGAAAAGATTACTTATCATGGTGAAGGAAGTTCAAGTGATTCAAAACAAATAGAATTAGATCTCTCTGCCCAGTGGACTATACTCTTTCGACATATGGAACACAAGTTTGCACGGGAAGGCAATGATCTTGTGAGTGTGACTTGGCTTTTTAGCCATTGCAATACTTGGCCAGATAATAATACCCATTCTGGTCTAGATTTAATCCGCATATTTATATACCTAAATGTGAATTTTCTTACTTCTGTTTGACAGCAAGTCGGTTTTGAGTCACTAAAGGAATTGAGAGAGAGCTGCAAGATGAATTTGGCGAAGATCAATGAAATGCCTTCAGAGAAACAATAATGGTGTGCTCTTCCAATGTACTTTGCTGATTGTAACTTGCAAGCTGTATGGGTTTCATATTTTTTGTTATGAAAATGGCTTCTGATTTTGTTAACGGGCTATTCAAACGATCCATTTGTTGTCGGGTCGTGCATGCTTTACAGCCCAATAGTTTCATTAGCATATTGAGTAAAAGATAGTTCCATTTGCTTCCAATTGAGTACAAATCCTCATATTCCTTCAGAATGGGCTGATTAGGTCTTCTGCTAAAAACACGGGGAGTTTACGGATTCTCGTAAACTTCGGTGGCCATTTGGGAAATACCTCTAAGATGAGACCCTTCTTACCTATAAATAATTTGATAGTTTCTATGCAAATCACATGAACCACCCCTGTTATTTTGGTAATCTAAAAAATTAATCCTTGAAAGTAATTTGAAATGATGCTATTTATATCATGTAGGGCTTTAATTACATTGGATCACACATGTCGCCATGTGCATCAGTTAGTGCCACATTGTTAGGTAGTTGATCGAGAAACATTATTATTTTATCATTGATAATACTATTATTATTATATGCTAGAAGTGCTTGGCACTAGTTTTTGGGTGAAGGTCAACCAATGCAAATTTTTAAGACTTATCATTTTCATTTGTCAACTCCCACTACCTTTGAACTGTAGAAATTCTCATTGATCCATATCATTCATTCATCCATTCTCATTGTTTTCTGGAGGTGTAGACTGCTGTCACGTCATTGAGCATATTGTGAATCATGCATTGTTTGGTCAATTCCAATTTTATTTTTTTTTAAATCTAATCATCCTATCTTTAGATAATAAGCATTGACCTATAAATATACTTAGATTGTTTAAGCCAATAGAGTCGTCACTAGATAATGATAATGTCACTTTTTTCCACATCGTTGTGCTCGAAGTTATTGTAGCGATGAAGCTTTGTATTATTTGTGCTTTAATAATTTATTATTGAAAGAGACAATTTTATTATTGTATATATATATTAAATTTTATTATAATTATAAATATTAATTTTATTAATAATATTATTTATATTATAAAATTAATATTTATAATTGTAATAAGATTTTATGGTTCATGACATGATTCGTTAGGATTTGAATAAGATCAATTGGAATTTAAATTTTTAGATGGCTTTGCTTAGGCTTTTTAGTAGGGATTGGATTATATGGCACTTGATTACATGACGCTCATGTAATACGAGCCATCCATTGCAATCTAGTATTCCTAAGCATGGTAGGTTACCCAGGGACGAATTGCATGATAAGAAATATGTGGGTCACCACGTTTAACCCAGTGTAACTCGCATGTCTTAAAAAAAAATTCCCCCTTCTCCCTCTCCTTTTTTTTTTTTCTTTCGTACCTCTCTCTCTATTAACGCACATTCGAAACTTCATTTTACCCTCAATCAATGAACTCATTCAAACTCATAAACTCGTTGCAAGACACAAACTCATTCTCTCTCGAAAACAAACCTAGTATATTTTGAAAATATCTGATAGCTCGAACTGGTAGGAATGTGAAGAAAGACCAATAAAAAGAAAGAATGAAGAATGAAAATCCCTTATGCAATTTTTGGAGACTCTGTCTTTTTCAATACAACATACCGGACAAATAATAAGATAGACTTCTTGGGGGTTTCGTGAGTTTGAACTACCATCGGTGGAGAGTTTTGTTTAGGATTTATCTACTTTTTGATGAAATGATTGAGTCATTCCAATAGATATTAACTAAATTTGTTAAATGTATATCTGGCAAGAAGCCACTATCGTTACTTATTAATCAAGATGCAACGATGTTGGCTGTAATCCGCTCCATCCTTAAAGACATACATCACTTCCTTTGTATATGACATATAAAACAAAATGCAAAGAAAAATCTTAATAGACTACTAAGGAACAAAGCTTTCAACCAATATTGGAATAGACTTTTGTTTAATAGTTCGGTAGAAAATTTCGAGACAGAATGAGCTCAGATGTTGGATTCTTATAATTTACATGGTAACTAATGGTTGCAAAGGATTTACGAGATGCATGCGAAATGGGCGCAGATATACATGAGAAATGTTTTATGTACAGATTAAAGGACCACACAAGTGAGTGAAAGTTTCAACTCTCATCTTTAAGGTCATTTGAATTCTAAGATGAATATATATCATTTCTAAAGGATGAATTGTGTTACAACGAGCGTAAGTTAGATTTTCAATTGATCAACTCTCTTGCAGCTCCAAAATCAAGGGACCATATCTCTATAGATGCTTGTAGCATTTACACACCCAATGTTTATGATATTTTTAGTGAAGAGACGGAAACAACGACATGGGTTAGGGTGTGCGCTTCATAGCAGTATATAACTTTTAGTGCACAAATGTAGAAAGGCCTTGTTGCACAACTGTTCGAAGTTGAAAGAATATCGTATTACAATAATAAATGGATTTTATTAGTGTACATGCATAACTTTCGAGTATATGGGTATTTCATGCGCTCATATAATATGGTTGTTTAGACAAAATGACCAATTCAACATTCCATAAGAATATATTTTAAATAGATGGACACGGAAGGTAAGACAATCATTTTTTGAGTCAACTATTAGGTCTTCCACATCATCATTACATGATGACCCAAAAATAACGTTATCTAAAACCCTAACCATGCACATCAATAGGTTCAACTCAATAATATTAAGGTAAGGGATCTTCAAAAAACATGACCAATAATCAATGAATATGCTGGTCAATTTCATGAAAAAATAGCCCATTTGAACTTGAACATCGTTAAAATGTATATGAATCGAGTGCTCGTATTAAACTTATTTGTCAAGATGTTGGAGTAGGATTTAAAGAGTGTGTTGCAACTCATTAGGAAATCAAACGCTTGAAGAGTGCAATCAAACTAAGAAAGCCAACATGTAGTTGATGGAAGGTCAGTCGTAGGTCATCTATTTAACGAAGTGAAGGCTTGTCATCCCAATCGGTTGCTTGTGAACTTCGATTAGAAGATGGGGCTAAGGTAGTTATTTATTTATTTAAGTAATTAAATATATTCATTTATTTTTTCAAATGAATACATTATGTCATAATTCCCAACAAGTGGAGAATATGGTGTCATAATGAATAATTACTATTCGACACAGGTGAGGTGATATCCAAACTCATAATTGAACTAAGTAGAGCATGAATACTTAGTATGGCTACAATCTATTAGGTTGGACAATATAAGAGCCAAAATAATTACTTTTCAAGGCCATAGAGTGGTTAATATATTTTCATATAGTATTTAACTATTATTTTCCATAATTTGTTATGTTTTCATGATATTTTTTTAATTTACTCTAAATCCTAAATTTTCTGAATTTACTTAGGGAGGGGGAGGGGGATGATAAAAAAACCATAGTCGAAAGGCCTTAGGCCGACATCTCACATATACTCTAAGTTATTTTATAGGTTCAAAGAACCTCGACTTTTGAAATGTCATTCGACCTGTAAAGTAACTTGTAGGGGCAAAAAGTCATTCATAAGTCAGAGACTTTTTATCTCATAGAGTAATTTAGAGTTACAATTGAGATATCGGTCTGAGTCTCATACCGATATCTCACATGTTGGTAATTTCATATTTACTACTAGTTTAAGCTATCGGGGGTTTTCAAAATGCATTTCGAGAGAGAATGAGTCATGACTTTCAATGAGTTTATAATTTCCAATGCGTTTGTAACTTCTAACAAGTTTGTGAGCTTAAATAGATTTTTTTATGAATGATTAAATAAAGCTTCAAATATGTATTAATAGAAAAAGGGGTACGGAAAAAAAATGAGGGGGAAGAAAGAAAAAAAAAAGAAATATACAAAAAGTCACTGCATTAATCAATTAAACCTGTATGTTTTTTACTATACAATTTATTTCTGAGCGAGATAGTTTATTCAGAAATACTGAATTACAGTGGGACGATCCAAATTATACTTATTTGGATGTCCACGTAGAAATTGACGTGGAGGGGTGTCAATGTAGGTCCTTTCTCTATCCTTGGCTTCATTCTCACGCAACTTTTTTGGAGTCCACGTCACACCGGTCTTGCCGCAACCTTTCTTTTCCTCTATTTACTTTTTAACCAGTACGCCTCCTTTCCCCTGTTGATAACCAAAACGAAAACGAAAACGAAAACGAAAGAAATATGCGTTAACACTTCGCATGATTTGACCAGCATGAAACCATGGTTAAATGAAACAGAGGCATACTCAGGTTGGGGTTGAAAGAAGAACATAGATTGGTGTAATCTCTCCTTCATTATATTGTGTGGTAGCCGCAATTAGCGATCGACTTGTCGTTTGTGGTCACATGGCTGATTACGGTTCACAGAAACCATGGTTTGGTTTGGTTTTCTCCTTCTGATAGACAAGACATCATGGTTAAGTTTGTTTAGGTTAATACGTAATTAAAAAAACGGCCCACCAGACAAGACATCATTAATCCCTATCTAAACCTCTATCTTATGCGCTAATTTTCTTTTTGGAGGTTAAAAAAAAAAAACAGATGCGACAAAACAGTGATGTTAGTAACAGAAGTTATAGCCATCCAATCCAACAACGAATCCAAGAAAGCCACGTGCAAAGCTACGGCCACCTGCCAGTCAACAGGTATTAATCTCACACGTGGCTCCCTCCCATTGGGGAATATGTACATTAGAACAAAGTTATTTCGGTACTTGAGAGGAAGAACAGATAACTTATTAATTAAGAACAAATAAATAAAAACGTAATTAGAGAGAGAGAGAGGAAAAAAACGTGTGGGCCCTATGCATGGCCCAACCGGGCCAGAGGTCTTATATAAACTGCGATTAGGCCACAAAGATGAGTAAGAACGTAAAGAGAACAAAAAGAAACCGTTTTCTCATTACTCAGTTAAGAATCACCTTCTTCATCTTCCCCCGCTCCTGTGAATCCTATTCTGTCATCGTTCATCTATCAAAAACAGTTTTCGGTTCTTGTTTTCTGAAAGTCAGGTCAGGTGATTTAGAATTGGTGCAAGTTTTTTCTTTTCGTTTCGATCAAGTAATAGGGTTTATTTCTCAGTCCCCTCTGGTTTCTTTAAACCTCCCTTTTTTTTTTTTCTCTCTTGGTTTTTCCAACTTTCTGATAATTTACTCTGTTTTTTGAGTAATATCTGTTTTCTTCTGCTCTTCCTTTTTTTTGTTCCCCCGTGTATTTTTCTGTTAAATTTGAGAAGATATGGCAACAGTGATAGATAACTATTGTGGAAGGACAAAGGCAGTATTTTTATCAGATCCCTTTAGCGAAGAACTCATGAAAGCACTCGAACCTTTTATGAAGAGTGCTTCATCATATACCTCCTCTTCACCATCTTCACCTTCCTCTGTTTTTTCATCTCATCCCAACTTACACCAAAACTTCCTCACACAATCGAGCACCCCTATGTGTGCCCAAGGGTTCTCTTTTCAAGACCAAACACGCCCATTAGGCCTTAACCAACTCACCCCCTCTCAAATTCAACAAATCCAATCCCAAATCAACCTCCAATATGAGCAAATGGCAGCAGCCATGGCTCAACCTTCATCCCGAAAACCGAACCAATTAACCAACTCCCTAAGCCCCAAATCCATTCCTATGAAGCAAGTGGGCTCTCCTCCTCAAAAGCCCAATAAGCTCTACAGAGGAGTGAGACAGAGGCACTGGGGCAAATGGGTCGCTGAAATCCGGCTCCCTAAGAACCGAACCAGGCTCTGGCTCGGCACATTTGATACGGCCGAAGAAGCCGCTTTGGCTTATGATAGTGCTGCTTATAAGCTCAGGCGTGATTTTGCAAGACTCAATTTCCCTCATTTAAAGCACCAGTTTTCAAATTACAAGCCTCTCCATTCCTCTGTTGATGCTAAGCTTGAAACAATTTGCCAGAGCTTGGGTGATTTTCCGAAACAGGGGAAAACAGAGAAGATCTGCCTGAAACACAGTATTATGGATGATTTTTCTTCCAATTCAAACGCGACTTTCGAAGATTCCTCGGAATCTGAATTCAAAAGTGAATTGGAATGTTTCGGTTCGGAGGATGAAAAGGCGGAGAACATAAATTCATGGTGTTCAGCTTCGGCTTCTCCTCAATCCGGGATCACATTCTTGAATTTTAGTGAAGAAACAGAGGCTCCTGGATTGGAGAAGTACCCATCTGTTGAAATTGATTGGTCTGCTATTTGAAATTGTCAATTACTACTTAATACCTTAGTAGCTTTTTTCTTTTCTTTTTTTAAGGTTCGGTTTGATGTAAGAAGAAGAAAAGCAGCCTCTGCAATGAAATTTTAGGCATATGCAGAGGTTATATTTGCTCAGTCAATGTTTAGGGTCTTAAGTGTATGCAGTTATGGTTCAAGGATTTCTTCAAAGAGGTCTTGCGGGTATTTTTTGTCATTGCAATTGACCATGGTGTGAAATCCTAGTTAAGACTATGGCTCCTTTCTTTGTTCATGTTAGTAACTTGTAATAGAATGGAAGCTAGAATATCTTGTGAATGTAAGTAAAGTTTTCTTATTTCCTCTGAACTCTCTAGTATTTCATCGGCTTTTACCTATCAATCTTATATGATGTTGCCTTTTTTTAAAAAGGGTTCTTATTTCAATGTGGCAATGTATTTTATGTAATTTTCTATAAACATGTAGTGGGTTTCATTTGTATAGCATTTATTAGACTTCTAAGTTTTAGTTTTCTAAGTTGACAAGATTTTCGAAGCTATTGGAAGATAGCTAGAGGTTCTATTATATGGTTGGATCGTTTTCGAGTAGAACCTTCTAGAATTCTTAGATGTAAAGGTGTGTTAGGGTATGAATGATATTGTTGACCTTTGGCCCTTCATTGTGGGAAGAGATACTTAACCATATCAAAAGCCAAAAGTCAGTTGAAATCCATAGGGATAATTGTATGCATCATCGTTCTCAACACTTAAACATAGTATCAACGCATAAGTATTCCATTATGTGCTAATAAAACGTGTTAACCTCCTGGGTTTTATTTACTATCAATCAAACATGCATGACATAAATATTTACGAACTTACAAAAAGGTTGAATATATTGATGAAACTTATTTTTTTAACAGTTATCGATAACCTAACGGTCGAGACTAACAAATTGAAGAAGAAAGATTCACTATTCCTTTATCCTATGAGCGTGGTAAATCTAGGCTCTATGATTGATGTTGGGAAGAAGAAACAAAAAAATAATCAACAAAACCATGAGAGGATGGATTGGAACACTTTCTCCCTATCTAAAATTACAAGTGAAGAATATCTTATCGTCACAACCATGAGATAAGGAATTCTAATGGCCACCCACCCAATCCAATATTCTTATTCTTATCGCATGCCAAGATACAAAACAAAACAAAACAAAAAACCTAAATGATGTCCAATTTTTTCTGTTTGGATTCGATTCCTTCACCTTTTCTTACATCATAGATTCTCACAAAGTGTCCAAAAAGAGTGTGAAACCGGACACAAATTGCATTGCAAAGTGATAAGAATGGGGAGGAGGAAGAAGGATTTCTTTGATGGAGGAAGAAAAGATAGCCATCCAAGTTGGGCATTTCACTTTACAGGACTTAATGATGTAGCTTTTCTTTCATTCCCCAATTCCTTTATATTCCAATGCAAGCTAAGAATCTTAATCTCGTAGCTAAACCCTTTTCCCCTTTGTTTATTATTTCCCTTTTAGCCCACCTCAAATTCCTACCTTTCCTGGTCAAAAATCGTAGACTCATTTTAGAGCCATGCGACACATTGGGTGTTCCGAAATTTCCTAAAGGTGCTTTGTGATGTGATCTTATGTCTTTGATAAGAGAGTGAGACTACCTGGTTTTTCGAAAAGTTATTTGAGCGACTATCAATGCCGGACTTGTCAGTTGGTAGCAATTTGTCACAAAACTACTACACATGATAGTTTTGTCAAAGAAACGACGCGTCGGAGAGAGAAGTTTCGATTTTGAATTGAGGTCTTAATGAGTTGAGGTACATTATAAAGATTTGGACAGAGAAGGCCCACAAATGGCCCATTGTGGCCCGATTGATCAATTTGTCTTGTTGATAATTCCGACAAATCAAAACACGAACTAGGAATACATGTCCGACATCACAAGTCATCGCCTAGGAATCCTCGACTCTACTCTATTATTATCGGGCACACGATTCGATTTTTTTAATAAAATGAAAATAAAAATAAGAACAAAATAAGAATAAGAATAATAATGATAATTTTATTTATTTATTTGATTGCACAAAAATTAAGTAAGAAAGATCGATTTTAATTTCATTTTTAGCCAAATTATGCGTTTGGTTAATCATGTATTTTGTTAACTTAAAATTTCAAAAATTATATAATGGTCATAATAAAATTTAAATAATACATAAAAAATTCATATAAATAATAAATAAACAAATTTATTTCCACTTAAAAACACTTATTTAAGAATGATTTTATGAATTATTATTTCATTTAAGTGAGAATTAAAAATTATTTGACATATAATTAATTTATTAAAACCACTTTCTTTTTCAAATTTTTTTTTTTCTTTTAAATAATTTCTTGGCATCTGATTAGATCAAATCTAATTATAAAAATGCTCTTAACATATGAACCATTTATTAGTACAAAACGGGGTTTAGACTTTGTATATATAATCAGTATGATTCTAAAGATTATGATCTTCGAATAATTAAAGATTCAATATCAAAAGATAAGAATCGAATTAATACCTTAAATAAAGCACGTGGGAAGTTGATACACATTTGATATCAGTTATGTAATAGAATTGATGCGGGTTCTTCATATCTTTAAACTTCCATATTTCTTAAGATTAATTATTTAAAATGACTTCTTCTTTAAATTATAAGATTCAGACAGAAATTAAATTTTTCCGACAGTAAATCTTAGTTGTTTTATGAAAATAAATTAATAAAATCTTTTAATTGATATAATAAGGAAGAATAAGTGTTTGTCTTTTGCATGCATGCTATTTGATCGATCTTTGGATAGGTTTTAACTTTTGAAGGGGATTGATGTTACTTCAACAACGTGGAAGCCCACCATATCTACCTGGACATTAGTCGGAAAGGGTCCCACTTCTTCACTTCCTTCTTTACTGTTTATCTAGACAAGTAATATAGTCTTATCTACTGCCAAAAGGAAACAAAAAAAAAGTGTAAAAAGGAAAAGGAAAAGCATGTTTTTATGTATTTATTTAATTATATTTTTCAATATTCATCTTATCTTTCGAAGAATAGGGAGATGGGAAAGTAACGACTCGACTTTATATATATCTATGTGTGTGCTAGCCCTCAAAAGGGAAGAAATAAACTTTGATTACAATATGAAATATGAATCTTTTGACGTAGAAAAGAAAAAAAAAACACCCGTCGGAATTATATGAAGTTTAGGGCAGTTTTCAAATGGCTGGTTTTGACAGTTGAGAGGTAAAGAAAAGTTTACACCACTAATGTATTCAACCGGATTCCACAACCCCTTTCAATAATTATAAATGAATAATATATATATATATATATATATATATATATATCTTAGATAATCTTAATCTAGCTTAAGAATTATTGATAGTTCAATAAAGATAACTTATGTTTATAAATAAATAAATAAAATTATATATATGATTGATTTATATTGAACTAATTTGGAATTTTTAGATGATTATATTAATTTATTTATTTATTTATCTTAATAGTATTTAAATAAAAATTTTAAGGGAATATCAGGAACTATGCAACTAAATTAACGGCCCTTTTGTCTTGTTGATAAGTTAGATTGATGTTGATATACATTAATGGATTCCCCTCCACAAAACACGTACGTACGTATGTCCCTTTCACGACAACTAATGGGTAGATAGATCTAGAGACATCTCTCGTTATATAACAAAATTTTTTTTTTTTTCACAATATCATTATTTTTTTTCATATTTTATAATTTTAAATATTAATAATAATATTTTTTAAATAATTTTAAATATTAAAAACAATATATTTAATATGTTATATATTAAATTGTTAATTTTAATATCAATAATAATTAAACCCCAAAAAAAAAAAAACTATGAAAAATACATTATCTTCTAGTTTTGTGGGGGTAGGACAAGATATCAACATCAAATAAAATAAAATAAAATAAAATAAAATAAAATAAAATAAAATAAAATAAAATAAAATAAAATAAAATTATGGGAATCTCCACTAGCTCATATAATTGAGAGGTCGACTTTGGAGTATATGTTGCATTTAGTTTAGCTAGACTAGTGTGTATACAGGTGTTCGGACTACTTGGTTGAGAAAACAATTGGAAATAACAGATCGAAAACCTTTCCTTTCTCTCTTTTTATCTCTCCATCTTCTCTCTATAGAAATTTATTCGTGACAAATGCTTGCCATCGTGTTTCTAATTACAAGATTTCTTCTAAATAACCTCGTTGATAACAAATTTAAGAGTTCTTTTTTTTTTTTCTTTTTTCTTTTCCTTATTAACGATTGTGACGATCTCGATCTAGCATTATATTTATTACCCTTAAGAAAAGAAGAAAGTATATGCATGCATGCAAGTGAGGAAATTAAAGTGCATCTCTCTCTCTCTATATACATATATATATATATATATATATATATATATGTATATATGTATTATACATTCATGTATGATTTTGTATGAAAATTTAACTGGCGTGCTGCCACGATATTTCTCAATGGTTGAAGTTAAGTGTTTGAAAAGGAAGCCAAGAGGTGGGCCAAGGCAAGATAAGATTAAAGATCAAAAGCATATATAAACGATAAGTGGATTAAGAATGATCGATCACAACATGTAATAGAAAAAAAGTGCTTTGTGCCGATAGACTGACTACTCATACACTATATGGTGCCAATATCAACGCCAATGCAAGCAAAAAACCAAGGACCATGTCCTCTCATTTGTCAATCTCTTTCTAGAGAACTCTGTCTAAAAATGTAGTTCGGTCTGGAAAGAGAGAAATTAAACTCGGTCTAGAAAAAATAAAAGAACTTCATATATCTGAAAGTAATTTTGACGTGTTACGTAAAATAAAAAATTCTCAACTTATGTATTAACCGTATAAGTTTTTATATTAATATAAGTTATTTTAACTATTAAATCTATAAGAATAGACAAAATTTACGCACATAAATAAATAAAGACGTTGAAATAATGACTAGATCTATTCTCTAATTAAAAATCTAAAATACCTAAAATTTAAATAGAATCCATGATCCAAACATAAACCCTAACTAATATTTCAGTGAAATTTCAACGATCCTCCATTGATCAATTATTCTCATTTTCTTCACGCATTTCTTTATCCTTCCTCTTTTTTTTTTTTTTTTTTTCCCTATTTGTCATGAATATTCGCAAACAAGAATTCTTAATTAGGGGTGACAAACAAGAATAATTTCGATAGAATTAAAATCTAATAAATATTCAAAAAGCCTGCGTGGGCTTTGATTTGACCGCCAAAATGGTCACAAATTAATATTCTCGAGTCAAGATTCCGACTCGGCCGACTTGTATATATACATACAAAAAGATTTTTACCCCACATTAAGATCCTTTCTAAAGCATAAATCTAAGAAAGATCATTTGGATTTCTAAAGCATATCACACTAACGCAACGGCAAGGAGTCTGAACCTACACTCAAAATCGTGATGCGTGTTATCAAGTGCTTTAGAGCTATTAACGAACTACGCTACACAAGGTTCGAAGGTTCCAAATGCAGCAATTACATACATAATAGAGCTGCCATGCATGCATGTATAAGACAAGGTTCCAAATTCCAATGTTATTGGCACCGCACGCTTAGGAAGTGTTTTGATTTGACATCAAGCAATGCACCCACAGTATGTTTGCCTTCAAGAGTTGTTTTTTGTGGTAGGAATGGATGAATTTTGAGGTTAGAGTGAGAATTTAAGATTCAAATACAATATTTTTATAATTATATTATTGTTAGGGTTGACCTAAAAATTATATATATATATATATATATATATATATATATATGATTTTAAATTAATTTTAATAAAATTGAAGATAAAAAATACTTCATTACTTATGTTTGTTTCTGTCTATAATTTTGATAAATTTGTTACTTATTAAAAAAAAAGTAAAATTATTATTATTATTTTTTTTTTTTGTGCCGAACATCGCCGACCATGAATGCAATGAATTAAAGAAGGGGGCGTTGAATTGGCCAGCGATCGAGAATCAGAATTATCGTACGATCTGTGTCTGATTTGCAACGTGTTGACAAGTTTAGGTACCACTAACTAGTTAGGAGGAAAAAAAAGGGGGAAAAAAAAAAGGAGTACTGGAAAAGAAAAATGGTTCCGACACATGTGTTTGTGTCGGGACCTGACAACGAAGAACGTTAGTGGTCATTGACAAGCACTTAAGCAGTTAGTTTTCAGTCAATTCGTCGAGTTATTCCAAGTCGACACGTAGTTTTCTTTTTTTTTTTTTTCTTCTTCTTTCCCCCACCCTTTTTTTTTTTTTTTTTTTTTTAATGTGCAAAGATCCGTGGACGTTTCTTGTTGGGTTGACACTTGAAAGCATACACTTCGATTGGTTGGCTGAATTTTAAAACAAAATTAAAAGAAAAAATAAAATAAAATAAGCTTTATATAATGCAGTTCACCTCCATAATTGGTATGTATCTAAGCTTTAAAATAGTGTAGTTTACCTCGATAATTGGTATATTACTAAGCTTTAAAATAGTGTATTATTTGAAAATTTATTGTTGAAGAATATAAATTATATCTTCCTTTTTTTTTTTTAAAATCAAGATTGAATATCTTGTTGAATATTATACATTATTATACATGGATATAAAATTAATGTCGATTTTGAAATACAAAGGATAAGATGACATTGCCCTTAACATGAACTGTACTAATTTTATGGGCATTGTTTGATGGTAGTGCAAGCCGGCTGTCTTGATCTTGAACACAAATGCAAGATGATTGGAAGCGTCAATTAAGGCTAATAAAACGGGGTCTTTAAAGACTTTTCCAATGTACATACTTTACACCCTTTAGGCTTTAGTTCTCCCCTTTTTTTGGGGGGTAGGGGATTTCGACTTTTCCTTTGGCTTCAAACTTGAAAACAACTAGTTTTATAGAATCAATCAAACCAAGTTCCAACTTTAAAGTCATTCGATTTTATGTAAAATATTGATTATATAGCAAAGATCTATGATCTATGGGAATCTAATGTGAACAACATTATAATACAAAAAGATACGAACCCACAAAAAATAATATCAAAAAATAAAAAAGAAGAAAAAAGGAGAAAATATATATGAATATTAAATATGAACGTGATTGCACCATATTAATTATATGTATATGTATATGTATATCATTATATCGAATACCAGAATCTTTTACTTCCTATGTTGAAACCCTAATGATTTAATGAGAACAAGTTCGATGCAAATGTAAATGGTTTGTATAATAAATTATGCTTATACGTACTCTTTTCCAAACTTGATTAGGAATTATATGCAATTATAATTATTAGGCCGCAAGAAAGGAATTACTATAATTTAATGGAACTGTTTATTACAAATGATAAGTTACGTAAATTAATGGAACTGTTTGTATAGAATCTATAATACATATCATACTTAAGTCATTATTTCTTAGTCTGATAAAAACTAAAAAACAAAAATTGTCTGTCAAAATAACGAATGCATTACACATATTCATACTTGGGACTAGGAAATAGTATGTTAGATATGATCTATGCCATAATCTCCATAATATCCGGACGGTGTTGAGAACATATCCAAGAAAGTTTTGATAATTTTTGTAGATAAAAAAGATTAATTATTTTTTTATTATTAATTGATTTTGAGATGAAAGTTCAAATTATATATGATATTAGAGTTAAATTCAATATATGATTGGACTAGTCGATGTACTAGAATAATCCACCCTCCGCGGGATGCTCAACATAATAACATATATAAGAGGGCTATGTCACATATGTAAATGTGAAGTTTTGGAAAACTAATATATACAATGTGTAGGGTAATATAAGGTAGACTGTAACTTTAATAATCTATAAATAGTAAGCAAAAAATAGAATATAGTAAATAATAAATAGAGAAAAAAAAAAAAAAAAACATAATTTGTAAAAGCAAAAATCCAGAACAAAATGTGAAAATAATGTATGTATTGAAATCTGTAAAGATAAAATAGGATGTTATACATATTATAAATTGAATAAGCAATCGAGACTAAAATCAAAGATGTAAGAAACTGATAATTAAACTGAGGTATGTTATGCAACAGTTCCCTTAAAATATATTTGCCTCCTCTCGTCGGTGCTGAATGTTTCACAGCGTTCGTCTCTCAGGATACAACGAAGATTAATAGCGGCGACGTACAACCAATAGTATTTCAACGAACTCAAAATTAATCCGAACTCTATCTCACTGAAAACTTAAAACTCTAGAGAGGAAATGAAAACTGAGAGATATTTCATTTTCAATGTATTTCCAAATGGAGGAATGCTGTTAATTTATTGATTCGTGAGAAGAGAATAGATTAATGAGAATTTAATTTGAGTTTAATTCAGACTTAAATCTCATGAAATCGAAAATTAAACTTTGTCCTTTTCATCTTCGTATTTTTTGCATAAAAAAAAAATTATTCAAGAGAAGAAAATAAAAAGTGAGTCAAGACGACATTTGACACGCTCAGGAGTGGGCGCACACGAGTTAAGCCAAATCCGATCTAGATTTGCACCCTATTGTAAGGGCGCACAAAAGGTAACATTCTAACGTATATTTTATTACATATTAACCAATATACAATTTTATATAAACACTGCTATTTGTTACTTTTTTTAATATGAGATAATTTTTCTTCTTTATTTTTTTTCATTTCATATCATTCCAATAATTACACTTTAAAATTTAATTTTTTATTTATTCATTAATTATTTTAAGTATATAATATACCGTTTCAAAACTTTTATAAAATAAAATTCGAATCAATATTAATTTTTTACTTATATAAAATAGACCCCACTTAAAATTAAATATAAACTTAATACATAGAAATATTAATTTTTCCACACCATTTAAATTTAAATATATAAACATCCCACGTATGATTTACTAAAATGAGGCTATTAATAATACTTCGTACACAGTCAAATAATGAAACATTTGTATTCAAGTAAAAATATGGGGCAGGTACAAAGAGACGGGAATAGTGAGTGAAACTGTTGTTTTCCATTTTTATAACCATGGCAGTACCTTTCAGTTTTTTCTCAGACTCAGTCTCATCTTTTGGTTATGCTCGTGTTCCTGATGTTTGACTCATGGACCAATTAGAAAAACAAGCCAATGAGGATTCCTTTGGACTGGCCTGTTGGACTTGACACGTGCGTGGTAGCTACTATTATTGTCCACAGCTGTTTTTATAAACCGTACATATATATTAAAATAATGTTAATTACTTAGCTATCAAGAGTAATGTTACACTTAACTTAGCTCGGTTGCATTAAAAAAAAAAGTTATAATTATACCCAATGGATATAAGGAAACATGGTAGTGATGTTGGCTTAATTAGGATGAATGGAACAATAATGGAGACATTACTGTATCTGTAAATAGCACATGGTTTGAAGTTGATTTAATTTGGATATGCCTTAGGTATAATTCTAGAATTTGTCTGACTAAATTAAGTTAATTAATTCATTAACATGGTACTTAGTTATATGTTTATTATTGTCTAACAAATTGTTACGTCTCAACTTCCATTCTCTTTATCTTTAAACTTATTACCCATTACACATATTTAGATAAATTTTAAAATAATTATAGAATATTATTCGTGTCACATTTATTAGGAGTATTTATCTTGAATTACTTGAAAATATCTCATAAAATTAAATTAAATTAAATATTAAAAAAAAGATGTTTTTTTTTATGATTCCGAGGATTGATCTGCAGCTAGCAACAATATATATGTAGGAGAAAAAAAAGTCAAAAGTGAATTGGTCATGCATGCATGTGTGATTTTCAGTCAAATAAAATAAAATATATTTTATTTTATTTTATTTAAAATTTTAAGAATCGCTACCTGTTTTTGCTAGAGAGTTGGTCGGGAGCTGCTTGTATTACTCCAAATTACAACGGGCGGTATTGCCCTTCAATGCCTTCATTTAGAATATGATTATGATTTTTATTGGACTCTATGTTTGCTTAATTTGGTATACCTCGATGTCTTAAATCGGTTTAGCATGTTACAACAAGACCCACTCTCTCTACTTAGCATGTTAGATAAAACACATGTCGGTCTAGTTTAATTTAACACTTTTACTAAGACAGTGATTAATAAATTTTGTTAAATTGACATTTTTAGTTATTATTAATGTAAAAATTGAAATTGAATTAAAAGGTTAAAAGGTATTTTTTCTGTCATGTATTTGGAAAAAGGAAAGAAAGAAATCAAAATAAATAGTGAATACGGTTAATTTGGAGAAGAGTCCACGTGGCATCAACAGAGTATGCTTTGACGGAAATGTATGGCACGTGGACAGAACTAATAACCTGGGAAGAAGAAGAAGAGGGGGGTTGGCGGTGATAATTGCTCAAGACGGCGGGATCAAATGTTCTCTACAAATTGTGTGGTTCCCACTGAATTTCAAATTGGGCCCCACTTCGAGTTGGATCGGTCTTGTTCTTTACTGCCCGGTTCCAACTATAAAACCGACCCCTTACTCCTCCATCTTTCTCATATACAACCTCTCTCTCTCTTATTCTGTTTTTTTTTTTAGCTCAGTGTGATAAACAAAGCATCCTGAGTACTCTGCTTTTTGCTCTGTCAATTCTCTGCTTCTAAATTATCTTCAGATACCAAAAAAAACTATAAGATGACAAGTCAAAATGCGGTGGTTTCCGACCCAAAACCCGCCGTAAGCATGTCCATAACCGTCAGCGTCTTGAACCCGTCGAATTTTCCAGGGACATCGGCCCAGAAGCCGCCTCCGGCTCCAGGCGGTTGCATATCCATGTCAAAGAAGAAATTCATCCAAAACCTAGACATAAATGGAACGGCCAGGATCAATGCATGGGTTGAATCAATGAGAGCTTCTTCTCCAACCCATCACAAATCAGCAACACCATCTTCTCTTTCCGATGAACCGAATCTATGGAAGCTAAACCACCCTTCAGCCTTAGACATGTTTGACCAAATAATCGAAGCTTCTAAAGGGAAGCAAATTGTGATGTTTATGGACTACGATGGAACGCTCTCGCCTATAGTTCCCGACCCAGATAGAGCTTTTATGTCCGATTCGGTACTAATAATTTTTTATCATATGATTCATTATTTCTTTATTTTTCTGGTAACTCTGATAATAATTAAGGCCTAAAACTGAAAATTAAACAGATGAGGAAGGCGGTGAAGACGGTGGCTCGATTCTTTCCGACTGCTATAGTGACCGGAAGGAGTAAGGACAAGGTGTATGGGTTTGTAAGATTAGCTGAATTGTATTATGCTGGAAGCCATGGCATGGACATTAAAGGGCCTGCAAAAAAAGCTTCTAAACATCAGAAAGTGAGTCTCTGATTATCATTTCATCTCTTAATTAGTCCTCTTTTTTTTTTTTTTTAATGTTTAATAATTTGTTTTTCTTGGTGTTCTACTCCTTAGGGCGGTGAAGCTGTTCTGTTTCAAGCTGCTAGTGAGATTCTTCCCATGATCGACGAGGTTTACCAGAAACTAGTCGAGAGAACCAAATTAACTCCAGGAGCTAAAGTAGAGAACAAGAAGTACTGTCTGTCTGTTCATTTTCGATGTGTAGATGAAAAGGTAAGTAAAAATATCATTTATTTATTTCTATTTTTGTCTTTAATAAAAAATATACATATATATATATATATATATATAAATAATTGATCGAGTAATTGTGTGAGTGGTAACAGAAATGGAGTGAATTGGCCCATCAAGTGAAATCAGTGCTCAAGGAATATCCAAAGCTTCGACTGACTCATGGAAGAAAGGTATAAAGAAAAAAAAAAAAAATATATATATATATATTTTTTTTAATTAAAATTTATGATGACTTTATTTTGTTTCAAAATAGGTATTAGAGATCCTTCCGACCATTAAGTGGGACAAGGGCAAGGCCTTGGAATTTCTGCTGCAATCGCTTGGTATGTAATTACTAAATTATGATTAAAGAGTTAATCATATCTTTATATATAACCTTCGTTAGGTATATATGCTTAACAAAACATCGTCCTTGTCTCTTTTTTTCAACAGGATTTGCCAATTGTCCGGATGTTCTTCCGGTTTATATCGGAGATGATCAATCAGACGAAGACGCATTTAAGGTATCATCAATAACCGGTTTCTCTCATGTACTGACTTGTGATTATAAGTTAATTAATTTGCTTTTCACTTGCATGTTCAGTTGTTAAAAGATAGAGGTCAAGGGTTTGGCATTCTTGTCTCTGAATTTCCAAAGGAGACGAATGCTTCTTATTCCTTACAAGAACCTGCAGAGGCAAGTATCAATCTCATAACAAATATATATATATATATATATATATATATATATCATGAGATAATGATTATTTATATCATGTAAATTATAATGTATACAGGTTATGTATTTCCTGCAACGTTTGGTTGAGTGGAAACGAGCATCGTTAAGATCAGCACAAGTGCAGGGCTAGCTATAGCTAGGTTTTGGATCAAGAACAAGAACATATGGAGAGAATATATAATAATGCCTCTCAAGTTATTAACTAGAAGAAATTTAATATCTAATAATCTATAGCTCTATGTAACTTAGTAATTAGGACTAGATGAAGTAAAATGGAAAGACACAGGAAAAAAAAATGTAGTCTTTCCTTTTTGGTCTGTAACTCGTGCAGCAATGTACATGTCTAATCTATAAAAGCATAGAGTTCTCTCTCACAGTCTCTGTCCCCCTCCATTTTTTTTCTTTTCCTTCTTTATTCCCCTTCATTGTTATAGATCATATAAAGTGAAAAAGTTTGGAATATCCGAATATATACATGTTGCTATATGTTATTATATGAAGTAATGAAGCTAATTATCGTACATAGTTAATTATAATAACACTTTTATACTTTAAATTCAATGTTATCATTATTAACAGCGGTCCTTGCCGGATTTTACGCATGCATGTGTATAATTATATGAGGGAAAATATTAGGTCATGGTTAACTGAGAGCCACGACCAGGTTCATTATAATTTCCAATGAGACAATGGGAAACCATTGTACTTTCTACAAGATATTGTTCTATTGCAAAGGTAGGTGTACATATACATAAGTCTTTATATGTTATATATATACATATACAAGATACATGTAGTGGCCCCGATAATCAATACGTTCGGCTAATTAGATATCATGCATGTGTGCACAGATCATGATTCCTATATATGTATATATATATGTAAGTTTTTATCATATTCTTAGCACACTGTTTTCCACAGTTGATCACATATAATAAGTGAATAATCTAGAGGTCTTATGGATTATGATAATTAATTATAACTTAAGATCCTTAATTAGTCCTAGTAATACTGTAAAATGGGCATGGACTCTTCTTAACCATTATCGTGTTAACATCTCACAAGTCACGTGTTTGATAGTTGATATGTACGTAGTAGGTAGATACCATGGTCACAACATCATGATTGCGGTCTTTGTTTTAGTTTCCTATTCAGCAACGACATACGTACATACACTGAACTAGAGGTATATGACAACGAAATCAATGTCGTCATGTTGTCAGGTTGCAAAGCAAACTAGGTAGCAGCTAGCTATCTAGCTAGTCAAATGGTGGAAAGCGTGCACGAGTAGCACGATAACGATTATTGCAGCCTTTTAGAAAAACTCTTACACCTTCCTTCCTTATAGATAGGAAAACAATAATGGCGGCAAACAGAAACTCCCAATTATATGCGCGCAGAGAAAATAGGCAGATCGATCAGATAGAATGATAGATGGATGGGTAAGGGGTAGCTTTCTTTGTTCAGTTTCAGGCGATAAAATAGAGTGGATTGAATTCTTATTCATTTTCTTTATATTTACTTTTTAATAATATTTTAATTATTTGTTTTAATTAAAAGATTAGGGAAATCTTTTATGACCAAAAAAAAATATATATATATAAGCTAATGATTAATTTATAAGTTATATTTAATATATTTTTCTCCCATTTTTTTTTAATAATTGCATATGATCTTTTTCTCATTTTCTATAAATGTTGATGAATTATGATAAACATTGACACCCAATCTAAATTTGAAATATATAGATAGATATTTTATATGAATATGAAATCTTGAGACCGATGTTCAAATTGTAGGTCGGAAAATTAAGTTGAGTTTTTTTATCTAGATCGAGTTCTCGATATGTGGGCTGATCGTAGATTGAGATCTCACATGTTTGTTTGTAGACCGAAAACTCTGTCATATTTTTGTCTTTCTAGATCAAGAACTCGATCTAGACCGGGAATCCAGACTCAGACTGAGAGATATTATATCATATTAGATCTCGATATGATAATGGAAAAAAAGTTAGAGGTCTGAGAAGAAAAATGAAGAACTCAGTTTGAGAAGGAAGATTAAGAATTCGGTCTGTAAAGAGAGCTCATTCTGTGAAAATTAAACTTAGTATAAGAAAAGTAAAAAATCACGGGTTGGAAAGGGAGCTCGGTCTGTGAAAGAAGAAATTGAACTTGGTCTAGGAAAAGTAAAAGAATTCGATCTGAAAGTGATTTTAACGTATTGCGTAAGAGAAAAAGTTTTCGATCTATCAAATACCTTATACAGTTTATGTATTAGCCGTATAAGATTTCATATTAATATTAGTTTAATTTAAATAATTTTGACATGACACGTGTTTTAATATTAAATCTACAAGAACATATGAAATTTATGCATAAAAACAAATAATGAGACAAAAACGGAATCCGCTCCCGATAAAAAAAGTACTACCGCCCCATACATGTACTTGTATTTACTATTATAACTCTACTTCCTTGGCCTTTTTGTGGTCCTCTCCTCCTGGCCTTCTCCTCCACCTCTCTCTAGTCTCGTGAAAACAGTAGTACTAGTGAATAGTTAAATAAAATTTGCCACCTTTCCTGTCTCTTCTTTATCATACTGTCTTCCTATTTCGGTGCCTAAAATTATGTCTATATTTACGTTCTTTTTCAAGCTGCCGTTTTATATTGTTTCACTATTCCAACCCACTGCTCGTAAAGACGGAACACAAAAACAAGAAAAAAAAAAAAGAAAAGAAAAAGAAAGGAGCTGATTATGTTTATTACATGCCTTGATCTGGTTGCTTGTCTCTCTTTAAGAAAATAAAAATAAAAATAATAATATATATATATATGCTAATTAATTAACAACTATTAAGGCTTTCATTTTTTTACACATACGATAGATCGATCTATAACATATACACTTTTTTTTCAGACATGCATAGTAAAGATTTGATAATTTGGATTTGCTTTATTTAATAATCTGATTTAGGTAGCCAAATATTGAAGATCTAAAGTACTACTTTTACTAGTAGAGAAATCAGTGGGCAACATTAATATATATATTAGTACATTAATTACACACAATATAGCTGGCCTCATTACTCGAACTTGAGACGATAAGGTAAGCAATTCGCTTCCTTCCCACCAAAACCAGTCGTAAGGGGTTCAAATTGATCATTCTAAATATGATTAACTTCAATAATTGACATGTAAAATAAGTCAAATTGATTAGATGGAGTCTATGAGTTGAAACTTGAAAAGGATAGTTGTTAACAACTTAACATGGCATGAATGAATGCATGTTAAGATTGCTGGCTTAGGTTTCAAAAGCTATCTTTGTTTTTAAGTGGAAAGGAAAGGGAAAGGGAAGGTAGCACGAGGGAAAAGGGAATATTGTAAGGTTGAAAGAGGAGTTGGAATCCACTTAAAAGGGCGTGGAAAGGTGTCCACTTGATTCCACCTCCCATCATTGCTGCCCTAACAGAAATAAACTAACCACAAGTCTTACCTTTTTCTTTTCCTCTTCTCAACAAAAAAAAAAAAAGAAAAGAAAAAAAGAAAAAGAAAAGAAAAAGAAAAAGAAAAGTATAGTTTTTTTTTTAACACTATGTACTTCAATAATTGGTGGGTGCATGTAAGAAATATACATATAATTTTATAACTATGCATGGGATGAGGGAAAAAAGGAAAGTAGAAAAAGAGATCAACATATTGATTAGGTAATGTTTTAAACTCATAATTATAGTTAAGATTAAATAATCAGGTAATTAATTTTATAATTAGCACTTAAATCAAACCCCTCTTACATGAAATGAGGGGGAAAGCTTTTTGGTTTCCATTAATGGAGGTGTTAGATTGTTCGAGCTAGCAGAATACGGTCCAAATATATACATATTAATCCTTAGCTCCAATAATTCTTTAAGTGTTTGTTTAACAACTAAATCACATCATATATCATATGATTAAGTATACACCTATCTAGTGATACAGATTTGAACGCTCACCCAAGATGTTGATACTAATTATGAAACGCCATAGAGACTCGTCCTATTAATCAGTCGTGTTACGCATGCAAAACATAAAGGACTATATATATATATATATATACCCTTTTATTGGGGAACAAATAGACAATAGTACCAGCTAAAATGTTTACTTTATTTATGTTTGTATCTGATGGACAACTAATTAAACAAGAAGTAAGTTAGAAGCATCAAATTTAGAGATTTCCTTAGAATGTGGATTGCATTCAAAATAGAAAGAACATATGTACAGAGACGTAGATCAGTTTTCACCATGTGGAAGATCACTTGGTGGAAAAGATACGATCGATCTATACAGCCTTTTAGAAAACTCCCATAATCACTAAGTTATAAAGCTAGTTTTCTCAAGAGTAGGAAAAAAGAGGTAAAGTAAAAAAGAGCTGCGATTCTTTTTTTTTTTTACATATAAAACAACACTTGTAAAGTTGCCCTTCTTTCTACAACAAACCTCCTTTAAAGGCATATGCTTTTTATAAAATAATTAGCAAGGATTGTATAAATAAATAAATAAATATATATATATTATATGCAAGTGGTGCTACATTATTGGTGCTTTCGGTCTTAGTCCAAGGATGAATCTGAAAGTTGTGAATAGTGAGGAAGTGTTGTACAATCTATACAAGTGGGCTTAGGCCCTTTACCAAAGGGTAAGTGAAAGAGGTTGCATTATTCATGTATGAATATGGGCATGTTTTATTAAACTAATAGTACAATTTATTGGTGTCTACTATTTAAACTGTTTCCGTAACAAAGTTTGTGGGTGTGGATTGAATTTCGAGATTTCAATATTCTTCGATTTCGTTTCTGATTATGCTTGGAATAGTAGACAATGATTCTCATCTTACTTTAAATTATGCTAATAGTCCAAACCAAAGTGTTTGGTCTTTTCTATAATATGTAATTGGTTATGTTTAAAGTTTTCTTCCTCTAAATTATTAAGATATACTATTAATATTGTCTTAATTATTCACAAGTTTTGCTTAGATTGGAAGATGAGAGTCTATTGGCATACTATTCAGTTTTAGTTTATGTCTTTTAATATTAATACTAATTATGTGTTTAGGTAATATAAGTTTGTAGCTAATGTTTTCGTAAAATTTATCTTTTTTTTTTAACTTATATTATCTATATAAATGAGGATATTATTTCGTCTTATATTTTTTCTTATATCCAAAATAACAAAAATGATATATCTTATCTTAAGATATTTTTTCTCATTTCTTTTTATTAATATAATAGGTAGGGATCAGCTAAATCTCATCTTAATTTTCTTATTTAGAGGATTTTTATTGCCTATAAATAAACTATGGAGATCTTTAAAAATTAAAAAAAATTAAAAAAAAATAAATAAAACAAAGGGATATGTGTATAATATAACATATATTCATTGACAGAAATTATAAACGATTTAAAACTGCCTCAAGATAATTAGAAACTCCAATTGCACATGTACTTTTTCCCGCATGAAAAAGTTGCTTCCTTCCCTTTTGAATTCTTGTTCCTATGACGAGTTTGCATTAAAGGATTAGTACTATTTTTAATGGTACAAAGAGATCCGACGTTCATGTGATCATCGATCATCTCTAAATTTCTTGCCATTCTTATCTCCAACATCGACACCAATATTACAATTCCACATTAGTTAACATAACCCTAATCGACCCAATCTATTTGTATGATTTGAATTTGGTGTCACATTTGCCCGAAAGAATCCTTGTCCTATTGCCCAAGTACCTTACCTTAACTTTGCATCCAACGTCCGCTTTCATCTTCCATAAATTGATAACCCAGAATTTAATCCTCACCGGAACATTCATCTCGAGCGTGAGGGAAACCACAACTTTGCCTTTCTTGTTGTTCAAACCATTCTGGACTTCTCGAGGCAACTTTCCTTTCGATCCTTTTAGATTGACTTTGACCGTTGTAGACTTTTGTTTTTCTTGATACATCTTTGGAAATTTACCCATACCGATATTCTTATCTTTCGATAGCAACGAAATATCCCGGCCATCCTCTCCGTACGCAAGTCCGAATTGCTCGTTCTGATTCTTGATGTTCAAGGAAACCTGAAAATCCGGGTTTTTAGCTGACGATTTCGACTTCTTTACGACAAGATTCTTGATTGACATGTCAGGGACCTTCGGGACAAAAGCAAAATACAATATGCCAAAAGAAATTCCAATGAGGAGTGCTAGGGCTAACAATGCGATACAAACCCCTAAGCACCAAGTCCGACAAGGATTTTTCTTACGATATCGCCCTTTCGTAACCGAATTCCGATGTAGCTCGGCTACTCGGGCATTTTGCGGGGGTGGGACCCAATAAACTTGGTCTATTGGTATTTGAATGACGTAGGTTTCTGTGGCTCGAGCAGGAGGGAGAGGAATCTGCTTATAAGGCGAGGTACGCTCGCGCTCATGATCATATTTGACATTAGTATCATGTGCGGCATTTCCGTAAATGTTGTCATCGTTCCAGCTGCTACCGTGAAGAGGAACCCGCCCCTCCATGGGAGAATGGGGAGCGGAGGACTGAAGGGGTTGAGGGCCGAAAATGGTTGAGAAAATAGAATTTGTGGATGCATGTGGAAAGGGGATCCTTTGACTGTTGCATGCATGGGAGGGGGAGAGGTTGACCCCACATCCCTAACAATAACCCAACTTTGGGTTTCTTTTATTGGAATTTGTCAACTCAAAATCAACGCGGTTCTCATCCTGTTTTGTTGGTTTCCCAAATTGTTTGGAGGTAACTAAAGAACACAGAAAAAGGACCGATACTGAATTCCAGGCTGTTTGTTTTGTTTTTGTTTTTGTTTTTGTCTATTTTGTTTGAACGACGTGCATAAACACTGGGCTTAGACATATGAGATGGGCTTTAAAACTTGGGCTTCATCTAGGACTATGGGCCTTGCTGACATGGATTTGATGGAAATGATAATAATTTTAAAATATTTTATATAATAATTATAAAAAAAATATGACTGACTGGTTTTTCATTTTTTATGTTTACAGGATCCGGATTGTGTGTATACAGTCTACGTACGAACTGGGTCGATCCTAAAAGGAGGAACGGATTCAATCATCAGCCTCAGGCTCTACAACGCGGCCTCAGGCTCTACATGGGACGGGTTAATACTCCCGGGTTACAACTACTTCGGGAGGGGCAATTTGGACATTTTCAGCCGAAGAGGTCCGTGCGTGAGGGGGTTCTTCTGCGCCATGAACTTAACTTCCAACGGGTTGGGTCCACACCATGGATGGTACTGTAATTACGTGGAGGTCACGTCCACTGCTGTCCACGGGTCCTGCTCTCAGCGCAACCTTGAGGTGGAGCAGTGGCTTGCGCTCGATACGCCGCCATATGAGCTCACCGCTATCAGAAGTTACTGCCGCGACGGGGAGGAGGGAAACGGTTCAGTTCTTCACATGCCGTCCGGTTCAACATATGTCGTATGATTACTTTCAGACGAGATAAGTGGATCCAGTATCGATGTGTTTAACAAAGCGAAGAAAATGCTTAATCATCTCTATTTTATAAATAAAATTAATTATCGAAAGAAAGTCAAAAGCTTGGATTGATTTTTAAGTGTGGGTCCTTATCTTGAATGGCAACTTATTAATCATTTATCTTTTGAGAAATATATATATATATATAATGTTACTATGAATAAAATTAATATTTATAATTATTATAAAATTAATATTTATAATTATTATAAAATTATATTTATAATTATTGTAAAGTTTAATATGTGACGTAATATCTATAATCTATAAGACTTGTATCATTTTTTACGACGTACGTGGCACTAAGGATTTCATAGTCGTCCAGGGGGGGAGGGGGGGAAACGTAAATCATATCACACACACTACTAATTAATTTTACAATGCAGAAATAAATTCTTTCTCAAATCGTGTTCTAAAGCAGTTTATACATCTCAATAGTGCACAATCTTTTTTTTTTTTTTCTCAATCTTGTAATCTTGAATTTCTAGGCTATCTTTCGAAAACGCATATCATCGTCTCTTTGGGTGTTCCGAGTATTTGTTGAAATTTTCCGGTCAAAACTAGTTTACATTCATTCACCTCTTTGCTGCCGGAGCCGAGCCTGCACGTCCGACAACGCCCTGCTCACCTCCTCATCTCCCGGTGTTTCCCGTAACAATGCCTCGTAATCGTGTATCGAAGCTTCCCACCTTCCCAACTACATCACATTAATAAAAACAAAGTTGAAGTACTAACATGATCTTTTTGCTAATTCCATGTGATATATGATTTGTTTACCTTGGCGTTGCAATCGGCTCTTCTAAGTCTAGCTTTGGCATATGACGGTCGAACATTAAGTGCCGTATTGCAATCATCTATAGCTTTATCAAGCAGACCAAGTTTGGACCGACAAGCTGCCCGATTACACAACAAAACCGCGTTATATGGGTCATGTTCTAGCCCTTCATTATAAGCTGCACACGCCTCGGTGAATCTAGCTGCCTTGAATAGCTCGTTCCCGTTCGACCTAGCCGCTGCTATGTTTCGAGCTCTCCTCATCACCGCATTTGCTTCCTTGTTGTTTGAATCTAGCCTAGCCGCCTTCTGAGCTGCCTCTAATGCATCATCGAATCTGCCATCAATCAAACCCAGTTTCTGATTCACTTTAAGCTTTTGGAAATATTGATAAGTTCTAATTAACAAATGTCACAACGTTGACCTGCCAACCACCATATCGACCTTGCCTCGTGTGACTAACAAATTAGCATTACTAATAGGGCCGAAGAATTTAGTACAAGCATCGACGTCGAAGTTAGGACTCTGAGACATTGTATTGTCCGCATCTTGGTGCCTGTTGAGCTTCAAGAATGCCTCGGCTTTCAGAGCATATATCTTCATATAAGAAATCACAGCCCGAAAACATAAAAGATCAATCAGACATTAATCGAAATTAAGTCCACTATGATGATAAATTTTTGTAAGCACCCACAAAAAGTTATTCACCCAGCCATTGTTGTTGTGCTCCACAGAAGACATTTACCACTTTAGGTTATGAAATCAGAACAAACTTAACTGACCTGGGGGGCCGAATCTGCTCCAGCTGACAATGCAGCGCTAGCCTCTTTGATTAGAGTGTTCCAATCTTTTAATCTTTTCGCCTCGGTGCATTTATCCAAATGCGCTTGAAGTGTTTTAGCTTTAGAAACGTCTACATGGTCGGCTTCAGGCCCGGAGTGTTTGAAATGATATATCGCCTTCTGTGTGTCCCCTAATCTATATATACAAATATGTAAATTCAATGCCCAATACAAAATTTTAATGGATCAATATTTTATCATGTACATAAATAAGTACCTTAAACATAAGGTGGCTAATCGATGATGAGCTCGATGATATTGCGGCTCGATTCTTATGGCTTCCCTACATTCGAAAACAGCATCGAGCATACGACCTAGAGCCGTTAAAGCTGCACTCTTGTTGCTCCTGTAAGAAGCCTTATTCGGGTCAATTGAAATAGCTGCATCATATAGGGCTAAAGCTTCTGCAAATCTCCCATTCTTATAATCCTCATTGCCCATTATCTTCAATGTTTCTGGATCCATTCTCGTCGATAAAGCCCGGCAAAGAGAAGCATCCACACTTGGCTTTGCCTTAACCTCTTTCGCCACATAACTTGAACCACCATTTATGTTATGGTTATGGTTATTAGTATTATTCTTATTGTTATTATTTTTTGGTATGGATGTAAAATCTTCATTAGCGGTCTTAGGGAGATAATCAAAAATATTGTCCAAGTTCATTGTGCCGGGCCTGCCGGGCTGTTGCCTCAAGTTGCCGAGCTGGCTGGAGAGCATGACATTGCTCGAGGAAGCTCGGACAAGAGAAGCGCTTCCCGAAGATTTTTGATGATCCGCGACGATGTTCTCTAGCTCACCTGATATGCCTATTGCTTCTCTTGGGACCTTTCTGCCTTGGCTCAGGTAAGGTTGACTTTGACTTTGATATGAAGATGTGGATCTCGTTGAACCCGAGCCGAATGATGGCACCATTGATGTCTCTTGAGGAGGAGCTTTTCTGGGATTGTTTTGATTATGATATGGTGGGCAACGGTGTTGATGATGACTTACGGTTGTAGTTGGTTTAGCGAGAGCATACTTGCCATTGGATTTGATCTCGAGGATTGTAGGATCGTCATCGTCCGGCTTTCGTCTCTTGGAATCGGGATTGCTCGGTATCTTGACGAAATTGTTGTTGTTGTTATTGCTGCTGTTGACATGATTTACCGTCGGAAGTGATCCGTTGGATGCAGTTCGGCCGGGCCAAATGTTTCTTCTTCCGAACACGGCGTTTAGAAGCCCGCAACCCGATTTTTTGTCCGGCGAGTTGTCGTCACCCATTTGATTGATTGGATAAAATTGGTTGGATTGAAAAAACAAACAATAACGATGAGAATGATTTAAAAAAGAAAAAATAGATTAAAGTGGAAGAGGGAAATGGAGGGAGTGATGAGAGAGGCCTAACCCCAGGACATAACTTCCTGGAGTGGCGGAGCTTTCTGGGAAACTGACTCGTTTTGGTTTTGGTTCTTAATGTGTTTGAATAACAGCCAAGATAGAGGTGGACATCATGATGGTTTATGTTGGAGAGATTTCTTGCTGGGAAGGAAGGAAAAAGAAAAATGAGAGAAAAAAAAAAAAAAAAATCTAATAATTTGTTTTGTAATAATAATAATTTTTTTTTAAATTGTAAATTGCAATAATGCTGTCGTTTGGAAATGAGATGGCTGTTCAAGCGAAGCGGTCCGGGTTTAAATGAGAATCTCTAGATTTTTAGAAAATTGAAGAACAGCCCTCTGTCTCTGTGTCATTCCTCTTCACATGAGAGAGAGAGAGAGAGAGAGAGAGAGAGCGAGACAGAGACAGAGACAGAGACAGGATGGCACGTTGGTGAAGCTAATATCTTATGTTCCATAACAATTTTTTTTTCGTTTAATTTAAAATTAAAATTTAATTTAAATTATATTCACCGAATATAATTAAATTATAAAATTAATATTCAAAATCTTGAATACCCATTTAAAAATATTTAAAGATTATTGATTAACTATATTATGAACGAGGTGTCGAATTATTAATTAATTAATTTTTTGATGTACTTAATCCTTAATTAAATAAATATATATATATATTAGATTCAATAAAAATCAATTATTTTAAAAAAAAATATTTATTTTAAATAAATAACCAGTTAAATTTGCTAAAAAATTTAATGTCAATCATTCTAAGCTATGCTAAGGTCGGCCCAAATAGAAAAGAACGCTAGGCTTTAAGTTAATAAGGCCCTTTTAAGAGTTGAGTTTGTGGGGGAATGGACCCTGGTCTGTCCCTCTCCAGAAGGCCCAGTTATCGAAAATTCGTGTACAAAATTAGGCGATAAATTTAGTCAAACTTGTAGTGCAGGGTAGGTCCCACTTGGACCACCAAACTGGCTGCCGAAGATGACTATGGCAGGTTCTTCTACTTCAAGTTCAATCAATGGTTTAGACCTTTATTTTTCGATTCAAATCAACATCCGTTCGCATGTGTAACAACAAGATCTCTCTATTTTTTTTTTTTTTTTTGTTTTAACTTTTGAGTTTCCATTATGTATCGTAATGCATGCATAAACTAATGAGCCTCTCAATCAAAATTCGATTTGAGTACTTTTTTTAAACTCATGTTCAATCCAATCCCTTCATAACGATTAACCTAACAAATCAGAAGTGAGATCTATCATATTGTCTAAAAATGACCAATATAACAACACACCGGCTCATGTACAATTGGGAGTGTGAAGAGCTGTATCTGCGGATTGACTGCCTAGTTGGAAGGGTACGTAATATTACATATAGGGATGGAAGAAGAACTGCGTTTCAACGTTCAACATATGAAAGTCATTATTAACCCATATTTTGAATGCATTTCATTTTACACTTTCAATGATTCATTCAGACACATTTAATTTAAGCCACAAATCACTAGCTATGACTAGTTCAACAAATTATTTGCTCTCTACTTAATTTAGAGAGGTTAACCTATCTATGGTAAATGGTGAGTTGCTTGTCAAGAATTCTTCAAAATAATCGATACTTAATCATAATATCATTACCGATTTCAAGTTCAAATCACGGTTTGTTCGAGTTTATTTTCGATCAAAAAGGGTGTGAATAACTTTTAGCGACAGAAATGTTCTTTTGCAGATGAATTAATAATGGATTTGTTGACAATTTCTACTACTACTTTTGATATTTCCCGTATAATTATGTATACTTTATACGTGTAAAGATTAGACATGATATACTACACCTATTTTTGTTGAAAAAACTTCACCTTCTTTATTTAAATTCATATATTTTTTTTAATTTATTTATTATATTTATTTATTTTTAGATTCTTCCTTGAGTGGATTGAAAAACACCAGACAGACAGGAAACCACCTGAAAAAGAAACACAAAAAAAAATAAAAAATAAATAAAAAATAAAAAATGGGAACCTTCTCGGTTTCCAATGGTGCTTAAGCAATTCTGATATTTGGAATATTTTTGGGAAATACGGATTCGGTTTGTCGCACATTATTGTTACTCCAAACTTATTATTAGGCGAAACAAGTATATGCTGAGTTATTGTTTGAAATCGACATGTCGTTTTAGCTGGGCGGCCGCCGCCCCACCTAGGCACCTTTAACTATACGACAGGAAAACCCACGCAGTAATAACTCTCAAGGCATGATATATGGTGAAGGCTGCATTGGCGGAACATTCCAAATCCACTTTGACTGGTCAACTGCAGTTATTGCTCATGTTGATCGTTGAACGGTGAATGTTCTTTCGCCCGGTCTAAAGCCGACATGCGACGTGGAGGCTTGAGCTGTTTGTTAAATTCTCTCTGCATATGTAATGTAATGAAAGCCATTACTTTAGACGACATCTCGTTTCACATTTGTGAAGTTGTCGGTTAGTTTCCCGCGTGTTCCCCGACGTTGGTAATCTATTTTCAGACGACGAGTCGTTTATTCTAAATTAGGTCACCGAGTATAGGAAAGGAAGTCATGCTTTGATGGGATGACGTGTTGTTAGGCAAATTGGCAATGTGTTGTTATAAAGTCAACAATTCTCTGTTCTCATTACCAAACCTAATACTATTCTGAGTTTTGATGGAACTGAAAAGTAAAATATAAAAACATAAAGTATACCAAATATTCTTTCTTCCTTTTTTTCTTAATGGGTAATGGTCCTATAAAACTTGCCACCTAGTAATGACATGGAGTGGGGCATGGGAGAGGAATCCATCAATCCAACGGTCTAGATCAAAGAAATGATATCATAGCGTTAACATCAAAGAAAATGATGGGCAGGTCCCATCAATCACCAAATATTTTATTGATAAAAAAAGAAAAATTGATTTAACATTCTCATTAATCCAAACCTATTAAGTAGCAGGTTTTAACTTTTAAGGGGCCAAATAACTTGAATCAGACATAATTAGGTAAATGATTTTGAGAGTAGTTGTTGCCACGTGGAGTCACATCTGTCATTAACTGTTAAAAAATGATTGCTATGTAACATAGGTTTGGCTTTAAACTGGTTTAGGGTTTGTTGGGTTTTCAGGTGCAAATGTAATTACACTGTTAAGTATAATATATATACGTAATATGAGATAAATAAATAAAAAACAAGAACAACAACAACAACAACGTAGAATTTGATGATGACGTGATCGTTATAACAATAGAATGTTTGATTTGTTTGTGATGGTTGCAGCGAACTAGTATGTAGTTGAGCTGATGTATCCACAAACATTTACTGAGCATGTAAGTACTGAAGAAAATTATATAAAAAAAAAAAAAAAAAAAAAAAAGAAAAAAAAAAGTCGAAGAAGATAACAAAACGGAATATTGCAGTAGAAAAGTAGTAGAAGAAAAGTAATACAAAAGTCATCAGATGATAAAGTAGAGATTAAACATGAAATATTATTATTATATTTATATATATCATCTTAATTTTCTATGTATTTGATAATTTCACGAAATCTGTTCAATCAGTAAACTTAAGTTTTTACATTATGTATTTTGTATTAACAAATTTAATGAAGCATGCGTGTAATTAATGTTTAATATAGTTGGTCGTTTAACGTCAATAAATAGTGGTTTAAGAATTAGATGAATAATAATTAAGTATTAATAATCAGTAATATTTAGATTTTAAAAATAATAATATATATATATATATATTTGTATATTTTATATATGTAAATATATGATAACAATATAATATTGGTTTTAGATGTTGGATATTATTAAGTAATTGTGAGATAACCTTAAAAAATCCGATTTTAGTTTTAGTTTTTAGTTTTTGGTATTAGCTTTCACACTGAGTCACTGGCAGGGAATCACAACCACAAATTGGTAAATACTTTGAACCCCATTAAGGAGTGTGTTGATCGATCGATCCATTCCTGTCAGCACCTTCCTTCCTTCTTCTTTCTTCTTTCACACATATGGCCTACCCCACCTTGATCTTTTCTTTTCTTGAAATAAAACTTAAATTTAACCAGATCGACTGAAACCTCTCTCTCTCTTTCTAAAAGGCTAAAGAGACATCTCTCTCCTTCTCATCTCTTTCTCTCTCTCTAACATCCTCTTCAAAAGAATAGAAAGAAAGAAACCCTAGCTTGTTCGTTTCTCCTTCCTTTGTCTCATATGCTACGTACGAGAAGAAAAGAACAAGAACCGATCATATATTAGATCAGTGATTAATGGAGTGGAGCTTTCATTTTTGGATGTAGAGGTATAGTACTGCTTCTTCTGCTGCCGCTGCTATTCTGCAACGCAACCCATCAATTTTCAAACTGATCTGATCAAGAAACATCAATCCGTGGGTTATTAATTGTTTTATTCTCTTCTTTACTCAATACTCGCAGTAGCAGCAGATCAGAGCCCCTTTTTTTCTGGGTACTTGTCCTTTCTCTCTCTTATTTACTTTAATGGTTCTGTATAAGTAAGCAAAATCCAACTCTCTTCCCACACGTCTTTCCTTTTTCCTCACCCTCTTGTCTCTTTTCTTTTAATTTTCTCTCCAGTACTCCTCCCTTAGCTATGATGGATTCAGGTAATAGTGGAAGTATGCAGTCTTCGAGCGGCGGTGAAGAAGACTACGATTCACGCGCCGAATCCATCTCCACCTTCATGGGTCGGCCCATTTCTAACCCACCACCGCCATTCCACCACCCTCACCACCACCATAATCAGCAGCAGCAGCTTCAACTCCACTCCACGTCCTCAACCATGTTCGACCCGTTATCCAACTTCTTCGACCCGGTCAGCTTGTCCTCAAGCTCACTGGTAAACGACAACCCACTCCTCAGCCTCGACATGGTCTGGGCCCAATCAAATCCAAGACCCGACGTCGAACCGATTAACTCCACCGATCTCTCCGCCTTAATCCCCTCCTCGTCGACCCAAACCCGGGGCCAATTGCCGTTTCTATCCGCTTCGTTAGATTCACAACCCAGAGCTCCTCCTCCTCAATTAGTACATGAAAACAACAACAATAACAGTAATAACGGCAGCGACGTGGGCCCCGGAGCGGGTCCGGGCCCCATCCGGAATCCGAGAAAACGGTCCCGAGCGTCACGACGAGCACCGACCACGGTTCTAACCACAGACACCACCAATTTCCGAGCCATGGTCCAAGAGTTCACTGGCATACCCGCGCCGCCGTTCTCGTCCTCCACCTCAGCGTTATTTCCCGGCAGTACTAGAACCAGGCTCGAGCTTTTCTCTTCAAGATCCGACGGTCATAGTTTATTAGACCCTTCACCTCCTCCGCCTTATCTCCTCCGTCCATTCCCTCAAAAAGCACCGTTTCTCTCTCCTCCTCCTACTTCGACCAGGTCAGTTGGCCCAGCTGTTAATAACAACAGCTTCGCCAACATGCAAAACTCAATCTTAAATCTCCAGCCGGCTCTCCTTAACGTTCAACCACAGTCAAACGGCACCAGAATCCCACCCGCATCTGAAAATGGCTCTTCTGGAGGAGTTTGGGCTGGGCCGGCATGGGCTGCAGCCAGCTGGGAATAGTAACAACTGGGTGGTAGAGGGGGGGGGGGGGGAGGATCTGATCATCAAGGTAGACGGTGGTGGTGGTCTTATAGTGCGGTCTACGATTAGCGATTAGCGTCGGAGATAATCATAATCATAGTAGTAACAATTCGGAGCGGGTTATTACAAATGGTGGAAATGATAATTCTTCTTCTTCTTCTTCTGACTTTCTTGGAGATAAGAGTGGGAGAATGTTAATGTAACAGCTGTGCCTAGAAGTGCTACTACTAGTCTACTACTGATCGTCATCATCATCCTCCAGGTATGGAACCATGGATATGTTCTTCAGATTAGGCTGATGAGTTTTTAGTATTTTCATTATAATTATAATGTTGGTTAATTAATGAGAAATTAAATGATATATAGTTCTTTAACTTCATTAAGGGGAAATCATGTTCCCACTTCTTTTTCCCCTTAAATTATTAGTTTTTATGTCATTGTAGATAAAATTGTTATCCTCATTTTCTCTTGTACATTCGTATACAAGTAGTTATCATCGTTCTTATTTTATTTTATTTTATTTTATTTTATTTTATTTTTTCTGTTAATTTATTTATCGTATTTGAATTAGTAAAATTTGTTGGAGTTTATTTTATTTTTCCTTTTTCCAAATGGGAGCAAAGAAAATAGGAAGGGTGGGAGAAAAAACAACCTTCGACAGATGCTAGCCGTTGAATTGGGAGCATGCAACGCAACATAATATAGACTATAGTTTCTAGTTTTGTCTGGTTCTTTTCTTTTTTTATATTGTTTTTTAGTTAATATAGTTATTATAATACATAAGAAAAAAAAAATGAAAAAAAGAAGAAGAAGATATTTGTATTGATTTGGAGTGATTGGTGGCGGGATTAAGGGAATCGGCAGCCGCCGCAATCTCATCCTTACAAGAACTAGATTTCAGTAATCTATACATGTGCGTGAATCTTTCTTTTTTATTGCTTTTCAATGATTCATTATATAATGCCTTCTAAGATCTATCGCATTTTGATACTAATGACATGATTAGTACTTGGTCCTAATTAATTTGCGTTGCGTGTATATATATATAATATAGTTGATTTACTTGACTTTTCATAGAGACACCAGGAAATTAAAAAGAAATTGTCAGTAATTAATTTTGAAGGTCCAGATCAGACCAGCATTTGGGACCATATGTCGCTCACCGTTGGGGAAAACTATGAATTTATGAAACATGCTAAATATTTTGTTCAACATTTTTTTAATGATTTTTGTTGATTTATTTAAACCATACAATAATTAAGAAACATGTTTTAGGGAATCTACACAATGTTAGACACGTTTTCATTCTTCTAATTGCAGTGTATTGCAACTTGCGATCGACTTCATATGTTCCATTTGTTAACTTCTAGAATGTCTTCCTTCATACCAAAAGAAAAAGGAAAACAAATGTAATATATATACCTATGTGTATACTTATACTTTAATATAAATAGTTTAAACTATCATGCACGTTACTTTTTCGAAATTCTAGCATCTATTTTTCTTTACCTGGTAGCCATTGAATTGATTAATCTCACAAAAAATGGTAATGGAATGTTATCCTATGTATTATTAATTGAAGAGCTAAGCGTACAGCACATGGAGAAGACGACAAGTCATTATTACTTTTTTTTTTTTTTTTTTTTTGTCTTTCCAAGCATGACATATGCTGGAGAAGAGCCGAGTTAGGGTTGGAGCTAGGAATAACCTACTCCAACTTGGGCGATTTGATGATAACACGTACCTACTTTGGATCATCTCCCATACCTATAACATTAGCCTCAACAACACATCACGAGCAAAACAAAACTGATGTTCTTCTTCCCCTGAATGATCGATCAGCTTTAGATTTGAAATGCTATAGGAAACCAAATTAAAGGGTCGTTTTGTATAAGTGGGTTGTATTATAATCATCTTTTTGATTTGCATTTTGCATTTGCATATGCATGGGACAAGAATATATCTAAAAAGTTGGTGATCTTTTCTTTTCTTTTCTTTTGCGTATCTTTTGACTGATTGATCATGATGTTTTTCACTTCAATCGCAGTACTACGCATTCTTACTTTGTTGTTATTAAATATAGGATGATCATGATGTAGATGATTCAAAAAAATTTGAATCCTTTTTGTCCGAAGCAGCTTGGAGATTTTCGCAGACCTTTTTTTTTAACATAAAGGGAGCTTCTTTTTGGTGAGGTTGTCTGGAAAAAAAAAAAAAACTTCGGTATAAACGGGAAATAACTATGAAATTATTAGCTAGGGCATGGAGGAGCTTTCGGTAGGTTGTAAGAGGCAAATGGAGCTCTGCACTTTTGGCGTTGGGAGGTGTGTAAACTGTGAGCACTTCACTTAACCATCATCATTCGTGGTGGTGCCCTCTTGCGCCCATGCCACTGAAATTTATAAGACCTTTGGCCCGTTGCTCTTATTAGCAATGATGGCGTCTCCCTCACTCTATCTCTCTCTTTATATTCTATAGGTCAATGCCAAAAGCAAGAATCTTTTAGGAAAGTAAAATCATGTAGAATTAGGGTTAATGAAAATATTTTGCATAAAGCATTCATGCTCTTGAGCAAGAAAATGTTATCCAGTTTAAAATGAGAGACCCATGGAGAGCATAAGTGTTTTTCAAGTTATTTAATTTCGAGGTAAATGAGCTTTGCTAAATCAAGATATCTACGAATCGAGAAATTATAATATGAATTATATATATCTAGTTATTTTTCATAATTCGATAAATAAAATCATATAATATAATTTTGATTTTATTTATTAAATTATTTAATTTTGAGTTAAATGAATTTGATAACTCAAGGGTACTTAACTACAAATAGAGAAATTGTTTCATGGATTATTTAGAGAATTTGTAAAAGTATCATCTAAAAATATTTTATTTAAAACATTAATCCCAAAAATTTTATCTTGGAAAAATATCCTTTAAAATTAACTTATGTTGACTTTTACATTAAAAAATTAAAGGAAAATATAAAATTACCCAATTGCCCTTCGGATAATTTTTTTTTTAATCAAAAAAGAAGAAGAAGAAAGACTATGGAAAAATCTCTCACCTTCCCTCTATCCATTTTCACCAATCATTCTGCTTCTTCTTCTTCATCTTCTTCATATTATGCTTCTTCTTTATTCTTCATCTAAAAATTCAATTTCCAAAATGAAACTGAGCCAGTGAAGTTGAAAATGGTTTGAACCAAAAATTCAAAAATTTCAGAGTTAAGGAAGTGATGGACGGAAGAGTCATTGAAGAATGCCATGACAGATGGCAAACGACGAAAGCTTTCATCGGAATTAATGGCCGAAATGAATTTACCTCCACTGTGGATTATAAATCTCAGACCCATGTAAATTAGGATTTTTTGTGTCAAAATTTAGTGTCTTTTGAATTGAAATGTGAGTGATTGACCGATTAATCTAGGTTTAGAGTGAAATTAGGGTGAAATTGAATAGAAAATGGATTATATATGAAGTTCCTGATGACTTGAGCTCTGTATCTTAGAGACTTCCAAAGTTTAAGATATATGCTTGATGCCCGATGGGTATATTCAGGGCCCATCAAGTGTCAAGCATAGAAAACAGAGATCGAAACTCTCTTATTGTTTTGGTTTTTTGTTTGCTTTATTTACATGTTGATATATATATATATATATATACTAGTTTCATAATTGTGTTTTGTTCATTTTTGGATTATGCTTTGTTTTCTATTTTTGGATTGTGATTTGTTCAATTCAGGATATAGAAGCTCCAGTCTGTCATGACCTTACACGCATCTTTAAAGAAGATAATGTATACAAAGCCCGGATAATGTGTGTATCAAAGCAGTAAGTGTTTGCTGCTGATATTAAGTCAAGGCTCACCCTTAGACAATTGAAGATGTTTAAGAGAACCTGCTTAGAACACTTCCTTGATGTGAATGTCCCTCTCAATAACTCTAGCCGTGTTATTAACTATTTCATTATTTGACGAGCAGAGTGCCTGCAGAAGAATGAACTTTGATTTATTATTCGAGGGAAGCCTATGTAGTTTACTCTGAGGGAGTGGGCTCTAGTGATAGGGATGAAGTGCCAGACTATGCTTGAGTAATAAAATTCGACCTATCTTGGTGAGATAAGTGTCAATACTGCTGGAGCTAGCCAAGAGGTTCAAAAGCGAAGCGTGGACAAAAAAAAGGTGAGGTAGACTATGTCAATATCACTTTTGTCTACTTCGTAGAGTCAATCCTGTATACAAAAAAAAAGGAAGATATATGTCTAACGCTCTACGTTCGCCCTTATAGAATACTTGGAAAGTTTCAATAGCACGAGATATGAACTTACACTGAAGACATTGAAGAAAAATACTATGGAGAAGGTCGCTACAAATCGAGCATGAGATACTAAGCAAGAAGAAACATATACTTGCACAGGTTTTCTGCTTGCTTTTCAGGTAATTATTTTTAAAATGCTATTTTTGAAATATCCATTTGTAATTGTGATATTAAGTTTGATCTATCAAGTATTCATTTAATTATAACTGTGCAGGTTTGGGTTTACGAATTAATTATACATCTTGAATCTCATGTTGCATTTCAGGTGGAGGGTAAAATATTCCTCGAAATTTGAATTAGAAATTGAAGAAGTCGTCAGTGCCTCATACAAGTGTTGCAGAGTGGATATGAATCGAAGGGGTAAGAAATGCTATAATTCAAAATGATTAAATATTCAATTGTATTTCGTTTAATTTCTACGAAATTTTAATTGACTTTTCCTTTTATAGGTTATCATTCGTAGAACCTTAAAACCAATAAGGGAGGAAGAGAAACAAGAATACATGCAAGACTTGGAGCATTTTCTGAAAAGGAAGATGAGGTTATGGAACGTTTGACGTTGGAACTGGAGAAGGCTGAGAAAGAAAAGAAAATTTTATTGTTAAAAGGGATAAGGAGAAAGAAGCAGGGAAAGAAGAAGAAAGGATCAGAGTGGTGACTATGACATATGGTCGATATTTGTGGAGATTGTTAATGCTTCTAAGCAAATGATGATGAAAATTTTTGAAGAGTTGATTCAGAAGTTGGAAGATATGGATAGGGCTTTAAAGGAGCTAAAAGATGCGATATGTGATATGTTGAATTCTTTTTCGTATATGCCACCATCCGCTACATCACTACTTGCTTCAAAAAGTGCTCTCATCCATCTTTTCACCATAGTTTTCCACATTGGGTGTAGGAAACTCATCAAATGTAGTTTCCAAGCAAAAACCACAAGCATATCAAACCTATGTGCGATAGGCTAAATCATCTTCTCATCCTCAAAGTAGCAATTCAACTGAAAAGTAGAGGTATAAATTGGTTCCCCTGGTAAACATGGATCTCTTACCATCGTGAGAGGCGACAATTAAGAATGATATAGTTTTTTGGACGAACAAGGTATGAGGATAAAGTTATATTACACGGCCTTGTTGTCTCTTTTTATAGTGCCCGAGTATAAACGAAAATATCTAAAGGTTCCAGGATTAAAGGCAAATCCATCCCTTGCCGTAAATCCGCAAAGCGGGAGAGCGATGATTCGTTGGCTCAATAACAAGTCTAACATGTAAGTTTCTATTTTGACTTGACCTTCTACTATTTTTGTTGTTACCTTCTTTAACTTTCATTGTATTTATGTTTGTTTTTTCTGACATGAATATAAGTTGTAGGATTTCAAAGTAAAAAATACCAGCAAGAGTTTTTTAAAAGAATACTTAAATTCACATGGTGGTTAGATAGTTTTGTAAGTCTCTATTTATTGCTTAAGTGATACAAATGGCATGTGTTGAATAATAATTTATCTTAGACTTAGAATGTCTAACCATTTTTTCCCTATTTTTGGTTGCAGCATATCGATGAGTATATGTTTTTGCTTCGTATGGGAATGAAGAAGTTCAGTGACATATTCGATCAATTTGTTGCTTTTATCAATCAAGTGTTCTCTTAATTTATGAAATTGTATTAGGATAACACTTTCAAAAATATAACGAATGAGAAAAAGGTCGATCATATATTTCTCGAGGGGTTACTGATTTGGGAATATGTGGATAGTTTGAAGCTTACCAGTGGGGTTACATCACCATCACAATCATCATCTTTATCAAAATCCTCGTTACTACCACGATTATAATCATAATAATTCACATAATTTTCAAGATTATTAGCAGTATAAATTGGTAAGTCACTTATATGATCCTCATCATTATTAATAATAGGATTAGACATGCCTCTCCTAAAACGGTCATCGTCATTATTATCAACATGATTGGGCATGACTCTGTTAGAGAGATCATCATATTTATTGGTAACAAGATCGGGTATATCTTTCCTAAAAAGATAATCAATGTTAAGAATGAATGGTAGGTAATTGAGGACTCTCTTTAACATATGTATCTCATTGAGTCTTTGGAATCAATTTCACGTACATGAGAGATTTTTCATCTTGTGTTTGTGAGTGACATAAAAATCCCTTCACATTTTGGCCGTTTCTTATATATAGCGAGGAGTACACCATTTTACTAAATGACATATATGATAGTTGTAAATTGAATTCATTACGGTCAACCTCAATAGAATTATACACATCTTCCACCAGCTGAGTATACATGATATTAGATTCGATTAAGACTCTAGTTTTTCCATTCATCTTATTTTCATGCCAATACAATGAGTTTACTTTCTTCCATCAGTTCAAGTTCTCATTCTATTCACCAGCGAAACATATGATTACGAAAATAGTGTTCATATATTTACTCTAAAAAAGAAAAGAAAAGCCAAATTAGTAAATTTGATTGTAAAGAGAAAAAATACAAAATTTCATCTTGTTGCTCGATGAACTCGATGTTTGATGGTCGTTATCTTCCATCGAGCGCATCAAGTTATGCAACTCGAACATAGATTTCCAAAATCCTCGCAAATGGTGGCCCAAGAATAGATAATGAGTTACGGAGGAGTGAAATCAGATTGAAAAAATTGATTTTTGAGATTTCTAGGTCTTCAAACATGAAGAACGTGAGAAGAAAAAGTATAGGAAAGGGTGAGGATGATGTCATGCATGGGAAGGAAAAAGGAGGAAATGGTAATATGGTATTTTCTTTTCTTTCTTTTTTTTTTTTAGCAAGAATATTACGGTTATTTCATGTTTTATTACTATTACTATTACTTTTAAATTAAAAATATATTATGAAGTAATTTCTTCAAGAAAAAAAGTTTGGTAAGCTAAACTTTCAAAAAAAAAAAATTCCCTTTGGAGGCCCTTTAGCCAAGACTTCAAATTATATGTGCAGTTATTTTCCGTAATCCTATTTATTAGACTTAAACTTGAAACATAAGAAACTCAAAGATCTACTCAATTGGAGTCTGATAATGTTGAGTTGAGCTCCTCTCAAATTGTGGATTGTGTAAGTTCTTTCCAATTTAAGTAAATTGGTAAGATACCATATTTAAAAATATAAATGACAAAATAGTTTAAATCATTTATTATTATTTATTACTAAATATAGTAAATTTGTACAAACTAGCACAATCCACGGCTTGAGAGGAGATCAACCCCATAATGTTCTCCTTACTTTATGGAAGAAAAAGTGAAAATTTAATTATAATTCAACTTAGGTTAAGTATTAATCAGCATTGAAGAACAAACGTTCTCGAATTTAATGTACCTTGTTGCTTCACAAATCCGTCATTTTTCCCCTTTTGATAAACAGCATTGGTTAAGCATAGACTTGAGCAAATCATACCTCACCGCACTATTAATCGAACTAGTGTGTATGACACTAATGGCATGCATGCTCTCCAAATAGCGACGTCGTACCAAGATGTAATAAACATCCTTTTTGGTTCTTAATGCGGTGATGTTCGATGTTACATCTCAACCTTCTTTGAAGCCTTCTTTAATTTGATCTTCAAACAATATACTACACGTCGGTATTCCTTCACGGGCAAATTGCTGTTTTAAGGAACTTACGATCTTAATCACTCTTTGTTAATTATTACTTATTCAATTAGATATAGAGTTGAACTCGATTGCATCAATTTGGGATTAGTAATAATTATGTGATTATGAATTTAATGTTGTTTAATATTTGATTAAAGTTAAATTTTTCTTAGGGTTCGGTTTAGAGGTGTAAAAGAATTAAAATTAATTAGGGTGGGGTAGATTTATGAAATAATAATAATTATGTATGTGGGTCAGAAGTGGTTTCCATGAAACAAATATTGTCCGCCCCGCCACTAATGTGATATTTACAGTAAGCACCACACGCATTCAAATAATTATGTTCCCCGTCCAGTAATTTTTGCCATATAGGTCAAGGTCAAGTACTAAAAATCATTCTTTTCGAATTATGAAATTAACCCAGAAACCAAAATTTTGAAGGTTTGGATTCATTCATTCATTCAAGTAGTGCCCATATGAATTGCTAATGATGGAGAGGGTTTCTTTAGGCTCTCTTTATTATTTCACTCTTAAAAGCATTATTATTGATAGGGGCCGGTTAACTTTTACACAAGATTTATTAGATTTGTTCCCACCCCCCTCCTATCTCTTTAAAATCATTACCTACTAGAAGTATTAAAAATTATAATATATGATTATTATATGACATGTCGATGATCAAACTTATGACATATGAATCGATTGCTTAAAATATTACCTTTATTTCTTTTTTTTAAATATCTATCATATTCTGTCGTATTTAAAAAATTAAAATTATGAAGTAATTAGTAGGATAATTAACTACTTAAGTAGCTGACCTAACGTTGACAATGATAAAAGGTGGAAAAAAAAAGAAACCACCAACTTGCAAAGTAGGAATTATAACTTTTTTAAGAGTTTGAAAAATGATTAGAATGTAATTGATTACATTGTGAGCATGTAAAAGGGAAGGGAAGGGAAAAAAATAGTTCATCACCACAAACAATGGGCTTTACCAGTGGCCTAAAATAAAATATTGGGCTGCCGTCACAGAGCCCTGGCCCAAATAAAACCGAAAACTACTAGGCCCATGTGGGCCCAAAATGACTTGGGCGGCTTCCTTTCGTAATTTGTACCTTCCTCTAAGTTTAAACTAAACTACGTCAGAATTCAGACCGGAAATCCTCATGTTACACGTGGCATTTCCCTCCATAAATTAGAAACAGTGGCACCACAAGGCAACAACTCAGGGAGCTCCTTTCCTTTTCCGGCAGGCATACTCCAACAAGTCAAACCCATCATCATTCTCTGTTTCTGAACCGGAATCTGAAAGTATAGCTGAGTAATTAATCGAGGAAGATGAAGCAGGAAACACTGACGTTGATACTGGCGAATCTGGCCGGAATAATGGAGAGAGCCGACCAGTCGTTACTGGCGTTTACAAAGAAGTCGGAGCTGCTCTGCACACTGACCCAACTGGATTGGGCTCACTCACTCTGTTCAGATCCGTAGTCCAGTCTTAGCCGTCCACCATAACCGCACCCACGTCATCGCTCTCGGAGCTTTTCTCTGGGCCGCCGCCACTTTTCTCGTCGCCATCTCCTCCACCTTCTTACAGGTGATTCCCTTGCCCCCTCTCTCCTCGTCCTTCGTCTTTTTCTCTCTTAACTATTCGCATCTTTCCTTATCTGAGCGCAAATTCTTGATGATTGTATTGATTTAAGGATGTTTAGTTGAATAGAAGAAGCTCAAAAGCAATGTAAATATTAAATAATAGATCTTTATAGATTTGATTTACTTTTCTGTGCGCTATATAATAGTACACTTTTTTCTCTGTTTTTCTTATCTTATACCTCAAATTCAACTTACTATTTTATTGATTCTACGATGCTTAGTTAAATAGAAGAAGCTCAAAATCAATGGAGTAAATGGACCTGCATAGGTTTGAATTTTTATTTACTTTGAGTTTGTTATATATAGAAATCTGTTTCCTCACATAAATTTGCCTAAAAAAAAGGTTGCAATTTCAAGAGGGTTAAATGGGATAGGACTAGCCATTGTCTTACCAGCCATACAATCTCTAGTTGCTGACTCAACCGATGAGACAAATCGTGGTATTGCATTTGGATGGCTCCAACTAACAGAAAATATCGGTTCAATCATAGGCGCCTCTTTGCCGTACTAACAGCAACAACTTCTTTCATGGGAATTGCCGGTTGGAGAATCGCTTTCCATCTAGTCGGTCTAATTAGGGTCCTTGTTGGGATTTTGATCCTCCTATTTGCCAAGATCCGTCCTTTTCCAAGAACAAAAAGAATCAGCAAGAAACATCATTTTGCTCCCACCTGAAACATCTGTTAAAGGAAGCAAACTCAGTTATAAGAATCCCGACTTTTCAAATCATTGTGGCTCAAGGCATAGCCGGGTCATTCCCTTGGACTGCCTTTTCGTTCATTCCTATGTGGTTAGAACTTATCGGCTTCTCTCATACAAAAACGGCCTTTCTTTGGAGCCTCTATGTTATTGGTAATTGGGGGTCTGTTTGGAGGCAGGTTGGGAGATATCCTTGCTGAACACTTTCCAAATTCTGGGAGAATATTCCTTTCACAAGTTAGCGCTGGGTCCACCGTGCCTTTAGGTGCAATATTGTTCCGATGGTTGCCTGAAGATCCATCCTTTGGAGTCATTTACGGTTTTGTCTTCTTCATGTTGGGATTCTTCACGTCTTGGAGTGCTCCGGCAACTAACAAGTAGGCACTATAATTATTTAATTATTCTTGAAAAATAATCTAATTTTCAATTGAATTGTGTTTATATTAAACTCAAAGCAGTCCAATATTTGCAGAGATTGTTCCTGAGAAGTCCCGAACGAGCATATATGCTTTGGACCAATGTTTTGAGTCGATCATGTCATCATTTGCTCCATCTCTTGTTGGACTTTTATCTCAACATGTTTATGGTTATAGACTGGAATCTACGGGATCATCAGATTCCGTAAAAACCGAAACAGATAAAGAGAATGCAGAATCACTAGCTAAGGCTCTTTATGTTGCATTTGGTCTATCATTGAGTCTATGTTGTTTGATCTATACGTTCCTATATTGCACCTATCCTTGTGATAGGGAACGGGCGAGGATGCAAGTACTGCTAGAATCTGAGATGGTGCAATTAGACGGAGATGATTCTCCATTGCAAGGAAAATGTAGTGAGGATGATGTTTCGGGACGGAAAGAACTTGGTGGGAAAGAAAGAAGAGAATGGGAGACGAGCATAGAAATGCCAGATAGCGATGATAGGACTCTGCTTTCCGGAGAGGTGAGATCGGAAATGGAAGAGAATTTACAATAGAGCCCTTTGAACTGTGGTATAATAATAGTTTATGTAGCGAGTGATTAGTAATTTTTCTTACTGTTGATTTCACCGGCGCTTCTTAGTTCATTTTGTTCCTTGAGGCTACGGGATGTAATCCGGTATAATCACATTTTTATGGCAGTAATCAATAAGTGTGATTTCTGATAGGATTGGTTTCGTGCTAGACAACCAGACAACATTACATTCTACTTTCCTTGTTTGAAGGATTCAATTTGAATAAGCTGTCACTATCAAAACAAGCTACAATCCGACCCGCACACAGACTGGTCTGCATACAATCCGACCCCAGAGTTGCTCTTCACACTGACCCAACTGGGTTAGGCTTTCTCACTCTGTTCCAATCTATAATCCAATCATATTGCTACTGCACTTATCCGAGAGATAGAGAGCGAGCATGAATGGATTAGTTGATCGAAACTTGGCCGGTGAGGGTGATTATGATATTTCGGAGAAGATCAAACACAGAGAAATAGGTATGTACTATTTCATAGTGGAGTAAGATCGACTGAAGGGGAGGAGAGCTGTGAACTAGAATTGGATGGTACTCCATCACGAAAATATTTCTTTCTAAGCGGATGAAATTTTTATAGACAGATCGTATTTATATTATCATATTATATATTATATGAATTATATTTTAATTGAGATGAATGATATATTTAATAAATTTTTTATTAATAGTGATGATACATAATTATTTCCCAAGATGTTCAATGAGAAATAGTATTACTTTACCGTTACACTTGACATTAGTGAAAGGGTATAAGTAAATATAAAGTTAAATACATTTATAAAATTGATCTCAATGATAATTTGAAACATTTTAAAATATTAAGGATGAAATTGATTTATTTAAACTATTAGGGGTGAAAATGAAAAACAATCATGAAAATTGGACAATATTAAGATTTACGAAAGCGGGAATCTAGCCCCTGATTTTTCCCTTCCTCTTTCTTTTATTCCCACATTTGGCCATTTCCCACCAAAATTTAAGACGAGACATGAAAACAGGCTAAAATCCTTGAATCTTCCCACATGAACGGGGAAATATTCTTCAATCCTCCAAACCTAAGAACAAAGTTGACTCCCATAATCTCGTCCTAGGCTCGCCGATCTAGGTGGCCCCACCAAAGTCTCCTCCAAGCTCCGAGTCAACCAGAAAGCACTAGCCCTGAAGCTCAGGCCGTCTCCCCGCCGTCCCAAACAATCTCGATCGGAACAGAGGGAGCAAAATTATCTGTTTCTGTGAAATCAAGAACAGAGCAACTTTTTTATTTCCCCCAAAAAGATGAAGGCAGAAACTTTGACACTGATATTAGTGAATCTGGCTGGAATAATGGAAAGAGCGGATGAATCGTTATTACCGGGCGTTTACAAAGAAGTCGGAGCTGCTCTTCACACTGACCCAACTGGGTTAGGCTCCCTCACTCTGTTCCGATCTATAGTCCAATCATCTTGCTACCCACTAGCCGCTTACTTGTCCATCCACCACAACCGCACACACGTCATTGCTCTAGGCGCTTTCCTCTGGGCCGCCGCCACTTTCCTTGTTGCCATCTCCTCCACCTTTCTCCAGGTTCGTATTATGCTCTTCTTTATACTTATAGTAGATCTAATAAGAAAAAGAACAAAAAACTGATTTTTTTTGCATCAAGTAGGTGGCGATTTCAAGGGGGTTAAACGGGATAGGACTAGCGATAGTAACACCTGCGATTCAGTCCCTAGTTGCTGACTCAACCGATGAAACCAATCGAGGCACAGCATTTGGATGGCTGCATTTTGCCGGAAATTTCGGGTCCATCATAGGTGGGCTCTGTTCTGTACTAATTGCTTCTACAACCTTCATGGGAATTCCTGGATGGAGAATTGCTTTCCATTTAGTTGCTCTTATAAGCTTACTTGTCGGCATTTTGGTCCGTCTCTTTGCTAATGATCCGCACTTTTCCGATACAAAAGCTAAAGATAATCATCAAAACTCAAAAACACACAAATCATTTTGGTCTGAATTCAAGGACTTGATTGCAGAGGCAAAAACAGTTATAAAGATTCCATCTTTTCAAATAATTGTGGCTCAAGGTGTCGCTGGTTCATTTCCATGGTCGGCTTTGTCCTTTGCGCCTATGTGGTTAGAGCTTATTGGGTTTTCACATGAGAAAACCGCTTTGCTTTGGACCGTTTTTATTGTTGCTTCTTCACTTGGTGGTCTTTTTGGTGGAATGATGGGAGACGTTCTTGCAAAACATTTTCCGAACGGAGGAAGAATAATTCTGTCTCAGATAAGTTCAGGTTCGGCTATTCCTTTAGCTGCTATTTTATTACTAGCTTTGCCTGATGATCCGTCCACGGCTTTTAAGCATGGTCTGGTCTTGTTCGTTATGGGTTTAATCATATCTTGGAATGCCGCTGCAACCAACAAGTATGTCTATAATCCGAAAAATTTAATACTCCAGCCAAGAAAAAGTTAGAAAATTCCTTTTATTTGATTTTTGACTAATTTGGAGTAAATTTACAGTCCGATATTTGCAGAGATAGTTCCGGAGAAATCTCGTACAAGCATTTATGCATTGGACCGGTCGTTTGAGTCGATTCTTTCATCTTTTGCGCCTCCTGTTGTTGGTGTGTTGGCTCAGCATGTTTTTGGCTATAAACCAGTCTCAAAAGGCTCTTCGGATTCTGTACAGATAGAGACGGACAGAGAGAATGCAAAATCATTAGCCAAAGCACTCTACTCTGCTATTGGGATTCCAATGACAATTTGTTGTTTCATTTACTCTTTTCTTTACTGCACTTACCCGAGAGATAGAGAACGGGCAAGAATGGAATCGTTGATTGAATCTGAAATGGAACAATACTTTGGGGATGATAATGGTCTTGATGTTTCTGAAGAGATCAGGAGTAGTGAAGTTGGTGTTTTGTCCGAATCGAATGGAAAAGCGGGGGGTGAGATTGATATTGTTCATAATGACGGGGAATGGAGCCATGATTTGGAATTGGAACTGGATGATAGTGATGAGAAATCTCTTCTCTCTAATCAGCATAATCCATAGTCAAAAGGGGTATACATACATATATATATATATATATATATATATTTTTTTTTTTTGTAAGTTTAAATTTTGAGATTGAATATGTTTGTGGATTTTTTTAAACTTAGATTCCAAAGTTCAAATTTTCAAATAAATGAAACAGAAATATGAAGAATTTGTGCAACCTTTTCCAAAAATATAATTATTAGATCACTTGATTTAATTTCTTAAAAAAAAATAAAATAAAAATAAAATAAAATAAAAATAAAATAAAAATAAATAATATTTCACCATTTAATTCAATTTTACTAACGCTTTTAAATTTTTATACACAGTTACTTAGCTTATGACTTTCTTTTTTTTTGCTATTCTTAAAAGTATCTAAACTAATCGGTAATATCTGATTAGTCTTGTTCAACTCAAATCTCCAAGTGTCGCGAAGGGGTTAAAATACTCCTAAAAGAGGTTGGCTGTCTGCTAAACACGTAACTATCTCTCTTACTCAACCAAGTCCAACTCTTTCACTTTTTAGCTGAACGCTTTCTCTTTCAAAAGTTCCATAAATTTTGAAATATGCGATTGAGAACAAAAACTGGACTGTGATTGTTGTCTATATTTGGTAGAACGATAGGGGTAGCTGCAAGTGAGTTAGGAATGCCCGAAAACTTCTTCAATTTTGAAACATGAAACATAGGATGGATCTTAGAAGTAGGAGGGAATAGTAGTTCATAAGCAACCGATCCAATTTTCCAAAAAAATTGGAAAGGGCTAAAAAACCTGCATGCCAATTTGGGAAAAGGGCGACCAGATACAGAGAGTTGGCAATAGGGTTGTAATTTGACAAAAATCCAATCCCCTTCATCAAAGAACCAAGCTAGTCCAATTTTGAATCGGGTTACTTGTCTGCATCCATTTATACCAATAAAGAGTATGACCTTCCAAATGTAACACAACCAGTTGTAATTTTTGATGTTCATTAGTATTGTGAAACTTGAAAAATTGTTTGATCTTGAAAATCTAATTCAGGGGGTCGGTATCATCAAACTGAGGAACTTCAATCTTATAAGCTTTAACCATAGAAGTTGCAGAGGAGTCGAATCCATGTTTGGTAAAGATTGGTGTTGAAGAACCAATAGATTGGTGTTGAAGAAGGCTTCAAACAGAAGCAGTTAATTCATCGAAACAATCCAACTTCGATTATAATTTTTCCTTTCATTGAGAAATGAGGTCCATGTGAGCTTGCAAAGTGTTTTGCTCGGTTGTAATGGCCACTTTGCCGTGTGTTTCCATGGATATGAAAATGGTAGTTGAGAACAAGAACAAGAGCACAAATGATACATTAGCTATTTTTAAGTTAGCTAAAACTCCTAAAAAGGAAGGAAGACTTAGAGAAATGAGGAAAAAAGGGAATTCGGATTAATTTTCTTATTTCATCACAATTACATGTCTTGTATATTATATTGTTTTTCTCCATTACTAATGAACTACTTTCTCTCTCTTATCAGTTAGGGCTGAATGCTAGCTGAAGGAAGAAGATGCTCATTGGAAAGTGGCATATATGGCAACGAGGAGTGTTTTAAAATGCATGATTTGATTCGTTACCACGTACTTCAGACAGCGGACACAAATTTACGGTTAGATTTGGGGAGAAAAGTCTACCAGATGAAGAAGAATTGGTCAGAGGATGTTCAAAGAGTTTCATTAATGGCCAATCCTATATTAAAAGTTCCAACTATCTCGTCAAATTGTCCCAGACTTTCGACATTGTGGCTCCGGAATAACCGGTGTTTAAGAAGTGTCTCGGGCTGTTTCCTTAAGCACTTATGTTCGCTCCAGGTTTTCAATTTGTCTTACACGCAAATTAAAGATTTGCCGAGTTCAATATCTAACTTGACAAATCTGACTGCACTATTGCTGAGAGAATGTGAGCTTTTAACAAGCATGCCCACGTTGGAAAAACTAGAAAATCTAAAAGAGGTTGGACCTGTAACGTACTGGAATCACAGAAGTACCGGAAGGTTTGAAAAGCTTGAAGAAATTGAGATATCTCAATCTTGCTGCATACAAATTGAAGACGTTACCGACATCTAGAAGTTAACTGGAGATTTTCAACTGCAAAAATTAGTGGGCAGGAGCTACAATGCCTAAATTTGGAAACTTTTGCAGGCAGATTGCTTGACATTGATGATTTCGATGAATATGTCAAACAAATAAATGAGAATCAAGGACCCAACAAGTATCATATTGTACAGGGATCAAGCAGAAACTGTTTGTGGGAGAATGATTGCAGGTACACTAAATCCAATGCTTGCATTGGAGTAAAGATTGTTGTTCCTCTCCCAGAAGTGTTCTGGGCAATCGGATGGTTGCTGTTACAGCGTTACATGTCGTGGTCGTGATCAAGATAAGGATCAAGATCAAGGATATCCCACAATTTTGAAAACACTCAGATTTGTCAAGGAACGTCCCTCAATGAATGAATCAGACGGAGTGCTATAGATACTTAGACAGCATCTATATGAACCTCACATGCTGAACGAAGACAAGCAAGCTTGAGACACCATCACCATAGGATCCATATTCGTGGGCCACCACGTGTTACTCCCACAACATGACAAGGTGGCTTCACACCGGATTTTCATACATCGATTACCCACCAACTACTAGCTTATGTTTAATGTTTGACGAGAATCATCAGATGCAGTAATCCGACGGCGAAGAAGAGTTCCGCCTTATACTGTCTAGATCTAATCCCACTCACGAGACAAAAAAGAAAGAAACTCGAAAGTGGAGAGTCCAGACCCCTGAAAAGAAGGTGGACGACTTTTTGGCTTTTTGGAGGCCAAGTTGTATTATTGATAATGGCCTAATTAACTTAGACCTGGTCTGCACAAATTATATAATATTAATTATTTAAATAAAAGATAAATTTCTTCTTTCGATTTTTATAAATTTAATATTCTTTTAATTATTATAAATTTTTAGTTTTTATATTATAAAATATATATTTTTTTAATCTATATAATTATATTTTCTGATAATAAAAAAATATAATATTTTTAAAATACATCAACACATATTATTATATTATATATATATATAATATAAATATTTTTATATCAACAATAAAAATTATATATTATAAATTTAATTTAATTTAATATTTTTTTTTATAAATTTATCTTGAAAAATTTATAAATTTTATATTTTCTTTTCCAATTTCTTTCGTCGGAGCTTAAAACTCTGATAATAAAACTCGAATTTTATATTTATTAGAAAGCTTTACAGAGCTTACTCATCTCAACTCAAATAATTTCATGCATTAAAGTATTTTCTCTCAATCCAATGCTTTCACTTCCTCACTAAATGCCCATGTCACTATAACATATCTCTGTATCAAATCTATCACACCTCTCTCTCTCTGTGTTTTTAGTATTCTTAGCCAATTCTATTTTTAGTTTTTCAGAAGAGTGCGCGTATCGATTACAGAAGAATGGCTTCACTCTTCAAGGTACTAATTTTTCTCTTCTTCTTCTTCTTCTTCTCTTCAATCTCTTTGCCGTCTTCTTCCTCCTTCGAAACAGAAACTCAGCCTCAAACCAGACAGTTTCTTAGTAGAAGAAGACTGTTATTGTCCGATGACGACGACCAGCCCAAGAAAAAGCTCATCACCACCACCACCTCTCCAATCTTATCCTCAACCAAAACCCATACCAAATCACTCCAAACCAAACCCACTTTATCCTTAAAAAACCAGACCAAGCCTACTACTACTGGTACTAGTATTAGTAAGAAGTCCAGCTTATTAGCCAAGAACAATACCACCAAGCTCACTTCTAAACCCACTAATTCAACAAAATTAACCTCAAAGTTTGATCTCAAAAAGCTGAATCCCACTTCAAAATCAAAACCCACGAATTCAACCAAACGACCAACTTCATTTCTCTCCAAGAAATCCTCAGATCTACTACCCAACTCCACTAAACCGGCCCAAGAACAAAAGCCCAATAAGAAACCACCGACTTGGATCGATCGAGACGACGGCGACGAAGATTTAGTCGCGGAGTTCAGAGATCTACCGACGAAGTTCCAGAAAACTCTAATCCCAGACCTTGAGAAATTATCCGTCACATCAAAAGCTTACATTTTTCAAGCAAACAAACAGATCACGAAGAAATTCAAACCAATTGTGGGAAACAAATACGCATCAACCATCGCTTCGGTCTCTTCCGTCGCGTTCATCTTGATCCCTCTGATCTTAGTCTCTCTCATCTGCAATCGAATTAAAGCTTATTTCTCTCTCCAACGTCTCCTCATCTTCATCCAAGCTTACCTCTCCATCTACTTCTCCATCCTCAGCTTATCCTCACTCGTAACTGGGCTCGAGCCGTTGAAGTTTTTCTACACTACTTCGCAGTCCAGCTACGTCTGTATACAGCTGCTTCAGACGCTTGGATACGGGTTGTATCTGTTGCTGTTGTTGATGTTCCTGATTCTGGTTTTCTCCACGGAAAGCGGGCTCGGGTCGAAGATACTGGGCCTGGTCCAGACGTTCGTGGGCTTTGCAGTTGGGTTGCATTACTACATGTCGGTGTTTCATAGGATGGTGTTGCACCAACCTCCGAAGATTAATTGGAAGGTGCATGGGATTTATGCCACGTGTTTCCTCGTGATTTGTTTGTTTTCTGGTGCGGACAGAAAGAAGAAGGCTTACTTGGAAGACGGTGGCAATGAGGGTAAAAAGAGTTAGAAACTTTTCCTCCTATTCCCCCCCTTCTTTTTTTATTGGATGGTTACAAATTTCATAATCATGGGTCCAAAATATAAAGTTTTAACCCTTCTGGGGTTCAATCTCTAAAATTTCCTATTCTTTATGATACTATTTTTTATCCATAACACCACTGCTCAAGGAATCATGGTGTTATAGTACACTAGCATGGGAAGAAAACGGATTCTATGTTAAATCACATGTTTTATGTCACATTATTATTAATTCTAAAATAAATAAATAAATAAAAATAAAAAAAGAAGAAGATTATACCTATCGGTTCATGTATGTCACGTTTTTGTTTTGGAGGTCATTTTCGTCATTACTCAAATCACCGACGGTATTGATGTTTCTATCGGTGGCCAGGAGGACCACATTTGTTATTAGAAAACGACGCTGTTTAAATCCATATTGATGACATGATATGGCCTCGGGTCACAAAGTTCAATAGATGTCATGCAAATCGGTACAGTTGGTCCATTAGTAAATGGGCTTAGATAACTTATGAAGATTTGGACCTTCTCCGTATTTACATTGGACCTATTCAAAATGGCCCAATGAATCTTATATAAGGATAAGGTCATGATTATAGATGAAATCATAGTCAAAAGTTTTCTTTCATTGAGATTTGAGATCTGACAGTAATGGAAAAATGGCTGTCACTATATTTGATGATCCTTCAATTGTGGTGGCATGATTAATTCAGTGCATCTATTATTACATTTTTTTTTAAAAAAAATAATTAAGGGGCCCACTTCCTACACTACACATTTTTACTTCCAAAAGAACTATTGAAAGAAATTGTTTTTTCTTGGGGCTGTTTGGGCAAATGGGGGAGTTTTATGTAATTTTCCATTCTGTCATTTGAAAATGAAATTTGATTTTGATTTATAGATAATACGGTTCCCATTCCCGTTCCGAATCGATTCAGACTCATAACAATTCAATCTCTTTATTAAGATTATATAAAAATCAAATCCAAATTTAAATTCATCCCTGAGTCAGATCAGTCTAAAAGCTTGACTAAACTAAAGCTGGATATAGAGCCAATCCGAATACTTGAAAACGGTGAGGGGATAGGCTTGTAAGAAACAAGACCAAACCCCCCATACTATTACACAGTTGCGGCTGGCCCATCTATAATATTCACGCGCACTCTCTCACGATCTTCACTTCATCCAGTAACAACTAATAACGAGCGATTGTGACGCTTTTTGATACGTCCCGCTCCTCTATTTTGACAACCTCCACTCTACCGCGCGTGGGGAAGGACAGTGAAGGCTTTTTTGGAACAGCGATAGCTATTTCATTGCCGAGACCTTTTCCTTATCCCTCAAAATCACGGTCCAGCCCACTCCACTCCACACCGCACCATTCAAAAACGCCGTCGTTACCGCCACCTCCGACACCCACTCTCCTGCTCCGGTCGCAATTCTCTGCAACGGCGGAGTTTGTCTTATCTGCAGCTGAAGGTTCCAAAAAGGAAGCAATTTTCTCCTGTTCGTCGTGGTTTAGGATCTTCTTTAACGGGTCCAAGGTACTCCTTTTCATCTTCAGTTCATTTCTTCTGTTTCTTTTTTTTTCCGAAGCTTTTGCTTTGGAAAATTCATTCTCAGCACAGTCCTTAGTCTACAAGTCTATACGAATATTCTACTCTGTCGAGATTTTTTTTTTTTTTTAATTCTTAAATAAGAAAACAGTTTTGATTTTTTTCCGTTCTTTTGGAGCGGTTATTGGTTGGGTGTTTTTCCCAGTCCTCCTCTTTAGATCTAATTAGCTTGTAGATTTTAGTTGCCTTTGTATAAGAAGTAATTATAAATCATAAATTTTGGTTTCTGAATTCGATAAATTTTTCCTTTTTGCCTTACTGTAAAGAGTAATTAGATCACTCTAGTAGTAACATTTAGCATTCCCATTGTCTGATTTGAATAAATGGGTAATTTGTTTCTGCTCTGCTTAATGAATTTCATTATTTTTGGGTCAATTACAAAAAAATCTGTCCACTTCCTTTCATCCTCGTCTTGCTTTTCTATGTTCTAACGAACCCATTTTTTACTAAAATCATATATGCAGTGTTAGAATCAGTCTGATCAGGAAAAATGGAAAAGGTGTCTACGGACTGTCCATATCCGGGATGTTTCTTTTGCGTAATGAAAGAAGGAAACCCAAGCAAACGCAGAGCAAGCATACTCAAATTCTTCAGAGAACTTCCTTCACAAGATGATGACGATCAAGTCCTGCCCATAAGTGGGCTTTGGAACACTGCCATGGCCCACCCAAATGACCCGGAATTCATTGAGCTTGGAATCTTTGAATCCATGTCCGCCCTCATATGGAAAGGCCTAAAAAATCGCCGCTGGCTTTCACACGACCAAAATATCTACATCCCTTACTATGCAGCCCATATCATCGGATCATACACTATGAACATGGAAGAATTTGCAGAAAGTTCTGTTCATGCTGGAGTAATCCCTCCGTTGATCGAACTCTTAAGAGGAAGACTAACATGGGTCGAACAAAGAGTGGCGGTTCGAGCACTTGGTCATTTAGCCACATACCCCACAACTTTTCCGGCCATAGCTAGTCACACTGAGATTCTCGAGCTTTCTATCCAACTAGCTATTAGCTCGCTCGAAATAGTTTACTCTCATTTTTACCAGTTTGCTGATAGAAGGCTTAGTTATCATTGTGATTTGCTTACTCGTGGAATGGGTGGGGTCGAGATGGAGTCAAGGAAAGCCGAGGAATGGGCCAGCCAGTTGCAGTGTTGGTCGTTGCAGTTGATTAATTGCTTTTCTTTTAAACCCGAGTTTTTGAGCACTATATGTAAGCAAGAGTTTCTAGTGAAATTGCCTGGGATGTGGGGCGGGCTTGTTAATGAGGATTCTCCAGCGGGTATTGGTTTGTTAAGGACGATTTGCCATCATAAGCTCGGGAGAGGACCTGTTGCTAGTTGTCCTGGGATCGTCGAGGCCTTGTGTAATATTGCTCGGTCTTCGGATGATTGGCAATATATGGCTATTGATTGTCTTCTTTGGTTGCTTCAAGACCCTAGTACTTGTCATAAGGTATGATCACTTATCATGTCTACTAGTAACCTTTTACCATTTTGCTCAAGGGTTAAAATAACTGTTCTCATCCCTATACTTTGTTTTGGTTCAATTTTGCCCTTAAACCGTTTCAAATGGTCTATTTTAGTCTCTAGCCATTTACTTAAGTTAGTTTCCTTAGCATATGTAGTGGCCATGTGGCGTTTATTTCTTCCTTGTATAGTGACATGGCATTTAGTAGATATCATAATATCACATTCTACATAAACAATGAATGCCACATGGCCACCAGTTCTCATCATTTGTCAATGAAACGAACTAAAAAAGTGTTAGGGACTAAAACGTATCATTTTTCAATGAAACGTTAAGGACGAAACTAAACCAAAACAAAGTACGGGAACAAATATAGCAATTTAGTCTTGCATATGCATCTCATTTTTCTCGTAGTTTCGTATTTTCTATTGCTATTCGCTATGCAATATCTCAACTTTTAACCTTTTAGGTAATGGATAAGGCTGTGCCTGCACTTATAGACCTAGCAGATATCTCGTCTTTAGGTGATCAGAAGAAACTCGGGGATTCCATAGTCAATGTTCTTCAAGAATGCGTCCAATCACAACCAACAAGCCGTAACCCCATAAACAACAGAACAAAAGAACAGATAGAAGAACTCTTACAATCTAGGCAAAGGTTAAGGTGGGAAAAGAACATGCCCAAAGAGGATCTCCATATCAAACAAGCTGCTGCACTAGTGGTCAAACTCGAAGGGAATTCCATGTTTTCTTCCGGGAACATCTCTGGGGCTGCCTCAAAATACTCTGAAGCCCTGTCGTTATGTCCAATGAGATCCAAAAAGGAAAGGGTTGTTCTTCATAGTAACCGGGCCCAGTGTTATCTTTTATTACAACAACCATTGGCTGCTATAAGTGATTCTACGCGGGCCCTTTGCCTTCACAACCCACTTAACCGTCATGCGAAAAGTCTATGGAGAAGAGCTCAGGCTTATGACATGCTCGGGTTGGCTAAGGAGAGCTTGTTGGATGCCATTTTGTTCATAAACGAGTGTTCTCAATCGAACGACCCGGATCTCTCCCTAAGGCAGAACAAGGTTCCGGATTACGCAGAGAGGTTGGTTAAGAAGCAGATGAGAGCGGCTTGGTTATTTAGAGAGGCATCGATTAAGCATGGTAGTGTTTGCGAGGGTGGTGGGGCCGGAGGTGGTTATGGGCATGAGAGTGACGACTCGGAATGGGAGACAGCTAGTGAGAGTGATATTGGAAATGACGGAAGGGATCAAATGGGTGATGAAGAAGAAGATGATGATAATGATGATGATGAGAGGAAAGGTAATAAGTATGGTAAGCCTTCAATGAAAGGTATGACAAATCTACACCTTTGATTATTGGTTTTGTCTTATGTTTTGTTGAAACATTGTTTTAATATAAATTTGTTTGGGTTATTGTACGATGTTGTTGATATGTTGCAGATATCAAGCATGGATATAATGTGCATCTTGCTGAAGAAGATCAATGAAGTTTGGAGTATTTATAAACATGTAATCTGTCATTGTGAGAGTAAAGTTTTCAAAATTTTTTTTTTTTTTTAATTTATTTACCCAATTGTAGAAAAATTAGTATTTTTGGGGACAAAAAAGAAAAAAAAAAGAAAAAGAAGGGGATGAAATTGTTGTGTAGAAAGATTTGGTAACTATTTGAGCAAAATATCTCAGGCTTGTCTACGTTGCATTGAATCTTCCTTGTGTATCCATATGATTTCAGATACTGTATCTATCAGAATTTTTTTTACACCTTCCCTGCCAAATATGCATGCAAACAACTGATTAAGATTACGAGTCCAAAATCGATTGGACATGCTTGGATAGGGCGGCAAGAGCAGTATCAACCGCGTCTCCAAACTCAAACTCAGACGCGTTTGGATGCCGGTACGTCATCCTCGGAATCAGGTCGATCACTCGCTGCCGCATCTTTCCGACCACCTCTCTGGGAATCTTCAACAACTCCTCTTCAATTCTCCTGCTCTCATTCTTCTTCTCATCAATAAACACAGAATACGTCTCTACCTCCATCGGCAAGAACCACCCGTACTGCGTGTAAGCCGTATGCGGCGAGAAGAACACCGGAATACACCCGGCCAGGATTGAATCGAACGTCGACCGCCTCGTGAATGAATCTCCGGGGGCTTGCAGGCAGAACTCCGACTCACTCATCACTTTCAGAACCTGACTCGGCGAGAAGCATAAACTCGCTCCTTCTCCCTTACAATTCACGAGTTTACACCGAGTCGACTCGCCGCATTGCCGGATGAGGTTGTCGCGAATCGCCGCCTTTTCTAACCCCCTTCGTGGGGCCCCAATGAAGGAGAACAACTGGGGCCGGTTCGATTGCTGCATTTTGTGTTGCCACATCACCATTTCCGATGACGTGGTGGGGTGGAAATACGAAGGGTAGGGTATACCATGTTGGTTGGAGCCTTTCCAGGGGTGTCTCTCTACGGTCAACACCGACATATTTCGGGCAGCGGGCAGGTCTAGAAGGCAGTTCGCTCCAAAATCCTCCCCGCCAAGACTGTTCCTCATGAAATCCCATGCGGTCCTCCCCAGAGCTAGGAAATGATCCTTCCCGTAGTGCCTGTTCCACCACGGTTGACTGTGTAGATAGTCAAGCAAATGGACGGCCAGCGCGTCACGTGCCGTGATGTTCGGCTCCCGGAACTTACTGGAAGCGTGGAGCCCACCATAGAACGGGACGTAGAACAAATCCGCTCTCTCAGGTTCCCACGTCCGACAGGGGTGGTTCTCCAGACGTGAGTGGAAAATCATCTCAGCGATGAACTGATGGGTCGCGAACCAGCCCGTTTTCTTTGTCGTGAGCCAGCCCATATCGGAGAGCGGTTGACCGAGTCCACGATTTGCCACGTGGGGGCACATGTCGGTGTACACGTTGAGGTATCGGCAATCATCGAGGAGTGCGGTGTTGAATTCCCGCGGTAGGTCGTAGACATAGAAGGATACGCTTCCGTCGCATACGGCGGAGGAAAGTGGCTTCGATCCGGCGGGTTTGGTGAAGGGGAACCAGAAGAGAAGGACGAGAAACCATGCGGAAAGGAAGAGGAAGAGAAGAAGAGTCCGTCTCAAGTTGGAGCTTATGAAAGAGATGTCAGCAGTTTCTTTGTTTTTGGAGTACTTCTGATCTTTCTGTGTCCAGTATGGACTTGAAGTCGTGCTCTGTTTTCTAAAAAACATGGCGAAAGAAGAAGAAGAAGATAGAGAAAGGGGAGAGAAAGTAAAAGAAGTGGGCCGTGAGATGAAGCGATGTACTACAATGTGAAAATAGGAAGGAGATGGTGCTGTGGTTGGAATTTTTTGGTGAGAAATTCATGAAGAGGAAATGGTAGGAAGGTGGGACCGGAGGATAAATTTTTTGTATATATATATATATTTATGCGATAATTTTCAAATAAAATATCATATTGAGATAATAAATAATAAAAAAAAAGATAGAAACGCACATGGAGTGAGTCGACGTGGCCCAATATTAATGATCCGGCATATAATTGAATTAATGATTGAAGAATCAATTATGCATATCATTAGCAAATTTGCCCAATCGAGTGTTTCTAAATTAATATATTTTATTTAAATTTTATATAAATTAATAATTTTTTAATATATAATATTTATAATTTAATTATTAAATTTTCCTATAATATAATTTTATTATTGACTATTCTTCTTGAAATTGATTCTTCTTTAATTTCATCTTTTATCTTTTTAAGAAGCTTTTATATAATAATAACAAATTATTCGATTTTATCACGCATCTTTTATTGAAAAATGATCGATAGTAGAGTTATTATTTTCAATTTCAATATCTTAATAATTTTTTATGATTCTCGATTATCTGTTTGTCAATCAACATCCTTAATGTTATATTATTTTTTTAAGATAATTCAAGGGGTTCTTAATATCATTTCATTACGATAATTTAATTTTTTTTAAATATATTTTATAATTTTTAAATATCTTTCTCATCTAATAATTAAATCAAACTATTTAATCTTATATTATTGAAATAACGAATATGAATAAATTAACCATTAAAAAGATGAATGTGATAATTTATATGAATTTAGAATATACATTATCATAATTAATATATGGTAAAAACAAATTATATTTATCAAACTAAATTTGTATATTTAATTTAATTTTAAATAAAATTAATAAATTACTAAATTAATAATTACTTGATTAATAAAATTTTATAATTCCAATATTGGAGTTTTATTAATATAGGATTTTTATTTGCTGTCCCGAGAAAATATCATATAACATTTCATGACCGACATGGATAAAGACAGGCTTGTGGATTACTTTCCGAATTTGGGTTTAGTTTAAGGGCTAAGCCCAATTATGATCAGGTCTCTTTGTCGCGCTACGGCTTTAATCTCGAACTCACAATCTGTGGGCCGACTAATATCTTACTTAGCTCGGCAACGAGGTTGCAAACGGATTTAATTCGGATTAGGACTTGTATCCATTGGGCCCTGTGTTTATATATAAACTTATAACTAGTACGGTCAGTCCGCCTCGAAATAAATATACATTAAAACTTTAGTATTAGTAATAATTAAGTATCTTAGCTCTTAATCCATGCTGAGTGTTTAGCTGATCATAGCATACATAGACTTGTTTTCTTACAAACATACGTGTTACCCACAATCCATCTCTCTTTCCCTATAATTATAAGAAATTTAAATTAAAAATATATAAATATATAAAACCATGGGAGCTAGCTAGCCAGCCAGAGGGTTTGTGCATACACCACATGATAAAATAACTAGAAACATTGTCACATTTTTAATTACTAAAACCATCATATTATAACATATCAATAACATATCAAAGTGGAGTAGTGTCCATAATTAACTATATTATAAAAACCATTGTTGAGTTATAGAGAGCAAATACTCGAGGATATACTTTGTAGTTGTAGGAATTTGATCGAAGATCTTGACATTTAGGGTTTTATATATCATTTATATAAGATCTATAAGAGATCTCTGGTTATCGCCCATAAATGCTACATTATTATAGTCATTATCATATTAGAGTGGCTTAGGATCCATGTCATCACTTTTACAATCTTGAGGTCTATATTTAAAATATTACCCCCCCACATGGGGTCGTTTTAGCACTCATCTACATACATGATAAGTTATATGTAATAGCTAAATCTAAGCATGATCTTGAGTACAATTAGTGCTTTACTTAAATACATTGCTTATGTTAATGTCTTGTACTACAAAAGATAAGATCATCTATCTTTTATATATATTGAATTTTCAATACTTATAAGTTCAATATGGGATAATATTTTCAACATATATGATCGATTAAGGTAATTATATATATATATATATATATATATATATAAAATAATTAATTTAATGCACTTTATTGATAAGAGAAGTAAATCAGATAGTCGATTCTTAAGTCAATATAAGTTGCTCGTCTAAGTTTAATATAGATTTCTTCTCCTCTTCATCTCGGTCTAAGTTTAATTGATACATGTTAGTTAGTACAAGCACTGTAATTTATAGAGTATGGTGGGCATTATATATCTAATTAGTCCACGCTATTTATCGATAGAGCTACTATCCATCCACGTAATTCATATTCACATGTCTATCCACTATCCAGCAATGGTCACAACTCTCACACTATCTACCTTGATCCCATGCATCAGTGTTTGCAACTAGTTTGCAAAAGTGAAGAAGATAAGAATCGCTTAATTACTTTAATTAGATAAAATCTCTCCTATAATCTCCTTTCATTTTCACTTTATGATCACTAATTTAAATCTATCACAACCACATTAAACTAATAAAAAAAGTACGTAGTATCCAGGCGGGATGACTCGTTAGATCCTAGCAACTTGCATTTCTAGCCATAAAGGAAGCTTCCTCAAAAAAGCTAACAGCTCTTGCTAGTTACTTTCTCACATGCCAACCACCCTCCCTCCTCCATGTGTATATATATATATATATAATACCTATCAACCCAAGACACTCTACTCACCAAAACAAGAAATCAAACCAAAACATGTCTTCTTTCAATTGTGAAGTAAGAATTGTAGGAGTTAAAGACCTAGAATTGTCGTCCACAGAAACTTTGTTTGTTAGATGCTATCTATCTGCCGGGAAAAACAAAAGAGTTGCATTAAACAGGAGAGAAATCTCATCGAAATCCGATTTCGTTTGGGACGAGTCCTTCATGTTAGAGTGTTTAGGCATGGAGGAGTCCGTAAAGCAAGGAACGGTTGTTTTCGAGCTTTGGAGAAGGCGGCGGAGTGCGGTTCCGATTCTTAACAAAGTTATGAGACACAAGTCTCAACTATTGGGAAGAGCAGAGATTTATTGGAAACAAGTTTTTGAATCGCCTAATTTGGTTATTGACAAGTGGGTCCCACTGGGATTGCCAGACGGACATAGGCGGAGTGGTAAAGAACCGGAGTTGCTGGTGACGATGGCGGTTAGGGTTCCGACAAAGGCGGAGGAGAGGAGGAGGAGGAGAAGAAGAAGGAGAACATCATGTGAATGTGGGTGCCAAAATGGTAATGTGGGCCATTGTGAAGATTATGACATCTATTCAATTGCCGCTGCTTTGGAGGGATTATTGTAATTCTAGGGCTTTTGCTTAATTACATGATGCATAGTACTTGGAACCACTAATCTGTAATTAAATTAAATGCTGCTTTTTTTATAAAAAAAAAAATGTAAATTGACAAATTTCAATTTGAATTTAGTTTTGTATCGTGTATGATTGAAGTGGGATTAATTTGACCCCTGAAGGATGAAAGATATCATTTCAGTGATAACACCGTCTACGTTTCGGATTTCGAGTGATAAAAGAAAATTAATAATTAATTTTAAAATAAAATAAAAGTACTGTGACAGGTGGCAGCGAGTATATGAATTTAGTTGTAGTCGCGAAGGTAGGTGATTTTTTGATGATGAAGTGATCTAATTTGATCGCTTGTCTCAAGATGCATTGATTTTTCAATGTGAGCATACTTTGGCTTACTACTGGAGAGAGCCTCTACAGACCACGAGCAGTCCATTGAAGGGAGAGAGAGAGATGGAGAGGACCAAACCAGTGAGGAATTCCCACACTTCCACTTCCGATTTACTCACCTGGTCGGAGCTACCTCCTCCTGATTCTCCTGCTCCTCCCTCCGGCTCCGGTGCTCGTTCTCACCAGGTACCTTTCTTTCCTCACCTTCTCTTCGTTCCGACCATTGTACGGTCGATTTCTTTTTCATTCACCGGAGCCTAGGGTTTTGAAATGGTTGTTGTGCATTCTCAGCCGTCGGATAGGATCAGTAAAGTGCTTCATGGAGAACAGTTTACAGATGAAGAAGCTGACAGCCTGGGGAAAAAGTAAGATCTGCATCTTCTTCGAGTTTCAGTTTTCAGCTATTCTGTTCTTATTAAAGTTGAAGAATCAGATCTAGTGATGTGGCTTTTTCTTTACTTTTCTTGTATTTTAGCTGATTTATGAAATGACGCGGCAAATCAGCTTCCACAGTTTGATTCATTTCCAAAGCAAGAAATAGCGCACGAGAAAGAGATTACTTTTTTCAATGAAGTGGCTTTTTACGAGTAATTTTGTTTGAATCTCATTTTTTTTCTGCCCCTTTATCTTCAGGAAGCATTGTTCTGGGTATAAATTAAAGGAGATAACCGGAAGTTGTATATTTGCATCCAAGGGTGAAGAGGGTGCAACGGAAACTGATAACAAAACAGGTCTAAGGGTATACGAGGTATCTTCCCCACCTCTCTCTCTCTCTCTCTCTCTCTCTAGGAAAGAGATTCATATCATAAACTCAAAAGTGGGTGAAGGTTGTTAACTAATGAATCGGTATTCAAAATCATTCCATTCCGGATACCTTTGACATAAACACATTGATTCATTGCTCCTTCTGATTCTGCATGGTTTAATCTACCAGCAAGCACTGCATGGAGTCAGTCAAATATCCTTCGCTAATGAAGGGAGCGTCTCTCCCAAGAAACCTAGCTCTGTTGCTGAGGTTGCAAAGCAGCGTGAGTTAAGCGGGACATTGAAAAGTGATGCAGATGCAAAAATCAAGAAGCAGATCTCAGATGCTAAGAGCAAGGAGCTTGTTGGAAATGACATCTTTGGCCCCCCTCCTGAAATAGTGCCTCAACAATTGTCTGCTTCTCGCACCTTGGAAGTGAAAGAAAACAACAAAGACATGGCTGCACCGCCTCCCAGAACACTTAGAACTTCTGTCAAAGTCTCGAATGTGAGCTTGACTCATAGAAAAGATGACCTTGTTCCTAGTAGATATTAACATGCATACATTTATCAGCTTAACGGTCTTTTTTCTTTTTTGATCTGAACAGCCTGCTGGGGGACAGAGTAATATCCTGTTTAGTGAAGAACCAGTTATCAAGACAGCAACGAAAATACACGACCAGAAGTTTCAAGAGCTGACAGGCAACAACATATTCAAAGGGAATAATGCTCCACCAGGCTCTGCCGAAAAATCGCTGAGCAAAGCTAAGTTTAGAGAAATGAGCGGGAGCGACATCTTTTCGGACGGAAAAAACCAATCCAGAGACCACCTCGGTGGGGTCCGCAAACCCCCTGGTGGTGAGAGCAGCATTGCCTTGATTTAACATGTTTTATTAAGTTGCTAATGTTAAATTGCCGTACCCCTGTTATGTTTTCCTGACTTATGAACCATGCTCACCTTTATAATATCTATTCGAGAATGAAGGCTAAAAGTTATATTTAGATTCCAATGTTTTACTGTAGGAGAATTCAAATGTTGACTCAGAAATTTAAAATGTTCCAAAAATTCAAATTTGCTTTATAACATATGCTGAGTTGGTCCACTAAAACAAGCACTGGCATCAAACCAGCTTGAAAATACGAAAGACATCCTTAATAAGTTTAACAAGACATGATAGAAAGGCAAGTAATTGTACATAAGAACTCCAAACAAGGGTGAAATGAAATGCTTCAAGCATTCTCATTTCCAACCAGCTCAAGAAGCATCTTCTCATAGTCACCAGAAGTATCCTTAGCTATTGCTGTATGAAGCGGAATGCTGTTTCTACGATGATACTCTTCCTTGATCCGTTTCATATCCACCTCGGTTCGAGTCGCAACGACTCGAGTCAGGGCCCACTCATCTGTCCCCAGCCTGTTAATAGCCAGCCTCAGAACTTTCTCAAAGTACTTCTCCGGGCAGGTCAAGCACTTGAAAGCTGCCCTAAGCAATTGCAGATACTCATCTTTCGGATCAGTTTTCATATCCTTGTTAATAGCATTTCCAAACTCATTGTTGTACGCATTGAGAGTTGCATTGAGCTGGGCTTTGCTCCTTGTAGTCACAATCCTTATCAGCTCCTCATCATTATACTTCTTATCAGAAATCTCCTCACGAAGTATTTTAGCTTCAGATTTTGCCAATGTCAGGTTCACTTCATCTCCCTCGTATCTAAATGCACTCACAAGAGGAACCAGAAGCTGCAACCCCAATGGGTGTATGTTCATATTATATAATCTAATGAAGTGCTTGAAAAAAATAGTTCAATATTGCATACATTTGTATATATACCTTACGGAAATCTCCCGTTGTCCGATGAGCAACATCTTCTTCAAGAGATTTCTTGAAGCGGAAATGATATGCTTGCTTCACCTTGAAAAGATCGATCGAAGATCTAGTAGAGGCTATTTCTAGGATGACCCAGTAGCTAAAAGTCGAACGTTTTGTTGATTCGTAAGCCAGGAACGCATCTCGCTCGGCCGGTTCAAACGTCCATAACAGTATGATTCTCTGTCGAAGCATATTAGGATTACTAGCATGTTGACATGTATGAAACTTGAAAAAAGATGGATCTTTTAGAGCAAGAGACTGACCTCAAAGTCACTAGAGAGTTCTATATCAAGCTCTTTCAGGAGATCTTCGTTATAAGCTTCGGCATAAGCTTTTCGGATTGCGTTTCGTTGACCTGCATTTCTGTGGGATAATATGGATATGATCAATGCTTCGTTCGTTCCCCATCCTGCAAATTCATTCAATGATCAGATATCATAATAGTTATGTTAGATCGGATTCTAATTTCTTTTTATTTTCCCACCTTTTCCGAGATACCTAACAGACAGGAGTAAATTACATTGGGATCAATTCCACATTTAGTAAACAGATCGGAGATCTGATTTGTAAGTGAGACTGATAGTTGTAAAAAAAATAATACTCTATAATGAAAATAATCAGCATCTGATAAAAGCTAAGAGGTTGATCTTCAGACCTTTGAATGCTTTCTGGAGCTGCTCTGCGTCTTCCGCCGGAGAAGGAACCGATGCAGGAACATTAAGGGTCGCCATTTTCTGTGTCTTTCTCTCTCTCTCTCTCTATGTCAGAATTGTAAACGCTGTAAGAAGAGCGAATGGGGCTTGCTTATATAGTGGAGAGATGCGGTAATCCTTACTGTCTCCAACATGTATGAATATAATTCATGCAAAAATTTATCTTTATTGCACATACGGCCTTGATTTGTTGGGCCTGCTCCGAACCAACGTAAAGACTGTTCATATTCCCCCGCCCCGGCCCACGAGCTCGATCAGACTGCTGAGGGTTTAGCTCCTCCGCTGAAACCCTTCATTTCCATTACAGAGAGGTCTGAGAATTGAGAAATACGAAATCGAAAAGAAAGGGAGAAGAAAACAGATCGGCAAAACATGGGAAGCAGGTTAGGGAGTAGAGTGATACACTTTGCAAATATTCCGATCAAGCTTTTGATGCCGACTTCTTTAACCAACATCAGAGAAATCGCACTCAAAACAATCCCGTCGGCTTCCAAGATCGAAATCAAGCGCGTTCTGGAGTCGCTCTACGGATTCGAGGTTGAGAAGGTTCGGACCCTAAATATGGAGGGGAAGAAGAAGAAGCGCGGTGGTTTATTGATTGCCAAGCCGGACTACAAGAAGGCCTACGTAACCCTAAAAAACTCTCTCTCTATCTCGCCTGACCTCTACCCGATCCGATTCATAGAAGAGGATAAGAGGAATATGAATAAGCAGGCTAAACCGAGCAGCATTGTTGAAGAAGAAGGTGTTGTGAGGAGTCATTGGCTGGACGGGCAGGAGGATTCGGGAAAAAAGTCACAGAAATGTTCTTTTCATAGAGGCGGTGCTCCAGGTCAACGTCGTGATGGTGGACGGGGTGGAGATTCTTCATCGGCGCCGGCGGCAGCGTTCCCTTGGAGCCGCATGAGGTCTTCTGCTAGGTAGGTTTTTTTTTTTTTTTTTGGGTTCAAGCTGTTTGAATTTCTTTATGTCATTTTCGAGCTGAAATAATTCATCAGTGTAAACGTTGAGCTTAATGATTTGGGCGAGGCTATGAAGTTTGCTCTGGATTATCAGCTATTCGAGATCGAATTCAAGTATTTTGCTTTTCTGTGAAGGAGGTTCCAGCTTATGATTAGACAGTTGTTGGGATTTGATTATATCTATACATGAATTATAGTCAGAAAACCAGCATTATCACACCATTGATGAGTGCTTGAATGCTAGTCACTCTTACCTGAGTCAGTAGAAGCTTCGTAAAATTTCGAATTGAAACTGAATTTCAACATGAGGATCAGTGTGGATTTTTGCCTTTCTTTCAAAAAAGAAAAATCAATTTTGAAGTGTAATATCATTAGCTTTACTCTGACTCTAGCTGTCTAGCTTCATCTCTATAGCTTTTTCTGCATAATTGCATCGAAAACATTTCATCTTTCCTCCCTCCATTTCTGTGTTGGCATCTTGCTTTCCCTCCAATTTTTCAGAACGATATCACTATTGTCGGTTTTTCTTTCTTGCTCTTCCAATCTAGGAGACATCTTTTCATTGCTCTTAAGTCCCTATCAAGTCTTCAAACTAGCCGATTCTTAAGGTTGGTATCCAACTAGCTGATATCACACTTACTGCCATGCATGTGGGAAAGTGCCTGTAAATTATGTATATGATTCTTTACCTCTATTTTTGATGATGCACTCTCCGTAATAGAAGCTTTCCGATCATGTCTGTAAGTTCTTATTCGGTATTATGCCTGCCATGCTGGTTTTTTAGCGGGTTTTAGAGCGTGTGTCGACGAGAGACTAGCTATAAGCCTCACCTCTCATTGTAGGTTTGCATCATATCTTTCCCCCCTTTTAGGCTCTTAGACAGATCTTATGTTTATTTTTTGGTTCGATCTTAGACTGATCATATTGTGTGTATAAAATACGATGATTGGCACATGAATATATAACAAAAATCACGATCATAGATGTAGATTTTTCCCACCGAACAAGGTCTACATAAAGTGAAAGTAAGATTTGAAGAAAGGAAGGGTGTTCTTTTCTGGCATTGATTCTGCAATTGGGTCAACGTTACTGAAAGTGAAAGAAATAAAATAATAAAGAAATAGATTAAGAACTTAGAAAAACCTGGTTCCATTTTTTACTCGAATTAGATTGGACATTTTTCTGATTTAAGAATTAATGAAAACTTACATTTGATTCGATTCCTAAAGTTAAAATGAGAATGAGAGGGAATGAATTATGGATTCATTTGTTATTTGTTTGAATGTATAAGTAATAGTTAATAATGAATGATTTTGAATTGTGAAAAATAAGGTTTTATTTTACTCGAATTAGATATAGGCGTATTTGATAATTGTTCTGATAATTGATTTTTTATTTTATTTTTAAAATAGAGAATATAATTAATTAGTAAAAATAAAGAAAATAATTATTAAATATATTTTAAAATGAATGAATGATTTATTTTTTTTTTATTTTAAATTCTTTAAAAAATAAAAATTAATTTAAAAAAATATTTATTTTGATTATATTATTTTCTTAGAAAATCGAAGCATTAATATTCAATTTCTGTTGTAAGAAAATCGAAATGTGGAAGTTTAAACGGAATATTATTAACAAAAAAGAAAAAAACAAACGGAATATTCAATTTCTTAGCGCGTTAAGAAGAACAAGGACGTAATTTTAATAAAGAGAAGGAGGGGTAAATTCGGAATAGAACAATAAATTTCAAAGCTTTTAGAAGTTTGCCTTCTTCGTCGTCGTGGTTGGCGGTTTCTTATCCTACGTTCCATATATATATATATATATGTATATAAATACACTTGGAATTCAAAGCTCATGGCCGGTTCTCCTCTCTCTCTCTCTCTCACTCTCTCTCTTTTCCTAGAAAATCTCATTTCATTTTCTCTTCCCTGAATTCCTAAGCTAACATTACAGAGAAAGAGAGAGAGCGTTTTACAGATTTAATCTCAAATAGGAGAAATGGCGACGGTTTCCCCTCTCGCCAAATACAAGCTAGTCTTCCTCGGCGATCAATCTGTTGGAAAAACCAGCATCATCACCCGCTTCATGTACGATAAATTCGATACCACCTACCAGGTCCTTTTGTACATCACATCTCCTCCCTCCTCTCTCTCTCTTCTCTCAGATATTTTCATTTGCGTTTCTAGTTTTCGGTTTCTTAATTCTATTGAGATTGAGATTGAATCTCGAGTAACGTAATTCTGATCATTGAGAATGATTAGATTTGATCCCTATCTTTCCCTGCCTGATTGAATTGGTTGATCTGAACATTTTGTTCTTTATCAGAGTTTCCTCTGCTTAATCATGTCTAAAACAACAGTCCCAGCAAAAAAGAAGGAAATCATTCTCATAATCTCACCTCTGCCTAACAAAATTACAAATACAAGCCATTTTATGCCGCTTCAATTTCTAATTCTCTGTTGGTAATGTTGATCGGTGGGTCCCTCATAGGCCCCTCAGATATGGACCCACTGCGTTGTGAGAGAGCTGGATAACAACATAGAAGATGACTTGCCTGCAACATTCCATGAACAAGTGAAACCGAAGAGTTTTTTATCTGCCTTTTGGCCCCTTTACTACATACATACTCTTTACCAAACTTTCGGTTTTTGTTTTGTCTTTTTTTAATGTGGTTGCTTTTAAATGTAAGTCTGGTCCCCGTGCCATCTTGTACTGGCAGTGCCCACCTTCTCTTTTTGATGTGTTGACCTGGAACTCCAGCATTCATTCTAATACTTTATGCCCTTATGCTTTTGGCCGCGAATTGCAGGCTACAATTGGGATTGATTTTCTGTCCAAAACAATGTACCTTGAAGATCGTACAGTTCGTTTGCAGCTCTGGTAGGAAAAAGAAATGTCTTTTCTTTCTAAAACAATGTACCTGTTCTCGAATTAATCGCGCTTGTTTCGTTTCAGTTTATTTCTCAATTCAAATCTATACATGCTTAAACAGGGATACTGCAGGGCAAGAAAGGTTTAGGAGTCTAATTCCGAGCTACATCAGAGACTCTTCTGTTGCAGTAATCGTTTATGACGTAGCTAGTGAGTATCAGTAACAACAATAAAGATGTTTATTTAGAATCATTTTATATAGTGTGCACAGGAAGTTCAAACTCTACGATCCCCCCCATTACAATATGTGTATATCAATCATCGATGGATAGTGTCTTTATCACTAATTTGTGATGATGCAGATAGACAATCTTTCCTGAACACTGCTAAGTGGATCGAGGAGGTACGTACAGAACGGGGAAGCGATGTCATTATCGTGCTTGTCGGGAACAAAACCGATCTTGTTGACAAAAGGTAAGTAAACAAATTAAAACCTAGTTATCTATGATGTTATTATTAGTTGTAGTAGAAAAAAACAATACTTACTGGTTCTTGTTTACCTGGTGATCAAATAGGCAAGTTTCCATAGAGGAAGGTGATTCCAAATCTCGTGAGCACGGAATCATGTTTATAGAAACCAGTGCGAAAGCCGGGTTCAATATTAAGGTAGAATGGTGTTTCCTTCTTACTTAACTCAGCAGAGTATGGATTTGATTCAATGCGGGAGTAAATCTTTGCATAAATGTGATGAATTGAAAACTTGCAGCCGCTCTTTCGTAAGATCGCAGCTGCATTGCCTGGGATGGAGACTCTGTCTTCGACGAAGCAAGAAGACATGGTTGATGTAAACCTGAAACCCACTGTCCATTCCTCCCAGACAGAACAGCAAGGAGGAGGCTGTCCTTGCTAAGACTAATTGTGTTGTTTTGTTGTTTTGTTGTTGTGTACTAACATATAGTCATATACTAAGACTCAAGTCTCTCGATATGGTATTTATTATTGGGTTTTTTTTTTTTTTTTAATTTTATGATTTTCAGAGAATTTCTTTTTAAGTTGTATTCAGGATTTTCTTTCATATCTTCTTATATAGCTTTTATACTTGGACAAACCAACTGTTTTCCACACAAATAATAGCAAGGAACTGGAGAGAAATGGAAGTCACATATTATGTACAGAGGCATAAAAACAGACAACCTTAAAAGATAAGTTTAAGCAAGACTCAACCAGTTGGTCCGAAAAAGGCAACACAACTATCTTAAGAGGAGGAAAGTCGGAAACTACCCCTGTTCAGTCGAGAATGCTACTCTGCTGCCTCACTCTTATCGTCAGATATATCAACACCAACGTTCCAAAGCTTGACCTGTATTTGAAAAGAAGGGGTGATTAATTGGTTAATTGGTTTAGCGTTCTAAGCTCCAGTTTGGGTTTGAGATTCAGTTTTGGCTCAAGAGCTTACAAGATTGAGAAAAGGATGACAATCTTTCTCGAGTCGATGGAAGTCACACGTTTGTATCTTCTACTACATTGGTTGCTCGGTGTTATATCGTGAATGATCCTCTCGTTAGCCGACTTATCTGTAAAAATCAGAAACGATAACTGTAAACTAATAAATCTCATATTCTAACAATTTCATGATTTGAAAATCAATTGAATAAGAAGGTAATTGATCAGTAAATGTTGGGAGAAAAGATCATCACAAATGTGCATGGTTCATCTCAAGGATTGAAGGGGGCCGAAAACGTTAGTAGTAGCAGTAGTAGTAGCATCATTGAACAGCAAAAAGATCGAATGCAGGTGAAATATTGAATCAATAATTACTAGGAACACCTACACAATAAGATCATCATAGGCAACATAATAAATGAATTCAGTTGGACAATAGCCCTGAGGGAATCAAAAGCATTTATCACAACAAGTACCATCTATCTATTTTCACAAAAACATTTATCACAAAAAGTTTACCTCTGGAAGTAAACTTCAATAACATTAAGCCTTGGTCCATAAACGACTGCACGATTTTGCTACACGTTTTAAAACTCGCCTGTCTCCACAGTACGGCCTTTTGCAAATTCTGTTAAGAAGCCAAAAAACAGATTACTTTCAAGTTTCTGAATTACAAAATCATAATCTTTAAAAGCAAGGCTAACGACGTATTGGTTACATTTGATAAACCGTCGGTTTTCGAGCTTTCAAGGGTTACTTCACAAGATTCGGGTTCTACTTCCAAAGAATAAGGATCTCCACTTTGCACATAGATGTCAACTAAGTTGTGGTAATTCAACTTGGAATCCATACAAATCCGAGATTTCAATGGGTCTAGGAAGCTAAGCAGAGCTGTTTTCGAACCCCACTGTGGACTGGTTTCGGCCTCCTCTGAGATATCTTGGCCCTGCCAAAAAAAAAAAAAAAACAATAAATTTGTAAATGCATGATCTAACATCAAAGAAAGTGACAAAAATCGAAGTGCTTTGAATATTCCTAGATAGCAATTTGAGCAAGAGAGGAACTTTACCTGAGAATGGTGAAAGGGTAGTAGGGAATTTTGCAGGATTAGAGGCAGAATATCTGCATTTTTCCAGGCGAAATGATTGAATCGTCAAAAAAAAGCTCAAATCATTATACTAAATAAATGAAAAAAAAAAAAAAAAAAAACTGGGGTAGAAGCAGGGATTACCTAAAGTACAATGTTGACCTGCCTCGTCAAATCTGGATGAAATCTGGTTCAGCTTCTCTTGTATATGCATCACTTTAGTTGACATCGCTAACTGGAGAGAGCAGAACCAAAAAAAACCTAAGAAATAAATCACAGTCTCTAAGAAACTAAAATCGATGACCCAGAAAGTAAGAGTTCCAGTTAATTTAAAAGAAATTTTGTCTTCAATATTTTCTCAGTAACTAAACAGTAAAGCTAGCTCACAAAGCAAGAAAATGTAGGAATCTGACGGAAAATCATCCAAATCTTAGCCTTATCAGTTCATTCAAATCTTAGTTCATCGAGCTAATTGACACATCTGAAAAAATATTACCTCCTTTGTTGCAGCCATTGTTGCAGTACTAGCCTCCTCGCTCATTTAGAAAGCTACAATATACAGAGAAGAAGAAGAAGAAGGAGAAGAAGGACTACAAGGAAGGAAATGCCGCCGGGCTTAGCCGTTAATAGAGAAGCTACGTTCTTTCACACGTGGCTCCGCATTGCCAGTCAAGCTTCCCGATCGCGACGCGAGCAACTCCAATAACTCCATACTTATATATATATATATATATATTAAATTTAATAATTAATATTTATTTATAAATAGTAAATAGTAAAAAATTGAAATTGAAATTTTAATTTAGTAAATTAAAAATATGTAAAATAATATATAAAAATATATCTCCATAAAATATATTTCTATTTATATAACATATAATTGGAGAGTTTATGCACGAAATTACGTATAACATTAAGTTAATTTTCTGATTTATAAAAAAGATGTAATATATTAAGTTAATTTTATTCATATTAGCATATTTGATAATATATATTTTATATATGTATATATAATAATAATTTTTCATATTTTCTAAAAGAAAAATAAACAAATATAATCATACTTAACTCTATATATAAGGGATCGGAGTGACATTTTTTATTATTATTCATATACAAATTTGTATTTTCTTTAATTTATAGATCTATATTTATAAATAAAAATTAATAAATTTATTTATGCAATTTATGAAGCTAAAATTTAGTGTATATATATATATATGTGTAATTTGAGTAACGAAGTAAGAGTGAGTTGAAAATCTCGGGAGATTTAAGAAAAGTAATAATAACAGTAATAATATTGACGCGCACGAGGGTTGTTTGTTAGTGGCACGTGAAACATAGAGACGACAATCACATGGGGACAACACGACAAAAAGATGTCACGGGTTTGCTTAACTGTTCCTCTCTCACATGGGCCCCTTTCATTTTCCTTTCAAGAATAAAGGTCCTCATCATCACTATTGGGCCGGGCTTACTTTTTTGGGTTAACATACATAGGATAAGACTATTCCCGTGGAGGTGAAAATGCTGGGCCTAATTTCTTGCTTATTCCGGAAATGGCCCATTACAACTAACTCTTCTTCACCTTCGAAAAAAGGAACTGTTCTCTATAACTAACTTGCTCTCATCCATGGCGATGGAGTGGAAGCAAAGCAAAATCTTCAGAGCCAGAGGCATCCATTAAAATTTCTTTCTATCGCTTTCATATCTTGACCACTCTTATTTACATTCCATTCTCTCGTGCTGTGTAAGCTTTTCTCCTCTCCTTATAACCCAATGCCTCCATCTTCGCAAATCTCGCCAATCCCTAAACCTACATTTCCGTCTTTATTGCTATATCGTCTGAAGAAATGCACGGATCGGGCAGCTGGTTTATCCAATCGATCGGATCCGAACCGTCCGATGGTTCTCTTGTCCTCCTCCTCGGTGGCTTATTCCTCGACGACGCCGTTTCTCCACCTTTCGTAGAATCCCTTTGTTCGTCTCTCAAGACTGTAAGTTTTTCTCGTGGAAGGAAGAAGAACAGATTCAGCGACGAATTGGCAGGTGCGTTTTGGTCGGTGAGCTTGTCTATAAAAGCACACGAAAGAAACGACTCGTAGGAAGCTCTCCGACGAAGTGCACGGGGTAGAATCTCCGAGACGACGAGAATGAAGAGAGAGAGAAGAAAGGTAGAAGGAGAGGATCAGGCGCTATGAATGTTACTAAACATCACTGTTTTGGTGCTGTTGCTGCTATGGTCGCAAGGTTCGACTTCGATTCCCTGGATTCACAATTTGATCTCAAATTCGATTACAATTTACAACTTGTTACTGTTTAATTTTCTTCGTCTTCATACAACAATTTTTTTTTTTTTTCAATTATAGAACTATTCTGGCCGCACTGGAGAGGCTAAGGCTAGAGTACGTAGTTCGTAACGAAAAGAAGAATTCGAACTCATAAACAAAATCTCATCTTATCTTCTCAAGGATTAAAAGGTTTCTGGAAAGGAAATTTGGTCAACATTTTACAAACAGCACCTTTCAAATCCACCAACTTCTACGCTTACGACACCTACAGAAATAAACTGTTAAAGACCACGAAAAATGAAGAAGCCACGAATTTTGAACAGTTCTTCGCCGGAGCTTCTGTGGGAATCACCGCCACGTTTCTCTGCATCCCTATGGGCACTGTACTCTTTCGGACTCAGAATCTGTTATAACCGATTCCTAAATATGTTTAGTCGGGAAAGAATATGGTTTAATTTTCTCTCCTTCCTTTTTTCCTGATCAGGACAAAGATGGAAGCACCAGGCGGGGAAATGTTGGGGGGTGTAACAGAAGGCTTCTTCTCTCTTTACAAGGGTCTAGTTACCTTCAATTATAAGCATGGCACCTTCTGGGTTTATTACGGCGTTTACTACATGTTGAAATTGGCTTACTTACGTTCTCCCAAAGGGAGGACATATGAAACAGCAAGGTGAAGAATTTAATGCCTTGGAACAGTTGGAGCTGGGTACTTTTAGGACATTGTTGTATGGGGCGTTAGCCGGAGCCTGTGCTGAAGCGGCGACCCATCAACGAGGAATTCCTTAATAAACATGATTTATCGGATAAATAAATATTTGAAAATTAGGTAATAAGCTTTATCCATCATTTAAACTTTGATGATATTAGCTTAAATCAATCCGAAATTTTTGAATAAATTCATTCTTTCATTATGGACATCTTCAAAATTTGAACTACTAAATACCATGAACCGTATTCACCACTTTCAATAAACATATATTTGCATGAGTTCATATTATTTGAATCAGCTCATTAAATATATATTTTTTAATTTCCTTAGCTATTATAACCGAACCAACGAAAACTTATATTGAGTCTGATTATGGATCAATCCATGTGCTAGCCGTGCCCTCGCTGGAAAAACATTAAATGAGCCAGATCTGAAAGCTCCGACGAATCAAGCGGTTCTGCAAAAGGTTAAGATTTACTGAGCTGAAAGTTGGGGATATGGATGAGGATGTGAAAATAGAAGCTGAAGATTTCGATGAGGATAGTGAAATCGTGGAGCTAGACGTCCTGGAATTGCTGACCGAGTATGTTCATTTCTGCGAGATTTGCGGCAAGGGATTCAAGCGTGACGCCAATTTACGGATTCATATGCGCGCGCATGGAAATCGATTCAAAACGCCAGAGGCTTAAGCGAAGCCGTTGGATAAGATTGCGGAATCTAGGGCGAGATCAGGAATAACGAAATTTTCGTGTCCATACGAAGGATGTAATCGGAGTTTGACGCACAGGAAATTCAGGCCGTTGAAATCGGTGATATACTTGAAGAATCACTTCAAGCGAAGCCACTGCCCTAAGATGTATTCCTACGATCGGTGTAACAAGAAGAGCTTCTCCGTTGTGGTCGATCTGAAAAGCCACCTGAAGCATTGCGGCGAGTCCAGGTGGAGGTGTTCTTGTGGGACCACGTTTTCTCGCAAGGACAAGCTGTTTGGACACATGGCGTTGTTTGAGGGGCACATGCCGGCGGTTGGAGATGAGGAGGAGAAGGGAACGACATCTTCTATGGCGGTACTATGGCGGAGGAGGTGACAGAGGATGAGAAACTGAAATCCAAATCCATGAAATCGAACTGAGATGATAGATTATTCGAGGGATTGTTAGATACGTTTAGTTCGAGTGAGAGTTATTGCTTACAAGATCTATTAGCGTTTCTAAACGTCGTTTTGTGATTCTATTATATTTTGTCATTGTCTTCATACTCAGAATTAGTATTTTTGTTGTGTAAATGTTGTATCCTTTGTATTATGTTGCAGAAGAGACGTTTTTTTTTTCTTCTCTCTACTGGGATTGTAGGAATTTTTCCATCTTGGGACTGGAACAAAAGTTTTGGCTTGAATGGATTTGGATTCCGTTCGGCCCGTACGTATCTCAACCGAATCCAGACTTACGGTTGGTATTAACGTAAGTCTAGACTCGGTCGGGACATGTAGAGGTTATAGACCGAACCTGAATCCAGCTTGAATCGGTCTTATGAATTTAGATCTAAATATCACATGGAAAGCCAGTGTTAGGCCTCTCTTTTCCTGTGTTGGGAATGCACAAATATGTCCCTATTTGAACGTGAACAAAAGATTAGTCTTGGCTTGAATAGTCGCAGTCTGTAGTCAGTATGAACACAATAACTTGTTGTAAGAACGCCATATGAGGTGAAAAAACTTCTGCTTATTTATGTCAGGTCAAGTACATCATGAGCTTGCATCCTGGCTACAATCATGGCACTTCTCATCAGCTCAATAATTCCAATGTGAATGGCATTAGTTCACGAGAGAAACATTGTTTTTGCTACTTTAAAATGATGATGATATGATGATGTTAATGATGATGATAATGTTGACAATAATTAAAAAATCACCCGTATCTGCTTTTGTTCCTGCAGCTCGTGATCTTCAAAATTTTCCATATTCAAGAGATAAACACAATCTATGATGAGCCATGATCGTCAAACCTATTTAAATATAGTTTATATAGTGTTTCAGTCAGGGAGGACTCTTTCAGAATACTAGTAAGAGTCCTATAAGATCTAAAGAAAGCACTCCACATCCAAACAGAAAAGAAAAAGAGAGAGAAGAAAACAATGTCAGTTTCCTTAGAAGCATTAGCAATAGCGGGCGTGGATTACCACGAATGGGGTTTAGATGTTGAAGAATGGGAGAAAAAGGAGCTATTAGAGCAAGAGCACCCTCCTCCTCACTTACTTGCCAAAGAAGAAAGTGAAAAAGAAGAAGAAGGTAAGATTGACACCATGCGAAAGAAAAGAGATGGAAAAGAGATTGAAGCAGACATCTATAACACAATTGAAGAACATCTAATGAGTTTAGATCTAAATATCACACGGAAAGCCTCTTTTAGTAGTGTTAGGCAGTCTCTTATTAATTATATTGTTATCTATAATCTCACGGAGAGATTTAATTGATTTTGAAATGAAAATTTAAATTTCTACGTCATTAAATTATTGATTATTCTAAATATTCGAACATATTATCTATGAACCTCTTAACATGTAAGGACTTGGGTCATCTCCTATTCTTAAGTCCATAAACAAAATCTTGATAATGAAAATTGATAACAAGTCGTTGAATTTTTAACATGTTCCATTGATCATACCTCCTCTTCTTTCAATACAAAAGAAATGACATGTCTTTACCACATACTAGGTGGTACCAAAGCTTTAATTGATTGGTTCCCACGCCCCTAGAGTATACTGATTAGCCGTTGTGTTAGAGCTCGTCGCCTTGTCGGTGCACAAAGAGTTAACACTGACAATCCGTTGGTTAAACTATAACTGCGCCTTCCTATAAGTTTCCCTCGTTTTGAAGATTCAAGTTGACAAATTATTAAATAGAACCAGATTTATTTAATTATTACATTAGATTATATATATAATTAAGATTAGTTGATTTACGGTATACCAATCTACTTAAGAACTCCAATTCATGTATATATCATCAAAAGATCTACTACACCAACAAACAGGTAAATTTCCACGTTTACCACGTGCGTTTATAGATGTGAAACGAAAACATGGGAAGATGACGACGACATAGATAGTGTGACATCCTCCATGATCTAACCTCAACTCTTCTGATCTCGTTAAGGATTAAAAGAAGATTTTGATTTACTTTCAATTCAATGGCTTGAAAATTTCAAAACGTTGATCCAATCGATATTTCATATTTACGAATTATTGAACACATGTTATGAATGTCATAAGGAGGGTCAATTCCTCTAGATCACGGGTCTAAAGGAAAACAAACTTTGATCATGTAATGCCCGTGATTGATCGATCAATCGGAGCGATTTCCCTTCTTCTGCACTTACATTAACATATAAATACAAAGTCCGGAAAAATATCTGCGTAAAATCATTATATCCTATCGTATCATATTAGTTATAATCATGTCAATCGAAGCTCTAGCAATGGCGGGTGTTGATTACAGAGAATGTGGCATTCAATTTGAAGTATGGGAGCAAGATGATGACGACGATCATGTCGGTTTTAAACCAACGCATCCCTATTTGCAGGTTGAGGAAATCATAACTAATACACAAGCCATAGAGAAGAAGAAGGAGATTAATGTGCGTCTTGTAGATCACGATCACGATGACGATGATGTTTTTGTATCAGTCGTTGATAATGTGGAAGTGATGAAGTCAATGATGCGGCAATGGGCTAAAGCAGTTGCAACTAGTTCCAATGAATCTGGAAAACATAGACAATAGGACATACGAGGGATTTGAAATCATGTCTCCTTTGTCTTGTATTGCTCCCCCCTGTTCTGATCAAACTGTAAATTTTTTTTTTTTTTTTTCTCCTTCTTCTTTCTTGTTTTTAAATAGGTAAAAAGGGCTCGTTTATGTTATGGGTTTTTAGATTCTATAACAAAATATGTAAGCTAGTTTTACACATGTTAACACTATATTCGAAACATAAACTTCCGGTTAGATTCAATTTATATATTATAAGATGACAGATATTTGATCCTAAAAAAATATATATATTATAATTATTACATAAAATATTTTTAAGAAATTAAATTTTAAAATATATCGCGAATTTAGCTTTGTTTTTGGCTTAAGATCAAAATTCAAAGAAATCTATGAATCTCATTAATGACCTTGATTTTTATGTTTATGTTTATATTTATGTTGTCTTCAAGTTTACATCAAAACTGAATAATAAATAACTTTTTAAATTTAAAATGAGACGTTATTTCTATTTAAATTAATAAGATCAAATTATATCAACATAAAGTATACAATAATTATATAATATGATTTAGTTTTTCTAATGGAAGTAAAATATTTATTAAATATATAAATAATTTTTCATTTGAAAATATACCATCCATTCATAAATAAAAGATACTTTCTAACCAAAATAAGATATTTTAAATTAGAAAATAAAATAAATCTACCTTTTTGAAGTGGAGAGAATTGAGAACTCCATCAAATCCTCTTCACTAAACTTGTGGGGGAAAGAGAAGCTCCCGGTTAGAGAAAGGGTTTCCATGGGAAAGCTGTTTAGCATAACTGCAGTAAGGGAGTTGTACTTCAGCTTCTCCTTCTTCCGAGCCGGCATGAAATCCACAACAACCGATCTGGGCGACGGCACCACCGTCCACAGCTGGGTCCCAAAAGCTCGATCGGACTCAAAGCCCAACCTCCTCCTCGTCAATGGATTCGGAGCCAACGCAATGTGGCAATGGAACGACTACTTGCCCTCTCTGACCCCACATTTCAATCTCTATATCCCCGATCTGATCTTCTTCGGCCAGTCCTACACGACCCGGTCCGACCGGTCCGACCGGTCCGAATCGTTCCAGGCCCGATGCTTGATGGGCATGATGGATCGACAAGGGGTCCGGGAAATGGACGCGATGGGGGTTAGTATGGCGGGTTCGTGACGTACAGCATTGCCGCTCAGTTTCCGGAAAGGCTGGAGAAACTGGTTTTGTGTTGTAGTGGAGTTTGCTTGGAGGAGAAGGATATGGCGGATGGGATTATCGCCGGAAATTCCGTGGAGGAGGCAGTTAGTCTTCTACTGCCGGAAACACCGGAGAAGCTTAATCAATTGCTTAGCCTCACTTCCGCTAAGCCTCCTAAAAGAGAATTGCCTTCTTTCATCGTCAATGATTTGCTTGAGGTGAGTTTTCATTTACAAAAACTTACCCTGTTTTTTTGCAGAGGAAAGAAAAAACAAGGAAAATGAATTTTATGAATTTGTTATTATGTCAAATGTGAGGTGGGATAATGATTGCAGACAATGTGTGCAAAGAATCGGAAGGAGAAGGCAGAATTGATCCAAACATTACATAAGGGTAGGAAGTTTTCAAATCTTCCCAAGATTTCTAAGGTATTATGAGTTTTTTCAACTCTGTTTTTCAAATGTATATATATTTTTAAGGTTGTAATGTAATGATATTCTTGATTTCTATAGCCCACATTGATACTATGGGGAGAGAAAGACTTAGTATTCCCCATGGAATTGGCCCATAGATTGAAAAGGTACAACATTCTCTCCTACTTGTTTTCTTACATGTGTAATGAAGGCATTCTAATATACACTTCCGGAGTAAAATATTTCAGTCGTTAAGATCAAGTTATGTCAGTATTTTTTTACTATTAAATACTGACATGATTGATAATTTAATTTGATGCGTATTCATATAGGGGAAAAGGCAGAACTAGAAGTGATAGAAGATGCAGGGCATGCCATTAACATGGAGAAGCCCAAGAAGGTAGCAGAGCATGTCAAGGCTTTTCTTCTCCATCGTTTCGGCTACAATGGCTACTGACCATTTTTTTTTTTTAAATTTTCCCTTCAGATTCTGTTTTGTTTGTCGAATTATGTTTCTGTCTTAAAGACTTGAAGTAGTGTTTCTATTCATAAGAAAAACGACGTGTTGTCGATGTCTATATGTATAATAACGTGTGAGGGAAGGTGTTGTTATAGTATCAATTTGACTTGATGATTAAGAATTGACGCCACCATTTCTTATTTGGAGAATGGTGAGGATCAAAAGTTAGACTGGTTTGAATGGTTGCTTATAGTATCAATACACGTCGATTCGATTCAGAAAGGATAAAATGAAAAGTAAAATATGTGGAAAATAAAGCAATTTAATAAAAAGACAATTCCGACCTGCCGGATTCGAACCAGCGACCTAAGGATATCTACCGGGTGGAACCCACTACAGTCCTCCGCTCTACCAACTGAGCTAAGGTCGGTTCTTGAAAGTTGTTTCCTCAAATTGATATTTATTTGTTAACTAAATTGTTCATAGTTTTTTCTTCATCATGTACAACATTAGTTTAATTTATTACAGAAGCGTTCCAGAATTTCAAAGTCTTATGTTATTTATTCCTTTTTTTTTTGGGAAACGGAACTAAACAAAAAACCTCAGGTTGAAAGATCCCCAACAACAAATGGAATAACTGGAGGAAAATCTTCTAAAAGAATCGTCGTCTCCGCCACTTTGTTCCCCAACAACGAAAGGAATAACTGGAGGAGCATCTTCTAAAAGAATCGTCGTCCAACTTCATGAGCCGAGGAATTTAAACCTCGAGGAGTGAAGTGGAACACAAGAACCGATATCACATCCTAAATCCAGCCAATGTCCTCTATGATGAGACTGAATCTCGATCGTGGGGCCTCCTTTCCTAGCAAGAAATTCACCAATCCCGCATGGTGCACTTCGACAATGATGTTAGAAATTCTGATATCAAGAGCAAGTTGCATCCCTCTCAAGCACGCCTCAGCCTCCAACTCCTCAACGGATAACATCCATCTAACGGCCTAATCAAAGATGCCATAACCTCCCCCTTATGATTGCAAATCACCCACCCGATCCCAGATTTATGATGTTTGAATAGAAGAGAAGCATCACTATTAATCTTGTAACAGTCCGGTGGTGGAGGCCGCCACCTAGGTATCTCGGACTCGCCGCATCTATCTCGCTGCTACCCCAACACATTTCACACTTCAACAATCTCATCCATAAACGACCTAATATCGCAAGTCACAAGCTTTTCACGAATTGGAATCCATCCCCTAACGACCCTCTAGATTTTTTAAAAAAAAATTTTATTAGGTAACTTGCATTTCAAAAGTGAACTCCAGCAACCTTTGTAACTGTTGGGCGTTGAAGAAGTGGCGATGTCTCCAAGCTCGAGAGCAATCTGATAGCCACTCCGGACCGAGTAGTTCCCATGTTTTTCAACTGCCACCACAAGATATCTCTACTGCCCGGACACAGATATGACATGGCTGAGTATGGCCTCTGCATCCTCAATAAAAAATAAATAGACCCGCACTAGTTGCTCGTTCTATGCTCCAAATGGCAATCATAAGTCAGCCACCTTAGTGTCTTCTGGTAAAACCCGAGGAGAGAAAAGCTTGAACAGTGACAGCCTTTCAACCCACTTGTCCTCATACACCCTAATTGAATCGCCATTTCCCACACACCACCTCGCCCTTTTTGAGATAATCTCTTATGCCCACAGGAGGCTTCTCCACACATGCGAAGGTCTATTCCCCAACTTAGCCTGAAGGAAGTTCCCATCTTTGAAATATCCGCTACTGAGCACCCTCGCTAGAAGGGAACTGGGATTTGTGTATATCCTCCAGCATTGTTTCGCAAGCATGGCTTGATTAAACGCCTTAAAATCTCTGAAGTCGAGGCCACCAATTTCCTTCGCCTTAAAAAGCTCCCTCCATTGAGCCCAATGGATTTTCCATTTACCCTATTTTGAACCCCACCAAAAGGCATTACACATTCTCACTATCTATAGACAGAGATATAGGTAGTTTGAAACAGCTCATCGCTTATACTGGGAGAGATTGCACAATCGCTTTAATCATAATCTCTTTGCCACCAATCGATAACAAATCTCCCTTCCACTGTTTGATTTTGTTGTGTATACGATCCCTAATCAACCCAAAAGCCTCATTTTTGCTTTGCCTAATGAATGACGGAATACCCAAATGTTTGTCATAACATAAAACCTCTCTCACCCCAAAAACATGTCTGATTTGTTCCTTTCTCCCATCCTCTAGACCTGGGTTAAAAGTTATGATGGATTTTGAAAAATTAATTAACTGACCCGAAGTACTTTCATACTTAATTATGCATTCTTTAAGAGCATAGCTCTCCTCTACCTGACCTCTCCCAAAAGGGAAGCTATCATCCGCGAAAAACAAGTGCGAAATTGAGGGACCACAACGTCTCAACCGGATACCATGAAACAACCTATCTGCCTCCTTTTTTTGAATCAAAGACGAGAGGGACCTTCAGCACAAATAATAAAAAGGTACGGCGATAAAGGGTCCCCTTGTCGCATGCCCCTTTTGGGATCAACAACAAACGTACAAATCCATTGACCAAAAAAGAATTGAATACCGAAGAAACACAATGCGTGATTAAATCAACCAACCTCTCATCAAATCCCAGCGCAATCATGATCTTATCAAGAAAAATTCACTCAACCGATCGTACGCCTTTGACATATCTAACTTGAGAGTGAAGCCTCCATCATCCGACCTCAAAAGATTCATCAAGTAATGGACACATTCGAACCCCACCATTGCTTTATCTGCGATAAGCCTTCCTGGAACAGAAGCACTATGTGAAGGCGATATGATATCTTCTAAAATCAGCCTTAATCTATTAACTATCGACTTTGAAATAATTTTATAGAGGACATTGCAGAGGCTTATTGGTCTAAAATCCGACTCTCTACTAGGATTTTTCACCTTCGGAATTAGCACCAAAAGAGTCTTATTTAACCCTTCCATCGACGCTCCATCATTAAGGACCTTGAGTGAAGCTTCTGTCACCTCTGTCCCCACCATCTTCCAGTACTTTTGGTAAAAGTATACCGGCATGCCGTCAAGACCAGGGGCTTTTGTTGGGTACGTCTGGTTAAGCATAAAGTAGACCTCTTTTGCCGTGACTTTGTTCAATAACCGGCCATTCATTTTGTCTGAAACTTTTTTCTCCACTACATCAGTAACCTCCTGTAAGACGGAGACGGACAATAAAATATTGGCAAAATAATCTACAATAACAGATTCCATATCATTCACATTTGCCAACCACTTACCATCTTCGTCAAACATCCCCCTCATATGATTCTTGGCTCTCCGTTGGGTAGCTTTTAAATAGAAGAATCTGGTATTGTGATCCCCATCCTTAAGCCAAGAACCACGAGATCTTTGCCTCAAATAGCCCTCTCCGTGCCGTTGTAGCCCATCCAACTCCTTTTCTACTGATCTGGACCATATCATATCTAAAGGGGCATTCATGTTATTAGTCTCTCGAGCTCCTGTTTCAGCTGCGACATTCTTCTTTTCGTCCCCCCAAATTGAGAAGTACCTCACGCCCTTAGGGCCGTTGCACAGTCCGTAACTTTCACACCCACATCCACGGGCAAGGCTACTCCGTTCGACTCATTCCAGCTTTCAGCAATAACCTTCTCACAATCATTGTGGTCCACCCACAAAGTTTCAAAGTGAAATCTATTTCCTCTCCTTGTATTTGTGTTTATCCCACCCTCCTGAGAATTCTCCTTTTGAATCGAGATGAAGAGAGGTCTATGATCTGAACCCCTTAATTGCAAATGTGCTACAGAGCTCCTGGGAAACCACTCGCTCCAATCTGCAGAGCAAATAAACCGGCCAATCTGTTTAACAACGTCCACGAGTGGTGTCGCTCCTTAGCGTCCGCTAATCCGTAAAATCCCGTAAACCTAAAAAATTTCCCTTCTCCCCCATCGACAGTAGCATCAAAGTGGGAGGTGGGATACCCTTTCACAGTGATTTCTATCTCCTTCTTCCACAGTAAAGCAAGACCACCACTAAGTATAACCCGGTCAACAAAGAAACCATTCTGAAACCTCAACTTAACACGAATTCTTTCCATTTGAGCACGAAATATTTTGGTCTCCACGAGAAAGACCGCATCTGGTCATAGCTACAAATATGTTCCCGGAGCACAACCAAGGTCCTAGGATTACCCAAGCCCTTGATGTTCCAGCTTAAACAATTCATTGCTCCCGGCGGGTCTGTGAATCAGACCCGGCCGGTTCGGTAGAGAGCAAAACCCCACCCCCTTCACCCCTCTTCTCAGAATGAACCCCATACTGCCCTGTGACATGCGATTTTTGCGCCTCCACTACTAAGTTTTCCATTAACTTACCTTTGACCCACTTGACCCCCGTGCTAGCTTCTTAATTCTGGATAGTTGTTGTTTACCCATTATCTTGGACTTTGAATTTGTCTTTCTCATGTTAAGTGAACTTCCTCCCTCTCCTTCCAAAACAAAAAACAAAAACTTCCTCCATCTCGCGCGACCTCTTCAGGAAACCCTACCCTTTTCTCCTTTTTGTCTTCACTCTCCTTCCCATTTAATAAAGAAACAGAGTCCACCGCTCCACTTATTTTGTTTTAATCATAAACCACTTATGGGCCCTTGTGTGGCAGCCCACATCCCAACTTATCAGTGAGCCCACCACCACCTTTCCCAACAAGCACATCAAATTTGGGCTCATATAACTCCTTACCCAATTCCACTTCCATATAGGCCTCTGAGTTTGGCCCACTAAACCTATTTCCTTCAATGTTCTTCTCCGTCAGCCTATGTTGCATGGACCTTTTCTTAATTGTGCCATGGAAACTGTCATACATGACCTTCATTAAATCCCCCTTAATCTCTACCCCTTTTTGTTTCATTCCCACCCCATATTGCTTCCATCATCATCGATTATCTCCCCTTGATCCGGCCTTTGAGATCCCCCCACATTGAATGCCCCATCGGAGCAATGTTCCCATCATCAGATCCCTCTCCTAATGTACGCCAGGGAGAACTTTCGGCCGCGCCTGCACCACCGCTCCTTTTCCCAATACCATCAGCTAGTATGCCTGATTCGGCTTTAATCCATGCTCCCTAACGAAGAGGCCTAAACCCTCCGTCCTCTAGGATCCTACTTGGGCATTCTCGGAGTGGATGCCCGATAATACCACAGTTGTAGCATAAATCTGGTAGGCGTTCATACTTGACCAGTACCTTAAACATCTCCTCATAACCATCTAGCTCAAATTTAATGATTCTTGTAAGTGGCCTGGTGATATCTAATTTCACATGAGCCCTTAAATATCGACCCACACTTGCTCCAGATTCTCCACTATCAATCTATTCGAGAATCCCCAATTTTCACCTGATCAATGCCCCCACCTCTTGGTTCATGCATAGCATGGGTAAAATATGAAGTTGAATTCAGAAGAACGCTCTATTGAATTTCATGTCCCAGAAACGTTCTTGCTCCTTTAGACGTTTGTCCTCTTCCGTTTGGAAACAAATTGAAAAAATATTTCTCCCGATTGGTTCTATCTCAACTTTCTCCACCATACACCGTAGCTTTGCCATCCAACTGCTAAATGCCTCTCGGTTGATGACTCGGGTTGACAGTACCTTCCCTACAAGGAACACGCCACTTTCCTTTCACTGACTCGAACAACACTTGTTTCCACCTTCGCAACCGAACTGGAACGTCCTCATCAAATAAGGACAAAGACTAGCAGAGCTTTGAGATTTCATCCATGATAAAACCCTGCTGACCCCACACTCTAGGAATAACTCAACTGCTAGAACAACAGGACATCCACTCTACGTTTACAGAGAACCTAGAGGGAAACTTGGTTATTGTCATTCCTGTTAGTATTGTTTTTGTTAAAGACTTTTAATATAGAGAGAATGAAATATATATTCATTTATTAATTATAATTGTATTATTATTATCAAAAGGAGCAAGTTTTTTGGAGCGGTTTCTAGCCTCATCCTCTGGTTTTGCTCGACTACTATTGCCTGCTTTCTCTTCTGCGCCACTTCTCCACGGCGCCAAGCCGCCTACCGACTCCCCTCCCTCTCCCCTTCTCCGCTCCTATTTCCCCATATAGCGAAGCCGATTGGTAGAACAAGTTGAACACAGGGAGAAAGGTTCGTCTTTCAATCTGTTGTATTGCTTCTTCTCTTATGCCCTAGGGCCTAGAATATGTTTTTCGTTTCTGAAATTCTGCGTTCCAGATTTTGAGCTGCTGAATTGTTTTGTTACCTAATCCAGACCATCGCTAATTGGATTTTGTGAGTTTACTAGTTCACAATTAGCCTTCCTCTTGAATTGACTTTTTTTTTTGGGTTGGAGCTGTTATGCTTGATTTTCTGAATGTGCATCGAATTGAATGCTACACAAACCTTCATGGTTCATATATTTCAAAAACCCATTGGCCTTGGCTGGAGAGCTGTTACTAGTTCACATGCTTTGTTTGCATATGCTGTGAAACCCATTGGCCTTGGCTGCTTGAACAGTTCTCTTTTTTATTAGACTATAATTGCAACTGTTATTCTCTCGCAGTTTGCAAAATACAATCACTTTGATAGCTCAGCATATATATAAATGGCGATTATACCTTGTGGAAGTACATGGGTTGCTCAATGGGGAATTCGTCCCCAGATGACGATAAGATCTTCCTTGACAAACAAGACGTCTTCAACCCGGTACAGGTGCGTTGTTCTGAAGAACATTTTATTTTATTTTTTCCATTGTGCTGGATTGCGTGGTTTAGATATGGTGAATGCATCTAAACAATTTATACAAAGATGTTTCTTCTTTTCTGCAGAATTACAAGCAAGGTAAGTTGTATGGCAGCAGCAAGGTCAACCTTATTTGCTGGGGAGTCTTTGAAGATCCTATTTCAGACACGACTGTCTGAAAATCCACATCATCGTCGGAATGCACGGTTCATTGTTAGAGCAGATACCGTGAGTATAAAATCTGCCTTTTTCTTTTGTTACATGAAGAAATATGGGTCTTTTTGGATTGGAAAATATTAGTTTTCCTTTGGGGGTTTAGGGTGGGATCGTAAAATTAGGACGGTTTTGTGGATTTTGTATTTGATTTGGGACTGCTTTAATTGTTTTGAACTTCATGACAAATAATTTTGCAGGATTACTATGCGGCCCTTGGGGTATCAAAAAATGCCAGTAAATCTGAGATCAAGAGCGGTATATTATGTTTTAGACTTTGATTTTGGTGATTTATTTCCTTGTTCCCACAAAGTATCCTCTCATGTCATCATATGCTTTCTATAAAATTTCCAATTTGTTCATATCAATATTCATAGATCATTGCTACACCTTATGTAGCTTAAAATTGTTCTTTGATTGACTCCATAGATACATATATCTTAGTATTCTCTTTCCCTTCACAGCTTATCGGAAGCTTGCTAGGAGTTACCACCCTGATGTCAACAAGTGAGTTAATGTTATGTTATTCACATGTCAATAAGGCACGTCTTAGCATCTTGGCCTTTTTATTTCCAATCTAAATAAGTTCATTTACATATTGCAGAGAACCTGGTGCCGAACAAAAATTTAAGGAAATTAGCAATGCTTATGAGGTAAAATCATTTCCTACTTCCTGCAATCCAACTTGCATCTTTCAAGGTCTACTATAATTGATGCTTGTTTCGGAATTGCAGGTTTTGTCTGATGATGAGAAACGATCCTTATATGACAAATATGGAGAGGCCGGAGTTAAAGGTGCCGGGATGGGCATGGGAGTAAGTAACTGTCAAATAAGTTTTTTTTTTGTTGAAACAAAATAGCAATAAAACTCCCATGGTTTCTAGCTTATGATAATCATGTTTCTGTGTTTTTATCTATTTCAGGATTTCAACAATCCTTTTGATCTATTTGAGTCTTTATTCGAGGGCATGGGAGGTATGGGAGGCATGGGGGGTGGCATGGGAGGCAGAGGTGGTTCTAGAAGCAGAGCAGTTGACGGCCAGGACGAATATTACAACCTCGTCCTAAACTTCAAGGAAGCTGTTTTCGGGGTTGAAAAGGAGATTGAAATTAGCCGGCTCGAGATCTGTGGGACCTGCAATGGATCCGGTGCTAAACCGGGCACCCAACCAACCCGGTGCAGTACATGTGGCGGTCAAGGCCAGGTTATCTCCTCAGCTCGAACCCCCTTAGGTGTCTTCCAACAGGTCATGACCTGTTCCACTTGTGGTGGGTCTGGAGAAATGTCCACCCCTTGTAACACATGTTCTGGAGACGGTCGTGTAAGAAAGACAAAGCGGATAAGTCTAAAGGTTCCGGCTGGAGTTGATGCTGGGAGCCGTTTACGGGTTCGAAATGAAGGTAATGCCGGAAGGCGTGGTGGGTCCCCTGGGGACCTCTTTGTCATTATAGATGTCATGCCAGACCCTGTCTTGAAACGAGACGATACCAATATTCTTTACACATGTAAAATTTCTTACATCGATGCGATACTGGGGACCGCCATTAAGGTTCCGACTGTGGATGGGATGGCAGATTTGAAAATACCAGCTGGGACCCAACCAAACACGACGTTGGTCATGGCGAAGAAAGGGGTCCCGCTTTTGAATAAGAGCAATATGAGGGGTGATCAGTTGGTCTATGTTCAGGTGGAGATTCCGAAAAAGTTGAACAGTGAAGAAAGGAAGCTTATTGAGGAACTAGCAAGTATGAGCAAGGGTAGTAAGACTGCTAATAGTAGGAGATAGTCTTTTATAGGATCATCTTTGTCTATTTATAAATTTTGCTGATTCAAATGATAAAATTTTCGATGGGTCATACTGTTTTCCTTATTGGAGCAACTTTTTGAAGCCTGTTGTGAGCAGGTCTTTTCGGTTTGTAGGTACTAAATGATAATTATGGCCCGTAAGAAGAAACCTCAAGTGATGAGAGACGGGTTCAGGAAGCACACCATAGATAGAAACAGAAAAAAGGCCTCTGTTATGGTTTTGTATTTTAAACTCTTGCTTCTTTTGCACAGGATTTGAACTATAAATTGATTCTCTAGCTATTTATTAGTCCTTTTATTTTGATTCTTGGGATTGTATTCAAAATTGAGCCACATTTCATCAGCTGTTTCAATCTCTTATATGGTAAAAGGAGAGAAACCCTTTTGCGCAATTATTCTGATTTGTCTCGGCGTTTAAGAGCACCTTATAGAGAGCATCATCCTCTTATCTCCTAAGAGAGACAAAAGTATCAAATGTGGGGTGAGAGAGGCTCGAACTCTCGACCTCAGGATCACTCTCAGCTATGAGACCTACGCGCTAGCCAACTGCGCCACCACCCCTTTCGTTTTATGCTGGCTTTAAAATAATTATCACTAAATTAAAATAAACAGTACAACATGAGAAAAATATTAAAATACATTAATTTCCGAAGTGACTACACCAAATACAATACGAAATTCCCCTTCAAGCAAACCAACTAACCGCCACGAAGTTAATCATTATTAATTGATTTATATTTATTTCAAATTTATAAATTATTTATCCATAAAATTCTAATATCAATACACATATAATAAAAAATTATGATCATAAATACACATAAATATAATGTAATATATAAAATAAATATCTTTAATTATAATTTATTAACCTACGCTAAATTGAATCTATCAAAAAATTTCTCATAATATATTTCCTCGGATATTTCTGTTTTCAAAGAAAAAGTGTCTTATGGGTTTATACTCTTGTATAAGAGAATGTGAAGTAATAAGACACATCAAACTCACTGATTTCTCTCTTGTATGTAGAGTATAAGCTCGTCTCATATTAAAAAAAAACTTCCTTCACATGCCACAACCCCGATCATCTACTATCATTACGGCACGAGAAAATTTTGATTGGATTATGTTTATAATTATTATATATTTTTTAATTATATATATATTATTTTATATATAATTAAGATATAATTCCATACCAGTGAAGCCGAGACATGCGTAGAGAGTACTAGTACATGCAATCAATAATCAAGGTGGGGCCCACTGGACCAAAAAGCGAATTCCAAACTTTCAGGAGAATCTGCAAGTTTTGGGCCTAACTTTGGGCCCATTGGCCAAGTCGTCTGCATGTACTTACCCGTTTACAAATCCGCCCCGTCAAAGAAAGTCCATTTATTCTTCTTCTTCTTCTTTCTTCCTCCTTTTCTCTTTTCATTTTCTTGAAGAGTAGCTAAGGATATTTCCTGAAACTAGCTACAGTGATTTCTGTCACGTTTTTATATTCCTTAAAGTTCCACATTACATGTTTCAATACACTTGTCGTATGTTGCTCTATTTTAATAATATGTTAATTGATATTCTAGATCTGGTTCCTGTCCCGACAATCAAATTAATCGCTTTGAATGTAAGATCAGATCGGCGGCTTCTACTTGTACGGGTTTGAATTCTTGTTGAAGTAACCAATCAAGGTCCCACTTTATTATTCTTGTACCTAAAACAAAGGTAGTGTCATTATGCAACAACTTCATAATGCAGCCTCGTCGACATCTTCCATTCCTCAACTCATATCATGTCATTTGAACCTCTGGTTGGCCTTATAATGGTCTACTGCACATGCACATGCACTGAAACTATACGTACTATTCAATTATACATGTTTATATTATATATACACGTGCCCTTTTGATTAGCAGCTGATAGTTTTCCAGGAACACGGCGATGTAGTGAGAATGAAGCACAAATTACAACACAAAATGCAGTTGTTTTCGGAGAAAATCCTGTAAACTTGATCAACAAAAATATCTCATATAAATATATGGGAATAGCGTATGCGTATAGAAAATATCCTATCTTTATTATACCTTCTACTAGTTTGTAATTTTCTAAAAGGCCCCTAATAAACCTTTATTCACATGGAGATACCCCCTTACTTCTACTTATTTTTAAAAAAAACCCCTTTCACCCAACTATCTTCAACCGTAGCTGCCTCCTATTCTTACCTTCCTGACCTTTGACTTTATAACTCCTCTTCCTCTCTCTCTCACCAAAAAAAAAAAAAGTAAAGAAGAAAGAAAAAACTGAAACCTATATAAACCCTTACACACCCTCCTCTCTCCCTCGTGCCTAAAAATACTCACCTCTTTCCCTCTCCTCCCTCTTTCTCTCTCTACAAGTCCACGAAAACATAGAGCGAGAAGACAAAGAAAAGAAAAAAGGATAGGCAGCAATGGCGGCTCTCTCGAACACATCCACTCTCTCATCCAAATCACTCTACAGCTCCCACTCTCTCTCCAAACCACACCAACCAACTTTCTCCCTCCTCCCTTTCAAACCCCAACTCAGATCCCGCTCCTCCACCATCTCCGCCGTCCACGCCGCCGAGCATCCCTCAGTCAAGGACTCACCTCCAACCCCACTGGCCGTCGGAAAATGGAGCGTGGAGAGCTGGAAAACCAAAAAAGCCCTCCAACTCCCTGAATATCCCAACCAGGAAGAGCTCGAATCCGTCCTCAAGACCATCGAGGCCTTCCCTCCGATCGTCTTCGCCGGAGAAGCCCGTAGCCTGGAAGAAAAACTCGCCGAAGCTGCCATGGGAAACGCCTTCCTCCTCCAAGGTGGTGATTGTGCAGAGAGCTTCAAAGAGTTCAGTGCTAACAACATTCGGGACACGTTCAGAATCCTTCTCCAGATGGGCGTCGTTCTCATGTTCGGTGGTCAAATGCCCATTATCAAGGTAACTGTGAAAATAACGCATCAATTTCCTATTATTATTAACGTATCAATTTTAGCGTTTCAAACTGCAGTTTGAGAAAAGCAATAAAAAAACTTGGTTCTTCTTTAGGTGGGAAGGATGGCGGGTCAATTTGCGAAGCCGCGATCGGATCCAATGGAGGAGAAGGACGGAGTACGTTTGCCGAGTTATAAGGGAGATAACATAAACGGAGATACTTTTGACGAGAAGTCGAGGATTCCGGACCCACAGAGGTTGATCCGGGCCTACTGCCAATCCGCCGCCACTTTGAATCTTCTCCGAGCCTTTGCAACCGGAGGTTATGCCGCAATGCAGAGGGTTACCCAGTGGAATCTTGACTTTGCCGAGCATAGTGAGCAGGGTGACAGGTAAAATCCCGTTTGGATTTAATCTAATAAATTTCCAGAACATAAATTTTAAAGCTATAGTTGAAAAAAACGCTACCGAATTATGTATGATAATAGTTTGCAAGATGTAATTATACTTATCATTGATGGGGGCGTGGTTTAGATGGTATATTGTTTTCATGTTGGGGGTGATTCGAATTTAGGTACCAAGAGCTGGCCCACCGGGTGGACGAGGCCTTAGGGTTCATGGCTGCAGCTGGGCTTACTGTTGAACACCCTGTCATGACCACGACCGAGTTTTGGACATCTCACGAGTGTTTGCATTTGCCTTACGAGCAATCTCTTACACGACAGGACTCGACTTCTGGATTGTTCTATGATTGCTCGGCTCACATGCTCTGGGTCGGAGAACGGACACGCCAGTTGGATGGTGCCCACGTTGAGTTCCTCCGAGGGATTTCTAACCCACTCGGCATTAAGGTAATAAACTATCTGGATAATCATGTTTTTGAGAAAAATCAACCGGGTTATATCTGAGGAAAATTTTGTGATATGTTATACAGGTGAGTGACAAAATGGACCCAGATCAATTGGTTAGACTGATTGAAATCCTTAACCCTCACAACAAGCCTGGAAGAATCACCATAATATGCCGAATGGGTGCTGAGAACCAGAGAGTCAAGCTGCCCCATCTTATCCGGTCAGTCCGTCGCGCAGGCCAAATCGTAACATGGGTCTGTGATCCCATGCACGGAAACACCATCAAAGCCCCATGTGGACTCAAAACCCGTCCCTTTGATGCAATATTGGTAAGACTTTTAATTTAATTTCACTTTTTTTTTTCCCCAACACATTTTGAGTCAGTTGTTTAATGTCAGTCATTGAAAATTGTATTATATATAGGCCGAGGTAAGAGCATTCTTTGATGTTCATGAGCAAGAAGGAAGCCACGCCGGAGGTATCCATCTAGAGATGACCGGTCAAAACGTGACTGAGTGCATTGGCGGGTCCCGCACGGTGACATTCGACGATCTGAGCTCTCGTTACCACACACACTGTGACCCGAGGCTTAACGCTTCTCAGTCGCTTGAGCTAGCCTTCATCGTTGCAGAGAGGCTTAGAAAGCGAAGGATCGGGACCCAACGCCTTGTTTCCTTGAGCATCTAATCTCGGTTCCTTAATCGGGTTTTTATAATTAATTATGCATCATGTACTTTGATAGCAATAAAAATTTGGTTATTTGGGTGAAAGAAGGAAGTGAGCCTACTTGGTGAAATCGGTTGGGAAGATTTGATTTGGGGCATGTTGTTAAGAGGTTCGGTCTTTTTTAGTTATGTTTTTATTTGTAATCTACTTATGTTTATCCCTGTTTTGAATTTTAGTCTGTTACCGTTTGTGATATTAGAAAAAATAAAAAAAGCTGGAAGAAAACCAATTTGCCAGTTTGCCATTCAAGACTAGTAGTTAATGATGTAAGATCTTGTTTGACTTTTTTCTATCCTCTCTCTCTCTCTCCAATTGTATAACAATAGTACCGGTTTGAATTCAAGTTTGAGCATTTGAAGAAGTCAAAACGAAGAAGAAAGTTGGGTGATGTCGACCACATAAAAGTCAACTTTCTTTTGCGTAACATGAATGGGAAATAGTATGCATGGACCTTCGGATTGAATATTGAATAGTGTGTTGTGTAAGTCTAATTTTTCTCTTTGACCTAATTGAATATTGAATAGTGTGTTGTGTAAGGTGTATTCTCTTGACGTTTAAGAGTAACTTTCGAACTGAATTTGGCCGTACCGTTCGGACCGAATCCGAAGTCGGTAGAAAATGTCATATTGAAGAAAAAATAGGATATATTTCAGCAAGTATTCCTTAAAAAGCCGCCGTTATTTCGGGATTCAACTTCAGTATATTTAAAAACAAAAATAAATAATTATTTCATCAATAATTCTAAAATACATAGTTGAACGTGGATGTGGAGATGCATGGTCACGTGATTGTTTTATATGTACAGTTTTATAGAAATGTAAACTGTAACGAAGTGACGACTGACAATGGGATTTAGCTAACTGCTATAAAGACATGGAGGTTTGTGTTCTAAATTCCAACGCGTGGCCAACTAACTTCTGTATTGAATGCATCTGATTTTCGACACCACCTACATTTTCATGCACTAACAAGTAACAACACTAACGTATGTCTTAATGATACAAGATTAGAGAATAAGTTCGTTTTATAACTACATGGGATGTCTTAATGATTATAGTAATATATAACTACGTATTATGATATAAATATGATATTTATAATTAAAATAACTTATATCATGTGCATAAAAAAGGTCGCTATATAAAGGTAGGAGCAGCAAGTCGTAGAAGCACAGTTGGGTATTATGTTTTGCTGAACGACAAGTTAACAAAATGGTATGTGGACTGGGTGGGAACTTGTTTGCTCTGGTTTGTCGGTCAAATTGTCGGTAGTCCATTTTTATAGAGAACTGATTGGCGTTTTGAGCCTTTACCAAAGCTGGGGAATAATTATAGATGCAAAGGTGAGAACAAAATCCAGATCCAAAATCAAGCTGGAATATATATCTTTTACTTTGAACTAGATTCCTATTCACTTGTATGCCATTCAACAGCTTCTTTCAAGAATGAGTAGCAAGTTTGAATACTAAACGAGGTTTAAGATACACGAAAAATTGTATCATGAGGAACATGCATGAGCGAAATCCCGAAATTAACAAACTCATTAACCTCTTTTAGTTCTCTAGTCTATCACAATGTCATGTAGTAGATAACAAGTACTGGAACAAACATCTGTAAAGATCCATTACGGAATCGCCAGTAAAAATTGATATGATGTTCTAAGGAACTTTCTTTGAAGGGGTGAGCTACTAGTAGTACGGCATGTACCGAGAAGGCCTTCTGAATCTAGGTACTTTCCTGTAGTAGAGTTGGAGTACACAAGTAATAGCGAAAGTAAATCAGCCGAGTTCAAATCCATTACCCAAAGATTTTCAAGTCAGGCAAGTAAGCTTTACCCATATCCATAGGAGGAGTAGAAATACGGGGGTATGTAAGGCCTTCTCGACCGAAATCCCATGTAAGGATTGAATCGTCTAGCACGATACTGCTTCATCCCAGGAACATTGGTTCTCTTAGGTAAAACCTGAAAGAGAGAGATAAAACTATTAAAGCCATAAAGTAGCACCAACCAAAAAATAAAAATAAAAATTTTGATAACCTCTCCAAATTGTCCTTCCAGATCGTGGGAGCAAAATTGAGTTAATTTTACCTTCAGTTGTCGTCCATGTAATTCAGATTCATTGAGGAGGACAGCTTCCTGAACAGCTTCTGTTTCGAGAAATTCCACATAGGCAAAGCCCTTGGGCTGACCAAATTTATCGGTTAGAATGGTTACTCGGTTGACAGTACCACAAGATTGGAAGTGCTGCTGTACTTCTTCTGGCGTGCATGCATAATCCACCTGCAAATTGAATTTCACATCGAAGGATTTTTCAAGCTAAGACTTAAAACTTTTGAAGTCATAATTATAGTTCAAAACACAAGAAAACCCATAAAAAAAAAGGTTTGATGATAGTAAGAAGTGAGAACAGAGTTCAAATTGCAAGACTTGTCAATTTTGACAATGATGGGATTGGAAATCATCAATCTGAAAGCCTACTTTCCAGGATACGCTTCTACCTTAAATGAAAATCATATACCATGAAAACACCAAAACTGTGAGGCCCTAAACCTAAGCTTATAAAGTGAAAACACCAAAACAACGTTGATTTTGAAGACATTTTAAGGACCCGTATACAGTACCTTACCATGAAAGAATGCACAACAGTGAAAATTTAAGAAAGCAATACCAATCAGCATGAAACAAACAAAGGAGAGGAGATTAAGGCCAGAAAAAAGCATTGATCATGTACCCTCGCTTGTGTCAGTTAAATGGCACTCATTTGTGAGGCACAATTGACCACCATTCCAGCAGCGACAAGGTTGTGCAACTAAAAATTGCATGCCAATGATCTACTGAGCTCCTCAATTAGCGTGCATAATAGTCCACTAAAGCTTGAATTGAAGCACCTTAAACCCACATTATCACCCACCCTACCCTCCAAATGAGGTCCCTTCAACATTATAAGTTCAAATGCTTAACAAAATTTCCTCTTCTTCCCTTTTTCTTTCCTTTTTTTTTTGTTTTTTGTTTTTTTCCCCCTTTTCGAACTTCATATTACTACTCTTTTGTACCAGAAACATACAAAAAGCTAACAAGTATCTAACAGGTACTTGGTCCACTCTCAAACATATTTGAACCAAGAAAACAAAAATGATGATAGAACTCATAGGGTAATGATGAAATTCATTTAAGAAGGGCAAGCTATTCTTCTCACATTGCCAACAAAGACTGACCGACCATCTATCTCTTCCTTGTTTGCTTGATTTGCAGCTGCGCTTGCAGGATCTGTATAAAAGATTTCAATCAGATAGGCAATTACATAACTAGATTACATTTACAAAACTGCCTTATCCTTATAAGCATGTACACTTCAGCCCAAATTTGCACATGCTTGTCTATGCAGACATGAATTGCCTACTATCAGATGAATATGGATCTTAACACTGAGAACAGAAGGAGAAACTTCGAAATTTGGCTTTTAGAATTTTACTTCTTACGACTTCAATTGGGATCTTAATAGGTTCTACATATCAAACAACGCAACCAAAATAATGCCCAGAAATATAAATATATAAATATTTTTTCACATGTACCTTGAACAGCACCCATTTCCTTCTCAACCTTGGCTTGCATTTCGCGAAGAGCAGCTGCTTCTTCTTCCATCTCCTTCAATCGCTTCTTCATCTCATCCAGCTCCTGCGGACAGAAAATCATACGCACAGAGAAATTGTATAAAAAGATTTACAGAGTTAGTACAGTTGATATAGCAGAAACCTAACCATGGAATAAGAAGCTTGGTTTTATATAAAAAGAAATTGGAGAGACAGAGAGGAGACGCAGACCTTGACGGCGTCGGCAGCGGACATGTCGATATCGGCATGGTGAGAATCCATATCCCCATCCATCTCTCCTTCGACGGGGATCTCTCCACCGTAAATCTCGTGCTCCTCCTCCTCCATCACTCCTCCCTCTCTCTCTTTCGTTATGAGAGATTCAAGAAAGCAATTATTAGTCACAGAACTACTCGATTTTATTATTCGAAACAAAATTTAGTTTTATTTAGAGTAAGTAACCCTCTGTAAGTATTGAAAATTCGGTAAATTTATTTTTAAATTATTCTTTTATTCTTAATTTTTATTTCTTATTAATTTATTATTATATTTTATCATCCATTTTTTTAAAAATTAAAAATAAAAAAAAGACTAAAATTAAAAAACTAATCCCATTTCTTGAAAGATTTATAAAAATGATAGGTTTATTTTGCGAGAAATTAATTAAAACAATCTGATTTATTTGTGAGATGTCCAAAGAATTCGATCGGATCAATCTAATTCTTCACGGAAAATGAGATCCAAGTCATATGGTTTTTGTTCACAAAGTTCCGGATCTAATGGAACAAAAAAAATTGTTCGAACTAAACCTCCACTTCGACAACTCAAATTAGAGGTGTCAAAATGGGCCACCCGATTTGGCCCATTCAGAGTTTTTCATTATTTAGAGTCCGACCGGGCTAACCCCATAAAAAAATGGGTAGAGCAGGGTTGGGCCCGTTTTCAAAATATATGTTCGGACCTGGCCTGGAAAGCCCTTTGGGATTATCATGAGCTCACCCGGGCCTCAAATGAACCGAGTTCTACCGGGTCTAAACTGAGTCCGACCCTTTTTAAATAAAATATTCATAATAAATTATTATTAAAATAAGTGAGATTATTTGAGATTATGAATCCTTATAACAATCTAATTAATAAAAAGTCCAAAAAAAAATCCAAACAAAATTATCAAATTATATTATTAAAGTATATAACCAAATAACTAATAGTATCTCAAATTGTCTAATTATCAAATTATTAAATAACTAAAAGTCTAAGAGCATCTCAAATAAAGAATAAACTTTTGCCAAATAAAAACTTCATTGCATATTATTAAATAATAGGTCCATAAAAAAAACACTCGGCTTTAAAAAAGAAAAAACAGACCTTACAATGAATGCATAAATAATAATTAAAAAAATAATAAGAGTTTGTTGGACCATGCCTAGCAGACCCCCTCGGACTTATATACCAAGTCGGGTTGGACCGCCCCGATGAGCTTGGAAATTTGTCTAATTTTGAGCCCATATCTTGGCCGGGCTTAAGGCCGGGTTTTTTCCCCGGGCTACGAGCCGGGCCAAAAAATCTCACCTATTTTGACACCTCTAACTCAGATCTCCTCTATGGAGGAGGTCTAATTCGAACAATTTTTTTTATTTTTTTTTCAATTAGATCCAGACCTTTATGAGGAAAAATCAGATTAATCGGATCTTATTTTCTGCGATAGATTGATCTGATCAGATTCCTTATGAAGAAACGGTCGATTCAAATTGGATACCTGACAAATAAATTAGGTCGTTTTAAGCGATTTCTCGTAAAAAATACATCATTTTGATCATGTTTTCCCAATAAATTGGATCGGATTTCGGTTTTTATTTTAAAATAAAAATTGGATGATAAAATGCAATAATAAATCAATAGGAGATAAAATATAAATAATGATAAAAGAATAATAAACAAAATTATATATTAATTAAAAATTCTCATTTAAACAACATATAAATTAAAAAGTTACAATAAAATATAGAGAGATAAATTTATATAAATCACACTATATAAATACTAAAAAGTAAACTTACCCTTAAAAGTATACAAATTAAAACCATATTCTATCAAATACACTCGTAATCTCCTCGAATTACTAAGAATTTACATATTATCCTTTAAACTTATGAAAATACTAATGTAGCATGATCAAATCAACCTATCTAGTGTTAATTATAATAATAAGCGATCATGAAATTGTAATTTTTTTCTCATTCATCAATTGTAACTTTGGAAGTTTAGTTCGTTTTAAGTACTTTTAGGAGGTTTTAGGTATGGTTTTCTTGGTAAAAATGAAATCAAAATGAATATCATTAATTTATTTAGATCGATTCCTATTTTTTTTAGAATATTTTATTTCTCGGTTAAAATAAAATTAAAATAAATATTATTCCTTTTTAAATAAATGTATTTTTCTGGGAATGAAATTTTTCATTCATTTATATATTATTTAAATTTCATTATGATATTGAAATAATTTTTGAAAATTTCCTTCCTCAACCTTAACAAACACTCTTAAATTTGGTTAAATAACATAATAAAAATTATTATTTACCGGCTATTGATTTTGCAACCAAACAAACGTAATAAGATCATTAATCTCATTCTTATTTTTTTTTTATTTTCATTCATATTTTTTTTATTAAAAAAAAAAATAATAATAAACCAAACACCCCTAAATATATTTGCATTTTTTCCCTTTTATATATTAAATTTCATTAAAAAAAAACATTTGTAGAGACAGTTATGTTCATTATTGTTCCACATTTGCAATATTGGGGGACGGGATTATGAGGTTAATTTTTTATTTTATTAAATAAGTTAATTTATTTTTTTAAAAAAATTAAAAATTATAAATAATGAAATTCAATTATCTTAATTGAAATAAGTAAATAAAAAAATTTTAATTAAATAATATTAAATTAATTTTTTATTACTTAAATTTATATATTTAAAATCTAATAATTTTAAATTAAATAAATTAACTCATTTAATAAAATATAAAAAATATTAGATTAATCGGCATATCTCAAAAAGGAAAAAAAAAAAAAGGTTAAAATAAAAGGCTGTCTCCTTCGTTTCATCACGCTAATCGAGTACTCCCAAACCCAGACGGCCTGCTTCATTTACCTACCTCTTATCAGCACGTGTCAAACTAACAGACTGTTTCCACACGTCTGCAATCGTGTCAAGCTCCAATTGGCTCAAGAGAAAATAAAATACTTGTATAAGATATATAACTTTTTTAGCGGAAAAAATTGCTTTCACCCGACCTTTGTACTTTCCAGTGGATTATTAAAGACTCCGAGATCCACTCTCTCCGTCTCTCTCTTCTCTGATCTGGTTCTTCTCGCTCTTAGATAGAGCAAGAAGGTAGTAGAAAGCTTGACTAGCTGAAAAGAAGAATAGGGGAAAGGAAATGACGAGCGGAGGAGGATACGGCGATGCAAATCAGAAGATAGACTATGTGTTCAAGGTAGTACTGATCGGTGACTCGGCCGTCGGAAAATCTCAGATTCTAGCTCGATTCGCTCGAAACGAGTTCAGCTTGGACTCCAAGGCGACCATAGGCGTCGAGTTCCAGACCAGAACCCTCGTCATCGAGCACAAGAGCGTCAAGGCTCAGATCTGGGACACCGCTGGCCAAGAACGGTAAACTTTCTCTCCGATTCATCCTCCTACTTGTAGAATCTCCGTCACTAAGGAACATATGTGATTACTTTCTATCGAGCTCCTTTTCTCCAGATTCCGCTCTTTAGAACCGCCATTTTTGTTGCTTGTTTATGATTACGAAGTGAAATTAGGTTAAAATTGGGGCAAATTTGTCCGATCTGTACGAGCATGAAATTATGTAGCTAGAGAATCATAAATCAACTGGATATTTGAAATTTTGACCTAGTTTAAATTTCGTTCCAAATTTTTGGCGGCAGTTATCGTGCGGTAACAAGCGCGTATTACAGGGGAGCAGTAGGGGCAATGCTTGTATATGATATAACAAGACGACAGAGCTTTGATCACATACCACGGTGGCTAGAGGAGCTACGTGGTCACGCCGATAAGAACATCGTGATCATTCTGATCGGAAACAAGAGCGATCTGGAGAACCAGAGAGACGTTCCTACAGAAGATGCCAAGGAATTCGCCGAGAAAGAAGGCTTATTCTTCCTAGAGACATCTGCATTGGAATCGACTAATGTCGAGACTGCTTTCTTGACCGTGTTGACCGAGATTTTCAACATTGTGAATAGGAAGAGTTTAGCTGCGAATGAGAACCAAGGGAATGGTAACAATCCCGCAAGTCTGGCTGGGAAGAAGATTATCGTGCCGGGTCCTGCTCAGGTAATTCCTGCTAAGAGCAATATGTGCTGTTCTTCAACGTAGATGTTGTTTGGAAGTTTGGGATGATTTTTTGCTTGTTTATTATAATGGGTGATGCATTTTTTTGCTTCTGTATATCTTGTTCTGGTCTGTTTTTGAGGGTACCTGTTCGGGAACGTGGAAAGAAGGAGTAACAAGATGAAGATGAGTCGTAGATTTTTCATGTTACTGATTTGTTGTTGAATTTTAATACGAGTATTTCATATGACGTGAAGCTTTTTCATGTTTTTTTTTTTTACCGGGCAAACCCATTACAAGAGACTCAAAAGGAATTATCTCAAGGGACCACAGCCCAGAGTGGCCAACAAGCCAACAAGCCAACAAGCCAACAAAAATGAAACTTTTTCATGCTACTGACTATTAATTATATGTTAATTTTATATTATTATATTATATATTTAATTAATTATATATATAATTAAAATTAATCAATCTATTACAAAAGTTCAAAAAAAGAGTTCCTCAGCCTGTTTTGATTCAGAAACATCTATGGGCTTCTCAATCCCAAGGGGTTTACGACTGTACATGTCGGCTTCTGATGGGTTTTCTTTATGAGGTAGGGAAAGGTATGGGCCTCTAGTGATCTTCAAACGGGATTTCTTTCTCCTGGCCCTGTACTCTGTTGTTATTAGTTAGTTATTACTAGTTAGTAGTTACCATTACTTGCTACCGACTAATAATAACAACGGACAACGAAAGTTAAAACAAAAAACTATTAACAACATTCTCCAGTAAACCAGCAACACATCGGGTCATTATACTTTTTCTTTGACATTATAAGCACGCAATTCTGACCATTATAATCCACCACCTTTTCCATACGACAATTTGTCTTCTTAGCCATGTTGCCTTTTTATGACCTTGAAAAGGCTTGCAAGTTGCGACATGCTATATCGTTACCACCACATAATAAGTTAGTGACATACTCCCATATGTCATCATTACATTAAAAGGAGTGAAAGATCTTGTCAACAATTTTTATTTTTCTGTTGTTTAAAAATATTTTCTGTAATTACTATAAAAAATTTTATTTTATAATTAAGAAAAATAAAAATAAATTTTTATATTTTTTAATATTGATTTTTTACCATTTAAAATACAAATAAAATTTAAAATATAGGTAAATAATATGTTACAATTACGACAACACATAAGCCTGAATAAAAAAGGAGTGATATTGTTACGTTTGGTGATAACTTAGCAGCATTAAAATATATCATCATTGATATTAGGCCTATGATAGTCAACCAACTAAAATATCATATAATTCTTTATATGGATATAAGTTCAAAAAGATTAACGTGAAATATTAGGATGTCCCCCGCTATAAGTGATGCACTCCAACTACGCTCGGATATAGTGCAAAATGAGTATAGCGCGATGCAGGCACCCATTTACAATAATAAATAAGCAAGGATTTCACACTATACTATATAGGAGGGAATAAAAAAACTAGTTCATACTAGAATTCAGAAGATTATATTAGACTCTTGGAACATAAGAACATTGATAGGAAAGTCAATAAAAGTAGTGGATGTCATGCATGGAATTAAGGTAGACATAACTTGTCTTCAAGAGATAAAGTGGAAAGAGAGCAAAGCTAAAGAATTAGGATAATGATTCAAATATTTCTATTCAATAACAAATAAAACTAGGAATGAGGTGAGAATAATTTTGGATAAAGTCTATAGGGATGTCATAGTTGCGATTAAGAAGTCTGTGGATAGAATTATGAGTATTACTTTAGTCTTAGAACCGAAGATAATGCATGTTATTAGTATATATGCACCACAAGTAGGATTAGATGAGAGATTAAGAAGGAATTTTTAGACTCATCGGGAGAGGTAGTTAGTAGAATCCTCATTTCAGAGAAGACATTCTTAGGTTGAGATTTAATTGGCTATATAAGTAAGGAAAAAGTTGGATATGAGAGATTTTATAGAGATCAAGGTTTTGGGATTCAAAATAATATGAGAGTTTTTATTCTTGACTATGTTTTACCCAGTAATTTTGGGATAGTAAACACTTTCTATAAGAAGAGAAAAAATCACTTAGTAATCATTATAAGTGGGTAAAATAAATATCAAATTGATTATTTTCTTATTATGAGACAAGACCTAGGTAGTTGTAAAAATTATAAGATCATATCAGAAGAGTGCTTGACGACCCTCGTGAGTAGAGGGAGAGTAGACAAAGATTTGATTAGGTTGAGGATTAAGTAGTGGGCTATAAAAGGAAATGCATACGGATTTTTAGAAATAAGATATTTGCTAGTCAGCAAATCTTAGAAAGATGTGAGAACATAAAGCATAAGGATAAGATTGATATCTCTAAGTTTTTTGAACACATAACTAACCAAATAAAGAGTGAGGGGAAGGAAGTATTAGGAGAGGCTAAAGGAAAGGGAGGACATGACAAGGAGACTTGGTTGTGGAACAATGAGCTGCACCAAGTTATTAGGGAAAATAAAACATGGCTTAAGAATTGGCAAAAATATAGAGACAAATGGTCTTATGAGCAGTATAAACAAGTTAAGAGACTAGGTATTAAAGTAGTAAGCAATGCTAAGAAGAAATCATATGATGATTTATATAATATGCTATGAATAAAATAATAAGAGAAAGATATCTTTAAGATAGCGAAAGCCATAGATCAAAAAATTAAGGATTTTAGTCATGTTAGGTATGTTAAACATGAATGTGGTAGAGTTCTAATCCAGGGTAAAGCTATTTTAGATAGATGAAGCGGTCACTTCGAGAAGCTACTCAATTAGACAAGTGCAAATAGGTTAAACTTATAGAGATCTGAGAGACATGAATGGAGGTATCTAATGTTCCATTGTAGAGTTCTAATGTTCCATGTTAGGTATGTTAAACATGAATGTGGTAGAGTTCTAATCCAGGGTAAAGCTATTTTAGATAGATGAAGCGGTCACTTCGAGAAGCTACTCAATTAGACAAGTGCAAATAGGTTAAACTTATAGAGATCTGAGAGACATGAATGGAGGTATCTAATGTTCCATTGTAAAGTTAGTGCTATGGAAGTAAGAGAGGCTCTAAAAATTATGAAATTAGGGAAGGCAATTGGGCTGGATGAGATACAAATTGAGGTGTGGAAGTGTCTAGAAGAAGTTGAGATTCAATTGCTAACTAGGTTCTTTAATATGATTTTATACATTAGAAAAATGCTAGAATCATGAAGACATAACATTTTGGTACCAATTTATAAGAATAAATGAGATGTACAGGATTGCTCAAACTATAGAGGGATAAAACTAATGAGTCACATAATGAAACTATGAGAGAGGATTATAGAGCGGAGACTTAGGAACATCATCACTATATGAGGGAATCAATTCGGTTTTATGTCGGGTAGATTTACGATGGAAGCAATCTTCTTGATTAGACAAATGGTAGAAAAATATAGATAAAAACAAAAGAGCCTATATATGGCAGTTATCGCTTTAGAGAAAACATATGATATATTGTATAGAAAATTAATTTGGTGAGTACTTACAAGGAAAATTGTGTTTCAATGTTATATTAAGATCATTAAATATATGTATGAACGTGTTGTAACTAGTGTTAGGTTAATAAGTGGGATGTCTAGTGAACTCATTATTGCAGTTGGGCTTCATTGAGGGTCGACTCTAAGCCCATCCCATATCTCTTTACTTTGGTTATGAATGAGTTGACGAAACATATTCAGGATTAGGTATCCTGGTGTATGTTGTTTCCAAATGATATAGTTATAATGGATGAAACTAAAGGTGTAAAACAAAAATTATGTAGTTAGTGTGAGTCTCTAAAGAGCAATGGTTTTTGAATTAGCCGCTCAAAAACATAATATTTAATTTGTAATAGGGAGATTCCATAATGTGATTTTTGTCAATATGTATGATCTATTATCCAAAAGATTATGGATATTTGAGATGATATATATCATATGATTTAAATAAGTTAGATGAAATGAAAGATGACATTAGAAGTCTTGTGCGATAGAAGGATGCCTGCGAGATTGAAAGAAAACTGTTATAAGATGATTGTTCGACCAGCTTTGTTGTATGACTCAATCACCATGGGATAACATATGCATAATATGGCGGTAGTAGAGATACGTATGTTAAGAAGATGTGTAGTAAAACACGCGATGATATAATTAGAAATGAAAAGATTATGAGTTACCTAGGTATAACATTTATAGAGGATAAATTAGGGAGAAACATCTCACATGATTTGGTCATGTGTAGATGAGACCAAAGTTTAGATTGGTAGGTAAGTGGATGACGTAGACGAAGAGGTATGCTATTGAAAACTTAGATAAATTTGATAAATGAAAACATCATAAATTTTGGATAAAGTGATAATATGTTATAAAATCACATAATTTTGAAAACAAATATATGTGTAACCGACTCTGAGAATAACAAGTATGAGCATTGATGATGACGAGGCAAAAAAAGCTGCTAAATATAATTTGCACTCGAAGAAAATGATTTTTGTATTTATAAACACGAAAAATAATTTTAAAAATTGTTAGAGATCTTAAATTTCGGTTTCTCCATCGAACATACGTAAAGATAATCAAAATTATAAATACAAAACATGTTTGGCCAAGCTTATATGACTTATTCCTATGTTTTTATTACTACTACTATTACTATTACTATTACTACTACTATTACTATTACTACTACTATTACTATTACTACTACTATTACTACTACTATTACTACTACTATTACTACTACTATTACTACTACTATTACTACTACTATTACTATTACTATTACTATTACTATTACTATAATCAAAAAAGATTTTACAATTTAACCGATATTTTACTACCTCCTACAAAAAGTACCGTGGCCAAATAACTAGATTTTGAAACTCATGGGACATGTTTATACCCTTATGAGAGAGGATGAAGTGAAAGTCACATACTAAATCATCTGCTTCTCTCACATAGAGAGGCATAGGCCCCGTCTTGGATAGTTTCTCACTCAAACAACTGGGTCGGCGCACGAAAATCGATTTTCGCAATTTAAATTGCAACGGTATATCGTGACCAAACATTCCCACATTTGCTTTTGCAGGATTCAAAGCGGAGGTTGAAGTGAAACATACATGAAAATCCTACCCATAAAGAAAGAAGCATCTATTACATAAAGGCAAAATCAACATCCACCCACCCACTAATCAGAGAATCTGATCCCTCAAGCTAAAAAAGATTACAAAAAACAGAAACCCCTTTTGCCCTTTTTCGCTTTACCAATTCTTTTTAGTGTTACAAAAGCTTCACACAGCACAAACAAAATCACCGCTAGTCTCTATATCATCTAAGTCAGCATCAGCATCTATTTCATCAATGTCCATGCTACCCCCCACCACAAAATGACCCCCTCCCCCGCCAAATCTCACCCCTTCAGCCGGTTTCCGAGCCTCCTGAATTATAGATGCTATCTCTCCGAAACTTTGCGACACAATGTTCACTTCCATATTCAGCATTTCACCTGTTATTCTGGTCCCATCACCATTGTCTGTAAACTCTAACGGCAAGTTCCTCAAGAACCATGGGTGTTGTTTAATCTCTTGAATCGTTATTCTCTGCATAGAATTCACAAAAGATGTAGAAGATTCAAAGTGATGATCATCGATGTGTCCTGCATCCAGCTTTTGAGTAATTTTACCTTTTCGGGACTGGCCATGAAAATCCGAGATAGGAGGTGATTACACTCCGAGGAGAGTCTAACGTAGTCTGGTATTGAATACTGGACACTTAGTATTCTCTGCCATTTCATTAACATATTTTTTTAAGACATAATTATAAAAACTATAGATCAAAGAGCCTAATTCAAGTATTGTCTAAGAAAAAGATTAACCTGAAGTGTTTTTCGGAAGTTTTTGGGGTCTTGAGGATCTTCAAAGGGATAAGCTCCGACTAGCATTACGTACAAGGTAACCCCACAAGACCAAACATCTGCAATCTGAATGATTGTTCATGAAGAAAGAAAATATCAGAAATAGTTTTTCAATTTTTCTGAGAGAAAAAAAAGGTTGTTTCAGAGTGAATGAAGAAGTAAGACAAACAACCTTTCCGTCGTATTCTCGTTTCGATAAGACCTCGGGGGCGATATAGGCCGGTGTTCCGACAGTTGATTTCGGTTGAGAATGCAAAACAGAAGACTATAAAAATAATAAAAAATCTGTTTAGAAACAAAAAATTAAGAATAAAATTAATGCTTAATCAAGCTTAAGTTCTTCCTTGCCTTGGAATAGCCAAAGTCGCAGATTTTGAGACGGGGCGCGGAGCTTCCATCAAGAAGCGTGTTTTCCAACTTAAGGTCTCTGTGGCAAACTTGCTGCATATAATCGGATAAATATTCATAAGACGAAGATTTGCCCAAAAAAAATAAAAATAAAAAAGAACTTGTTAGGAAACATGAGTAGAGTGATTAGTGATTTACCATTGAATGGCAGTAACTGACACCTGAAATCAGTTGTTGAAAGAAATATCTTGCCTGTAAATATACAACCAAGAGTTTGAAGAAGAAGAAAGAGAATCTAATTAAAAAAAGGAATACGGGAAGAAGATAACATTGAAAATGATTAGAAGAATAATTAACTAGAATCTAGATATATATATATACGTGTACACATAAATGTCTTCTTTAAGCAACAGAGAGTATGCTATTCAACTTCAATGTCTTATCTTGTTGAGCAAGAAAAAGGAAAAAAAAAAAAAAAGAGGAACATCTTTCTTAATCTGGTAACTGGTAAGGAAGATAAAATTATTATGTTATTATTATTATTAATTGATATTTTTTTTGGGTTTTACCTCATCTTCACTGAATCTGCCAGCAGTGCATATTCTGTCGAAAAGTTCTCCTCCAGCTGCATATTCCATGACTATTGCTAGATGGGTAGGAGTTAATAGGACCTGTTACACCAGACAAAATATGATAAGAACAATAAAAATAGTTGTAATCACATAAAATAGAAGCTCTAAATGTATATTGAATAAGTTGCAAGCAAAAACCACCAGTTTCTTTCTCGAAAACAGGGAAGATACAGAGTATGCTTCATTTACATTACAATAAACACTCTGTTTCTTTGTGCTTGGATTTAACACTAACAAAAATGGTAAATGATCATACGGAGATATTATTACCTCTTTAAATTTTACTATATTAGGATGCTTCAAGGTACTATGGTTCATAATCTCCCTCTGAACATGTTCATCAATCTGACCAAAAAAACCCAAAAAAACAAAAATGAGCAATTTAAAATATTCTCTACAGGGACAAAAACAGTGGAAAGAATCGAGAAAAACAGAGAACCCAGATGAATTTAAGGAAAGGGTATAAAAGTTTTCATCCCAAAAACTAAACTTTTAAAGAAGAAAAATAATAAATTAAAATTAAATGAGAAAAAGGCAAGAAACAGAGCTCTGTCTATCTATTTGAAAAAGAGTACCTTCTGGCCTCTCTCTATATATTTGACAGCATAGAGCTCACCATTTCTTCTGTCTCTCACTAGCTTTGCTACTCCAAAATTCCCTGACCCAATATCTTTCAATATCTCATACCGTTCCATCTCTCCCTCTCCCCTCAAATAGACTTTAACCTTTTACTGTTATGGGCGAAAAGGAAGGAAGAAAAATGGGGGAGGAAAAAGAAGAAGAAAAAACCAGTGAGCATCCAAATCAATGAACTGTCAACAGTAAGAAGGTGGAATTTATTTATTTCGAGGAGAGAGACAATCCCGACAAGAAATCCAGGTGGCAGTTTCCTACAGGTTCAAATATCGAGCAGTACTGAACAAGTCGTGGCTGACGTGGTGCCCCATCCTCTATTATTGGGATTCGATCTAAAACCCTCGAACGTCGCCGTTTTTTTAATGTTAGGACACGCGGCTATTTAAGAGAACGAGTAATCATGGCTCTGCATGCCCCGGTGAAAGTAGGTTTTTAGTGATTGACGTGGTGACATGGACGGTAGACGGGAAGATGGTACAAAAGAGAAAAATAATAAAGTGGACCTAAATTTAATGGGTGGGGTACTTTTTGGGAATTCGAAGATTTTTATTTACTTTATTTATATTTTTGGAAGATTGTGAAGGCGTGATTGAAAAATGATAATTTTTTAATATATCGATCCATATAATTTTGATGTATATATAAAATGCACTAAAATTTACCTAAAATATTTATAGGCGTGAATTTGTACAATACGATGCCGTATAGTACATGCATGATTTACATCAAAATCACGCTTACGGATGAGAGAGAGAGGGTTCTCCTTTCGAAGAATTTCTTGTTATTGATGTAAGAAAGACACGTGCACTCATAATTCTTCCATGCGATTTTTTCTAATGAAACCCAAAAAACTATCAACCATTCGTCCATCCCATGTCACATCAAGATAGAAAACGCTAATTTTTAACTTATTCACAAACTATAACATATTTTCGGTTGAGATAGATGATTTTACCGGTATATTACTTTCAAGTATATACATAACTTCTTGCATTGAGCTGAAGAACTCAAAACCTAGGAAGAGGAACAAGCGAATCAATAAGATCATCATTTGCATCCATCGTATGCAAATAAACCCTCTTAAGCTCCAAATGAATCGTGTCAATATCTAAATGACCTGTATCCCCTCCAACAAACAAATGCACTGGAATCCCAATCTCAATCCAGCTAAACCCATTTTGCTTCTTCATCCCTTGTTCTTTCATCCAACTCCTCTCTCTCTCTCATGACGTCCCTCCATTTCCCCGACTTAGCATAAATATTCGATAACCCAAGATACGCTCCGGAGTTAAGCGGCCCCGCCCCCATCATTTGCTTAGCCGCAATCTCCCCTAATTCCTCATTCGAATAAACATTACAACCCGCCAGAAGAGAACCCCAAGTTCCAGAATCTTGCTCTGGCATTTATAGAATCATCTCATGAGCCTTTTCTAATTGACCAGAGCTGCTTAACATATCAACTAAGTAGGCATACGGCTCTGACCTAGGAGATATTTTATACTCATTGACCATTGATTTTAACAAGTCCATGCTCTCATTGACTTTCCCGGAACGAGCACATTAAGATAACAAGGTGAGAAAAGTTATCCCGTCGGGGTCAAACCCATTAACTCTCATCTTGTTGAAAATGTCGACGGATTTGCTGTAAAGTCCGAGTTGAGCAAAAGAGGCTATGATTGTGTTCCAAGAGACAAGGTCGGGGTTTGAAATTTGTTCCAAAGCTAACTCAGACTCATGGATGGCCCCACATTTGCTGTACGTTGTGACTAAAGAGTTACAGACAGACAGATTTGATTCAAAACCCTGTTTTATCACAAGTAAATGAGTCTGGATTCCTTCTTTGAGAGATGCCAGTGTAGAACAGGCAGTAAAAGCTGAAACAAGAGATGATTGATCAGGTTTCATACCCTTCCTGAGCATTTCTGAATGCAATTTCAATGTTTCCTCTCCAATCCCATTTTGAGCATAGCCTAGAAACCACGAAAAGAAAAAATCATGTTACGAAAAAAAATAATCCAGAATTTCAGTAAAACAATCCGAAAAAATTATAACTTTTACCAGTTATCATTGCATTCCAACAGACACGATCTCTAGATGGTACTTGCTAGAACAAAATTCTTGCTTGATCCATCTGCCTTCCTTACAGAACCCTGTAATCATAGCAGTCATTACATTGACATTCTTTTCTGGCATTTTATCATACAATTCTCTTGCTTCATCGAATTTTCCAGAATCTATATACCCACTAATCATAACTGTCCAATAAACCGTGTTTTTCTGAGGAATCTTATCGAATAGTCTCCTAGCTTGCTCAATCTCCCCTTGTTTCATATACCCATTAATCATAGCTGTATAAGATACAACATTTCGCCGTCGCATTGCGTTAACAGTTTACATGCATTCTCAAGCTGGTCATATCTCACAAGTCCAGATATCATCACGTTCCAAGATGCAGTGTGTCTCTCCGGCATCGAACGAAAGTAATTCAAACCTTCATCAATGATCTCATTCGCAATGCATCCTGCGATCATTGAATTCCAGGAGACTACATTTCTATCACGCATTTTCTCGAACAGTTTCTTCGACTCTTACATATTCCCATTTTGCCAGTACCCTGTTATGATAGCGTTCCACGTAACAACGTCTCTGTTCGGCATTTCGTCAAAAAACTGGCGGGCATCTCCGATCTTGCCGGCACGTGAGAGCTCCAATCTTGACATTACAATTGTATAGATTTGGGTTAATGGAGGTTGTAGAGAGCTTGTTTATGGAAGTGAAGAGAACAAGAATTTTCGGCGGGAGAGGTATTGGTTTCATAGGCCGGTAACTAAACCGGATAGAGAGCATGAGGTTGGAAATGAAACGACCCGCATTAACTGAAAAATCGTTTTTGGTTTCTACCTACCAATTTTTCTGCGAGAAAACGGGAAGAATCAGCAAATGAATTTATGTACATATAATTTAAGTACGCAATGAACGATGAGTTGCTTGAATTCTTCACCTCCTTAATTAGAACTCAGATTCGATTCCCTCTGCTTTTACTAAAAAGGTTCCATCTTCTCTCTCTCTCTCTCTCTCACTATGAGCTGGGTTTGAATCGATTCTCGCTGTTTTGATTTTAGTGTGTTTCTAAGCGATTTCTGGGTTGGAATCGAATCTTCTTCTTTCCGTAAAGAAGTAGGTTGAATTTAGTATTAATATTTATTTTTATTTTTTTGCCCTTTCGAGATTTGCTTAGAAGTTAGATCGGCACTGGATTGAATTGGGTAAAATCGGGAAGATACGGCACCGTTTTGGGAACTTTGTTATCACTGTTTGAGAGACAGACAGTTGTTCTTCTTTCCAGAAGGAACATTTTGCCTTGAATCATTTTAACCCTATTCTGAGCTGTCGGGTTCTTTTTCTCTGGCGCTTTCTCGGAGCAACGTCTCACATGCTTTGTTTCTCGACCCCCTCCGCCGCTGCCGCCGCCGTCGGCCACCGCGCTCTGTGTCACAGGTATCTCTCTCTCTCTCTATGTCTGTCTTGCGCCCGCTTCCCTGATTCGTTTCTCTCTTTTCCAGTTCGACTCCCCTGTTCTGTTGCTCTCTTTCTCCCTCTCTCTATAACTCCTCCCGTCTGTGGAATCTCTTTCCATCGTTCCTTTCACTCAGTAATAGCAAATTTGTTTACCTTTGGTGTTTATTTGCCGAGAAAAACTTGTTTAGAAAGTTTATGAGTTGTTTGTTGGCTGAAGTATTATGAAAGATTTCGGAACTGATGGTTGATAGGCGTGGTAAGCTTAATATTTTATGTGTGATGAACTCAGGTTTCTAGCTAATTGGTTGCCTTATTACTATTATGATGCGTTTCTCTAGTGATTATGAATCTTAAGTTTGTTGCATTATGGAAACTTTGATGTTTCTCCCCTTGTTATCAGATAAGTAGATCTCTGCATTACCCTTATGTTTTCTACTATCAAGCGAGAAATAGTTTGAACGAGCCATGGAAAGAGAGAACACTTCCAATAAACCATCAACCCCTTCTGGTAGAGTCCGACACCGTAGGCGCTCAAATGAGGTTCGGGGTTAAACTTCCAATTTAGGAATTATTTCCTCTAATTTCTATTTTTGGAAATTCTATGTGGGAATTTGTAGAAACTTGTTTTTATGTTTCCCGTTTTGTGTATCAGGCTGTTACGGATGAAAGCAAGCAAAATGGGGGCGCTTTACTCGTTAATGACAACAACAAATATAAGTCAATGTGGATTAGAGCCTACTCAACTGTATGGATGATAGGAGGTTTTGCATTGATAATCTACCTTGGGCATCTCTATATAACCGCCATGGTGGTTGTTATCCAAATATTCATGGCAAGGGAGCTCTTTAACCTACTTAGGAAATCTCATGAGGATCGGCATCTCCCTGGATTCCGGCTATTAAACTGGTACGAAGAAGAACACTCACTATTCTGCTTGCATTTTGTCAACCAAAATTCTTAGCTTTGGACAGAAGGAAACTGATATTTTTTTAATTGATAAGATTCTTGTGTTTTGTGTGGTAGGCACTTTTTCTTCACGGCAATGCTATTTGTATACGGTCGAATTCTCAGTCAACGGCTGGTCAATACTTTAACTTTGGACAAATTTTTGTATCAGCTTGTGGGAAGTCTTATCAAGTATCATATGGTTATTTGCTATTCGTTGTATATTTCAGGTTAGTCATTGTTTTGCTTAGGCCTTTTACTTAGTTAAAGGATTTAAACCTATGGAATCATAGTTTAGATAATATCTTGTTTTTCGTAATTATGTTTCCAGATGGAGCATTATTACCCCAGTTATTTATTTTAGTATTGATAATTTGTGTCTTGTTACTGGGTCCAGGTTTTATGTGGTTCATTCTTACTTTGAAGAAGAAGATGTACAAGTATCAATTTGGCCAGTATGCATGGACACACATGATTCTGATTGTCGTGTTTACACAATCCTCTTTCACGGTTGCCAGCATTTTCGAAGGAATCTTCTGGTATTTTCACTTTTCCCTCGCTGTAGCATTGTTTTATCTGATGATCTTTCACTGAGCGAATTACGGTGCAGGTTTCTTCTGCCAGCAACACTTATTGTTATCAATGACATTGCTGCTTATATTTTCGGTTTCTTCTTTGGAAGAACCCCGTTGATCAAGTTATCTCCAAAGAAAACTTGGGAGGGATTCATTGGAGCCTCTGTTACAACTATAATCTCCGCCTTTCTGGTGAGCTAAGGGTACTAATGTGTTAAAAGATTATCTCTCTCTATTCATTGGATATCTATAAAGTCCTATGTAAACTTCTCTATGCAGCTTGCAAATATCATGGGCCGTTTTCAGTGGCTAACTTGTCCGAGAAAGGTAAACCTTTATTAATCGATCTTCCACATATAAAGAGCTAAACTTAATACACAACCTGTAAGGGCGCTCATGATTATCTCATTATATTTGGAAAATACATGTAGGATTTATCAACTGGTTGGCTTCACTGTGATCCTGGTTATATGTTCAAGCCTGAGTATTACACTTTACCAGGATGGATTGCTAGATGGGTGAGTAACTTTGGTATCAAGTGAATCCAATTTGCTGTGAACTAGATTTTTTTAAATTTTTCTTGGGTAAAATTAAAAGATCCAACTATTCTTTCGCAGTTTCCATGGAAAGAGATCTCCATCTTGCCTGTTCAATGGCATGCTCTGTGTCTCGGCTTGTTTGCATCAATAATAGCTCCTTTTGGAGGCTTCTTTGCTAGTGGGTTCAAAAGAGCCTTTAAAATCAAGGTTCACTCTAGTTGGTCTCTCTATTTTTTACATATAGTACATTTAAATTTATATAGTCACATTGAAATCAAGGTTTCTTCACCTCTTGGGTTGCAGGATTTTGGCGATAGTATTCCTGGACACGGTGGAATCACGGACAGAATGGATTGCCAGGTCACAACTAATATCAAGACTGTTTTCCTGTTTATTTCAATGCTTGAAAATGTAAATTTCTTGATATGTTTTATTTACCCTCCGTATTCTTTTGATGTAGATGGTGATGGCCGTGTTTGCATACATCTATCATCAATCGTTTATCGTGCCACAAAGCATCTCCATGGAATCAATCTTGGACCAGGTAAATATTGTGCCTCTTCTTCATCTTTCTAACTCTATATAGGGCTTTAGTTAGATTCATAATGTGGAAACTGGGTCTGACTTGGTTACTGTTTTCTTTTTTCATTTTTTTTTTGGGTAGGTATTGATGAATCTTACTGTGGAGCAGCAACAAGCTCTATACTTGAAACTTGGGCAAGTCTTGCAGGACAGATTGATTGGGTAGCTCTAGATTTTTTAATACCTCTATCTCACTCCAGCATGTTGTCATGTACATGGCTGGTCTAGCGACAATAGAATGAAAATACTGTGTAATTGTGTTTGTCTTCTTATTTTTCTTTGCAACCAGATCCAGTATTTTAGGATAAATTTTCAGTTTGCCACTATGTATAGTACATGTCTTACTCAATTGGGAGTGTTTGCATTATTGCCTCTCTCTCTCTCTCTCTCTCTCTCTCTCTCTCTCTCTCTCTCTCTCTCTCTCTCTCTCTCTCTCTCTCTCTCTCTCTCTCTCTCTCTCTCTCTATCAAATCAACTTCTCTCCAATAAAATTAGACAGACGATTTACATAAGGGTAAAAGAGAATTCTCCTATTCTCCTTACCTGTTTTGTTTTACAATGGTATTTATCAATTTCACTATTTTTGACACAAAAATAAAAAGGCTTTACCAATTATTTGGTAATGGTAACAAATAATATTTAAATGATCAAAACACTACTAAACCAAGTACAGCATATCCTGACCCAAGTATCGATCTCACAAGTCTTTGAAGTGAAACGAGTTGGAAACTCCAAGGTGTTCTGAAAGACGAAAAACTAGAGACTCGACAACTTCGGATTTTGGTGATACAGAATCGGGAAGATGTGGCAGGCAAACAGGAAGATATCGGTCACTATCTTCTGAACGGAAGAAGAAAGAAAGCACAGATCTGCAAAATATAAATCTGTAGGGGAAAAAAAAGGAAAATAGTTAACTTTTTCAATTGTAGTGGGAAAATCTCTATAGGACTCTATTGGACAAAATAATTACCTGAGTATAAGCCGGCGAAGAAAAGGATCAGATAAAACTTGTGCCCACACGAGATTTAGGCTGGTTGAGGTGCATAGAATTACTTCCCACTCAGAAAAAGCAGCAGATATTATGGTTTCGGCATTGTTGTAAACATCCTATATGCATTTATGCCCAAGGACAAATTAAAACAAATGAAAAAGAGAAGTTTTAAGGAAACTTAGAGATGTTTTCAGTTAACTTACTGCATCCGTATCGATTGAGGAGAGGCCAACCATTTCGCAGAATGCAGGTAGAGGAGAAGTTAAGAAAAAAGTGAATTGACTTCCAGTTTTTGTTAGGTCAACACCAGATGGGTTCTTGAATGCTTCCTTTGAATGTGAAAGAAGAAGAGCAGCAGCTTCTCCTCTCTCTGCACCATGTAGAACCTGCAAATAATCATCCTCTTATTAAGATGTTACATATGTTAAGACTCTTTATAAAGACTATAATCTATTTATAGTTTTTTATTTGTTCCAATCAACCAGAGTCAACTGATTCGCACAAATAAATGAGCATTAGGATCTTCTAGGACGTAGAAAGTGTTTCGTCCTAGAAGATAACTTCAAGCTAATTCATGGGTGGAAGTGTTTCACATTAAGAACTTGCTAACGAAACCAATATAGCATGGAACTAACATAAATAACTCAAGTTCTAACAAACCTGCCTTGAATGCATGGCTATTGTCGCTATCAATAATCAAGAACAAAGGCCTCCGTGTGAAAGGAACTATATCACCCGGGTAGAGAATGTTTGAACCTGAATCCAGATGATAGAAATATGGTTTATAATCCATACTCAATTACCATTCTAAATTAATCCATAACTGATTATTAAATTTCTCTGCATTTATACTTCATTGTAAAATGACACACCGAAAGTATATCAAGTGGCACCAACCTCCATTTCCTCTAGGCCCGAACCACAGGTAATCATCATAAAGACCACTTGAGCTAGCCTTATTAGGACAAGATTCTGAATTAGAATTACATGGTTGTTGAGTGCTTTGACAAATGGTTTTGGTTTTAGAAAATCTCTTAGATCCTCCAACACATTCCATTCCAGCAGTAAGACCGCTTTGACCATCTTTCCCTGGATGATTGGTTTGGTTTATGAGGTCAACTACTCCAGATTGGCAGGATAAAACCATGAAACTTACGTTATAACAAGGCAAAATTGAAATTCACCTGCTGCTGCTGCTAGATATATTAACATTATACTATCTGGAGGAAGCTGCTCACAAATTGTTGCCATAACCTGCATCAACGTCAGGATTTCTTTTATTGCAATGACAATAACAAACTATATGTTTAACACAAAAAATTTCTAGACAGTCACTCTTCATTAATGGCACTCAAGCTAGCTAGCATACTGTGACATGCCAGCCAATACAGTTTGGCATAGGAATTTGTTTTGGAAAAATCAACTTCAAATCAAGCAAGGAAGAATAATAACCAAATTGCAGTTTAAAAGCATTAGCCTTAGAGATGGGGGTTTAAAATATGTACACAATAAACAATACATGCATATCCAACTCAAACCAAAGGATTAACTATGCAATAAAATCCCCAACAGAGAGACCTAACAGTTTAAAATATGCTTTAAATTGATAGTAAAATCTTAAACAGTTCAAATAGTTGAATGATATAAAGGTACTAGAGCAAACCATAAAAGCACGACAAATGCAGTATACTTAAGGTTGGTAACTTACAGCTATTATATGCGTCACAGAAGGCCGATAAAGAATAGCTTTCCTTGGATTTAGAGGTGAAGATGTATCAGTCATACCCACAGCCAAGTGCATATCGATTAGTCCAGAAGCACCAGATTGGTCAAGAGAAGTACCATTTCCATTAGACTCGACTTGATGCTTTTGTAGGAAGGATCCACTAGGCTCCCATTCCAGACATTGCAACATTCTATAGGTATTTAAAGTAATCTCCGCAAATTTAACCTGAAAATGGCAACAAGAAATACAGGAACCAATAAAATAACCCATCCCTGCAGGGTAATTTTCTAAAACTGAACTTAAAATGAACTAACTCCATAGATCGGTGATCCACCTACCTCATTCCGGTGGTAGCTTGTTAGTAAGGCATCATGGAATTTAAGAATCTTCTTAGCATGAAAACGAGCAACATAGAGACTCGAAGCTGGATGAGAATCAAGAGTAACACAGTAACGCAAAGGTCTCACATTCATCAAAGCTGCATCTACTCCTACAAAGCGCACAACTTCTTGTACCACTAACCTCCATTCTTTATAAACAGTACTCTGAAAAGCAGTAATTCAAATAACCATATCACGAAAATACCCACTGAAAGTTCTTTATAAAATATGAATACCAAATTAGCTTTCTAAGAAGTGGTTATTGAGAAATCGATATTTCCGTCTAAGATACAGGTAAATACTCGATTTACCATATGATTGTTCTGGTATTCCCAAACATAAACAAATTCTCCAAACTCCATGGCCCAACATCTCAAGCAACAGAAATACCCAAAAAGCTAAGTATATTTTCCATTTCTCAGGGCATGGCGATTTCGACTTTTAATCTAAAAAATGAATGAACCAAAACTGAAGGCACTGTATTTATGGACCAGAATGGATAATTAGATCGAATATCAGAATTTCTGGGCAAAACTAACAAATTCCTTGTTATCACCAGTAGAAGGCCTAAACCAATTATTAAGAAAGTATTAGTTGCAAGTAATTGGATTCCAATTGCTGAGCAAATGAAATATTACCGTAAAATCTCCCTTGCTGTCGTCAACAAGGGATTTAAATCGCTCTGTAAGAACTTGGACCATGTCCGTGAGGTTCAAAATCACTGAGACTAACAAAAACCTGGCGTAGAACCTCAACTCCTTGAAACTCAATCCCAGATCCTTCCCCGTGCCTTTTGATCCCTCAAAGTACCTTCGCTTCAAAATCGCTTCGTAGAACACATACGCTTCAACCAGAAACCTGGCCTCGCTAGTCCTCATGTACTGGTCAAAGTAAAGTTGACCGATCCGGCTCGCAATCTCGCCGATTTCCCACCGGTTCAGACCGGACTCAACGAGCTTCGCTCGGTTCTCCTGCTGGTATTTCCATAATCGCATATAAGCCTTGAAAACCTTCTGAAAGTAGTGGTGATTCTCAATTCGTCCGTACGCCGGTACATCTCGAACCCTAGCAAACTTCCGCTCTGCTCCTTGCACCAGAGCTCGGAAAGTTTTCGTTACCGTTTCTTTGTCCGTCATTCCAGCGCCGTCACTTCTCAGATCACCGGTCCGAAGCACAAGAGCTCATTGAAAAACGCAAAAAAAAAAAAAAAGAAAGAAAAACGATTTCCAAAACACAATCCTAACCTTTTTAAGTCTAAAAAAACGAGAGTCTATACTCTTTCTCCTTTTCCTTACTACTTCTTTTGCTTTTTGACTTCTACTCTAGGAAACTTTTCTTCTCCTATTTTCTATTGCTTTCAATGGCGGCGTTGAAATAGAGCCTGTAATTTGATGATCTGTCCAAAATGATGATGATGAATTGATGATGAACAGGGTGGAAGTGGAAGGAAGAAGTTTTGTCACAGCCTAGAGAGAGTGCAGGAGAGTGGAGGGGTAATCTTCACGTGCTTCGCAGCTATACGTGATACCGAAACCTCAACCGTTGGATATGTCTGCTCTTCTTCTAGGAGTGTGATGCCATTGCGTGCCATCTGGCACTCTTATTAATTCTTAAGTAACGTGTATTTGGTATACTACACCATTCATTATTCGTATAGAATATAAAATGTTATTAAAACTAATTTATTCATTAAACAAAATGCAACTTTTTTTATTAAAAAAATCAGGTAATTATTATTAGTCTTTTATATTATAAGATCGTGAAACAACAACGTGCCAAATAGTTAAATTAGAAGCGTTAATAATGTTTCACGAATCTAATTATTTATGTATGATTGATGATATGTTTTTGTATATATATAATATTTAATATTTAAATTTGGAATTTATATTAAAAATAAATAAATGGCCAAGCAGCTGCAGCCAGAAAATTATGACGAAGACATGGGATATTGGGATGTGACCTGTCTCCGGTAAATTCAAGTTTTGTCTTGTTCTTGTGCTCAAACCAGCGGTTCGGCGAAGGCTTGGAAGCGGACTTTATCTATTGTTTATATGACCGTAAATTTTAGTTGTCTATTATTATTCAACAGATTTTATGATTATCATATTAAAAATAATATTATATATTATTTTTATATAAAAATTAAATATAAGTGGATTAAAAGTAATATTATTTTTTCTCATTAAAAATATAAGTTGAGTTATTTTCTGATCGGGAATTTAGATTTAAAATTTTGTTTTGATTGAGAACTTAGATCTAAAACTCAATCTAGACCGAAAATTCAAACATAGAACTTAGACCTATAATTCGGTCTGGATCGGTAACTCGGTATGGATTGAAAACTCATACCAAAAACTCAGTTTGAACCAATAACTTAGATCTATAACTCGGTCTGGACTTAGAACTCAATTCGAACCGAGAACTCATATCTAAAACTCGGTCTGAACCGATAAATCAAACCTAGTACTCGGTCTGGATCAAAAACTTAGACCACGTACTTGGTCTAGACCTAAAACTTTATTTGGACCGAAAACTTAGACATATAATTCATATCTAAAACTTGGTCTAGACCAAGTATTCAAACTTAAAACTCAAAAGAAAAATTATCGATTTGTCAAGTATCTTATGCGACTAATGTATTAATCATATAAAATTTCGTATTAATATGAGCTCATTTTAAACGATTTTTATGTAGCACATATTTTAATAATTTAATCTATAAAAACCGTCAAAATTTATATATATAAACAAATAAGAATAACAGGAATATACTCCATTTTCAAAGAGTCCTCCCTTTTCAAAGAGTCAAGCTTGAGCTATGAACCCTCATGTGGTGGTTGTTTGGACAACAACTTTTATTGCAAAGGCTTGTTTTATAGGTCGAAACTTTTTCCTCTCTTTTTTATGGGTCAATTTTGTTCGTGAAGAAAGTCATTTTCTTTTGCTTTATTAGGTGGAAACTTGTCGTATTCGTTCATTAATGTCCAACCTTCTAAACAATATCTTAACCTTCATAATTTGTTGCTTTTCACAAATGAAAGATACATAAATATATATATATATATATATATATATATATTTTTTTTTTTTTTTTTTTTAATTAATTTATAAAAGATTTAAAAAGAAAATAGGAGAGATTGAAAAAGACTGCACAAGGATCCCATGAAGAATGCCTCACCAATACTCTCACGTCAAATATTAATATGCAGGTCGGATCGGGTTGGACCTTGCCCCGAAACGTCGAATGAAATAATTGGCTGCCGATTACGGAAGATTAACATAGGAGTTTAGCTTAATGACCAAAATTAAACTTAAACTATTATTATGATATCTATAGAAATCAAGACCACTTTCCTAAAGAAGTGCTTGGGATACAGCTTTGGAAAAGGGGCAAGTGCCTATCCATGTCAACGCAAAGCATGCTAATTATAAAAAGAATCCAATGGCTGTGGAAAGAAGTGCAAACTTTTTTTTGTGAAAAACAAATAGAGAGAATCTTCTAAAAAAGCACACCCACCTACTACTACCAAAGTCAAACCGATGCAGGGGGATACGTGGGCCTAGAAGCTTCGGCCCGTTTCACAGTCCAGTGATCCCCTTGCTGTGACAATTGGCCCATCGCATGAAGAGGTAAATCACATGTTGTGGCTGGCTGGCATAATTAATTCTCGATTAATTTATAAAAATTTAATTTTTATTAACTCCTTAATCAAAATTTCAGCCATATGACTCTAGTTTAACCAAACTTAATTTTTAATTAATTCTTTATTTATCAAATTATAAATTTTCCCATTAAACTGGTAATGATAAATTCAACAAGTCTAGAACTTTATAAAACTTAATAATGATATTAATAAATTTAATTTATTTATAAGAAATAACTAATTTTTAATTAATCAAATAATTTATATTAAACTACATGATATTAGAATTATTAAATTAATTTATCTACCTTATATTAGATATAATAATATCATTATTGATATAATTATTTTTTTCTTTTCTCTAATTATATAATCATTCTTGCGTTACTTTAAGTTCTTTGTGTGTGACTGGTTCCACTCTGATAGAAGAATTTCACCACTCTTTATCATTTTATTTGATTTTTAATTAAATTTATTTAACTTTAAAATTTATTTTAAAATAAATAATTATTTGAGATTAGTGCATTTTGGCACTGCACCACAAATTAGTGTTTTTAGCCACTACAACCACACTACACCGCACATTTCATATCTCACACCACGCCGCAGGTTTGCGGTGTAGTGCGTGCTGTGTTTTATTTTTGAAAAGTTTTTTTTTATTATATTTGAAAATATAGCTGGATCGAGTTTAATATTTTTTTTTAGGCCATAAAACTCTAGTTTGATTTTTCCCTACACTTTTAGTGTTTCCAAGCTACAATATTTCAACTATAATCAGATGGAAATGTAAGTTTAGTATTTTCATCACTTTTGTTAGGACTATACTCTAAAAATAACTTATCACATGATGCTAAAAAAATCAACCTATAAAGAATCATACATATGTACATATTTTATGATTTTTTTCTCCTTAATTTTCTTAATTTTACTTCTAATCTATGTATATTATTATGTAAAATGAATTTCCTTACTCTCAAGTAAGCAATACCTATTTCTTCTTTCACTTCTTCATCTATTTTTCTTATACTAGATCTATGATTTTTCATATACTCATTAGAAAGAAATCATATCGCGGGGCTCCGAACACTACACCACACCGTAAAATTTTTTTAGGGAGGAAACTAACTGCACCACACCGAAACGTGCAGTTTGGTCAGGTTCGGAATGACCTACTCAACCTTAATTAACTTACACTCTTAGAATAAGATTGACTTCTAATAAAATATTATAGTCATTGTATGATGAAAAGTATAAGATCTTCTGAAATAACTTGTAATGACTATTACAGTGCAATTCAATCCTTCCATCTAACTATAGTTCCGATTTATTTTAGGACATGATTTAACTATTAAATTTCAGTATACAAATCATATAAATTATGTGTGCCTTTATACAACCTAGAAAATAACTTTATAAAAAATATTTTTTCATATTATTCTACTTTGCAAATATTTATTATTGTTACAAAAATCATAATTCATAAGACTTTATTTCCTCAAATATATGAATGATGGATTTCATTTTGATCACTCACACCTTTTATACATGACTTGTCATATCCAATTATTCACCCTTTGCAGTCCTTAGCTAGAACTTTTAAAGTGATATCAAAGTATGATATCACATATATAAGATTACATGGTGATCTAACTTAAGGATCACATATACTATAGTCATTAAATAAATCTCATTAAGAATTAATATTATTACTATTGAGATTTATCTATGTGATCACATTTAGTGAATTTAATATATACTAAATACCTATATAGTTATCTCGATATTTTCTAATATGACTGTAATGAGAATAACCATTCTAGATATTAAGAAGATAACATATGTAATAATCTTACTAAACTATCAATATTTTTTCTTGATAACTTTATGACTAGATAATTTAGATCTTAAGTATTTAATTACTTAAATCTCATCAAGCGTGTTCTCTATTGAAAGTTTCAAGAATATTTAATATATCAAATACTTTATCATGATATATAATAGTAAATATATAACATATAATATTATTTCTAATAAAAATACATGATAAATTAAATACTTCTTATTATCGATTATGAAATATTAACATAGGTGTTTAGCTTAATGACAACTAAACTTAAAACTTATTATGAAATCTTTAGAAATCAAGACCACTTCCAATGTCATTGCAATTAGTGTGATTAAAGGATCCAATGACTGAAAAGAAGTGCAGAGTCCAACCAATGCAGGGGCTATATGGGCCTAGAAGCTTCGGCCCGTGTCACAGTCCACTGATTCACATACTGTGACGATCGGCTCATCGATTCTCAGCCCAAATTTTAGCGGTCCGGCCCGTCTCCCTTCCATCTCAATTCCCATTTCCTTTTCTTAACAAAGAGTTATTTTATTTACAGTTGACATTTGAGAAGAGTAGAATACGAATATGTCGTTTCTTTTATTCCATCTCCGTTACTTTTACGCGTTACCATTTTTCGTTTCTTCTCCAGAACGAGAGCCCAAATAGGAGACAACCCCACCACCTCTTCTCTTCCTCCTCCTTCCTCATTGTTGCAGAAGCGAAAACGAGAAGGTTGGCCAAACGTAACAGAAATTGCAGTGACTAGGTGAAGGTCCATCGGATCGGATCCGATCGTTTCTTTTTTTTTTTCTTCTTCTCTCTCTATCTCTCATTACTTTTATCCGTTCCTGCCACCGCTTTGATTGAAATTCGTAGGGAGAGAGGGAGAGAGCTCTAGGGAGCGAGCGAGAAGGTAGAGAGGGAGAAGATGTGGGTGTTCTACCTGATCTCGCTGCCTCTGACCATCGGAATGGTGATAATCACCTTGAGATACTTCGCCGGTCCAGGAGTGCCTCACTACGTGCAATTCACCGTCGGATACACCTGGTTCTGTTCTATCTCCATCATTATCCTTGTCCCTGCTGATATCTGGACGGTAGGCTTTTTGAGTTTCTTGCTTAGATTTCGTTATTAAGAACGGCAAAGTTAGTCACACCAGCATGCATTTCTTTTCTATACTCGTGATCGAACCTCAATTGTGGGTTAAATGTGATTTTGTATGATTGAATCTGTCCTAGCTTGGATGTAATTTTCTTGTTTGCGGAAATGATTTGTCTTGAAGGTTCCATCTACATGAAGTAGCCAGTGGTTTGCTTTCTTAGAATTGAGCTCGTGTACTTTTTCTGATTGGTGTTAGAAAATTGATCACTATTTTGGTGTTAGAAAATTGATCACTATTCTTGGGCCCTCTAATCTACTTGACTGCGTCTGATGTCCTTTTAGTGTAAAAATAACGTCTTTAATGCCAATGATGGTTGATTAAAACATTTTTTATAAATGTACCAAGTTTAATGTAACTCGCTAATATGCAGAGTATGCACCATTATGAGACGGGGGTGATTTCTTTTTTCTGGAGTTGGTCTTATTGGAGTACGTTCTTACTTACCTGGTATGCACTGGCTAAACTAAGAAATCTCTCTCTCTCTCTCTCTAAATTACTTATGACCGGATATGGATATTTACTCATGATTCAAAATTGTTATCTAAACAGGGCTGTGGTGCCCCTTATTCAGGGTTTTGAAGATGCTGGAGACTTTACTGTGGCAGAAAGATTGAAGACTAGTGTTCATGTCAACTTAGTCTTCTATCTAGTTGTGGGATCTATAGGACTTTTTGGACTTGTCCTCTTCGTTATGATGCGCAAGAATTTGTTAGTTTCTTTCCCTTCAAAAGCTGTATCCCGTGGATTGTAGTTTCCTCTTTCTAGATGACAGTTTTTTATTTTAAGTTGAAAATAATTTTGCTACATTGCTTATAAATTAATCTCTAGAAGATATAATGCAGAAATTCAAGAAAATTAAGAAATTGATTTCTGTATCTCTTTTTTATTGTCAGTTTCTTGACGAGCTCGATATTTTCACTAGAGTATTCTGTTTGCATTTTCTGATATGTCATCCTTATGATTTGTTTCCTTTTACTTGTTTTTTTGTAGCTTGGAATTTATTTTTCTTACCTCTGTTATTTTTTGTCACTTTAATAGGAATGGAGGTGTTCTAGGTTTTGCCATGGCCTGCTCGAATACTTTCGGACTCGTAACAGGTGCATTTCTTCTTGGCTTTGGCTTGAGTGAGATTCCAAAGCGCATGTGGATAAATGCCGACTGGACTATTCGTCAAAGAGTTCTTTCACACAGAATTGCTAAGATGGCTGTGAAACTTGATGATGCTCACAAAGAACTTTCAAACGCTATTGTAGTAAGTACTCACCATGTCATCAGGACCATAGATGATGAACTGTTAGGAGTTGGTTCCATTTGTTAATGCATATTTTATTTCTTGGTCACTAAAAATTAGATTAGATTTGGTTTGATGACAGATGGGAATAATTTTCTTTCTACCTTAATAGGTCGCCCAAGCAACTTCTACCCAGATGTCTAAGCGAGATCCTTTGAGACCCTACATGAATGTTATCGACAACATGTTAACCCAAATGGTACTCTTGATTGTCTAATTATTTTTTTGTCTTTCAAAAATTTACTGTGTCCTCCGGAGGTCATCGAAAGTATTTTTATATGGTTCACCAGTTTAGGGAAGATCCATCTTTTAAACCACAAGGGGGCCGTTTGGGAGAAAATGACATGGACTACGATACTGATGAGAAATCAATGGCAACACTTAGGCGTCATCTTCGCAGAGCTCGGGAGGAGTATTACCGGTATAAAAGGTACAATTGAACCTTTGCGGAGTTTCTCAATCAGTCATTTTTTGTTTCCCTTGGTCAACAAATGGGGAATTTTTCCCCACCCTGTACTTTATCAGTAAAGAAGGATTTTTCAGTATGTACTGTTCATAGTGACTTAAAGAGTTTTGCATAATTTTGAACCTTTTGCCCTGTGTAAGAAAAAAAAGATCTCTTGCTATAGTCTGCCCTTCTGGATTTCCGGCAAATAAAATCATTATTTTAGACTTCATCAGTGGTGGAATCTGAATTTCCTATCATAGCCAGTTTATGTAGAATATAACTTTGGCTATGTCAATTATCTATTATTAATGCAGTATAACACTTTTGGATAGTTATAATAATAGGAGGGAGTATGTTTAGGTATCATGTGTTTCTTCCATGTTTATTCTATGCAATGTATGCTTGTGTTGAAGCTCTATTCTCTACACCCGCATATGTGAAGAGTGCACCAAAACCTAGATGGTTTGAGTGTTGCTTTTCACTGATTAGCTCTATATATTCTAATATGCTACTAGTTCTGCAGCGAGTACATGAACTATGTCATTATGGCCATTGAACTTGAAGACACAATAAAGAATTATGAACGACGGGGTTCAACTGGATGGTATGCTTCGAATTATGTTTCCTTTTTATACCTTGAAATCATATTTCCATCACCTGCCCAATTAACCTTGATGATTTCTCTCTGTCTTTGCAGGACGTATGTTTCAACCTTGAGACCTACTCGAGCTGGAAAATTAGGATCTTTTGTTGATACAATTGGTAGACATCAATATGCTTACTCCTGTATTTGCCATTGTTTTAATCAATTTGTTTTAGTAACACTATCAAGATGTAAAATATTGTCCTGTATTAAAGCTAATTTAGACTTCAGACTCAAAGACATCATGTTACTTTGCAGAATTTCTATGGCGATGCATTCTAAGAAAGCAAATTGAGAAAGCGTTGGCCGTCATACTTGGTGTCATGTCAGTTGCTATTCTTTTAGCGGAGGCCACATTACTACCCAGTGTTGATCTATCTCTATTTTCAATGCTCATAAAATCAGTAGAAAACCAGGAGGTGTTTGTGCAGGTATGTTTTATTTAGATTTTCCCTTTGCAATAGTCTTTTTTTTTTTAGGTGGATATCTCATTTTTCTATAATAAGAAAGAGACATACATTAACAAGGTTATGTCAATGTCATAGTTTTTTTTCTTGCAAATAAAAGGTTGGAATACTCAGTTGATACCTAAACCCAGTATGTATAAATATAAGAATTGATGCCTAAACCCAGTATTCTGTATATCCTTATATATATAGACGTCAGTTCTTTTTGCAACTTAACCCTCATGATCAGTAATTGTTCTTCCTCAGGCTTTTGCGTTTGTTCCACTGATGTATATGTGCATCTGCACTTACTATTCCTTGTTCAAATTTGGAATGATGATGTTCTACTCATTAACCCCCAGACAAACAAGCTCAGTCAACCTGCTTATGATATGTTCGTAAGTCTTTCTTCATAGCTGTATAACTTGATTGAGCTCATCAGCCTCTACTTGAGACCCTTTTTTTTTTTTTTTTCCGTTTTTCCAATTTCTTTTTTTCATTTTCTATGCCAGAATGGTTGCTCGATATGCTCCTCCAATTTCCTACAATTTTCTCAATCTCATTCGACTGGGCGACGATACTAAAACTGTATTTGACAGGGTATGCCTCCTCTGTCTCACATATTCAATTCATGCCTTAATAAAACATTAATAGTTGCAGTAGTTACTCGATAGGTAGAATTATTTTTTTATAATCTAATGTTGATATCACCATTGCAGATTTCAGCCTTTATTTTCTCTAACTTATGTTATCTCTTGAACATAAATCTGTTCTTTAGCACAAATTTGAGATATTGACTAACCTTGATACATTATGAAACTATGATTGCAGCGAATGGGGAAAATCGATGCGGCCGTCCCTTTTTTTGGACAAGGGTTCAACAGAATCTATCCACTTATTATGGTTGTCTACACCTTATTGGTTGCTTGCAACTTTTTTGACCGTATTATTGATTTTTTTGGGAGCTGGAAAAGATTTAGATTTCAAACAGAGGTAGATGATATGGATGGATTTGATCCATCGGGTTTAATCATCTTAGAGAAAGGTACTCTTGCCATGTGTATATATATATATACACATATATATATATTCTTCTCTTTAACTATTACTAAACCGATGCTGTTGAAAGAATCTCTTTACCCTGCTTTAGGTCTCGTTCTAACTACTTATCCCTGCTTCTCAGAACGAACTTGGCTTGAACAAGGGCGCAAAGTGGGTGAGCATGTTATCCCATTAGCTAGGAATTTCAACGGCACAGATGTTGAGCTGGGGAACAATAATAGTACTGTATGTATTCTCTGTTGAAAAATCGTATCGATATTGTTAGGTGATTTCTATTCTTCTTTCATGCATTTATTCTAATCCAAGACATGCATGTATAGGATGGTGTTGCTGCAAAAGGAAAGGGACCAAATGAGTTGATCAACGATTCAGTAAATGGAACCCCATCAAAATCTTCTAGAGAAGATGGCTGGAAATATAGTTCAAGCCGAGAAGCCATTAGTAACAAATATGCTGCCATTAGAGAACAGAGCAGACAATCATCATCTAACTCAAAACCATTAAAGAAGAATATCACCTCTGCCAAGGTCTCCTTACTCGATACAAACAATTCTCATTCTAGTAATAACACAATAGAAGGGGGCCCATCGTCTTCTGCTTTAGCCTCAAAATGGGAGTTGATGAAGACGGGTTTTCAAAGTTTCAAGGCAAATATAGGCACGAAAAAATTCATCCCCTTACACCAAACCCAGGAAACGGGTCCCCTTGCTCGCCTTTCGTCTTCCCAGTCACTTGATGAGATATTTCAAAGATTGAAACGTCCATCAGACGGTAAGAATTACAGCGATGAGGAAGAAGATGGGATGGAAATGAATCGATCTGAAGATGAAGTGGGAACTGATAGACCGGGCAGTACTAGATAAGACCGACGACTCCACTGATGTACAGATACTCATTAATATCAAGTTATATATATATATATACTCTATTACTTACGATTATTTTCTCTGTGATAGAGGATTCCCACTTTGTAAACAGAAGTTTGGGACATTGTTCTCTGCTGCTTATACTGACACAGCATTACATTCGTTCAAAAGAAGCTTGTGGGAAGAAGATTTGTAAGAGAATACGAACAGGAGAAACTAGGTATTTGCATGCACGCTAGTGTTCTGCACACAAAAAACATGATATTGTTTTTGGAATATGTTTTTGATTTCATGGTAGTACAAGATGTCTTTATTTTTTCTTTCCTGTCGTTTAGAATCTGTATACTTGAATCTGAACACAGTTCAGGATTTTCTTTATATAAATGTATACAATATTAACAAGAGTACGACCACGTTTTATCATTTTATATGGCAAAGCTTTAACGTGTAGAAGATGCTAAAAAGGAAGGATTGTTATTTATGGTTGATAATGAAGCTTTCAATCTTGAATTTTTCTTTAATATGTACAAATGAATGTTCAAGAAACTGTGAAGAAAAATGTAATACCGATCTACAAGCAATGGATCCATGGAATTTTTCCAGAAGGTTCTTATCAATTCAAAATAATAAAAATTTCAACAAAAAAAAACTCCATTGTTATCAGTGCGTTAAAACCTCCTTAGTTCTCTTCCCGTTTAACCGCATCAACTTGGACCAGAACCTTCCTGTCTTCTTTACTCCGTTTACGACGTCTCCACCGCCTTGGATTCTCGACCCGATTCCGGTAGTCGTTCCGCTCTTCTTCAGCCTGCTCCCGCCGCCGACTTCTCCACCTCCTACGAAAGAAACCGAACCGATTGCCTCAGAAACATTCCGCCGGTGCCGCCGTTGATGGATCGGAGAGACGAAATTCTCCGCTAAAGCACCGGAAGAAGCAGCAGAGTACTGTCGTCGCGGAGAAGAAGACGCCGCGATGAAGATACTGTTGTTCGAGAAATCGTGAAGCTTCTCTAATCTCTCTCTCAAGCAAGCCGGACACACGCCTGGTAGTTGATTGTAATCCGGATGATTCTTGCATACTTTCCCTGACTCCGACCTTCCCATTCCGATTTCAATCTTTTCTCGCAAATTTCTCTTTTCGTTCTGAAATAAAATTATATTTCCTCTGTTTATATATAAAGACACAGAGAAACGTAATGGGAAGCTACTCAGCAGCTGAGTCTATTTTGTCGTGTAGTTAAAGATTGGATTTTTTTTTTATTTTTTTATTTTTTTCTTCTTCTCTGGCCAATCGGATGTGGTTGAGTCGGTTTTATTAACTCTTTATTTACAAATTGAAAATAAAATAAAATAAATATTAATATTAATCAATTAAATTGTTTGAATTTAGAGAAATGGATGCTAGTTGTACGGCGATGATGGGATTTTTGATTGCGTGGCGGTAAATGGAAGGAAAAGAAAGGGCAGTTAGTCGGCACACGTGGGTTTTTAAAAAAATTGTAAAGAGTCTTGCCACGTGTGATTAATGAGTGGTCTAAACGAGTCTGATATGTTTTTTAAATCAATGGACACGTCACACGTAGGTATGGGTTAGGTGTTTCATGTCTTGTTGTGTTCGTTGTCATGGAAATTTTGAAAGCCTGGATTTGCTACTTGCACGTGTGGATTGTCGCACTAATGGACGGCACAAAAACCGCGGGAACCTATTCTGACTTTTGACCGCGACATGTAGAACTCACCCTGTGTAAAATTTGAAACGACACGTTGTTTTGACGAGTCGGTTGTGAACAAAGCCCAAATCATATATGGTTACCCAGTTGGGCTAGACAAACCAGTTGGGCTATTAACTAAGGCAGGATATGGGCCTGTTTTTATTGAACAACACCAATAAGCCCAAAAGTTCTCTACTGAAGAAGTGGGTCCAAAATTTAGATGTCCAACCATCTAAAAAAGGAGACCAACAAGTGTGGCTGGCCCACAACGACGACTCCTTCAAACCTCTCTTAAGTCATATGTGTATACTGTATAGTTATCTGACTGTAAGCAAATAAATATTCTTACTCGTAAAAGGGAGCTGTTTTTAAATTCCTCAAAAAAGTCTGCTTTAGTGGGCTACAAAAGGGTGACGTTTTCATTTTCTGGCTTCACTCTCCCCATCGTGAGACATAGAGAGAAGCTGCCTTGAGCTTTTGGACTAGCTAGCTCGGCTCATCGCCAATATTATCGGCTTAAAGCCAACTACAAAATCTCACCCCCACCAAAAAAAAAAAAGGTTTGTTTCATCCTATGAAGTTTGCAAAACACAGAAGTGTGAGTGGACATAGGATGCTTCTTGTGATCCGCATACTAAAAAGAAAAAAGAAAAAGACATATGTCACCGGTCCTAAAACCTAGCACCGGAAGATGTCGTCCTGCATCCCTTTGCGGCTTTGCTCATTGGCAATCGGCCCCGAACCCCATAGGGACGTTTACTAGCGGAGCATATATATATATATATAATCAAGCGTAGTGGTGTTAACAGTAGTTGGCACTACGTAAAAAAAACGACGCCGTGTGTCTTTAGAATTTTACAGCACTGCATGAATAAGCTTTCTATATAGCAAGTACTATGTCGGTGAGTAGTTTTCCTTAGAATACCAAGTTACACTGTACCAATACATCGACTCTGGACAAAAAAAAAAAAAAAAACGAATGGGTGGATCCAAAAGCCAGTTTACTGCTTATCAAAATTTATTATTATTTTTTTTTTATTTTTTTTTTTTTATTTTTTTATAATTTGGATTAAAATTCATTTTGACGTGACTTGCTACGTTTGAATTGAGGGGTGGGGAGGAGGAGGGGCCTTCCTATTTTTCACCAACCCCTCTCCCCCTTTCTCGAATAAATTGAAGATAGAATTAAATTAAATTTATTAATAAAATTATTTTATATTATTAAAAATTATTAAATTTTAATTTTCATACTAACAAAGATAGATTTTAATAAGAGTTTTACTCTTAAATATCAATTATTTACTTATAATTATACATATCATCAATTATTATATCATGTTATATAAATTAAAATTAAATTTAAAATATCATGTGATGAGATTATGTATAAATACAAAACCTTATCAATATCATGTATTAATCTAATCAACTTTAAAAAATAAAAATAAATAAAAAATAAAAAAATCGAATGTTTTATGAATATAATATAATATTTATCAATTTAAAAAGTTGAATTCAATGTTCATTAGCTGAAAATCTCTTCAATTTTCCAAACGAAGTTTTATTTTAGCTTGAAAGTAGGTTTTAATTAATGTGACATTCCCTTGTCCCCGTGGCCTCTCCAAGTGTATGTGGAGCCTACAAATGAACTCAAATTTCAACCAAGTTGAAATCTGGTGGGTCTCATTACCCTAATTAGTGACTTAATTATTTTGTCACATTTCATTTTTCCCTCATCCTTATTATATATTTTCTTGCTATGAAAAATATATATTTTAATATAAAAATTATTAATTATTAATTATTAATAATATATATATGTATGTATGGTGATGACAAATTACAAATTGTTTAGTAACGTTATTTTAAGTAAGAGTAAGAGTTTTGTCTTATAAACACGATTGATCATGTTTTGTCTAATAAACAAGTACATCCCTTCCTTTTCTTTTCTTTTCTTTTTTTTTTTTTTTTTTTTTTTTTTTTTTTAAAGAAGAAAACATGTTGGAAAAGTCATTGTCAGGCTAAGTTAAGACATTAAATTTGAACTGCCAAATTTAAAGCACCGAATAGAAAAAATATTTGTCATTTTTTTAGTAAGATATCAATAAAGTGAACGATTTTCAGACATTTAATTCGCTAGCAAAAAATTAAATAAAATAAATAAAATTGGGATATTAATTGTTTTATATATCATCATCTCGTCGGTTATTTAATTGTATATATATATATATATATATATTAGTTTTCTAATTTATACACTAAATTGTCGTATAATATAAATCTTACGGTATCTTCACTCACAGTCTTTATATAAGTTTTAAACAACATATCCTTATATCTATACTATTTACGTACTCGTTAATCTAAGTTTTATTTAATAGAGATCGTGTTTGATCTCATCCGTATATAACCAAATTGTATTAAACGTCTTTCTTGTAATTTTACCAATGTGAAGGCTACATCATTTATTTCAATTTATCATACTTTAATAGCATAATTTATATCATTTATACTAATCTGATTTTGTTTTATTATAAAAGGACATAAAAATATTTATAAAAAAAAAAAGAGTGTTTATGATTACAAGCTAATGGAAAAAAAAAAAAAGAAAAAAAAAAGTTACGTTAAGTTGTTGTTCAATAGTCGCATTAGAGAATCATTCCAAAGAGCAAGAAATTAACCGAACCCATCTGAATAGTAAGCAACAAAGTAGCTTTTTGGATCATAAATCTGCTTTTTCTCTTTCCATTTTCTTAATCATATTAACATTTTAAAAAAATATCGTACAACAAGAAGTTTAGACTCTACTACTACTCTATAGTACAATAAAATGATCATCGGTAACATAGAGTACAACATGTCAAACACATCATCTTCCTAATCAACCTTTTTTTTTTTAAATTTTTTATTTTTAAGTGCATGTATGATTCTCTATACAATATATGATCATTATATAATAATTTTTTAATAATATTCGTTTTTTTTTTTTTTTTTTTTTGTAAAATCCATGTTTATTATAGTTTCTTCAACCCTAATCATTTTTCTCAACACAAAAGTGATCACTTTGAATTCTTTGGATATAATAACATAATCAAAAATATATATATATATATAATATTAGGGTAAAAGACAAATGAAACAAAAGGAAAAAAGCAGACGATAAAATTCAATAATCAATATGGAATTAACTTTAAAGTATATAATGTGGAGTTGAGAGAAGAAGCAATTTCTCTTCCTTTGAATGCCTCGTACTTCCAACTAATTTACACTTATTTTTCAATTTAAATTTCTAATTTTTTTTTAGTGATTCCAACGTGGATTTTCATTTTAATCCATATTCTTTTTATATTTTTCCTATATATCTTTTATACAAAAATCTCTCTACTTAGTATTATATATTTCATTAAAAAAAAAAAAAAAATTAAATATCTATAAAATTATATATCGACTATACAATCAATCATTGACTATAAAATTATATTTAATTAAATAAGAAGATTGAGATGAATAAGATTGATGTAAATACTGAATGAAATGATAACTTATATATATATATATATAATATAACAACATATATGATTATGATTATGATTATGATTATATATATATATGGGAAGGGAAGGAAAGGAAATTGGTATAGAATAATAAATATGTAAGATCTCAATCTGGAGTAGGACTCGTGAGTGCATACGGCGCTTTCAAACCAAGGGAATCTGTCCCCCGCTGAAATCAATACAACTCATTGTGGTTCCCACCAACGATTTGATGTATTTGGTCAAAGAATCGACTACGGATAAGTGTTAGGACTCATCATCTCGATGCAACCACATTCAATATTAGGAACCATGATGTACTGCGAATTTAATTCAATTCACTCAAAATATTAGGAAGATCGGATGCGAGAGTTCTTGAGAATTATATTTTTTTAATTTTAATAATTAAAATTATATTATTTAAATATACGTATTATAATTTCTTTCTTTTTATCATATTACAAAAAAAAAAAAATATATATATATATATATAAATGGACGAGATTTCACCGTAATTGATTCAGTACATTCTCTGGTATTACACCACTACTACTGTAAGAATTGATCAGTATGAAACTGGTAGATTATTATTGTCTTGAACGGCGACGTCTCATTCAGTTATTTCCAACGCACATATTGTCATTGTCAAAACGTAAATGCTACTCTTCTTCCACGCAACTCAGTTGTGAAAACTGACCGTTGATTTGTTTATACGAAACATTCAAACTCTTCAACTCCAGTTGACTCCCTCAGTTATTTTCTAGAAATTTAACGTAGAAAATCTATATTTTAACATCACATTACACGATATCATGTTACCTTACCTAGTTACTATCTTAATCACATTAATTATGTACATTAATCATGATTAACAAGTACAGAACTTTGTGAAATCAAATAGTGATGAATAAACTAACTAAGCAATAAGCATATAGATTGTAGTAGATTAGTAGTAATTAATGTCTGTTTTAAAATTTTTATAACATTCTATTATCTCTTGTCCATTTATTATCCAAGTACAGATTAGAATCCATTTCATTATTAACCATATTTCAACTCATACAAATATTAAAACCTATTAAATATTAAATAAATATTAACCATGACCCTAGAGAAAGCATCAGTATCAATTAATAGAGAAATGGAATCTTATCCAAAATTATAAAAACAATATATTATATATATATTAATATCAATTATATGATCGTAAATATTATTTTTAAATTATGAACAATATAATATAATACTGTATGTAATCTTGTGGAGGTGGGTCCATTAATTTGGTACTTATCTAATCTTGTGGAAGAGAATTGCAAGGTTTAGAATTAGAGGTTTGTTGGGTACACGATCTTCATCAATTCACTTCAATGCGTCACCACCATACTCTTGTTAAATATTAATATAAAACTACATTATTGATTCTGATTAAGCCTTATTAATATTTTCTTAAAACTAAGTATAAATGCATTATAATTATAATAATTAATTATGACTTAGAACCACGTACTTTACATAAAATTAGGTTTCATATCATCTCATGTTGTGTCATGTTTATACATGGAGTAGTAGTTGTAATGATTCTTCGATAATTAAATTGATTTTATTTTCATTGTTTGATTATATTTCTTTTATTATATGAAATGAAAAACACCAATTTTTTTATTTTTATTTTTTTTTTTGATCAGATAAAAATTAATTAATTTACAAATCTCGTTCAATTTATAATTCCGACGATTTCCTATTCCAATAATAAATCAAAATCAAATATAACACATTATAAATAAATAAATAAATAAATAAATAAATAAAACTAACTAAAATGATGTTGGAACAAAGTAGAGCATGTCACCCTACGTGCAAGCTGCTGGACCCCTTTTTAATTTATTTTAAGGAACCTAGGTACGAATAATTAATATTTAAAAAAATATAGGGGAGAAAAAATAATTAAAGGAATTGATGATTGATCGATCCATCAAATAGTATTATTATGCATAATGAATGTTTAGAGTATGGGGTTAATTAAAGATTGCAATATAAATAAAATAAGCTAACGTGAAGCATCTGTTTTCTCTAGTATTTGTTAAAAGAAGGATCATTATTATAAGAATCTTTCTCTTTGTTTAAATTAAAGCTTAATATTTATATATATATATATATATATATATAATATGGTGACAAATGACGATATAATATTATATATATATATATATAATAAAGTATTATAGTGGGACCCACTCACTAAAGGTTCTGTTTCTTTCTCGTTTTGAAATATAAATTTGTATTTATTTTATTTATAAGTTGGTTTATATCATAATTAATGAAGTTGTTATATGTGATGCAACCTTAATTGGAGTCAGATTATATCACTAATAGTTATGTCACAGTTACATCTGATATATATTATTCAAAAATTATTATTTTAATTACATAATTTTATTTTATTTTATTTTTTAATTACAATTTTTAAGGTATTATAATGTGAAAAATGACGGTAATAACCTTCAACAAGCTCGATTGTCCTAAAATGGGAATTTGCAGTTTGCTATTATACTATACGTGCAGCGAAAAAGGAAAATATAGAAGTCTGGCTTGTAACTTGTAAGAAAGAAGAAGTATTATTGTACACGCTCGGATCCTCTGCATTTTTTACTCAGTGATCTCTGATTGCGATCACGACGAAAATGACTGACTCTGATCAAAAAGCGGGACCTACAGTCACATGGCTGCTCCAATAAATACACGATAACCGGGTCCCACATCCAATGGAGGGACCACCACGGTGGTGGTGACTGGTGATAGTGGTGGTGGTGGTGACAGACCCTTTTTTTGGTTTTTAGCTCTACTTTCGCTCTCTGTGTTAATCTATTTTATCAACGCAAAAAAGATATGAGCCCCACCAGAGAGTTGGGAAGCAAAAGCAATTGGCTCCATCAGTGTGTTCACTTCACTATGACAGTGTGGCAGGAGCGTATCGCGCATCACTGTGGGCCTCAGTATCTGATCTAAACGTGTACGTTGTTGATCAATCGAAGAAAAAAAAAAAAGAGAAAATCACGTACGCACGCATAATCTGGTATAGGTTTGCAACACACCTGATTGTAGCAGCGACTTTTATGCTTAGTAGTGAATAAGTATAAATTACGCCACGTACAATTTTATTTTTACAACCATAATATTATAAAATCGCTTTTTATAAAAATCTTAAAAACTTTTGGAACATCAACGTTTTTTTAGGATCCAATCATATCATGTCACTCGTCTTTTGAGGCTCCCTCGCTCTCTTTATTCAATTTTTATTTTGTGTAAAAATATAATGTCCTTTTTTTTTTTCTTTTTTTTTTTCAAAGAAAATGGACACTTTTTTCCTGACAAGAGAAAAAATTAAAAAAAAAAAAAAAAAAAAATCAAAAGCAAGAGTATGATGATTTCAATTCACACGTTTGCTAGACTGATTTGAAATCATGCACGTGCTTCCAAAAAATAATAACAATTATAAAAAAAAAAAAAAGAGGCCAAGAAAATATTAATTGCAAGGTAAATGATTATTTTTCTGCATTACAGGATTCTTCTTCTACCCCTTATATATTTCTTAATAGAAAATTTCAACTTTTTTTTTTTTTTTTTTTTTTTAACAGCATTGACTGCAAATTACTACCTCGTCGTATTACCTCACAACGTAGGCAGAGACTAGACTGAATAAGAAAATGGTCAGTTGGCTTCAAATAGAGAGCCCACTTCTAAGCTCAGTCTCTCTCTCTCTCTCCAATTTGTTGTGATTTTCACATTTTTTACAATTTTGCATCGAATCGGAGATGGAACTAGAATTACACATTTAACCCTACTTCCATTCACAAAACTGTGCATGCTCATCGGTGTACCAGGGAAGAGTTGGAGCTTGCTCGTCGGAGAAGAAATTGCAGGTATCATCTCCACTAAAGAAGTTATGCTCCTCCATTTTCACAAACGGTTGCGGCTGCGCCTGATTGATACTAGTATTACTGGATTTCTGGAACTGAAAACAATTGAGAGTAATCAGATTCTTGAGAATATTCCCTGCGCCAGAAGAAGATGACATGGCAGCGTTCGGGCTGCTCATGTCTTCTGTCAGGATCGCGCTCGAGTCACTGTCCGATGACCCATCTTTAAAGTCCGGGAACAATGACACTTCAGCAGCTCCGCCTTCACCACCACCTCCGTGGACTACGCCATTTTTGGTGGCCGTGATGTAGTCTTTGGAGTGGGCTCCGGGACCGAGGAGAGAGATTTCAGTGGGTGGGGTCGTTTGTTCGATGAGGTCCACGTCATCGGATGCGGTTTCGATCTCTTCTTTAACCGAGAGATTACTAATTTCCGTGTTCTCTTCTTCATCCCGTTTTGCTTTCAGTTCCCGTATCTGAAACATAAGGAAAATAATTCAGACAAAATAACAATTTTAACGTCAGATGAACTGAATTTTCATTTCTTGTACGAGCTTCTGAATGGTATATGGAATTGTGATGTAAACTGAATTTTTTAGAATGATGATCAAGTTACCTCATTGAGGAGAGCTTCATTGTCATGTTGTAGAGCATCAAAGTTGAGCTTCAGAGAATCATAATTAGCTTTAAGAACACCGTAGTCTCTCTCCAACTGCTTAGTCTTCCACCGTGCACGGCGGTTCTGGAACCAGACCGCCACCTGCCTCGGCTGCAACCCGAGTTCCTGAGCCAACTTCACTTTCCTCTCTGGCTCGAGCTTGTTCTCAACCTCAAAGTTCTTCTCCAACGCCTTGACTTGGTCAACGCTCAGTCTCCTTTTCTTCTCTCCTCCTCCAATTACATGCCCTCCTCCTCCTGAGGATTCCTCAATACAACACCCTTCCTCGTCTAACCCATCTAACATCGTCTGGAATTCCCTGCTGTACATACTATGGTTGTTCCTCGGACTCTGTTCCTCTGTAATTAAAAAAAAAAAAAAAACCAGAGCTTGTCATTAATTTAAAAAAAAAATCACATGCGTAATTAATTATTTAATTAATTGAAATGGGATCATTAAACATAGAAAACCTGAGGTAGGGCAGATGGACATTAGAGCACCCAAAGAATCTGTACTTCCAAGTGATCTCTTCATTATGATGATAATGAGCAGTGATTTAATAGAAAAAAAAAACTACAAGTTTGAATCTTTTTTTTTTTTCTCTCTCTGCTTATACTTGTTCTAGATTGTTAAAAAAGGTTGATGGGATTTATGAAAATCCAGGAAGAATTTGTTTCACTTGAAAGTTTCATGTCTGAAACTGGACAACCTTGCACAGTAGTAGTAGTGTATAGAACTGTACAATCCATTTTCACACCCATCTTTTTTCTTACCGAAGAGACCAACTTGATGATGATTATGATGATGATGATCTTCTCTGTCTGAACCCATAAATTAAAAAAAAAAAAAATTATCTAAAAATATTACAAAACCTCATCCAAAATCACAACTCCGACAAGAAAGTACAAAGCTTTTCCCTTTCTCTTACTACACTCTGTTTTCTCTCTCTTTTACATGATCACTCAATCACTCATGAGTTTATAAAAAATTTCTTCTCTTTCAATCGAAAACCCAGATGGATGGAGGAAGAAGAAGAGGACGAAGAAGAAGTGGTTTCTTTAACCAGTTTTACAGCTCAGCTGGCTGGCCCTAAAGCTTTCTCTGTCTTTAAATAAAACCAACTAAGGTCAGATACAGGGTTAGAATCTGACTGGGGTTAGGTGCCATGGACTGGAGTTGGCAAATGAAATGTGCATGAAATTCAACCTAAATGCAATTTCTTTCTGGTCACCGGTTATATCCGGTTTTTTTTTTTTCTTTTATCTTTATTTTTTTTACCGTTAAATTGTGGAACGTGAGTTTTGTAGGGTAGAAACAAACGGAGGCGGGAAGTCCGTTTCCGTTTATTCGGTGGGTGAATGGGTGGGAAATGTGTTGTACGGCTCAGCGTCAGCCGTCGTCACAGCTCGGCTTCTCTTTTCTTTAAGCAGGTTGGGATTTTGTGTGGCGTCAGCGTATCATAGCCGCTGGCCCGCTCCTGCTGCGTCCAACATGGTCGGTACTCCCTGCGCTTATCTATCGGCGATCACAAATTTACCCAACAAGCAAATAACAAATCTTTGATTGGGATCGAGACAAGATTTGAATAAAAATTAATTTAAAGTATTACCTTCTTGACACATTGATTCATGAAGTTGAACAATTTATTCAAATGACCAAATAATATTTAAAAAAAAGAGTCCAATTCCAACCATAATTTTGAACTTATCGATTTTGAATCGAATCTAAATCCTTAATTTATGTCGACCCAATTTTCTTGCACGAGTGTATGTACACATGAATTGAATATGCGTTTTCTTTTTACTTGAGTGTATGTCAAATTTGTGCTGCCACCCTTCTGAGTATAGCATGAACTGCCTCTCTGTACACAACAAGATCTATGAAATATATATTTGCAGGCGGAAGTGGGGAGTGGGGTTTTTAGCAGTAAGAGATTGATCATACAAAGTTAGATCTAGGGGAGCCCACTCCGGTCTGAAGAAAAAGGAAAAGTTAAGGTGGAGGTGGGGTCACAGTGGGTCCCCTTCATTTTTCTTTCTCTTTTATTCTTGTTTGTAATGGTTACAGCACACGTGTGAGATGGTGTTACCAAGGCCACTTGAAAAGGGAACTCCCATGCATGAATGCATACGAATGAGCTAGGCATGTGGGGTGCTCTGGGTCTGGTTTCTTTCTGCTTGACAGGATAAAAATATCAGAGAAAAAATGCGTCCTAAATGCACTTATATTCGTTGCGGAGTACTTATAACTATTCCCTCTTTGTGGGTTTGTGTGTTTCAATATCATTCATGCATGTCTCCTACAATTATGTTATAAGATCCAAACGGATGTTAACCCATAAGTTAGTAAAATTCCGACGATCAAGTTAGTTTAGATCGAGAAATTTAGGGCGGTAATCTTTCGTGTTGTGTCTTAGGACGTTAATTAGTTTTTTTTTATGTATTATTAATAAATATATAAATATTTGGTGAGATGTGATATGGGAGGATTGTATACGATAACTGCAAACTCGAAAGGCACTCCTTTCAAAATCCAAACAAGCATATTCAATCATGATGATTATCAGATAGTTAAATATTCAATTATCCTGCATGCAGGGGTTAGAAGATTCATCCGAATCCGATCGAATTATATTAAATTATATATTTTGGTGCGTTATGGTGCGGTAGATTTTCTTTTCTAAAAAATTATACGGTATTATATGCGGGACTTTATAATATGAATTTTATATATTTTAATGATACGATTATATACGATTTGATATTTTGATTCGAGATATCGAACAGTTTGAATATCTATTTTGTTTTATATGCTTCAAATGTCTATTTTGATACTTTTATCAGTTCATGATATGTTAAACTAGAAGTTATTATACTTAATGAGTCGAAAACTTAATAGACTCATCGAATAAACTAGCATTTGAACTGCACACCTATTATTATATTTTTTATGCTATTACAAAAAACATTTTTGTTCATTAAAAATAAAAAAGAATTAAAAACCGCATCTTACACCGTAACTAACCGTAATTAAATTGAAATTTATTGGTATGGTATGATCGATATGATGTCTAAAATATACAAATACGGTATAATATCGGATGATGTGCATCACACAATTTCAATATGATATAATATCAAAACCGCACCATATATATATCTAACTACGTGCATGCATTCCTAAATGATAAAAATTCATACGTGCATCTAATGGGTATGATATATATATATATATATATGTCGATCCACAGTACAAATAATGTCACGGTGCTTGTATCTCTAGGGTTATATTTTGTCAATGCTCGATAATTTTTTTCATTTATGTATTATTAAAATTAAAATTAAAATTATTATTTTTTCTAATTACTTTTTTCAATAATTAAATTAAAGAATTTATAAAAAATAGAACGAAAAAAATAAATAAATTATCCTTATATTTGTGTTAACTTTTAATATTTTTGAAGGGGGTGAAAGAATGGTCTAAAAAGCATTCAGGTCTGGTCTGATAAGCAGACAGACGCCTTTATTACCAAATCCGTTTTATAAGTTTCAGAGTGAGAAAAAGACCAGCTCTGTGATGAGCTTTTCGATCTATCCATCGAATCTAAAATAGCCAGTGAAGACCCCAGTCCACCATCTACGACTCTCGAGCTTTATATTCAACTTTTCCCTCACGGCACCCAGCTGGTGGTGGGGTCTACCTCTTTAAATATCACCACACCACCACCGTCCGATCGAGATATTATGCATGATCAATTCAATTTTGGGGAGGGGTAACGTCCTTAAATTTCCATATACTAGTACCTTCCAAGACATTTTGATGGTCCCGTCACCAGAAACAAAAACAAAAACTAGAAAAAAAGAAAAATATTATTAATAAAGATTTGTGTTGTTGGTAGGTATGGTTTCTTAATTCACATCTCTTTTAAGATTACTATGGGGTGTGCTCAATCTGGAAAACTATGGGCGGAAGAACTTTAATACTTAAATCGAGAACCACATACTGGGTTTCTTGCATAATTGATAACGGGGAAATTTTTGGGTGGACGCAACCGGACGTATTAGCTTTATGCTATATCATCATATATTATTTACATCAATATTAAGATAAGAGTTATCGACAGTAAGTATAGTCTTCTACAACAGTTCGATCTAAGTAACTTTCAATTTCTTAACAGAGACACATGTAGAAGTAGAACTAGTTATTATTCTTTATCAGACTGTTGAAGGAGGTAGCTAGATGGTAGAACCCCAGAAGTCAAAACTTAAGATCAATGCACATAGTTTACGTAATGTGACTGATACGATATGAACGTGTATCTCATGACCTTGAAAGATTGAAACTTGAAAGTAACAAAAATGGTTAGCACATGGTTTTTTTTTTTTTTTTGTTTGGCAGAAGAAGACAATGGAGGCTAGGTCTTAGGAGTATAGGAAAAAGGCTTACATCTTTCCCTCCCTTTTTCCTTTGTTTTTTGTTTTTGCATGTATGGTTGGGGTTCCTTTATGTGGTGGAGTTTAGTCTCAAGACAGTGAAAAGAGATAGTAACTACAATAAATTATGTTTTTTTTTTGTGTAAAAAGAAAAAGGGGTTTGGATGACTTTGTGGAGTGTTAAAGACTTTAGACAGCTTTGGTAGGCAGCTTTCTTTCTTTTAACACACTTAAAAGTGCTGTCAAAAGGTTAAGTTGAAATTAATCGACTTTTTTTTCTTCTTATAATTTGGAAAAATTCTTTTGTGCATATTATGTAGGTTAAGAAGTTTAGTGCACGTTTGGTTTGTTTATTAGAATGAATTGAGAATTTAAAAAAAAAAAAAAAAAAAATTGTGAATGAGAAAGAAATAAGGATTGAAAAATGAGAAGATAGTATAGATCAGACTACTTAAATCGATCGTTGAAAAAGTTAAATGACTTCTTTATGATGAGATGTTGGAGGAAGATGGATTGATATGTAATAATCGGATTCATGATACAAATAGTGTTAGATATAACCATATGAATTATTAGATATAATGGTATAATGCTCTCACGCAGGCAAAGTAGTTTTTGCATGTCAGGAATGAGGGGGAAGTTCCAAACGTTGAGAACGATGTGATCTTTTGGGCCCAAGTTGTTACCCCATGTTATAAGTGTAAAAACCATACTTAGGGTGCCCATGGGCCCCAATTGAGCAGGCCCTAGTATCTAAGGCTTTTCCAACCAGTGTTTGAGCCCACTTTGAAATTTCAAAAACATGTACAATTCACCATTTCCGCTATTGCTTAAGGAAACTCCCCCTTCACAAGAAACGTGAAGAGGCTGAAAAGTGGATTCCAATATGGTTTTGACTGATGAGTATACTTTGAATGTGCAAAAATCGCTTAAAAAACGTATGAGATTAAAATTAATCAACAATAAAAGTAGACCACATATTTTCAAATGGATGGATGAGGAGGTGACCAATGATTTTAGTACATGTGGTCAGTGGTAGATCTACAATTTAAATAATATATTGAAAAATAGAAAAATAGAAAATTAAGTGATTGGGATAAGAATATTAAAATTATAAATTTTACCCAAAACTTTTAAAATTTAAAATTTATCCCTATACATTTTAAAATATATTTTTTAGATTTGTGGTAGCATCTGCCCCACTGCTCTCGCTTTGTATATGCCTTTTTGTTTTTCGATATTAATGATATATTTTAATTGATAGATTAAATTTTATTCGGAATCCTCGACCGAGTGTTTCCGAACATCTATTTTTAGGTCGAAAACATTGTTTTAGTTAACTTTTGTTTAAAGTAAGTTTTAATAGACCAAAAAATAAAAAAAAGAGAGGAAAAAAATAAAACACGTTAACGAGAAAATAAAAGAAGTTCCTTTGACTTATTATATAAACCGCGTCGTAATTTCCAGAGAAAAAGCCAAAGAGCATAATTGAAAGCTTCCTGTTGAAAAAACGAACAGCAAAAACTCTCTCTCTATCACATTCGTCTTCATCTTCTACATCAATCAATCCATCAACTTGACTCTCTCTCTGTCTCTCTCCGGGGGTTCAAGTTCAGTAAACGCTAGCGTTATTCTCTCCTCACCTGCTCCTTCTTCGAATCTTCTTCTTCAGAAATAGTCTTTTAGGGCCAAAGAAAAACCAGCCGATCAGCTATGCTGTGTGAATTATACTGCGATCCACACTTGAACAAAGAGGGATTATGTTTGATCCACTGCGCCGATCGCTGTCCCGACGTCTGTAAGTACGTTGTAATGCCTGACTCTTCCGTCGCTCCTTTTCTTCCTGGCCTATTACCGCCTCCGTCACCTCCACCGCCGCCGCATGGATTGGTGGTATTACCGTCTATACCTCGACAGGTTCCTCCTATACGTCATGTCGATCACTTTAATCGACATCATTTGATTGTAATCAGTACGGTGATTACAGCTTGCTTGATCGGTACTGCTCTTCTCTTTTGCGCTGCTTATACTTTAATCAAGAGATTTAACTCGAGAAGAAATAACTCTAGGTCAAGAAACACCCCAATTTTGTTCGATACAACTACTCACCAGGATTTTCTCGATGAACATGAAGGACCGATTCTGGACCATCCGATCTGGTACATAAACACCGTCGGTTTTCAACAGTCTGTAATAGATTCCATCTCTATGTTGAAGTACAAGAAAGATGAGGGTTTAATAGATGGGACAGACTGCTCAATTTGCCTAGGTGAATTTCAAGAAGAAGAAAGCCTTAGGCTCTTACCTAAGTGTAGCCATGCTTTTCACCTCCCTTGTATTGATACCTGGTTAAGATCACATAAGAATTGCCCCTTATGTAGAGCTCCTATATTTGCGAATAATACTGGTCCTCATTCGGATGGTTCTAGCTCTAGGGAGGAAACTCGAATTGAAATTCTGGACGGTAATAATGGTATTTCTGATCAGGGGAATAATCAGATTGATTCTAATGAGGATGTAGTTGATAATATGTTGCAGCGTGATAATGGAAGGGACGAAGATATGATGTTTGATGAAATTCCTAGGTGGAATAGGGGAAATTTTGAGTGGAGGGTATTAAGCGATTTGACTGAAAATAGAGAACTTGTGAAGGAAGAAGTAGAGCCAATAAGGAGGTCTGTTTCTTTGGACTCATTGTCGGCTTCAATGATTCATCAAGCTATGGCTTCAGATGCTGCTAGGTTAGTAGTTGATGCAAGAGATATGGATTCTGAAGAGAAGGTTGTGAAGGGAGAAGGAAGGGGAAAGATTGAGCTGGTGAAGAGTAGTTCAATGAGGCATTCTGTACAGAAGGGGTCTGTTTCTATGAAGAGGTCATTTTCGTCTAGTCGGAAGTTGTTCTTGTCTAGGCATTCTAGGGGCCAAAGTTCAATCCTTCCTTTATGATGGTGAGGAAATTTCTAGCTTTGGTACCAAGTTTGTGCCAGAATGAGTTTGTAATGATATAAACAGGTAAAGTTATATGTAAGGCATAAGGTATTCGGTCATATCAATGTATAAAACCGAAGAAAGGTAAGATTTTGTCATCTAAAGAATGGTGTTTGTAATCACAGCTTTAAGTTAAATATGTAGCTCTTTGAATTTATATACCCTTTAGTGTTCTTTCTTTTTTTCTTAAATATTTTCTAATGGCCTGTCTTGAGTGTTTTTTTGGGTTTATGATTCTTGGGATGTCCATGAAGACAAAGAAGAGAGGAGGAGGTTCTGTTGGAAGTAACAATCGAAGGATTTTTCTTAAGGGTGTTTGTGTAATACCCAAGTCACATATACTTACACCGTGTGACAGGATTCGAACCCATCTTCAATAACTTGATATGCCTCGGAGGTTCGTCTGTACCGTTAATTGGGATCAAATGGGCTTCAGCCCAATTAACTCTACCCATGTAACAAGCACTGAGCCGCAAAACTGCTGGTCGTAATATGAAACACCAAGAAAAGAAACGAAACGACCAAAGAAAAGAGCAACCTTTTTTTTGTTTTTGGTATTAAATTTTTCGTTCTAGGAACATTGTTCCTTCTATATTCGCAAGACCATCAACAAAAGCATTACTTAATTGCAGAAGAGAGAAAAAGGCAATCTTTCAGTTTGTCTTTATGCTTGTTTTACTCTAATGAATTTGGTATCTATTAAGTAAGCCATAAGGAGGGAATTAATGGGTGCTATATTTTCCCCTTTTTGATCCATTATTTTCTGTTCACTCGCCATTTCTTGATGGCACTTGTTTTCACCAAACGGGTTGCTGCATTTCTTCTCTGCTTTCTCCTCAGCTGCTGCTCTGGAGCTTACACCCTGTGTCTAGAATCAGAATTCTTGCCATCGCTTCATTGGTTTTCCAGCCGATTTTAAATTCATCATAACCAAACAATCATATAAGAATAATGTGGCACATTATGCTCAAACATTACAAGAAGAAAAGATTAATCAAACTTACAACTCAGACAAGAACATTGGGTAGCAGTTTTTTACTCCAGAACAATATCAACATATTCTTTCCATGCTAGGCAAAGAGCAAACTTCTCCATCACAGTCTACTCCCAAGGCTAATCTAGTAGGTATGCTTATCAACTTATTTAGCTTATATACAGAATCAAATTGTTGGATTCTAGATACAAGGATAACAAATCACATGACTCACTTTTTTACTTGAATTTTTTTGCTCATTTTTCAATACTCTCCTTACCTCATTTGGAATCATTCATGAATCATCGTGCCTTCACACTCCACAATAAAATGAAGTTATTAAGAGAAAACATAAACATCTTCTCGATGTTGCTAAATCACTCAAAATACAATCCTTCTTACTTAATATATTTTGAGGTGATTACATATTAACTACCTTATATCTTATTAATAGAACTCCCTCATTCATTCTTGATCATAAGATACCATATGAGTTGATTAATCACAAATCTCGTAATCTTGATCATCTTATAGTGTTTGATTGGCTTTGCTTTGCAACCAGTTTAGTTTAGTTCCAACTTCAAAATTCTCATATAGATCTATTCCTAGTGTTTTTCTAGGCTGCTCTCAAACACAAAAGGCTACAGGTTAATGTATAGATGCCTGGTTAGTTTCTCACGTCACGTGTTCTGTTTGCCAATCGAAGCTCACACCTGAATGTAACAGCAACAGCAAGAGCATGGTCGCCGGCGATGCGCCACAGGTCTCGGAGTCGAGAAACGAGCAGTCAGATCTGGAGAATTCAGGTTCAGATCTCACCGAAATGCAAATTCATATAGATGTACAAGTCGAGCTCGAACTGATCGATAAGTTTGCAAGTAGTTTGAGTAATTTTATACGCCTTAATTGAGAAAAAGGGGCTAAAAGAGCTCAAACGCAAACTCGAAATCTAAGTAGGTTTATCAATACATATACTATATATAGTATTAAACAAACTTAATTGAACTTGATTTCGAACTCTAAAAAATATTTCGAGGCAACTCGATCTAACTCTTCCGAGCAAAAGTTAGTGAAGCCGAGGTCGAGTTTCGAACTATTTGAGCCAGCGTTCTGCTTTTTCCCCCACCTTTTCCACCTGCACCATCCCCACCACGAAATAGCAGTAAAAGTATTGAAAACTAAACTTACAGAGTATGATGATGAGTTGAAGGAAAATTGATGTACACAAGTGCAATTTGTTTACCTCCTTTTCCCAGTTGCAGAGCCAGACAACGACGGCTAATATCAGTGTTTGGGTCCCTACTCCGCCGAATATCATTCCGGCCCAAATTCCCTTAAGCCCATGTCCAAACACAAACCACATCTTAATACTGGCCCACCATATAAAAAACTCCCAAGGTTAAAAGTATAAAACACTTACATCAACTCCGAGGTTAAAGACCCAGCCCAACAGGTATCCAAACGGGACACCAACTAGATAATAACATCCTAGATTTATGTATGCCACGTAGGCTTGCCATCCCGACCCCACAGCCACACCTAATTTAAAAAAAAATAAAAAGAAGTAATTAATTAGAAAACTAATTATTAATTGTGATATAAATTGATTTGAGTAGTTACCAGAAAGAACTGGTTGGATGCTGTTGAGAAGAACAGTGAAAGCCAATAAGACTCTGAGATTGTCGACAGCTTCAAGGAGAGGAAGACCTGAAGTAAAGAGAAGGGCAATTTGGTGGTTGAAAATTAGAATCACGACAAAGCACAGGATTCCTATCAATGTCGATGTTATTACAGAAACTGCCGTTGCTAACTTCGCTGCTTCACCGTTTCCTGCTCCCAGCTCATTTGCTACCCTCACTCTGTCTCATTATATATACATATGAACACAATAAATTTTTTTTAAAAAAAAAAAAAAAAAAAAAAGCGAAAAAGTTATGTCATAATTTATTTAATTTGTTACCCAGCACCAGCGAAGAAGGAGATTGGAATCATAAGGTGCCAGCTACAAATGGAAGTGCTGCCCCAGAGAGAAATAAATAATTATAAATAATATATATTTTATAATATTTATAATTATAAATATAATGTTCCGTCTTGCTTATACATAGTAATACTTCTAAAGATATATGTAATATAGAGAAAGAGATAAAAGAGAGTTGATGTCTTGCTGACCAGATAGAAATGGCATCCAAGGCAATTTTTGAGTTTAAAGTTCCTGTGATTAGAACCAGTATTCTATAGTACCAATTTTCCAAGCTGTTCAAAACAAAAGTCAAAGAAAAAAAAAATGATACGGCCCATAATTTCTCTAAGTTATATAAAAAGCGTTGCTTTTACTATGACCGTGTACGTACCAGATCATAACTCCAGAAGCCGCAGAGAGCATAGTGAACTCACCAAGACCCGAAAACGCTTCAACGGACAAACCACCCCATGTCTCCGGACAACCACCGCAAACCGTATATACTGCCAACCCAACCGCCAAACCCCACCATGAAAAAGAAAGAGTCACGGCGGCTCCGACTAACCCAACCTTAAAAACATAAACAAAAACCCAACTCACAATCACGTGCACCACCAGAACGACGAGAGAAACCCACGCAACGACCGACGTTTTAAGCTGACTTTGAAGAAATCTCTGGAGCGGGAATAAAAACGCGAGACAGAAATGAAGCGGAATGACCCAGAGCGACAATATCCCCGTAAGATCCGACACGTCGTCCGGCTGACCCATAACCTTCAAAATCGGCGATGCGAAGAGGAAAATGGGAAGCGTTAGAACAGCGCATGAGAATAGAATGATCCATGCTCTTTGTAAATATACTCCCATCATGTAATACTTTTTCGCCCCAAATGCTTGCCCGCATAACGTCTCCAACGCACTGGCCATTCCCAACTGATTAAGCAAACAATAATGAGATGAATTATTTACTATTAACATATTAAGTTGATCGTGCAAGTGTTTACGGTTTTACCAATAGGCCGTAATCGAAGCCGATGATGACGTTGTAAGTGACGGAAATGGCGGCGAGTTCGAGATCACCAAGGTGGCCGGCTAAGATTTGTGTGACGGTGATCATCGAGTACGTGGCAGCTCGGAAGAAAATTGCAGGTCCCACAATGTGCCAGAGCTTCTTCGACTCGAAACAGAACCGGCGGGCTATATCGTTGACGTAAGATAACTCCGAACCGTTCGACCGTGCACGTAATTCCGATCGTTCCGAACCATCATTTGTTTGATTGGTGGAAGAGGAATGCTGTAGAAGAGGAGACTTTGTTTCTTCAGGTGTTTCAGCATTGGTGCTAGCTCCCGCCATTAGAGATGATCGATCTCTACTCCTGCTTTCAGGAAAAAGCGTTGGGAGTTATGTAAATTATAATGTCTGTCGCAAAAAAGGAAATTATGATCAATCATTTAGTGCCAAATGATAATTTGGACTGTCAATGGGGATATGACATGAAATATAATATAGTAGACTTATTAGTGCATGTGATTCATGCATGGGCCAATTAATATGAAACATTATTAAAGTGTTATTATAGGCCCGTAAAACTAATTATATTTTGTCGCCGTATAAATAAAGATCTATGAAAAGTATGAAAAGAGAGTGGAAAGTAGACAATTCGGGTCGGATAAAGCATCTGATCACGTGGTAAAAGCGGACGCAAATTGTAAGATCACGTGGTAGCTACTGTAATGGATGCAAAATAGGGTTCGGATTTCATCCATGCCCTCCATATTTGTCTATATCAGTGAATCTTAATCTTCTATTTTTAATCAAGAGATGAGATGATACTACAAGAGAAGAGAGAGTACCGTATATATGTATATATTTAACTGAATATACGGTTGATTTTATTTATCTATTTTAACACAATCTTGACCTAAATTATTGTAACACAATTCATGCATATCTCTCATATGATATGAGTTACTTGAAAAATATAATGAAAAGATGAGCGAGAGATAGAAAATGGTACCATAACATGATCCCTGAGGCAGCAAAGAATATAGTAAACTCTGTTGATGAATAAATTTAATTTGCTATTAAATTCGTGACTATATAGTGAATATTTTTTGATACTGATTAATGAGCGAATTTGAAAGGGCAATTCTAGATCATTATGGACAAATGAGAAGTCAATGTGATGTGTCTTGAAGTCTAGTTTCTGATGGTTTAAGTTTCAAGTCGTTTGAAGTTCCCTATAATAAGTTATTACAGTTTTAGTAACAAAATATCAGATTTAACTATTACTTTTTAGAATTCTATTTTTACATTTATGTTGTATACGAATTTCAAGAGTCTTAAGAGTCTATAAATAGAGTTGTATTCAGTTGTGAGAAATGTGTGAGAGAGAAAAAAAATACAAAAAGATAGTTCGAATGATAAAAGAGTTTTGAGATTTATATCTCTTCCTTCCACTGAAATATATCATATTATTAACAAATTGGTATTAGAGCCGATGGCAAATTCCTGAAGAATGTCGGTGGGGGGTATGCCACTGCCACGATTGACGAAAGCTAGCTACAACAACTGAAGCATCCAAATGCGAACACTACTCGATGCCCAAGACGCATGGGAAGTAGTCGAAGAAGGTTTTGAAGAACCGGATGCAAACACAGTTCAGACAATGAATCAGGTAAAGGCATTGAAAGAAACGCGAATAAAGGACAAGACAGCGTTATACATGTTGTTCCAAGCGGTTGACGAGTCGGATTTTGAAAAGATAGCGAGCATAACAACAACCAAGGAAGCATGAGATACGTTACATAAAGTTTTCAAGGGGGCCGACCGAGTAAAGCAAGTAAGACTCCAAACTCTACGTGACGAGTTGGAGGGTATGAAGATGAAGGAGTCGGAAGGTGTATCCGACTACATCATGCGTGTGCAAACCGTGGTAAATCAGCTCAAGTGCAACGGTGAAATTCTAAAGGACTCAAGGGTCGTGGAGAAAATTCTGCAGTCGCTAACTGACAATTTCGAGAATGTCGTTTGCGCCATCGAAGAGTCGAAGGACTTAGAGAACCTAACTATTGATGATCTCGCTGGGTCGCTAGAGGCACATGAGAAACGCAAGAAGAAGAAGAACGAGTCACTTGAGGAAGCACTGCAAGCCAAAGTGTCTATCAAAGACGAAAAGGTACTATATACTCAAAACTTTCGTGGTAGAGGGCACGGCTGTGGAGGTCGCAACAATGGTCACAGTGGTGGAGGCCGCAGTCGAGGTGGATACTATGAGGAGAAGGGACAGTCAAGCCAACAACATTGGCAAGGTAGAGGACGTGGTCATAGGAGAGGCGGCTGGTCAAATCACTCGAATATCGAGTGCTATAAGTGTGGCAAATACGGTTACTATGCGAAGGACTGCAACTCCGATAAGTGTTACAATTGCGGCAAGGTCGGGCATTATGCAAGAGATTGTTATGCCGAGAAGAAAGTGGAGGAGAACACCAACCTTGTCACGGAGGATGAGACAAAAGAAGGGTTTCTCATGATGACATACAACAATATCAATATCGATAGCGACACAGTTTGGTACCTTGACATTGGTGCAAGCAACCACATGTGCGGGCACAAGCACCTATTAGAGGAGATGCGAGAGGTTGAAGATGGACATGTGTCGTTCGGAGACGTGTCAAAGATCCAAGTAAAAGGCCAAGGTACGTTTCACTATTTACAAAAAGGTGATATGGAAGGGTCAATCGAGAATGTTTATTACGTACCTGATCTTAAGAGCAATATTTTGAGTATGGGGCAACTCATGGAGAAGGGATACTCGGTATTCATGAAAAATCGGGTACTATAGTTAAAGGACATTCGAGGGAATTTGGTAGCACGAGTCGAAATGGCCAAAAATCGCATGTACAAGCTCAACTTGCGAAATGTGTGGGAAAAATTTCTACATGTCGACAAGGAAGACAAATCACAATTGTGGCATCTAAGGTTCGGTCACCTTCATTATGGTGGCCTAAAGGAATTGGCCAAGAAGAACATGGTCCATGGACTACTGGACATAGACTACACCACAAAGTTTTGCGAATGATGTTTACTCGGCAAGCAAGCAAGGACCTCATTTCCGAAAAAGGCAGAATACCGTGCGGAAAAACCACTCGAGCTCATACATACCGATATTTGCGGACGGATCACTCCAAAATCTATTGGTGAAAAAATGTACTTTATTACATTTATTGATGACTATGCTCGGAAAACGTGGGTCTACATTCTAAAAGAAAAATCTGAAGCTCCAAATTCACTCAAGAAGTTCAAACTGTTGGTAGAAAAAACCATCGGCATGTTCATCAAAGCAGTCAGGTCAGATAGAGGCAGGGAGTACACATCAACCGTCTTCATGAATTTTTGCGAGGAACAAGGCATCAAGTGATTCTTGACTGCACCATATTCGCCTCAACAAAACGGTGTGGCCGAGAGAAAGAATCGGACCATTCTCGACATGGTCCGGTCGATGATAAAGAGCAAGAAAATGCCAAAGGAATTTTAGGCGGAAGCGGTGCTATGTGCAGTCTATGTGCAAAATCGATGCCCTCATGTAAAGTTGGAAGATCAAACATCGCAAGAAGCATGGAGCGGACAAAAACCAACAGTGTCTCACTTAAAGGTATTCGGTAGTGTGGCCTACGCGTATGTACCGGATCAAAGAAGGACCAAGGTCGATGACAAAAGAAAAAGGTACATCTTTATTGGTTATGATGAAAAGATAAAAGGTTTCAAGTTGTTTGATCGAATAGAGAAGAAAGTAGTGGTTAGCCGAGATGTGCATGTAAACGAGTCAAGTTCGCGGGATTGGGAAAAATCAACGGAGGTGATATTTGAGAAAGAAGAATCATCTACCGGTACAATCACTACACCAACAAACACACCGGCAAATCCACCAACAATCGATGATGAAGATGAGCCAAGACAACCAAGGATGCGAAGCATGAAAGATTTGTGCGACTCGACAAGTGAGGTACATTTAATTTGTCTTTTGGCGGATGCCGAAACAATTACATTCGAGGAAGCGATTCGAAATGAGAAGTGGCAAGCAGCCATGAATGAAGAAATAAAAGCAATCGAGTGAAACCAAACTTGGGAGCTGGTTGATTTGCTAAAAGGAAGTCAGCTCATAGGAGTAAAATGGGTATACAAAAAGAAGATGAACGCTCAAGGCGAGATAAAGCGGTATAAGGTAAGGCTAGTTGCAAAGGGCTATCGACAAAAGACGGGGATAGACTATAATGAAATATTTGCCCCGATTACAAGAATGGAGACGATTCGCCTTCTCATTGCTCAAGCAGCTCAATGGATGTGAAGTCAGCATTTTGATGGCGTGCTAGAAGAAGAGGTGTACGTGGAGCAACCACCCAGGTACATGAAACTTGGAGAAGAAAAGAAGGTATTGAAATTGAAGAAGACGCTTTATGGATTGAAACAATTACCTCGAGCTTAGAATACTCGCATCGACACTTACTTCACGAAGAACGGGTTTATGCAATGTCCATACGAGCATGCACTATACGTGAAAAAGAATGAAGGTAATTTGCTCTTTGTCGCTCTTTATGTTGATGAGCTCATCTTTATGGGCAACAATAGTGAGATGATAGAGGAATTTAAAAGAGTAATGACTCGGGAGTTTGAGATGACGAACTTAGGTTTAATGAAGTACTTCCTTGGTCTGGAGGTTAGACAAGAAAAGATTGGGATTTTATGTCACAAGAAACATATGCAAAAGAAATTCTAAAAAGAAACAAAATGGCGGATTGCAACCCGGTATTGACACCAATGGAACCCGGGGTGAAACTTTCTAAGTTTGACGGTGGAGAACGAGTAGATACGACCAAATATCGAAGTCTAGTTGGGAGTCTTCGCTATCTCACATGCATAAGGCCGAACATTTCTTATAGCGTTGGAGTAGTAAGTTGATTCATGGAGGAGCCGGTCTACACGCATTTAAAAGCGGTAAAGAGAATTTTGCGGTATATTCGAGGAACCGAATCCCTTGGGTTATTATACACCAAAGTCGAAGATTTCATGCTAGTGGGATATTTCGATAGCTATTGGTGCGGTGACGTGGATGATCGAAAGAGTACATCGGGATATGTGTTCTTTTTGGGGGACACGACATTCACTTGGATGTCGAAGAAACAACCAGTCGTGACACTCTCTACGTGCGAAGCATAGTATGTGGCAGTAGGAGGCTGTGTGTATCATGTGATATGGTTGAGAAGATTACTGAAGGAGCTAAATTTTACTCAAGAGAAGGCCACACAAATTTACTTGGACAGTAGATCAGCGATCGAATTGGCAAAGAATCCTGTCCATCATGAAAGAAGCAAGCATATTGACCTGAAGTTCCATTTCATCCGAGAGCACTTGAAGGAAAAAGAGATAGAACTGGTACATGTGAAAAACGAATGCCAAGCAGCTAACATCTTTACAAAGCCATTGTCCACAAGACTATTTGAGAAAATGAAAAATCTACTCGGCATGAAGGACATAAGAGAATTAAGTTTAAGGAGGGGTGTTGATGAATAAACTTAATTTGTTATTAAATTTGTGACTGTATAGTAGATAATTTTTTGAGGCAGATTAATTAGCGAATTTGAAAGGGAAATTCTATATCATTCTGGGCAAATGAGGAGTCTATTTGATGTGTCTTGAAGTCTAGTTTCTGATAGTTCAAATTTCAAGTCGTTTGGAGTTCCCTATAATAAGTTATTGCAGTTTTAGTAACCAAATGTCATATTTAACTATTGCTATTTAGAATTATATTTTTATATTTATGTTGTATATGAATTTCAAAACTCTTAAGAGTCTATAAATAGAGTTGTATTCTGTTGTGAGAAATGTATGAGAGAAAAAAAAAAAATCAAGAAGATAGTTTGAATTATAAAAGAGTTTTGAGATTTGTATATCTTCCCTCCACCGAAATATATCATATTATTAACAAACTCCCAAAGATTGGAAAAGGCTTCGATGGAAAACCGGGTCCATGTCTCCGGACAGCTGCTGAAGGAAGCAAAACTGAAAAGAAGAAACAATAACCCACCAGGAAACATTCAAACTAAGAGCAGCACCAATCACTCCGAGCTTCATGCTGTACACAAACAACCAACACGCAACCAAATGCACCATCAATGCAAACAACGATATCCACATGATCACACTATTCTTCATCTGACTTTGCAAGAATCTTTGCAATGGAAACAGGATGGCTAGACCAAAATGAACCGGAATCAACCAATTCGACACTACCCCAGCTAACTCCACTATATCGGACGGTTGTCCCAAAAGCTTCAAAATGGGACCGGCATATAGAAAGACCGGCAATAGCAAAACGCAGCAGATTAAAAGAACGATCCATGAACGTTTTAGATATATCCCTAACATGTGATACTTCTTCGCGCCAAACGCTTGTCCGCATACCGTTTCTAATGCACTTGCCATTCCTGGCTGATCAAATAAAATGAAAATGATCAATAAACAAGAAAATTGGTTAATTTTTTTTATAGCTTTTCTAAGTTAATCCAAGCGTACCAAAAGGCTAACGTCGAAGCCGATGATGGCATTATTAGAGATGGAAAAGGTGGAGTAGTTGATGACTCTGCTTACGTTGGCGGGCCCCACTATGCACCATAGTTTCTTCGATTCGATCCAAGCTCTTGCTCCGAGACCTAGTACCAATTAGTTGTCTTCGTTAGTGTTCTGGCTATCATGATCATCTAAAAGCAAGCTTTCTAACAAAGGGTACATCTTTTGCTTCTTCTACCAAAAGGGTGATGTATCTTCATATTTTGTGGGAATCGAGAAGGCAAAATGAAAACCATGTGAAGTTTATTCAACTGGATTAAAATTAATCTAATAATTAATATTTATTTGTAATGATTAAATATTATAATTATTATATTAATATTTTTTTTAATAAACTAAAAAGTGTGTCTTGATGATTGATATATTGCCCTCTAATCAATGTTACTACTGTTTTTACATTTGTTTGGGCTTTTAAGATGGACCTCCATAACGAATGTAATGACATGCAAATTAAGTATGAATTCCTCAATTTCTTTCAGGTTCAACTGTTTCGGACCATCTCTTTACGCGGCTGCATGCTTTCTCTGCCTGTAATAATATAAAAAATATACAAATTTATGTTGTAATTATAATAACAGGAGATTAGATGATTATCTGATTTTAGTATTTACACTAAATGTGATTACCTCTTTTTCCCAGTCGCATCGGACGGTGAAGATGATCATGATCAAAGTTTGCATTGCAGTTCCACCACAAATCATTCCAGCCCAAATTCCCTACGAATACCAGTGACAATTTTTTTTCCCACAATCAATACATTTAGATCATGTTTTCCTTCCATCTTTTCACGTCTAGTTCTGCTAAAAAGGACCAAGCTACTTTGGTAAGACCGACAAATGTCAAGCCACTAATTTTACTGGGTGCGTACCTTAATGCCAAAGTTGAAGACCCAGCCCATCAACATTCCTAATGGCAGTCCCAAAATGTAATAGCATCCCAAGTTTATGTAGGCCACATATTTTTGCCGACCGGACCCCACCGCAACTCCTATTCATGTTTTTCCCCACAAAAATTAACAAGAGAAGATAATATTAAAACAATCATATTATTAATATTTTACCAGAAAGAATGGGTTGGACGCTGTTGAGGAGAATGCTGAATGCTAAGAGAGTGGAAAGGCTGTCGACTTCTTGGATGACTGATTCCGAATCGGAAAAAATGGCGGCAAAATCGTTATGAAATATGAGAATTAACAAGCAGAAGAAGGTGCCTATGAATAGTGATGTTGTCACGGAAACAATTGCTGCAAACTTGGCTCCTCTTCCATTTCCCGCTCCGAGCTCATTTGAAACCCGTACTCTGAAATCAAGAAAGAAATGTCAGTTTGAAACTGCAACTCTTTCAATCTTATTGAGATTCGGTTTTCATCAAACTGCAGCTTAAATTTTTAAGACTTACCCAGTACCGGCAAAGAATGCCAGATGAATTGTCATCTCCCAGGCATTGATGGTCATACTGCCAAAGTTTCAAAATGCAAGATTTACATAAACATGAATTCAAGACAATAGTAATTGGATTAAGGGTAAGGGTATGATCACTATGTGAGAACTGAGAATATGTTTTAACAATAGAAAACGCGTCACCAGATAGATAAGGCGTCCACGATGACCTCAGCATCCGCAAAACTTCCGGTCATCAACAACAAAATTCTATAGTACCAATTCTCCAAACTGCACAATCTCAAGTGAACAATTGAGAAAATTAATCATAGGAAAGTAATATAGTTATATCGAGAAAGTATCTAATACATCAGATGCATGTACTCTCTGTAACGACACAGATTGCATGCACCGGAGACATTGAACACAATGTCAATTATACCAAGTGATACTGTCCGTTGCATGTTTCAAACAGATGAAACTAAGATATAGATTGTAGGTAGAGTACCATATCATGACCCCAGAAGCAAGAGAGAGATTAGTGTACTCCCAAAGACCAGAGAAAGCTTCAATGGAGAAACCAATCCAAGTATTAGGACAGCCTCCACAAACAACATAACCAAAAAGCCCAAGTCCAATAAGCCACCAAGAAATGCTCAATGTAAGAGCACAACCATACACTCCAAGGTTGAGCTTAGAAATAAACAACCAACTCACAAACACATGCACAAGGAGTGCCAAAACCGACACATACATTATGACCCTATTCCTTATCTGAGTCTGTAAGAATCTCTGCAAAGGAAAGAGGAAGGCGAAGCAGAAATGAACGGGAAGAAACCAAACTGCCACGCTCCCTACTAACTCCGACAAGTCGGCCGATTGCCCTAAAAGCTCGAAAATGGGACCGGCAAAAATAAAAACGGGTATAAACAAAATGCAACATGAAAATAGAATAACCCATGAACGCTGTAAATATATGCCCAACATGTAATATTTCTTTGCCCCGAACGCTTGTCCGCATGATGTCTCTAGAGCACTTGCCATCCCCAACTAATAATAACAATAATAAAAATAAAATCAAAAAGAAAAAATCAAAACAAAGAAGATTAGAAGTGAAGTAGTAGCCAGTAGGTACGTACCAAGAGGCCTTGGTCAAAGCCGAGGATGACATTATTTACGATGGAAATAGCGGCGAGCTGGAGTTCACCCAAATGGCCGGCGAAAGCTTGAGTGATGACAAAAGTGGCGTATGTCACGAGCTTGCTCACGATTGCTGGTCCAACTACTTTCCACAGCTTCGTTAATTCGACCCAGAATCTTCTTCCAACGCCCAGATCATCATCATCATCGGCCTTATCCGACAATAAGGGAACATCCATTCCTTCTCCTCCTCCTTCCTCCTCCAGATGAGACATGCTACAAAAAGCAGATTTTTTTTCTTCTTCTCCTCCATCTTCCTCCTCCCGATGAGACATGCTACAAAAAAGCAGATTGTTTTTCTTCTTCTCCAGCCAAATAGATTTATCCGGTCTACATCAACGTTCTCTCTAAAGCGTGAAAGAGACCAAATGAGGCTTTATCTACCAACCAATTCTTCCAATTAATGTGAGAGATTCAGGTGTACCTACAAGTCTTATGTACAAAACCATTTGATTTCACTGAGAGCTATGCAGTACTGGACACCCGATCTAAAGAATTTGTTGAGAAAGAGAGATCATTGAGTTAACAATCATGGGACGTTAGCATTACTATATAACATGAGCTTGAAAGGAGATTAATTAAGTTTTTTGCTTCTCTTTCTATGAACTGTAATTATAGGATAGACATGTGTTGTCGACAGTGTGAGGATAGCATAAAGTTTTGGTATAATAAATGTGTTTTTATTTAGTACAATCATGGAGGCTAAAAGAAGCATGTGGAATAGAATAGGATTCCAATTGACATTGACAGAGCTTATAACAACAGCATCAAATGTGACAATTAAGAAGCAAGCGTCTATACTTATGGGTTTGTGGTTAAAAATTTCCCCATTTTATGTGAGAGCCCTTGCGTATTAAAAATGATTAAAAAGACTACATTTTATAATGTGGGCTAACAATTTTTGGGCTATTGGCTAAAAACCTCCTTCATTTTGTGAGTGGGTTAAAAATTCATATCTTTTAGAATGAGTAAACATATACCCCTTGTGTTTTATGATATGTGCTCAAAACCCACTTCCATCTAACTTCGGTGGAGGTGGCCGGTGGGTTCGGCAGAGATGGCTAGCTGATGGTTGACATAGGCAGCGGTAACCGGTGAAAGGATAAAAAATGAAACGGAAAAAGGTAATAAGATTTTGATAAATTAATTATCTTATTTAAATAATATTTTTTTTATATAATCCCAATTTGAAAATAGTATAATAAATTATTAATTCACTAAATTTATAAAATAATATAAAAGTATTAATTTATCAATATTTTACTTTATTAAATTTAAAAAAAAAAAGTTAAATTAAAATGACAGACTCATCATTTTTAATACACAAACAAATCCCAAGTTCATTCGCATCTCTTTTCATATTCTTGAATGAATTATTCCTGTCTAAATTTGAAAGTAGTGAGGTCCTGAGATGTTTAGTACTTCCATTGGTCAACAACCAACCACAGCTCTCTTTAGTTCTTCACTTGACATAGTTAAGTTGTCCGAATCATTTTTTCTCAATTAAACATACTTACTAGGACCCTTATATATATATATATCAATCTAATACACATAAAGAAAATATATCGAATTTAAATTTTTTTTTTATTCACATTCCCTACCAAACCCAGCTATTGGTTTGAGTTGCATCTTACAATTGGCCCGGTTCGGTCTTGTTCTACCTGTCCTCTCTAAGCACTCATTTCTTATTCAAGTCCTTACGAAAAATTCCTAAACATTTGTAATAGTGTAAGAGATTTCATACCCTGTGGCAGCAAAGAATGCGAGAGGGATCTCATCATCTCCCACACATTTATGCTCATATTGCCAAAAATAGTTAAGACCACACAAATCACAGAATCATAAGTTGAGAAAAGTTGCAAAAAGATACTATATATAAATTAATTAATTAATAATAAACTTACTAAATTAATTTACTACAAAACATGCCAATCCCGTTTCATCAATATACTCACCTCACCAGATGGATAAAGCTTCTACAGCAACCTCTGCATTCTCCAAATTTGCAGTCAACAATATCAAGATTCTATAATACCATGTCTCCAAGCTGCAATTTGATTTTAAAACCCAATGAATATCAATACATAACTCTATCTGTTTTGATTGTAAATCTTTTGCTAGAAAATTCGAAACGATCAATAGTTGATTTATTCCGATTGGAAGTTCTCCATGTGGAACGATGTTCTCTGTGTATCAGTAGAGTGTGAAATAAGTTATGTATAAGAACGAGCAAGAGATATTGGTACCGTAACATGACCCCAGAAGAGGTAGACAATTTTAACGAACTGCCAAAGATCAGAGAAAGCATCAACTGAGAAACCGGTCCATGTATCCGGACAGCCACCGCAAAGAGCATAACCCAGTTGTACTAATGCCAGAACCCACCAAGAAACTCCCAAAGTGGCGGCCGTGCAAATAACTCCGAGCTTTAACTGAGAAACAAACAACCAGCTCACGGCCAAATGCACCACTAAACCCGCCAGAGCCGCCCATGCGATGCATTCTTCAGCTGACACTGCAAGAACCTCTGCAACAGAAACATGAGCACAAAGTTGAAGTGCATTGGGATCAATCACAGCGACACTTCTCCCGCCACTAAGGCAATCATCATGAACAATAGGAACTTTAGGTAATTGACCATTATGCTCACCACATGAATATCTCCGAATCTTTATAATCAACTTCACACACAAGGGAGATTTTTCATAATTAGATCGCATGTGGTACAAAAATCCTTTTACGTTTTGGTTATTTCTTATAAATAGTGATGAAGACAATATTTTTACTATTGTACGACAATTGTAAGCTGAATTTATTGCGATCAACATTGAAAGAAATGTATACAACTTTCAACAACTGAGTATATGACACATTAGATTCAATTGAAACTCTAGTTGATCCATGTGTGATGTTGTGATACCAATATAATGGATTCTCTTTCTCATTTGAGGTCACATTCTTTTTTCTCCATTCACCATCAAAACATATAATTAAGAAATAATTTTTCATTTCTATAGAAGAAAAATAATAAAGGGAAATTAATATTATTGGTTACAAAATTGAAGATCTCTATATTGCATGATGATCAATGATTCTAAATTATAGAGTGATTGAGCAATCAGTGGAAAGATAAAGATTTTCAAGTCTGTCCAGGTTTCCTTATTGCCCAATGACTCATAATTTAGGAGCCATTGAGCATATATGAAAACTAAGTCTTTATTCAATGTTTTTGATTATTCAATGGATCTTAATTATTGAATTATTGAGCAACCGTGCAATATGAACAAAATTATTTTCCAGATTTTCATATTTTATATATTTTCTAATTATAAAATGATTTAAAAGCAGATACAAACTAAATAAAATGAACTCAAAATAAAAAAGGAACTATTATTAAATAAACTAAACTTTAAAAAAAATTCTTACTTAGAATCCATTATACGAGTCCTAAAATAAAAATGAAAATAAACCCTACCACATGGGTTCTCTTTAGAATTACTTGTCACTTTATAAAGACATTATTTAATTAATCGTCATTGATAAAAATGAAAAATACACATTATAAATTATAAGATATATGTTAGTGAGGTCCTTGAGTCATTCGAACAGCTGCATAAAATCAATTTATTATTCGTCACGTTATAATTATAAGTTTTAACCTATAGTTATGAGCTTTAAAGCTTATTATATTATTTATTAAAAAAAAAAATGAAGCTCATGGAAAAAAAGAATGACACGCAAATTTTATTCATCTATAATTGGATGTACACATAAATTTTCTTCATCTACAGACATAATTAAGCAAAAGAATGACCAAATAATCGTCATCATCATCGACGCCCGAATACACCCTCGATCAAACCCAATTTAGAACCCAAAAAAAATTAACGATAATAAAAATAAATAATGACAAACCAAACTTGATCTGAAATCCCATGAATGCGCCTCCCTCCTGGACGTGCGAACCGCTGAAGAAAGAAAAAGAAAAAATCACCCCACTCTAACTAGCCAACACGACGGCGAATAGAGTTCCGGCAAGAGCCGTTCCTACAATAACTGCGTGGCTGATCTTAGCGGCTGAGCTTGGTGGCTCAGAAGCCTGAACGCCGGGACCCGGTGCTGGAACATCACTGGTCGGTGCTGTGGTCTGTGGTGCGGGTGGAGAAGTCGTGGCTGGACCAGGAGCGCTAGCTGGAGAACTCTTTGGTGCTGAAGAAGGAGCCGAGCTAGGAGCCGGAGTTGGAGCGGAAGTGGTTGGAGCCGGAGCCGGTGCTGGTGTAGCCTTTGCGGGAGCGGGAGTTGGCGTCGCGGTTGGAGTTGGAGTTGCAGCCGGTGGTGATGAAGTTGGTGTGGCAGTCGTGGTAGGTGGTACCGCCGTGGTTGGTGGCTGTGATGGTGCTTGGGCTAAGCATGAGGTTGCCAACAAGGCTAGGATCATAATAACTTGAACGCCGGAGAAACCCATTTTCATCTAAAACTCAAACAAGTGATTTCGAAAAAGTTTTTTGTGTTTTACAAAGAAAGATTGTTACTTTGCGATGATCAGAGAGAGTATGTGTGACTGGAAAAGAAGATAGCTTCTATATATATAAAGAAAAACAAAGAGAGAGAGAGAAAGAGATAGAGATTCCTTCTAAGATCGTCTAAATTATTATCTCTTTTTGTAAGAATTGTAATTTAATATGTAAATGCTTATACAATGTATCCACTTGTGAGTATATATATACATATAGAGAGAGAGAGAACATGGTGATGAGCTACTTACTTCAATAATGGGCAGTGGCGGTGTGAATTATTTCTATGAATTTCTGCTTTGGGACCTTCTAATCAGAAAGGGAGGTGGGGTCAAAGGAAGAAGAATATGTCAAGTAAGGACACGTGTACGGTCTTGATGTTTGATTCTGTACTTGGTCTGTGGTTACGGCTGTATGGAAATGACTCTATCAAACTTAACCCATGTGTTATATGAGGAGTTGGGGGGCCTTTTCGGTAAATATAATATTTATACCTAGTCTGTCTACCGCGTTAAGGTTTGTTGTGCTTTAAGCTTTTCAACAAACCTTAACGCGGTCGGTGGTTTGACGGGATTGCCCCTCCCGGAATTTCAACGTTACGTACTAGTCTTAACAGAACACAACAAACCTAAACGTGGTCCGTGGTTTGACGAGATTGCCGGAATTTCAACGTTACGTACTAGTCTTCAACAGTTTCTGTTAAGTACGAAGTTTCAGGAGCGAAATTTATTGTCTGCCTGATTTTGAACACGTGGTAAGGACTCGATCGATCAGTGGATCATTAATTTCCGTGATCTCGAACCAAGTCAATCCAATTATGTCTTTCTTTCCGTTTTGCCGAGATCGGTCTTCAAGAATTTAAAAAATATAAATTAAATTACAAACTTGCCCTTGTACTTCACAATTTTGATTTTAATTAAAAAAATATATAATTTATGTATATAATAACATCACATATAAAATTTTATAACAATTACTTATAATATTATGTAATATATATATATATATATAATTGTTTTTTAATATGTTTTTATTGTGATAGCCGTTGTGATTAGGAGGAGATAATTGAGGAGAGAGAATTATTAAATTTTAATAAACAAAAACATGTGACCGTTGCAAATGGGAAACAACTAATATGTTCATTAGAAAAACATATTATATCGATTTTTGTTGCCCGAAAATATGCATGTCTGTCTGTCGTCTTCTGAAAAACCAATAATACAAAAGTAAATTGCTAAATGGGGGGATTAGTTAAATGTTGAACCCTAGTCTAGTAGGCAAAGATGAGCGTAACAGCTAATCATATGATGACACGTAATGACGTGTCGAATTTATGAGGAGTACGTGGCAAGCTGAGAAGTAGGTTGTAGCTGTTTTTTTGTAAACCTAGTTTTTTATATATACCCGTAAAAAAGATAATATATACTACTATTATTCTACTTACACGTAAAAGGACAAAGAAATGAGCTGCCTGAAGCTGGCAAAAGAGTTGGATGCGAACATGTGCATCTCTGCCTGTTTTTTCAAAGTTGTTAAATATTTGCTGTATTATGTTTAAAAATAAATATAAATTAAACGCTATAATTCCAAATAAATAAAATAATGAGGTCTTCTTGGTTGGGAAATGTGAACGACAGTTTGAGAAAGTAGTTAGCTGTGAGCAATTGTCGGTTGCACACCAGTTGTAAATGTAGAAGGACTGAAGAAGGTATACTGTCTTTCACGTTTGTTTGCTTGTTTGTTTGCTTGTTTGTTTGCTCTTCTTGTCACCGACTTCTTGTGGTTGATCTGCCAAGCCCATTTCTTCAAGTATTCAACCAACCTTTTATATTGCCTTCCGGTCTATGATTCATGATTGGGGATTAATGGATCTTTCCTATAAAGGGGTGAAATTTACATGACAGAACAATAGAGATGAGGATTTTATTAGGGAAATGATTGATCTTGTTTTGGCTAATGCAGATTGGAGGTAAATGTTCCCAAAGTGCCAAAATTTTAACCTTCCTATTAATGGATCAGACCATTCTCCAATGCTGGTTGATTTAGATTTTCCAGATTAAAAAAAACCCCTAAACTCTAGATTTGAAATCATGTGGGCAGATAGTGAAAATTGTGAAAAAGTTATTTCAAATGGCTTGCAAGAGGAGGTGCAGGGGTCGTTTCCTTATCAGTGGATGCAAAATTTTAAAAACTGCAGAGATAAATTAATTGTGTGAAGTAGGGAGGAATTTCCAAACAACAGAAGGTAAATTGAAGATTTGAGAAGGAAATTAGTCAGGCTACAAAATGAACCTTCTACAGTAGAGGTTAGATGTAAGAGTCTAATCTTTAAGATTGATGAGATGTGGGTTAGAGGAGATAAGTATTGGTTTCAGAAGTCCCGGGTTAGCTGGCTTTCTTTTGGGGATAAAAATCCGAGATTTTTTCATCAGATGGTGCAAAAACAAGAGGCAGAGAAGTAAAGTGCCCATACTGAAAAATTCAGAAGGGCTTTGGCTGGATCAGATTGAGCAGATTGAGAATGAATTCAAAAGTTTCCATGAAAAGTTGTTCCAAAGAGGGGAGGATAGAAATTGGGGTAATATTCTGGAGTGTATTCCTAGGTTGGTGGATGAAGAGATGAACAAGAGCCTTACAGCCTCTGTCAGTGACTAGGAAATTGAGAGGCCAGTGTTTCAAATGGGACCTAATAAATCCCCTGTACCTGATGGTTATGGATTTTTCTATCAATTCTACTAGGGTACTAAAAAGGGAGCAGTGATTAAAGGGGTCAAAACTTTCTTTCATAGTGGTCGTTTACTTAGAGAGTTTAACCAAACAGATACAATCCTAACCCCTAAGGTGAAAGGTCCTAAGTTAGACGCTCAATTTAGGCCTATCAGTTTATGCAACTATGGTTACAAGATTTGCTCAAAAGTTTTAGTCAACAGATTGAAGCCTTATTTAAGGGATCTGATATCTCATAATCAAGGAGCTTTTGTCCCAAACAGGCAGAATTCAAGATAATATAATTATGGCGCAGGAGGTCTTTCATCACTTGAAGTTAAAAAAGAAAGGGAAGAAATATGAGGTTGCCTCAAAAGTTGATATGAATAAAGCCTATGATAGGGAGGAATGAGACTTCCTTGAAGAAGTTATGAAAAGGATGGGCTTTAATGGTAAGTAGATTCAATGGAGTTTACAGTGCATTTCTACGGTGTCCTATTCTTCGGTTCTAAATGGTTAACGTTTCTGTAAGATAACCCCTACAAGAGGAATTAGACAAGGAGATCCAATATCTCCCAATCTTTTCTTATTAGTTGCTGATGTTTTGTCTAGAAGGGTGGAAAATGCTATTTTGGTCAGGAGATTAAGGGCTTGAAGTTGGGAAGATTTTATCTTCTCCTATTTTTTGCAGATGATCTCTTTTCCTTTTGGAAGGGAATGAGAGAATTTGTAGGAAACTTCTTAGCCTAATTCAGAATTACTGTTAAGCTTCAGAACAAGGTTTGAATTTGGAGAAATCGAGTGTGGTGTTTAGCAGTAATATTCCTTTGGAGACTATAAGAGTTCTTGAAGGTGTTTTACAAGTCAGGGGGTCTAATAGCTTTGGTACCTACCTGGGTATTCCAGCGCTTAGGGGGAAGACTAAATGTGAAGCATTTGCTTATATAAAGGAGAGAATCTTATCTAAACTTAAATCTTGGAAGCATAAATATCTCTCCAATAGGAGATAAAGAGATAGTAATCAAGGCGGTGACTATAGCTATTCTATATTATGTTATGACTAGTTTTAAGCTTCCTAAGAGAATCTGTGAGGATATTAATGGGGTTGTTGCAAGATTTCGATGGGGCCAAGTGGAGGATAAGAGGAGAATTCACTGGATAAGTTCGGAAAAACTTACGTTAGCTAAATGGGATGGGGAATAGGTTCAAAGATCTAGACGATTTTAATTGCGCTTTGTTGGCTAAACAGTTTTGGAGGTTGTCTGCTCATCCAGAGGCTATTTGGGTAAAGATTCTTAAAGGCTTATACTTCCATAGTTTGAATCCTTGGGTGGTTGGCAAAGGGTCTAGGCCTTCTTGGGCTTGGGCAAGTATCATTGAAGGTAGTGATGCCTTGATTTGGAGAGATGCCGATGGGTGTTCTATTAACATTTGGAAGAACAGATTGATTCTTTTTAATGCTTATGATCCCCTAATGTTTCTGTCCCAAAAATGGAAGATGATCTTGAGCTAGTTAGTGAGCTTATAGATGTTCATAGTAAGACATGGAGCCTAGATGTTCTTAGAAGACCTATAAAGAATGAGGTTAAAGCCACAATTTTATCCATTCCTATTTCATTAGTTGATAGGAGGATGCTCTTATGTGACATTTTCATAAAGAAGGAGATTATACAATCAAGTCTGGCTATAGAAGAATTAAACAGAAAAACCCAGTCTCATCTCAAAAAAAGCCATCAAGTTCAAAATTGTGGATAAAGAAATCTGGAAATGGATTTGAAACTTACCTGCTCCGCCAAAAATTAGATCTTTTCTGTGGAAGGCGTATACAGGAACTCTGGCTACGAATGTTCGGCTTGGAAGAAGAAATGTGTGCCTCCTCCTATCTATCCTATTTGCAACCTCGTTGAGGAGACTATTGAGCATGTTTTATTGTTACTATCGAGCATGCTATATTGTTGTGCAACTGGTGTGAGTGTGTATGGTTTGGGGGATCTCAGGGGGTGAAATTCAAAAAATAGTGCATTAAGCCAATGGATGATTGGATTCTGACTTGTCTAAAGGAGGAAGGTGTCGTTAGGGATAAGGAGTTGTGTACTTACTTTACTTTCTCCTGTTGGAATATCTGGAAATCTAGGTGCCAATTTGTGTTTGAGAATTCACCTGTGGATACCAGTTTGGTTATTTCCAGAATTAATGTAAGGGTTGATGAATTCTGCAAGATTAATGCTGCTTCAGTTAGGCCAAAGAGGAGTAGTGTTTTGAAGGCTATACCTTCCAAGTGGTCTATGCCGGATGATGGATGGATAAAGATAAATTGTGATGCTTCTGTTGATGTGGGTGGTGGCTTTGCAGGTTTGGGGGTAAAATTGCTCGAAATCAGGTTGGGGAAGTGGTTGTTGGCTCAAGTTCATTCTTGTTTGCGAAATCTATTCAGGTGGCTGAGGCTTATGCTTTGTTAGAAGATTGCAAGTTGGCGGTTGATATGGGCTTTTAAAATGTTATTTTTGAAGGAGATTTTTTAGTGATTTACATGTTGGAAGGTGGGGGTCTGGTTTTTTAAGGGAAGTGAAAGAATTGGGGGATGGAGGAAGTGCTTTCTAATCTCCGGAGGATGTTGGTTTGCTTTGATGATGTGAAGCTCGTACTGGTCAAGAGATCAGCAAATGAAATTGCCGATTGGGTGGCGTCTAGAATTAGAAAGAAGAAGTGCCCAAATGAAGGATGGGTTTTATCACCCCCTTCTTCGTTGTCTTTGATTTTGGCTTTTGATGCGTTGAGTTGTTACCATTGTTCGAGGGAGGGCTCTGGTTTGGATTTTGGTTCTTTGGTGGTGGGGTTTAAGGATATTGAAATTAGATAGATGGTTTGTGCGTACTGGTGTTGTTGTTTAGCTGTCGATCATTTTTGTTTTTCTGGGTTGATATTGGTTGATGGGTTGAGGTTGTTGTTAGATCTAATGTTTGAGGGTTTGGTCTGTATTTTATTTTTTTGCTGTTTTTTTCTTTGGGCTGGTGGGTTTTGATGGTTGTGGACCTTTATTTTCTAGGTAAGGCTTCTCCTGGCCTGGTGGGTTTGGGCTTGTATTGTGTTTCGTTTTGCCTTTGAGCTTGCTTTTGTTTGGTTAGCTTAGAAATCGCTCGGTTAATGAGAGAGAGAGAGAGATAGATTTTGTATAATTATAATTATAACCCACCCAACCCAATAGGACATGACAAATGGGCTAATACTTAATCTTCCATAGTATTGGACTCCCATTGTTTTTAAGTAAAGAAGACCGAAATACTTGCGGGCTGCAATGGGTTGTTGATTGACCCGTTTAAGATAAGGTGATCTTAATCCAAATACTTGCGGCCTGCGCTGGGTTGTTATTGGGCCAGAGACTCGTGTCCGAACGATCTGGGCCCAAGCGGTTCCTAATGTGAAATTACAGAAACAACTTTCGCTCTTGCGCGCTAAAAAGGAAGGATGGGTAATTCCTAATTCCAGCGCCCATTTCCGCCTTCACCGCAATCAAAAAAATAAAAAGAACTCGTCTTCGTTCTCTCCACAGTTTCCAATTCCTCAAGGAATTATCGATTCAACCTAGAAAAAGGAGAAAAAATGATCGGAAAATCGAATCCCAAGTGGCTTCGTTACGAATCAGTTAATCATTGATTCATTGTGATGGAGCAGCCGGAGACGGAGAAGAAGGAGCAAACTAAGTCCGCGGAACAACCGCCGCATCCGCCAGCGATGAACTCCGATCCGAAAGAGGCGAGTCAAGCTCCCAAAGGAAACGGTAATTGGGCGAATTTCGCGATAGGATCAAGGACGGAAACTCCGAACGAGCAGTCCGTGAGTAAAACGGCGACGACGAAGAAATCGGTCCGTTGGAGCCCTGAATTGGTGAGCGAATCTTCGTCTATGCCGTCGAACACGTATGAATCTAATCCATATGTTGCTCCTTCCCCTTCGCCACCATCTTCTTTTAATTTCAAAGGTATTAAAAAACCGTTGTATTTGATTTTATGTATGTATAGAGAATTGCTTTGACCTTGAGGAATCTGATATAACTACTTGTATTTTATCAGATATGGTAGGTACTGTAAAGGATGTGCTTGGGATTTGGGGAAGGAAAGTCGAGGAAGCGACAAGGAAGGCTGAGGACTTGGCTGGGAACACTTGGCAGCACTGTGAGTTTGCTTGTTCTTTCCTAAATTATAAGCATTACGTCGTAGTAGATGTGAAACTAATGTAGTACTTGTGTTTATCGTGTATGCTTTTGTTCTCTAGTTCAGGTCCGTTATTCGTTTTTTTTAATCTTGAAATTTGTTATGTTTAGGGAAGTCGTCTGAGTTTTGACTGGGATTTGATTGAAGTTACAATTAGTTTCTCAAGACAAGTTTTACTAGATATCTTCCTGCTTTGGCCATTTTGAAATGTGAAGTCATGAATCTCATACTAGGAGTCCTGCCCACGCCTAGTATGAGAATTATTATGGAAATTTAATAAATCTCATTATTCCATTACGGAAATTTAATAAATCTTTCCATAATAATTCTCACCCTTTTATTAAATTTCCTTTGAGATTTCCTATCCCGTCTCTTACCCATCTCATATTACAGGTACCGATTTTAAGAAATTAATAAATTGGTACCCGTACCCATTTTAATTCCGGTCCCTCACACTTTTCATTAATTGGAAATTGAGAACACATTGAAATTGGCTTCCTATAAATAGGATCAGTAATTTCCCATAATAATAAACTTTTCGGCTTCTTGAATCTTGGCAATTTCTTGTTTATTCCACATCAATAATTCATTTGCCGATGCTACATTTGGAAGAATTGCACAGGGAACAAAAGTACTAGCAGAAGGTGGTTACGACAAGATTTTTCGCCAAACTTTTGAGACATCGAATGAGGAGTTACTTCAAAATTCATTTGCATGTTATTTGTCAACTTCAGCCGGTCCTGTCATGGGAGTTTTATACCTATCTTCAGAAAAGCTTGCATTTTGTAGCGACAATCCTCTGTCTTATAAATCCGAAGGACAAACAGAGTGGAGTTATTATAAGGTATGTAGAGTTTCATGACAAGGATTAGTAGTTTAGACAAAAACCTTTCATCTTTCATGCCACTGAAGATTTCGTATTGGTCAATTTCTTTAAAAAAAAAAATTCATTTTTTTCACGTTGCTCTGTTGTGCAGTATATCAATACATGGTTATATACAATATGGTACAGTGAGTCTGAGACACTTCAGAGAAATTCATATTTCTTTTTGGTTCAATTGTCGAGTTGGTGGTTAGCAGCCGTTTTGGATGTTAAATTTAATTTCTTGTTCATGGAAAATTTTGCGACTTCCTTGCCTTATTATTTCCTCTGCGCTCATTAATTAACAGGTGGTTATCCCATTACATCAGCTTAGAGCAGTTAATCCTTCATCCAGCAGAACCAACCCTGCTGAAAAGTACGTTCAGGTTATTTCGGTTGATAACCATGAATTCTGGTTTATGGGTTTCTTAAACTATGGACGTGCTGTTGAAACTCTGCAACAATCTCTACAAATCCAAGATGTTCCGGTATGAAAACCTTTTCTTTTTTCTTCGGTGGCAACGATTTTAGACCCTCGATTCTGTTTGTTTAATAACTCCAGATTTTTTTTGTTCCTCATCTTGCTTATTTTGCTTACGTTCTTAGCTTTTGGAAAATTTGTTCGATGGTCAAGTCAGATACCATACTGTTAAAATTGTAAAATTCATATTTGATTCGAGTCTCGTGAAGAGAAATAGTAAGAAAAACAAGGATAGAATTCCTTTCCATTTCGTTTTTCTTTCAAGTGCACCTGAGAAGATCTCAACCATTCATTCATACATACATGCTCTCAAGTGCACTTAAAAGGAAAATAAAATAGAGAGAAGTTGGATCGGAAAAACAGATCAACCTTTTCTTGTTTCAAATCCATAAAGTAGTTGTAAGTTTGCATTTGCAATTAAATCAATTGGAACTTTGATAGTAATAATGATGATATCTCTTGCAAAATTGTTTTTACTTTTATTTATTTATTTTAGTTTCTCTTGAAATTGGGTATGATGACAGAAATGTTACTCCCATATTGGATTGAATATGAGAGTGTGGTTTGTGGGACCCACAGCCTGGGTCCACAGATTTGTATTTAATACAGTGACCGTTTTCTGTTATGATAAACTGGGACGACATGTCGACGACAACTTCCTTATTGTCCCACAACGACATAAAGTAGCTCTAGAGTTTCTTAACCACCTTTGCTCTTAAATTGTTGTTTTAGTTTTACGTTTTTCGTAGATTGATGCAATTATTTACTCTATAAAGTCACAATCTAGGAATCAATAAAAGTGCTTTATACCTGATACCCTGTTAATCAGATTGATCTAATTTAAGTACTTAGTTAATTAATTAATTATTGACCTAAATAAATTGTAATAATTAAGGAATCGAAAAAACTTTTTATAAAGCATGCTTTCTATGTCCCACTCCACAATTTTCCGACTGCATGCGGGAATGTCTTGTCATAAGATCATGTTTTGAGAAATGTGATTATCTGATTATTTAACAGATATAACAAATTAACAATGCAAGTTAATTATTCAATTTGGGAAATATTAATCTAATTAGAAAGCTAAATAAATCCGTTCTCACTAAAAAATTACGTTACCAAAAACGCGACAATCATCATATTCTCCGAAATTCCTTGTATCTAATGCTGTTTCATCTTAATATTTGATTAATTGTTATAATATAATATAATAATAACCTTGAGGCTTTAAGGCTGTAAAGCTCAGCCATTAACTTACAAAGTATGCAATTCCACTATTTTGTAACATGATAGCGTTTATCACAATCTACTAATCACGATCAGCCTCACATACTTATCTAAATTAAACAAAAGAATTTAAGTAGAAAGTAACTTGTTTGTCAACCTCATATATGCTAAATAGTATATGTCGGTGCCCATTTTAGGGTTTACTTATTCAACCAAGGCAATCATCATTCTCTTCATTATTATCTAATTCAAGAATCTAATGATTATTATAATCCAATTGATCTATGCATTTTTGTCTGATTATATTTGTTGACTCGTTAATCAAATAGTTTGCGTAAATAATTGCTTAATTACTCTTGTTTTATCTAAGCTTAATTTTAATTTGAACCGTCTAAAACTATATAAAACAATGCACTGGTAATTTACACTGTACATCCATGTATACATATATATTATAGATTATGTTGGGCATTTGAATTGGGTTTTGAATAATAGTAAATAATAAATAGTGCGGTATGGTGCCAGCAAACAGACCTGCAAATCACCCAAGAACCAGGGGCTGAGAAGTAAACAGTATGTCTTGTAATGGATGATGAGTTGGCAAAGGTAGAGAAACAAAAAGGGTGCTTAGACAATAGTAGAAAAATAAAAATTCAGATTCAACCACTTACAACTTATGATAACTTGTTGGACAAAGCATATATAAGCATCGGGTTTTGTGGAGAAAAAGAAAAAAGCAGAGCTTTGAAGAAAGAAGGTAGCTAGGGGTGAATGAATACGTATGCAAGTCTTTGCAAGAATAAGATGATGATGATGATGATGATGATGATGATGATGATGATAAATGTATGCATGTATGATGGTTTTATGCATGCATGAGAATTGGGATCATATGATTGCAGAAGATATGGGTATAGCTTTGAATTGCACGCAAGCTGATAGAAATAGTGAATTCTCTTGCAAGGGAATGTATATGTACGGTTGATCTGATTGATTAACTTCCCACTTTTTTTAGTGCAAACTTGAATCCGAAATGGACGAGAAGCATTCCTCATTGTCGATCCAAGTATAGTTAGCGTGTGAACCGATTGAAGTAAAATTAATACATTCGGTTAAATTTAAATCATTTACAAACATTCTTAACGGATCGAGTGATATATCGATCTATTACATATTGATGTAGCTTCATTCTCTTTAATTTCTTCATTGCATTATTTTTCTCTGTATAATAATTTTAGGTTAGTTCAAATTTTAAAAGGCTGGGAAAGAAGAAGAAGAAGAAGGAAGGCAGAAGAATCAACGATGAATAGAAAGAGTTTACAAGGGCATACAGGAAACCAGCTTTTATTTATATCTCATTGTAATTCTTACGAAATTGCCTTATTATGTCAACCAAACCAATGTTGTTGGTGGGTGGGTGCGATTTGTCAGTGATCTTGCACTCTTTTTCTTCTCGGCCAAAACTAGCTACACAGCGTGCTTGTACAGTAATAAATCTCCATTACTATTACATCAAAACTGTTACTACTACTATTATCCCTTTTCAAAGGACCCAAACAAGTGCTCTTGATCATCATCATTTTAAGAACTCTTATCTCATCTTCTTCTTTTCATTAACCCTCATAATTGTTCAAAGACTCATTTTTTCCCTGCCGCCATAATTTCAAATCCAATAAAACGTGATTTATATATTTTTTAAATTATTGCTTGGCTTCATTTGAAAGACCTTGTTTACCTAATTATATGATCGTATCCATTTGGTTTTGAAATGCAGTTGAATGAATGGTTAGATTCGTAGAAATTTGAATCATTCATTTTATTATAAATCACGTATTAGATTTAATTCTAATACATATAAATATGAAATATATATTAGATATGTTGGTACTATGAAACCAAAAAGTTGCATTTTGCATATCTCTATAATGTCCAAGTTTATTTAAGATTAAAATTCAGTTTGTGCTCAATTTCAACTCTTTAGAAAGCTTAACAGACTAATGTAATATACATTAACCTAATATGTTATAATTCACGAAATCTTATTAACTTTCTGAATTTCTAATGTTACCCTAAGATCATAACTCTAAAGAATATATAGAAAAACAAACAGAAGAGAACAAAAGAAAGATGGGATTTCAGATTTGTAGGCTTGTAGATAATATCATAGCTTCGATTGTTGGTGGGTTTGAGAGCAAACTTGGTGGGGACCCCTCCTTACCTTAGCTTAGTTAGCATCTTTGTTTGTTTGAGAAATTAAGAAAGAGAAAAAAAAAAAAAAAAAGCTGCAAAAGCAAAGAATTTAGTAGAGATGATAAAATCACGGTCGACAACACTTTTCTTTTTCATTTTCCTCGTCCTGTCACGATCCACCTCTCTTTTTCCCGCAATTTTCTCTCTCTCTCTCTCTCTCTGCAAAACCCTAGCAAAGCTTTCACCTTTATGTCTCTCTCTCTCTCTTCCCGTTCCGTTTTCAGTTCCACCTGAGATTATTACAGTCCACCATCCCGTTTCATGATTGTAATTGTTTGCTGTTAACGATGAACAGTGAAATGTGTAAGTGAAAAGGGAAACAGATAAGAGAAGATAGATACATGTAATTGGTGGTGGCCTTGTATATATATATATATACAACAAGACCTAACAAGCTATCATGTCGTTTCTCATTCTGTCTTTCTGTAATTTAGCGGTTTCCCGCCAGCTGACACAGCCACACACCCAATTTACATTTTATTATCATAAGATTTTAATAAAGATCTACGTATATTTAATATATATATATATATATATCTTATCATTCATTTGATGGTGGTCTGTAATTTGTGAAGAAGTGTTATATGCATGATGAATGATGATGGGATCGTTGGATAATATGCATCTCTCTGTGTGTGTGTCTCTCTCTCTCTCTCATAATTATTTGCATGCCTTCCATGGTAGAGAAGCGAGAGAGAGAGAGGAAGCTCTACGATCGAAAAAATTGGAAGGTGTCAGTTAGGGCAGGTCCCATCAAATAGATCATCAGATGTCCCTCCCTCCTCCTGATTAGCGATCAGCTCCATGACCATGACCATGACCATGACTATGGTCCATGGCCATGAGATCATGCATGCATGCACCCACAGTCTTCGCCATAGCAGAGTAACTCCGGAAGTTGAAGCCTAATCATTATGTTAAGTTTTCATTGCCTTCTTGTTAATTAATAACTTAATAGCTGCTTATCAAATTTCTTAATCCTATTCGATGTTTAAGATAAAATACGAATACAGATGGCACAATTATTTAGGCCATTACTGATTTTGATGTGATTAGACTGAAAATCATGTGATCAAATCTTGATAAATTTTCTTTTTCGCTTTCTAGCAGAAGCAAGACAAAATGGATTGTCACCAAATACTTTATATGTAAAATTAATTGCACGACACCGTTTTAAAAAATCCTAATTAATATTAACTAAATATATATTATAATTGTCATGATTTTAGCTCTCATTTCAAGTAATTCTCGTTCCTATAATATTTAAAATGGTCTTTTTATTGTATACATATATATATATATATATATTTAAGAGTTGATCATTTTTTAAGCTAAAACAATTTATTTTAGTTATGTATATAATTTATATAATATATAATATAATATGTATAATTAAGATAATTCAACTTATTATAAATACTGAGAACCTAATGATTAAGAGACTAGCTTAGTTGCTATAATTTATTATAATTAAGAGATAATCATCTATTTATCTGTTAATCGGACGGCTTGGACCAGAGAAATGCAATTAAAGAGCGGAGAACCTAATGATTTGCCATAACTATATGAGTACACGCACTCAGTAAACTAGGGTTTGTAACTTATTTTGCACTCTTTACCTAGTTTCCAATCTTCTAGATTTCTCTAGCACAGATAATTATGGTACGTTTAAAAATTTATCGATGAAACATAGGGATAACTTTTCTCATATTCATATATAATATACTATTAATATAACATATAAATATAATATTATCAATCTAAATATTTTATAAGTAAATGAGAATCTTTAAATTAAAATTCAATTTACGGAGAGTATCTCCAGAAATGCATATTGTCAGTTATAAGCACATCCTACACAGCAAATAGCCTGAAAATTTAAGATTCATTACAATTTAAGCTCTTCTAAAGTCGTTCCGACAACGCGCTTAGTTGCGAGTGTGTGTTAAGGAAGCTTCTCCTTATCATCTAACTCCGCGTTCTTTACTAAAACTCACTTTTAGCGGACAGAACCAGAAAATATTAAATGCACGTCGTTGACGCCAAGAGCGCGTCATTGTCGGACATTTTTTTCTTTATATTCTCCTACGTACATAATTCCCCCTCCTTACTTAAACTAAAATCCTCGATCCACCTCCCCTCCCTCATCACGCGCCACCACACCTCCTCCCATCCTGTCCCCCAACCTCACGTGCTTCGTCAATGTTTTCTTGCGTGGCATTTGCAACCAAAAGTAAAAAAAAAAAATCAAACAGGGTAAAATCGAAAAAGCGGTTCAAGCGAAAAAAGAGGGTAAAAGGTGGTTTGGTTAAAAGAACCGGATACCGGATATAGCCGGTGGGGAGTACTTAGATACTATGGGGTTTATGAGTGTTGGATTTCAGACAAAAGCAAAGCCTAGCCATAGCTATATGAATAAGCTCAGTTTCAGTCCTCTTATCCTCTTCTCTTCTATTCTCTTCTCTCTAGGTTCTAAGTCACAGTTAAATTAGATTGAATTTCTTCTTTGTCGTAATATAATTTTCCGGGTAATTAATGGAGTTTGAGGATCAGGAGGAGGAGGAGGACCAAGCCGAGGAGATGGAGATGGCGGCGGCGAGTTACGAATCGCCGCTTGATAACTCGCGGGCGCCGGCGACGGTACTCAAAATGCAAACTTCGGAAGTGCTAATGACGACTCAGCAACAGCAGCAGCAGTTAAGGAAGCCGAGGTATAGAGAGTGCTTGAAGAATCACGCGGTAGGGATTGGAGGCCACGCGCTTGACGGGTGTGGAGAATTCCTCGCAGCCGGAGCCGAGGGTACGCTAGACGCCCTCAAATGTGCCGCCTGTAACTGCCACCGTAACTTCCACCGGAAAGAAACAGACTCGAACAACTCCACAGCGCTAAACATCGACCCTTTCAACAGTAACAACCAGCTCCTCCCTCACCACCCCCACGCGCACCAATACCCACACGGAGCCACCTTCCCCCCTTACTACCGAAGCACCCCAGCTGGTTACCTACAATTAACCCTGCCTCCGTCACACCACCACCGGCCACTAGCTCTGCCGTCTACGTCTGGCGGTGGTGGGTCCCATAGCAGAGGGGATGACCAGGATCAGGATGACATGTCGAACCCCAGCGGTGGAGGTGGCGATGGGCATGATGGAAGTGGTGGGACCGGATTCGGGTCGAAGAAGCGGTTCAGGACAAAGTTCACGCAGGAGCAGAAGGAGAAGATGTTGGGCTTGGCTGAGAAATTAGGGTGGCGGATCCAGAAACACGACGATGCTGTTGTACAGCAGTTTTGTAACGAAACTGGCGTTAAACGTCACGTGCTCAAGGTTTGGATGCATAACAACAAGCACACTCTTGGTAAGAATTCATCATACAATCATACAACTAAAAATGTGTTTTTTTTTTTCTGGAAGCTTTTAATCATACAATCATGATTAACGTGCACTAATTTATACACATAATCATGCATTCAGTATATTATGAACCTTTCATGTAAAAATGAATTATACTCTTTCTTCTTTCTTGTTTTGGTGCAGCGCCAAAGGAGAGAGGGGATCAGCTGAGAGATCATATAGATGGCCCATATGGATGAAGATAATGTATGATCGATGCTGATTACTTAACAAATCCCAATTAGCTAGTTTATGATTAATTAATCAATCAATGTAGGTTTTTTCCTGGGTTAATTTCAGTACTCATGCACGCATGATGGGGTTAAGGTTAATTTCTACCGAATGAATTAAAATTTCGCTTCCTTCCATATTTTTTTCCTATATCATCTATCTCGCGATCTTACATTATTATTAATCCTTGATTTCAAAAGACATACTTTATCCGATACTTAAGACATAGTTCGCTGGCTAAATTGTGTCACATCATTTCATATATTGAATGTTTAATGATGATTAATGAAGCTGCTAATTATCTGTGGTCCGTTTCTGGCTTGCCAGGTATTTCTTGTTGCTTCTATCATCTTGCTTGTACCCAGCGGCTACATTTAATTTTTGCAGTCATCTATATATGCAGACAGTAATTTTGATCTGAAAACAAAAAAAAAAAATTGTAGAAATTAACTTGTATTCATATATATATATATATATTATTGTTTTCATGATCAGATAGTAGGGTTTATGTTTTAATTTATAATTTTTTTGAATATTTAATTAATAATTCTTGGAAAAGAAGATTTATCATTTCATCTGCAGAAACAGTATGTATGTATATATTTATATAATCTAAATATGGGATTATTTTACATGTTGGACATATTCGATATGAAGATCCAAATTAAGCTAAGCTAATTTTGTTTCTACTTAATTTTTTTTCTCTGATGATGATTCAGACAAAACATGTGGGCACTCCAGCAGCAAGAAACTTCCAAAAAAAAAAAAAAAACATAACAAATTCAAATTGAAAAAAGGAGATTTGTTTGTAATTAGTAGTTTTTAATATAAGTTATAAATATAGTGTTTGATGTTTCAAAATGAGAAGCAAGATGTTATAAATAACTCCATTTTGGTAATTTTGTTTAATTGTTATTAATCACTCTTTGAAATTCTTTGCCCGTTTTGTAATAACACACAGACTGATCGATTCATCTTGTACGTAAGATCAGGATCAGTTGTTTGATAAAAGCTGTGGTCCAAACATGGAATTTTTTTTTTTTTTTTTTTTTTTTTTAAGTAAATAATTCTAACTGGTCAAAGATATGCGAATATATTATCGTTTTATATTAATTAATTAAAATACCATATAATACAGAAATGAATTTACATGAAAATTAAAATTTTAAATTTTAAAAATAAAAAGGAGAGAAAGAAAGATCGTCAGGTTAGCTTCTACTTGATGCCCACGTCTGTGTTGAACAATAAAGCTTGCATTTTTATTTTTTTTCCTTTGATCTCATATAAGTCCTAGATATGCAAGACAAAGAGGAACAAAGCGGTGTAGTTGTAGCTAAAAGTTGGGGAATTGGATTCTTTAACGATGATTTTATGAAACTTTTTGAAAGCAAAAGCTTGAGCTAGATTGAAAGTAAAGGAAAAAATATATATAATTTATTAAAAAAATAAAAAAAAAAAAAAAAAAAAAAAAGGTGGGGGGAGGAAGAGGTTATAAATTTGGGACATATGTCATTTTTGACCATCAAATGACTATCGGCCACATCCCATTTGTGTCTTACTTAACTCACTCTTTCCAAAATGAGGGTTTTTGGTTTTGTCCAAAAGGCTGCAATCAAGCAATGAGCTTCCCTAACGATTTACAACATTAATGTTATTTGAGAGAATGGATTGAAATTAAGTTTAGTTGATCAATTAAATTATATCATAAAATTAATAGATATAAAAAGTGATTAAGAGTGGCTTGCTGTTTATTTTTATTTAAAAATAAAAAAATTTAATTTTTAAAATTTTAAAATTTAATACATTAAATTCCCAAATATTCATATTAAACCTTTTTTTTTATTAGGATTAAACTCTAAAATTATAAAAATTTAGAAATAAATCTTTAAAATTTTACTATAAATATATTTTTACCCATCATAAATAAATAAATAAATAAATAAATAAATAAATAAATAAATAAAAATTAATCTACCACAAATTTCTCCCATATACGAATGGATTACGTATTAAATTATATGATATGACACATTTTGAATATGTGGACTGAATTAAGTTAAAAACATCTAAATATATCTCATCTTCAGGATTCCAGTTGGGGGAATATGCCATGGGCCCACCAACACAACATCATCTTCACTACGTAATTAATTTAACATCACCAATCTTCTCATAATCTAATCTAATCTAATCTTTTTTTAGCTTGATCAATGTATAGTTTAGCAATCAAACCACTAATCGATTGAAAACCAACCCGGGGAAAAAAATTAAAAAAAAATAAAAAAATAAATGAAAACGACAAAAGGAGAAACAAAGGGGGGAAGGGGAAAAAGAGTTGCTTGTTCACTTTTTTACTTGCTAGCTCGTGAATAAAGCCCACGCCAACTCTAATTAATCCGGCCCATTTATTTAACAAAGATGTCGTATTGACATAGTTTACAAAATACATACCTTAAATTAGTCCCAATAAATGAACCCTTTTCGCATAATAATATATGATCATGTCTAAAGAACGACACGTCGCCTTATTCATTCACCTCACCCACCAACAAGATCATTCAAGCAACGATTAAAAAAAATAAAAAAAGAAACAAATATCAAACAAACTTCAAACATGCACCCTTTAAATTAGCACTTCATCACTTCCAAATTCCATGCATGTTAGATTGATGATTAGATGATCCGATATATCCATTTCTCTTCCCGACAACTGGACCGGCACTTGACCGGAGAGTCCGTGTCCAATCAAACCTTTTAGTATTAGTATTCATAGAAGTCCTTGGACGACATGTTTGATCTCTTCGGATGACATGATCAGACTTTTTCTCAGCTCCTTCCTTCTTAACTTCCTTAATCTCAATTTTTGTTCCTCCATCCAATTTTATGTTTATATTGACCTCCAAAAGCCTTCCATGATTCCTTTGCTTTTGGCTCTGATAAAGCCGGTGCAATCGAAGTGCTTGATGGTATATTCCATCTTTAATCTCTTCTTCTAGGTCTCTTTCTACATCATTCTCCATCTCCTCACGAATCTTTAGCTCCTCCTTTGAAACGACATCATTAATCTTCCATAAACAAATATATACTCTCTCTCTCTATATATATATATATATACATGCGTACCTTGTTTTTATGAACAAGAAATTCGTTGGCGGGAAGAATAGTCAAATCTGCAAAATACACGTGTCAAATTGTTACAAGCTAGGAAAGAAATTCTGATCAAAACCAGTCGGAAATTAGTTGCAAGAGTTGAGACATAAGTTGTTGACCTAGTATGCTTTGTTGCTCCTGATCCATCTTGTAGTTGTAGCGGCTTTTCCTACTTCATGATGAAGCGTTTGAACGATTTTAAATACTTGAGGTGGTGATTTGGACTGGACTGGACTGGTTTGAATCGTTTGATAAGGGGTCAGAGTCGAAATTGTAATGAAGATGACATACATAAGAGGGAGTATCAGGAAGATAAATGACCGTTAATGGACGTTATTTCAGTTGGGTTATTCAAAATTAGGCGCCAAATATGTCAGCTAGTAATGGAAGGTAATTTGGTAAGTAAAATATAAGCAATATGGGTATGAGCAAAGATCTAATATATAATTTTGCTAGCCCTAGTTCTTCAGTCCTTTACGTGTAAGGAATCAAATGTGGGGGTTTTGGGTTGCACTTGAAGCACAATCAATTAATATTTATGGGGTACATTTACCCACTTTGATGTTACTATCTAGGATAGCAACAAGTCTTTCTGTTTTTACTTGTAATGTATATTTTATGATTAACTTAGACTTAAAAGGAAATTAAAAAATCCTTAAGCTTTTACGTAATTGAATATAACATTCTTACCTTTTACAAATTAGATAGATGTATACTATTTATAGTTTTGAAAACTATGCTTAACCCTTCCTCGAGAAACTTCGAGGATTACCCGAACCGTAAAAACTTAAAATTTTAAGTGAGATTTATTTTGAAGTTTATTATTCAAGATTATACAAATCATTTTATTTATAAAAATATGATCCGTGTCTAATCCGAGTATGAATAATTAGAGTTTTTTTTAATAAATTTGTTCACATTTTTTACAAATATAGTTAATTTGATATTTAGAACTCTCACATCAACTTATTTACTAAATTTTTTAATTTTAACTAATATGATACTTTAATTAATAATTTTTCAAATAATTTCATATTATATTTTTTATTATGCCCGTTAAATTAATTAAGTATTATTATTCATATCATTTTTTTTATTTTAATAAAAGATTTATGATGGGAAAGAAAATTATAATCTTTTTAGTTAAGGGTTATAGGAAATATAAAATAATACCTAAAAAAAATTTAATTTTACTAAAGTAATTCTTTAAATATATAATATTAATTAAAATTAAGTCAAATTTAGAGAATTAAATATAAATACTTTATAAAAAAAAAATTGCAAAATTTTCTTATATTCTTTAAATTTAAAACTAATATAAATATATAACTAACCTGATATATGTGAATGTTCGTAACTAAATACAGATCCTATGACAAATAGTTATTACACAGAGAACAGGGATCTGTCGTTTAAGTTACACGACACGTCGTTCTTATTTGTTTTAAATTATGAAATCGGAAGAGTTCGGTTTCTAGTAGGAAAAGGTTCCCGCAAAAGCGCTCGCTTTTATTAGAGAAAAAGGGATCCACCCGCCCGCTGCCGCTTCCGCTGCCGCTGCTGCCACCAACTTCTTCGTTGAAACTTCTTCCAAGCCCTTTCCCCCTCTCCTCGATTTCTAAGCCCTCTCTCTCTCTCTCTCTCAGCTTCGATTTCTCATCTTCAACCTCCTTCTTCATTCTTCTGCGATCGTAAAGCCCTCATCTTGCAATCGAGCCTGGTTTTCATAACAGGCTCGTAGTGATCGATCTCCCCTTTTTTTTATGGACACTCTCGCGAATCCGTTCTGCTTCAAACTCGTTGCTCTGCCTCAGTTCCACTCTTCTTCTTTTCTGCATTGCTCTAATGGAGTTTTTTCATACTCGAAGAGTTCTTCTTCTTCTTCTCAGCAGGTGACGAGTAGAAGAACAAGCGCGTGGAGAGTCCGCATCCGCGCCTCTGCGGAGAAGAATCAGAGCAGGAGTATCTCGCCTATTGATTTCTCTGATCCTGATTGGAAATCCAAGTACCAGAGCGAATTGGCCAGACGCTTCAGTATCCCTCACATTACCGATGTCTTTGAAGATGCAGTTCTGATTCCTTCTACTTTCTGTCTCAGGATGAGGTCCTCCTTCGCTTTTCCCCGATTTCACTCTTCTATTTTATTTATTTTTAACCAACTCCAGTTTCTAAAAAATTTAAATTGCAGGACTCCTGTAAGAGATGATTTTGCAAGAGGTTATCCATCTGATGAGGAGTGGCATGGATACATAAATAACAACGATCGCGTACTCCTCAAGGTATTTCCTTTTTTTCTTCGTTGCTCCATTTAATCCAAGTCTGTACTTTTATGACTTTGTAATTCAAGTTTTCACTCCTATTTTTCTTACTTTTTTGAGGGGAAGGGGTAAACGAGGTTTTTTTTTTTTTTTTGGTCAAAGGAAGAAGTTTGACAAAAGGGTTTAGGGAAAAGCAAGAGAACTTTGTTTTGTAGAAATTTAAATTTTGTTATTCTTGCAAAAGGTGAGTAGTTCATGTGAAACCTATATTGCCTTTAATGTGATTTTGTTAGGTAAATTAAGTGTAAGCTGTAGTGAAATTGCGTGTGGGGTTGGACACTTGGACCACTTGTTGTTGGGACATGTTCTGTTGAAAGTTTCTTTAGGGATGCCATAAGCTTTTAGCAGTTATAGATCTTTTCGCCTGTGTTCTTATATTTGGTATTTCAGTTGTTTATTATTTAGCAGTTGTTGGGACATTTTCTTTATTATTTGGTATTTCAGACAATTCACTACTCGTCGCCTACATCTGCCGGTGCTGAGTGCATTGACCCTGATTGTACTTGGGTAGAACAATGGTAAATCTGCTTTCTTTGACAATTGCTGTTGGCTTCTGACCAGATCATTTATTCTTGGCAATGGGTTGACTTAATGTATATATATACATATATATATATATGTCTGATGAATTCAAATAAGAGACTAGAGTTACTAAGAAATTAAGAAAGATGAGAGCTGGTCAGCTGGTATTATTTTGTTTCCTCATCTGATGAGTATTATACTGAAACTTTTCCAGGGTTCATCGTGCTGGACCACGAGAGAAAATATACTTCAAACCAGAAGAAGTGAAAGCAGCAATAGTGACTTGTGGAGGACTCTGTCCTGGTCTCAATGATGTCATTAGACAGGTTTATTGGCTTATGGATTTCTCTTTTATAATATCATCGGATTTATAATATTCGACTAGTTTTGTGTATGGATAATTGCAGCATTTTCCAAAGACGCTTCCCCCCCACCCCCACTTATTGTTCTCCTAGTCTTTTGGGATGCTCTACATAACAATGAAAATTTATTGAAGGTTTCCATTTTTTATCCAATTCATGTTTGAATCATTCTTCATTCTTGAGTCTTAAAATTGTTCTATTTCATTTATGCTGCAGATTGTTATCACACTGGAAATTTATGGTGTAAGAAAGATTATTGGTATTCCATTTGGTTATCGCGGATTTGCTGATAAAGAAATCACTGAAATGCAAGTAAGTTCCATCTAAGACCAGACGAAAAAGAGTATTTCTTACTATGCGATTGAAGTTAATACAATGTTCCTTTAAAAAAAGTCTTTCATATTTGCGAAAGGATCGAGAGTAGTGCAGTGATATATCAATTTGTGGTTTTCCTTCCCAGCTATCTCGGAAGGTGGTTCAGAACATTCATCTTTCTGGTGGAAGTTTGTTAGGCGTTTCACGCGGAGGACCTAGTATTAGTGAAATTGTGGACAATATGGAGGTATTTGATTGGTTTTTTATATTTCCCCCCCCCCCCCCCCCCCCCCCCCCCCTTCTCTCTTCTCTCTTTTGCTTTGAGGAGGTTGAGGTAGTACTATAATGCATATGAATTCAAGTGTACATTGTGCTTAAAATTATAAATGGATGTGATACCAGGAAAGAGGAATCAATATGCTCTTTGTCTTGGGTGGGAACGGCACACATGCTGGAGCAAATGCAATTCATGAGGAGGTAGGCAATACATAAACATTTATGCCACATATCATAATGCCTCTATCTGTTCAAGTTTCAGCCCCAATTCTCCCCTTTTGATCTGCTTTTGAACTACATTTATTCATAATATAATCTTTGTTTAAGGGTCAACAGTAAGTGGGCAAGTATTCTATTAGGGATGACGCTTGCTTATTTTGTTCTAAGTGCTTGTATTTCCTTCCCTTGAGATCTAAAATGACATGATTACTTTTATGCTTTTAGTGCCGCAAAAGAAAGTTGAGGGTGGCCGTTGTTGGTGTTCCAAAAACAATAGATAATGACATTTTGCTGATGGATAAAACTTTTGGATTTGACACTGCTGTTGAAGAAGCACAACGAGCAATATATTCTGCTTACATCGAGGTATAATATAATTGGAAATTCATTCCATCAAGGGCAATAAATGATATTACACTTCATTTGGAACTTATTGTTCTGTCTGCTCAATCTTGTTTCAGGCTCACAGTGCTTATCATGGTGTTGGCATCGTAAAACTGATGGGTCGTAGCAGTGGATTTATAGCAATGCATGCATCTCTGGCTAGTGGACAAATTGACATATGTCTGATCCCCGAGGTACAATACATTAAAGTTTTAATCAGGTATTCAACTTCAAGTAAGCGTGTATCTATCAATACCCTCATAATATAATTCCATTAGGTACCGTTCTCTCTTCATGGGCCCCATGGTGTTTTGCAACATCTGAAATACTTAATAGAGACGAAGGGTTCTGCTGTTGTATGTGTTGCAGAAGGAGCTGGGCAGGTGAGTTTCCATAGTTAACTTCTATTTTTGTTTGTATAATACCACTACATGACTGAAGTATGAACTGAAAAACTGGAGTTGCGTTTTCTTATGCAGAGTTTACTTAAGAAAACTAATGCTAAAGATGCATCCGGAAATGTCGTATTTGGAGACATAGGAGTCCATATTCAACAAGAGGTTAGTAATTGTGTGTGTATATATATACCAAATATTGGTGCAATGATTAATTTAAACTTATTAATCTTTCAGACTAAGAAGCATTTCAAGGAAATTGGTGTCTCGGTTGATGTCAAGTACATTGATCCAACCTATATGATCCGTGCCACTCGTGCCAATGCATCAGATGGCATTTTATGTGCTGTATTAGGACAAAATGCCGTAAAAATCTCTCTCATAAAATATGTCTTCATTTTTTTCTTCTTTGTATGTTTACGATATAGTTAGATTTAATATTTTCGCAGGTCCACAGAGCATTTGCTGGATACAGTGGCATTACAGTAGGAACATGCAATACTCATTACGTCTACCTTCCCATTCCAGAAGTTATCTCTCCCCCTAGGTTCATTGATCCTAATAGCAGAATGTGGCATCGTTGCCTCACTTCTACCGGTCAACCCGACTTCTTCTGAATCAACCATATATACATCGTATAATGATATTAGGAGCTCAAACGGGAACGGTAAGACGCCTCGAGAAGGTTTTTTTTGTTTTTTTTCCGGTTTCATCTTGTAGAAGGAAATAATACAAGAGGGATCACTAATTTTATTGTCATTATTATTGTTCTTTCAAGTGTATAATAGCATAGTTCAAATAACATTTATATTTCATTGAGAAAAAGTCAAATAAAATGGCTGTGTACCAATCGAGCAAAATAGTGCCTTCCAACACTTTACTATTGTATGTCGGATTCTTGCTTTTAAATTAGGGCAGCCATGTGAGAACAGTTAATGTTGTTTACTACTGTAAGAACTTTAGTGCAGCTAGCCAGACATTCTTCCTTTTATGCTCTTTACTACTCATGTGCCATGCACAGTCACCCTTCAGTTATTAATTCCAATTACATTTATAATTGAGTAGAATTGTGTGTGGTCCGACCTTTCTCTAATCAGAACCTTTTCTTTGCCATCATTGAGGAGGTTCTGGTCGGTCCAGAGCAAGCTCGATGTTGACTGTTCATAATATGGTCAAAACAGATCAGGCCTGTTGAGAAGGAATTCGAATAGCTACGGATCCGGACCGGATCGATTTCGGCCTTACGGTCAATAGATATTGAACACTAATTATTTTATTCAATCTCAACCGAGAATTCTTGAATCAATCCGAATCTGTACGGTCTCGACCGGACTTTAATCCATCCAAAAATCATAAAAGTGATGAACAAAAGTAAAATTAATTTGCTCTTAAGCTTCAATGATTCCAATTTAAAAAGCTAACTGAGTAGCGTATAATGTATATAGATGAACTAACAATGATTTTGTATTTTCTTTACAATATAATTAATAAATATAATATATCTCATTTTTGAAATTGAAACTACAACAAATAAAATTGTACTTTCTCTATTATAATTTAAAAATAAAAATAAAAAACCAAACAATTAATTAATTCTTCGACTTTATTATGCAAGCCACCCACCAATTCTTCTCATTTATGCCCCCCCAAAATTCTCATATTATTTACTTCTCTCTCTCCCTCTTACCATGTGAAGAATTTGCACATGACCCAACTGTTGTTAATTCATCACTTTTATAGCTCAAACACGCAGCATCCAAAACTCCCGCCGGGCTTTCTGAGCCCAAAACCCGATTCCCCATCCTGGTGATCAACGAGAAATCCTTGATCAACTCCACACACTTCATCACTCTCCCCTGCAAATCCCGTGAAATAAATAAGGGTCAAGACTAAAATGCAGTTTGAACAGACTACAGTTTCAAAGAGCAAACAACACAGGTTCAATTCTTTTTTACCTTCTCAACATGTACAAAACATGGATTTTCCTTATCCCTTTCTAGTGCTTCGATCTCTCCTGAAATCAAAATTGCTACAGCTGCAGCAATTTCAGAAGGTCTGAATTCCAAGAAATCAATACCTACATTCCAATTCCAAGTTCCAAGACTAAGTAAAAAAGAACACATTAATCCCACAAGAACACAAGTAGTAACTAAAAAAACAGAAGACTAGATAACAAAAAAAAGGAAGACCTTTTATCATGCTCAATATGAGTTGGACCGACTTAGATAAAGAAAGTTTCAAGGAACTATGATGAAGATCAATGTCCAAGTTCTTGCTTAGGAAGTAGTCGATATAAGAGCAAGGTGTAATAGCTTGCATTTTCCATTTCAATGTGTTCAACACGAGAGACTCCATTCTCCCAATCGATTTAGACTCGAAAACAAATATGGGTTCTCCCACCTTCAAATGAAAACACAATCCAATTGAATCAAACACTAAACATTACTTTTAATTAAAAACTTAACATTGATTTATTTTTCTTTCTAATACCTGAAGATCTACATATTTCGGAACATTTTTCTCCTCCATCTTGGCTGCTAATGATAAACAAGCTACAGATGCTAATTGTACACTCCAACTTTTGCCCCTCTACATATATGATGCCACACGAAAGAGAAAAGACCCGGAATCATGAATGGGATTAATATAACAATGATTCAGAAATAAATGGCCTAAAACTGCTCAAAACTTACAGGCAATTGATAAGTCGAAAGAAACCGATCCAAGTAGTTCACGGCTAAAGAGATGCATAGTGGTCTAAAGCTGAAATGAGTATAAACCTGTTGATCAAAAGCAAAAGAACATTAAAAAATAAAAAATAAATAAAAAAAAATGAGAAAAAATGATTTTTAATTTTAACACGATGTCATATAAAGGAAATTGAAAGAGTATCGGGGGAAAAAAAGAAAAGAAAAGGAAAGATTACATCCCAATTTGAAAACAAACAAGCTAAAATAGAGAAACTAATTAATGGAATAAAGAAGATTAGAAATTGATAAAAGTATACCACAATGCTTATAGTAATACAAAGATCAAAGAACCCATCTCAACAAAATTGAGTAATTTTTTTAAGAAAAAAAATAAAAATAAACCTTGAAAATCCAATCAATGGCCTCTCTTCTAAAGCTCAAATCCAAGTCTCCACTACGCAATCTCTTTAAGTAATCATCTCTAGGCAAATGCTCCCTCTCTCTCTCAACCATTTCTTTCACTCTCTCTTCACTTTGCAACAGGACTTTTACAGATGCTGATTCACCAAGGTTGTCAAAGCTCAGTTCTTGATGGTGCCAAAACGCATCATGGCAGATATCTGCATCTTCATCACAGAGAAGGTCTAAGTTGGCACCATAAGAACTTTCTGCCATAGAAAAAAAAAAAAAGGTCCTTAAAAAATGGGTTGAAAATCAAAAAAGACCCAAGAAGAAAAACTCATCAAGATTCTTCATTTTCTGAGTAATCAAATATGGGTTTTTTTTTTTCCTAATCAAAGATTGCAGCTTGGTCATTAGCTCTTGAGTGTTTAACATTCTACAACAAACCCAAGAGAGAGAATCTAGAGATAGTTAAAGAGAAAAGGGAAGATTGTTGCAGAAAGAGGAGAGGAGGAAGAGATTTATGTAGGATATGAAAAAATGAGATTTTTTTTTGTAGGGTAAAGTGAAGAGAAAGAAGGGAATTAGAAAAAAAGATGGTTTGCGAATTCGTAGGTACAGAAAGAAGGAAGCAAAAAACCAGCAAGATACACACTCGTAGAAAAATAAGGAAAATTCTTTATTGTTGTATTTATTCAACGTGATTTAGTAACTGAAATAAGTTTCCTTTTACTGGATTATTTTTATTTTCTAATTTATAATTTTTTTAATTTATATAGTATTCCTTAATATTTGTTACGCTATCTTTTTATTTTATTTTATTTTTTAAATTAATTATTTTATATTAAATTCATCCTATATTATTTAAGATAAATTTTTTTAATTAATTAATAAATTAAGAATCATGTCTTTATTTTTAAATTAATTATATTAAATTTAAGATTATTAATCATGCATAATAAAATAAATTAATTATTTTTAATATAATTATATGATATAATATCATAATATAAGAATATAGGTACTCTGCATAAATTTTTTGCAACAGTATTTTGAGAACTTATTCGTAATTAATAATTAAGATATATTAAATTACTTTATATATTTCCGATATTTTAAAGCATATCTTATTTTATTTTAATTTTTTCCTTTTTTGTTGATCGAAGAGCCCTGATCGGATGATTTGTGCATATGATTAGTGGTGATGTATCTAATGATTCCACGAAGATTTTACCTCTTTAATCTGGCAAACACAAAGAATGCATGTACCATACTATATACATAATTCGAGATTTTGATTAATCTTTTATTAGCAACACATGCGATTGGTTGTATAGATTGTGACTTTTTTTTCTCTAAAGTGCAATCTAAATTTGTCATTACATTCTTTAGGTTGGGTCCATTAAACAATTTTCTTAGGTACTATGTATATACTGTTAATCTACTACTAGCCCAAATTATTTGAATTTTTTATAATTTAAGATTCATGATATTTAATAAATTTTTTTAATGAAGAGTTTAAACCTCTGGTGATGTATTTAACTGGATTGGTCTATAAATACGAGAATGGATCAGGGCTAATCGGCTCTGTTAACATTCCAGTAGTGGAGTAGGCCGAAAGAGCGAGGCCCAACCCAGGCCCAATATGAAACTAATTGGGCTGGGAGCAAATGTAAGAGGGAGCGTGGCGCGCTTTTAAAGCAAAACCCAACCCACCTCACAACTTTCGCCCCGCCCTCTCCTTCAAGTTTCACCTACCGATTTTACGGAAATGGAGCTCTGTACGACACGAGCTATGGCGACGCTTCCGATTCAGAACGGACGAGTTGCCGCCATCCAAACTCACCTCCGTTTCAACCACTCTCTCCTCCTAAACAAAACCCTAAGTTCTCTCACTCATAGTCGTTGCGGCCTTCATTCTCGTACGTTTCTTCATCCTTTTTAACACTCTAGATCAGATCCAGTCCATGTCCTAGGTTCTCTTAGTTCGCGTTCTTTTTCTCTCGCTTTCTGTGTTATTTTTGTAAAATGCTCCATTTCTGTACGCTTTCCTTTCCGTCCTTGTTCAAAATCACCGATCTATTGTCTGCTAGGGCTTAGGTTTTAATCCTGTGGAGTTTTCATTACTTTTGTAACTTATATTTCAGGGATTCTTTTTACTGGTTTGCGGCCTAGAGCGTCACCGTCTGATGATATATCAAGTGGATCAAGTCCATATAGTAAGGAACGCCGAAATGGGGTGATCACTTTGGAAAGTTCTTCACCGTCTGATAAAAATGTGTACAATGAGACGGTGAGGTCTGAGATTCCTAAAGAAGATTCGGTAGAGGAAGAGCAGACACAGTCATTAGAGTTCTTTGATAAGCTTAACGTGAGTGTTTTCTGCTTCCTTCAAATCCTTAACTATCTTTTCAGATATTGTAGTACCGATTATAAAACTATAATATCTATGTGGAATATTTTCTGGTTTCTAAGTGGCGTTATTTCTATAAAGTTGGTTTCTTTATGTCAAAATTTTTTTTTTTTACTGTAATACAATGAGGGAGGTTTTAGTTGAGAATGCAAGTTGAGTTGCCATGATGATGCTTTCAGAAATGATTGGTGTTCAACATTACATGAATCATCGACTATGTCGACCTGAGCGGTTACCTGAGCAACTCAATTTTCGCAGTTTGTGTTTTTTTTTTTTCCAACTTGCCTCTTTCATTCTCTCTTGATATGATATACTGTTTCCATGCCGCTTGTATTTTTCCTGAATGATTCTAGTGTTTCTTCATTATCAAATAAGGGTCCAATCCCCTTGTCTCATCGCACCACATTTGTTTGGATTGCTGCATCCTTTTTGGATTTGAACACCTCCTATATCTCTGCCCGTCATTTATTTTCAGTTTTTTACTTGCAGTTGGACCCTAATGATGCTTATTCCATCGTTCTACTTGGTGGTAGTGCACTGGTTGCCTTGTGGTTGGCATCTGCAGTTGTTGGTTCCATAGATGCTGTTCCAGTGGTGAGAGCAACTACAATTACACAACTAAGTTTGTAGTTTATTAAGATCGTTTTTTTTTTCTTCTTCTTTTTTTCCTGCTAAACTCACTAGCTGCTCATAATTTGCTGAAACAGTTTCCCAAGTTGATGGAAGTTGTGGGTCTTGCTTACACATTCTGGTTCACTTCTCGTTATTTGATCTTTAAGGTAGTCAGTCCCTTGTGTCCCCTATTATTCGTTGCGTAGAAAGTTTAATCATCTAATAACTTTACTAATGAAATTCCATTTGATTCACAGAAAAACAGGGACGAATTGGGTGCTAAAATTGAAGAGCTTAAGAAGCAAGTTCTGGGCTCAGATGATATTTGATTGGTTGTAAAATAATCGTCTTGAATGTATCTTCTTTTATTTTCTTCTAAACAAACCATCTCTGTATAGATTAATATATTTTCTTTTTGTAGACTCTTGTTTTGTTCTTCTTTCCATCTGGTTTGAAATCAGATTATGTTTCATGGATGATGTTTCTGTGGTGTCGGAGTTATGTAATGAAAGTATCGGGCTTATATTGGATTTGTTTCCTCTTCATTTTAATAAGAATTTTTGTGGTCAAATGTTATTAACATTATAATTTTTTCCGTTTCACTCCTTTGTTGATATAAGATATTAAATTTGTATTTATTTGATTAATTTTTTTTACATATATGTATGTCTCTTTCAAATTATATTATATAATTAAATTAATAAATGTTGATTTTATAATACAAAAATAAAATAGAATTTTCTAATAATTTTGTAAATTCGAAGGTTAAGAGTCTTGTTCTTACAAAGTCATAAAAGATCTCAAGGTTTAAATTTTCTATGAGTTTAAATTTTAGTTAAATAATTAATGAAAATTAATAAACCGCCACGTGGCATCCATATAGCACCCACCGTACAGTTGAGGGATGACTAATTTTGGTAATTTTGGAGAAACATTTTCCGTGTGGGAGACTTTTTTTGCTTTTTTTTATTACTTGTTTTGTAATAAGGAAATTTATTTTTAACTTTTTCTTGAAGTGGAAAGAAGGTACCATACAAATCGAGGAGACCCAATTGACATATATACCATCTGCAAGTGCCACGTGTAGTCGTGTGGGGTCAAGAAATGAAGTCTTTAAGTATAGTAGCAATTGGAATCAGATTACGTTTTATTGCAGCAATTGATTTTTTTTATTTTATTTTTTCACTTGGATTTGAAATTGGCTAGTGTAAATTTGAAGACATTGACATTTTTATAAAAGTCTTCGCTAAGTTTTGAGTATGTAATGAGGTTGACATTTTTGCTTGTTATAAATTTATAGATCTATAAAAGTCTTTCATGATCTAACTAATTAATAATGTTGAAGATAAAATAAAAAATGTGAAGAAAAAGTCAAATACTAATCGGAAATTATTAAACACATCAGAATTTTACCTTCTTACGATAATCTAAGAATTAATTTTCAAATTTAATGAAAAAATCATCAATACTTAACACAATTTCCTTAAAAAGAAAATATAAAATTAAATAAATACCGATTAAAAACTCAAATAATATCCCATAACTAAGGAAATTTAGTACAGTATATATTCCTGGATAGACTCCAATCATGTCTTTTTCTTACAACTATTTTTTGTTTAAATAATTTTTTCCCCTTTTGATACTTCCGAAAGTCTAGGAACGTAAACGAATTAAAAATAAATAAAAAACATAAGTAATTTAAAAATATTTTAAACGTGTAATATTAGACTTTAGAACTTCATCTTCTTCGTCATCATCATGATCACGATCTAGAAATCTTTAAGCAATTTCCTGACTTGCTCCAACGTGACGAACAGAACGACGGTAAACGGTCCCTGTCTAGAAATCGTCGGTATAAAACCCTTGTAAAGAGCCATGGGCCCCTCGGCCCGAACCGTCTTCATAGCGCAATCCAAAGCACCCTTGTAAGGCGGTTCTGCCCCCGGCTCGACCTTCATGTTCATAACCCGAGTCTTCACCACATCAACTGGGTTCGAAGCAACCGCCGCGACAAACCCAGCAGCAAAGCTCGAAGTCACGTGGGTCCCAAGCCCATCTCCCATAACGCCCTTCTCCAATATCATCTCCTTGATCTGATCGTAAGTAGCCAGCTGTGAAGCCGTGACTAGCATCGCTCGGTTTATCGTCAGCGACGAGCCGCGCCATAAGCTGGTTACACCTTCTTGTTTAGCCATTCTAGTAATCGCATCTACTACGCTTTTGTAGTTTCGTCGCTGATTTGCCGGGAGCCTCCCGTCCGCCTGCATGCGAACCATGGCCACGTCGGCTGGGTTCCCCACGGCAGCTCCGATCCCGCCGGCGATGAGACCGGCTGTGATCTTCTTCGTTAGAGGCATGTTACGTGTGTTCGGGTCGGACCATTTTTGTTTAAGGATGTCGTAGAGTCCCATCCGGGTCGTGGAGTATAGAGTCTGCCGTAGAATGGTGGCAGACACGCCGGAAAACATAGCAGCAATTCCTTCCTGTTGAATTATACGTGTGCCAACTGATATCAGACCGACACGCGGCGGCGGTGGCTGCGGGATGTGAGTGGATCCAGATGCAGGAGCTGATGAGTGACCGAAAGATAAAGCCGGCCTTAGTGCCGGGTTCGGGTTCACAGCACCAGCCTCGCCCTGGAGTTGCATTCGGACCTTGATTAGGTCAAGTGGGTGGGTGGAACAACCGGCCACGATGGAGGCGATGCCGCCCTCGACGAAACCTTTAATGCCCATGACAGAGTAAAGGATCAAGACGGATAAAATTTTCTTTTTCTTTGCCGGTTTCTCGGGAAACAAACGGATCTTTGGAGAAGAGGCAAAGAAAGAAAGAAAGAAAGAAAGAAAGAAGGAGAAAGAGGATTTGATTCGGATGATCAAGGGGACCAGTTGGAGTTAGAGGTCATCTCACTGGAAACCAGGAGATGAGAATGGAGGCCGAAAGCTATAGAGGAAGAGTGAGGGACGGCAGGCCTTTGAGACATATGCTGATGGGGAACAAATTATTGGGAGAGGTTATGGTTTTGAGGAAGGAGAAAAGGGGAGACAATTTATAGGGACGGAAGTAGTAGTAGAAAAGGAAAGGAGGTGGAAATATCAAACTGAGATTTTTCTGCATCTTATACGCGATTAGGCCTGGTGGGCCCAGAGGCGATGGTGAGGTGGGGTTCCATTGAGTTTATGGGGGCCCAATAAAAACATATTTATTTTCAATTCAAAACATATTTTAATGATCTTAAATTAAATATAATTCCGTAAATAAAAATATATCATATCGATTCAAATCAGTATTCTCACTCACAAGGAAGAATAACGAAATTTGTTCTAAGCTTTATATGTATATATGTTTTTAATGCATGATTATTACGTTCGTGAGTCAAAATTATTTAGTGAGAACAATGAATATAACTTTTCATAGGAAGGGGGATGATCCGTGTGGATTGTTTCACACCGTGTGCCCATTATAAACTCTTTTACCTTTTACTCTCGTAAGACTTGAAAAGTGGAAACATGTTTTTTTAGCCTTCCTATATGATTCAATGGTTTTGACTTAGAGCGAGCATCATGATAATAATAATTAATCTCTTTCTTTCAATTTAAACCGTTAATTATAATTATTAAGTAATTAATTTAATTATTAAAAAGGATGAATTGAATGTAGTAGCTGAGTACGTAGTAGCGTTGAACTAACTCCAGCCTCCAGGTGTCCGTTCGTTATGGGAAAGTGGCAGCATTATTGATCGCACTCTGGATTCCCGCGCATCTGATATAAAACAAATAATGCCTGGCTTGGCTTCTTCTTCAACATTTGGTTAATCCACGTGTCTTTACGCGGTTGAATGTTCCACCGACACTTTTTTTTATTTTTTTCTCCGACCGTAGTCTGTCGGACGCGGAGGTCGTATCTGGGAGAGGAAATGACAGCTGGACTCAACAGGACAAAAGCTCTTGTTCGTGGGCCCAGTTAACGTCAATAATAAAACACTATGGAAAACAACTTCGTCGCCTGAGAGATTCGAACTCTCGCGGGGAAACCCCATGTACTTAGCAGGCACACGCCTTAACCACTCGGCCAAAGCGACTGTGTTAAGAAATGGTTAATTATTAATAATATAAAAAATGAATGTCTGAGGAGCATTTTAAAATACAGTACAATAATAAAAACAAAGAAACTCCATTGTGGAAGAAAGAAGATGTTAACAATAATAAATAGGAAAGGATAAGGGTTGATGTTTCGCTGGCTTTTGAAATTGAAACATACCTATATAATTGATTTTGGAGGGGGGGACACAATGCACCCCCCCCAATCTCTTATTCTCATAATTAGTCCATAAAAGTTGACCCAATTAATTATTTGCCCAATCAAGACATCCGAGTTGAAGAAGTTGTGGCCCACCGCCTGCGGTGGGAATTTTCCGTACTTGATGAGATGTCACTCATCTATTGGACGCAACATAGTATAATATTAAATCACTCGACAATATTGATCAATGATGATGCCTTCCTAGTGCCTCAGATGCTTGCGTAACCTCATACATAAAAGGGAGGGTGAGTTCCGATACGGCGATGAGGTCCCAATCCCTAGCCGTTAGGCGAATCGAGTAGTGTGATGAGGGCCGAGGGGGTGCTCCTCAGCTCATGACTTCGGCCGTCGGAAACGGAATTCCAATTATCTTTGGCTCAATCAAGCAGTTGACGACTGAGGAGATTGAAATGACACACTCTTCGTTAATCGCACCTTCAAATGAAAAATCATCTAAAATTAAGGACTTATGATATGATTTATTCGACAATAAATAAAGTTCATTTAATAATTATTACCTTACGAGAATTGTGTTTATTGATCAAATAAGAGCTTATAGTATTAAAGTTCATATATTAATTATATAATATATGATGTAGTTTAGTTAATTTTTAATATAATATGACTTTTCATATTATTAATAATAAAAAAATATGAATATATTAAGTAGTTGTTTGGCCACTAATTAAAATAGTCATTAGCACACCTACAAATAAAATATATTAGAACTTATAGAAAGAGTAGATCTCATCATACTCAATTTGGATCCTGATTAATTCATAATACATAATGTTTAGATTAACCAACAACTTTAATACTACATGCTTAGTGATCCTGATCATTTTATTATTCAATAAAATAACCTTTAAACTATACAATTTTAGTAATAATATATAACACCTAGATTCCCATTACTTTTCTATGAAATATATTTTATATTTTATTATATTAATTTTCAAATTTTATTTAATCTTAAAATATTATATATTATATTATTATTATTCATATTCTCAATAATTAAAACAGATAAAAAAAAATTATTATTATTATTTATATTATTTTTTCAAGAAATCAAATCAAATATATTTTAAAAATATTATACTCATTCTTTATTGATCCATAAGTCACTTTCTTTCTGCGTATAAAACTTTTTATGAGAATTTTTTAAATAAATTATATTTATAATTAATAAATTTTAATTACATTTAAAATTAATATAATATATAAATGATTTCATATACACAGTAATTAAGATATATGCCAACAACTTTATCAAAATAAAAACCCATTTTTTAGCTAGAACTTATCAGCTTACTGTACTTTTACCGCCTAATTCGAATCTACCGCGTGGATTCTTGTCTGAAAATTTTATTTTGGCGGTTAAAAAAAAAAAAAAAAAGAGACAAAAAAGAAATCAATATTTATTTATTTTTACGGAACCCGATCCCTCTCTGTCCGACGTCAACCACTCAACCACGTCTTCTCGTGTGATTCCAGATGCTCGAATTTCCTCATCACTACAATTTCTCACTTCCATTTTACCCCTACATTTCTCACCAAATTTCACCGCCGCATCATCAGCACCAGCAGCACCGCCCGCCACCTACCACCAGCTCTACCGCCGTCATTTTGGGAATCTATGTATAGTAAAATAACAATCCCAGGGTTTCTCTGTTCTGGATTGATGCTCGGCGCCGGTAAAGATAAATTAATAAGAATAGTTTAAATGCTACTCCCCGGAAATCTAGGGTTTCCGAGCCTCATTTTGTTCCTCGGTTGGATTGCGTTCCTTGTAATCCGTTACAAGTTGAGGAATGACTTGGCAAAGAAGGAGGAGATCATGAGGTTGGCTGCCATGGCGTCTGAGGAGGCTGTCATGGCTGAGGTTCACTCCACGATTCAGTACCGTTCGGTTCCGATTGTTCGTTGCCCGCAATGCGCCGTCTGTTTTCGCCCTACCACCATGAGATGCTCCCAATGCAAGGCTGTGAGATACTGGTTAGTTCTTTATTCTCTTCTAATTCTCCCTATTTCGGTTCAGTTTTTGTTGATTTGATTTAGTGTCCAAGGGTGTCCTGGATATTGAGAGTGAGTTTAGAACTGATTGTTTAAAAAGCCCTCTTCTTTTTAAAGGGATTATCAGGTTTTGTGCTTTTCTTCTACCTAAACGAAAAGAGTGGAAATGGTAGAATAGTTCTGCTATTTCGCGGTTGCTTGTGGCAGCTATTAGGCATATCGCTTGTGGCCAGTTATGCATGAAGAAATTAGGGGTGATGAAATCTGATTTCATTTGGGTAAAAAATAGTGAATACATCAATGAAAGAACGAAGAGTAGAGGAAAGATGAGGGTTAACGACTTTTTGAGTCAGAAGTTGTCACCATGGATAAGTTGATGTGGTTGCGTGAAATGTTGGTAAAGATAAAGACTTGAGGTGGACCTTCAAGGTTATGATGTATTCATCGCTTATGACGTAGTGACTACTTTTAATGAATCCAAGTCTTATCTGTATGGTTTAGTTTATTGAGCTGTACTAAAAATTGTGAAAGCTATGCCAGTAAGGTACGTGGTGCTACAACTGTTTTCTTGAAATGAGTCCAAGTCTACCCTGTATGGTTTAGAAACTATGTCCGTTGAGGAATGCTATTGCTCGTGCGGAAGTTGCTAGGCGTAGAAATGACATTTGGGTTGGTAAATATGCTGTATGCTTTGTTATGAACGGATTGAACTAAGTCTTTCCATATATGGACACAGAAAATTTTAGGATACAAAGAAAATTTATGAAGTACCCTAAGGGTCACGGTTATCATCTTGAATTTTTAATTTTCATATTATCTGTGGGCAGTCTCTTGTTTAAGTTTTGGATGAATTAGTCTCAAACTTCTTTGGTAATTTATTTTTGTATACTTGACACTAGTCTGATGTATTCTGAAGCATTTTGTTTATGATCCAATAGTCATTAGTTCTACATTTTTTGGCTATTACTTGTGCATTAGAGCTGTTTATTCTACAATTTTATGTCAAGACTCTGGTTCTTATGTGCAATTGGTTCGTTGTAGTTCTGGCAAGTGTCAAATTATTCATTGGAGACAAGGTCACAGAGATGAATGTTGTCACACTACTGCCAGCATGCCCCTTGATGGAGGAATTGAGTTTGGTGAGAAAGCTGCAATGCAACACCAGTCCAAAGTTTCTGATAATGCTTTTGTGATGGAAAGAAAATCTAAAATCTCATTTCAGTCTATTTCATCGAAGGATGATGATAGTTATATCAATAAGCCTTGTGCAGAGCATAGAGAAGAAAATGCAGATTTTCCATCTCCCAACATGTCACCATCAACTGACTTCACTCCATATGGCAGAACAAGTGAGTCAAATAATGTTTTCTCAAAGGATGTCCTTCGTTCTGACACCTCTGAGAAGTTGGAGATAGCTCACCCTGGTGACATCGCTCCCAACAGGCATATTTTGAAGGTTAGTACTTGGTATATTGGAACATCATTAAATTTCAATTAAGGCCCAAAATTTTGGTTCATTAACTCCACTTTAGGCCTTTAAAATATGAGTAAAATGCACTGAATTAAATTTCAATTTCCTTAAATGTCAGTTTAATACGTTTAGGAGCCTAAGATTCTAGTTTCACTTACAAAGGGTTTGGATTTCAGTCAAAATCTTCAAAAGGCAAGAAACTTATAGCTGGTGATGTTCATCCTATGAATGTGGGTAATAAGAAGCCAACAAGAGGAGCTGCTACAACAGAAAAATTAGAATCAGATTCTTCTTCCTTAATGAGACCAGTATCTGGGAGTGCAGGCTGTTTGAGGTCAGATTTTGTTTCTGATAAGGGAGAAGACAATTCACAGCTCTTTGATAAAGAAAGTAGATCTTTGCCGTCTCATGCTTCCAAAGAACATCTATCTTCAACTGTTGGAGGGCATTTGGCTTCTACAGATGGTTTTCATGCCTTGCCTGCAAAATCTGGTAGTAATGCAATCTTACCACAAAATGTCAGTAAAGGCTTGAAAACATCAATGCGGAAAATTGTGCAGCAGTTTAAAGTTTCAAAACAGTTGAAATCCAGTCACCATGGGGTTGGAAATGAGGTTTCTGGAAGATATAACTGCAAGGTTGCTTACAGAATTTTTCTGATGGCCTCCTCATTTTGTTCATAACATACTTATATTCATCTTATTCTCATGTTAATTGTTTTTTTTTTTTTCCGGACAGCTAATCTTCTCGTACGAGCTGTTTGTGGAGCTGTACTGTTATAATAAGGTGGACTTATACCCCTTTGGTCTTTCAAATTGTGGGAACAGGTGGGTGATGTGGAGCGCTCTCTTTTTTAAAAAAAAAAAAAAATTATTTTTGTGGTTTAAACAAATACCTTCTAGAATCTAGATAATCACATATCTAGTTAACTGTTGTTGTACTGTTAATGCTTTTGTTTATTTTGAAATTTTGCAGCTGTTATGCCAATGCTGTGCTTCAGTGTCTGGCATATACTCGGCCTCTTACTTCTTACCTGCTACAGGGGATCCACTCCAAAGCATGCAAGTGTCTCTTCAAGATTCTTTTTTGTACATTTTTGGATACCTTTAATTGTAAAGATTAGGTTTCTTAATGACTCAAATTTTCAATGTATTATTCTCTCATAGGTCGAAAGAAAGAGTGGTGCTTTATCTGTGAATTTGAGTGTCTAGTTCTCAAGGCAAGGGAAGGGACATCTCCACTCTCACCAGTGAGGATATTATCCAAAATACAGAAAATTGGAAGTCATCTTAGCCATGGGAGGCAAGAAGATGCTCATGAATTTTTGAGGTGGGTTTTCTCCATAACTATATAGTAGGAATGGATTCATAAATAAATAAACTTTTTTTACTCTTCACCATTGCATAATTTGATCAGCTACTAATATGACAGGTATGCTGTTGATGCCATGCAATCAGTTTGCCTCAAGGAAGCTGGGGCACAGGGTCCTTTGGCTGAAGAAACAACCTTAGTGGGCCTCACTTTTGGGGGTCACCTTCTTTCTAAGGTTAATCTTGTTTTAATGGTTTATCACAATCTTATATAAGTATTTAAGCATCTTGAGTTCAATTATATATTTTTCCTTGTAACTTGGATTCTCAGATAAAATGCTTGAAGTGTCATGGAAAATCTGAGATGTATGAGAGAATGATGGATCTCACTGTAGAAATAGATGGGCACATTGGAACTCTTGAGGAAGCTCTTGCTCAATTCACCGCTGCCGAAACCTTGAAAAGAGATAATAAGTACCGTTGCAGCAGGTACATTTTTCTCATTTTTATGTTTTTTTTTCCCAATCTTGAATGTGTTATCAATCTTATACCTTTTTTTTTATTTATGAAGATGTAAATCATATGAGAAGGCTAGAAAGAAGTTGAAAGTATTGGAAGCACCAAATATACTTACGATTGTGTTGAAGCGCTTTCATGTAAAGTCTGATTATTAATTTTGAACTTATAGGTCTTCAAGTTTCCTTTTTGTGTAGTAATACTCCCACCATTCTTGCTTTGCAGTCTGGCAACTTTGAGAAACTGAATAAATCAGTGAAGTTTCCAGAAATCCTAAACATGGCTCCGTATATGAGCGGACCAAGTGACGACTCTCCTTTGTACAGCTTATATGGAGTAGTTGTTCATTTGGACACAATGAATGCCTCGATTTCAGGTCATTATTTATGCTATGTTAAGAATTTCCATGGGGATTGGTTCAAGATTGACGACAGCATGGTAGGTGTTTTTTTTTCTTCGAAGACCTGTTTATTAGTCCCGAACCATTTATTTTTAATACTAAATTACTTGAATTCTGGGAATTTAGGTAGAGCCAGTGGTGCTGGAGAGGGTCTTATCAGAAGGAGCATACATGCTTCTATATGCAAGGTTGATTTTCATCTTTGCTACCTAAATACTTTTTTAGCAGAAAATAAGTGAATATATAAACTAATAGAATTGGGAACTTGTATTTTCAGGCATTCACCGAGGCCTCCCGCAGTAGTAAGAAGTGGAAAGATAAAGAAAAGAAGCTTAGAAGCAGTTCCCTCCGGTTCCAACTTTACAAAATCCAAGTCAAGAAGTAGCTCAGTACCTCCAAAAACGGACAACAGTTCTACGTCACATTGGAAATCCATCCCGTACTGGAAGTCAAATCATGGACCCCCTGGAAGCCAAATGTTTGCACCCGAAGATCGGAGATTCCACAGGATAGATTCTGCAAGCGAGAGCTCTTCAATATTCAGCAGCTCAGATGCAAGTTCTTGCAGTACCACGAGCACCAAGGATTCCGTTGCAACAGAAGACTTATCCGAGTACATTTTTGGTGATGCGGGTTCCACTTGGTATAACAGCCGGTATGGGATTCCTTCAGATTCTGGAGAATCTTCATCGTATCATAATTATGAAGATAGTGAAAGAAACTCAAGGAGGCATTGGGGCCCGGCAGCGGGCGGCTGTTTAGATAGTGGTAGTAGTAATAATAGTAGTAATAGAAGTAGCAGTAGGGAAGTGGAGTTCGATCAATTTGTTCATGGTAATTCCAGATCTGGTGTAGTATTTAGCGTTAGTGGAGATGGAGATGATGGATCCGCTCAAACATTTTATTGAAGTTTGAGTTGGAACATAAAAAAAAAAAAAAGTCCTATTTTTTTTTTCTTTTTCTTCATGGCGTTTTTAAGAAATCGTCATTATTCTGATTATTTATTGGAAAATTTATTCTTTGTTCATTTACTGTCTTAAAATTGACCCCGTAACTATCCAAAAGTTTGATTAAACACCCCAAGTTTTTTCAAATGACGTCGCTAGTTTAAAGAACCTTTCCCGCAAAACGAATAATTTCCCCAACGCAAAACGAAAGTGATGGAGGAGGAAGCGAAATGCAAGTCGCAATATCGATGCAGAGTTGCCACCATTACCATAAGCTCAACTGTCGCATCTCTACCTCAGTCTTCGCCATTGTTGAAGCTAAGAGATCCATGGTCACCACCGCCGCTAGCAGTAGCAGTGGCGGCAGCAGCAGCTCTTCCGGTACCTACACGACTATCAAAGAGAGAGAGAGTAAGATTCGAACGAGAAATCAAGAAGAGTAAATTCATCGCGATCGTCGGTTCAATCTCCGACGAGCAATCTGCTTTTGCCTTCCTCTCCCAGGTTCTTCTCTTCCCCTTTTCATTACAATTCATACGAGCTATGAAAAGATATTTTTCTCCCTCGAAATTCCTACCTGAGTATTGCCCAATTCAATTCATCTTTGTTGATCATTAGGTCCGCGAGGCATTGCTGGGCATATAAGGTAAAAATTACTAATGCTAGAAGTTGTATAAATCTTTTTTCAAGTACTCTGAGACAAGGAGTAAGCAATAAATTCAGTAACTAGTACACTTTTTCTGCTAATTAAATAATCTTAATTGATTAGAATTGAAACATAGAATCTCATGATACTGATAATTTATGCTTATTTCCAGCTTCTTTTTCTTTTCTTTTTTCTTTTGTCAAAGTTAATACTTTTATGATTCAGGTTGGAGATCAATATCGGTCCAATGATGATGGTGAGCCATCAGGCACGGCCGGAAAACCGATTCTTTCTTCTATTGTTTCTTCAGGTATCGATAAGAGTCATGGTGGTTGTCATCAGGTAATTATTGTTTTCCTAAACCTTTGTTTTTAAGTGAATATTATTTCCAGGACCTTCTCAAGTGTACATTATATATGAACTTCGGGTATTTTGGAGGTATCAAACTCGGAACAGGAGGACTAGTGAGGGCCTTTGGAGGAGTTGCTTCAGAGTGCTTGAGAAATGCTCCGACTTCTGTTGTGAAAACTAAGGTATATATTATAGTTGGTTACCTTTCCTGGCCTTTTACATGTCTTTGTGATCGATTTAAAGCTAAATAGATTAAGTAAATTTTCTGGATTATAAATAAATATGATTAATACTAAATGGGATATTTTCTGAATTGTTTGAAGGTTCCAATGGGTATAGAGGTGCCATTTGATCTTTTAGGGATCCTATACCACCAGGCGAGCTTTACACAGATCTATACTTAACAGTTAATCATGTGCTTTGGTGTAGTTCAAATTCTCTAAAACAATACTGATATGGAGAAAGAAAAAGAAAACAAGAAAATGGTAGAACCCTAAATTTACCTTGCCGGCTCTCTCCCTCTCCTTTCTAGTAATTTCTTCTACCCTTCTTCCTCTGCCCCTCCTCCTACAAATAGCCGTAGAAGCCCCCTCCCCAAAAGCTTACCCGACACCTCACTACCCCCACCGCCATCCCTCTGCCCAAAACAATGATTTTCTCCATAAAACCCTCCCCATGTCAACATCCCACAGCCCCCAAAAACCCACCTTCCCATCATGTCTCCCACTCACCCAAAATACAATTTCCTAATCTACCCTTTACCTTTTTACTCTTTGGGAGTCTTAACAGAAAATAGTCGGGAAAGGATTTACTTTATATGGTCACTGTTTGTCTGAGTTTGTAAGTAAGGCTGTTATGCCTTGCATGGTTGATAGCTGGATTTTTTTAAGGAAAAAGTTCCCTATATTTTAGCTCGCAGTGCAAGTATCTGCAGTGCAAGTGTATCATGTTAATAAAAAGAAAATGTTATCAACAAAATTATAACTATATATGGTGTATGAAACCTTTTGATGCCCATAGTTTTTTTGACCATGTTAGCATATTCTATACATCGTAATGATATCAAAATTTTTATTTGGTCTATATATATATATATAAGCATGCAGTTACAATCTTTCCAAGTTGAAGACATCGAGCAGGATAATGAAACTGGTAAAGACAATATCACTATGGTCACTTTCAAAGTCGATCTTGACTGCGCCGAGAAGTTAGAGGATGCTATCAAAGCAAATTCTGGCCGTGACTTAGTGTTTTATAAGCGATAAAACAGTCTGGTTGTGACCACTTCTTACACACCGATGCAAAGATTGTTGATTCTCAGTACTTCTGAATCCTATATGATTGCAGCATCTAGAAAGCTGTAAAAGTACATTATTTTTGCCATGTTACTATATATAAATATTGTCTAATTCATTTTATTACGGATCATCTCTGTTAGAATACTACTGATATTTATAATAAAACAAATTTAGTTTGAAATTGAACATGATCATTGTAGTTAATGTATATATATATATGTAAGAAATTTAGTTTTGAACGTACATAGCTTAGAGTGACCTGTGACCAACTCACCAACAATCCAAACCTAGATTAGATGAATGTGTTCATGGGTTTACAGTCTTTCCGGGCACACATCCGACTCTCTTCCAGCAAAGTGATTCGCTGAGCTCACAATTTCGTTCCCAGAAATGTGCACACTTTCTAGGCCCTGTTTCCGGAACCCTTGGCCGGGTTATTCTTCCCCATATGGATCGGAACCAACCTCCTAGTCTTTTTTGCTTTGTTATTAATACTTCTATTTGCTTCACTTGAACCATGTGAGCTTCGGCAAGACTTGAATATTGATCAGTACTGCTCATCACAAGGAAAACCAAAAACATGAGGGCTCTAAGAACGTTATAGTGCTTGAAAGCCGCCATTGTTTTGTTATATCATCAGAATGAAGATTTTCATACATATATATATATATATATATATATATATATATATATATATATATATACAATATTTCTTTTCAAGAACAATTGATAACTAATTAGGCTAGGAGATCAAATACAACCAGCTGGAAGATGGAAGAAAGTGTGGTTAACGTATGAGTGATATTCCAATGAGAGGAATTCATGACGTGCTTAATTTATTTGTTTAGAAAGTGAGAATTATTGGCTAATTCTCCTCTAATCAAGTGAAACCTTTCACTTGTACCCCGTTTCTTTTAATGCTATCCAATTAAACCCAGTTTCAACTTTTATAGGAATGCTGCTCTACCAGTATCATCTGATTCGATACAATCTTTGACAAGCATAATAATCTTTTCTCAATTTCGTTGGGTACACAACTATTTTATTAGTAGTAATTGTGGTGACTGGTAATAAATCTTTTTTTTTTTTCTCCGGCCAAAAAAAGTGATGGCAGTTGTGTAAATTTAGTGGCCAACTTATATAACATTTACAGCTTTGATAAATTTTATTTTTCGTCATTTATCTAGGTTAGTCTGAAATATTCATGAGAATTAACATCCACTAGTTTTCCGTCCAACACCTAAACCACCGGCGACGCCGGAATGAGTCTTTCTTATGTTGAAATTATAAGATTGCTCAGTGTAATCAAAGTATGTCCCGATAATTATTTTCTCGGTCCATCCGAAGCGAAAGTTCTTGGTCTACTCATTTGTTGTGTTCAAGGATTAACAATGATATTCAATATTTTATCTATCCTTATATATTTACTCTTCCTTACTCTAATCAGATACTAAAGTAGGTATAAGTTTTCTGCGTCTTGTTGTTTATTTTTGAATTAGTGTTACGGTTTAGTTAGTAGAAAGTCATCGACAACGTATATACATGTATTAATGGTTGGTTATAAGCATCATGATAATTAGGATTTTTCGTTCATTAATTTAAAAGGAAATATTGTAAAAAAAATTAAAATTAGGGGGAAATTTTAACAAATAAAAACAAATCGAAGATATATATTTGAAATTATAATACTTGAAGAAATACAAGAGTAAATATTAGCAGCTCAAAAAATTTATAAAATTGAGTAAGGGAGGGGTAAGCAATTTCCAATTCCATCAACTATTGAATTTGGATATGCTTTATAATTATTAAAATTAGGGTGGAAAAATCCCTAAAAATATATAAAAGTAGGGGTTTTATAATATAATAATAAAATGTGGGGTGGGAAGTTAGGGCGGGTAATGCCCCCCTTGCCTCCGCCCACGGCTCTAGTGTACATATTACTTAAGTACCGAAGAACAGAAGGAACAACAACATTTTCAAGCAAGAAAATAAAATGAACAGAGAAAGGCTCTTAACTAAAACACCTTAGGGGCAGATTCTGTTGAAGCTACCGTTTATGGGAAACGAATAGACATTGCAGCCATACATTCCGGCCTCTTAGCACAAAGATACTCCAAGAGTTTGCAAGCCTGTTACCAGCTGCATTGTTATTGGCCAGATGGAGTTGTTGGATGACGTTGTCGGATTGGTAAGGGATGTTTCCCTTTAGCCGGGTCTAGTGCTTTTCCTGGAGTTTTGGTCTCTCTGGGGTTACAGTGCGGTACATGCAAGGGTACACGAATTGCAAGAACGGCCAGCGTGCGACGATCAACATTGCTTGAAAGCGAAATGGAAAATATGATCGTAACTGCTGTGAGAAAACAACGTTGATAATTAGGATTAAGAGCAGCCATTGCTAATGAGAAGTTATTTATTCCAGTAATGAAGAAGCCGACCGAGCTTGGAAGAAAGAACTAATGAAAGAGTGTGCAAGGAAACGTGGTTTAAATCTAATGGATTACTATATATATTTCCATAGGTGTTTTTTTTTTTTTTGGGCCAAACCATAGGAGTTATAGGACGGAAAAATAAATAAATAAATAATTCAAATTTCACCACTTAAAAAAAGATGGTCAATAGCTGTGGAAATTTCGTATTAGAGCCTGAAACCGCTGCTAGAACTAGTAGAATTATACGTACATTATATGTACTTTAATTTAAGTGGCGGCCGGCATGCAGGTGATGTCGATGATGAGATTCCATGCAAACATTCCGGTCTTTGGCGACAAAAAATTCCCATGAGCTCACATTCATGTCTCCAAATGCAGCGTACTTTCGACCTTTTGAGTACTAACCGGAATCGGCATTGGAGGCGGAACTTTTCTTTTTCATTGTTGATAATTAGTACTACTTGGCCTTTATTTCTGGTTGCGGGGAAAAGACGAACCGACCAATTAGTATCCCAATTCTTGGCATTCATAAGATAAAAAGAAGAAAGTTGGAATGGTAACTGAGAATATGATCATATATAAACGCAAACCGTGCTTGAGAGCAGCCATTAATTAAAATTTTAATTTGTTTGTGATAGATCATGTATATGTTTATTTGCATTTGAAGCTTAATTAGTTAGTTAATTTGTCTAATGGTGAGGTTATGATCGATCTTTACGTACGTATTTCTATGTACAGAGGACTTAATTAAGAGCTAGGAGATTTGATTCGGTTTCATATATAAGTACTATAAACTGATGTTAAGCTTGAAATGGGTCCAACTGATCATTAGATTAAGAATAGTCATTATTAGCTAGCAATGCTGCTTTGAAGAATTCCTTGTAGGCTATAATTTGATTAAGTGTCCTTTTGTTTAATCGAATTAGTTTTAAGTGTTTCTTCTAATCATAAAGCATCAAGATAATTCGGATTTTTGTTCCGTTAATTTAACGTGATTTGCTAAACTCTCAGTCCCGAGCAATGTTATTATGTTATTATGTCTAACTGATAACACAGATTAAGCTCAGGTACATATTATACAAGTATCGAAGAACATAGGGAAGAACAACATTTTTAAGGAAGAAAATTCAAAGAAAAATGAACACAGAAAGGCTATGACTCAAAAATACATAAGGAGCAGATTCCGTTATAGCATTAAGGGGGAAGGGGTAGAGGACGGCATTGCAGCCATACATTCCGGCCTCTTAGCACAAAGATACTCCATGAGCTTGCAAGCCTGTTTCCAGACGCATTGTTGTCCGCCAGAAGGAGTTGTCGGACGGCGTTTTCGGATTGGTAGGGGATGCTCCCCTTTAACCGGGTCTAGTGCTTTTCCTGGAGCTTCGATCTCTACTGGGTTATAGTCCGGTACATGCGAGGGTACGTGAGTTGCAAGAACGGCCGTGCGATAATCAACATTGCTTGAAAGCGAAATGGAAAATATGATCGTAGCTGCTACGAGAAAACAACGTTGCTTATGATTAAGAGCAGCCATGGCTAAATATTATTTATTGCTTGTTGAAACTGGATAATGAGAAGTTGTTAAGGGATTGTATATATATATATATATATATAGAGTTATTTTATTCCAATGATGAAGAAGCCTACCAAGCTTGGAAGAAGGAACTAATGAAAGTATTTGGAAGGAGACATGGTTTCCAATAATTAAGCAAATGCTCGGTCTAACACACGTGTTCCTGATTGTCTCGTGTATAATTTGGCTAATGACGAGGTTATGATTGATCTTATGTACGTATTTCTGTGTATGGAGGACTAAATTAAGAGCTCGACGATTTGATTCGGTTTGATATTTTAGTAATATAAACTGATCGGAAGCTTGAACTGGGCCCAACTGATCATTTGAGATTATGAGGTGGATTTGCCGATGATATTCAAGTGTTGAAAATTTTGGGATTGAAAGAACTAATAAATGGATTGGATGGGGTTTAGTTTTTGAATGTTTTTTTTTCTTCTTAAATTTGATTTTATTGAGTTTTATTTTTTTATAATTTATTGATTAGATAATGACTCATTGATGTAGCGATGTGGTAATTGCTCAAATTATAGTTCTCTTAACTATTAGTAGTCTCGAGTTTTTGTTATTTTTACAAGCAACTTCTTGATCCTATGTTTATGTTATACATAGCTAGTTTGAAATTTTGAAATCCCTTTACTCCTTGACCCTTTGGAGACTCAGATAATTAGTTTTCCTTGATATATATATTTGCATTTGAAGCTTAATTAGTAAATTAACATAAACAACTATATTACTAAATTTTCGGATTGTAATGTTACTATTTTTTCTTTTCTTTAAGTAGTATTAGATTCGATTTAAGTTTTAATTTTGGATTTTGGGAGTATTATTTTTAAGGAATGATTATTGGATTAGATGATTTTTGTATGATAGAGCAAACGTATATATATACTTGCATATGAAGCTTCATTAGTTAATTTGACTAATGACGAGGTTATGATCGATCTTATCGACCTAATTCTATGTATGGAGGACTTAGCTAAGAGCTCGAAGATTTGATTCGGTTTGATATATAAGTATTATAAACTGATCATGGGATGGTTAAAATGGCTCCTCCAACGGAACATTTCATGAGGTTACTGTGTAATATTTATATAGGGTGAGTGAAAATTATTTTTAGGAAGCTAGGTAAAAAAAGTGAATTGATTTTGATGATGATCATCACTATGAGGTGGGTTGGCAATGATATTTTAAGTGTTAGTATAGTTTGGGATTGAAAGAACCGATCAATGGGTTGATGGGGTTTATGTTTTATATTTTTTTTATTAATTTTGTTTAATTAATTTTGGATAATTAATTAATTAGATAATGACTCATAGCGATTTGGTTATAAGTTATTACTTAATACATACATAGCTAGTTTGAAAAGTTGAAATCCCTTTGCTCCTTTCCTTGCCCCTTCGGAGACTTGGATAAATATTTTTCCTTAATTTATATATTAGCATTTGAACTTTAATTAATTAGTTAATTTGAGTAATGACGGGGTTACGATCGATCTTTTGTACGATTTCTATGAATGAAGGAGTGCTAGAAGCTTTGATTCGGTTTGATATACAAGTAATACTATAAACTTATAGGAAGCTGAAAATGGGTCCAACGGATATTTTGATCAAGTGTAGTAATTAGCTAGCAATGGTTTGAAAAATTACTTGTAGGCTATAATTAATTTGTGTTTGTTTTGCGCGGCATTTGCATGTCTTAGCCTACTTAATTAGGTTGGATTTGCGGATTGAAATTTCGTTAAACTGATCAGATTTGATAGAAATTTTTACGGTAAATTTGGAGTTCGGCTTTTGTCATTTGAATCTACACTTTGATACTTTGAAGATCTAGGAAAGTGTTTGTTCAAGAGTCAAACATGATCTCGGACATAGATAGAGAGGTAGGAATTCATCGAGCGAATTGAACTAGAAGGAAACTGAGAGAGATATTTTATATATTATAGAAACATTAACTTAGAGAGAGAGAGATACTCTTCTTTCCCATGTATTTTCAATATATTATTTAATTGATCAGATCTTCATTAACCCCATTTGGCTATTCATATACACCATGGAGAAACACAGAGTTGTTCTCCATTTCGTCATATATTTCTTGAAGCACGAATGAGTACCATGATGTTTTGAAACAAACCCAAAACCAAACCTCATAACTTTCTGTTTTCTTTTTGGCTCGACATCTATAAATTATACACAAAATTAGGGGTTTAAGTGGAAGGGAGGTGAGTTTCCATGCAAACATTCAGGTCGTCTCCAACAAAGATGGTCTTTGATCTTACATTCAAGTTTCCAAATGCAATGCCCATTAGACGTTTTGCCAATTTGAATCTCCGCCGGATCTTTTCCTTTCCACTGTGGGTGTAATTTACGGCTGAGGGAGAAACGAAACCGACTGAATACATTATCACTTCTCGCCTCTTGTAGACGAGAATCAGCAAGACTTGAAGGTGTAAGAAACATTATGATCATGATGAATAGAAGCAAACCATGCTTAAGAGTACCCATTTGATAACCAAGCAATCAACTAATTAAACCCACTTTTACTCATTATAAGGATATTGGTTATATATAGATGTCTCTCTGCGTGTCATGTATAGCTTCTGATTAACTTGGATAATGACGCGGTTGCATGATGATTCATCTTGTGTATTTTCTATCGAGGACTTAATTAAGTACAAGATTTGATTGGCTTAATTAAAGAAATATTGTTTTTACTAAAATGCGATAAGCTGAAAATGGGTGCAACTGGTCATTTGATTAAGGTGTTAAGCAAGATGCATGAAAGAAGTAATGCTATTGCTACGTACTCGTTGACTCTAAATTTATATAAGGTTTGTTTTGGCCGGCATTGCTGGTTCTAGAATCCCTACAGGTTTTATTAATAATAATAAAATAAAAAAAATTATATCTTAATCTGCGATACTCATCTCCTATCATTTACTAAACAAAGTTACAACGAGCGAGGATGAAAAAACTTATCGAAAAAGAAAATTAGAAAAAATTCAAAAGAAAGAAGGAAAAACACAAACCTTTCAAACAAGTATCTTACTCTCATAAATTTAACCTATGTTCATTTTATCTCCAAATAATATTTCTCATAATCCTAAGACAAGAATCTATATTGGTGAGATTATTTCACAAATGCATTTCAGCAACATTAGAGTGGGGTCAAAGTTGGACACAAAAGATGATATAACATCGATACGCTAAATAATGAAACCTTATCCATTAACAACATTTATTTTATACATAGTGTAACGATAAAGAAACACATGACAAGTACAAAACATAAATATATATTTATAATAATGATGAATGAAGCACAAGGGTGCCCGTGAAAGAAAGCACCATGCAAATGCTTCATAAATCTTATTAATAAAACCATCTTTAGAGTAATTAAGCTCATTGATAAAAAAAACCATGCATCCATATGGCATGACTGATCTGATCAAGGCTCTGTATCGATACGTTTGACATGGCCGCTACTACCTGGCATGGGAGTTTCCAAGGGACGATAATATTTGAGAGCCATTGTGACAGTAGAAGGATCGTCAATATCATAATTTGAAGGCGGCAGTACTTTCACGTTGCTGTTTCTGGGATAATTCGGCAGCATTGGATCATCAAAAGGATGTAGCATCGTTAACGGATCTGGTGGATTCGGTGCTGTTGTACCTGAAAATGACTCTGTATGGAATCGTTTGTTAGCTTTAAATGGCCAAATTCTATGCATAAAACGACCATCGGTTTTGATTGTGTTCATTAGCGGCCGAGTTGCGTCGATGCTAATGATCGATAGTGAGAATAATGTTCCAAGCATCATGGTTTCGAGGAAACGGTGGTAAATAGAACATTTAGCTCTCATCATATATCGTTGTTGTGTGGAAGATGTGACGACGAACATGATGTTTTTGAGTTTATATAGGCCATAATATAGACATGATCATGTAAGTATAATGTTTGATGTCATTGGTTTGCTAATATTGATTTAAGCATTAATTGGTTCGTTTCGCTAATGTTTAGTGGTTGCGCATCAAGGACTTGAAAAGAAATGTTGCTCGATACTATACAATGGGCAAAAATATAAATATGATTGTAATGATAGAAAGACTAAATTTAGATAAATTTTAACTTAAAAAAATTTTATGAAATTATTCATATTAATGAGTCAGTAAAATAATATAAATAATTATTAAATCACTCAAATTTATATTAATTTAATTTCCAAATTATTTTCCTAAATATAAATATATTGCACCGAAATAATAATCCTATATTAACAAAATTTAAAAATAATATTCTACTTTTTCATATATCCATGATTTCAATTTCCATGTGCTTCTTTTACAAGTAGTCTTAACCATAGTTTCATGTACTTATAAGTTAAGGTAGCACAAAAACTTGTAAATAAGAACCAAACTGATCATTAGTCAGTACTTCTTCTACATAGTTATCAATCTTACAAGTCCAAATATCACACTACATGTAAATGACAGAGGACGGAAAAAAAATTTGAAAATGAAATTAAAAAGATATATAACAATACATATAATAATTCATATGTTATTGTTCCCTAGAGCTTATTGAAAACATGTATTAACTATCCAGGCAGTGAAAATCAGTGATGATCGAGCGATCAAAATCGACAACATGGCCGGGCATTTGTATATATACAACAAGCTACAGCTTGCAGGAGCTACGGTTCGGGCCAGTTTCCCGGGTGACCCTTCGGATATATTAAGGGAATAGTTTTTGCCGTTTCTTGGTCTTTGAGAGGAAGAGTTGGTGGATCTATGTCCTTTTCGTGACTTGCTTCTGAAGAAGAAGATTTAGGATCTTTATTGGTCAAACTCTTCCTAGGAAGAGGTGGTTCGACTACAGGTTTCTTGAAACCCCATTTTTTCATTTTCAACATGAATTTCATCAAACCATCCACCATTAGTTCTGCCTGATGATCATCATGTTCATCATCTGTTCTTGTAATTGCTTCTTGATTTTTCAATGGAGCCTGATACTCATCATCTAGCTCTTTGATCAGTTGGACTTGGATACCAGCTACAAGAGTGATCATATCAATGTTGCTCAAAATTAGTAATAATACAGCAAACGTCGTAGTTATAGCCACCAATCTAAAAGCATACATGTTTTGAGGAGATGGTCTCTTAATTATGCTGATCGTGAAGGAGGAGATGGTTAGATGCAAATGGATGAAGCGTTTGAGGAGACGGAGGAGACGGTTTAAAGCAAAGAACGACAACATTGATCGAAGATGTACACCTTGATCACTTGAATATGTATGTGTCCAATTGGTGAAGTATATATGTGTTTGTGTGTGATTAGGAGTTGGATGAACTAGTAAAATGATTTAATGTTACGTACATATCCTTAATTTATTGGTTTGAAATCGGTTCAGTGTTGATTTGACAAAGTACGTCTGGAATAAAAAAAAATAAGAATTGGTCATTATTAATTAACGGGTAAATAATCTTTTACTCTACATTTAATCAGTTAAATACTATTTTATATTATAAAAATTTATAATTTATTATATTAAATTATTATTTTTGCATAATAACTCTCTTCTGGTCCAATTCAAAATTTAGTTTTTAAAAATAATAATTTAAGATAATAAAGTATTGAGTTTTTAGTAATATAATATAGTGTTCGACTAATTCTATATACTTTAAGATAATAAAAGGCTATTTATCCTAACTTAAATCATAAAGGGGTTTAGGGTTCGGAATCGGGCCACCTTGGCCCGACGGATATTGTAACGGAATTGCTGGAGCGTCAGAGAAGTCTTCAAAAGGCCCAGTTGGTACTGTTGGTGGGTCCAAGTACTCGTTTTGGAGCATCATGGCTGCTGCTTAAACCCGGCAATTCTTCTTGTTTCGTGAACACCCATTTTCCAAAATTCAACATGGTTTTGAACCAACCATCCACCATTAATGCGGGTTCTGTTCTTGCCTGAGTTTTCAACGGTGAAAGAAGCTGTCGAGCTGCAAGACTAACATTGATCATGTTGCTCAAAATTAGTAATGCTAGCAAGTGTTTTGTGAAAAGCATGGATTGCATGCTTCCAGTTATGAGAGTTTCTAGCTAGAGTATTAATGAGATCTATTAGATATTAATTGATGATGCAGAGGAACGGGAAGCATAGATCAATATTTTGGTATGTACAAAGGGTAGGTGCAAATTAATGGTGAAGCCTTTTAGAACAGCGAAGAGCCAACTAATCAAGGGGTCAATATTTGTAATTCACGTCTTAATTTCTGTATAGTTTCGTTCTTATTTTAATTTTATTGAAATTTTAAAAAAAATTACACATTTATCTAAAAAATTTATATTTTTATATTTTATTACTCTCCTTTATTTTTTTTATTTATTTTTCTACCCTATCTCTATCAATGGAGCTTCGAACTCCATGGCATGGAGCTCGAAGCTATATAATCTAGATCAATGGAGCTTCGAGCTCTATGGCTATGGAGTTCGAAGCTCCATCGATGGAGATGGGGTGGAAAAATGAAATAAAGAAGGAGAAGAAAATATAAAATATATAAGTTTATAATCTGTAAAAAAAAATTAAATTAGATTGAATTTATAATTAATTTTTTTATTGCTGAACTAATTATATTAAAAATTGAAATTTATACGCATCGTCTAACTCTACATGTTAACATGTTAAAAAAATATCACATCAGCCTTTTTGCCACAAAAGTGATGATCGGAATGATTAAAATTTCAGAGCTAAAATAAGGATGAATTAGTAAGACCTGGAAATACACAAACTAAATAAGGGAACTAACCATTTTCCTTCTATATAACTTCTTTCAATCTTTGTGCTAGTAGCTAGCTAATGAATGAGTCCCCCTTAGTAGTTACGTGCGTGTGTAAGGAAATTACCAAATAGTAACATAGTGAATTAATTAACTTTTGAACTAGGAAAGGATTACTAAGTTCTCTTTAATCGTAAGATTTTTTTTTTTTTTTTTTTTTGGGGCATGACTTGCAAGAGGTGATCGATTTGATCAAACTGTACGTGGAAAATAACATATAATGATATAAGAATAAGGTAAAGCGATGCATAGACAAATAAATGGTATTGTAATCTCAAAGACAAGCAAACTCACTCCAACACAACAAAAAACCAAAAAGAAAGTAATAGAAAACGAAAAAGTAATATTATGCTGAAACACATGATGGAAACTGGGTCACATCCAAAGACAAGATGCATTCATGACAATCTTCCAATTCACTTAGATGGAGGTGGGGAGAAGAAAGGAATTTTCGGCACGGTTGTAGGTATGGTAGGGAGTGAATTAGGAGCGGTTGGAATTGTAGGTAGTGGAGGCAAAGGTGGTGATGTTGTTGGCTTTGGCAAGGTTGGGGCACTTGGTAGGGTTGGCAATGGGGAAGAGGGCAACGGTGGTAGTGTCGTCTTAGGAATTGTCGGCATTGAAGGGAGTGGAGGTAATGTAGCCTTGGACAATGGTGATGCTGACGGTAGCGGTGGCAATGTAGCGGCCTTAGGAAGGGGCATAGAAGGCAATGGAGATGTAGATGGAAATGGTGGTAACGTAGCGGGCTTAGGCAATGATACTGGCGCGGAGGGAAGTGGAGGCAGTGTGGCCTTGGACAATGGTAATGTTGATGGCAGTGGTGGTAACGTAGCTGCCTTAGGCAATGGTATAGGTGCAGACGGAAGTGGAGGCAATGTGGCCTTAGGCAACGTTGGCATAGATGGGAGTGGCGGCAAAGTTGTGGGTTTAGGGAGTGGAACTGCCGATGATGGTAGTGGAGGTAGGGTGGCCTTCGGCAGTGGTGGCACAGCTGACGGCAGTGGAGGCAATGTGGCCTTAGGCAGAGGCGGCACCGTTGAGGGTACTGGAGGCAGTGGTGGAACTGTGGGCAAAGTAGGAATTGTCGGAGGTGGAGCTGTGGAGGTATCAAGAAGGCGTCGAGCCGCGAAGCTAGTATGGATACATGAGAAGGATAATGCTACAAACAAAGATAGCATGAGACAATGCTTCAAAGTAGCCATTGTTTTATTAGAAAGAGCAAATAAGCTTTTCCTTAAATAAGCTAAGATGGAATTGGCTAGTTGCGTTTCTCAATCTTGAGTTGAATGGTATTATTCTCTTGATAGGTTTATATAGGACATACTTCGTGTCTGAGACTTCCTAGGAGTTTGATGAGATGTAGTTAGAGTACTACTTTGTTAGTTCATCTTCTCAAAGAAATTATTGTTTCTGTCCAGCTACTTGTTTGAACGTTAATTATAGCTAGGAACCGTTACTTGAATGAACATAGGATACAATATTTAACTGATAAGAAGTTGGTAACCGACTCGTGTTGTAGAATCGTCAAATTGATTGTTTTATTAAAAACAAAATGTAATTGAAAATATTGCCTTAATATTTTGGAAATTTAATGTACTTGATCGATCAGTGCTGACATTCATTAATTTCAACCTATAAATCCTCTCTTTACCAACCTTAAGAAAAATATGAGAGAATAAATAAATAAATAATTATATATATATATATTAATAATTAATAATTTTTTTTTGTTTTAATCTAAAGATAGCATATTAATTTTTTTAATAATTTAATATTTCATTAAATTAATAAATTTATTAATTTATCAATATTTTACTCTAAGTAGATATATATATATATATATATATAGCAATATTTCATTTAATCTTGTAAAATATTAGGACAAGAGAAATAGCAATATAGAAAGGGAATGTGAGAAAATCTTCCTTATTATCATCAAAGTGAACTTACTAATTGATATGATTTCATTATTATATATACTTTTATTAAATATCATGATTTTATTTATCAAATTACATAAATTATACTCATATAAAAATTTCTCACAAATCACTTACTACAAAGATCATTACATAGAGTTTTCAACTGTTTATTTATTTCTCATAAAATATCACTCAATATAGTTTTGTGTGCGTGTACATATATTTACAAACCCCAAGAAAAACTAATGGATCTTGAATTTTCTCTATGCCTCTAGGTTAAATTGTCTCTAACTAAGTACTACTAATTAGGTAGTTCTAATTAACCTTAGTAATCATTTTACGATTGATGTTCCTATCATATGGACATATGGCTCTTCTTGACCACCCATGAAGAAGAGGAGGGAAGAAGATGATGAACGTCTTATCATAACCCCCTTCAAAGTTTTCTTTAGCATCACTTGGTATCCATCGTTGCTACTTCTATCCAATCCATTGACCCACAAAACAAACTGGTCCGACCACCAACCGTTACAATCTCAGCCCTAACTGTCATCCCTTTTATTGATCTCACCGCCTTTGCAAGCTCCAACATGAGCTCCGGCTTGTCCTCGCAGCTTAATGAGTCCGGACAAGAAATTCTCTATATACTCATGCATTCACAAATCACAACAAGGCTTATAGTTCAATAAACAAAAACACAAGAGTTACTACAGGGGCAAAAACATAACAAATTCACCATCCTCCAAAAGAAGAAGACATTTAAGAATTTAGCATCATAATATAGTCAAATCACAAATCAGTCAGCACTGACTACAACCATAATATCCCCATAAACTACCAAGTTCTACCCTCCATTTCTACACTAATGTATCAACATCTGATAAATCAATATAAACATCATCTTCTCCCCCATAAAACTTGAGCTCACCCACTTCATGACTTCTAACACTATCCTTCTCCCCCTTAATTTCCTCACTTTCTCTCACCTCCCCCGTTCCCATATCATTCACCTTCTTCTCCTCTTCACTTTTCTTATTTCTCATAAATCCCCTCCCCCACTTCTTTTTTGTATTTCTTGCCACAGTTTTCACGTTCTTCTTCACCATTTTCTCAACCCTCCCCTGTTTTTCCTCCCCTGTTTTCTCCTCATCATCATAAATCCCGAAATCAGTACGACCATTCAAACCTACTTCTTCCGCCTTCTGCATGTAGTCCAATTTGAAAACACCCAAATGACAATTATACCCCTCTTTCCCATCTACCACCACAATCGGCGGCGGCATCCCTTTAATCGCCACCCCATGAAAAGCTTTCCTGCAATTCTGACACCTCAAGCAGCAATCTTCATACACTTTCTCGTACTCGTACAAGTTAAAACAGTAAGGACAAACGGTCCAGAAACTCTGAACCGGTTTTTGGTCCGGTTCAGCAATGCTACTCCAGTTCAGGTTATTTTTTTCAATCTCGCTGTCGCATTGGGTCTTTTTTAACGGGTCGGATAGAAAGGACCAGGCCTGCCGGACGAGGTTGAAGGAAGTGTCGGAGAAAGAGAAGAGGTTAGTTCTAGGGTTTAAGAGGGTGAGAAGCTTCTTAAACTGTGCACCAATGAGTCGGTCGTTCTCAGAATCGGAGCGGTGGACCTGAAGGATGGAGTACCAGTCACTATGATCGGAGACGAGGACGTCGACGATAGCGAGGATTTCGTCGACACCGTCGATGTTCGGGTCGTATTTCCGGGACAGAAGGGCGTGGTTCCGGCTACCGGTGAAGTCTCCCTGGCTGAGGAGTAGTGAAGAAAGTTCTAGATGACGTTTAGAGTCAGGGTGGGATTCGGGCGTGTTCGCCATTACTTGGAGAAAGAATAGAAAATAATGAGAGGATGATGTGAGAGAGGAAGAAGGAAAAGAGGGAAAGTAATAAAATAAAGATTTGATTTTTATCTTTTAGGATTTTATGTTTGTGTAGTAGGGGGAATTGCTTGAGGCGCACTCTTTTACTGTATCTCGATTTCCCGCCTTTTCTTGTACGCTTTGTCGTTTTCTTAATTTAGGCAACAAGAAGAAGAAAAGAAAAGAAAAGAAAAAACCCATCAATCCCAATCGTTAATATATACGTATGTGAAAAAAAATAAGAAATAAACAAATCCTTCAATTCATATAATGAAAATGACATGTGAAACGGATAACATTGATTTTTAGCAATTGAATCTCAATCGATTTAGATTCGTAGACCAAATCTAAATCCTCTGTAAGGATTTAGTGTTAAAAAAATAAAAAATAAAAACAAAAAATTAAACAACTTGCTTGAGAAGTGATCATCTTCATTTCTAATCAATCAAAAAGTGTAGAACAAATTTTGATATTACAGTGTTAGTGCATGGGCCCATATCATTCACCTTCTCAGCAGGCGGGCCCCATCCCACTGTCAATATAAACCTCTATATTTTGGAGGAGATTTGGGTCCTTTTCCGGGAGGCTAGCACGGTATAAGCATAAATTACAGTGGCAGCTACGATTGAGATTCCGACATAGACACAAACGGTAGTAGCACAGATATATAGATACTTTGGAGAGAAGACACTCCAGATAAAGAGATGGTTCCTCATCAAAAGCAAGACCAGTGTGTATGAAGTCAACAGAATCGAGTTCACGCCCAGTGGGACTAGACAGGGAAAGCCAAGCATCGTCTTTAGAATCTGTCCCGAGTCAAGACTCAAAACAGATGCTACAACATAGCTTGTGTCCTTTATGGAGATATATATAACAGTACTAAGAAGAAAGAGCAATGGTGAAGCGTAGGTGATAATGAACATTAAAATCCCAGAAAGTAATGTTGAGTAGTTTGAGATGCCCTGACAATGAGCGAAAATCAATTCAGAAACTCACAAATCAGACAATCTTAAGGCTTTCTTTCTTACAAGGAATGAATTGCTGCTTGAGGGAAGAAGAGAAGAGTGGGAATATATACATACAATGAATGCCCCTGCCACGTCAATAGTAGCCAACGAATTGCTATTCCCCAAGGCAAAGTGGCCAGCCATTCCCATGTAGTATAACACAGCAACCTAAGAACAAATCCAAACAGATTTACTAATAAACTATTTACCTAGTTATGAAAGAAAATACCGGATATAACAATCATGATAGAAACTGACCTCGGTCCACCGGTTCTGATTTGGACCTGAATTATGGAAATAAAGCAGCAAGACAGCCAATATTTGAACAAGAAGTAATAATGTAGGTGCTGAATTGATTGGCTGTTGGAGAAAGAACTGCAAAAGAGAAAAGGATACTATATATGCGCACCCAATTATGTAAGTAGAATCTTTTAATTCCTCTACTGGATACATGTCTTGAATTTTAGGACTAGAAATTGATACAAAAGCTTGAATGGGTATGATCCATGGTACAACTAGAACTATACCAATTGCACCAATGCCTAAAATTGCATAGATTATTTGTGCCAATATGGTGGAAGAATAGCTGAAGGATTTAAACAAAGTGTCCTGATACTCCATTACATGATGAAAGACTAGCAATCCAGAGACCAAGAAGATAAACCCAATAACTAAAATGATTTTTCTCTTCGTTCTTGAGAAAGATAGAGTGAATAAGCTTAATCCAAGTATGAGAAGGCCAGATACTAATTGAATCCCGTGTATAAAACCAGTCCCAGCTTGCTCAAGCCACTTGCATATATCAGGAAGATGAGTGTAGTTAACACCTCCTTGATGCCAGCCTCTTAAAATTCTTCCAGAAATAAGAAGCACAAGGATCGAACATATGGTTAAAACACTTATATTGTTTTCATTGAATAGGGGGAGGCACTGCATACTTTTACGAAGCAATAACAGAGTCAATGTCGTGATCAAGAAATGCCATATATACTGCTCTTCCTCCACCATGGAACTTGATACCATACTTATTGAAGCAAGTAAGATCACAGCTAAAGCAAACATCCCATCAAGATGCCAGGTATGCATAGTGTTGCTCAAGTCTACAGACTGCTTTTTGCTAATACAACTTTCATGGTACATATGGTGAATAATGGTCAACAATATAAAGCATGATAGTAGCATTGCTGCTACTCCAAAAGCAAGTAGTTTCACAGGTTTCTGCAAAATATAAATTAATAATAGGGTCATATTCACATACAGACAACAATAACCAGTTCTTGTCCAAATTTGCATCAAGTAAGATACTGAGTAAATAATTAGAAGAAAAGAGCATACATACATCGGTAGCTCTATGAGATAACCACTCACTTGCAGTTTTAAGAAACTCATAGTAAGCTTCGATAACATGACTGCAGTCTCCCTTCTTGGACCTAATTAAAAATTTTGATAAAGAAAATTAACAGTACATTCACAATTTGGTTTTATCTTGTTTCTATATCACTAATAGTCAGTACTAACTCACTTGGAGGCCCCACTTGATATCCACAAACTGTGAAGAGTCATGGCATTTAGATACAAGCAACATAACTTTTTCTCCTCACTACCATCCTTCTTACATACTGGGGATCTTTGATTGTCAATGAAACCATCACATGGAAAATTGCGACATGGTAATCCAGGTAACTGTGCTTGCAATAATCTGAGTAACTGCCACGAATTCAATTGCAGTGCTCTCAGCTGTTGGGTATCTATATTCGCCAAGTTAATGACACAACATAAGTGCAACATTCTGAAACAAAGAGAGAGAGTGTGTGTAGAATGAGGAAAGGAAATCTAACCCTTCAAAGAATCAAAAGTTTCTGAAATCATGAACCCAACGTTGTTTTTCGGAATTGGTACGCCAAATAGAAGAGCCAATGTAGGCACAATGTCAACCTGAATCCAAATGATTGATATAACTAACAAAACAAATTACAAACAGAAATTGAATTTCCTCTGTTTTAATCTACTCTACTACAGAACTCTGGAGAAAATGTAATCTTTCTCATTTCTAGTGAAATGTTACTGATACATTCTAAATGGAAAGACCTAACACAACTCAATTACTGAGGAAACAATATACAAGTACAAGGTCCATAGTTCAATCACCTGATTAACTTTGTTAGATGTGGATGAGGCATAATCAGAGACATGATCCCTCAAGCCAATTAAGAGAAATAACGAGTCTGTTTCTTCATATGATGATCCTCCATGGTTACCATTGTCAGTCATGCCATGATCACTTACCACCACCTAACATAATTGTCAAACCATAACAGTTAGAGTAATGTCTCTACTTTCATGAGTTTTCCTTAGATGTCCCATGAAAGCACATGCGATTAAAATTCACAAGGATGAAAAGGACATCTCACAAACCAAAAGTGTCCGTCTTTCATTCTTTTCATTCATAATAGCACTTGTATGAATTGTCTTCACCACTTCATCCATCTCCGCAAGTTTCGGAGCCATCAAGACACTGATTGATTAAACATTTAATTAAAACCCAACAAACAAAATCAGTTCATAAACATTGTACAAGAGGTTATGACCACACCTATTTCGCCCACCAATGTGCCCAACATGGTCCAAGCCTAGATAATGAAGAATCTGCATATGGCTTCGGTCAAAAGCAATTAATGACAGGAAGATCTAATTCAACCCATAAATATTGGGCACAACCATAACATCACAAAATATAAGCGCTTCTGTGCAAATGATTCTTTTACCAGAAGACTCCAGTCATCTCTATTAAGCTCATCCTCTAAATGCCGAGAAACATTTTTATCTACTTGAACTGTATCTTTGACCTGCAATGAGAAGAAAATTGAAAAGTTCATGAATACACCCCTTGCATGTCAAAAGGAAGTACACACCACATGCAATCAGTGTAAGAGATACTTACAAAAAAACTGCTAACTCCATCATGTCTTGAAAACAACCCTGGAAATAACTTCAGCCATGTTTCATCTCCATGCATCACCATTTTCCAACCAACCTTCAGAAACTGGCCTGTAACACAGAGTGCAATAAAGTAAATCATACTACTAGTATCATGAAAATCTATCAATGTGGTTTATATGTCTGTATAACTGCATCAACTGACCAAGAAGATTATCATCTAGGAATGCTTGCGTATTAAAATTAAAAGCCACATCTAGAAATCCCGGAATTGCCCCAGAAACCATAGCCTGCATCATGTTCAGATACAATGAGTGCAAACAAATTTCAAGAAAAAATTGGCTTCTTTTCAAGTAAAGGTTTCAAAAAAAAATGGCAGCTTTTTCTATCCACCTTCAAGCGAGGCATTGTAACAGTTGGAGGTGCAGCCTTAGCATGATACCCAATTGCTGTTCCATTTCTGACCAATGACTGAGTATATGACATTGCTTTCACAAACTCCATGTTCAGAAGCCGGTCGTCTTTTCCAAGCACAAATTCTGCTGGAAGGCCATCAATAACCTAAACTTACATGTTTGTAGGGAAAAACTAAATTCCAATGCTCGAGTCGAAATCACTAATAGCCTTCATAGGCAATGAGGCATTGTTTGTGAATAAGAAATCTCGACATACCATCAAAATAAGTCGGTCAAATGAAGGAGGAATTCCAGATAAATCCTAAGTCACAAAAGAAACCTTCCAGTTGGTAAAAACAAAAAACTTCAAAGGGAGAAGTCAAAAGGAAAAGTAAGCTTTGTTAATGGCTTCTTAGCAGGTACCTGATATAGCAATTTAAGCTTATCAGGAGGCAGATCTCTCTCACTCTTGTTTTGCATCGAACTACACGGTGGTGAACGAAAGCTCTCTGTTCCACTAGTAAAATCAAAGGACAAAAAAAAAGGATTAAACATCCATGGGATAAGTGACATCAAGGGAAAATTTGATCTGGTAAAAAGTGATGAAATAGTAAACCTATAAACGGGGAACGGAAGAGGTACCTGTGACCGGAGAGGGCAGGTTTGATCGGGAAGAAGCCATAGACGAAAATGGAAAGTCCAATAAACTGAATCGAGATCCCTGCTATGGTAAATAGGGCAAGCTTAGTACACGATATCGAGGAGGAAGACATTATTGGTGGTTTGAGGAAGAAGAAGAGGATTCCATGTAAAAGCTCTTCTCCTCGTCGAACTACTCACCCCCATTTCTGCAGTCTGGACAAATGAACATGTTGGCGGGCTTTCCGAAGGCCCAGTACCTCCATTTAATACAAAGGCCCAATAAATAAAAGTTCGTTACAAATTGACTTGTCAATTCAAAAAGTCGACAACTGAAAATTAACAATCTGATCAATCCTAACCGTTCACATAGAATAAAATGTTTATCTTCAATTTTAAAATACAATCATTATATTACTACAAAATAGCTCACAAGTCACAACATAAATTACAATGTCAAATTTCTTTTTCACACCCTCCCATTTCACAAAATTACCACAACCCCCCTCCCATAAACAAAATGATACAACAATTTAGATAACCATGATACATTGATAAAAAGAAAGTATATATATATAAATACGCTAGAAAAAGCGGTATTCATGATCTTACATCTTTCAAAATCCCCCCTTTTTCGAGCTCACCCACAAGATCCCTCAAGGAAGGAACCTTCATAGCTAAAGTTCTATACAGCCTTGAATAGCGCGCCCGGGTGCCATCTGCAGTCCTAGCCAATGCAAGTAAGCTTAGAGCCTCAGGAAGTTGAGAGAAGACTTGTTTTATTTCTTCCAAGTTCATACTTTCCAAAACAGACGGTCTCGGAACAACTCTGACAATTTCACCCCCTTTAGGTTCTTGAACCCGGACTTCTGCTTTGATAACAAGTTCTGAATTCGAGTTGGCCCCACATTTGATGATAAATGGAGTCGTCGAGCCCGTGTTGAACTGCAATACGTTCCATTGGGCCACATCAGTTTCAGTTCCAAGTCCAATATCTAACGAGGATGGTTTTCTGATATGTGATGTTTCTTGAAGTATGTCATCTTCTTCAGGAACCAACTGCAGCAATGAAATAAGATTGAAGTGAAGAATTGAAATCATTAATGTTTTTCCCCATTCTTTTAATTCCGTTGCCCTTTCAGAAAAAATTATACTGGATAGTTCGAAAGATAAACACACCTCAACAATGCGACGAGCCTCTGTGATCTGCCTCTGGGCAAATGGATGATCAATGTCAAGAAGAGAAGGCATCCGTTCTGCAAGATCATCTAGAGATGAAAGCAATGCTCTTTTCTTGCTTTTACTCACGATGATTACAGCTGATTGTCTTACAATTTCCTGTTCACAAAAAAAAAGTGTTTTTTAGATTTTTCTCTATCATTGTTTTTTGAGAAATCCAATTAAGGAGGGAACAAGGGTTTCAAGAGGATAAGAACCTTGACTTGTTTCAGTATGCCATCCAGAGAGATGAGAGATGCTAAACGTGCATCCTCAGCTGCAGTGGAGGGATTTTCGATAGGTGAAGCACCCTCTTCCAGCACTAGCAATGCATGATCATTTCTCATTTGTTGCAAAATCTGATCACAATATCAGTATATTCCAACGAAGGGTGAGTAAAGGATTAGGTACCACAACTCCTTTTTATGGTTGAACTAAAATGACTACCTTTCTTCTTTTATGATCAACAGACTCCAGAGCCGATCGCAACTTTGCCACTTGTGTTGCATCTTCAGCTGCTTCCATGGCCAAGGTACCCGCAATATCCTGACATTAATTCAAAAGATTTTAAATAAAGCATTTTAGTGCTAGAAAATAGGTCCTACCAAAAATCAAAACATACCTTCAAGTGTTGCAATTGTGAAGTAAAGACCCGTTTAGCATACTCTGATAAAAGCCGGCCAAGAGCATCTGTCGACGGAGGCATGGCAGCACCTAGCCCACCCATCCAGCCATCCATAATTGCAGTTGAAAGGAGTTCCAACTGGCCAGTTGCTCCTCCTGTTGAATCGTCTCCAGTAACTGATAAAAAGTCGAAGTTCTCAACAAGCCAGGTCCGGATTTGCCTTTGGAGCTCTCCTGCTGGTGTATGGACAAAAAGAGCAGCAAGAGCTTTATTTCCGATAGCAAAGATTTTGGCTTCCTCATTTATTTCCCTGAGTTTTCCACCTGTTATCTGTAGCCTTGAATCCTGTAAAATTGAGCCCATGTCTCGAGCGAGTAATCAGAGTAGTACATTGAAGTAATAATAAATAAATGTATCTATATTATTTATTAGTATACTTTTCTTCTACTGTGAAATAGTAGTGCAGATTTCCAATTTATTTGCTGACTTTTCTCCTTCCCATATTTTCTTTCTTTCACAACTTTTTAAGTGTCTACAGACTACAAGAGTATGTACAGCCATGGAACTTTGCATATTACAAACAATAGCTACCTGATCAAGACCCCGAATCTTTGAAACAACTGATGAAAATTTGGACTTCCTCTCTGGCCTTAGATTCACTTTAAACCCTTGGACCGGGTCATCACCATAACGAACAGGAGATCTTCCTGGACTGTTACTTCGACTGGAGCTTCTACTGCGTCCAGTATTTGCCCTTTCAAGAAAACGTTCAACAGGAGGAACCTGCAAATCAAATGAAAGTAAACTCAATACAATTCAAACAAAATAGATATTTTGAAAACATGCGAGGAGCATGCAGCATAATTTATAGAATCTTTAAAAAAGTAATAATCATATATATCATTACCTTGATGGATTGCAGCTCTGGTGACCTAGCAAGCAAAGATCTTATATACAGTATTCTAACGCGTGAAACAAGCATAGTGTCCATTACCCTCCTTGGTTCCATCTTGCGAACAAAAGCGAAAACCGCGTCTCTGATTTCAGCAAGTATTTCATGCTCTCTAGAAGCACCAGCTTTAATGACTGCTGCCAGAACCTGATTAAATTAAAATCTTCTGTGAGATTACATGGCCTAACTTTTTAACGACGCAATATATTGACTATGTCAAAATTTCAGGTCAAGTGAAAAGAGAAAAATTGAAATACCAGCATCAAAAGCTTGTTTGCTCCGTCTGAAATGGCAGCAGGGCTGTCATACTGTTCAGGATCAAAGTCGTTCAGAGCAGCAGTAAGATATTCTCCAGCTGGTGTAGTTTTGCCTTTTTCAGGACCTGATTTAACCAAGGCAAGATTGCCTTCAGTCTTATCTGTCGCTAATTGAAAAGGAACAAGATCTCTTGAATTCCCTTTACTGTTGTCAGTATTATCATTCCTGTATTGGCAACACTTCAGGTTATAAGCACCTATTAAAAAGAAAAAACTGTGATCGAAATTAACTGCCAACTTCAAACATGATTAGGTACCTCCCCGTGGTCTGAGGTTGAGCATTCACCTGTCCTTTGGGTAATGGACTTGACAGCTGAAAAGCAAAATAAAAAAGTATCATAGAACAAATATAGAATAACATTCCCATGACTAATCATCAGGATTGACTCCCCAACTTTTGAATATTTCATAAGCTAATAAGAGTATCCCTAACCATCCTATGTAACAGCTGTCGGAAATAACTATAAATTCTTGATACGTTCCCAATGGGATGGAAATCGAGCTCTAAATGTGAAGAGAAGACATTTACCTGGGGAGATCCAGCTAAAGATGATTTCTGTGTCAGTCTACCAAACAATTTTTCATTTTCTTCATGCAATTTCTGCAGAAATAACACAGTATTCCTCCATTAGTATAAAAAGTATATCAAAGGAAGTACACCATGGTAATATATTCCAAATAAGTCACATATACAGTTGAGTTCTTTAATCGTCTCTTTAATCAACCATCTCTTTAATCAACTGATGAACATGGAATTTTGTAGAATAACAGACCTCAATCAGTGCATCACGTTTTTTGAGTTCTTCTTCAAGTTTCTTCGTTACTGCTGAAGAATCCATGTTATCTCCAGTTGCCCTGGACAGAGCTTCAGGCCCTGGTTCTGAGCCAAATGCTGATCTTACATCATTAGAATGAAAGGCGTCATTGAGTTGGGACTCTATGCTTTTAATTTTATCCTGAATCAGAAAGGTCAAAATTCACTGATTCTTTTTTCTTTTCTTTTCTTTTTTTTTTAAATCTGTATAATGCAATACAATAAAATAAAATAAAATGGTCTTCTTACATAGTTTTATTTTAAAATCTATAGAACTGAAATACCCAAGACATCAAGTTATATTAACATTGTAATTTGAATGAAAGAAAAAGGCATTCAGATGAACAAGCAACTTATTTAAACCAAATAAGGATCATACAAGATATTTAAGTCACTCTTTGCACATACCAGAGAAAGGGAGAATATATATATCCAGCATGTGAAAAATAATTCAACAGGCCGAATTTATGACAGTGCATGACACATAAAAGATACAGAACCAACCTGCAAGGTCTGAATTGTTGAATCTCTCTGTTGTATCACCATTTTTTGCTCTTGCTCCGAATGCAATAGTTGAGCAACTTGATTTCGAAGCTGAGCATTCTGTTCCTTTTCTATCTTATGCTTATCTGCAAGCGTAATATTCTCTGACTGCATTAATAGAAAGAACACAGCTCAGCAACAAGATTATCTGAAGAAGTAATGTGAACAAGTTGAAAGATATATAGAGGACAATTCAACAATCACTATTGGGGGATGCCTACACAACATCGAACTCTCAAGCCTACAAACCTTTAAATCTGATTGTAGATGAAAAGAAACTTTCCAGGCCTTCTGAACTTCATTGAAGAGTAGAACACACTGATCATTTGCATTTTTAAGTGCATGCTTGAGTCCCAAAACCTCTTGCTTCAGATCCTGAATTTCTCTTTCCTTTTCACCCAACTCCTTACGTGAATCATTTGCCTACAAGTCCCAGTACAACGATACCTCAGAAAAAGTTCAAAACTAAATATATGATGTAATGTTCCTTAAGAAGAGGCAAGAGACTTACAATGTCTCTCCATTTCTTTATTGTATCACGATTTCCAAGACTTAGTACAGTATTTTGAGCTCTAGCAGCGAAATTGAGAGTTAATAGTGTTTCCGACAGATTCAAAGCATTTGGACAGACATTAATAATCATCAGAGTATTTGAACTTCCACCTACACATGAAGAGTATATTTATGGAGTGCCTGTTAAATCTCACTTCAGAAGAGATTGAATTGCAAGAACCATAACTTGTTAAAGTAATATAAGTACACAGTCTGCAAGAGACTTGAATACCTATTGAGTCAGCAAGTACTTCTGTAAGCATTGAATTATTGTAAGGAACGTCATCCTTCCTTGAAGTTAGAGAAGATAAAACATCTCCCAACCTACAAGCAAAACATCAATGCAGTTAGCATATAGAATGGCTGCAATACAGACACCATTAGAATCACATATGCATCTAACTATCCTGTTCACATATGTTAAAAGTTAAAAACTTATTATCTAGGAAGAAACAACTGGTAGAATAAGCTACAATGCAAAGATTGTTTGAACATCTTCCAGATTACACTCAGACGAAGACAGGACTACAGGAAAATCATAACATAATATCGAAAATATAGACAAATATAGAACAAGCTGAACCTTAATCTTGCTTCACAAAAAATGGACAAATGTAAAACCATCTGCCCTAACATTGAAAAAATAACATATTGATGAGAAAACGTACGCTGAAAGTGATTTCATAACATGGAGCAAGTCCGTCACACGGTCCCCATCCTCGTCCTCCAGAATTGAACCTTCACTACCAGCCAAGTCAACAAGAGAAAGCTTGCTATACGAGTTTGCACCGGTAATCAAATTGTTATAACATACATGTATTGTGACAACCCTGAAAACAAAAATCAAGGAAATTTTGCAACAGTTTATTACATAATTTGGAAACACAGTTTCATTAGAATGGAATTCAGAGTTCAGATCATACAAATGAGAGACATCTATTTTTGATACTTCATTTCCCCGAGCCTGGAATGCAGATTTCAAAGTTCTAGAGAAATCCAATGGGTTATCAACTTTAATCTGGACGAGTTCTACAAAGAACTCTGGTGACCCTATACGGACCTTTGGCACAGCATTCCCTGATTCTAAAACCAAGTCCCTAATCTTCAAGTTCATGAAAGGGTCTTAGATGAGAAAATTGCATTGCAGTTATGCTCAAAAGCATCAAGAAGTATAAACAAGAGTTTAGTGCAATGCAGAAATAGGATTAAAAATAAAGTGCAAGATAGTAACCTATAAAAGTTAAAGACCTGTTCATTGTAGAGCTCAAAAATGCTAACAAAAAAATTGAATCGCGAAGTAGAGGTTGAATCTGAATTGGCTAAATCAAACAACTCCTCAAAACAACGGGCATATAATCCCCGATCATGGCTAGATCCTTCCTGTTAAAGATTGGGGGGGAAGAAGGGGTCAGAAAAGGGATGAAAACCATCTTCCAACTGGAAAATAGACATTAGTGTGGTGGTATTATTAAAACTACAGATTAACTTGAAACAGCTGCGAAGGGCATTTAGTCAATAATAGAAAGGGCACATCAGTTTAACCATAGTGTTTGTGTGTGTGTGTGAGAGAGAGAGAGAGACCATAGTGTGTGTCTTTCCCGAACGTGTCTGTCCATAAGCAAATATGGAAATATTATGTCCATCCAAAGCTGACTGCACAAAAGGTTGAACATCGCTGAATAGTTCAGCTGCGCAAAGAAAAAGAAAATGAGAAGATTCATTGCTAGCTCTACAGTAGGGTAGGAATAAATTAATAATAGCTTCCACCAGAAAGCACCAGAAAAGGGGAAAGAAACTAAACCAAAGATTCAGCTCACCTTGTCCAACATGAGGTCCATAAACTCTGTCAAATTCAAAATCCTTCTTAGGGTTGGAGATGGAGTCATCACCAGTATTAACACGGATTGTGCGTTCATCTGGAAATTCAACAACAGAGGGACCTTCATCTTCAAATAATGGCCGTGAACGACAAAATACCTTTATGTTTCCTGAAAGTAAAAGGCCATATATTACGAATGGAATTAACTTGAATGGAAGAAGACATCATCCTTTTATGTGCAAAGGAGAAGTCGTGGGAGGATATTTCTGCAAGTGTAAAAATCAAGGAAGGTGAGTACCTTTAGCTGTCAACAAGTCGTTAAACAACCTTTTCTTCTCATTTATCAGAGGGGAAATTCTAGCCTCGGTTTCAAGAGCTACTTTATCTGACATTAGATATAAGTAAGCTTTGAGTATCATGAATAGAACCTAGGAAATATAAGACCTTTACAAGGATTAATTGATAATATAATGCATACAGCACAAACATATCTGCATGTTTTATGAATAACCAATCTCAAACAAAGAGGAAAGGTTTCATATTATGGCTGTGCAGCGGTTGAACAGTATTTGATTGGATTTGAATTTAAACTTCAAGGATTAATGTTGATTATGAATTCAAAGATTTATCAGATTTGAAGCGAATATTACTTCATATCCTGAAAATAACTATAGTAGCACGTCAATGAATGTCTTTAGGATAGAAACAAAATAAGCTGCAAAGTTCATTTCTTACCTAGCTTACGGGTTTTCTCAGCAAGAACGCCTAAATACCGTGTAACTCGGTCAAGTTTGGCATTTGAGTATTCTTGAAGTTCACTTGCTTCTTGTCTCAACGCCAAGTAATCATCTTTAGCATGCTGTATAAAAAATACACAATCGTGTTAGCTAGAACAGGATATCACTACCGTAATTCCGCATCACACATGCAACATCACTAAATCAAGACTAGCAGACTAAATAACTTCAATTTAACTGCCAAGCCACTTCTTTCAAAGACAGTGTCGCTCAACGCCATTAAAGTACTAAAAACTTACACTACAACTAATCATAGAATTCAATTCAGAATAACTAAGAAGGGGAAGGAGAAGAAGAAGAAAATAACAAACTACTGATGAAGTGAAAGCTAAATAATATACCTTAACTTTATCCTTCAATCGCTGAACCTTGGTCGCCATGGAGTGCTTGGAAACCTCCGAATGTGGCAAAACCGTCGAGGCAGATATCGAATACCGTCGAGCCAGAGCTCCTCCAGCTGGTTTATACTGATCATCGTGCTCTAAAGAAGACGAATTCCTTGGCTCAAATCCGCTCACTTCCCAGTTCCATCGGTTCTTCTGCTCCGCCATTTCTCTGCTCCCTAGATCCTAACCGGCTCAAATCTACACCAAGATTTCTTCGAGCTCAGCTTTTTCAAACAAGAGAACCTCAAACCCCTTTCTCTCTCTGTCTCTCGCACTTTTTCTCTCTTCTCTGCATCATCTAATCCTCGAGCTGAAGCTCTTTTTTTTTTTTCCCTCTTTGGAATTATAAATGGAGGGAGGGGATTTGGATTTGGCGCCACCGACGACGTCGTTTACAGCCGTTGTGGCTTATGGGTCACAAGATATTATGCGCTCGTTATCACGTCACGTCTCGCTCTCGTGCTCTAGAGTTTTGGGGCAGAGAAAGAACATTGTGATAAGGTAAGCAGGGTGCGCACGTGAGCGCGCGTGCGTGGATTTTTGCTGGATCTCGTACTTGATGAGCTGGCAACGTGTCCGTATATATGTTTACTACTGGGAGTGGGGTGGGCTTTTTTGTCTGGATAATTTGTGATAGTTTTTGGGCCGGCAGACTCGCCCCAATATAAATCTAAATGGTCTGTTGTTTCCTGGGAAAAAAATAAAATAAATATTAGGCCCGCCACCACTTCTGTCTCTCTCTGGGAGAGGCATGCTGCACGTGACTTTCATGAAAAATATGAAAATCCAATCTTATTAGCTCTAAATTTAATGAATAACAACAACAACATTAAATCTTATAAGATTATAAGATTATAAGATTTTTTTTTTCTAAAGGTAAGTGTATATAAATAACCCGGACAAAATTTCTCAACCAAAAACACAAGGGGGAAGCCTTAAGGAGGCCATAAGGGGATCCTCATCCCAACACCAAACCCTTTATATCGGAAACGACAATAAAAGACAATAGACAAAACTAAACATGCCATACCAAAGGAGCTCACTACAAAGCAAGGTAAAAAAGCTAAACAAGATAATCAATAGTATCCCAACAAATTCTACAAATAATATCATCCCTATTCGTAGGAGAAGACAACTAAGCAACTCTATTTTTTTAGCAGGCAATATTAGACCAAGAGTGATAATAGTAGGAGAGAACACGAGTTATTGTGAATATGATTATTCATCTCCTTCCCTATATAGTAAATGAAAGTGGATAAGGAGACGAACAAGAGAGAGATTGACGGCGTAAAAATAGAGTATGATCCATTTCAAATAGTTATGGAATAAGGACAATTATTAAGTAAATAGTTCTTCGTCTATTCACTATGGAGACAAAACGAACGAGCATTGCAAGTAGACCTTTCATAAATGTGACTTCGATTTTAGGTTGAAAGGCGATTAAGCAAAGTAAGACCAGCAATGAAAACAAACTTACGAATATAATATTTTACCCAAATCATTTTGAACCAATAAATCAATAAGTCTTTTAATCCAAAAATGATTCCAAGCCTTTGAAATAGAGAATCCTAAATTTTATGCATTCAAAAGAAAAAATACGGCCGAGTAGGAGAAGGAGTAAAGGTAGGTGGAATTCGATCATGGACTTCCCACCAAGCAATTGGTCGGGGGAGAAGGGAAAGATCAAGACCTTATGCTATAAATACTAGCTCTCACATGGCAGGAAGGGAACGGCTATGAATTACCTTCGCTAATGTCATCAACAAGGAGTTCTTACTAATTCTAGAACTAGTAATATTGTTTTCACCGATGGGATTAACAAGGGTGCCATCAAGAAGCCAAAGGTCATACTAGAGAGAGGTAGAATTCCCATTGTCGACAATCCATCTAAAGGAGGAGGAAACCCTCTCTATATAAACTTTAAGATCTTCCTCCATGCCTAAGAGAATGGCCTAGGGATAAAACACTCCCAAAAGTGCTTGTTTTTCAAAATTTAGGAATGAGCTTAAGCCTACTAAATGGAATTAAAAAATGTCTTTAATGCTTAAGCCATCCTCCTTCTTAGGAAAATTCTTTAGCTCCTCCACTTGAAATAGATGTGACCCTTTTCAAAGAAAATCTCTCATAAGCCAACCAATCTCCCTCAATGCTTCTGTGGGGATAATAAAGAGGGAAGCCCAATAAATTTGTTTGAAGAAAAGAGTATAATTAATAAGTAGTAATCTCTCAGCAAAAGAAATGAACTTATAACACTAATTTCTAAATCCTATAAGTCATTTTATCAATGAGAGACTTACACTCATAATAAGAAAAATAAATACCAAATCATTTAATCAGAAGCGAACCTACCGAAAAACTAAGAATAGTAGAGATTCTATCTTGCAAGGAATTGGATAATATTTCCAAAGAAGGCATTGCTCTTTGTATAAAGACAATAAATAGCATACTATACCCACACATTGCTATAAGAAGAGAGTAAGAAAGATTTATGCATCAAGACAATAGCATACTATTTAGCTCTGGTCATAGGCATTCAAAATGTCTGTCACGATGAGCTCGATATTGAATCGAAAGATATGTTGGCCTCATCCATCATTTGGACTCAAAATATCTTATTAGAGAACATCCGTGGCTTATTATATAAGTAATAAACACATATAAATCTGAAATATAAAAGGTTTAAATCTGAAATACATATGAAATATTGAATTTTAGTGAGAACCTATGAAAATTATTGAAGAAGTTTAAAAATAGGGTTGGTTTATTTTAGGGAAACAAAAATAAAATAAGATGATTAAATTACTTTGTGTAATAGGGCTTTTATAAATTCATCATTGTCTTGCTAATTTACAATTTTTTTCATCTATTTATAGTTTAAGCGAGACTTGCGAGAAATCTATTGAAATGATCTGATTTTTTTACAAAATATTCAAATGAAATTGAGTTATTGTTAGAAATATGATTAAATCGATTCGATCATATTTCTTAAGATAAAAAATCCAATCTTAAGAGAAAAAAATCCGGAACACAAACCCAAATTTAAGTTATTTTTTCTTTCCCCTTTCGTGAAGAACACGAGGGAACCCCTTCCCTTCTTCTTTGAAGTTCCCTTGTGTTCTTTACGATGGGGCAAAAAAAAAAAAAAAACAAATAAGAACATGCTAGACCTCCAACACCAAGGTTTGGTGTGACTACAATTTCCTTTTTTTTTTATTTGTCCTTCCCAGCGAAGAACATGAACCTAGATATGGATTTGTGTTCTACGCATTCCATATATATTTTTTCTTTAAAATTTTGGTTCTATCAAATTTAGTTTGTTTTAGTTTTTTATGAAAAATTAAATTAATTTAATCAGATTTTTCATATAATGCATTTTTATTTAAATATTTTGTAAGAAAATCAGATATTTTCGATCAATTTTTTTCTTCAAACAAATCGAATCATATTTTATTTTTTACTTTCAAAAAATAAAAAAATAGATTATAAAATAAAATAATAAATTAATATGAGAGAAAAATATAATAATAATAAAAATAATGATGAAAGAATAATAAAAAAAGAATATATGAAAATTAAATGTCTTATTTAAATTAATATAGACAAAAAAATTATTTAACCCTAAATATTAGCTCTCACAAATTTTGAATTAACGGTTAGAGAAATGAAATTACAGTACAATAAACGGTTAAAACTCTCATGTGTCCCAAAAATATACTTGACAAATCACAAATATTTCCGAGTAATATTTTAAAAAGAAAAAAAGAATATATATTATGCTTAGTTGCATCAATGGTGTAAGCAAGTTTAAGAAATATACTAAAAATGGCACATAATATAAATATATAAATAAATAAATAAATAAATACTTAAATACATTAATATACGTATACCAGAAAAGTACACTTGGAGCAGGGATCTGTGGCAGTCAAAATCAGTTATATTTTTTTATATTTTACTATTATTTTATTACTAACGGTAATAAACGGACCACCACCCCCTCCTCTCCAGTAATATGTCCAGCCAGGCGCCAAAAATATACGTGGAACAAAGTTTAGGATCTTGATTGGTCAGTCAAGACGGAAAAGCAGTGAAGTTTTGCCTGTCACCTCCCATTGGGCAGTCACGGACGTGTTTCTGACAGCAGTTGTTACGGTGTTAAATGAAATGGGTTTTTAATCACCGCATAATCGATAGGCCACGTGTGCGATTTTGATTTGCTGTGATTCTTAACTATGCCCTATTTGGAGGGAACAGTGTGTCCTTTTCCCGGGTTTTGCGTATGTACGGCGGCCAATGTTTATATTATTTACATCTTCTTCTTAAAAAACTAAAAATTATGAAATGACGTATCAATTATAGGTATCATTATGACACACCATACGCAACTATTCCTACGTCACTGCTATCTCTGTCAAAGAAAGATAATTTATAGTTTTCTACTTCCTTCCCTAACTCTCCTTTAACCTTTTACAGCAGCAACTAAAGGTTCGAAGCCATCCACGGAGAAGAAGGCATTTCTCTCTCTTTCTCTCTCAACCTTTGTTTCACTAGAAATAGTGACGCACTTTCTCTCCCTCTTCCCTTCTCCTCTCTCTCCAACGCTCACAGGCTGCTTTTCAACATTCTAGCTTTTGAGCTCTCGAATCTGAAAAAAAAAAAGGGGAAAAGAAACCAATCAAGAACTGGTAATAACTGCAATTTGATATGCTACAACAAAAAGAAAAAATTCTCCTCCAGTTTTATGCTCTTTTACTATTATGTACTTGTGTTTTTGTAAGAATTTCTTTTTTTGGATCTGAAATGGATATGAACCCAACTAGGGTTTCCTCTTAAGGAGAACATATTAATGGACTTTTCATCTATCCTCTTCTTATGTTTTCGTTAGGGGTTTTTTTTTTTTTTTTTGCTTCAGGGAAGTTACGATCTGGGAACTAGTATAAATAATGATGGCGAGGGAGAAGATTAAGATAAAGAAGATAGACAACACCACGGCGAGACAGGTCACCTTCTCAAAGCGGCGGCGCGGTTTGTTCAAGAAGGCTGAGGAGATATCCGTTCTCTGTGATGCTGATATTGCCCTCATCGTCTTCTCCTCCACTGGAAAGCTCTTTGAATACTCCAGCTCAAGGTCTCTATCTTACTCTCGCTCTCTCTCTACAACTCTCTGTAAAAACTTCACAATATAGATATATATTTATGTACCCAATTAAATAGGTTGGACGATATTGAACATATGTTTGCTGGCTTAGACTTTCCTTGATTTGCCTATATATTGATTATTGACTGATAATAGTAATATTTTTTCAATGTTTTCATATATATATATATCATATATGTATAAATTTTGATGCTATGTTATTTTATGTAATAATAATTAAGATGATCGGAGTGGTCTTATAATATGGTTAATTATGTTAATAATGTAGTGTAGAAGTATTTAGATTATGGAAAGATTTTATACACAAATAAGTCAGACTCTAGCTATGTCTTTTGCCATAAAAGCAGCTATGGGTTAGGGTTTGGTGATTAATAGTTTATTCGTTGCTTAATATTTTAATTAGTAGAATGGTCGAAGATTAGATTATTACCACTTAGTTCGTTTTCTTCTATGTCCGTATCTATAGATGATTTGTTTTTAAACATCATGTTTTAGTGGTCCAGATTAATATTTGTAATGGAATCGAGGTCACATGTCTGTCTGGTCGAGATTGACTTGACTGCATTGCTTGCTAGCTGTTTTTGTAAAGTAATGAACTCTTATTTTAAGATAATTAGAACATGTTTAACCACTGCTTAATTGCTAGCTAGCTATTATGTACGAAGAAACAAAATCAATTGAATTTGCGAAATGATGAAACTGATCTCTATAGAAACTATTTATTTGCATTAATCTTTTGCCAAATGGGGTTTGGACAAGATGAAGAGTTATAACTTGAATTTGGGCTATGACGTTTAGATTTATAACCCTTGAGACTCGATAGCGTTTTAAAATGTCAAATGAATTAAGATAATCCGGAAATATATTATATATATATGGTATATACATTCAAACATATGTGCATAGTGGCTCAATTTGAAGAACCAACCCGAAAGTATTGGGAATGAGCTTAGATGATGAAGATAATGTTTGTATGTATACGACTTGAGGAATTCTAGTGTGGGCTTGTAATTTCTCTCTTTGTTTAGTATGAAGGAAATTATAGAGAGGCATAATTTGCACCCTAGGAACATCCAGAAGTTGCAACAACCATCACTTGAGTTGCAGGTCAGCTAATATATATATATATTATACATGACCTTGTTCATTTTGCTGTTATTCCTTTCTTTTGCTCGCTGATGAGGGATTTCTATATGTGCATATATAGTTAGTAGAAAACAGCAACCGCTCTAGGCTGAACCAGGAAATTGCAGAGAAAAGTCATCAATTAAGGTCTGTCTCTTCTCTCTTATATATACGATCTGTTATTTGAGAGTAGCTAGCTACAATCTTACTATATATGATCAATGTAGGCAGATGAGGGGAGAGGAGCTCCAAGAACTGACTATAGAACAACTGCAGCAGCTCGAGAAATCCCTCGAATCGGGCTTAACCCGTGTCATTGAGAAAAAGGTCTTCCTCCTCTCTCTCTATTTGTATATATATGTGCATGTTTATTGACATAGAAATTCTTGATATTGCAATTATAATTTCAGGGTGCAAAGATTATGAAAGATATCGCTGATCTCCAAACAAAGGTCCAGACACTTGTAAACTTCCTTAGTTATTTTATACGTATATATATTTGGTGCAAGTATATGTGGTAAATCAAATGCATGCATGCAGGGTATGGAATTGATGGAAGAGAACGACCGATTAAGACAGCAAGTAATCATCTCTAATCTGTGAACTCCTCTTCATGTTACTTAAGATGCTTTGATATAGCGTACTGCTTAATTTATGGTAATTACAAGTCTATCAGTTTGAAGTGATTTATTAATTATTTACTGTCTGGATACTAATTATTTAAGGTGGTAGAGATTACCAACGGGCGGGGCCGACATGTTGGGACTGATTCAGAAGAGAATGCGGTAACTACTGATAAGGAAGGGGGCGGTCAGTCATCAGAATCTGTCACTAACTTTTGCAATTCCATTACTTACCCTCCTCAGGACTATGAAAGCTCTGATACCTCTTTGAAGCTGGGGTAAGCTTCTAAATTTAATTAGCCCTTCAAATCTTTCTTATTAAAGATGAGACATTCCTTATATATTTCGCTAAATTCAATTATCACGTCACTTAATTTTATTACATATTTAGCCTCTGAAACTATAATTTGATTAAACCAGAGTTTTCTGATGGTTAGATCATGTGATATATAAGTCGAATTAGCCATTTCGATAAGAGTTTGAGTAGACCGAAAATTTTGAAGGTCCAACCAAGCCAAGCCAAAACTTTATAATAGGTCGAAATGAGGCACACATTGTATGGGCACGTGACATACTAAACTCCCTCACAATCACATATATCATCCATTACATAAGAATGAATCACAGTTTGTAGTTGTGATGGTGTTTGGTGTGCCATATAAGAAATTTTCGGTCTTAAATTGTGTACAGGGCTCATCATTGATCTAGCATGTGATTGATTTTTATAGCTTGATCATGTTGGTTTTAACAAATTGTTTTGAATTCTTTGTAGGCTACCGTACTCAGGCTAAGGATCAAGAAGGGTCGTTAGTTAAGTGCGTGTTTAACGGAGGCTAAAAAAGAAATTCAATCCATTATCCTGAATCTAACCCTTTTTGTACTAAGTAGTAGGAAAGCTCAACTGAGAACTAAAAAATGTAGTAGCCGTGCATGAGTTCTTCTGATATTTATGTTGTTTATTACCCTGGACGACATGTCGGTTGTATGAAAATATATTTAGTTCTGTGTTTCGCGTCGTTTATTTTACTTGGGCTTCTAATGCTTACCTTCATATCTTCAGCCGTTTTAAAATGCAAGACTATTTCGGTTCTTAGGAATTTGGGACCTTAAGTGGCTTCTACATTGATCCTAAGCCCACCTTCCCAGCATGCGTGCGTATTGGGCCAACGGACCCAATGAATAACCAGGCTTGTACTTTTAGGACACGTTTGGATTCTCCCTATGGAAATGGAATAATAATCGGTGTGATAGTCTTATTGTGTTCATAAAGAGAATGAATGGGTAGCAATGATTGATTTCGTTCTACTAAATCATGTTTGGTTACTTAAAAGTAGTTTGAAAGAGTAAATTTTAGGTTTAATTATCCGAATAGCATAGTAAAATTTAAAAATACATAAATAAAAGGTTAGATTGAGTTATTCCCACTTTGGTACTATGAGACCAAGATTTTCGGTCAATTTTTTTAATTAATTATTAATTTTATAAATTAAATTTATATTAATATTTCATATCATTTTTATAATTTTAAAATATTACTAAAAAAATAAATTAATAATAAAAATTTATATAAAAATCATGTTATATTTAATTCTATATTTATAATTATATCAAAAATAAATTTATTAATTTTTTCTTAAATCTTATTCGAGAAAGAGAATAAAAATAGAACAAAAAAATAGTCTTATTTCTGGTTCTCTATACTGGGAACTTGAACGGGAGTAAAATGATACTCAAATTCTCGATTGATATCCAAAACTAAAAGAGAAAGTGATAGAGATTCTTATAGAAAAATACTCATAATTATTTTCACTTCATTATTTATTCAAATCAAATAATAAAATACATAATATTTTTTATTCTATTCCAGAAAAAAAAAAAAAAAAAAACGCTCAAAGGATGGATACAAACGCGCCTTAAGAACCTCTGACAAAAAGAAAGTCTGGAAGTCCAAAACAGTAACTGTTGTAAGTGTCGGTGCTTAGTACTGAGTTCAGAGAAAATGACTCCAATAAAGTATATTATATTTTTAATTTACCAACGTACCCATAATCCTATCACCTCAACGGTCCACTCCACTATACTTAATAGAGCACACAAGTAAAGGTTTCAGCTTTAAACAAAATGTGTGATTCCCATATTTGCATATTACTTTTTGAGAGAAGGAAAAAAAAAAAAAAAAGAAAAAAAAAAAAAGAAGAATTTATCCCATAATCAAATGATTCAATCCCGTGCATTGAAAGCGTTTTTTCATGTGAGTGAAAATCTGATTTCATTCAGATGACCTCTTTATACTTTCAATAAATATTATTGCATTAATGCATTTCACAAAAAACAAGCTCTTCTTGTCCTCTACTCTGTTTCGTTCTTTCTTTTCTTCTCCTCCATTAAAATTAAGATCTTATTTATTTTTATTTTTTGGATTCTGGGTGTTGTTTTAAGTAGAGTGTTTTATCAAGACCCTGCTCCAAGATCTGAGGAGGAGAGGGTAAGATTGTTTGTTGTTGATGATGATGAAGATGATGAGGTTAAGAGCTCTTGTTGGAATATCAGTTCTGCTTTTTCCCGTTTTCTTGTCTTGCTTGTTCACCCCATTTGGACATGCTTCTCCTTCTGTTTTCTCGGTATGGTTTTTTTTTATCCTACTTTAACTACTTTTTTTATTTTTTGGGGGTACTTTAGGCTGTTTTCATGTTCCTGGAAATTTTCAACATTGTTTTAGTGTTTTTCTATTTAAGATGGGTCTTGGGTCACTGCACATTATAAAAGGGGAGTTTTTTTCCCTGAATAAAACTCAGTTTTGGTACTAAAAAGATGGATCAGAGCATATTTTTTCTGTTTAAAGTAAACTGGAGTTTTGGAAAGTGAAATATGGAATTGGGCAAACCTTCTTTTAATTATATTGTGAGTTCTAACTCAACTTTGCATTTGGAGTAGCGTTTTGGATAAACTGTAGTTCAATTTGATGTTCGAGTTGGAGTTTTGAAATTGTGTATAGAATGATCCCTTAGGTTTGTTTTATGACAAAATTTATGGGATTTTTCATAAGCTGTTTGTTTTGGTGTAGGAATGGAATGCCCCGAAGCCGAAGCACTCGCGACTTCTTAAGAGTGCCTTACAACACCAAAGTGTGCGTAAAACCAAATTTTGATCTGAACATTTTCGTTTAAAACATTCCACTGATTCAAGTAAATCTTAAGCTACTCATGTACTCTCTTACAGTCAAATGAAGAGCTGTCTGATTTGTGGATTCCTTTAGATAATCAAGGATGGAAACCTTGCGTTAAATCCAATACCGGACCTCGTAAGCTAAAACAGAAATTTGTTTCATTTAAAACACTTAAAATTTCCAGTTTTACCTGATAAAGTCTTCATGTATGGCAGCATTACCACAATTTTCAAATGGGTATATTCAAGTATTTCTTGACGGCGGCTTAAATCAGCAGAGAATGGGGGCAAGTTACAAACCATCAAATAAAATTTTCACCAAAAATGGATTTTACCAGTTCTTCAAAATGTTAACTAGTTTGATTTACAGATATGTGATGCAGTCGCTTTAGCTAAGATCTTAAATGCAAAACTAGTGATTCCATATCTTGAAGTGAATCCCGTTTGGAAAGATTCAAGGTACGTGGAAAAAAGCTTTTCCTATGTGTTGTTTCTTCATCTTATATAAATGTTTTTTTATATATTAATCTGTCTCGGTATTTGCAGCTCATTCGTGGATATATTTGATGTGGATCACTTTATCAATGTATTGAAAAATGAAATATCAATTGTTAAAGAGTTACCCGATGAGTTTTCTTGGAGCACAAGGGAGTACTATGCTACGGCTATTCGCTCTACCCGAATCAAAACTGCCCCTGTTCATGCCTCTGCCAGTTGGTATCTTGATAATGTCTTGCCTATAATTCAAAGGTTTGTACTTTACTCAAAAGCAGAGTTCATTAAACTAGATTCTGTGATATGTTTAATCTTATATCTATAATGCAGTTATGGTATTGCTGCCATTGCACCTTTCTCTCATCGTCTAGCTTTTGACAACTTGCCTGATGAGATCCAACGGCTGAGATGTAAGGTGAACTTTCAAGCATTAGTTTTCGTCCCTCTTGTCCGAGCTCTAGGAGATTCCATTGTGAATCGCCTCAGATACTCTTCCCGAAAAAGCAGTACTAGTTACCTTAGACAGACCACCTCTGATTTGAACAATCAAGAACCAGGGAAATTTGTCGTACTACATCTTCGCTTTGACAAGGTATTATTTCCAATAGTTTGTTTAGCGTTTCTCAAATGGGAATTTAAAAAGAACTTTTTGGATTGTTGTGTCAAACTGAGTTTTAAACGGATCTTGTTGTATAGGATATGGCTGCACATTCAGCCTGTGATTTTGGAGGAGGAAAAGCCGAGAAGCTAGCTTTAGCCAGATACCGTCAAGCAATTTGGCAAGGAAGAGTTCTTAACTCACAGTTCACAGATGGAGAACTAAGAAGTCAAGGCCGTTGCCCTCTGACCCCAGAAGAAATTGGTCTACTTCTAGCTGCTTTGGGATTTGACAATAATACCCGTCTATATCTCGCCTCCCACAAGGTTCTTTGTTTTAACTATATTCTCTGTGTATTTTAGTCGGATTCTGTGGATCCAATAATTTTATTTTACATAGGACCCGGATTTTCTAACAGGTTTATGGCGGGGAAGGTAGAATTTCAACTTTACGTGGACTCTTTCCCTTTATGGAAGATAAAAAGAGTCTTGCTTCATCTGAGGAACGGGCTGGGATTAAAGGAAAGGCGTCTTTACTAGCTGCAGTTGATTACTATGTTAGCATGCATAGTGACATATTTATCTCAGCTTCTCCTGGAAATATGCATAATGCATTGGTAAGTACGAATCCCGATTTTCTCATTTGGTTTAGCATTTGAAACTGTACCTCGGAGTAAACTGAGTTTTGTGTGAACAGGTGGGACATAGAACGTATGAGAACTTGAAGACGATAAGACCGAACATGGCATTGTTGGGGCAGCTGTTTTTGAACAAGAGCATTAATTGGTCCGATTTCCGGAATGAAATTGTGGAAGGACATAAAAGTAGACAAGGGTTGGTCCGGTTAAGGAAATCAAAGCAGTCCATCTATACATATCCTGCTCCAGATTGCATGTGCCATGCTTAGAAGAAAAGAAATGCTCTTTGCTGCAACTATCTTTATACTTTCTGCACTTGTGAAATAAAGAAAATCTAGTTTGTTTGATTCATATGTTACAGGAAAATCTAGTTGGTTGGTTATATGTAAAATGTGGCATTGTCGTTTTCCTACAGGAGGTACATGAATTGTAACTTAAAGCAGAATTTACCTTATAAAAAGTATCTTCACGCGTATGGAAGAACCAAAAGCACAGGTGTGAACCTTTTATTTACAAATGTGGCACAGTTTCAATTGTAAGAGTTACATGAGCTAACACAGCTTCAGGCGAAATGAGAGAAATGAACAAGCAATCCCAACTCGGCTTTTACTGAGCCCAGCAAGGCAGGGTGATACAGCTCCAATTAAAAAAACAGGGGATGATCACTGTAAAAACACGAGGCAAAGCTAAATTGACAAGAAATTCTTAATCACTCGGAGAAGATGGAATCTGACCATCTTTCTTATCCTTCTCAGCAGTCAATGGCCCACTACTACCTTTCCGAGAGGTGGTCATTTCCTTTTCCTTAACCTCAGGAGGAGATTCAGAAGAAGGACTATAATCATCCTCAATAGGAAGTGTTCTCTTTGACCCCTCTAAAGCAACTCCAAGTACTATATTCTCTTCCAACGCAGGCCTTGACAAAGGTGGCTGCGGTTTCTCACTTTCAGTTTTTACCTGCATATCCACGGCCTCAGAATTTGACTTTTCCAAGTCCACCTTGGAGTCTTTCTTCAAGATGGGTTGTTTTGATGTCAGTTTTTTAGTAATTTCTTCGACCACAGCAGGCCCATCAGAAAATGGTGGAGCTTCTTTGACCTTACTAGTGTTTTCGGCTGCTGGTTTTGACGGGGTCTCACTGTCTTTGGACGAGCGGTTTTTGTTCTTGGATTTATCTTCACCGTTGATTTTGTAAGAAGGTTCAATCATGAGTAATGGACGTCTAGATGGTACTCCACCATGGTTGAATATTGAATCAGCAAATGGAACGTTCTCTAAGTCTGTGTCGCTGTATATTTTCTGCACTGTGCGGATTGGAGTGGCAAGCCGGGCTCGGTGATGGCTGATCACTCTAAGAAGATCCAATAGTATAGCTTCCTGTTTTTACATTTAGAAATGAAAAAGCAACGAAAATTAATTTGTAAAAAAACTAGCTTCTTCTAAAAAATGAATAGGTGAAACTGAGTAAAAACCCATCTTACCTTGACACGTAGATACTCTTCATGATGAGAGGTCTTTACAAAACATGATATTAAGATCTATCCAAGCCCAATCGAAGCAAAAAACCATAGATTAAACACACATGAAGAGTTTGATGTACTAGATTGAACATAAGAAAAGATGTCAGATTACGAACCAAAAGCGCCTGATTTTCGGGATGGATATTGTCAAGAAAGACTCTCCTATGCAGCCTCTTGTGTTCAACTTGAGGGTTCTTGGCCAAGACTTTGCGCATATCAGCAACAATATTCTGCATAGAGATAATAAATTAATAAGATACAACATGGGGTAATGCTTATCATAAAAGATAACATGTAGATTAGAGTTTTCCTCACGTTAATCTTATTGACATCCAAATGACTTATGGCTAGATGGGTTTTAATCCGCCAATGAGTTTTCTGACTGAGATTCCTCACAACATTCACAGTGAACTTGTGGTTTGGAATGTGAACTGCTTCTCGGTCTTCACCTCTTACAATTGTGGGGGACCACCAACCCACATGCTGCAAGATTATGATATTACGTGTTAAGCCATATATGAGCAGGATTAAGATACTGGAAATTCATATGTAAAAATGAAATAACTCTTTTTAAACCTTCACTTGGACATACCTCAACAAAGCCAGAGACTTCATAACCTTCAATCTTTGTTTGAATCCATTCATTCACAATGAAAGGTCGGGTTGCATGAATCATCGCACTAGAAAGGAAATTTGTGAATATCTAGAAACAATAAAATATGTCAAGGTGGTGAATAAATTAAAATGCGCATAATATTAATACACAAAGGGGTAATGAGTTGAACCTCACGGCCAGCAAGAGTAAGCAATACGGTCCCAAGACCTCCAGCAGTGAGCCACTTCTGGGTGGAAAAACCGAGTAATTCCATAAACAATGAAACAGCAGCAACCCAAACTGCCGAATATACAGCTTTCCCTGCAAATTGGAAACCCATCTGCATGGAAAACAAGAAAGTCCACATGCATTATGCATCCAGGATGAGGAAGTATGATTCATCTTATTGACTGGTTTACTGAAATTTTATGCTCCAACAATGTTATTGCATATAACTATATCCACAGTAGGTTCCAAACATTGCAAAATATGCCTATCACGAACACATACAGTTCTTGTATCACTGGATTCATTAGTCTCCATAAAGAACTTTTGTGCTTGTTGAATCGCACTGCAAGGAAAAACAATAACAGATAAATGATATTGCCTGTCATGGAAGCTGCAATAATCTTTTTTTAGGGGGGGGGGGGGGGGGGTTGTTGGGGTTTCATATATAAAAGGATAACAAATCAGAAAGAATAGATCATCGGTGTGTGTTTCAGTATTAGCTAAAGTCGCGAAGCATTTTAAACATAAATAAAAAAGTTGGTGAAAATCAACTCACCTTGATAAACAATAGGCAAAGGCCAATACAGTCGACAATGACCTCACAAAATTCAAGAGTCGTTGTTTAACAATCTGGCTAGCTTCTGTTGGTAGAACCACTGGATCCAACGCTCTGCAAGTAACATGAATGTGATAAATGTATACTAAGATACTGTAAAAGAATCTTTTTTTAACACTTCATTGTAGAACATCTCAAGATCGGCAAACCTGCAAACAAGTGTTGCTCCCGTCCAAAGCAGCAGAGGTTGAAGATAAGAAGTCATAACATAATATGTGCTACTTTTCTTCCAACCATTATCATTTCTCTGCAGTATATTTCCCAAAAGCGGATAATAATATAAGTACAATCCAATTAGAGACATTCTTATATAGACATGGTCTACGGTCACTTGGCAAACCAAACCCTAACAATCACAAACATCACTTTAATACATCACATCACCAATCACATGAAAGTGTCATTTGTGATTGTGAAGGGGTTTGATTTGCCATGCGACCATTGACCAAAGCCACACAATAATTTCTCATTCGATTAGTAAACAGATTACAGACGAGAATACCGCGATCTCAGCAATAAAACTGAATAGAAAAAAATTCAATGAAGAAAAAAAAAAAATAGTCATCTTACATGAAGAAAAGCATTTCGGGTCCAACGTAAAAGTGGAGCAATGCCACACAGAGCGAATATAATGAGAGCAATTGCTGGAACCAACTTAGAAATAAGAGGTCTACCTTGTAAAATTTCATATGACCTGCATTACAAATCAATATGTGATTACAAACACTGAAACTTATGTATTGCATAAATACCCCTTGGTTTCAAGTCGCCAAATATGGAAGAAAAGTTCACCTTGTCAATGCTGAAGCAGCTGTTTTCATCATATGAGGAAGTTCAGATCCTCCTCCAGATACTAAAGAAGAATGGCACTTGAGAACATTGTATCTGTATGGCAGATAACTTATTGGCCGATATGAACTGTCTGAGAGGAAAATACTCCATAAGTTTTGTTGCTGAAACTGCAATGATAAAACAATCTCAATATATTTGCAGAGGCCCGTGAGATTTGAATTAGGCATCTTCTTTTTAACAGGTTGTACGCTACAAACAAAGATTAACCCAGTATGTCTTCATGACACGCAACTGAAAGAAGAGTTTACCCAGAAATTCATGTTTCTCAAGGAAAATAGACTTGAAAATCAAGAAATCTTACTGAGACTTGTGAAGAAATGCCAGCACCCAACAAATGCAACTTTTCTCTCAATACATTAGACTGCAAACAGTCCAATAACTTGATGAGATCAAAATTATTTCAAAACCAAAAGTTTAAAGAAAGAATTGAAGAAGTGAAATCAAGCAGAGGGGGTTCAGTACCTTGTAATGTTTTCTGCGCTCTTGGCTCCTACAGAGTCCCCATTTTTGGGAAAATTGCAAGGAACCCGAAAAAACCATTGTTTAATTGTAAATGAAAAGCTTGAAGGGTGGCCCTTCTGGTGTGAGATCATATATCACCCAAGTATGCTACCCTCTATACCCAACTAGGTCTTGATAAAAGGACCAGAAAACGTCGCAGCTCCAATATTTGCAGTAGAAATTTCTGATTTCATTGGTTGAGAAAGGGCATGGATTATATGTCGTTTATTGAAATGGCCTCCCAAGAAAAGAATGGAATCAATGGTGAAATCTGTGGAAAAAGCACTATTTATTTATAATAATTTTAAAAATAGAAAGAACAAATGGAAGAAGAAAAAGAAAAAAGAGAACCCTTAATCCGTCCTATTAGCATAAAAGGGAAGATCTAACTTCTTACCTCATAGCAAGATTTTCCCTTCAAGATTATCGTTAGACCAACACAATTGCCTCTAAGAGTTCCCAGTCCGACTACATACATATAGCTCTGGATTCATGGGACTCATATTTGATAAATTAACCGATTAAACCCTATAAATGCCGATTATTCAGATTCCAAACTCAAATTTACCAGCAAAAAAAATCAAAAAATCACTAGTTCAACATATCTTTAATCGTATACCTCAAGAAATACCCTTAAAACAATATTCGAATAAAAATATGTCAACGTAGTAGAACCCTAATTCAACCCGACGACCACAACTAAGAAAAATCAATAAAGGAAAAATCATATTCTGCTCGTTTAGTGAATAAATTATGAGTTATTAGGATATGAATAGATTTTTAGGGTTACCTGGTGAAAACACAAAATGAAGATGAACCTCCTCCCTCCTTCAGGCGCTCTGATTAGAATTCTAAGCTTTGAGATATACGAAGAAGATGAAGAGAAGAAAATGGGGAAAATTGCCTGCGTTTGAGCTTTCCTTTGTTCCTTCCTGGCGGCCACTAACAAATCAACGTCTCCCACGTGTCATTAATATGAGCCTAGAGTTCCTATGTGAATATGCGATCCTTTCCTAGTTTCCCCCACGCTTTTTTTATTTTATTTTAAAATTTTAGCAATTTTAACTTTTTCCAATATTATATATAAAAATTAATTTATAAATATATCAATTTTCAGTTTTATACTTGTTTTTTAGTTTTTCCTTGATATCACCATAATAATACCATCTCACTGCGGTAATATGTAGTTTTCATATCGTTTTCCAGTGAAGTTCATAAAATTACCTAAAAACCAATACAAATCAGAGTGGTATTGTGTCCAATTCTGTGAGCTCTAGATCTTGGAAGCAACTCCACTGAATTTCTATGAAGTATAATTGAATGCACGTCGTTTGTTATTTCGAATATTTCCAGCAAATTTGAGAAATGGTATTACAAATAAATACACGATCCAAAATTATAATGAGCATTTTGTTCGATTTCGTGAATTATAAAGAATGAAAATAAGGGAAATGAAATCGGTGATTTTAACTGTATTTATTTAATTATATAAAATAATGAGCAATAAATAATAATTTCATTCTATTTAAAAAATATATATATTTTGAAAATATTATTCAATTTAATAAAGTCAAATTAAATAGAAAAATATTATTTATTTTGATTTTAATAAAAAAATCGATTCAAATACCTTCTAAATTTCAATAAAAAATATTTAACTACATTGCAATACATTACACACTTTTTGAAATGGAGAAACATCTGATACCCATTAAAATAGAAACATCTAAAATTCAATGATAACCAGATGAATCATAAAAAAGCACAATAAAGTTGTTATGTATATCAGTGGGAAATCACACTGCAAATCAGTGGGAAAATAAGATGACGACACATTTTTCCAGCTAACTGTTGAGCTCTCGAAATGGTGATCTCAATCCTGGAATGCCTTCAAGTTTCTTCATTGCAGATTTAGGACTGAAATTCTCTTCATCACATTTCAAGTTCATTTCACGAACATCATTGTTCAAAGATAACATTAACCTCTCCAAAGAACTCACCAACCCTTTATCCGAACTGGAAAACTCGCAAATCTTATCGCCCGTCTGACCGATAAAATCCAACAGCATCTCTCTCTCAGAAGACAACTTCATCACATCTTCTATCAAATCACTTCTCTCTTTCGCCAAACATGTCAAGTCGATCTTCATTCGCTCGATCAGTTTATCCATTTCCAACTCTTTTGCTTTCGTTTCGAGCTCTCTTCTACATGACTCTTGCTCTAACAAATCAACTTCTTTTTCGAGATTCTCTAAGGACTCATCCTTCTCTCTCATACTCTGAAGAATGCTTTCCTTATCTTGCTGTAACAGCTTGATTTGAACAATGAGGCCCTCTTTCTCTGTCTTAATGTTCTCGCCAAAATCAACTTGCGCGAGAAGAGAAGCTTCTATTTCTTTACGTGTTCCGTAATTTTCTTCGAGGTCAGCTTTCAAACGTTCCACTGTCGATTTCCATATCTGTAGCTCGAATTCAGCCTCGTTCGCTTCAAAGATTTTCTCTGTCAATTCAGTGTTTGCTCTCTCCAATGCATAACTTAAGCTTCTGACTTGTTCTTTTAGTTGATTTTGATCCCTTAATGATTCTTCTTCAGCTTCTCTCTCCATACAACTTTTTTCAGCCAATTCCGTATTTGTTTGACCCAAGGACTCAATCTTCCTATTCAAAGATTCCACCTTCTCATGTTCTTCTATCAACTCTTTCCGGGATTTGACCAGGGCAGCATCCTGTATTTCCAGCTTTCTTCTCAATGGAGCAAAATTCGCTTCCATTTCATCCTTTTCTTTTACAAGCTTCAAATCGGTTTCAGATATTCCCATCTTTAATACTAGTAACATGATAGATAACTCCTCATTTTCCAACTCACGGCCTTCCAGCTCGGCCTTGAGCTCCTTTATCATTGCTTCTTTCATTTCTAATTCAGACCTGCAATCTTCAAGGGCCCCATTTATTTGTTCCATTTTCGAGCTCCAATCAGATTCTTTTGCCCTGAAACTTGCCATGGATTCTCTATGAACAACCTCTAAGCTTTTTAGCTTGTTCCGTATTATTCCAAGTGAAGATGAAGCTCCTGCTTCTTGTATTTGAGCTTCTCTGAGTTCCTTAAGAGCGACATGTAATTCCTTATTTTCTTGCTCCAGTTTCTCCCTCTGATATGTCATCTCCTTGTTAAATGACTCTTTTGTCCCTAACGAGAGTCTCAAGCCTGCAATCTCTTTATTCCTCTGAGCAGTCATGTCTTCCAATCGGACCTTAACATCCTCACATTCTGCATAAGCATTCTCAAATCGCTCTTGAAACTCAGAGACCTGAGCTTGAAGAAATTTTCTCCGGCTCTCTTCATGAGCCAAGGCTTGGTTGCATATCTCTAGCCGGTTATGAACATCTTTTGAGATTCTTTCCTGAGAATCTAACCTCCCTTGAAGTGAGGAAATTTCATCCATAAATCCAGATTTCTCATCTTCCCATTGCTTCTTCTCCCCCTTAAATTGATTCCGTAACTTCTCAAGTGCTTCTTCAAGATGTTTAAATTGCTCCTTCTTCCATTTCAACTCATCTTTAACTTTTTCATTTTCCTCCTCTAATCTGAAAAAGATATCATCTCTTTCCCTCATTTCCTTCATAGCCTTGGAATTTTCTTCAGCTTCTGAGCATTTTTTCTGTAAAACCAATAGATTCTTTTTCAGTCCTTCAATTTCTTCTTTGTATAAACAAATCTTCTGCTCTTGCTCAAAGCTGTTCTCATTCTTCTGATCTAAAGCAAACATAAGCTTTCTGTTTTCTTCTTCCAAATTCCGACACTTTTCTTCGCCGTTGATTCGGAGCTTATCGTTTGCAGCGGAGAGATGCTTTATGATGGACTCTTTTTCATTCAAACTAAATCTAAGATCATTGCATTGCTGCTTTGAAAGGGAGAGTTCTTCTGCCTTTTCGTTTAGCTCCCGCACCTGCTTGTCGAATTTTGAATTTGCTTCTTGTAATTTGACGAGCTGTTCATTATGGGATCTCTTCAGGTTTTCGGATAACTCGGCCTTGATTTTGTATTCTGCTTTGAGTTTCTCGATCTCTGCCCTTGCTTTGCCTAGTTCTTCATAAATCTTGTCCATGTTCCTTGTTTTTTCTGGACATGAATGAATGAAATTGCGATCAACTTTTTTAACATAACAAAATACAGAACTTGGATTTTACAGCAGCAACAATAATTTTGATAATCACTAAAATCAATGTTCAGCGGGTAACATCAATGCGTTCTTCTAAAAATCGTGAGAACTCTTCACTGAAAACTAAGGAAACTTGCTTTGTTTAGCTTCTAAGAAAGTGTGAGGAAAAGAAAATTACCTAACTTTCTAAAATCTTCATTTCCTTTACTAAATGCCAAATGGATCTGCAACTGCCCATTTCACCAGAACATAATGCAAATCGAAAAAATCCAAATGAAAAAGGTAATATCATTTTCCTCGATTTTGTTGGATTACAGGCTAAAAAGAAAAATGCTAGCCCTAGAAAGTTTCACATTCACTGGAAAACTAAATAAGATGAAAAGAAAAGAAAAAATGATTTAACGGTTACTAAAACTCTATGATCCATCGGAAATTGAAACACTAACTAGATTCAATAATGTTTAACAGTTATCAAGGGATCTTCAACTTCCTCATCCATATTCTCTGAAACCAAACAAGTTTTAGCAAAAGAGAGAATGAAAAAAACAGAAAGGAAAAGAGTCAGAGACATACCTGACCGTGAGACTACAGATTCGACATCAATGTAAGCTTTCTAATCGGAAGTATTCTGGAAAAATCAGATCGTTGTTCGTTTCTAGATGACGAATTACGGGAAAGATAGAGAGATAACGAGAAAGAGAAAGAGAGAAAAAAAATTTATGCTGAAAGTGGTTTAGAAGTAGCCGTTAGAGAAGGTTTTGTGGGAGATCTGAAGTTGCTTTGTAAAGTGTAAACGGCACAATGCGAATCTCTACTTTTGGGCTCTCATAGTTTCTTCGGCCCAACATGATTCGGGCCTTATAAGTTTTAACTTTTCTTTATTTGGGCCTGTTTTTGAGATCTATACTATTTAATAACATGAGAGAAATTTTGAAATATTGTATACTATTTAATAACATGCATATGATATTTTTAAAAACAAAAAAACAAGTATCAAATTGATTAATATTTATTTTAAAAAATATAATTATTTTTTTAGCTTATTTTCATAAGTATCAATTTGATACTTATCAAAATAAATCAATTTTAAACACCTTAATTGATTTTTACTTATAAATATATTTTAAATATATTTCTACTTATAAATAATCATATTTTTAATCACTCCCAAAACAGAATCTTAAAATAATTTAATAAACAGAAAAAATATTTAGTTTTAGCAAGTTTTTTCTTACCAAACAATAAAAATTATTTATTTTATAAAAATAAACAGAGTCGACAGCTTATAAGTACTTCCAAATGAGCTTTTAAGCTACCTTGGCTGTCAATTTTCTGTTTCATTCTTACTATAATAATTTGTTCAATGATCTAAAAAGCCACCTGATGTCTCAAATAAAATAAGATTTGAATAGACTAATTGACAAGGTATGATAAAAAAAGAGTACACTAATCATTCGTAGAATAATTAATTTGTTTTCACAACATAAAGATAGCATCTTTCGTGTTCATCAACCCTTCAAGCAAAGTTTAAAGAGCGACATAAGATCTGTCTTATGCTACATAATATCTGTCTCTATACATACATAAGATCCAATCCAACCTTTTTTCTGCAGCAGTGCGACATTATAGGATATTCAGGTATATCCACAACACACTCAAACACTGACACAGAACAAATGCTACAACATGAATTGATTGTTTCGATACAACAAAACCAACAGCAACTTTGAACAGAAACAAAGGGGCAGGACAGATCAGGCTCCAAAGGTAAAGACTAGTCTAATCATCTAATACTTTCAAATCATCGAGGAAGGCTGCTCGGAGGAAAATTGCGCAAAGGATTCTGCCTGAATAGCTCTGTTTCCCTGCTTAAAAAAAGACTAATCTAATCAGCAAACCATTTCAAAAATGACTCTTTTGTAAGGGAGGGAGCCCCAGAGAAAAAAGGACTCACCTCTTAAGGTCAAAGCCCTCCACCTGTTGAAGATGCAAGGTCGATGAAGACTTCTTCTTTGTGTCGGGCAGCACCCTAGTTAGGAGATGATGACAAATTAGTTTTATGAATCATAAGCCAAACCTAAATTACTTGAGTAGAAAAAAGATATCTGCTTCTACTTACCGTTGACATTCTTCATCAACAAACACCTCAATACTAGAGCTTGCACTTGTTCCTGCACTTCTCAATCCAGGTTTCTGCAGAATCTGGAAAGAATAAAAAAGATTACATTCAATGCATGCATTTAGAACTGGATAAGAACAAGAACAAGTTAGATTATCTAAAAACCTTGTAGGTAGTCCACTTGGAAGGAATGGAATTGTTTTCTTTGTTTCTCTCAGTTCGAGATCCTAGCACATGCCAGGAGTCTAGGTCTATCTTTGATGTATCAGGCTGGTCACTCGAATCTTTATAGACAGCAAAAGGAGCTAGATGATGATCACTAATGAATTCCACAGAGAATGGTTAATACGTAGAAATAACATTGATTGGATATGCTTAGCTTAGGTGCCTAAAAAATTAGTAACAAAGTTCTAAACATAATGCTCACCTATTATTATCGGACTTCAATTTTTTTCTGGAAAGGTTAAAGTTGTCCGAAGACTGCAGCCCTGTAACAGCGAAACAATAAAAATAATATGCAGAAGACAGAAAAAAGGAAGAAAATAGTGATTGAACATACGGTTCTGTCGTGAAAGAACAGTTCCAAAACTACGAGCAGGTAAGCATTTCTCCACTGATTCCTAAAATTTAAAAGAAGATGAATTAATGAATGATCTATTTAAAATGATATATAAACCAACCTATCCACGAAAAGAAACTTACATCTACACTTTTCGGCCTCCTTAGAGAGCGTCCAAGAAATTTCCTATAAGCATCCTCCAATCTATATCTTGGTTGAGCATTTCTATACAAGATTGTGAGCAAGACGTAGAATTCAAGTAAAAATATGTATACCATATAACTTTTAAGAAATCGATAAACAATCTATTAGCAGGATCTAGGTCACCATTGTAGATTACAAAACTCAAAATCCACCCTCAATTATTTTCACAATTCTCATTTGATTCTATTACATCCATCAATGACCAATCAAATTTTCTATTCATGACTATTATTTGGAACTAGTTGACAATAATAATAAAAATATACCTAGAAATCCCAAGGTGGAATATTTCATCCGCAGCTTTCATTTTCATCTTGGATTCAAGGTGCAAGCCGTATGAGATATAGTATGCAGCATGTGTCTTTCCAATCTCATTTGCACGCAGAAAACTATAGATGACATCCGCATCTACGCAATTATCAGCCTGTAATATCGTAATATTATCATATATCATAGTCCTAAAGATAAAATTGTTTTAGAAGAGAATAATAGGAATTGGAAGAGTACATACATATTCAAGCCACACTTTGAGATAACGGAGATCATCTTTGTACCGGTCTGAATGCCAAAAAGTACGGACACATTGTTCATATATTATAATCAATCCAGAGGAATCTCCACCAGGTGGAAATGATTCCTGAATCCATTTAATACACCTTCAAGCATGGGAATAAAGCGTGATCAAAACTCTAGGTCAAAAATTCCGATTTCTAAGAAACAAAATACGATTCCATGAGAATGGATCAAACTAAATAATTTTGCTTTAATACAGTCAAACGAAACCCTAAAAACTCAATGTATCAACAAGATTTAAGTAAAACAACAAGAACTACTCACTCGATCCATGGAAGAAGGGGATCATCGCCTTCGTACTCATCGATTGCCTCAATCAACCTCCTGAAAACCGTAAAATTAATAATAAATAATAATAAATAAATAATACTGAAAGTGAGACCCAAGAAAAGAGAAAGGATAGAAGTAGTAGTGCATACCTCCGATTATCAAGGAGAGACTTTTTGAGACGATTATCGGTATGAGATTTGAGGGCGTTGTTGAGGATTTTAACGTTACGGCCTCTCTTCAAGGGCCTGACGTTCTCCTTGAAGAGCTCCCATTCGTTCCCCGTTTGACGATTCGAAAGAAGAAACTCCGTCTCTGCGTCGATCAACATTGAGTTCTCCTCATCCATGGCTACGTTTCACCCTTCTTTGTCTTCTTCTTCTTCTTCCTCACCTACACTGCAACTATTTACAATTTCACAGGAATAAATTTCAAATTTCAAATTTCAAATTGCCTGCTTGAGACCGTTGAACTCTGTTCGCCTTTGAGTCTAGGGTTAATACAGTGGGATATGGGCCACGTTGGGCCTAACTTCCTGCAATTACAAAGTGAAAAGAAAAAAAAAAAAACCTAGGCCAGTGTTTGGGACCAGTGAAAAGAAGGGCAGAAAGATAGCGGCCCAAATAAGTTATGGTTTCTAGCGTCTAAACCATCATTTTACAAATTTCTCCTTACACTTACAACATTTCTACATTCTTACCCTCATTACTTACCATCACTATTTCCACAAATTAGCCAACAATTTCCAACTAAATTATCTCATGAATCTATTACAATTTCCAATTATCAAATCTTGCAATTCATAACAAAACCAAACTGAATTCAAATATGTCATCAATTCATAACAAGCTCCAATTTGAACATCAAACTAAACATCACATTGTTCCTGAAACTATCAAACTAAGCAGTCTTCAACTAAGTTAATGACCAAAAAAAAAAAAAAAAGAACTGACCAAACAACTTCTAGATTGACACAAAGATTAAGCGGTTGCTTTGTAAGGTCATCATGGTCTCTAACAAAATGGTTCTACAACGTAGATATCTGCATGATCATAGAGTGAGTAGAAAAATGTCAAATTCTTCAAATTCGCAACACAATAAACAAAAAAGACATCATAATTTAAGTTCCCCTAAAAATACTCAAAACAAAATCTGGTATTGGATCTGAAATACAAAACCATGAATGATCAGGAAACAAAGCAGCAACAAAATCACTCATCAGCTGCTGCTTTCTTGCTTTTCTTCACCTTCAGTTTGATTTTCTCTCCGCCTTTCCCTTTCACGATCCCACTATTCTTTTCCTTCTTCCCAGCTGATTCATCCCCACCATTAGCAGACAATCCAGATTTCTTTTTCTGTATGTCATTATTATCCTTCTTCTGCTTCCTCTTAGCAGACAGCTCAAATACCACTACCCAAATTTTCATCCAAATCTCCTCAACTCCCCCAATTTCTTCATCACCATCACTACCCAATCATCTTCATCAAATACTTCACCAATATTGCTATCCATATACCTAACTTCATGAATCCTACCCTTCTTCTTCTTCCATTTTTTTCTTATCAGCTTTCTTCTTACTCTCACCCTCACCAGTTTTCCCCTTTGGCACAACCTCGACAACTCCATCAATGGTAGGAACTGCCTGATGATTTTCGAAACGGGTATGTTTTCGGATTGGATTTTCTTCTTGGTGTCATCTTTGGAGAGGTTTGATTTGGGTCTGTCGTCGATGAAGAGGCAGAGCTCGGCGAAATCGGATTTGAGGGAGTGCGGGAGGGAGATTTTGTGAGGGTTGGAAATGAATCGAATTCCATTCCCTAAAAAAAAAATATATATACATATATAATTAAACGAGTTATAAATATAAATGTATATTATATAATTTGAAGATTCGGTCCGATCCGATCTGGAAACCGATCAGTCGTATAATTCAATAAATTGATATTTATTAGTTAATAATGCAAACTGCACCACAAAAAACCAAAAGCATCGTACTTGTTCGGACAAAAAAAGCAATTAAAATTGAATGAAATAGCAATTACTTGGTCAAATTTGTCTGCAGCATTGCATTACTCAATGTTACGTCCTCAACTTTCTATTCCGCCCTTCTCCACCTAAACGCAACCAAAATGGCATTGAAAAACCCAGATCATTCATCCTCTACAATAATGCAAGTACATGTTGCCACCTTCTCCCTCTCTCTCTCTCTCTCTTTTGCGTATCTTTCTCTTCATGATTCTCTCCATTTTCAACGCATAATTTCACTTTCAATTATGATTCCACCAATTTGGATAAAATTATATTGGATTCATTTTTTAATTAAGTTTAATTTATTACTAAAAATGTATTTTATATAATAATATTATATTTTATGGTGGACTAAAATTAATTTAAAACTGTTTTAAGTCTATATCTTTGCATTTAATTATGCGTTATTCTAATATTCAAATTATATATATATATATATATTAAATTAAATTAAATTAAATTAAATTAAATTATTTATTTTATTTTATTAAAAAATGTATATAATTAATTAATTTAACAACTTATTCCTAAAGTCTTTTTTTTTCCTTCACTAATATTTGGTGGATTGTAACAAAATAAGAGCCGATCTAATTAACACAGCACATGCACGCAATGATTGGGTCCGGATCAACCACGTCAGCAAATTTGGACGGTTCTCGGCAACACCAGGCGCTAAATCAACGATCGCAAATTATCTTCGTATATTCAAATAATAAAAGAATGCTGAGCGGACATTAATGATTGGAGATTACAGTAAGACAAATACACCGCCGTATAATCAGAACCACATGATTCCATCTAACAACCGATATGAGTCCAATAAAAATGCAAAAAGAAAAGAAGAAAATAAAATAAAAAAGGCTCTTTTAAATTCAGAAGAAGACGAGCTTGACAGTTGGTTTTATTAGGAGGAGCAGAGAGCTAAATAAAGCTTGAAGAAGAGGAAGAAGAAGAGGGCTGGATGAGGGGGAGAGATAAGAATTAGGGTTTCGATTTTCGGATCAGCCTCTGTCTCTCTGAGTTTTCGCCAACTTTTTTCTTTTTTCTTTTTCTTTACCCGATTTTGTGCTTTCTATATCTACCATTTTTTCATCGGTAATTGTCTCAGGGTGGAATTTTACCGTGAAAATATGAGGAACAATTCGACCTTTTGATCTATAAATTCTCCATTTTTTGTTTTAAAGAACTAAAAAAGGTTTCGATTTTTTTCATCTGGTTTCTGATTGTGAAATCTGTGTAACAATTATTCTGGTTTTTCTTGTGATTTGAACTCCTGGAAAAGAAAAAGGGGGGAAAATTCATTCCCCTTCTGGCTTAGAAAAATGGCTTTAAATCTCTACTTTCTGGATTTGACAGAGTGAACAAAGCTGGCATCTTCTTTCCAAATTTGAAATTTTTTTTTTCCAGATACTAATTGGGGAAGAAGGGTTATGAGGGAATCTTAGACCAGGTTCTTCAATAAGAAGATTGAGACATTTTTTTTTTCTTAAAAAAAAATGTTTTTTTGAAGGTTTGATTTTTATTGACCACCAAGATTGAAATTAGTTAGTTATGTCGGGTTGATCTTATTGAAAAAATTACACCTTTTATGCGATCGGTTCCTAATAGGTGGTGGTTTTTGCAACCGGTAGGAGGAACCTCTTACAACTATTTCTGGGCTTCTTCTGAAATTAACTTTTCGTCTAAAAAGTCATATCTTTTTCAGAAATTTTTTAGGGTGCAAAAGAACAAAAAATGGCAGTCTCTTTTACTCGTCTTTCATGGTGGTTATGGAGTGGTAAAGAGAAAGAGCCAGTTTCATCAAGTACTGGGTCATCTCTAAACTCTTCTCAACACCAACACCAACAACAACAGCAAGAGAGTTTGAGATTCACTTCTGTTAAAGGGACCAAAATTACTTCTTCCTCTTCGAGAAAGGTGAAGAGGAAATGGGCGAGTAGGGAAGACAGGAAGATTGACCTGGAGTATGATGTGGTTCTGGTACCGTCCGATGGTGTTTGTCTATCCGGGTCGGAATCAGACGATTCCGATTGGTCCATCGGGTGGTTAGAACCTCACGGGCCTGGGTTCCGGAACGATGATGATAATAATGAGTTCGATAATAGTTTTGCAGTGTTAGTACCTTGCTATAGCCCGGGTTGTAAAGAGGTTGTGGAAGGTTCTAATTTTGAGCTTTTGAGTGCTATTAAGAACCTCCCTAATGAATTCTCTCCCGGTAAGAGCTGTGACCTTTTTTGATCCAATCAGTCTTTTTCTTTTGTTTATCTGAATTTTTGTTTTTTGATTATATGCAGAAGGAGGAAGGAACTATATGGAACAATGGCTTTCTTCTCTTCAAAATTTTGAATCTTAGAGAACTAGATCTCATCTGATGAAGAAGAAGAAGAAGTTGGCCCAGTCGGATGCGCTATCAGCTAAGACAGCAGAGTATGATGAGAGCTCTGTTCTGTTTCATTTAACTTTTCCTTCTTTTGTTCATCCTTCTATTTTCTAGTGGGACTATTACGATCAAAAAGTGAAAAAAAAAAAAAAAAGGTGGGAAATTCTTTATTCTATCTATGTACGGATGATTATTGTGAATATGTGAATATCTACTCTATAATCAATGTAATTGACTGACTAGTAGTATTGTAAAAATCTGTTTTGACATCCATCTCTTCCCCTGTTTCCTTCGATTATCTTGTTTCTTCTCCTTTAGATTTTGCAATTACTGTGAAGTAGAGGATGAGTTTGATACCATGTTTTCTTTAAAACAAGATATCTTAGGGGAAACAATGGAAGATGAACATGATGGCTTTTATCAAGTTGATCATATCACGTCAGGTAAATGTAACTGAGTATTTTGAAAGCCATTTAGGAGGAGATCAATGAGAAATTTATTTGGGTTTTTGGATTTATTTCAATTGCATATGTTAGATTCATCTTATTTTATTATACATTATATCAATCATATGCTGTAAAAATAGATTGATCTACCTCAACAACCATGATCTATCCAAAAAATTCTTACGATCAATTCCCAATTTGATACCTTCACGGCAATAATCAAGACCACTGGGGATATAGTTGACCTGAGGAGAAGAATTAATATATGGAAGTTAAATGGAAAAACTATTAAGGCTAGAAATCTTTCTAAAGCCATCCCAGAAAGCAATTCCATTTATATTATAACACGTAATTTACAATACAATAGTTTGAGTATCTGATTCTCATCATTATTAAAAATCGAAAAAACATTGTCTAATAAGGCAGCGACGATGAATCAAAACGAGACCACTGAGACCACCTTGGCTCCTCTTCCGCGAGCCATGTAAAGACCGATATGATGCATCAGTTCCTCCCACAAACAAACAGATCATGTTCTTTTACCACACCAACGAGGCTAGGAATAGTCCTAGACTAGGAAATCTAACTAATATTTGCATATGAAAGAGGAAAAAGAAATTGAATACCTGTGGATGAGGTATTGCATCTTTAATGGTCTTAGCAACTTGAATTGGAAGATCGAAAGTAGCACAACCATGGGAGTATACAATCAAATCATTTAAGGGGGCAAGAAAACCACGATTTCTGGCTGATGAAACCAAACATACAAAATCTAGCACACAAATCCGTGCAGATCCCCACCATCAAAATCTTTATCAAAAAAGAGGGAAAAAGAACGAAGATAAGATGATCATCCAATCTGAATAGAAGTTCCAATCTGTCAAAAGCATAGTTTTCAGGTATGATTGATTCCTGCTCATTTCACATCATTATCACCCATTCAACGAGAAATATTTCATTCTTAATTTAAACCGGCTATGAATAATGGAACCATACAGAACTATTCTATTTCACACAGAAAGGGCTAAAATAATTGGTTACATTTGAATAATGGGAGGGCGACTATGGAAATTAGCGAGAATAGACAAACGAATATGTCCGAATAGAGCTAGTTTGAATCGCAGTCGTTTTGGCACCTTATGAAATCTGAGCGGTTAGTTGCATGTAGACATTGTTCTTTTTTATTGTTATCATATTCTTCTCTTTTACAAGCGCAACAGCAAGTAAGATTATATTAGGTAAGGAATCTACAAGCAGACGTTTGTAAGGTTCCCTAGAATACTATAAATTGTAAGATATCAGATATTCCGTTAAATTAAAAAAAAACTTTCGAAAACAAAAACATTTTACAGTAGGTAGCTTCTGAAAATTGCATGAAACCAAAAGTAACAGGACAAAGTTTAATAAAACTACATTTATTCGACCAAAACCAAAGGCCTTGGAATGTACAAACATCTGGAACTATAAGATTAAAAAGAGATGTGTGAAACATGTAGATGCTAATTATAATAAGGTATGGCAAGAAGCAGAATCATACCCTAATTGAAACTTGGAACCTGGATCATTTCGTCTGGCCATGATTATTGGGATCTTTGGGGAGTTGTACACCCATGAGTCCAAGAAGGTTGGATGCGGGACCCGGGAGTCCTTGCTGGGACGAGAAGGAATTGAGGAAACTCTTCACGAGGTTGACATCCACATCTACAGGTGCGAACTCCTCCTCAGCCTCCACGTCTTCTTCCATGGCATTTGATGTTGTTCCCTATATGCATTTGATCATTATAAGTTTACTTTCAAAAGATTGGCAAATCTGAAAATGCCAAGGGTTGAACTTGAAACAGAATGAGAAGAAGTCAAATAACAAATGTACAAGGGAACACAATTTACCTCCACCGGTTTAGGGGCTAGCTCGTTCGCACGAATGAAGCTCTTCTTCAGGGTGGTAGTCTTCAATTCTTTGTTCAAAGCATCTGAATAGGATTCCATGAAGGTATCTTCTTCATTTTCGCCTTCATTATCCTCAGGTGGTTCCGCAATATCACTCCCGCCATCTTCTGATTGATCTGTGAAGAACGATACTATGCCAGTAAGATATAGAAGTTGTAATTGAAAGAGATGAAATAATACAGCATATCGCCCATTTATGATGAAAACCACAACATAATCAAAATCTCTCTATTTTATACCTAGTAATTGCAAGTTCCCTCACTGCTAGAAGAACTTACCAATAAAGATTCAATAAAAGATCGAAAATGCACTTACCAAAGTCCCAGTCAGATGAGGAGCCATCTCCAATTTCTGCATCGTCAGTAGCATCTGTTGAATTTGGGTGCTTCATTACCGATTCCATTTCTTTGATGAATCGGTCGAAATCAATGTCAACTTCTTCTCCGTCCCTTCAAACAAAACAATTTGAAGATCAATTTCTCCTCATACGGGTGCTCATGTTTAAACTTTTAAAGGAATTCAGTACTTGTTCCTTAAACAAGGGTGAAATAGGTAAAATAACGTTTTTAACAGAAACTCTAAAGAGCAAATGGCCACAAACCAAATGACACCACCTCCAAACCAAACACCAATTATTAAATGTATAAACAGCTATAAACTAACCTGGTTTTAGGTACTTCAGCTCCTTGATAGCTCGACACTTTTTGGACAAAGGCCTGCATTGTCTTCGCAATATCACCAAGATCAAACTCATCAACATTAGAGCTTGTAGATGGACCAGAACTCTGCTGCTCTTTAGACTTCTTCTTCTTCTTCTTCTTCTGCTCTTGTTTTAAATTGTAAAGCTCCATCTCCTTCTGTCTCTCTAAAAGAGCAGAGTTCAACTCATCCTCCCCATTGTAAAGCCAAGAATCATCATCAGAAGGCGGAACCTCTTGACCTCTGAAATCTTTGGATGAATACGGTAAGGCAAGAATATCATCTATTCGCCTCACAGGAGCACTCATCTTATCACTGTCAATTACAACATTCCTCTTAGTTACCAATATAAGATTGGCATTAACTTATCATATCAAAGCTAAAAAATCAAGAAATGAAAAAAATATACCTTTCTCTTAGAAATAATAAACTGTTCCTGTAATACTCCTCTGCATTTTGCATCAGCCTCTGATACTCTCTCGACCCAGGAAGAAGACCTTGAAAATATCCACTCTTCTCCAAACTCTCCCTAAAAGCTTCCCATGTCCTCCCTTTACCTTCTGAGTCGTCTTTTCTTCTAAGCTGATACATCATCTCAAAACCACAAGCTACTTTCATCCCAAGCTCGGCCTCGGATAAAGCAGGAGAATCAGTTCTATTCAGCGTTGGATAACACTTGGGGGCTTGAAATGTCTGCTGAGCCAATTGAGCGTACATTGCCCTAGACATCTTCACTGAAACAGAAATCAATTCTTCCTGTTTTCCTTGCGGCAAGAATTTCTCCATTTTCGCTGCAAATTTCATCGTGTCTATATCGCGATCGTAGAAACCTTCAACCGCTAGTGAAACAAAGCAAGGCTCGTGCTTCAACACTTGTGCGACTGACACTGGAACCCTAACCCTAACTCGATGGATATTCCTTCCCGCTCTATCTGGGTAATCTGAAATGCGATTTTTCACCGCCAGCTGAACTGACTCAGACGAGCGAGATTTCTCACCAAATTCCAACAAAAATTTCAGCGAATCGATCAAATTAGGGTTCGGCAAGTGGTGCTTTGGTACGATATGGAGGTCACCGTTCCTGATGAAGACACGATTGAGGCTGTTCTCGGGATTAACCCAGCGAGGGAGGTGGAAAGCTGCTTCGATGAGTAAGAACTCACCGTCTGTGTCCCAAACTCGAATAGAGAGAGAAGGAAATGTCTTGGAGATATGGAAGAGGAGGAAAACAGTGAACCATTCGTCTTCAAGGTTGTCTCCGAAGCGAAGCTTGCCGTGAAGGTGAGGGCGGGCGGAGGAGGAGTAACCGAGACAGGAAGAAGGCGTCAGAAGGGAAGAGATGGAGAGATTGAAGGGCTCGTGTTGCCATATGTAGTCGGAAGTGAAGGTGGAGACGGCGTGAAGGATTTGGAGATGGAGGGATTGGAGGAAGGACGAAAACTCAGTGAGGTTGCTGCTGCTAGGGTTTAGAGAAGCGTCAGGAAATATTGCGTAGAAAACGGTGTCGTCTGGAACCCTCGAGTTTTGCTGAGAGAACATGGAGAAGGAAGAGGAAGAAGAAGGATCCTGTTCTGAAGCACTCGCCATTGTTATTACTGCTTTCTTGAAAGTTCGAGTTATGCGGCTTTTGCCATTTATATCATTGTATAGTAAGAGGCGACGTGTCGTTTTGAAGTAAGAAATTGCCTGAAGTCTGCGATTTGGCGCGGATTAACTCAACGGTCCAGATTATACATTGGAATAAATAATTTTCAAATGGAAAAACATAAATACAACAGTTTCTAAAGCTCTCAAGTCTAGCTCCATCTGCAAAACCAAATCCCTAACCTTAGAAAAATCCCCCTTTTCGTTCTTCAAATCCTAAAATTATCACTATGTGCATCGGGCAGCAGCGATCGATAACCAGAGAACACGACGGCCTATTGCTGGTGAAGCATCTCCGGAGCCGGCTAGCGGAGACGGAAGCGCGGCTGACTCGAGCCAGGGCCCTAGAAGCCGAGCTGAACCGCCGCCTCGAGGAAATGAGGCGATTTTTCTCCGAGATGGAAATCCTCGAGAGCCACCTCAAACGGCGGTTCCGCGAGCAACAAGAACAGATGGCCCGCCTCTTGTTCACTGTTTCCAGAAAATCGTAATCTTCACCTTCGTCATTCTACCAGAAACAAAAAGCCCCTTTTTTTCTCTACTAATCTGCTCTTCATGTTGTTCTTCTATGATGTGTCCTACGTCAAGATTGCACGAAGATTACGAAAATATATATACATATTGAAAATTTGAAATTTTCTTCACTGTTTTAGTATGCAGTGGCATTTCTCTTCATCTCTGTGTTTAGCGTTTGGAATCAAAACTCTAGTTTCAAACGCATTACTGAAATCAGAGTTTGAAATCTACAACTGCAATGGAAAAACATATGTACGAAATTCGTATGTATGTGTCTATGGAAATGGAATCGACATTTTGTTATACCAGTCCTGAATTAGAAACCGAAGTGTTTGATTGGATGTTAGAAATTTGTGCTGAAGCCGTAGATTTGTCATGGGCGACGCGTCGGGCCCAGTTTTGATCCATTCCTCTATAGCCTCTAGCTGGTACGAGAATCCATCTGCTGCTACATGTGGGTTCTTCATTACTTCCTGCAAAAAGGTAATAACAACAATCATTAGTAAATGAAAAACATATTAAGATTAAAAATCATCGTAGAGTTCTAGAGTGAAACAAAAAGAAAAACCTGATAAATCGGGCAGATGAAAACCCTCGGAATATCAATCAGATCTTCATCCTCTCGGTTTACGTCTTTGTAGGTGGCCCCCCTGAGATCACATGCCTTTCTCCGAATCTCGTCGAGCTCCTCCATCACAGTCCCGATCCTCAAACTGAAACCAGACCCCACGCATCTTAAACCTAATTCTGCAAGGCTCTCGGCCAAGTCCCTTGGCCATTGTCCGGCCGTATCATCAAGATTATTGACCAAATCCACCTTACTCATTGGGCCCACCTCAGTGTAGTAGTTCCTTCCAGTTACAAGCTGGATCAATAGAAGCCCAAAAGCCCGAATGTCCGATTCAGTATCGGAGGTATCACTGTACTCTTCGTCCAGCTCGAAACCACTGATCTTCGCAATGAGGTTTCGATCCAAGAAGATTGTGGATGGGGAGAGGTGGCCATGGATGATGGGCCCAGGTTGGGCCAAGTGGAGAAATCCCAATCCTGAGCCTACCTCGGCCGCTATATGAATCCGGTCATGCCACCTAATAGTCGGTAGCTTGTTCCTTAAGCTACCATTGTGCATGTACTCAAAGACTATGCATCTTAACTCCGAGCTGAAGCCTATCATGGCAAGCAGATGAGGGTGTCGGATTTGGCTAAGAAGCTCCACCTACACATATATATATGTAAAAAATGCCAAGTGTTGAGCATTCAAAACCCCAATCTGGGTCTAAAATCTAGACTCCAGTTTGAGCACACAAAACTACAGTCTGTCCAAAACTCTTATGTAAAATCAATTTAGATCTAATCTTATATTGAAAATCTAACCTCTAAAACAAACTGGCCCTAATTGCAACATAAATCAATACCTTAGCCTGAAAATCTTCTTGAGACAGACATATTCTGGAATCATTGAACAGTTTTATTATGACTGGGATGTGCTTGAACCGCCCTTTATAGACTACCAACTGATTGTCCTGAAATCTCAATTTCATTGCCTCAGAGAAATCCTCCGTAGCCAATCTCATTTCCTCAGCCGTATACTCTTTCAAACTAACTTTCCCTTCACTCAACCTTTCCACCATTCCCATCACGTCTTTCTCTTTGCAAAACTCAATCCTCCTTTGAAAAACTGCTCTTTGCCGTCTTAACTCCTCGATTTCTCTAAGCATCTCAGTCCGCATGGTTACCGCCTTCTCCAATTGAGCCGGTGCTTCTGCTTTTGCGGACATGCAAATTTGTAGCTTGCTTGAAAACTCGGATTGGAGTTCTATAAGTGAATCTAACCTACTCTTGCTTTGTTCTGCATCTCCTATAGTTTCAGATACATATTCTTTAACCGTGTCTGGTTCTTTCCTTAACTCTTCCCTTCTCATAGCCTCGTCTTTCATCTTAGCTTCAAGTTCTTCCACCTACATAAATCATAAACTTTTTCCTATATAACCATACGAAAAGGAAAGAAAGATCAAACTGAAAATGAGAACTTATAATTTACCCTTGCATTGCATATAGAAATGGCCCATTCTGCTTTTGCTTGTCGTTCAGAGTCGATCTTAGCTTCATTTTATTTGATCGAATAATTTCATGAGCTTCATCAATCCTAGCTTTCAATTGCTCGATTTTCTCTTCAAGTATGAATGAAGAAATGTTTTTGAACATTTTTTTTACTTGGTTAAAAAAAATTATATCAACAAATCTATGATATGTTACCATATTATAATCCAGAAGCTCGAGAATATCTGATGCAGTTGAACTAGTATTCTCAAAGGCATCATTCTCCTTATTGGGCTCTTCTTCTTCCTCTTCATCTTCTTTTTCTAGATTCAAAGATGATAACTGCCCATAGTAGTTTTCAAGTTCTGGGATATATTTCTCCCATTGATTTTGGAAAGTTGTGGAATCTTCCATACTTCCGGATGAAGGAGAGGCCTGGAGAGAATAGTTTCGTTCAGAAGAAGATGAAGTTGGATTTTCCTTGAACATTTTCCCGAGCCAATCTTTTATAGAGGACTTATCTCGGATTTTGGCGACTATTACACCTTGATCATCTTCCATAGTCTTTTCATGGTTTTGCTCTCCTAGAAATACTTGCTTACCTCCCCATATTATGAATGCCTTGCAAACTTCAGGCTTGTTTTGGTATATATCGAATGACCCCCTGATTGCATTCTTTGATTTCCTTTCACCCAAAAAAAAACAACGCACTAAAATTCAGAAACCCATTTTGGGAATGTGAATCACTGTAAGAGAAATGTGGCGTATATTTATATACCAAAATGAGGATTTCATGAATGTTAACCCCAAAACCAAGTTGGTTATTTGGTGCTGTGAAATCAAATCCAGAATGAGCTTCTGAACAGGTTCATCAGATTTCTCAACCTTGAGAATTTCAGCCTTAACCTGAAATTAAATAACAATAATAAAAAAGACTAAATTTAAAGCTTAAGAACAACCATTAATTATTGACTCAAATTAGTTAATAAAAAAACCAAACCTTGCGACAGTAAGTTATGTATTTGGAGAAGAAATTGTTCATCTTCTCTTGCTCATATCTCCTTGGAACCTCCACTTTCTCCTCGCTTACAGAACTAGGAGGCAGCTTCCCAACTTCACACAAACACGGGAAAAAAAAAAAACCAGTTGAAATTTGAAAAAACCCAGATGGAATAAACTGAAATCATGAAAACCCAGATGAAATATTTTATATAAAAAAAATAAAAATTGGGGAGGGAAGAATCCGCTTACATGGGGTGTAAACAAATTCCTTTGAGATGTTATAAGTCACGTGGAGAACAACTATGGAGATTGGCTGAGACTTCCATTTCTCAAGAGACCAAGCCAGAGTCTTATACCCATCTTGCAGATCATTTCCTATAGCAACGTAGACTCTATCTTCTTGATTGTTCATGGCAACAAAATCAAAATTTGAATTGATTTAGAAAATTTGATTATAAGAGAGCGTCGAGCTCAACTGGGTTTCAACTTATTCATTAAGCTCTCATCTCAACAAGAATTTCTTCAAGTTCTGAAGCGGGAAGGTCTGGGGTCAGGGATTGCTGCAGCCGTTGAGTTGAATTTTCTTTGAGTTTGTTAGAGAAAGAGAAACCCAAAGCTAATACCATTTTGGTGATTGCTTATTTAATTTTTTTATTATCTTTTTTCTTTTTTTGGCTTTAAAATTAGGGGGAGAACAAGTTTATCAGACATGTTTAGTTGTTTACCCTTTTACCCTTTTACCCTTTTACCCTTATATATATATATATATATATATATATAAGTTAGATGTATATTTGCTGTCTGAACTTGACATCATCGGTTGACCTTGTGAATATACACTGCCATGGTGTCACCCCCACGCTCTCACGCATATAATGTACATGACTAAAACCATTCACGTCAATTCTTTATTATCAATCAATTAAAATTGAATTAAATTTTAATTAATAATTTTTAAAATAATTTTATATCAGATTATTTATTCTTAAAAAATAATTAAAAAAGAGAAAATAATATTAAAAAATTAATTTAATAAATTATAATTAATTTGAGGTAGAATATTTTAAAATATTAATTAATATAAATATTTAATTACCTGAAAGTTAAAAGTATTCATATTAGCCATATCAAATACTATTTCCATAAAATTTACTTAGGTTATTTAAACATATAAATAATATAAGTATTTTAATTAACTTAATATCAAAATAAAAAAATATCTTATATCATTACTGTTTATATAGGACTATAATAAATCTAATCCAGAACTTGATCATGTCTACGCCTGTAGCTTAGTGGATGGAGCGCCTGTTTCCAAAGCAGAGATAGTCTGTGGTCGACCCCTACCTGGCGCGTAATTTAAAATTTTTATTATTTTTGTCGAATTATTATTATGTTTTTTCTGCATTATATTTGACTGTGGAGACTCGAAAGAAACTAAAGCCCTCTTGGAGAAGAAGATGGCGCTACTCGGCGACGACGGTCGCGGCTTCGATCTTGCTCGGAAACTCGAAGCTCAAGGTGTCTGGCGTCAATGGCTCGGAGACTCTATCTATTCTACCTTCGTCCCCTTCCTCTCTTCGCCTGCAGCATGGGAAGCTTTCATGCGAACCGACGCGCCGAAACCTAGGGCTCAAATTCACCTCCAACTCAGGGCCAGAGCTCTCCTCTTCGACAAAGCCAGCGTTTCTCTTTTCCTCCGTTCCAATTCTTCTTCTCCGTCTTCTTCTCTTTCTAATTCGTTATCATCTTCTTTACTCGCGGTTTCGAAGCTCAATCCAAGCTGTAAGATTTGTCTTTTTTTATTTTATTTTATTTTAAATATATTGGCCTTCAAGTCCTGAATTTCTATCGATGTTGCCATTGTTTCAGATCTGCAGCTGCACGGTGACGACGTGTATTACACCCTCGAGAATCAATCACAAGATGGAGTTCAACAGCGCGAAGGTGGTGTTTCATCTAACACGGTGCCATCTAAGGTTTTGCAACTCTTTCCCTGTTAGTTTCTTTCTTAATTACCGATTCAGTGGTAATTTCAAATTCCTTGAGATCGTTCTCAATTGAAAGTAAATATTTTTCATGAATTTCCCCTTTCATGTAAATTCCTGTACCCTACACCATCTAGGCCTTTTATTAACTTAGGAAGATTTTAGCTAGCAATGATTCGAATTTTGGTTTGAGGAATATCTTTATTTACTTCTGGCAATCTATACTTATTTGTTACCTTCAATTACAATACTTTTTATTGCTATATTTTTTTTTTTACGTGGAATGCAGATACAGTCGAAAGCAGCTTCTAGTTTCGGACAAAGATATAAAGAATCTGCAATTGACAATGCATCACAGAGAGTCAAAAGTGATGAATTTCTGGAAACGTGGTACAATCAATTTATAGAAAGGTATAGAGCCAACAAACCATATCGGTTGTCATTTGGCAATAGAGAATCAGACAAACGTAGTTCTGAGGATATGTCTGCTTACATCAGAATTCTTGAGAAGCATAAGAAGAGGCGGATTGCCTTTACAGAGGATCAACATAGAAACGTTGGGAATACTATCTTGGAAAATGCGTCAAACAGTAACTCAGGTGATGATGACACAACTTTTTTCCCGGAAACTATGTTCACTTTGAACTGTGTACCAGATACTGCGCTTCCACTCACATATAGAGCAGAAGACAACCAAAAACTAGAGTTCTATGGAGTCCTGGACACTTTGCCTCCGATTATGACCAGAAGTCCTGTCATGATTGAAAGACTTGGTATAAGGGCTGACTACCTTAATATGGAACGTGGGTCAAGTATATACCATGGGAAAAATGGATCGGTAGGGAATAGAAGAAGTCTTAGTAAGGAGCAAGCCATGCAGATGTCTCAAAAAGTTATAGCCCGCATGTTGGCGAATGTGGGGTTTGAAGGTGCTTCAGAAGTTCCCATGGAGGTTTTTTCTCAATTGATGAGTTGCCATATTGGGAAATTAGGCAGTAATTTAAAGGTACTCACTGATAGTTACAGAAAGCAGTGTTCAGCCATTGAACTTCTCAAGATGTTCATTAAAACAATGGGATATAGGTTAGTTGAATCTCGCTCTCTATAATGAAATTGTTGCTTGATTTTTATTTACTAACCAACTTACTGTGCATCCCTGGACTGCTGGTTTTCATCAAATTTCGTGTTGAGGAGCCAGTATTTTTTGTCATCAATTCCTTTGGAAAAAAAAAGAAAAATGGGGAGTTATGTGCTATAACTGTGTGATATCTATGCAAAATTTTCTCATAGTTGGATTCACATGGTATTCTTTCCCACAAGTTCATTCCTTTTATTAGTAGAGGTATATTTCTGTCTTCAGTAACTGTTTTCTGGTCTGAATTTGATAGTGAAAAGGTGAAATAACACATAGTAATAACCCAATTGGTCTATTTGGTCAACTCAATCTTGCATCGAATGGAAGCTGATGCAGTAGTGACTCAGTAGTGTACATAGACTTAAAGAGTGCCAAGTCTAAACCTGGTTTCATAAAAAATGAAACCTATCTGTAGTCATACGGAAGCCTGATTTCAGTATGTCTGAACTGTGATTATTATTGTATGAATATAATTTTTCATTATATGTGACTGATAAATTTATCCCTAATCTCCTTCTCACTTCAGTCATCTGGGACCCTTAATGGAGCATATCAAGGATGGTTCAAGGAATATAGTACAACAGCCACAGCCACAACTTCATGCAATCCAATCACAAGTTCAATTACAGCATCAGAACCCTCTACAGATGACTCAACAAGTATGTACCCAAGTTTTCTAATCTTCCTTATTTAGCTTTTAAAAGGAATAGAATAGAACTCATAATCTAAGATATATGTACAGATAACCAGACAAATGCATCCACAAGGACCACAAATGCAACAACAGATACTTCATCCCCATACTCTAACTCCTCAGCAACAGCAACAACTTGAAAGAGTGAGAAGGAGACAAGCACCGGCTTGTTCCACAATGGATATGAGCAACAAAGACAGACCCTTAGTACAAGTCAAACTCGAACAACCCTCTGAGCTTCCATTAGATGGTGGTAATAATAATAATAATGCCTTTGCCCTTAATCAGAGACAAGCCCAGTTTCAGCTCCGTCAACAGCAAATTGCTGCCATGTCGAATTTTCTTGCTCAACCCGGAAATCAGTATAGGCAGATCGCTTCTCCCCAAATTCCTCAAGTCCAGACCCCGTAAGAGAAACTATCTGATGCTCTTAAAAAAATAAATAAATAAAAAAGAGGACCATCTTATGTATGTTAGTGAACTTTTTTCTGTTGGTTTTGCTGTGTAGGAATATGGGTGTGGTGAGGGCCCCACCTGTGAAGGTTGAAGGATTTCAGGAACTTATGGGTGGAGATACTACATCAAAGCATGATTCAGAGGATATTTGTAGGCTGACTTCCCCTTCCAAATAAAGTTTTCTTTTTTAGTATTATTTCAATCAATAGTATGTACTTGTATACCAGTATATATTGACCGCGTAGTTTTAAAGAAAGTATGTTATAGTTAAAAGAGGTTGGATTGTATTGAGACTTAATAGACCGATGGATCTGAGCCGTCCAAATGTAATCCGATGATTCTGTCGTCTAGTCAAACAAGTTGATGACTTTTATGAACTCCACTTGTTGATTTCTCATTTGCTTGTGACGCAGTATTTAAAAATAATATTATTATATGTTTCTAGAAGTCGTGCTGGTCTGAACAAATTCATGTAAGTGATGGAATAATGAATTTCTCTAAAAATTTGCTGGTTTGAAGTTTTATTTTTAGTCCTCGTACTTTAGAGCTATTTTCATTTTCGTCCTTGTATTTTCTATTGGATACAGTTGGTCCTTCAAAACTTTTAAACGTTTTATTCTAGTCCTTCTCCAGCGGTCGCTCTCTACTTCTCTTAACCGTGCTTGACTTAAAACTCTTACATGTCGCATGTGGCAGGCAATGCATAATACCCTACATCTGAGACGTTGCCATTAAATCAACTGCATATGGCTAAGTAACTGTAACTAAAGTCAGCTAGCCCCCACATAATCTCATCAAACCTTTTGTACCCGTTGTCAGTTGGTAATAGTGACTGTCGGAATAGGTTTAGAGCTGGATTTTAGCTTATATTCGAAAAAAAAAAAGAAAAAGCAAAACTTAAATTAAAAAATTAAGTTACGAAAATTACTTGTATATATAAATTCGTGTATTTATTATTTCTTTTTTTTTTTTTTTCTTTAGAGAAACTTGAAGGATATTATCGAAAATAAATAACATATAAAGAATAAATAATTTATCATAATTTATTAATCTGTAATGTTATTAATCGATGATTTCAACTTTTCTTAAACAAATAGTTTGACTTAAATTTTTACTAATTTTGAATTATTAACTTAATTCTGTGACATAATTTTGATATTTAAACTCAACTTCTAATGATATCGAAAATATTAAGGAATCAATAGTAATTCTATCATATACGGAGGGAGTTTGAACTTGATTTCACTTCAATAAGATCAAGCACACACGCACGCAAGTAGGAGACATAAGTCTGGTTTATTTCATACCAAAACGCTACAAATTGAAGTTAGGTTTGTTTGCTTTTATTAATCTTGGTAACCTATAGAATAGTATGATATTGATGTCCCGCTATTCAAACGATATTGTTAACTTTCTTAGCATTTTTATGAGTTTTCAGGTGCTCAAGAAAATCCTCCACTACTTTCTCCTGCTTTTCTCGATCAACAAACAACCCCTTCACCTCTTTGATCCTTTCTCTATACTTTCCACCTTCCTCTTTTACCATCATTAACCTCAATGACTCGGCCACTGACTCACTCGTGAATGACCCGTCTAACTCGTTACGAGGTACTGAATAACCCATCATCTTGTCTTCCAAAACCCTAGCATTAGGCCCTTGGTCTGCTAAAAAGGTCAACATAATAAGCACATTCTCAAACTGAATCGCCTCCACCACTGAGCTCCACCCGGAATGCGTCAAGAAACCACCGACCGAGTCATGGGCCAAGATCTTCAGCTGCGGGGCCCAACTCTTGCACACTATCCCCCGCCCCATGGTCCGCTCCTCGAACCCATCCGGCAACCCAATCGGCTCGGGATCATACTCTCCCAGTCGAGATCTAAACACCCAGAAAAACGGTAACTCGGACTGTTCCAACCCGGTAGCTATCTGGTTGAGTTCGTCTTGACTCGGTTTCGCCTCACTTCCAAATGCTACGTAGACAACCGAACCTTTCTTCTGCTTGTCCAGCCATTGTTTGGTCGACCGCCACATGTCAGTCTCTTCCCCTGAGTCAACCTCTGTTGTCGGGAGTTGACCGACCGGAAAAACCGGTTTTCCATAAAGCTCCCCTATCAGCTTAAACCACTCGGGATCAAATTCGGAGCTTCCTCTTATAGCCAAAATGTCACAGTTCTGAATTGACAACCTGAACCGATTCAGATCAGAAATACCTGATTCGTTAACCTCCACGCCGTCAAAGATCCGGACTATTTCAAAATACTTAAAAGCCACATTTGTCTGAAACGGGACCCACCGAGGAGGAACCGTGAAGTCTTCCGGTTTTACCCGGTACTCATCTTCCGGGTTACCAAGTGATCCGACGAATTGGGGAGTGAAAATACTAAAGAAACTCGTTTTGATACCGAGATCGGATCCTAACGAACCGACCCAGTACGCAGCAAAGTCATGGAGTATCCAATCCGGGTTTGAGCATTGAAGAAAACGGGTCAGGGGCTGTTTGAGCTGGTCGTAAGCGGTTTTCAGGAACTGGACTTTGTTATAAGGGAGATCGGTAGTGGCTTCGGCGTTTAAGGGAAGGTTAGGGATGTGATCAGGTAACGGGAGCTTGATGAAGTTGATGAGAGAGAAAGATGGAGGGAGTTTAGGAAGGCGGTCAATGTTTCTTGGAGTAGAGATGAAGGAGACTATGTGGCCCTTTTGAGCTATGAGCTTGGCAAGTTCGAGGTATGGGATCATGTGTCCGAATGCTAGCCATGGGAACATGGCAACGTGGAGCTTGTTAGAAGTAGTAATCCTGTTAATAACGTCCGCCATGGATGAAGAAGAATGGAAGAAGAAGCCTTCTTTCTTGACGGGGGAGGTTGAGGGGGTTTATATATATATATATATATATATATATGAGTTTTATTAGCCATCGTTGACTTGTTCACTTCAAGCTGTTTGGTGAATGAAACCTATGCCATTGTTTGTTTCAGTATGTCCCAAACTGTTAGTCAAAGTTGGTAGTTTGGATCTATGCCAAACATAAGTTCCTATTGGATCTATGCTAAACTTATTTGGTTTTTGTCTAGTTGGTAAGTGTCTCTTATAAATTTTTTTATTTATTTCTTGGAATTTTTCTCTTAAAAATTAAATGGTAAAATAAATTTAAATAAAATAAGATGAAATACAAATTATTTATATAATTATTTATTAATTTATTAAATAATAAGTTGATATGCTGTCATATCACCTATTTTTCTCTTTATATAATGAGTCGTGATCTCCAAAGTTTTGGGTTTGGGTTTTATAATTTTCGATTTTTTATAAATATATATCTATAACTTCTAAAAATCTTGAATGCAAATATATTTTTACACAGCGACATAAAGTTTTTTAATATATTTAAATATATAAAAAAAATAAAAAATCTCGATTATTTTTTATTTAAAATATTTACTATTATTCATATTTTTTTATGAATAGTTAATTATTTTTTAACAATAATAATAATATATAAAAATAATAGAAATTTTGATACTTTTTCTCTTTTTATGTATTTAAAAAACTATAAAAAAATACTTCTTATAAAAATATATTCAAATTCAAAAATTTTAAAATTCAATACATCTCTACGAAAAGTACAGTTAGGTTAGGGCACACCAAAATCCCAAAATATCTTTGAGTGCGATGACGATGACGACGACGACGATGATGATGATGATGATTTAATAATAATAATAATAATAATAATAATAATAATAATAATAATAATAATAATAATAATAATCTTAGTCAAAAGTAAGTACAATGAATGATGAGTAATGAATATGTCGGTACTAAAGTGGATCAATAACATTGTTTAAAAAGAGCCCATACTGATTCATTGGTGATTGCTACGTAATGATCGATATGAAGTTTTATCCGACTAGAAAAATGATGTTATTATTCAGGAGGAAAGATTCCATGCCGTCTTTGCCCTATGCCGGTTTGTACCGTTCCAAGAATCATGGCCGGTCATTTTCCATCCAATGGACAGTCCAAAGCCACATCATCAAATGCGTTGGAAATAACTTTTCTTTTTCTTTTTTTTCCGGACTTATCATACGGCTTATACATAACTAATAATCGAAGCTGATGACATGGCAAACGTTCTCTCTTTTCTTCACCTGAGGTCTCCTTCCCCGCAATGTCCATTTTTCTTCTGCCATTTTATCTTTATATCTACTAATTACCCATCTACTACTATCGTCTGGGAAGAATGGATCATATCTGCTTATTAGATTGTTGAGTAAATGAGCACTCAATACAGACAAAATTGGGGCCAAAAAAAGAAAAAAAAAGAGAATGAAGTGGGGCCCCTAGATGTTAAGTATTGCACTTGCTGCTGGCATACAAGATCTGAAGGAGGGACCGAATATTACATCGTTAAGATAAAAAAAAAAAAGAGGGTCGTATCAAACGTTCAACAAAAATGCGGAGTATCCGTCGTTCTCATAAGCTCATAATTCAACCACCATTCCCACGTTTCAAATTAATATGGACTGAGAAAAAAAAAACGAGGGAGAGAATGCCTTCAAGGTGAAACAGTAATTTATATGACGAATTTTTAGATAAATAAATTCGGTTTGCCATAGATCGATTAATCACAATTTCATATATTACATCTGTCCGGGGCTGTGATCACTCAGTTTATACGATAGACAAGTGCACCTCGTAATTTTTCAATGTATTTATTGGTAACTATAGCTATATTCAGAGAATAATTACCTCTAATTTTCTAGCTTATAAACAGAAAAGGAAGGCTGAAAGGTCCATGACTGATGACTTCTTCTTCGAGCAATGGTGGTGACCTTCACAAAATTCAATGGAAAATAAGAAATCAACCAATATTGAAGCAATACTTGGAAAAAAAAATGAAGGCTTCGGTAAAAAGAATAAGAACAATAATGATGAAATGGTAAAAGAAAGAAGAAGACCAGGATATTAGAAAAAAGAGATAATTGCATTTACCTCCCAACAAAGTTGTTTACAAGGTCAGCTGGTCTCTTTCTCCGTTTCTCTTTCATTTTTCCTGCTTCATATCTGCTGTAAAGAGTATCCAAATATCTGAGCTTTTCCTCGAACAACGCAGTTTTGCAGATAGCAAGGGGCCAGATATTTCCCAACTTGAAAAGTTTAACCCAGCTGGTCTCTTTCATAAAGAGAGAGAGAGAGAGAGAGAGAGAGAGAGAGAAAGAACAGACCTCTCCCTTGATGCTAAATGGATCGATGCTGCAACAGTTCCAGTGGATCCATTTAGCATCTTAGGTCCCATCAAGTCCTTCTATCAACATAGAATATGTCTTGGGATGAATCTGGCAGCCATTTCTTTCCATGATCCCAAACAGCTCCGAGCAAGTATTAACGAGGCCTCCTTTGAGTAACCCATCTATGAGAACCTTCCAAACTACCTCATCATAATTATACCCACAATGAAGCAAATTGCAAAAAACCATATTTGCCTTCTCTTGGCATCCTTCATAGTATAGTCCACAAACGAGTAGCTTAAATGTTTCCAGATCGGGCAAATAATCATGCTCAATCATAGCATCCACCAATTTCATTGCTTCTCCATAAATTCCCAACTCACAACAACAACTAAGAAGACTGTTGTATATATCTCTATTTGCGACCAATCCTCTTTCTTTCATATGGTCGAATAATCTTTGGGCTACTTCAATTCGCCCCACGTTGCAAAATCCTTCAACAAGCTTCCCATAAGTGTTCACATTAGGTGAACAACCATGCTCTGCCATTTTTTCAAACAGCTCCAAAGAGGTTTCAAAACCTATCATCTTCCACAAATCGACAATATCATTCGAGACAACCCCTAAAAACGAATCATTTCCTTTCATGAGCTTCTTATTTAAAAAATGTTTGATTAAATAAGAATAGGTATGGCGAGAAGGCTCACAATCAGCATCAAACATGCGCTTGAGAACTTCAAATGCACGATGTATGGATCCCAATCGTCCATGCGCATCGATTAATAAATTGTAAGGCAGAGGGTCTGGAATGACCCCTTTTTGATTCATTTTATCCATTATATCCTCTGCTTCTTTTAGCCGACCTTGGCTGCAGCACGCATGAATGAATGTAGTGTAAGTAACCTCATCAGGATGAGAACCCATTGAGACCATTACGTCGAAAATCCCATGTGCACGTTCAAATTCACCTTCCTTCAGCATTTCTGTAATAAGAGTTGTGTAAGTATCAGTTGTGGGATTCACACCCATCTTCACCATCTTATCAACCAGATCATTTGCTTCCTGCAATTTTTTCTCTTTGCAAAGGCCATCTATCAAGGCATTATAAGTGATTGAGTTAGGTTGACAATCCTCAGAAAGCATTTTACAAAGCAATGCATGTGCATAAGCTATCTTTCCCGCCTTACAATAACCATCAATCAATGCAGTATATATCACTTCATTTGCCTCAATCCCTTTTTCATTGAGAGAATCAAAGAGGGCATGGGCTTCTTCTAACTTCCCTCTTTTACATAGGGTATCTATTAAGGTACTGTAAGTCCAGTGGTCAGGTATCAATCCACTTTCACTCATCAAATTAAGCAACTTGTAGGCACTATCCAAATGACCAGCTTTACACTGCCCATTTATTAATGAATTGTATGTAACTACATCAGGTATCAACTTCCTCTCAAGCATCTTATTAAGTAACCCCATGGCCTTGTGGACATTTTTTGTAATACAAAACCCGACTATCAATTCATTGTATGTACGGACATTTGGACTACATTTATTTGATTCCATCAAACTCAAAAGCTCCAATGCCTTCTCAATCATCCCTTCCTTACAATAGCCACCAATCAAAGCATTGTAAGTAATCACAGTTGGAACCAACCCTTTCTCCATCATTCCATTTAACAATTTTCTTGCATCATCAAACTTCTTTTCCTCACACATACTGTCAACAAGTACTGTATATGTATACTTATTTGGCTCACAACCTTTCTCCATCATCTCCTTAAACACATTCAATGCTTCTAATTTCCTACCCGATTCACAAAATGCATGAATGATTACAGTGTATGTACGGACTGTTGGCCAGCAATTATCTTCACGCATTTGTGAGAACAGCTTGAGAGCTCTATCTAATTGCTTCGATTCACAAAACCCATGAATCATATTAGTGTATGAACCCTCAACTCTATGACAATTCTTACTTGGCATTAGCTGGAAAACCTTATAAGCACTATCTATATCCTTTCTCCTACAATGCCCTAATATCAAAGAAGTGTAAGTAAATGTATCTGGAGTCAAAGCCGCTTGAACTATCTTACTCACATACAACTCTGCCTCAGTAACATTTCCCAATTTACAATACGCATTAACCATTGTATTAAATGTATATATATTTGGGGTGATCATATAATCCAACATTTCTAAATACACACTTTTCATTTCATCAATCAAAAGAAACCTTGCTAATAACATTAAGAGAGTGTTATAGCACCTGAGAGTGATCTTAAGCTCAAATGGGTCACCTCGCGTGTTCATACTCCGCAAAATTTCGAGCACGAGCAGAGCATCTTCAGCTGAATTGGCCGACTTAATCATTGATATCCGAATCTTTTCTGAAACACGGAGAAATCCGTTTGGAACGAGGATGTTGAGCAAAGAGGAATGAGATTGAACATTGTGTTTGAATCCAGGCTTCAGAGCGATCCAATTGAAAAATCCTAACGCAATTTGGGGATTGATTCTGAGAGAGAAAAGGGAAGATACATGGGATGGGGTTATAGACGGAATCAAATTCTTCAAAGAAGGATCCCTTTGCCAATTCGGGCGAGAGATGATAGAGAATATCTGGGAGGATAAATCGATCGGTTCGAAGTAAACTGGTCGGGTTTGAGGACCGGAAGCAATCGAAGAGAAGAGATCGAGATTGAGCCGGAATTTGAAGAGTAAGAAGGGCTGGCCGGTGGTGGATATGGCCGTCGGAAATTTCATCGTCGCGTAGCATCGGGCGGCTGCGAGGCCTCCATGCATGGATGAAGGTGACGTCGGAGCTCTATCAGTGCGTCGAAATGCGGGTTTTTTCTCCGACCAAGGGAGGCAGAGGCGGCGGTTGTTCAGCTGCTGTAGACATGTAAAGGGCGATATTGTGGTATTTTGCTAAGCAAATCTTTTCGCTGGAGTTTTGGGCTGGACTTCCTGGTCTCAGACCTTGGGCTCAGAGCCCTTCTCCATTTTCTTCGGGCCCTTAATTACCTTACTGGATTTTACTAAACGTCGGCCTCAACGTGAGAATATGGTAACGACACATCGGTTATGCACTAAAACGTCATGTCGACCAAAAAGAGCCATGCATTAAAAATTCAAATTTCCCTCTATGCCAGACTTCATTGGAGATCGCTTCGCTTCTCCAATTCCTTGCTGACGGCGTAGCAACGCCTCCTTCTCCATTCTCTCCTTCTTCATTGGATATCTGTTATTTCGATTTTACAGGTCAAATTTTATAGATTATGATAATTTATAATTTGTAACTAGTAATTAGTTCCTTACGCCATTGCTTTGGATTACAGAGAAACCTAGCGCTAGTTTTTTCTGCTATGTGGAGCATCGATGCGGCTGCTGCCTACCGGTATCAGATCTCTCACATACTCGGATAATTCGCTCAGGTTGTGGCGATCTAATTTCCATGGAATCACAAATGCATTCTAGTGATGGTGCGTGTTTTTTTGCTAGAGGTTGAGGAGTTACTTATGTCTAGAAATCTGACAGTTTTTTTTTCTGTCCAGGATGCATAGGCGATCTGAATTTTGGATGATGAATTGGTTGATTCTCAGCATAGGAGAATCATTGGTATGCTCAGGCTTCTTTGCTTTTTTAATGATCATAAAACTATGCCCTGATTTGTTCGCTGATTGAACTTTGATCTATCATAGCTTCGATATAATAGAAAATCTGAATTTGACAGGGAGTAGGCTACATTAGCAAGAATTCTCTATGAAAAAAGAAATTGAATTATTGGTTTTGGTGGTCCTTTGATGTACATTCATTCGAATTACCACATCATGTCATACTTATTTGTTTTAGATCATACAATTAACTGTTGCTTCATAAGCGCACACACACAACACCCGAAAACTAAGTTGGATTTTCTCAACTCTATGGACGTAAAATGACTGTTACAAACTTTCCTTGTGAAGATTCGGATTCCATCTGCCATCACTCACTTAAAGAGTAGAGCTTCTTTTGGCTTCCCCAAAAGCGCTAAAATTGTCGCAGAGATTTGTCTTGAGGAGAGCCCTGCTTCTTCGAGCTGGTCTTGTGGTGCTCCATGTTCTATGTATCTGTCCGGAAGTACCATAGATCGGAACTGCAAAAGCAGTTATATCAACAGTTAATGTCCATTCAACTATTTCTCTAAAAAGTAAGTAAAGCATCCAATTTGAAATATCTTCCTTGAAGGGAATTACCTTAAGATTGCCATCTAAAATACCAGTTAAACTGAGGTAGTGTGATACATGAGACCCAAAACCTCCTACCGCACCCTCTTCAACTGTAATTAGGATTTCATGCTCTTTAGCCAACTGTTTGATTAGCTCTGTGTCCAGGGGCTTGCAAAATCTTGCATCTGCTACAGTGATAGAAATATCTTGGATTTTCAGGTTGTCTGCCGCTTCCAGACATTGCTGAACTATAGAACCATATCCCAATATAGCAACCCTATCTCCTTCCCTCAGTATTCTTCCCTTTCCGATCTGTTCAAAACAATCAAACAAGCTCAGTTTCAATCTATATCTCTCTATGTGAATCATTACCACTTTGGAATTTGAAGTGTTAATTACTAACCGCAAGTGGGGTTCCTTTGTTATCTGCTGGCAGTTCTACTCCAACACCATTTCCCCTTGGAAACCTGAAGCAGCTAGGCCCATCATCTATGATTGCAGCAGTGGCAACCATGTGCATGAGCTCAGCTTCATCTGCTGGAGCCATGACCACCATGTTTGGCAAGCAAGCCATGTATGTGATATCAAATGCTCCACAATGTGTGGGACCATCTGCACCAACCAAACCAGCTCGATCCATTGCAAAGCGGACTGGTAGTTTCTGAAGATCTACATCATGTACCACCTACATATTTACAAGATTTTCTCAGTAACGGTTTAAAATTATGAAGTAGAATCCCATAATTTTGCTGTGGACTCACTTGATCATATCCTCTTTGCAGGAAGGATGAGTAGATAGCACAGAATGGCTTGAGACCCTCTGCAGCTAAACCGGCTGCAAAGGTTACAGCATGTTGTTCTGCAATTCCTACATCAAAGCAGCGATTTGGGAACTGCTTCTGGAAATAATTAAGACCTGTACCACCACCCATTGCTGCATGGATAGCCACTATTTTTTCATCAGCCTCAGCTTCTTTTATCAGAGAGTCAACGAAATACCGAGTGTATGCAAGCGTAGGGGTTTTGGTTTTGAATTGTTTGCCTGTTTCTGGGTCAAACTTGACAACCCCTACAACAATCATAAGAGAATCAAGTTAAGGAAGGTAATAAATTAATTTTAGAAACAACACATGAAAAATCTAAGGGTTATAATAATAATCTCACCATGCATTTTATCATCTGCTGCCTCAGCTGGGGGGTAACCCTTTCCTTTCTCTGTAATGATGTGGATCAATACAGGCCCAGGAGCTGGCACAGCTTTCACCTTTTCGAAAATGCTGACTAAATCTTGGAGATTATGCCCATCTACCGGACCAATATAATATAGACCGAGCTCCTCAAACAGTGTAGACCCAGAAGCACTAATCAAGCCCCTTGCATATTCGTCTACTTTTGCAGCAACTTGATGTGTCTGCCCACCTATTTGCTTCGTGATGTTCTATTAAAAAGACAAGAAAAATTCCAAGTCGGATCATTTTAATAGATATTCAAAATGAAAATTAAAAAGTTCAGGGTGATGAATTAGATTTTTTACTTTTGCAGCTTCACGGAGTTTCCGGAATTGTGTGCTTGCTTGAAGCTTGCTTAAAGCGCCGCTAAGTGCTCCGACTGGAGATGCAGGCCCGTCGAGAGTTGCAGTTGGTAAAGAGACTTGTTTGTTATCGTTCAAGATAACAATCAGGTTAGAATCCAGAAACCCTGCATTATTCATTGCTTCATATGCTTGCCCAGCAGTCATAGCTCCATCTCCAATCACACTAATCACATTGTTATCCTTCCCTAATAGATCCCTTGCAACAGCCATGCCTACAATAATTTTTTAATATGGCTGAGTTTCATAGTTTTGGGTCCAAGATTTATAACTGTTAACACTATGACAATTAACAAGCAATAGTTTTTCAACCTATTAAAAAATTTAGGACATACCAAGACCAGCTGATATGCTTGTAGAGCTATGTCCTACTCCAAAAGCATCATGTGGACTCTCATCCCTTTTCGGAAATGGGGCAAGCCCTGATGTCTTTCTGATGGTATGCATCTTAGACCTCCTTCCTGTAAGAATTTTATGTATATATGCCTGCAAGAGGGATAAAAAAAAAGTTTTCATCAGAGCCGTTGACTTTTAAAATCACAGCAGGAATGGAATGGAGTATGGTATAGAAATTTGATCCACAATTGCCCCAAAAATAAAAAACTTTTTTTTTACCTGATGGCCCACATCCCATATGATTTTATCTTCCGGACAGTTGAAAACATGGTGAAGAGCCACCGTGAGCTCCACCACTCCTAAACTCGAACTTAGATGACCACCAGTCTGTGATACTGAGTGTACAATTTCTGCTCTAAGCTCTGCTGCTAGTTGTTCAAGATCCTAGGGGGAAAAAAAAGGATTAGAATTTTCTCATGTCCAAACAATAAGAAAGATCAAGCAAGTATAACCACTAAATAGTGGTTGTATAGTTACCTGTTGGGTTAGATTCTTCATGTGAGCCGGGTAGTTGATCGTGTCCAGCAATGGCGTTGTGGGTTTCTCTTTGGTGTAGTTTATCTTCCATTCCTCGCTTTCCTTTTTTATTATATTATTTCTCTCTTCACCATCTGAATTAGTTGCTGAAGCTCTCAGGGAAAGCTGCAATATCATTGATCCATCACATATTATTCGAGATTTCTTAAACAAAATGACAATGGAAATTCAGGAAACATAAAAATTAGAGTGAAAAAAAAAAAAATAGAGATCAAAGAATTTCTGTAGAGCTTCTTCACCTGTCTTTTGCAACTAAGAAGTTTTGGAGTTTTCAGGCATGGAGAGAGATAAGGGTTTGGTTTGATGAAAGACCCAGAAACTGCCATTGCTGATTGACTTACAGGGTCTAGCTTAAGAAAAATGGATAGATGGGTCTGTTTTGAAAACAGAGGGGAACATATATAGCAGCCTTCTAGCCAGGCGAGAGAAAGACAGAAGGAGCGGGGTAGTGGGGCTCTTTTTCTCGTGAAATTAAGGTACGAGAAATCGGGTAGCGATATTCAACGCGAGCACTTTGAGATAAATAATCATGCCACTGATGACCAAAGCTCTAATGAGATCCATATCATATTTTAAAATTGTTTAATACATAGTAGACTTCCCGTTTTAATTTAGATGTGTACAAACGATAAATTAATGTTAGGATCAGAATTCTCGATCTAAAATGAAAAATAGTAAATGAAAAATAAATAATAATAATAATGTTTACGATAGAATCTTAAGATTCTCTTTTAAAAAATAATAATAATAATCATATGTATTTCTCTTAATTGTTAAAATATCTAAAAGAAAAGAAAGTATTAGAAAGATTGCTAGATTGAAAAGAAGATGGGTTTCTAATGCAATTATGGATCCGAGAAATGTGACAACCTTCCTTTTTCTAATTGCACTATCATGTTTTAATCTACTGACACTCCGTCCCATAATAGCTTTAGATCCTAGTTATTGTCAATGATTGTACATTGATCTTGGTGTTAATGATTTGATTCCAATTCTCTTATTTCGGTTTTGTTTCTGGTAATTTGGTTATTTGTGTAGTTAAGGTTATGCACAGGTTTTTGTTTTTCCCGTAGTATACCCACTATTTTTAATCATGTAAAATCATTAGATTGAAAGTTTCAAATCAGGCATTTCGTAATTAAAAAGCCAGCCAGCCAGACTTTAAAATGTATGTGTTTTTTTTTCAAAGGTCTTGATTTTAAGTTTTGAATATTTAGTCAAAGATAAAGTTTTGACTGATTGGTATGATTTTTATTTTTTATTTATTTTTTTTTTAATTTTCGTGGAAATTAGACTCATTCAAGTTCCGACTAGGCGACTATTGAAAAAAAAAAAACTCATAAGTAGTCATGAGTCATGATTTTACATTTTTAATGGACTATTATTATTATTATTGATTAATTCATTTTTTCTACCTTGCGAAGTGGTGCATGTTCATACTTCTTTGCATTATTTATATAGCATAATATATTTTATTCTACATTTTTATAAGTTTCTATGTGATTAAAAAAATATAATTCTCTGAAATGGAAAGAAAATTAAGTTCTTTCACAAAAATAGTAACTTTAGCTGGAAGATACAACGTAGAAAGAAGATAGAATTTTAAAACTCTTGGTTAATTCCTAGAGTTTTTTTTTTTTTTTCTTTCTTTCTTTCTTCTCAAATAGAAAGGAACTCCCTCCCCCCCCCCCCCCCCTAATTGCATGCTCCTAAGAACTAGAGCCATGTTTCTAAAGTTCTATTGTCACGTGATTTGGTCTTTGCATAATTTTGGGAGATTGGTCAAAGATACATGTTTGTTTTTATAAGTGAATTATATTTATAATTAAGATAAAATTTAATGGGATATATAATCATATTTTATGTTTATATTTATAATTTTTTGAAATGAAATTTCATGTTTTTATAAAATATCAAGTTTTTCATTTATGCTTTTAATAAAACATATATAACTAGTCAAATGTCAATTACTACGGCAAGCCAAATGAAGGACGCCTCATTTTACTCAATCACATAGACATTTCTTTACATTAAAGAGAAACAGCATGGAGCCTTCAAGGAAGAGGGCGGAGGCCTCCATATTTTTCTTTTTATTTTCTTGTTTCTCCAAAATATAATCTTAAATCAAATATCAAATTAAGTAGGCCAACATGAAAATAAAAGTAAATAATTGAAAGCTGATTACTTTGGTACTAATCTAAGGGCTAATTTTGCATTTATCTTACATATAAGTTAGATTTTAAATGAATAGCTTATAGTTTTATACTGGGAATCCACATGAATTGGGGGATTTTAGATGGATTGGAAGCTTTTCAATTGAAACCGAATTTGAGAAAAGTTCCGTTCATAGTACTTCATATGAGACTAATTAGCTAGACCTTCTATTTGAAATTTGATTAAATGCTAAATCAACAGTTCTTCTTTCATTAAGTATTAACTTAAGATACAAACAACTACTAATTTAAATGAAATATCTCATCATGATCATCACTACAAGATCTAACCTTAGAAAAAAAAAACCTGTCAACCATCATTTTAGTTTGGTCTTCATAAATCATAGATGTCTAGTTTAGTATATCAAACGTTTCACACATATCATACTAGCTTGATTATCTCATACATATCATACTTAGATTAATCAAATTATTTAAATTTAGATTATTACTTCGTGAAAATTAAATAACAATAAAATTCATGCATGTGCCTACACGTTTCACACATGATATATATATATAAGTACTACTAAAATCGAGCCATCTAGGCATGAGGTGAATAAAATATAAAAAATTATACACATACGTGTTAGTTTATCTAAGAATCAAACTTACACTTTTAAGTAAAAAATGAGAACGTAAATGCATCACACAACAAAAAGAAGGCGAAGAGCTGGTAAGAACGGAGGAATTGATGGAATTTATATTTTGTTTAAAAGAGAATATATGAAATTATATGTTCCCGTGTCACTTATCCATATATCCAAGCAAAAAAAAAAAAAAAAAAAAAAAAAAAAAAAAAAAAAAAAAAAGAAGAACCAACCATGTTTATACAAAACCACAACATTTTTGGTCAAGATTTGATACAACACGTATTAGTTAATTTTATTGATTTTGTATATTATTTTAATAGTCATTATGGGAAACCTTAATGCTTAAACAGTACAAACGCATGAAAATTGTTTCGAAGAATTATTATGAGTCAATGAGTGGGGTGGGTGTATATGTGTATCACTTGAAAATGCTTAAATCACAGCAAACTTGTAGTAGACTTTTCCAAGAAGAATATACATATGTTTTTACTTAATTCATTTCTAAAAATCTTACTCTATATATCATTTTGTAAGAATATAACATATTAAAATAAGATAAAGACACCTTATCAATTGTTGACTTTTATCTATATATAAAATTAAAAATAACATAAATGATATTTTATCTTTTTAAATTATTATCTTATTAAATTTAATCAGTCTGAACTTTATATTAAAATTGCAAATAGCAACATCATTTTAACCAAGGACAATTGTATTTAACAAATAGTGGCCTTTGATAATTAGTTATTAGTTATTTAATGACCCAACTTGTTGTATAGTATCTTAGTGAGTTAGGCATCTTTGATTTGTCCCCATCCCCCCTCTCCTCCTTAGCTCATGCTATAACTTCTATATATGTATCTATATATGCTCTCTTTGAGATTCCTCCCAGGTCTTGCACAATGTATTTGGAAATATCCAGCAAAATATCTTATTAATCCCTAAATTAAGAATGTCAGATAACAGTGGAACTATCTTAGCCACGTGTAACAATGGACAAAACATTTCATTAATATTTTCACCTTCAAGTCACAAAATAATTATAATGCAAATACAAGATAGTGTTTATATCAATCGATTCGATCCATATGTGAAACCAGTAAAACATAAATAATAGTAATAATTCATAATTGATCAAACGTATATATATATATATATATGATATAATGCGACATTGATTTGTTATAATCAGATTAAACGAAAGAAAACACAAAACGGTCGGTGTCTTTGTTGTCATGACCGAAAAAAATTTAAGATGAGATAAATTAAGAGCTCCTTTCAATTTCATAATAATTTTAATCTTATATAATAAATTAATATTTTTAATATTTTTAATTTTAAGTTTTATGAAAAAAAATAAAATTTTTTATTTATAAATCAATTATAGATATTCTTTATAAGTGATGGAGATGAATTTCAACACTCCTCTCACTTGTAAGTTGGTCATTTTGAATGTCAAACAAGTAACACAATGAATGAAAAACATTTGTCAATAGAGCGTGAACATATCCACTTATGATCTAATTCTGATACCATTATGAATTGATGCGTCTAATAACTTTTTTTTCTTCTTAAAATACCTTATAAAAGAAAAGAAAATATTTAATTTATAAACTAATTAAAAATATTATCCATAAATAATGTGAAATAAATTTCGACAGCATATATTAAATTTATTAGAGATTTTCATCATCAATATATATACATCTCATTTCTAAATTCTTGACTTTTTTTTTTTTTTTTCCACGGTGCGAGCAACTACTCGCATTAATTGTAATGGCCATTATACATGCATGAATTCATTGATCTAAAGATACACTTGAAGTTAAAAGAAATATATATACATATAGAGAGAGAGAGAGAGTCGAAGATTGCTAATAAAACATATTATATATATATATATATATATAGTATAAAGTATGATTAATGATATGATATTAACCTTATGATAACCCCAATAGCTTGCTTAATTAATTAATTAGCTTAGAAAATGAATCTCGTTCATATCACGCAACACCGTGTAAATATTTTGAAAGATTCGTACGTTTCGTTTTGTTTTGATCAAATCAAAGCATATCATAAACCAAGTCATACGTTGAAGACTAACGGTATTGGAATTTGACCAAATACATCATTTTGTTCAAGATTAGTGTTGTCTGACCAAGTTCAAGTACATAAATCATTTGGTTGATTAGTTAATGCTTTCTTTTTTCTCTATTCTTTTGGTCTTAGAGCCTTAGAGATGACTAATGGGAAGATCGATCCACAAACCGACCCATTATTGAGAACGGATCACAATCTGATCCACTCATTCATAAATGATGGTCCTTGGATTGAACCGTCCATTAGTTTAACCTGTATGGATCCAAAATCTGTACGGGCATAAGGACTCATATGACGGATTATTAATCCGTGGATTTTTTTTTAAATTTTTTTTTTACCCCCAAGATCCGCGGACTTGAGGCACGCGGAAGTTGAAAAGTGATTCCATATTTCAATTATTTCAGGGTGATTTCATTCTTCAATCATTTCAGTTCAATAATTATTTAAAAAAAAAAAAACACTTTAGGGAATTTCTACAATTTACCCTATAAAGCATATACACTACTTTAGGCCCAAACCGAAGAAAAAGAAAACTGAAAAGATGTGGGCTTTTTTGAAAGTAAGTAAATTAGTATGCATGCCTGTCCATAATCGTAATTCATGTTTTAGGCCCGGCCCACGTAAGATGAATAAAACCGTTAAACTCGACATACTTTGTCGTTTCCCTAATTCTTAAATGTCGTAACTACTTACAAGCAGATAGTACTAACCTTATTACTGCATAATTTACTAAAGAATTTTAGAAATAATTTAATTTAAATTTAAATTTAAATTTAAATGCTCGCTTAAAGTCTTAAACCTTAAAAAATACTATAGATTTGAAAGTTTTTTTTTTTTTTTCAAAAGAAGATGAAGAGCGAATCAATTTTGGAGTTGAGTTTTAGCATGTGGCATTGGACCCATTCGTTTGCTCTTTGAGGATGGGATCTAAATTCTGGGAAGAGTGATATTGGCTTTTACTATATCGATTAGTTTAGTGCATCAAAATTAAATTTGCATACCCTAATAAGTTCATAGTTAATGCCTGATATTTTCAGGCAAGCGATAGTTAAATTCCTATAAAACGTGAAATTTTACCGTCCTCACCTAATAGTTTTTGTTGCTTTTATTGCTAGCTTATGGTCTTATACAAGCAAAGAGCTATGACCAGCTAAAAATCCATAATATGAATCCTTATGTTTCTGTGTGTTATTATGGAAAGCTCTTTTCCAAACCAGTTTCCTCATTGATGTAAGTTTTTGGACCACCATTTTCTTAATAATGTCTTGAGTTCATATGTTTGATATGCACGTACTTAGATTAAACGCTAGGCTTATAAGGAACTTTCGATGATCATTACTCTTAATCAAAAAATTAAAAAGAGAGAGACTAGGCTGCCTTCTCTCGGGCAATAGTCGACTAGAAGATGATGGGCTTTCCCGTTTCTTGAACTTTACTCACTTGTATATATTCTCTTACTCAAGAAGAAATAATTGAAAAATACTTAATTATTGAAAATAAATTGAAATTAAATTTAGAGGCGTACTCAGTCTACTATAGATTAAGTAATCACAATCGCATACATATATGATATAATTGGTGATGTGATACGTGAATCTAACATCTACGATTGTGATTAATTAATCTAAGATAGATTGAATCTATCTAAAAATTCATCTTAATCGAAAGCCACTTTAATCTACACAATGTAATATGAGATAGATATAAAAATAATTTGTCGAATCAATAATTTGCTCGAATCATAAGTACGGATGTTGATGTTCTTCTATAAACCTATATGATGTAATTGGTGATGTGATATGTGAATTTGATATTTATAATTGTAATTAATTGATCTACAATAGACTGAATCTATTACAAAATTCATCTGAATCAAAAGCCACTTTAGTCTATACAATATAATATGATATGGTCATAAAAATTATTTTCCAGATTAATAATTTACTCAAATCATAAATAAGGATGTTGATGTCCTTCTAAAAAGATTTAGCAGCAATGTTATAGACACATCTACTAATAAGGAAATATGGTCATGTTAACTTCAACATTCAAGAGTATTCATGTTGGCAGCATTTGGGGCAGGCAAAAATGAAAAAAAAAAAAAAAAAATTATTAAATGAAAATAAGTTGTGTTAATAAGACCCGACTCGTTAATACCATTGTTGTGGTTAAGACTCAAGACCTTAAGTAATGAGAACTATAGTTCGATGTTATACTTTAAAAAAAGTGATCGTTTCACTTACTATATACCTTTGATATCCTTCTATACATTTATACGTAATATATATATATATATATTATGATGTTAATAAATTCAGCTTTGTTGTCATACATTTTGTTCGGCAACAAATTTTATTTTTTATTTTTTAAAAATTAATTCTTATAATAATGAAAAAAAACTAATATTATGAATTAAGAAATCGATTTTTTAATATTAAACCCATTTAATTTATGTTAGTAAAAAATTGAATTTTTAATAATATAAATATAAAATTTATTTTTAAAATATAGACAATTATTAAATATAATTTTATCATTTTAATTTTTCTAACTTATTTTTCATCCTTTTTTGCAAAACGAGAAATTATGACATTAAAAATCAATGTCAAACAAGTTTCTTCCCTCCTCAAAACCGGTTTTTTATCTTTTAAAATACAAAAGATATTTTTTTTTAAATGTTACCAAAATAAAGCTTATATATTTGAAAGTTTTTTTTTTTTTTTTTTTTTTTTCAAAAGAAGATGAAGAGCGAATCAATTTTGGAGTTGAGTTTGAGCATGTGGCATTGGACCCCATTAATTAATGGCAGATGTCATGTGGTTTTCAAAATTGGCCTTTCATATATATATATATATTTTTTATTTTTTATTTTTTTTCTTTTAAAGAAGACTTTATTGCAAATCGAGAAAAATGATTTCGTCAAAAAAATTTAATTGGCTTTCCAAAATAAGTTTTCTCATTAATGAACGTTTTTGAACCGACATTTTTAATAAATAAAAAATTGGCCTTTATAACTAGATATATAATTTTGTTTTGGTATTAGGACAACTCATTTGTGTGCTCTTTGAGGATGGGATATAAATTTTGAAAGAGTGATAGGACCACTAATGATCCTAAATCCTAAAATAACATATTGGCTTTTACTATGGTTATGGAAATCGATTAGTTCTCAAAATTAAATTTACGTATCATAATGAGTTTATAGTTATACACAACTTTTAATGTTTGATATATAATGTATTATCTTGTAATCACAATAATATATATATATATATATTTGATATAATTAGTGATGTGATATGTTAATCTAATATTAATAAATTATGTTGGTTAAAAATTTAAATAAATAATATTGATTCAAGATTTTAAATAATAAAATTTATTTTTTAATTCGATATTATATATATATATATATATATAATTGAATAAGTAAGGATAAGATGGTAGATATGAGAATTATGTCATGGGGACATATTTATGTAACAAAGTAATTCCATTATTTATCATTACATGCTCATTATATTAATTTCGCAAGCAATTAATCACTGAATAGGTGTAATTTTCGTCTCTATAAAATGTGAACAAGTTTTGGCCCAAAAAAAAAGGTGAACAAGTGAGCTTAAGAGTGATAGCTCTAAGCTAGCTAGTCACTGAGAAAAGCTTAAGGATAGAAAAATGGCGGCTCTGGTTCAGGTAGACGAAAGCCCTAGGTGGAAGAAGCTCTTGAGTTACATTGGACCCGGTTTTCTTGTCTCTGTTGCCTACCTTGATCCTGGAAACTGTAACCATTCTTTTGCACCTTCTTATTTTTCATTATTATTATAACTTTCATAATTTGCGAAAACTAATTTAATGTAGTATGCAATTTTGATCTCATGTTTTTTTTTTTTTTTCTTTTTTCTTTTCAGTAGAGACTGATTTACAAGCTGGTGCTGCTCACAGATACGAGGTTCGATCTACTATATATATATATATATATTATATTGACAAATTGACAAATGAGAAGTTAGTTTATAACTGCAGTTACTGTGGATCGTGCTTGTCGGGCTATTCTTCTCTCTCATAATCCAGTCTCGTTCAGCAAATCTAGGAGTTGCTACAGGTTAAGTAACTATATATCATAAACACAAATGCATGCTGGCATTAAGTAAGGAATGGAGTTTAATAATTTACAGGGAAGCACCTGGCGGAGCACTGTAGATTGGAGTATCCAAAAGCTGTGAATACATGCCTTTGGATTCTTGCAGAGGTTGCTGTTATAGCGGCAGATATCCCAGAAGGTAAAATAGTCGGCCTGTATAATCTCGAAATTTTTTTTAAAAAAAAATTAATTTAAACGTATTTTTAAAATTTTAATTTACATAAACACAGTCTCAAAACACCATTTAAAGTAGTAAAACATAAAACCCCAACACGTAGTTGCATCAAAGGCTAATAATTTACCAACAGTTTCAAAATATTCAAGCAAATTTAAACAGCATTATAAAATAAATATTCAACAAATCTCAATAAATCTCAAAATAAAATCCACGACAATCACCATTTACTTGATTTTCTCCGACTGCGACTCAAATATTCCAATTGAAAATTAAAAATTTAAATGAAATAAATCTAAATGAAAAATAAATAAATGATGGAATTATCCTATATATTATGTCGGATTACGGCATAATACCCGATCGTAGCCGATCCGATCCCACAGTTATTCTGATCAACCCTAATTACTACAGATTGATTCATGTAAGAAGACTTTCATTTTACTACAGTGCATGCAAACTACGAAAAGGAAACACCTCGTAGTCGTACTGTAATTAGTTTTTGTTTTCTCTGAGATGCATTGCATTAATAATTGTATGCATGTGATGTAGTGATAGGCACAGCATTCGCTCTTAAGATCTTGATGCATATACCCATATGGGGTGGTGTCCTCATGGCTGGTGCCAATACTCTACTTCTTCTGGCACTTCAACGTTACGGAGTGAGTACACATACTTCAACGTTAAAATTCATGAGTATTACCCTTTTCGTTTTCTTTGCTTTATATCAAGTCATGATCTAAGATATGACCTCCATGTAGAGTGAAGTCATGATCTAAGATATGACCTCCATGTAGAATAAAGTAATTCCCTCTTCTTTTAAAACAATAATGATATTTTGAACACGTAGATAAGAAAGCTGGAGTTTGTGATAGCAGCTCTAGTTGTGGTAGTGGGCAGCTGTTTCTTCAGCGTGATGGTGGGTGCTAGATCAAGCGTGAGAGGGATAATGAAGGGCCTCTTTGTCCCTAAACTCAACGGACACGGTGCCACTGCTCATGCTATTGCCCTCTTAGGAGCCCTAAACATGCCGTAAGATATACACGTTCCTCTCCACTTTTGTCTTCTTCTTTTAGTAAGCCTGAACCTTGGTCCAGTTAACAAAGAGCAAAAAAATGCAGGCACAATCTTTTCCTCCACTCAGCTCTGGTCATCTCAAGAAAATTCACTCACTCTTTTGAGGGCATCAGGGTATAACCGACTTTTCCTCTGATTCTCTAGCATTTCCTTCCATTACTCAATTCATTATATCTCCATGTATACATATATGAACCTCATCAGAATGCAAGCAAGTACTTCTTGATTGAAAGCGGCATAGCATTGTTTATCGCATTCCTAATCAATGTAGCTGTCATGTCCGTCTCGGCTAGTGTCTGTTCTCACCCTAAAATCACCCATGAAAACTCCGCCCACTGCAACGACATCACTCTAGACTCTGCCACTTTCTTGCTCAAGGTACCATTTCCTATCTTTTTCCATGAATTGTTATTTTTTATCAAGGATCGGGATATACATGGTTTGGTAACAGAATTCACTTGGGAATTGGAGCGCAACACTATATGCCATATCATTGCTCGCCTCAGGCCAGAGTTCCACTGTTACGGGAACCTACGCAGGCCAGTACATTATGCAGGTGCACTTGATTTTTTTTCTTTTAAACCTGAAACCTGTATACTCTTTGGTAATGGCGAAATCAAGGATATAACCATTTGGGGTTGATAATATGTTTTATATTGTAGGGGTTTCTAGATTTGAAAATGAAGCTCTGGTTGAGAAATTTACTTACAAGGCTCGTTTCCATTGCTCCGAGTCTTATTGCCTGCATCATTGGAGGATCTTCTGGAGCAGCACGGCTAATCATCATCGCTTCTGTAATGTTGTCAATACACATCAAATGACATAAATATATGAATAGACACGTGACAAAAATTTGACCTGCTTTATTGGTGGATTCATTCAGATGATTCTTTCATTTGAGCTTCCGTTTGCGTTAATTCCTCTGCTTAGGTTTACGAGCAGTGAAGCAAAGATGGGTCCCCACCGGAACTCTGCTATGGTGAGAGAATCAGACAATTTTTTCTGGATCATCTTCTCCATTCTTTTCCTTAACGGGTTTTGTTTTTTTTTTTGGTTTTGGGGGGTGTGTTGATATAATACATGCAGGTTATTCTAGTCTCATGGTTCTTGGGGCTTTGCTCGATTGGTATCAACCTGTACTTCTTAAGCACTGCAGGGATAGGATGGATGACAAATACACATCTGCCCAAAACAGGGTCGATCTTAATAGCAGTGGTGGTTTTTCCCATTATGATGCTTTATGTTGCCCTGCTGATATACTTGACCACCAAAAAGGGATCATCTGCTGATATCTCCATGGAATTTGAGATTAGTAGCATGCAATCAGATGGAATAAGAGCAGACCAGAGGTCTATTAAATCTAGCAGTAGCCCCCCTGGAGAGAATGAAATAGAAGTGGATGGCATTGTTAATGCATAATAAAAAGTACTCAGACTCGCTCTCTTGTGAAATGTCTAAACGCCATCATTATATATATGTACTAAGAAATGGAATGCATTTCTGATTTACCTCTTGTTTTACTAGACAGCAGTAGATCGAAGACATGCATTTCATAAATTTTAGCTACTTCTTAAAGGATGGATTACAGAAATACTAGCGTCGCTACAAGTAAACGACAGTAAAATTAAGCTCTCTTCGAACCCTTTGCCTAAACGAGAACTAAAACCAGAAGAATAACTCGATTGGGAATGTGGGAAATCTGTATTTATGAGTTTTTAAACAGAAAGAACGATAAAAAACCTCCTATATTCTCTGAGACGTAGGTAAAGACAGTGGCAAACCCTGGCTAGTAAAGTCATCCCCCGTAATCATTGCTCCTTGACAATACATTATTTGAGAGGTAGCTGGAGAAGGAATACATAACCATTCGGAGGTCGCAGGCCCACCGGAATTTCGATGTACCCCTGAAGGCATATACATTTTTTCCGAAGCTGAACAAGCAATGACATTATCGCCATGTTGAGAATCCGGACGCACATTGTCATTTCGTTCAGATAAAAATATTCTATCAGCAGTTGACTGTAAGGAGACATCAGTGCTTAGAGATCTGGACCCCATTTGGTCAGGTCTATGAATTGTGGGACCCGAAGTGGAAAACAGGGTGGGGTCAGTTCTTTGAAATGTTAGACACAAATTTTCAGTCAAATGTGACGTTGCTAGCATGTATACTCGCTCTGAATTTCGATGTATACTGTCAATCCCGAGGGTTATGGGACTGATATCATGAGAAGCAGGGATGTATCCCTCATTAGCCATGGCCATTGCCTGATCAGTCCTATTAGATGTCTTAACATGATATATCCTCTCAGAGGTAAGTGGAATTGAATTTCTCTTGGATTGTTGTGATGCTACCCTTGAAGAGAGAGGTGGGGGAATCTGATTCAGTGAATTTGTCTCGGATGGAGAAGGCATTGATGGTGAAATTCTAGGGTGAGGTGAATCTCTACCAGACGTTGAAGGAAGAGCTGAGGATAATCCTAGACTTCTCACACTTGTCTCTGACGATGAAGGCATAGCTAGTGGGACTCCTAGGGTTGGTAAATCATTCCAACGCTGAGCCACCGTTTTGATCTGAGTGTAAAATTCTAGACCCGCCTTACCTTCAGTCAAAGAAAGCAGAGAAGTGTGAGAATAAAACAACCCGGTAAATGGGCTTTTGGACAAATAGTGTACTGCAAAAACTAATTTCAGCCATACCATTAAGTGAAGACAATGGCAAAGGAACAGGAACATTGATCCCAACCTGAAAAGTATCCAAATGTGCAAAGATGTTTCATGCAAGTAACAATTGTACAGAATGAACACGGATAATTATTGGAAGGTAAGGATAGTTCAGAGTGGTTTGATATTTTCCATTATAATTTATAGCTGCTATAAGTATATAAATAGGTAAGCTTACCATTCCAGCCTCCACTTCGTTCTGGAACTTTCTTGCAGAAATGCCAGATGTTGTGAATATGGAAGCTCCAGTTCCATGACTGCAGAAACAGGATGAAAAGAGCATGAACAAAAACGCATTTTTTGGGAACAATGGATTGAAAAAGGAGCAATAAGAAACCCTAATTGAAGGAATACAAGAAAACAGAGAGAGAGGAGTAACAGTTTACGAAACGCAACCTCCAATCTCAACGAGTTTAGCCTAGGGTTTAGATAGTAGAGAATAAAATAGTACTTGTTTCTGTTTACAATGGTAATAGCCTCCTCTAGACTCTCAGCCTGTGGGGTAATCAAAGACACGGATAATGATTAGACATGCTTCAACTTGAGCCAACTGATTGCTTGACAGCAAAACTAGACAATACCTGCATACATAGAAGCACTGGCCCAAATATTTCTTCCTGCCCAATAAATATACACTGCTGTCAAGAATATGCCAATGTCTTTGGTCAAATCCTCTTACACTGAGAAGCATATTTGAGAAACTTCATGCATTCTGGAAGTGTAGGGACAATTGGGGCTGATAAAGAGATACCTTATAGCAGTCCATGTTGGTTGTAACATCAGATAGGATAGTTGGACCAATAAAATTCCCGCTCTCATATCCTGGAACCTAGAAAGTCACGATTGAATTCAGCCAACTTCAACAGGGGGAAGTCATCTTATTTAGAGGAAAAAGAACTGCTTAAATCCTCAACAAGTGAATTTAGAGTTCAAAACATAAGAAACAGGTCACTACCATAACATATCTTCCATCAAGCAGAAGTCTAGCACCACTTTGAACAGCACTCTGAACTAATCTGCATACATGATCTTTCACCTGGGAATGTTTTTCAAGAAACCTCGTTAATTAAATACTACACTTTGAACCATGCACTCCGACAAGGATATTTTCAAGAAGCAGATCTGGTTTCTTCTGTGAATGTAGTGGAGGGGAAGAGAAGGAAAGGGGATTTATTGATCTTAGAGTCTCGTAGTGAACTTTCAGAATAGGAAACACTCTCATGGTTCATACCTCTTCGGTAATTACCGGACCAATGTCTGCAGTTGGATCTGTCCCGACGTTCACTTTAAGTGACTTAACACGCAAAACTAGTTCTTCCTCCCTGGAAATAAATATAAAAGACCAACATTAAAGGTGCAGCCCTTATGTGAATTCAATTCTGCAGAAAAGATACGCTCCCAAAACTAATATGCATTTTCAGGAAACACAATAGCTTTTATACATCAATTAACAAAGAAATGAGAGCTATCTAACATTAAAAGTTGGAATGAAATCTCACTGGAGTAATCACATATAGTTTTTAGAGGTAACAGTTAGCTTCTTTTTTTGGGGAAAGTTAAAACATCATTATAATAATGGAGGACAGAGGCCAAAGAGGTAGGTATCAATTTGTTCATGTCCAGAGGCATAACAGGCATACAAAGAATTAGTTCTTCGTAATAGTAAGCCAAGGACACTAAACAATAGGCCTTAAATTCTAATAATTGAAGATATAGTAAACTAAGTACGTAATAAGTTTACAACAAGATATCAAGAAGATACAGCGATGAACAATTAAAGTACCACTGGATTGATCCTCCAATAAAAACAACTGTGTCGAGAGACATGCCCATCTGTCCAAAGCCGATACTAGCCACAGCATTCAAACTAGCATCCATGCTAGCATCAGGCATGATTATTGCATAGTTTTTGCTTCCTATATTAGACTAAGCAATTAACACAGTATCAGAGAAAATTTTCAGTGAGTTCAGTTTAACTATTTAACATTCATTGAGAGATAAAGTTGGTCAATAGAAGGAATTCACCTGAATACGTTTCCCCCTAGCAGCTGCCTTAGCATACATCTGCATTCCAAACTAAAAGAAAAAAGAGGAAAACCAGAGTGATAGCAAACAAATTCAAGAAGTTACAATAAAGAACATTGCATTCAAATCAGTTACAACCATACACTGAAAGTAAATGAAAAATCATTCACCAATGAAGATTTAGTAAGCCATATAAAAGTATCCAGGCTCATAGACTAATTGCCGAGCAATTGGCAACTAATGAGAGTGACTTACAGTATCTGAACCAACAAAAGATATAGCTTTTATATCTTCATCATCGCAGATATAGTCCAAAACATCCTGCCCAAATTGTTATGTAACAAGAAGAAATGGAATAGAATAATCAGAAGAAATTTTAATATAATATAGTGCGTAAAATTCCACAAACCATTGTCAGAAAGAGAGTTGACATAATTAGTTTGTAATCTTACATTGGTACCATGAACAACATTTAGGACACCATCAGGCAGACCAGCCTCCATTGCTAGCGCTGCAAGTATCATTGACACCCCTAGATATAAAATGTTATTACTCCACCAAAAATGATGAGGTGAAAAAAGAGTAAGACAAAACGAAATACTGAGAACAACAATTTAAAAACAAGACTGATTTCAAAAGCAAAAAGTACCTGGGTTTTTTTCACATGCCTTTAGGATAAATGTGTTGCCGCATGTAACTGCAATTGGAAACATCTGCAAAATCTCAGAAAAGAAAGAAAAACTCTAAGAAGTTAAGCCAAGTTCTCACTAGTTGGATGCAATGCATGAAATGATTAAGCATCTTACCCTAAACAAGCATAGTAACAAAAACCTTTGTGAATGCTAAAACCAGCCACTTTTCTGAGATAAGATCAAGAAAGAAGCAAGGCTGCCTTACCCACAAGGAAACCACTGACGCAAAATTGAAGGGGCATATCCCAGCACAAACGCCAAGCGGTTCTCTTATGGAATATGTGTCCATTCCATTAGGCATATTAGGAATGAACTCCCCCATTTGCAAAGCTGCCAATCTACAAGAATGTTCAATCACCTCTGGGACCAATACAAAAATATTAGGAGATCGACCTTAAGAGCTTTGGACAATAATGATTAGAATTTCTGGTAAGAAACAACAAAGACTAACCTAAACTATGAAGCACATCCCTTTGAGCACCCTTTCGTGTCTGCCCTTGTTCTATAGCAATATTGATCGCAAGCTTATCCTGAATGAAAAAAGGTGTCGTCGTATTAACATCAAAGTGGCAAGTAAAAGAGGATCTCAAAAATATATAAATTACTGACAATATCTCTACGGATGAGCTCTTGGAGCTTGAACATAATTTGTTGGCGAGAGGTAACAGGGGCATTCTTCCACAAAAGAAAAGCTTTCTTGGCTGCGTTTACAGCAGCTTTAAATTCATCATAAGTTGATAAGGGAACTTGAGAAACAACTTCTTGTGTTGCCTGACCAAATAAAAAATGTATTGGCATCACAACCGAGATAAAAAACCTCATGAAGTAAATGTTGATACGGAGTGTAGAGCTCACAGGATCTATAACATCAACAGATGAACAGCTCTGTGAGTCCATGTATTTCCCGCCAATAAAATTTGGAACCTTCAGCAACAATTTCAGCTAAGTTGAGTTACAAAATCCAATTCCTTTGATGCGAGAGAGAGAGAGAGAGAGAGAGACCCAGTTAAAGGAGGAAGAGCGCATCAGGTGTGAAAAATTCATTTTCATATTAAAGCTTACCGGCTGGTTGTTTTCATTTGCTATATCGCCATTTGGATTAGCAGAAGCATTCACTGAAATAGCTCTATTCGGCCTCCACGAAGCAAAAAATTTCTCTGCAAAACAATTTTTTCTGCATTTTCAATTTGGCAGAAGTTTTGAAAAAAAGTATAATAGACTGTCTAATCTGAAGGTCACCTAACACATCTGTCAGAAATTTTTATTATCAGAAAGCAACCATTTCTATTCTTCAAGAAAGCAATCATCCTATTCGGATTTTAGAAAGCTATGGAAGAGGTCTAACCTGATAAGTTTCCCTGTCTAATCTTGGCCTTAAGGTTGTATAAGTGCCTTGGTGTTGACTGCAGCTTCGGATTACATTGCTTGAGAGCTTTAAGCACTTGACGAGGTTTTACACCGGCTTCTGTCATCACCTTAATTTTCCTAACCTCTTCCTCAGTGAAGCGACGGCTATAAGGATGTTCTGACATATCTTTCAAGGGCTCATGGTTGTGCTCTTCATTCTTAATGGTAAGCACCCATAAATCATCCTCCTTTTTGCCAATGGCTTCAAAAGGGCAATTTATAAGGCGTGAGCTTGCTTTCCGTTTGCGCTTACTTTCATCAATCTTACGCCTGTTACGATATACACCTCCCCTGTCACAACCAAGAATGACTCTTCTGTCCTTCCTAGACTTCTTAATGGTCACAACATATCCTTGATTAGCACCAAAGTCACGAACATATTTAACGAGGTCTTCCCGATCTTGAAATGTTGCAGGTTGAGGAAGAAGCATCTTTTTCTGTGTAGTATGCCCTGTCTGATTGTGTGTCTCCATTGCCTACAAAGAGAGAGAGAAAAGTCCTTAGAAAATGGAGATCTAGGCTACTTTCTCTTTAAGCAGAAATCCCTTAGATGGAAGAGCCAAAAGTACAATAAAAGTAAGATTTATGCAGATAGAAAATGGGAGCTTATCCTATTACATAACTAAAGACTTGTTAGGAGCAAAGAATCATAGATTGAGAAGAAGGGATGACTGGTAACTGTCTCTGATGGAGTAAGAACATGCATGACCAACTAAAAGTGCAGAAAAGGGTGAAACAAAATCATAAACAGCTGCATCCCCCTTACCTGAGTGCCTTCGATAATTCATCAATAACACTGAAGTTTCCACTTCCAGCTGAATATCTCTCCTCTCTTAATACTTAGCGCGCATCCATATATCTGATATGCTGCAAGGAGGATAAAATTCAATCTTCTAAATGATCTAATTAATAACAACAAGTTTACATACAATGGAGAGAACAAGAACATGATTTAACAACAATAGAAACCCCTAAAATCCACATCTCAATGAACTATCTAAATTGAAAAAATAATTATAACACTTAATTATACGAAATTTTGAGGATTACCTGGTCAGACAGAGAACTGATCGGGAAGTCGAAATTGCACTAGAACCCTAACTTGATTGCGAAAGCCCAAAAAGAAATCCAGAATCAGAAAATTGGTTCAAACCTCGCAACCTAAGAGATCAAAAAATCGAAGCGTGAGTGAAAATGAATTTTAAAAAATCATAAAAAGAAAGCGATGGATTGAAATGAAAAAAAAGAAAAGTAATCAGGAATTGATTACCTAGAGAAATAAATTTTGAAATTCATATTCAAGCTCCTCTTCCGTTTGCCGGGAAAATGAGGAAACGAGGGAAATTTTGGAGCAGTTTTTTTGATGTTGGCCTGGGAAAAAATTGATTGTGCCACCCACTTCACATAGTCCCTTTTACTCCCTTAGAAATCGATTTAGTCAAGTTCCCAACCACGAGCCACGCGTTTTCTTAACTTCTGTATATGGGGGTGGCGTAAGCAATATACGTGGCTGCTTTTGATTGGTTTCGTGCGCTAATACGTTAGAAAATAGTGTGATATATGAGTGGAAACATGCTTTAAGTTTTTTTTTTTATTTTTTGGTTGAAATTATGGAGTGCATTTTGGAGAGGTAGGTGTCCCATTTATCAAAAGGGGAGATTTGAATCTGGTGCTTTGCGATATTGGGAGTTTCATGAATTCGGATGACGTGTAAACAAATTATTCGATCACCTAATTAGTTAATTACATTACACTTAAATCGTTCTTAATTTATCCACATATATATGAGTTTAAATTTATCGTTCTTAAATTGTGGTGATATGATAATAAGAAGATAGCTCGAGATTTTATTATAAAATTGTTTTAGCGGTCGATTAATTTGCAATACAAAGATTTGGATTTGGTCCGTAAAATCCGAATAATTTTATATTTATAGCGGGAATCGAATAAAATTAATCATAATTATTAATATTTTAATATATCATTTAATTATTTAAATAACTTATTTATCTTTATATTTTTATAAAATAAGTAAGTGATTAACTACTAGAATTATATAAATTGTGTGTCTTAGATCGATGATGATTCGGATCTATACAAATCCAAATCTGAAGATAAAACCTAACTAATCGTGTGATGATTATGACAACTTGTAATAATACCATATATATATATATATATATATATATACACCGTGATGTGGGTAATTAATTGCTGATTTACCTAAAGTATTGTTTAGGATAAATAAAAAACATATACATATTTAGTGTCTACATACAATAAACAAATAAAAACAGGTAAGCAATCATGAGCTTCTTGCAGGGTTTGAAGTTGTATACATGTAAAATTGACATGACTTCACGTCGATCATGCTGCTTCATGCATTCTTGTTGTTGCTTAATTGATTTCTCACTTGATCTTCATCAACCACATCTCACAAGCTTTTCACTCCACAACCGTCATATTGATATTCACACGGCAGAGGCTAATGATAAGTTTAAACTATGACCAACTAAGTGCGGGGACTAGTCGGATGCCCACTCTGTGCATAGCTCAGCTAGCCTAGCAACTCCGGGTATGACCGGAAAACAAAAGAAAAGGGCGTTTAGAACCCTCCGAAAAAGCTTATAATAAATGAAATGCTCATTACGCTACGTACTTGGTAGTTGGTACTTTCTTTTTTCTTCTTATTCTTATTATTATCTTTAATTTAACGAAAGGGGAAAATAGAAACTAAGAATAAAACATAGCAAAGGGAGAGCAAGGAGGAAAAAGCAAAGGATTTTTCTCTTGCTAGCAATCAGACAGATCAGAATGAGGATAAGAAGAGACATGATAACTCGTTAGCATGCAATAATGGCAGGAACTGAAACTGCAGTTTCGTTGGCATGCAATAATATTGTCATTGTTCAATAACAACATATAACCAGAAATATGTCTGAATTCTGAAATCCAGTTCCCTGGTATACCTACCAGTACTTAATTGATTTAAAATAATAATAATAATAATATTACTGAGGCAAAGAGAAGGTCTGAATTCTGATCATATATAGCGACTAAACATAAACAACTTAAAGAAGAAACAAACAAATAAATAATAAAATTGTAAAGTACAATCCAAAGCCATTACACATCCCAAGGTGATCACAAAGAGTTCCAGTCTAGAATGACAGAGCCCACCTAAAGAGGGGAAGAGCGTGATATTGTAAAATTAACATTTGGAAATATATATTCATTGATCCAATATCAATCACAATTACAATATTTCAATACCTAGCTGTGGGATTCATTCATTTTCCCTTTTCAATTCTTAACGATCGACATGATATTACACCTTCGTTAAGTAAATTATCTAGGGCAAAGCATGACTATATGGATGCAAATCATTCAAAACATGAATACCACTCATTCCATTACTGCCATGTTCGTTATTAGTACCGATCTGCGCTGCAGTGCTTACCGGCCCGCCTGCATAAGACTGCCCGAAAAACCATTCCGTCTCTATGCGATCATCTCCCGTACTTCTCCCTAATGCCATCCTTCCAATATCTCTCTCAACAAAACCACCCCTAACCTCCTCCGATTTCGAATTCTCCAATTCCCGAAACAAAATCGATTGAAACTTTTGCGTCTCGTTTTGATCAATACCACCAACCGAACTAGAAACCCCGTGATAATTATCTTTCCTAGTAGTACTGATACTAGTGCTGGTACTAGTACTATCTCCACCGCTAAATAGCATAGACAATCTTTGTTGTTGTAATTTCCAATGAAGATCTTGGTTCATCGAACTCAAAGACTCGATAGAAGACGCAAGATTACAATCCACGTTCAACGAGGCGCTCATTCCGAATCCACCACCACCATTAACCGTCCGGATTGGATAATTAAAACCCATCAAAGAATCATTATTCCGAGGATTAGTAGTAGTAGTGCTACTACTTATACCTAATTGGTGATGAGGAGATAACTGGTTGTAAAACAATCCGGTTGATAAAGGGTTATGCCCAAGGCGAGGGAGTAAAGATGGTGTGAAGTCCACGGCTGGAGAGAACCCATTGAAGAATTTAAACCCGGAGAGATTCTCGGGCGCTGAACTGCCGGAAAGGGCGGCTGATTTGATCATCTTCTTGTTTTTGCGGCAACCGCCTCCAACAGGGACGTTACGTAGGGCCCCACCTTTGGTCCAGTAACGGCGGCAGTTCTTACAGAAGTGTCTTGGTTGGGTGAGGCTGTAGTTGTTGTAGTAACAAAATTTGGTGTTGGGCGAGTCGCATCGAGGGCATTTTAGCGAATTCGGATGGTCCGGAAGCATATTTGTCGAGGAGGGGGTTGTTTTTCGGCCGGCTTTTGTAGCGGGCTGATGGGTTTGAGGATCTTGTTTTGGAAGTGGATTTCGAGAAGGATTGATGTTGTGATCTAGGGACATGGCCTAGCTGTTAATCTTGTTAAGAGAATTAGTGGAATGATCAAGTTTGCTTTTTGGAGAGGCAAAGGGTGATATTATGAATTCAATGAGTTCATATATGAAAGGGGTTAATGGGTTTTGCTTGTGATTCTGATTATATTAAGAAAGTTGTTGTATGGGAAGATGGAGGTTTTAGAGGTTAGATCTGGTGGCAGTAAATTACTACACATGAGAGAGAGAGAGGATTGTCTAGAAAGAAAAGTTTGATCAGTATGTATATATATATGTGTGTGTGTGTGGAGAAGTAGACAGAGGGAGAGGGAGAGGGAGAGAGAGAGAGAGATAGTGATATAAGTAGAGGGAGGGAGTGTAGTAGTACTACACATGAGACAAGGAAAACTAAATGATGTGAAATTGACCTGACAGGGAAAACAGAAGCAGAACTCAAACAAAACGATGGGATAGGTTTTGCAGCTTCTTGTTCATTGTTTCATGATGGTAAAGGTGGGGGCCTGGGGCGATCTTGATCAGTCGTAATCAATAAGTGTGCTTCTGGTCATGAGAACGGAGAAGCTGCCCCAAAGGGGACTGGAACAATATTTGCTTCTATGTGCATTAAAAAAGCACACTATATAACCTTTGTAGGAAAAAAATATTGTATGTAAATGGACTCACACGTGTCACGTCAAACGGTCCAAATCTCATCAGAAATAACATTAGCGGAATAGTATATGTAACTCTTCGAAGTAGATGATCAAATCATCCTCCCTTTCTGCAACTCTCTCTCTCTTACAAGAAGATGATCATCAAATCGTCTTTCTCATATTCTCACATTCTTTGATACTCATGTTAAGAAATGTGTGATCATGAGTTTGTGGATGTGCATCGATGCACCGGGATCAAACAAAGGACGAGGAATCCTCTCACAGAACAAGACAAACAGCTTTATGGTCTACGGTCGTGATATATATATACATGCATGCATGCAATCAAACAAAACAATAAGCATTTTGTTTAGTATGCACGTTACGTAGGCAGCATTGATCTCAGTTGGATCCTATCCTTGCCATTACATCCTTACTTTATCTTATTAATAATTTTTAACCATTGGATTAAAATTTAAGTTTGAGATTACAAATTTTAAATACTTTATTAATTCTCTTAACAATAATTATCGAACATTAAAATTCATAACAAATATATTATGTATTTAGCATTAAATTTTAATCCAAAAATAATTGATAAAATAAATAGATATAATAATAAAAATAAGATCTCCTGCAAGCAATAATATTATGAAGACTCTTTTAGATCATAACTAATAAGATCGATTAAGACAGATCGTGATGTGATGTGATAGAATATAATAATTATAAAATAATTATTGAGGCAATACGTTCTGTGTAATCTTAGGAGCAGCCAGAAATAAACAGTGCCAAAAGCAGCTACTGATCATCTACAACCTACTGCAGGCTCCTGCCAGCTCTAACCAGCTTTTGTCTATTCCTTCCCATGTATCGTCCATTTTCAACCTACTATAATTACACACGTGTCAATCACACACACACACACACACAACCAAACGAAAAATAATTGAATTTGAGTGTCTGACTCTTAATTAAGAGGCGCAATTAAGTAGTTAATTAAATAACATCATTAATATCGGCCACCACTGTTGAATTATAAATACAATCTATCATTCAAGTTAAAGCTCCATTAGTACAAAGTAATTAATAATCTAATATAGGTGTCGGGAGCATACTATTTTATACAGAGATTCAATTTCAAACCAAAAATTTTGATATGCTTGCCCTGTAAATACAGTATTTTAGAGATTTTGTTATACGCTAATTGCATTACTCTAATAATTACTATCATCTAAATCAGTGTATAATAGGCAAGCCCAGATACATATATTTATATCTTTGTTTGTTTGCATATATATATATATATATATATATGTGTAATATAATGAATTATAAAACTGCATATTTATCTTACTTTTCCTGAAACGTACGATGGTATTATGAGGTAGCTTTGTGAGAGAGATGAGTTGCAGAAGGAGGTACGTTTGGGAAGAAGACTCTTAAGAAAATGTCAAGACATATGCTTCTTTTATTGTTTTTGGCATATATACGTACACAGGTTCATTTACAGTGTAACTTTTACACTATTACAGAAGTTTTAACGGTTCTGATCTCTTTTTTGTTTTTTTTTCTTGCCCTTCTGTCTTGTTGTAGATTAGATGATAAAAGTGTCGAAAACCTTTTTTTTTTTTTTTTTTTTTTTTTTATGTAGGGAGGGGCAGGGGATCGAGGCAGAAGATCTACTTCAACTGTTCGTATTCATTAGATCAGTACGTAAATTTAAATAATGTATCGAGTATAGGGCAAAACTTCTCTCCAATCCTCCAACGCGATACATAGCTTTAGAGTACTATAGAGCTAGCTAATGAGATAACATACATTAATGCATGTTTACTTTCATTATATAGATGAGGATAAAATAAAAATTTATTTTTATTTTTATTTAAATAAATAAATGATAAAATAAAAATAATTTTATTAAATGAAGTGAGAATGAATATGAATAATTTAATAATTTAATAAATTATTTATATGTATCTTATAATTTTTAATGTGGTATTTAATTGGAACGGAAATCAAAATAAATTACTCCTACTCATTCCCTCTTCAATCAAACATAATAAAAATTACCATTTATCTTATTATTTAATTTAATTTAATTTAATTTTTTTTAAGAAATTAAATATTTTCTTAGTCGTTCTTCTTCGCCAAAAGAAAAGAAAAAGAAAAATAATAACAATATTGTGTGGTGGTGGAGAAAATTAACGTGTAGTATTGCCGTATGAAATTATCCATCGGACACGTGACTGAGATGGCTAGATTCCCGTGATCGATACATAATCTTGAACCCAAAGCCATGCAGATCGATCATGATCTGCATGATATATCATAGCTAGAGTGTACGTAATGTTCAATACTCACATTTTCTTCTTATATATACGTGTCGTTGTCACCTCAAAAAGTCAATCAAATACTATCAAAACATGTCAGTTTATTCAAGGATGAGCGCAGCTGTGGTAGGAGAAGTAGGTAGCGCAGCCCTGAGCGGCAGAGCCTCAGCCTCGATAAGGATGAGCGCCACGAGTACGGCGGAGCATGCTCTATATATTAGTAGTTGTGGGACCCGCACAAGGAGGGAGAGGGTAGGGTACTACGTACACTACATGTCTTCATTTCGCATGGTTATTATTTAAAAATTTTGTGTACGTACATGGATGCCCTCCTCTTTTTCCCGGACTACCTACCAGCCGAGGAAGAAGGGTTACGCTTGTAGGTTTTAAAGCCTTTAAAAAGTTTGATAATATTGATAAGAATATGATATTCATATATGAAAATGGAGGTTTATAAAATTAAAATATAAAAAAGGTAATTAAATTTTTGTATTAGTAATTAATTTTGAGACGAAGATTAAGATTTTTTATATAATATTTAAATTAATTTTAATATGTAATTAAATTCATTTGTATATGTATTTTGTATTATTTATATAAAAAAGTTAAAAATTCAAAATAATATCAAACGCAAAATAACATATTAAAAATATTATATTTTATATTTTAATATAATATTTTAAAAATTAATATATAAAAATACGATTTAATCATATAGTATATGATATGATATATTTAATACATAAACACTCGAAGAATGTTACTTCAAATTTTGTTTAAAGATTTTTATTTTATTTTCAAATATATATTTATTTTCATATTTGACATAAATAATATATATTATGTTTTGGAGTAAAAAAAAAAAAATTAATTTAGTCAATTATAAATGAAAAAATAGTGTCGTAGATTTTTGAATTTTTAAGTGGAACTCAGCCGACTCCACTTGTTTGTTTGTAAACTCACTAACGTATATAATAATCATGTAAAAGACATAAACATCCACACGATTACATGAGGTATATAGTAGACGAGGCAAGCTTATCTAAGTTATGTTACACATTACTTCTGGAAGCTCTTAAGTAAGATTGAGAATTGTTGTTAATTTATTGATATCTTTAAACAACATGAGACTTAAACTATAAATGTAGATGACACAAAACCAATCTTTATTTTAAAATTTTCCTACACAGAAAAATAATAAAGCATCGAACGCACGAAGCTAGTTGTAGGTAGAATAATTAACACACAAAATTAACATCAATGGATGAAGCTCCAAGCTAGCTATATTATATAGAGCTAGGGCACTCTCAAAATGGTGGATTCAAGGTGTTGGCAACATCAATAACTAACCGGAACTTAACGTCACCAACGGCTATGCGTTCCATGGCGGTGTTCACACAGTCCATCGGAATTACTTCAACAGTAGCCCTGATACCATGCTACGCCGCAAAATCAATCATCACTTGTGTCTCTTTCATTCCTCCTGCTCCGCTCCCTCCCACAAGTTTCCTCCCTATATCATCAAACAATACATCATCATTTACGTGAGAGTTGCATAATATCACTTTGGAAGAGTTCTTGTATGTCCCCCCCTATAGATTATTTTGTTATGTGATCGGAATACAATGAAATAAGACATACCTAAAATTAAACGGATATATGGCAGCTCAGGACACTTGATAGGAGCACCAACCACAATCAACTTCCCATTCGTCTTCATCAATTCAATCAACGGTAAAAGCAAATGAGGAGCCGAAACGGTGTCGATTACACCATCCATCGTTCCCATTGCAGCCAGCAACAAATTCATTAATACTTTTCCTCACGTATAAACATCTTAAAAGCAAAACTTGTAGAATTAAAAACTAATGCATGCTTTTTGGTTAAGAATATTATACATTGATTGAACTCACCTGCATTTGTTCTTGGTCACGACTATTTAAAAACCCACCAGCTCCAAGCCCTTCCAAAGTTTCCTTTTGCTTACTAGGAGAAGTACTAATCACACTAACCTTCATTCCCAAAGCTTTACCAAATTTCACTGCCATATGACCAAGCCCACCAAGGCCCACAACACCCAAATGATGGCCGGGCCTACACAGCCCATAATACATCAGTGGGCTGTAATCCCAGCACACAAAAGTGGGGCAGCCCTATCCAGGGGCATGTTGTTTGGGATCAAAACAGCAAAATGCTCTTCAACCACTAGCCTGTCGGAATATCCCTCGTAGTTATAGAACCGTCGTGAGAATGTCTGTTGTATGTCCAAATTGATTTTGGGCAGTAAACTTCTAGATCTTGTGTGCAGTTACTGCATGAACCGCAGGAGCCCGCATATGTACCGACTCCGGCTTTGTCTGCGGTTTTAAATTTCGCCACATTGCGCCCAATTTTCGTCACTTCTCCAATGATTTCATGTCTATACGTGATCAAAATATCAGCCTGAGATTAGAATCCAGTTTAAGTTCTTAAAATTCAGTTTAGAACCACATAATTTGACTTAGAACTTACAGAATCTAATCAAAATAAACATGTTATGTGATGATATATATATATATACCCAGATGAAGGTCGGAATGGAAAATCCCACAGTAGAGTATCTTAATGGTGATATCATTATCCCCGTTGGCCCTGCACCCAAACAGTAATAGATACATATATTATATATAGATGAAGATCTAGTATATACTAATACTATTACTATAGTTTTTATTTTTTTAGAGAATATAAATTGGATAAAATTTAAATAAAATAAAGTGAGTGTCAACCTTTAGACAGAATGTACTAAAATCCAACGCGTTTTATTTAAAATAAAGAAAATAAGATATAAATAGATATTACATTTTAATAGAGGCCAGAGAATGCGGACGACACCATCACATACGGTGGTTACTCCAAGATCATGGTAGCGGACGAGCACTTTATCATCCGCATTCCAGACAACTTGGCCCTTGATTCAACTGCACCACTTCTCTGTGATGGGATTACAGTTTATAGCCCAATGAAACATTATGGGCTTCACAAGCCTGGTTTTCATCTGGGTGTTGTTGGGCTTGGTGAGTTGGGCCATACCGCTGTCAAATTTGCGAAGGCTTCGGCTCTTAAGGTGACTGTGATTTGTACTTCTCCTAATAAGAAGCAGGAAGCTCTTCATGATTTAATAAAATTAATCTTTTTAAAATGTCATTTTAGTATATTTAATAAAATTAAATAATTAAAATCAATTAATTTTTTTAAGATCAAATCATAATTATACGAAATTATATTAATCCAAATACCTAAATATTAGGAAGGGATTACACTTTCCATGCATTTTGAGAGAGCGATTAGATTTATAATATTATCATTGTATAATCTTAAATATAATACGGAGTTGAATCCAGACCAAATTTAGAGTGTCACTCCTACTCAACTGCTTAGACGATGGGTTTCCAACTCCAGACTTACTAACCAAAGAGTTCACCGAATACGTCATCAGCTCACACTGAACAGTGAAATCTAATACATATATATTGTAAGTTATACACGACAAAGCATTCGTACCGATTCACAAAGTTCTTCTAAAGTTTTTTGTAATGTGATAATAAATATTGGAATAATAAGTAAAAATTAAAAAAAGAAAACATATTTTGTTTTCCCTTTGTTTGAGAATCTTTCAGCAGTTTTTTTGGTTTCTTATGTAATTTGGAATTTCTATATTACATGGTTTGTCTTTGCTTGTCCTCACAATATATACATACATCAAGAATAAATATTAAACTTAAAGCGATATTGGTTTAGAAATTAAGATTTGATCTTGTTTTTTTCATACGAATTACATTCTGGAGATGATTGCTCTGATTGATGAGGGGATTGATTTCCTTGGGAAGACACTTTTGGGTTGTTCAAAGTTTGATTGAGAAAAGAAATGTAATAAGATCGGATAACGGTCGGTAATCTAATTCACCCGAGATGAATAAACCTAGCTTACACGGCTGTTATGAAAAATGGTAGCTAATTTACATTATAGGTTAAAATTTGACCTATGTTCGTGCATTGTAATGAATGGATGGATGTATGGTGTGGGATATCATGTATCCGGCGGCGGACCTTCAAGCCGTATATAGTCATACATAATCCCATTAAATGGACCTATGTGTATTGACTGAGTGAGATAGATTACGTTGTTTCCAATGTCAAGTAGACTACCTATAATATTGAAACTGTATAACCAGTAAAGTCCATGAATTCCATGCCTTGCTATGGCGTTATCCTTCCCTATTCTTCCGGTGGAAGAATGTGCGGGTTCCACATTTGGGTTATTGAATCTCACCTTCAAATAGACATAACAATCTATAAGCATCCAAGAAGGTTAACAAGTTAAACTATTTGAAATGAAGACGACCATTGCATATTAAAAAGAAGGATTGATCATGTCGAACCATGATTCGAAAGATACCTGCAAGTCGGAGTCAGTGGCCGAGGCTAATGCCAGCTGCAGTGTGTAATTTCCGGTTCGATTGACCCTGTCTAGTTGAAATTTTATTTGCCAAGTGGTTGCTTCATACGTTTTATTTCCAATATTCCTATAAATCATATAAGGATGTTACTTGCTTAAAAAAAAATGTTGTTTTCAAGTCATCAAGATAGGAGCAAACAAATATGTAAGGAATACCTGGTAACTTGCACAAAAAACCAATCATTACGATAATCATCAAGGCCGACATTGAAAACAAGGTCATTGTCAGGATATAAATCGGCATAACGCTCCCATAAGCCATATTGTCTGAACCTGTAGGCCAAACATGTAACATATCAATGAATTTACTACAGTGGAATGATATTATGTCAATCAAAACATCATGAAACACATGTATAATATGGAGTTGATTGGAAAAAAGAGAAATTGTGAATCCAATGCTTACTTGTCTTGATTTTCATTATACAAACGGTTCATAAGTGTTGGATATGGGTCGGGAATATAAAATTCAGCAGCCGAACGATCGGGAATGCCTATCTCCCATAGAGTCGGGCCCTCTCTAGGTGGCCTATAGACTAAAAGATCCAACTTGATTTCACCACCTACATCACAAATCGATAAAAACATAGATCATAATGGCTTTTTCAGACAACTTGGCTTGCTAATGAGAAACTACTTGGGGCTTTCTTTTGAATAAGATTTGTACCTGCCTCAATAGTAATATTGCTCTCATACTTATGATCTCCAATAAAGCCAGGGACCCAAGAATATAGATTATAATCCCCTACTCGGACATTATCAATTGAGAAATGTCCGTGTCCATCAGCTTGAGTCCAAAATTGATAACCCTAAACAAAAAGTTATTAGTGAGAAGAATATATAATTTGTACCTAACCGAGTCGGGTTTTCCAGGTTCTGGTTTTGTTTGGTTGTGTCTTGAAAATTCTACTTTCCGAACTCAGTTCAAATGGAAGTTTTGCTTGCACACTATGTTAAGTCGAGCTACTTAAAATTGATCGAGTTAAGGACCTAAGTTGAAATGACATGCCTTGCTTTCTTTTTGCCAAGATCCAATTTCTCCAGGTGCTGCCAATCCCACAAATGCATTTTTAGCCCAAGCATATCGCTTTTGAACGTATCTATAATAAGAAGATTCAAAGAGCATATTATTTAGACAATAAACATTGAATAATCTTAATCAGCTATGAAAATATTGTTGAAGAAGTGAACTACCTGTCACGAACAATTAATTGACCAGTGACTCTTCCTCGTTGATCAGAAGAAGGGAAATCAACTGATTGAGGAAAACTATACGGCCAATTATTGACTTCAATAGACATCTTGTAAGTGAAAGAAGAAAAAAAAGTGTAAGTGCGAATAAATGTTAGGTATAAAACTGAACGAAAGTAAACTAAAATGATTAGTACCTGATTTTTGGCATCTTCCCAAAGATTTCTGTTATAATCTTCTTCCGTAGAAACCGAGTTTAAATAGACCAGCATTGGCCCGAAAACCTTCTTCCATGGTTCACCCTCTTCAAATTTCATCCCCACTTCTTTCCCAGCATAATGGGTGCTTACAAGACTCTAAACAAGTTTCATATTTAGCGGAGATATATAGATGTAAACTAGTGATCCCAATCCAAATACTTACTGAGAGGGTAACTGGCCCCACATGGGAAGTAAGGTCTTGCTTGACAGGTCCAGCCATGCGAAATTCATCGCTAGGTGTGATCATCCAAAATCCTATAGATGGATCGTTACATATCCATCCGTGAACTTTATTGTCTTTGTCCTCACATGAATATTGATATTTGTCATCTACCTACAACCATAGCTATGAACTAATTAAAAATTATACAAAGCAAAAACAAAGGAATTAATTAGCCACTTCGAGAAGGGTACCTCCCCTCTAAGTTCTGGATTGGTTGGGTTTGTTAGAAGAACCGCCTCGGGATAAGCAAGGGGTTGACCAGCCTCTCGATCATCTGGCATTGGCATGATCCTCTGCCTGTCGTCTGATATGGCCATGTAGTGAAATCTAACCAGTGATAGTGAGCATAACCCACATATATAATTAGTTAATTTGTGCGAATAACTTAATTAACCCAAGTAAAGAAATCTTATTGATTGAAATTTTGTTTGATAATTAGTAATTACTTGTTCTTTTGAAGCTTGTAGACAGCTCTAATTTGGTCCATCTCAATCTCTGGAAATCCTTGAAGACGCTGGAATATCGCATATGTATAAAACCCTGAAATCCCACGGAGCAATATATACCTACAATGACATGGAGCATGTTAAAGAATTTTTGTAATATATAATATAGTTGAGCTCGTTTTTTAACGGTTCAAATTTTTAAGACAATCGATACTTAGTATCACTAATAATCTTTAATAGAGCAGTTTCGTTTGATTACAGGACTAATAGTTCATTATCACTCTCCAAAGCAGACGTACCTTTTATCTACAATCAAGGGAGCTGAGGAGGCACCATCTGAGACATTCCATGTTTTGATAAATGAAAGCTCTAATTGATCTTCGTTGGCTATTACTACATCAAATTTTGTTCCTCGTAATCTGCATTTATTTTGGAAAATTGGAAATACAAATTAACAATCGGTTCCAGATAGTATAGTTATAAGCAGTTACCTGTCAATGGAAATGGGGTCTCCTGGTTTGTTCCAAACGACATCCCAATACCTATATATATGTTTTTTGTTAGACAAATATTTCGTCATAAAAGAGTAACTAATTTCATGTTCGATAGGAAACAACATTAGAATTATATACGTATGTAGTTTGATGTATACCCTCTATTGTAGTCTTCATTGAGAACTTCAAGCACGTTGTCAACACCGTTGTATTTAATACCTACGACATCGCCATCAGGATGTGATAACGTAACTTGGACAAATCCGTTATCCATGATCACTACCTGAAAAGAGAAAAAATATATATTTCGTATACATATTGCAATAATATGTATTATCATCATTATCATTATTATTTTGAGTTTAGTCATCATAAAAAAGGAAGAACTATTTTACCCGCTCGTGAGAAGATTCTCTTTGTAGAACGACGTTGGGCAGCTGAGTTGAATCGTTACTCTTTACTTGCAATAGAAGTCGTCTGCCACGTTCGTGCACAATATTCACAATTTTGAAAGAGGAAACAAAAAAACAAACAGGATTCTAGTTAGTTTTGGAATTCAGATATTAGAACAAGTAGAGTCTGAAAATGTTATGGTCGACCTTGATTCTTCTTAGTATCAGTAAATGAAAATTAGCTACGTATTAAAATTTATAATAAATCTAATTTATCTAAAAAATTTATGAATGGATTCCATAAAAATAAACTATATATTATTAATTTTTTTCGAACCAATCATATACATATATATAGAATAAATATTCCTAATTCCACTACAAAATAAACTATGAACAGTCTAGAAGAAAGGCTGCCATAAAAACAGGACAAAGGATCACGAGTTCATAGAAACCTGAGCCAAAAGCTAGTAAACAATTATTAAGGATGCATGACAGAATGTCACGATCACATATTTTTCACAGTTTTGTTACCTAATGGAATGGGCTGAATTATCAGTCCACGTGTACACTGTAGAAACTTTAAGAAATTAGAGCGTTATGTAATTATCATGTTAATTCACGATAAAACTTTTTTAAGTAGCACTGCTAAATCTGCAGTTTGCTGACTAAACCAGCTTCTTAACTCAACGGTACTGCTTGCATGTGCAATCTATAGTTGAAATCTTTATTTATTTATTTATTTTTTTTTTTAATTTTGAAAAAGGTGAAACAAGACAGAAGAAGAGTTACTAGTATTATTTACAGCTTTCGGCCCCCCAAAAAAAAACCTAAATTTACTGTACACATATCCTACTTTTATATGGGTTTTTATTTTACTATCCACCTGTCCTACTTTTTTTTGTCTCTATATGGGTTTTTTATTTTGGATCCATTGTAACAGATTAACCCAAACAACAACAGCAACAGAGGTTTATTAGTTCATTTTGTCAAGAAGAGAAAGAGAAGGGAAAATGGAGCACCTGATTGGCGATATTTCTTGGTGATGATGGTAAGATGAATCTGTAAGCATGAATAACAGCATTAAAGCAGCAGCCATGGCTGATGATCCGGTTAGCACCATGCTCAAGTACTGTCTTTTCCTATCCATCTTCTCCATTATTTTCACCTTTTTTTTAACATGCATATGTAAGATTATACATAAGTAATCAACTGACAGATAAGAAAAATCATCAAGAGCGTGATGGAAGAAGCAACTGATCAGTCGCTCTCGCAAACAAAAGAAGTCGAAAATGCATGACAGAGAAAAAAATAGACGATAAATTTTCTTGGGTAAAAAGTTTTCAAGCACTTTTGTCTGATAGAAAGAAATGCAACGGAAATGTTTTAAAAAAAAAAAAGAAAAAGAAAACTTACGAATGAGAGGGTTTTTTTTTTTTTTTTTTTTTTCTTGGGTTTTTCCAGATGCTATTTGATCTTCCGGTTAGCAATGGAAAGTGAGTGAGCTTTAAATAAGGAGCAGATCCGTGATGAAGAATGTTGAGGAGAGATAAAGATGGTTCAACTCCCTCTTGTATTTGTAAAATATTAATTTGAAATAGGAAATTCCAAAGGTCTTCTGCTTTTGATGGGATTCAGGGTCTAACAGCTTGCGCTTTGTTTGGTCAACAAGCTAGAATTTATTAGCCTAACTTTTACTAAATAGATATTCAAATCTAAGTGGTCACTTTTTGAGGCGCTGTAACTCAGGGGTAACCGAGTAGCTATTCGGTTATAGTCAGGTCATGGCGGAAATTGAGAATTGTAAATCTCTATCTCAGAGTTCAGTAATAATTGATCTAAGAAAATACTATATACAGTATTAAAGTGAATATCACGTAAGGTTTTGAGACCATACTCTTTTGAAGTTTAAGGGATGATTGTCCAAACAAGGAATTTTCCGACAAAAATATTAAAAAAAAAAAAAAAAAAGGTAAAGAAATTAGGAGCTAGAGAAGATTCATTATTTCTTTTTTCAAAGATTAAAACTAACATGTTGAAACTATGTGTTGCTTTGCTTATTACTGAGAAGAAATAGTATATATATATATGTATATATGTGTGTGTTTTAATGTACAATATTTAGGTCCGAACCCACTTTGACAATTGACTAATAGTCTTAATACAAGTCGTAAATGTGCCAAACATAATGTTTGTTAAATTGTTACTACCGTTTGAATTCTAAAGGTGAGAAAAGAATACTTATTAAGAGGGAGGGGGGGGGGGGGGGGGAAGAAGAAGGAAACCCAGGAATGAGTTTAACGAATAGCAAGGGAATCTCACGCAACATTCACATTGTCTCGAGGAGGCAGTTTCTTCTGACCAACCCACTTACAATTCACTCCATATTTTTCCTGCTAAAAAGTCAACAGGCGGGAAAAAACAGCTGAGGTAATGTTTTTTTTTTTTTGTTTGGGCAAAATTAGTTGGTAGTTAAGATAATAATTAATAAACTAATTTTTACGTTAATATTGTTTAGTAATGTGTACTTTAATGGTAATACAATTGCGTATGGGCAGTAGCTCTAATGCGTTTTAAGCACACCGCATGCGTAGATTGCCTCAATTGAGCAAAAGACGACGAGAGAGGATGGGCAAAAGAGAAACCAAAGAATTAGTTAATTTTTGGCCAAAAAATAAAATAAGAGAATTAATTAACATTTGATTATTATTTAGTATATGTTTGATTTGAATTTTTTTTTTATGTAAATGAAATGAGAATATGAATTACTTTATTTCGCTATTTGATTCTTCGAATAAATGATGAAATGATAATAATTTTCATATTTACTTAAATGAAAAAATTATTTTTTATTCTCATCTAAATATATATTTTTAAATAACAATCAAAATACTAGAGGCGGAGACATGAAAACAAAAGAAAACTTTTATTTGTAGCACATAATCGAAGGGATATAAAAAATCAAATAGAATCCACCATAGAAAAGCTACTGAAAAATGACAACAAAGTCTCCAATAATACGAGACAATGAAATCATAATCTTTAAAATTTAAGAAATCATAAAAATATCACTAAACTAGCAAAAAAATATTAAAAATACAAAAATGGACCCTAAATGATAAAATTTGACCTCAAAGTTTTACATCATGTTGATTTTCAAGTAATAAATTGTCTGTTTCCGTAACCCTTTTTATTTCATTTTTTTTCCCAATTGATTTATAAATTTTTCCTTCAACTATTTCATAAAACAAATTAAACATTCATTTATATGAGATTTTTTTTTAAATTTATTTTATAAAAATTTTATTGTTATAATTTAATAATTTTTGAAATTTATTTTTTCCAAAGATATTAATAAATTATTCTTTTCATTGATAGTTATACTTGTATAACGAAATAAGTGTAAAAAGTTCACTATTTTGGTATATTATTTTTTTTTATTAATATTATATGATAAATTAATAAGTTCAATAATTTTTTTATTTAAAAAGTCTTATAAAAAAAGACAGAACTCTTAACTTATGTTTCCAACTAAAGATCTTTTTTCTAAGCGATATGAAACGAATTTCAACACTTCTCTTCACTCGTGAGATGCATATTCTGAAAGCTTAATAGCAATTCACTTATGGGATGATCATTTCGAAAGCTCAATAAGTGACATAATGAGAGAGAGTTACTTACCAATAAAGGATGAATATATCTATTTAGGATCTAATTTTGATACAATAATAAATTGATGAGTACAATAATTTTTTTTATATAAAATTTTATAAAAAAATATATAACTCCTAACTTATAAACCAACTAAAAATTTTATTTTTACACCGGAGATGAATTTTAATATTTTCTTATTATAGGCGGCAGAAGTCATGTCCAATTGTTTCAGGTAAACTTGTTACGCTAACTTTGACTTTTGATCAACAAACCTCTATATATATATATATTTATTTATTTATTTATTTACAACCCAATATAGATTTGACTAGATTGTCGTTAATTCAGATTCGCAAGCGATCCAATTATAGGTCTGTAACTACTTTTTTGCCATGTTCCGGTTTTAGTTATTGACCATTTTAGCAATCTGTTTTTTTTTTTTTTTTTTTTCCTCTTAGTTGGAACTGTGTGTTTCTAAATTAAATCCATAGGGATTGTTAGTTGCGTACAATGTAACATCACTTTTTGAACTTAGCTCACCAAAAACTCCTCTATAAAACAAACCTCCGATCATGACTTGGTACCTAATGTTCGGAAGAAGGACCCGACGCCTATTAAGGGTTGTGCTTATGTATGCTTTACCAAATTAATGTCATCTGATTTCAATTTAATGGTACCCGTTACCATCGAACCCTAAGCTACCGTTTCCTCAAAATACAGGGATATCATCTAGTGAGATCTTTGTAGGAAGTATATATAATAAATAGTAAATAGTATGGAGATATAATATAATAAATAGTAATATAGAAAAATAGAATGTATGAACAGTAATGCTAGAGTGAGATAGTGTTATAGCAAATAGTAAATCATAAAATATAATAAAATATATGAAACCAAAAAAAATGTATTGGAATAATAAAATAAAATATTAAACATATCACAAACAGTTTAAATAATTGAACAGAATATTGAAAATAGTGAGGGAAATTGAGAATCAAACCGAAATATATTATGCAACAAACTTGTTTCAAACTTTACTACACTGAAAACTTAGAACACTAAGGAAGAAAGAAAGATTAAGAGTAAAAGACTTCATTTTCTGTTTGTGTGTTTCCAAATGAGAGGAACTTGCCAATTTATAAGCTTATGGAAGAAAAGTAGATTAATAAAAATTTAATCTGGTCTAATACAGATTTAAATATGATGAAACCGAAAATTAAATTATATCATTTCATCTTCATACGTTTTTGCAAAAGAAAGAAAAAAAAATTCAAGAAGAAAACAAAAGGTGGGCTAAGGCAAACCGAGTCATTTTCAGGCCGACATTTAGCATGCGCGAACGGAAGCCATGCCTGATCCAATTCGAATTTGCACCCCTCTGCGGGCTCACGCAAGAGAGATCATTCTAGTTTATATTTTATTATATATTAACAAATGTGTAATTCTATATAAATATTTTCCCACTTATTACAATTTTTAATGTGAAACAAATTTTTTCTCCTTCAAAAACATATTCTGTTACATTTTGAGATTCAATTTCTTATTAACCCATTAATCATTTTGAGCGTATTATATACCGATTCGAATATCTCACGAAGGAGAACCCGAATCAACTTTGACTTTTTGTTTACACGAAGTCGGCCGCACTTGAAATCAAACATAAATATAACATGTTGAAATACTAATTTTTTAACAGAAACTATACAGCAGTAGAGCCCATTAATTCCCTATGGCGTTATCCTTCCCTATTCTTCCATTTGAAAATTGCGCTGGTTTCACATTTGGGTTATTGAATCTCACCTTCAAACATGTACATAACAATCTATTAACATTCAACAACGTTAAGATCACAAACTCTTAAGAGGTTAAACTATTTGAACCATGTCGAACCATGATTTGAAAGATATCTGCAAATCAGAGTCGGTGGCCGAGGCTAATGCCAGCTGAAGTGTGTAACTTCCAGTTCGATTGACATTTTCAAGTTGAAATTTTATTTGCCAAGTAGTTGCTTTATACGTATTGTTTCCATTATCCCTATAAATCATATAAGGATGTTACTAACTTCAAAAACTTAATGTTTTGTCATCAAGATCTTAAGAAACAGATGTAAATAATACCTGGTAACTTGCATAAAAAACCAATCATTACAATAATCATTAAGGCCAACGGTGAAAACAAGATCATTGTTAGGATATAAGTCGGCATAATGCTTCCATAAGCCATATTGTCTAAGCCTGTAGGTTAAGAGCGGGTTTATTAGGCCAAACATGTTATGCCAGTAAAAAGATCATGAAACACGTGTGACAAAATGTTGACTGGAGAAAAGAAATTGAGAATCCAATGCTTACTTATCTAAATATTTATTGTACATTTTTCATAAGTGTCGGATCTGGGTTGGGGATATAAAATTCAGCAGCTAAACGGGAATGCCTATTTCTCATATTGTTGAACCTTCTCTAGGTGGACTATACACTAAAAGACCCAACTTGATCTCACCATCTGCATTAGAAATTGAAAAAATTAGGGAAATTTTTGTATGCATATTCTGTAGTCATCTGAATTCTGACACAGCAAAGCTCATGCAAAGATTTTTCAATATTTATACCAAAGCATTAACGATAAAAATCATTTGGGATTTCTTTTTCGTAATTTGTACCTGGCTCAATAGTGATATTGCCCTCATACTTATAATCTCCAATAACACCAGGGACACTAGCATATGATTATAGTTCCCTCCCTACTCGGATATTACCAAAGAAATCTCCATTTCCATCAGCTTGAGTCCAAAATTGATAGCCCTGAAAAGAAAAAGTGGAAAAAGTTTGTAGTAATAAAAAATATATAATTAGAACCTAACCCAGTTGGGGTTTTCATGTTTCGGTTCTGCTTAGTTTTGTCTTGAAATTTCTACTTTCATTGCTCAAGGACCTAAACTGCAAAGACATGCCTTGCATTCTGTTTGCCAAGATCCAATCTCTCCAGGTGCGGCCAATCCCACAAATGCATTTTTACCCGACACATCTTGCTTTCCAAAATATCTGTTGATAGATTATAATATTTTATAAGTTCAAGTTTATTATGTTACTGTTTATATAGCGAAATTGGTCATGACCTATTGCTTACGAAACAAACCAATTTAACAAGAAATAATATACGTGTGGACAATAAACGAGATACAAATTTTATAGTGGTTCATTTTAAAAAAAAACTAATCTACTCGAGTTTTAGAATTTCGAGAAATTTATTCTCTTATTTCTATAATTCCTAAAGTAGCTAATGGCCCACTTATTTTTTAAATAAAAGTAAAATAAAATAAACTTTTTATTTCATTAATAAAGAATATATATGTATGATTAAATTTGAGCAAAAAAATTAAAAATTAGATAAAATAAAATTTTTTTAAAAAAAGTTATAATATTCTTATAATCCATCCATCTAAAAAAAATTTTTAATTAAAATTTTTTTAAAAAATTAAATAAATCTAAAACGAACTGAACTGAACCAAATTTTCTTACTTTATAGATCACAGATTTAGCCCAAAAATTTAGATCCATTTCAAAAGCCTGACCCATTTTAACATTGGGTTAACAAAGTTTATGTATGAGATAACGTATGGAATGAAAAATAAATGGAGGATAGAAATCATTTATTTGCTCACCAATTACCGACACAAGTATATAGCTAGAGCAGTCAGCTTTCCTAAACAATAGTTCCTTCTTCTTCTTTTTTTTTTCCCTCTATTTTATTACAATTTTTTTAATGTTAAAATAACTGTAGACATCAATATTTTAAAATTAGTTTGATTTTGATTTCGATCCCGATTATTAATATTGAAATAGATATTAGTATTGAAATTTTAATAATATCAGAATAAATGTTAATATTATAGTTTGAGATCGAATATTTTGCCCAATCTTTTTTATATTAAGTTAGCAAAACTTCTTTTTTGAATATAAGATATTTTTCTAACATCAACTGGTTGATTGAGATTAATAAGTAAATAAGAGGAATTTTTTTTTTTTTTTTTTAAATAAATTGCTGAAGCACAAGGTAGGTAGATAGCTAGGATATTTTATATCAAGTTTTTAACGATCGTTTATACATATACATGATACCTAACCCCTCCTTCTAGCCTTAGAGTTTATAATATAAAGTCCATAACTTAGGTTATATAAATATCATACGTGTACACCATTTTCTCAACAACTTGTATCTACACTTGTGCTCGCATATAGTTTCTTGATATGAGAAAAAGACGGACGGTTGGGCATTTGAAATGTAGGAACGGGCATTTTCGCCGGAAGATTTGGCATTTCCCCTTCAGAATTAAGAACATTAATCACTTGCTTTATGGAAGGCCGTTCACTTCGATCAGGATGAGCACACCATAAACCGGCAACCATCAAACATTCTATTTGCTTCAGATCAATATTCTTATCTAATCTCTCATCCATAGCTTGATGAAGCTCACCTCTTCCGTACAGATCCCAAATCCACTCTACTAGTCCCATATGAGAATCCATTTCCAGCGGATCGTTCGACTTTCTTCCAGTCGCAATCTCTAAAGCAACAACCCCGTAACTGAAAACATCTGATTCTTTACTTGCTCGACCAGTACTTATGTATTCTGGAGCCATGTAACCAAATGTCCCAGCCAAGCCAGTTGTTTGAGAATTTCTCTCGTGGTCCATAAGCCGGGCTAATCCGAAATCGCCTAGCTTCACGGTGAAATCAGAATCCAACATTACATTACTTGATTTGATATCTCTATGAACGACACATTGTTCCCATTCTTCATGGAGATAGAGCAATGCAGAAGCTAATCCCAATGATATTTTGTATCTTACAGCCCAAGGAAGAGATGGTCTTTTGCCGAAGAGGTGAGAATCAAGGCTACCGTTCGGCATGAATTCATAGACAATTAGAAACTCTCCTTTATCATGGCACCAGCCGATGAATTGCACCAAATTCCGATGCCTCACCCGGCTAATGATCTTCACTTCCGTTATGTACTCTCTTTTCCCTTGCCTTGATCCTCTTGAGATCCTCTTCACAGCCACAGACATAGTGTTATCGGTTAAATGCCCTTTGTAAACGGTACCAAACCCTCCTTCTCCCAACTTCCGGTCGTTCGAGAAGTTGTTAGTAGCCAAACAAAGACTTCTATATGAAAACCTTCTTGGTCCCACTCCTCTTTTGATATCATCGTTGATCAATGTCAAGTTCACCACTTTCTTTTTCTCCTCCATCTTTTGCTTTTGCCTCCAAACTATTGCAACTGCTATGACGAACACACCTACCAGAACCGCCCCAGAAATTATTATCACCTCTACAAAATTTCCTGTTTTCTCAGGTTTTCCATTTTTGGGGATTATATCTAAACCTGACATGAATTGCCATGAATAAAGGCTATGTTGCTCGACATCTTCACCGGTGGAAGCTGAAAATCCGATCATGACCTGCTTGGGCAAAACCTTCATTAGATCAATCTGGTAATGTAGACTAGTATTCTCTTGTATAGTCGAGGAACGTAGGTAATTCCATGACACGGTCAAGTTCTTAGTAGTAGCATTATAAGTGATCGAAACATTGACAGTATCTCCACTGTGAAGACTAGCATTCCAAGACGTATAAACTGAAGAGCAAATAGAGTTGGAATTAATTCCGACATGTTGAACGGGAGGGTCCCATTGAGGATCCGAAAAAGAATCAAACTCAACTAGAACAATCTGGTTGTCACTTGCGTCACCAGTGGTGGTGTTAAATAGGCCTAGAAAGCCGCCCGATGAATTTGGTGGTATATCAAATTCGAAAGGAGCAAGAAAGAATGTGAGTCCATGCCCATGTTTAGAATTAGCTAGTGTGTTTATAACAAATGAGAAATTTGTTACAAAGTCAAAAAGTTTTCCTGTGGTGGAGTCCCAGAGCTCTATTGGCTGGGAATAAGTGGCCCAACCGACACGGGAAATGTAATCGATTCTATTAAATGCGACGAACCCATCAGATGGCTTGGCATCTCCTCGATATGTGATGCCTTCGGAAGTGGGATCAAAATGACTTATTTGGAAATAGATTGAACAGGTAAAAGGGAGGAAGAAACGAGAAATAGTGAAGAGAAGTAAGTTGATGAAGAGAGAGGAAGGCATTGTAATATTGTGAGGGGCTAAGATAAGAATTGAGAGTTAAGAGAAGTTCAGAAGGTATGGAATCCGAAATGGAATAATCCTATGGTTGTCCATAATATATAAATCATATTTATTAGAAGGTTTATCTGAGAAACTTATGCAGGCAAGGATCACCTACCTTCATAAACATGTCAATGCTTCTAGAAATCTATGTGTAAATTTAAAGTGAAATCATTGAATAGAGTTGACATTAAATGGTTGAAATTTCAACAATAATTTGTATGTAGAGTTGACTTCCTTCTTATAGGTTACTTGGTTCAATGATGTGAATGTCCAGATTATTATTACTAAGCGAATCTCTCCTGAAGAAATTGGGATTATAAGAAATTGGACAGGGCAGTGCTTTACTTGGGAAGGTATCGTATTATGGCCTCCAAACAAGCCGTCGTTTGGTTTATATTATAGCTTTTAAGGACGTAATGGTGAGACATGTTTTGAATAGGAAAACATTTGTGGGGCCCCGAGATAACAGAGATGTTTCAGAATATATCACAACCAAGTAGAGCTGGTTGGAAATAGAAAAAGAAAAAAGCTAGTAATATGACTTGAGCCGCCACAGACAATCTGGTTTGGGGATGGGCACGACATGAGGAGTCCGTGCCATGATATTTAGCGCACAGGCTAGCATGGGATGGGTCTAGCCGTGCCCCGCACGACACGGGCATAAGTAAGGTCTGGTTCAAGATGGGGTATACTTCTTATTAATAAGAAAATGATATAAGGAGACGTAATGACATCTAATGATGCATAATGTCACCTTAAAATGTCATTTATTTATATTAATAAAGTTTAAGCCTCTTTAAATTTTAAAATTATTAAAAAAAATTCTCTATTATTTATATTATTAAAATTAAGGATAGGTAGGAAATTAAATTTCATTAATAAGCCCATTTTAAATTTTTTTTCTTAGTTTAAAAAAACTCTTTTGAAACCCTATTCAACTGCTGGCCTAATTATTTAAAGCTAAGAACTTTTGGGTGTCTCTACTTTCCTTATCTCAAACCACACACTCATTACAAGCTCGAGTCATCTTCTCGACCATGTCTCTTCCTCGGTTACTTCACCTCTCAAAATGCCTACAAATGTATGGATCTTAAAACGTCTCGCATCTATATCCTTGGCATGTTAAATTCTCGTAAACGTTATTTCCTTTCTATGAACCGCTCTCACCGTCTTGGCCCAATGATCCCAATTCGTGTGCCATTAGGTTGTGCAATGGAACTCTGCCAGCTCCTCCACCAATTATTTTACTGCATACATATCCACCTGCATCTACAATATGTCCCTTATCATTGGGTTCTTCATCTGCATTTCCTCCTGTAAACATAGGCCTAGCCCAATTCATTTGGTGCTCCTTCCAATATGTTGTCCCCCACGTCAGCTCAGACTGCACCTTCATACGCTCTTAATCTAGCATTCGCGACTAGCCCTCGTCTGATTCTGATATTGCGGCCCAGATATCCACCACTTCTTCATCCAGTGGACCTTCAGCAGGGAATTGGCCCTCGTTCTAGACCTCTCCTCATGCGGGTTCTCCTTCATATGAGCCTCCTTATGATTGTGACCGATACTCGTATACATAGCATGACCACAAGGTTTATGCATAGAATTTTTCGCCCCAAGTCTCACTACAGTGCGACTAAGCATAATTTTCTAAGAACTGAGGTGTGTGTCTCAGGCCTTGAAAGATGCTCGTTGGTGTCAAGCCATGTCAAACGAGTTCAACATTTTACTTCGTCATAGTACTTGGGACCTAGTACTCTCTTCTCAAGCTTATAAAATTGCCGATCGTAAATGAGTCTTTCGAATTACACGTAAACTAGATAGGACTATTAATGCGTTAAAAGCTCGCCTTATTACCAAAGGCTATCATCAATGCCCTGACCTTACCTATACCGAAACCTTCAGTCTGGTTGTCAAATCTGTCACAATTCGGACTATTATCACTCTTTGTATTTTAAATAGGTGGCATATGCGACAACTTGAAGTTAACAATGCATTCTTGCGTGATGATCTAATGGAAGTTGCTTACATGTCTCAACCTCCAGAGTTTATCAAATCAACCCTTCTCACCCATGTATGTCGACTCAGTCGTTCTTTATACGGCCTAAGACAAGTGCCTTAGGCTTGGTATCAAGTTCTTAGCTCTGCTCTCCAATCTCTTGGCTTCATCCAGGCCAAATTTGATGCATCTCTCTTCATTTTTTGCTAGGATCATAATATTATTTATTTTCTTGTTTATGTTGAAGATCTTTTAATTACATGAAATAACTCCTACCTCATTACTAAAGTGGTGGGGCCAACTGAGTAACATCTTCATTGTTAAAGATCTTGGTCCAACCTATTTTCTTGGTATTGAAGTTCTCCATTGTTCTAAGGTGTATTACTAAGTCACCATAAATATATCTCTAAGATTTTCCACATGTATAACACAGATGGTGCCGACCTCTTCACACACCCTTATTGGATGTCCCTTCGTATCGCCAACTTTTTGAGGCTCTTTAGTACTTGACACTCGCTCGCCCCGATATTGCCTTCCCGGTCAATCACCTAGCCCAGTTCATGCGATTCCACTTCGGATCACTGGCCGGCTGCTAAACGCCTTCTATGTTGCTTGAAATGTACTATTTCTTATGGTCTTCTTCTTCATCGAAATACATCTTCCACCCTTATTACTTATTCCAATGCCGAGTGGGTTAGTGATCCGAATGATCATTCTTCCACATTTCCCTTTATAGTATTCCTTGGTCTTAATCCGATTTCTTAGAGCACTCATAAGCAACGAGTTGTTGCTCGTTCCTTTACGGATGTTGAGTATCGTGCACTAGCCTGTGCTGCTGCGGAACTCAATAAATCTGTAATCTCTTCCTTGAGCTCTAACTACTAGTTCCGAGGCCCCCCATTTTGTTATGTGATAACAATGGTGCTACGTACCTTTTATTGAATCTCATGATGTATTCTCGTATAAAATATATTGTGATTGATATCCATTTTATTAGGGATGTTGTTGGGAAAGGTCTAATTCTCTTTCCTCACATTAGCACAGTTAATTAACTTTCTGACTTCATGATGAAAAACCGCTTCCCCATCCCTGCTTTCAACAACTCCATTCCAAAATGGTAATTGCAGATGGATCGTCAATTTTACAGGGGTGTATAACGGAAATGTGATCACTTGCTAGAATCATGTAATTGGCTACAATCATGCTATTCATATTCCTTATATTCATTCTTATTCTATGTATACACATTACCTATTTTTTTAGTAATTGTTTACCATGTACAGTAACAATCTTACACGCAATCTCTCAATCATAATTATACTTGAGGAATTTCCGACATATATAGTATGTCGATCTATGTCTATAACCATGACTTCTCGATTTCTTTGTCTTCTCCTGCTCTATATATACCTTCCATTGAACAATTTTACAGGATTTGTCAGTAATAAGGAATAGAGCAGGAAGGCAAAAAACTCGAGAATGCATGATTAACCATCAACCAGTTCCTTATGCGACCACTTGATAAATAATCATCAAAGTTTGTATTCTCCTCTTGTAATTGTAATTTAAATTTGTAATTGTGTTATTATTCTATTTTCCCTGTCTTACCAAACTGTAATTGCTAATAACCTGATTATTTAATGTTATGAACTTGTAATCTTTTCACAAGATGTTTAAATAATAAAATTGGGAAAGTTCTCTATGCATCTTCGATGATAAAAATACAAATTTAAGGGAGTGGTAGATCACATTACATTAAAGTAAATAAGTCAAAATATTATCTCAAAAATTGAGTACTTGAAACTTAAACTCGGCCATCAATCGAGAAATCACCTGATGTTGCCACTTAAACTACCATTTAGAAGCCTTACAATCATCATTCATCCATATTATGAAGATTACATTCTGTAATATTTTTTAAACATAAATCGATTAGATATTTAATTTGATACTACTAATGATAATTACCGATAATTAATGATACTCAATGAAAAACATAGACGGTTTACGTAAAATCTATTGTGACCTACTTCTTTTGAGTAATCAAGAATATTACTCTCAAGACCTTCCTAATTAACTTATCATAGTGGAAGCCATGTACATGCTAAACTGATCATAAGCAAATCAAGATTGAAGTACGTACTATATATATACTAATATAGAAGATAATAACACTATTATATATAATGGACAAAATACATAAATGAGAAATTTTTGAATACATTATATATATGGTAGACCGATTTATCTTAATAGTATATAAAATTAATATGATATATAATATAATAATATAAATATGATATATGCAGTTGAAATGATCTATCAATCATATACATGCATGGTGTACCAACAAATATCTCATATATAATAAAGATACTATCAATGCGATCAAAGTGTAGGACTTTATAAAGTCCTAACAAAGGGATAAACAATGACAATTCATGTACTATATTGCCCATATATAATGTTAACGACCGAGTAATTCAAAGCTCGAGTCCGTTGATGAAACCGCGGCTGATGAAGAAGGCACATGAAACATCAAAACAGGCATACTCTTTGCAAGATTTGGCACTACCAACTCAAAGTTAAGAGCTTGAATTACTTGCCTTATTGAAGGTCTCATTTTGCAGTCAGGATGAGCACACCACAGTCCAATTTTCATCAAATGCGCCACTTCTTTTTCATTATACTCTAATTGGAGTTTCTCATCCACAGCTGATAGAAGCCTTCCACTTCCATAAAACCCCCAAACCCACTCTACTAAACACTTTTTTTCCATGATGTCTATTGACTTTTTCCCGGTAACGATTTCTAAGGCAACCACGCCAAAGCTATAAACATCTGATTCTTTACTAGCTTTACCTGAAATGGGAGATACAACCATTTCATTAGCGAACTAGGATTGGAAATTAAGTAAGAGAAACCATAATGAAAACCTCCATAGAGTTTTTATGACTTAGACCTTAGGGAGAAAGCTTAAGTCACTAACCATTAGTCTATTTGTAATAAGTATATATAATTAATTAGGTGAGGTCCATGATCTGTAGATATGTATTCTGGAACCAAGTAACAAAATTCTTACCTGTAGATATGTATTCTGGAGCCAAGTAACCAAAAGTTCCGGCGAGGCCAGTTGTTTGGAGACTTAACTCATGATTCATAATTCTCGCTAAACCGAAGTCACCGAGCTTGACATTGAAACAACAATCAAGCATTACATTGCTTGCTTTGATGTCCCTATGTACCACACATTGCTCCCATTCTTCATGAAGATACAATAAAGCAGAGGCCAAACCTAAGGATATCTTGTACCTTAGAGCCCAAGGTAGAGCATTTGAGTTTCTTTTGCCAAACAAGTGAGAATCGAGGCTACCATTTGGCATAAACTCATAAACAAGCATGAACTCACCATTGTCATGGCACCAACCTATCAATTGTACCAAATTTCTATGTCTTACTCGGCTGATGATCTTCACTTCGGTTATGTACTCCTTTTGTCCTTGCGATGAATCCCTCCAGATTTTCTTCACAGCTACAGTCATGTCCAAATCATTCAGATAACCTTTGTAAACTGCACCAAATCCTCCTTCACCCAACTTTCTTTCATCTGAAAAGTTCTTAGTAGCTGAGACAAGATCTTTGTAAGAAAACCTCTTGGGTCCTACTCCTCTTTCTAGATCATCATTGATGGAACTCAAGGTCATTTTGTCAACCAATGATGATTGCCTCTTTTTCTGCTTCCGCCGAATTCGAAAAGATATATACAATAATCCAAGAATTAAAGATGTTACGACTGAAAGTGTTGAACATAAAACTAATTTTCTCTTCTTTCCATTTTTTCTAACGATGTCCTCACTCAAGCTTGAGCTGAACTCCCATGACCGAATTGTGTGTCTTTCGGGATATCTACCTTTAGGCAGAGAATGGTAACGAGAGTAAGAACAAAGAAAAGAGTAGTAAGAATGAGAAGAGTTACCTAATTTGGAATCAATGAGAACTAATTAATCAAATCTTATTAACTGATGATATCTCTATATTAATAAGATGGTGTCACATTAGTCGATATGATGAGTGATGTTCGACATTAATATAGTATATGTTATCTTGAAGAGAACGGAAAAAATGATGAGATCGAACCAGAGATGTAAATGAACAATGAATATGAATGCATAAATCATTGTGCCTTCGCCTTTATGAACTTACCTTTAGCAGCTGAGAAACCAACAATGACCCACTCTGGTAAAACCTTCCTCAAATCAATTTGATAGGAAATACTATTAGCTTCTTGAGGTGTAAATGTCTTTTGGTAAGTCCAAAACACACTAAAGTTTCTAGTAGAAGCATCGTAAGAAATCCTCACATCAACAACATCACTAGTGTGGAAAGTAGCATTCCAAGGAGTATAAACAACTGAAGCAATTGAATTAACATTGATCCCAACATGCCCTTCCAACAAATCAGGATCCCATTTTCCACGTGACTTACTGTCAAACTCGACAAGAACAATCTGGTTCTTAGATGAGTCCAAGGTGGTTGTGTTAAATAAACCTAAAAAAGCACCAGCGGAATTTGGAATCTGGTCGAACCCTAATGGAGCCAGGAAGAAAGCAATCCCTCCTGCGTAGAAGGAAGGTTCTAGATTATCAATTGTAAGCGAAAAACGTGTCATGAAGTCTGAAACATTTCCGGTTCTCGAGTCCCATAGGTGCACCCTTCGCGCATAAATGGCTCTGCCAACACGGCTAATGTAGTTGATATTTTCGAATTCAATGGCGCCAAGATAAGGCGTTGCATCTCCTTCGTAGACTATGTTATTAGAGTAATCAAAGTGAGAAATGTTGAATGAAATGGGACAAACAAAATAAAGCAGAAAATGTGAAGAGAGGATTAGAACAATGATCGGTAACATGGGGGTATAACTAAATCAATGTAGAAAGAGTAATGGTTATAGGATGGATTGAGACAAGGTAGTTAAATTGAGAAGTTAGCAGCAATATATATTGAATCGGTAATAATTAAAGACCAAATAAAAATCAAGTTTAGATAAAATAATTTGATTTAATAATTATTTATATTAATTATTTTATTAATTAGTCGATAAATAATTATTAAATTAACCATTTTATCTCAGTTTAATTTTAACTTGACCTCCACATTATTTTTTGTATAGAATTAATTACATCGAAGAAAATGTTTTTTTTTTTTTCTGTGAATTAAAAGATTAGACCATTTTAGTTTTAGGGCATATTCTAATGTTGCCAATTATGAGTATTTTCTACATAAGAGTTTTGATTGAAGGAAGAGTCGGTTTATATGTGGATTAAGACTTTGGTGTGTCCGAGGTACGATGTGGTGACTTTTGGACATCGGGTATTTGGCCAAAATATTGTGTCTATTTAATTTGACCAAATCCACTGTATCTATTGAAAACATTGATAGAATGGTTTGAATTTTGATTACACTTTTGCTTGCACAGGAAGGGAGAACGTGTAATTCAGGTATTACATGGGCTTTGAGATCGGTAGAGAAAGCCCAGTTAAGATAGTAATGGCAGCCCACCTATTTCAATTGGGCTTTGAGATTCACAATGAATACTAGCATTTTGAAGGGTGGACATGTTATGTGGAGGACATGGGATATTTTCTCATTTTTAAGAACCAGGCACGCAAGTAACAATGCTTATGGCTTTTTAGGTCCTGAACTAGTAACAGTTTGCAGTAGTCTGAGAGTTGGACGGAGATTAATCGAATATTAATAATCGGGATATTCTAAATTAATTTAAGTATATATTCGGAAATGAAAAAAATAATAATAATAATAATAAAAGGAGTAACAAAAGTGTCATTGAATGGATATACTAACCATACACAAACACTGGTGTCAAAGGCAATAAGACAGTCTGTTTCACTAGTGAACACAATTCATTAGAAAGCACTCTCAAGCGTTCGCATTGCGTTTAACTTGCATATATGTCTCCTTTTTTTTTTTTGGCTGACTGAAAAGCACAAAAAACAAAGAAATGAAAACAACAAAGTGACTCTCACAAAACGGGGGAGAGTCATCCCCATCTTATCTCCATGAAGGACAGAAAGGATCTCCGGAGGAGGAGAGTGCAAAATAGTTAACTCATCGATCTTAGAAACCACCGGATTCTCTATCTGGATATCTCAATATTCTATTGATTTTGTTTGTGTACGTCCCTATTCATCGAAAGTATCTTCAATCTTGGAATCTAACTACTAACAGTCTAACACATACATTTTATCTTTAATGTGTACTTTTTTGGCTTAGGCCACGAGGCTTCGTCCTCCATTCAATACTTCTTCAAATTACTTGAATGATGAATACTACTAGACATAAATGATGTCATAAACATAGCTACATAAAGCTCATGTGCATCACACCATATTATATACATGTAACATATTTATTAATTAGTTTACACATGACCAACTAACTAAAAAGAAGTTACAAAAGCTGACTATAACCTTTTTTTTTCTTTGGCATTGTTGGGATGATAAACTAAGTTGAATGTGTGTGCAAAAACCCACTTTTTCTTGGTCTTTTCATCATATCATTTGTTGATCATTGACACCTGGCTAAGCTCGTCATTATAGGCATGAAATTAAAGACTAAACTAATCTTTGGTTAACTTAATTAAACTATGGACTAAAGGTTGTCTTAATGCAAGGGCCCCATTGGAACTTTAAGCAATTAGATCGAATCTTATTGGTCTAACAAATCCCTTTTTCACGTGGGTTCAACCAATAGCAAGCAAGTGTTCATTGTTTAAAGAGGCAATAGCCAAAACCCTTCATGATTATTGGTGCATTAAGCACAGCCAAAGCCAGCTCTTTTTCAATGAATTAAATATATATTTTTATATAAGATATGAAAAAAGCACACAGTTTTTCCAAGTGGGTGTTTAAAATTTTTCATTCCTATTGTAGGCTTCTAAGGTTATGCATTCTCTAAAAAGTGTGAACTATGATCGGCATACATATAATAGAGGACAGACACACTTATAATTTTCTTTTTCAATCGATGAGTGTTAAAGGAGCAGCAAGGTTATGTTCATGTAGTATATTAAACTTTCATCCCTATTACAGGCTTCCAGTTCCTTCCTATAAGGTGGTATTATTTTTATTGTCCCGGTACCGGTACTAAGAATTGTACACTATTTTGTGTGATCGGGGTGAGCTGGAAAAGAATTTAGGCGTGCGAAGGAAGCTCTCGATTGGCGGATGAGAGATCTGCCGTCAGTCACGTGCGTATCAGTTTCCACTTTCAAGTGAGTGTGAGGATTTTATTTTATGTCTCCCAATAAATAAATACTATAGGAAAAATAAACATGTCACCTTTCCTGCTTCTACGGCTCAACAAACACCTGTCTAAACATTTTGTTCACATAAATCCATGAAATTCAAACTAAAAGAAAGAAAAGAAGAAGAAGGCAAATATAGGGTTGCACTTGAATATATATGAATATATATATATATATGTATATATGTATATATGTATATATGTATATATGTATATATGTATATATGTATATATATATGTATATATGTATATATATATGTATATATGTATATATGTATATATATGTGTGCACAGATTCCATATCTTTCTGATTTTGAAATTTTCAAGTTTCATAACCATACCATGAAATCGTGCTGATGATCTCGATACCAATTTCGCAAACTCCAAACTTTATGTTTGACACGTGGAGATACCCCAAATCCCTTTGTGTATGACTCATTGTTGTATGTACTGACTAATCTTAGTTACCTTGTCTGCTCAAAGATCTGGCTTTGTACCCTTGGCTTCGGGGCTAATGAACTCCATTAACATGCCCATTTTTCCCTCTTCCTTCTTACCCAAAAGAAAAGAAAGACATGTTCCTAGTATAAATACTTTTGCACCCCACTTGTAATAAATAAAGTTATATTTTCTTAAATTATATATTAATTATAATTTAACATTTCTAAATATTTCGAAATTCCGTTTGGAGTTAAGGGTGGGTGAAATTCGGTTTGGAGTTTGGAGGAGATTGTGGACTAAGTATAAAACACATTAAGTGTTATGAAAACACATTGCATCAAACTTTGATCTTGGTAATTTGCTTTTGAGTCTGAATATCTCGAAATTTTTTTTCAAAAATGGATTATGCCCCAAGATGTGTGAAAGAACCATCGAATTACAATAGTATCAAAGCCTCAATTCATTACCGGAATTCTAGATAAAACTTGTTAAATGTCTGTGTATGTTAAATTTAACCTATTAAGATAAGATATTTCTAACAAGTATGAATTTATTTTTTGAAGCCTTAAAAGTGTTCAAGGTTTAAGAAAACTAATAATTTTGTTGATATTCTTAAAGTGTTAAGGTTATATCAATTTGAAATTTATTGAATCTTAAGAAAATTTGTAATTTTAAGGACGTTCTTGAAGTGTTAAGAAAAACATCATAATTAAAAGTTATATTTTCTCAAGAAAACTAGTGACTATATTAATATTCTTAAAGTGTTATTAAAATATCTAATAAAATAGTGGCACTAATTTATACACTAATCCATAAACATGATTTTATTGATTAAAGAGTTAATCAAACAAATCATTTTTTTAAATTGAATTATAATATAGGCCGAATATCATATGACACATAGATTATGTTGAATGGATTAACATGCATGATTATTCAAGTGTTGAATGAGAACATGCATGATTGTGTCAATGTCATATGTATTTTCTCATTATATTGAAAAGAATTAGAATCATATATACATGCATTGATGAGACCATTAACAAATTAATTTTTTCTATGATTATATTAAGTTTGTAGATCATATAAGAAAGTCTTATATAGTACCTTTCAAAAGGTTATTCTCAATTCGATATTAATATTTAATTTAATCGGTTATGGATATATGAGGGTTAATAATTTATTAATATATGAGTTATGTAGTTAATATATTGCATTAAATGCAATGATAGTATGAGATGCTTGTAGTTGCAATATTCCAACCATTCGGCTATGGATATAAAAGGAATTCGTTCTGAGTACTCTGTATGTCGCAAAGAACACTTTAAGTCAAACTTAACTAGAAGATATAATTGGTTACGGATAACATGAGATAATGTTCTTCTAAATGCAGTAAATAAACTACATGAGATGCAACTATGAAAATTCTTTTGTTACCTTATATATTTATTGGGTTGTCTACGAATATATGTGACTTTAATATTCTATATACGGGTCCTTTACCCTCTAAGGAAAAAAAAAAGTTATCGATTTACTTAAAAGGGTAAAAATAAATTGTAATAAAATAATGAGAATATAACCAAAATTAAAATCTTTTGAATTTGGATTATTAACATAGTTTACTAGATTATTATGCATTATTTTGCTACCATATACCTCTATAGTTTTATTTATATATATTTATTTATTTATAAATATAGGTCTTGAAGCAAATATTATAAAATTAATCAAAAAACCTTTTTAATTAGCGGAAAGAATTGGTGGACTACCTGTTCGTTTGGCCATTTATTTATATTTATTTATTATACATTAAAACTTTTAGGCTAAATATTATTATTTTTGAATTTTTATTATTTATTCATTTTCCTTCTTATATTTTTACATATGGCTCAATTATGTCCTTATAATTTTCGGAACATTCTATTTTAGTTATCGTATCAAATGTATAAATTAAAAATTTTTAAATAACATTTAAAAAGTATGATATTAAAATATCTTTAAATGAATTAAATTTAGATAAATTTTAAATAAAACGTCGACAAATATCTCCTATCATCAAATTTATCTCTAAGCACTTTGATTCTTGTAAACTCTATAAATAAACACTGGAGTCACTTTCTTATTCACAATTAACGTGAACTCTCTCTTCTACTCTATTTGTTTACCGAGAAAAAGAACATTGATATTGATCTCACCCCAAGGTTGCCTAAGAAAGTTTGGTGTCCAACCAAGCTTTGGTGCTGGAGAGCTCGCCCTCGAGAAGAACGGATTTGCTCTTCCTCGTTTCTCTGATTCCGCCAAGGTCGCTTATGTGCTTCAAGGTAGATAAATCTCTCTCTCTCTCTCTCTCTCTCTCTTTTCGGATGCGGATGTGAGTGTTTGTTTTTCATATATGGTGAAAACAAAATGCAGTGAAGATGAATGTTATCACATATTGATATATATTAAGATTATACAGTTAGCTAGCCACCACTGTACATGTGTCACTGACTTATACGATTCACGGCTTACAAATGTTTCTATATATATATAATATACAACTCTCAACTGTAAGTATACAGCTCTTCACTATTTCTATTAACATAATCATCTTATTAAGATAAGTTTGAGAACTTTATATATATATAATAGATAATTCTTTTCGTTGGTTTTGAGATATAAATTTAATAAATCTCTATTTCTAATAAATCTCACTTATTTCTACTTCTTTATTGATGAGTTATAGTATGCATATGAACTGATTTGCGGTTGGCTTGGATAATAATTAATATACATTAATTCATTGTGTTTCACTGTGCTGGATCTAATCAATCATTCACTTTCTCTCTTCAGCAATATTAGATCCATCATCATAGATATAACAAATTGGAGGAAGATCAACTACTGCTTAATCCCATATCAGAGGTGAAGGTATATATACATACATACAAACATACATATATATATATATATATATGGAAATTTCTTGATAGCAAGGTTGAATGAATAGTAATAACTACATAGTATCCAACCCTACATTAAAAAATGAAATATAAAGGTGTTTCATGTGTTGGGTTTCAGAAAACTTCTAACTCCCAATTAGTACAATCAAGATCTTACATGTGTTTTTTTTTTTCTTTCTGGAGTGATATATATGAGGAGGAACAAGACCATACTGTAATATTCTAGAATATTGGTGGCCAAGTCGAACGAACTATTTTTTAATGGAATTATGATTAAAAACTTTGATCATCATTAGAACACACACTCTTGATGATTTAAACAGAAAAACTTTGATCGTAACTTCATTGAAAAATAGTTCGTTCGTCTTGACCAAGACAATATATCTACAATATTATTACACGATATATATCCTGTAAGTACTTCCTCATCGCATGCAAAATCTTGCACTACAAGAGGAGTTGGATGTTTCTGTAAGAGCTGATCAACCAAATTAAGCAACTTGGACTTTGGATATATATATATATGTTTTTTTTTTTTTGTTCTTGGAAATTGCATTACAGTAATGATCAAAAGAAGGGTGCGTACGTAGTCCTGATGAGCATTTTCTAATTTGGCATTCACGTACTTCTATTGTGCTATGGCAAAGTGAAGCAGAAAACCTAAGGCAACAGCTACACAGCTTGCAGGAGAACTATCGGTATATATAGATATCCTTTACTTACATCAACAGGCAATTGATGGGAGAACAACTCTGCGGTTTAAGCATTAAGGACCTGCATCTTCTAGAGAATCAGTGTGCGCCTTAAAAAGGTGATCCGATCAATATATATATATCAATGCTCATTTTCTCTTCTTCATGTATATATATTTTCAACATGGTGTACAAACTCCCATCAGGTAGGATCATGCCATATTAGCATAATAGATACTTACGTGGCATGATTCAGCCGTTGACGAAATATACTCCATGCATAGTCTAAAATATTTTCCGACATAATAAAAAAGGAGACATCTGAAAATTTTGATTTTTGCAGGAACAGATCTTAACCGATGAAATAAAAGAGCTAAATAGAAAAGTCAGCCCATAAAAGAATATCACGTGATTTAATGATTTATAAACCTTTAATTTTTGCAAAATGATACAGTAACGCATTAAAAAGATCAACTTTGAGTCTTGATCAATCAGGACCCGCACATTCTAGCCAGACTGAATCCAGACCCCTTTTCTATCTTGAATATTTTTTGGGTAAAGAAGAATATGATCAGTTCTTTTATGGTCCCATGAAATTTTAAAACAGTGTTGCTTGAATGTCAAGGTGATCTTATTCATCGAAAAAATATGGAACTCTATAAGAAGGTAAACCTTATTCGTCAAGAAGGCATGGAATTGAATAAGAAGGTAATTCATTTTTTCATTACTCACCCAACAAAATCTATATATTCTAAGATTATTAAACCAAAAAAAGATTCATCATGTCTCAGGTTTATGGCACAAGGGATGAGGAAAATGTAGCAATAAGCAGACATATCTTCACTACTACACCATATACCTTTAATGCTGAAGAGAACGTACGTGTTCCTATCCATCTTCATCTAAGCCAGCCCGAGAGACAAACTTGAAAGAAGAAAGAAATTCATGGACAGAACCTTACTGATCAGCTTGATGGTTTCTTGGAGCGAAAACGGCTCATCGACGTAGGAATGTCTATCGAATCCGATCCGCACAAGGATAATGTAATGATGTTGAGAGAATCCCGAATCGGTGAATTTATGAACTGATGTGTTATTAGAAAATAAGAAACAAACATTATTCCGTGAATCTAAGTTAAATGATTAAACTAAGTTGATTACGGTATTCCTCCCTCCTGAGTATGCATCAATAGAGGCCAAATATTTTAAATGATTGAACATTGGGCTGAATAGGCGCGAGCAAAAACATCCGTTTCTGTGCGAACCGACCTTCGGCCTAGCCTTTGTTGCTGTATGGACTATGTTTGTACTTAAATGATTTATTGCTGGGTAAGGCAAGTTGCAGAAAATACCATTCTACATTTCTGAGAAGGATAAGTAAGAGAAAGCAGAACAAAGAGATTGGTACCGCTAATGGCATGCAGCTTGATTTTCGTGGTGATGATCATGATTACTTGTCCAATTGATTGGAGAAAGAAACAGCTGGTGAAAAGAATAGTAGAGAACACAAATCTAACTTCGGTTAATAACAACGTTGAAAATGGAAAAGCGGGGTTTTTGCTATAAAAACCCTTTATTTGCTACAAAAAACTTCTCTCTAATGATTGAAGTTGGGAAAGGAGGGTTTAAGCTGCTTCTGAAAGTCAGTTACAAAGGAGGGTCTGGTTCTGTTTACAAAGCCTTCATTGTTGATTTAAGTATGGAAACAACGGTGGAGAAATTCTGGACATGATCCTCGCAAGGGAAGAAAGAATATGCGACAGAAGTGAAGACAATAAGCCGATAGAGACACCGGTAGTTGGTGCGCTGTCATGACAAGGGTGAGTTACTAACTAACTACAAGTATAATGAATTCATGTCCAAGGGTAGTCTTGATTAACAATTAAGGAAGACTCTGATTTAAGCCCGGGATCACCCCTCCTATAGTGCTACGTAAAATTTGTATTCACTGTAGTTTTTAATGCAACTGGAGTGACATTTCTTATTTTAAATTTTAATATTATAGTAAAATTTTAATAGATTAATAAAAAAATTTAAATAATTATTTAATCGATTTCAATTTAAAAATGATATATTATTTTTTAAAATTTAATATTTTATTAAAATAATACTTTTATTTATTATTAAAATTATTAATTTATCGAAATTTTAATCCAATCTCATCCGTGTTTGCTAATCAAAACTATAAAGATAGACTTTAAAACTCGTCCTCATCAGATCCAGCAAGTAAAGACTGTAGATTTGTTCCTCTTAATTAACATACACATATATATATATATCTATATGTATAGTACTAATTACAAACAAAAAGATGTAATTGAAATGGGGAAAAAAAATCAAGAAAATAGAAATAAAAGTTTTAATTACTGATTATAACGCAGGTAGAGGAGGAGCGATCTATAACATGAAGCGGAAATGCAAGAGAATGGCGGGGGGGTTCGTCATCAAAATTTTGAGAGTAACTAACAGCATCATACTGAAACGACATCGGTTTAGAGCCCCAAATAGTAGTCATGACCACCATCCTTCTACCTTTAAGCCATCTCTTTAACAGGTTTCGCCACTTCCGGTTGGATCTCTTGCTGCACTCGATCCGGTTGTAGTCCATTAGTCCCTTCTCGTGCATGCTCGGAAAGCATGATATTGGAGACAATGCCGCCGCCACACACCCTCCTCCGGTACTAATACTACTACTGCTCCAGTAGTCGGTGAATTCTGATGAGCTCTCCATTCTAAGTTATAAGGCAATTCAATAATATACGAGAGAAGAAGAAGGAGGAGGAGGAGGAGAAGAGGAGGGCCGGTAGACAGCTATATGTCTGTCTTATAAGGGTCCCTTTTTTTCTTTTTCCTTTTTATGGGGCTAGGTAATTACAAATTTACTGGGAATACTGTATTTTGAGTTACCCCAGTGATTCAATGAACCAGGCATGGTTCACAGTTTACCAAGTAGACTACAGTTTTGAGGTGAAAAGGGTGATGTTGGAGAAATGGTGGACCGATCAATGATTCGGTAGATGTCAGTTTTATATGGTATGCGATCAACTAAAAAATTTGTATTAGGAAAATATGAGTGGATTGGAAAAGGTGAATGAATTGTACTGAGGAGAGGGTGAGAGAGAGAGAGAGAGAGAGAGAGTGTGTGTGTGATGGGCTGTAAATAAGAATATGGGGGGAGTTAGAGCCCCATGTGAGGTGGGTACAACAAGAGGAAACAAGTTTACAGGGGCCAGTGCAGAGAACAAGGCTTATGTGGGGACTGCAATTTTGTCGTGTTCCCAAATACTTTAAAAAAAAAAAAAAAAAAACATATTCTGGGAAAGAAGTTGACGTTTTCAATTAACGTTAAAAAATGTGGGTTTTTTTAAAAATTAATTATAATTATAGATATAATTATATTAAATTTATGTATAATTATAATTATTTAATTCATTAATAAATTAAATATACTTTTAAAATATTTATATATTAATATGATTTATGATTATAAAACACAAAAAATCTCTAAAAATACTTAAAAACCACGTCAGTGCCTAAGAATATGATAACCCATGCTTTTATAATTGTTTGAAAGGAGAAAAAAAATTTTTTGATAAATTGTTTTAATTTCTTGGCCTCCTTTTTTCTCGATCTTGAAGATCGGATCCCCATCCCGTCCTTTCCAATCCCTTTTTGAACTTTCTAGAACTCATAAGAAGACCAGACCTAAGACAGGGGGCATCATCTGACATCAATTGATCCAACCTTCTCTAAGCTGGGCCATAAGTGTTGTGGTCCAAACATTTTAGTTCCTGAAATAAAGCCCACTAGGAAAAAAGGTGACCCCAATTATTCGGCCCAAAAAAGAAATCGATTTTTTTATTTTCTTTTAACAAGAATGAATAGAATTCCGCTTCACCGTTCCTGCCCAGGACGTTGGCAGCTGTTAGAGAGAGAGAGAGAGAGAGAGAGAGATGGCGAGAGCCGGCGGAATAACGAACGCCGTAAACGTCGGAATAGCGGTCCAGGCCGACTGGGAAAATCGCGAGTTCATCTCTCACATTTCCATCAACGTTCGTCGCCTCTTTGATTTCCTCGTCCAATTTGGTAATTTTTTTCTTCTTCTTTTTTCTTTTTTTTTTTATCCCCTTATTAGAAATTTAGATCTATCTATTTTCTCAAATCACTACTCCCCACTTGATCTGTGTTGATGTTGAAATTTCGGACCTGGGTTTCACAAAGAACCAAGAATCCAAATTGGGTAACCCATCAAATTTGTGTTATTTATTTATTTATTTATTGCAGAGGCTACAACGAAGAACAAATTAGCAGCGTTGAATGAGAAGCTTGATACTCTAGAGCGGCGATTAGAATTGTTTGAGGTCCAAGTCACTACTGCATCTGCTAACCCTTCTCTTTTTACTACCTCATAAGTTATATTTGCCCTGCCTTTCTTCCTCACTTGTATTAAGAACACACAAAAACTACTCTTGTAAATTTTGCCTTGTTCTCTATATTTAATGAGTAACTAATCAAAGTTCTCAGAATTCAAGAGCTCGCATTTCAAGTTTCTTCTTTTACTTATTTTGCAAACATGATTTCCAATTACTAGGAGGTAAAAAAAAAGGATAAGAGTAAGAAAAAAAAGTTAAACTGATTGAAAAATAAATTCAAACCCATTCCCAAATCGAAGCAATTTGCACTTCTAGTCTTCTATGTTCTCTGGTTCTTGGATGCGAAACGGAGGATTATATAAAACAAAATCCTATAAAGAACAGCCCAACCCAGCATGATAATCACCTTCTCCCACTTCTTAAACGAATCCGTATCGATATGAAGACTGTTTAATATGTCGGTACCCCGGATTGGATTCCCGTTATTGAACCCGAAAACTTCCGTCGTTTGATATTGATTCATCAGTAGACCTTCATACGGATACGTCATGGTAGAAATCGTATTCATCCATTTACAATATGCCGGAATATCATGACTATTCAAGAAGTAACCACAAAACAAGAAGAAGAGAGCCGTAAAGGCAATAACCGCCGCATAACCCAAAATGTAGTTAGGCACAACCGAGCTCACAAACATGACAAATGAATTGGTGGAAAGAAGGGCTGCGTAGAGAACTATCAAGAAGTATAAGAAAGACCCTCTAAGCTTTAGGGCAAACCAAACGATCCCAGCATAGACTAGGGCTTGTATGGCAAGGAAAGGTAGGTAGGTGATTACTCCGGCTATAGTGTAGGAGGAGGCTCTATAGGCGTTATGGGAAGTTTCTCGGATGTAGATGAACCGTTCTTGGATGAAAGCTGGAACGGCGTCGTTTGAGGAGAAGAAGAAGAGACAAACGGTGAAGATGAAGAAACTGAGACGGTTTGTGATTCCTTGTGTGTCTGGTTTGGGGTTTTTGAACATTGTGGCCATCATGAAGCCCATGACGGTTAATACCATTAGTCGGGAGAGGAAAAGTTCGGGGGTTCGGAAGATTATTTTGAAGTTCCGACGCATGAGCATCCAAGTTTCCGAGAAGAACGAATTTGGAAACTTCGGACCCGTGTGGTGGTTTGCATAGCTCGGCGAGTTTGGTGTCAAATAATCGTTTTCGTCGACTGTGTAATCACTACTATGAGGTGTTGGTGTATGTTGAAGGATTTGGCTCGAGTGCGTGTAATAACCTGAAGATGAGCTGCACGAAAAAAGAACAACGAATATGAGAGGATATAGATGATTTTGAATCAATCAAATTAGGTACAGATCAAAAAACAATCTACCTTATAGGGTTCGGCGTTTTCCCACTAAATTGTTGGCGGGAAGGTGTTAATCGCAACGCTTGCATAACGCCATTATGGCTAGCACTCCATGATCTCGAGGTGTTGTATGGACTTCTCACGCTATGATCAAAGTCGTGAATAGCCACATGAGCATTCGTTTGTAATCTAAGGCGTCTATTTGTTTTATCATCAATTCCTCGTGGTGAGGGTAAAACGGTCGAAACCACATCTGACATCTCGATCCCGGGCAAAAAGGGTGGTTTCGTTCCCATGTGGACAAATTCGGCTAAGGGTTCGACTCCTAACTCAGATTGATCATACTCCTGAATAACATCAATCAAATACTCAATCGGGCTCTCACCTTGGGGGACTTTACGTCCCATGCGGCCCAGATGGTGAGGAACATCTTTTGGTGACCCTTGAAACATGAGCTGCCCTCGAGCGAGGATGATGAGATGGTCGAGAAGTTGTACTATTCGAGATGAAGGTTGGTGGATTGTCAGAATGACGGTGCTACCCAACCTTGCAATGTGGTGCACCTTTTCGATCACACTATGAGCACTTGTTGAGTCTAGGCCTGAGGTTGGCTCGTCTAGGAAGAGTAATGATGGTGTGTGGATTATATTCACACCGATCGAAACTCTCCTACGCTCTCCCCCTGATACTCCTCGTGTACCCTCATCGCCAATATAAGTATTTCGCGACAACTATAATCACAGAATCATTTAAATCCAAAAACCATTTAAAGAAAACCTATATATATGAAGAAAGAAAGAGGAGATTAATCAACTTACAGATAAACCAAGTTGATCGATGAGCTTCTCAACCCGTTGTTGTTTATCCGAGACGGAGATCGAGCCGAGGCGGAAATCGGCAGCAAACATGAGAGTTTCGTAAACCGTGAGCATTGGGAAAAGCCGATCTTCTTGCATAACGTAAGCCGAAGTTCTTTTGATCAAAGTGGCGTTAACAGGCATTCCATCTAGGGATACTCTACCCTTAAGGCTTCCACTAGCAATTCGACCAGCTAGACCGTCCAAGAACGTTGATTTTCCAGCCCCACTCGGACCCATAACAGCGGTGATACAACCCTTCGGTGCAGAGCCGGTAATCCGGTGCAACAAATCCACATCTTGGTTCACCCATTTGCCTTCAATTTCCTTCTTCTTGACAACAGTGTAGGTAAGTTCGGAAAATGAGAGCCCACCGCCTATATAGTTCTTCAGCTTTATGATATCAATCACTGCTTCACTTTGATGATCATGAGCATTGACATGACCCATCTCTTCTCATATGGAAATCAAGTTTTCTATCTTTTATTGTCCCCAAACTTGAGGGAGTGAGGACAGAGTTATTATTAAGAGGGTACTTTTTACAAACAGCTGGACCTGGTTGGTGTAGTTCCAAAAGCTTCATTGTTATGTCCGGTTTCGATTAAAAAGAAGTAAATTCTTCTTGTTTACATCAAGTATATCAGCCGCCTGGTTTTTTGACAACTAATCCATTTCTTCAAATTGCAAACAAAGACGGAAGAAAACAGAACAAGATAATCCTTCAAAAAAACCAACAAACAAAAAACAAAATATTATGCGACTTCAAAATTTGTTTTTGTTTGGCTTTATTAAAAATCTTGAAATAATTTTGATATGACTCAAAACGGTGAGTTTCGAAGCAACTCTATCCACTGCATCTACTATGTTTCAGGAATCAGAAGCATTACTCCATCTTCTCTTACGCAAGTGCAAGTATGAGCGATTTCTTCATGGGATTGGAGCTCTCAGCTTCTTCAACCAGACGTTTCTTCCTCAGCAAAAATCCCATTGAATTCTTCCCCTTCACTGAAACTCTCCAAAACCCTGTAAAATTGACAGCGCCAGATCCTTCTTCAATCTCTGTTTATTCACACAAGCGTGAACGCGAAAGAGGCACAACCAGTAAGTATTTCGATTCCCTGACTTTCTTCTCACTGTTTAGTAGCTAGTACCGTTGTTTTGTTTTTGTTTTTTGGGCCAAAAGCTAGTACCCTTGTCTGGTTGCTGAGAAAATGTAGGAAAACAAGACGGGGGTGTATGGTTTTATCTCAAATTTTACTTATCAGGTTTTCAGGCAAGTTCTGTAGTGGCTAGTGCCAAATTGGAAGAAGAAGAAGAACAACAAGGAGAGGCTGAAGTTGCAGAGGGTTACACTCTAACTCAGTTTTGTGATAAGATGATTGATGTGTTCTTAGATGAGAAGCCCAAGATTAAAGAATGGAGGAAGTTCTTGGTCTTTAGAGATGAATGGAACAAGTATAGGGCATGCTTTTATAGCAGATGTCAATCCTGAGCCGACAACGAAAACGATCTGAACTTGAAGGAGTAATTGATCAAACTTAGGCGAAAAGTAAAGCAGGTAGTGTGAACGAACTCATGCGATCTCAACCGTACACATCACGTTTTGTGTGCCATTGTAATCGCACGGTATACCACACATTTTATCTATACAAGAATATCAGGAGAATGATTTAAACTTTTTCTATGTTAATTCAAATTCTTTGTTTGATACGAAGTTAGAAAATTTTGTTGATTGATGAAGAACTGGAGGCTCATAATGAACTTCTCAAGGAGATACAAGACAACCCAACTGACATCAATGCGCGAAAAGATTTCACTGGAGAGCTTTACCGGTACCTTACTTTACTCTCCTAAGCCTTTGACCGTTTAGAGGACTGTGAAGCAATAGTTTCAAAGAGATAATGTATAGACTATAAAACTACAAAGAGCAGCCTTAGAAGCATTGCACCCAAAGAAATGAAACTGTTGAAGCGTTTGTGGAATATAACCGACCCGGAAGAAAGATTTTCAACTTTAGCAAAAGCTTTTTCTCCGGGCGTTGAGCATGAAACTAAGGATCCTAACGGTCTATACAAGTAAGAGAATTTTTTTCTTCTTTTTCTTCTGGGTTCTTCAGAATTATGTTAAAGTTTTATTTATTGGAGCTGCACAAGTGGATTAAGATAATGTTGGATGCTTATTGTGTTGTGGGTGGGGGTCACTCACCTGTAGGTGGTTGACAGTAAAGCTTCACAAATAATGCCAATTATCTCAATTAAAATAGCCCCAATGGTAAACACGCAGAAAAAAACACAAGCATAAAAGGGGTAATGTGTCACATGGGATGCATATGCGTCATTGATTGATCAGTAGGGTAACAACTGTTGCCCCAACAGCAAGTTTCTATCTTGAAACATGATTTACTGAAGATGTGATGTAAAAAGCCTCGGAGAAATGTAAATAGAATTTATAATGGACAATCGTATATTAAATTCACCGTAGATCACTATGCTCAAGAATTTCTCAAGAGCCTTGAATCTTCAACACCAAACCAGGAAGAAAGAAAGAAAAAAAAGAAAAAAAAAAAGGTTATATATTTGTAAAGTTTCTTATTAGCCTTTTCACTTAAGTACACTTAAAAGCACCTACTATTTAACACCTCTTTCTTCCTCTCATTTCTCTACCATATCTACTACTATCAAGTTCCTAACAACTAAACTCAATTTCCTTAAATCCAGGTCATAATCTTCTCTCTTTACAAAGAGGAACGAATCAATTACTTACTTTCCTGCTCTGTTAGTAAGTCCCACATGGAAACACAGAAACAAAACCAAGCAGTTGCATCCATCAATCTAGTTAACCATGTTTTCTAATTCTAATCTCACTCTACTGCTACTAAGATATCTAACAGTAGGATAAGTAGTTAGAATTAAAATTGGTGGCTAAGTTCTACTACCTCCTTCAATTTAACAACTCATAATAGCTTCTTCCTGCTCGACAGAAAGCGATTTTGCACAATCATCATCACCCGAATCGCTTCCAGATGAACTACTACCTGAACCAGAATCTGCACCATAGAGTTAAAAGTTAGAACGTTAAATTGTAAACCCAAACCACATTGGAACTAATAATGTTGAATCTCTTTACCACTAGATGAAGAGGAATCCCTACTAGAGGCACCAGAGCCATTGGGATCCTTATCAATCACCACAGGCGGGAAATTACTCATAGGAATCTCTTTACCACTAGATGAAGAGGAATCCATACTAGAGGCACCAGAGCCATTGGGATCCTTATCAATCACCACAAGTGGGAAATTACTCATAGGAATCTCTTCCCCAATATCGACATCTTCCTCCCCAAACTCAACTCCTTTCTTGATCTTCTGTGCAGCAGCAGTAAAATTTTCCTCTTTCTCACTCATTGGAGACTACATTTTTAAGCGTCAACACCATTAGCAATAACAAATCAAGCATAAAAAGTTAATGGAGCTTGCTAACGCCATTTACCTTAGAGCTGGTTTGTGAAGCTGACACAGGGTTGTTGTTCATATTCATGACCTTCTGCCTTTTGATCTTGCTTAGCATCTTTCTATAATTGGCGATGAACCCATCAAGCTCCCATAATGTGTCTCGGTATCATTCGCTTCAATATCAAGCTCGATTTCATCCCCATCCTGAGCCAAATCCCCATTCCTTTTCCTCAATATATGAACCAACTGACCCATCTTCTCAGGTGGCAGGCTCTGCAAACCCATCCCTAACATTGTCTTCTCCTCCATGCTCATTTCCCTCTCGTTCAAATCCTTTGCTTTCGGTTTCGGCAACCTCACCGGCTTTGAGGCCGGGCAAGGGTCCATTAACATCTGGGCCTGCACCTGGGCTTGGCCCGGTGGAGTTTGTGCCCGAACAGGTGGTGGTGGGGAAGGAGCTTTGTTGATTCTCTCTGGCACCAGATATTGAACGGCTTGTTGCCTGTGCTCTGATTTGAACTTCTCATAGGCCTGGTTGAACATTCCATCAAAACGAGATAAGAGCTGATTGGCCATGAGATTTACGTCAGTACCTTGAGGATTGTAAAGCAAGGCATTGTTAAAGGTCAATCTAACATCTGAAGCGAAATCGATGGGCGAACTGTAAAGTTGCTTTTCAAGATTCGACTTCACTGTGCCTAGATCCATAGGGTTTTTCACGACCAGGTGGTAATCGTGGAGCTTTAGTCCGACCACATCTACAGGTTTATTGAAAACCCAGCCGTGTTTATGCGTCATCAATTTCGTCAAGATCACACCGCACCTTTTCATCATTGTGCCTACTATTATTTCATCCGTTGAATCACCAGCTGGCTTCTTTGGATGCTTAACTGACTCGAACGGATTTTTCCGTTTAGTTCCAGAGCCTTTCTTGTTTATGATCGGATCCTCCTTTTCATTCTTTGTCTTCTTCTTCTTTGTCTTCTTTGCATTTTCAAGCTCAGAAGCGACCGGATAGAACTGGTTAGCTCTTACAGGCGTCGTTTTCTCTTTCACTTGAGGCCGGATTTCTGAGTACTGAGCTACCGGATATCTGCACATTGATCCGAAATCGTTGAACTCGATCCGATTTCTCAACCTACGGACCTGTTCAAGCTCCGACATCAAGCGTTGCTTCAGCTCCTTCAACTCTCCTCTCGAATGAGCCATAAGATTGAAGGTCACGTAACCTCCATGATACAGCTCTTTCTTCACCCCACTTACTTTCTGCAATTTCCGAACCGGTAGATCAAATGCTGTCCCAGCCAGCGTTTTACCTTCACTCTTCCTGAAATGGGCAGTGCTTGGACGATGATTCTCATGGCTACTTTTCCAGCCGGTATTATGGCTTGATAATGAGTACGCGTTAGGGTTTAACTTCAAATATGGATTCTTAGCGGTAGTACTGATCACGTTGTTACTGTAATTCCTCATATGAACCTTCCCCTCACCCCATGCCGGTTCATTTCGACTGGCTAACAGCGCCGAAGCCATTTCGGATCTGGTCCCCACCAACTCTCCGGCCAGATACTCTTCAACCGGAGAAGGCGGAAAATCATAATCTGCCGGAAAATAAAGTAAGGTCGGAAAAGTAAAGGAAAAGAAACAAAACCCGCCTCACTGAGAATGAAGAACAGACCGAACGCAACCACCTCTTCTTAAAGGACTCTAGATCTGCCCGGACACGCCTAGGGAAGATTTTCATCCGTTAGAGTAAGTATCTAACAGTCCAGATCCCGTTTCCCCTCTGCCCGATCTACTTCTCTTGCCATCTGTCACCAGTGGCCCAGATCCTTATTATTTGACACGCCTAAAATCTTGACCGTCCGTCACTTTTGGGGAAGCCGGAGGGGAATTTTAAACTTTTAAGTAATGACGTGGAAATGTGGGACCTACGAGTGATAGAAAAGGAGGGAATCTTCTCCCGCCAAAAATCCTTGCTTGGAAATTTTGCCAGGTCAGCGTCGAAAATAGGTGATAGGCTGACGTGTGAAGAAAAGAATGTGCTTCAAATTCTGTGACATCGGAATGCGGAGATCTTAATGAAGAGGAGGAATATATGAAACTTCCACCAGGTTGGTTATGATAATGCTTCTAAACTTAAAAGTTTAAAAGTTACTTAAAAGTCTCTAATTCAAAACAAGCATCACACTATTAGTTAGTTCCTTAATCTCTTTTGATTATTTAATAATAATCAAGTACAAATCCATTAAGCATCACAGTTTTACAAGCCTTCCCTAAGCACACAATTCAAAATCAAAGATCTTGGTAAGTTAAGATACTCTTTTTGGTATTGAAGTTGCTAAATCTAGCAAAGGCATACAAATTTGTCAAAGACAAATATGTTATAGATTTACTACAACGACCTTGAAATCAAACCAGTAAAAATTCCAATAGATCAAAATTTAAAGTTTAGTATTATTTCAGATGGGCATTTATTGAGTAAGCAAAATGACAACTTGAGTTCTGAATCAAAGTTACCTGAAGAAAGTCTCGATTCTCATTGCAATTCCTCTCGAAGAGCGAGTGAGAACGAAAGAGAAGAATAACCATAAATTGATTACATCTTGTTCCTTAGACTGTGCGTTTCACACAAGGCATGTAATGCTGTTCATTTTGATCATCAATAGTACTACTACAACCAGCTCACTATGTAATTCAATCAGGCATTCTTTATTATAAATAGTCATTATAAAAATTAATATTTTTTTTAAATCAATAATGAATCTGATCTATAAAAAAAACCAAATAATTGTAAGCATATTAAATGAATATTTGGAACTAATAATATATAATTCAAATTGGAGTTGGTAAAATCGATGGGTTGTTGCATCATGAACGAGTCTAAACTTTAATGAATATATATATCTCATACTAATATAATGACTAAATAAAGAAGGCCGAATGAGGTTGTTAACATAAGCCGGACCATTTTTCTCTAGCCCAAACACATGCTACATGTCGGCTGAGTTATTGGGCCTTCTTGAATGACCCAATTGGTTATCGGCCCATACTGCATTAAGTCCAAGAATTGAAAGTTGGAAGTTGGAAGTTGGAAGTGCGGATGAGGTGGACTTATCTGGTGGCAACTTCAGAAAGAGGCGTGTAAATTACTACGGAAGCTAGTAAAAGCTTTTCGGCCACAAAAACAAACAAAAATGAGTGACAGAAATTTTATCTGTAAACTTCTGCAAAGATTATCAAACGTTTCATCACACTTATGTATAAGTTAAGATAAATTCATTTCCAGAATTTCTCTATAGTAAAGTTTTAAAGGCATATAATTTAATATAATACTAAATAATTATTTTATTTTATTTTTCACAAAAATAACAATATAGTTTTAATTCATAGATTAATATTGTGTATATTATACAAGTTTATAATAAATAAATACAAATAAAAATTAGCAGAGGAAGATGATGGAAGGGTCACAGCAGCACTCATCAATAAGAAAACAGCAACACAGAGCCGCCAGACTGCAAAAATTATAGTAAATCAGGGACTGAAAACTAATTAACTAATATATATACATATATTTAATTATATAAAAATCTATTATTTTGCATGCACAAATATTATTATCTTATACCATCCTTCAAGGAAGCCAGTTTCCCTCTTGAGAGGAGGAGCAGCATATTGATACTGTGGAGGCGCCATGACCGGAGGCCCTTGATAATACCCTGAGTATACCCACAGAGTAATCAAATATCTTTTTTTTGATGATGAAGATTTTGAAACCTAAAGACATGATAAGGACTAGAGGAAGTGAGAAATTTACCTTGAGCAGGGTAGGGGTATGCGTACTTTGGGTCGCTCATGTTCTTAATTTGCTGGGAATAATTAGAGAGGGAGGGAGAGAGAGAGAGAGAGGGGGAGGAGGGCAATATGAGAGTTTTTATAGGAAGAGCAAAAATGAAAACCCAGATCTCTGAGTTTTTATACTACCAACAAAGAAACAACTGCTGCCTGCATGCATAATAGTTGCATCACCGAATCTGGAACCTTCTTTATTTTCTCTGTTAGAAAGAAAAATAACTGTGGGCCCTGCTACAGCTAAGCAGAGAACCAGTTGATGCTTTTGGCGGTCGCAATTCACATTACACTATTATTACCAACTCTCTTTTATTGATGCTTAAAGTGATTACAGGACAATAAGGTGTGAACAAAGCTTTCAATTCTTTTTTTGCGAAGAATATGTTGTAAGAGTATGTCATGCAGTTTATTCATCTTATCTTAAACATTGCATTAAACAATAATCATCATCCAAAACAATTACATGGACCTTAAGATATCTAAATACAATCAGTAAGAGTTTTCAATTGTGATAGCATGCTCTATATCTCCCAAAGTAAGTACATGATCACCAAAGGGTATAATCCTATTACCCTCTCGATCGACAATAGTAAGATGTTTACAGGGATCTACTGTCATATTCACTTCAATAGATTTCCGAGATATAGTAGCCACACGATCGAATCCAATCAGCTGCTTTCTGGGACTTCCTTCAAAACCTTCTGGAAACTTAGAGAACAGCATCACAACGTGGCTTCCATCCATTTCTCCAACATTAGTGACAGAAATTTGGACAGATAATCTCAACGAATCACAAGACTCCACTTCATTGATGTGTAAATAATCCCGGTCTATTGTTTTCCTCCTACTAGGTAGAGACTGCAATTTACTGGATAAAATTACTTTTTTGGGTAATGAAATGAACCTGTAAGTGAAGCTAGTGTAGCTTAAGCCTTGTCCGAAACCATAAATTCTGCTTCCGATGTAAAATCGGTATGTTCTGCCTGGATAACCACGTGAAGGGTCTGACCTCATGTTCATATCATTCATCGGTATGTCTGTGAAAGATTCTGGATACCAAGTCATGGGTAGTCTTCCACCTGTTATTATCCCCTTTGGATTTAATTTAATAAATATCCAAACTCATAAACAGACATGTTACATCAATTTCATTCGAAACTCGTACTAAAAAATCATGTTTCAAAAATCCAGTTCTAGAACTGCCCTGACAAACAGAACCCTAGAATTTGGCTCTTTCATTTGGGTAGGTATTTCAATGAGATTGGGCCAACAAAATTGAAACCAAAATGCACACTAAAATTTTTCCGAACAAACCTGGATTATGATCTCCAAAAATGACTTCTGCAAGAGCTCTGCCTCCAGCTTCACCGGGATATCCAATCCAGAAGATACTTGCAATTTTCGGATTCGTTTCAGCAAAAGACACATCAAGCGGGCCCCCACCAGTAAGAATTAAAATTACCGGTTTACTACTAGCAGAAGCGATTGAAGAAACAAGGGCCATCTGTTTACCAGGTAAAAGAAGACTAACTCTGTCACGATCCTCTGTTTCTTGGGATAAATCAAGCCCCATTACTAGAATAACATAATCAACTTCTTTCGCAGTACGAATTGCATCATCAAACCCATTATCAGAATCACAAGGAACATCAAGACAACCACATGAATAAGATGTTGTTTCTATGTATTGTTGAAAACCCTCAACGATGCTCTTCGGATTGCAAGGAATCCCTAATCAGTTAAAAAAAAAACCCACTTCAGATAAAATAATCAATTCACTGATACAGGTTAGTGAAAAGATTTGTGAGAGATCAGACCAGTGTAGCCACCACCCAATTTGGTTGAATCATTTGCAACGGGTCCAATTACAGCTAATGAAGAAACCAAATTCTTTTTTAAAGGCAGAAAGTTCTTATCATTCTTTAGAAGCACAATTCCTTGTCTTGCAGCTTCAAGAGCCAGAGTTTTGTGTTGTGATGCGCAAACATCTTTAGGTCCCAAATTACCAAACTTCCCCTTTTGGGGATCTCCATCAAATAGTCCAAGCCGGAGTTGAACAGTAAGAAGATTGAGTAGAGCTCTATCTATGTCATCTTCTTTCACTTTCCCTTGTTCAATTGCAGATAGTGTATTACGAAGCATAAATGTTCCACAATTAATATCCGTACCTAGAACCAACAAGAGAAGACAATGACTTCGAAATTAAGATATTGAAAAGAAATATGAAATTGCATTGGTATAATCAATCACCTGCTTTTAGAACATCTGCTATGGCATCTTCAGGGGTCTTTGCGTAATGCTGATATTCTTGAACCGTAGCTACAGCATCACAATCCGAGGTAATATACCTGGTGTTTAACTTTTTACTAAGATCAATTAAGAATTTTTAGATATATGAACATTAATCATATCATACTTGTAAAAGAGGGCCGAAAGGAAAAATTATCAATTTTACCCATTGAAACCCCATTCGATCCGTGCTTTCTTCAGCAGATCTTCTCGAGCACAAGCCGGAATGCCATTTATCTCATTGTAAGAACACATCAAGCAGCTAGCTTTACCTTGTTCGACACAACTACGAAATGGAGGCTGATATGTATCCTCTAAATCTTGCTCTGTAACCTTATGAACAAAACTTGAACTCAGCTAATTCTAGATCTTGAATCTGAAATCTAATATCAAGTTCGTAAGATAATACCGGACCATTAGGTTCAGGTCTGAATATAAGATTAAAAAAACATATGAGAATACCTTACCACAGAATTGAAGCTATACCTACTGAAACTCTTCCAGTTCTCCAAGTCATAAGCAGTGAAATGCTTGCAACAAGCAGAAACGATTAAACCTTCCCCATCATCATCTTCATTATGATCTCCTTTTAACGATCTTTTGTATGCGAATCGATCTCCAATTTGATCAATTTTCCCAAAATTTCCTCTCTCAAAACCCCTAACGAACTCAATAGCATAAGCAGAAGCCACCATCGGATCCTCTCCGGGCGTTTCTTGTCCTCTTCCCCATCTGGGATCCCTAAAAATGTTAACATTCGGCGCCCAGAAAGTCAACCCTGCTTGACCAACGCTGTACATTGCTCTAGCTTCCACAGCGATCGCAGATCCGATGGAGTACCAGAGAGACCTGTTAAATGCTGCCGCAGTAAGGAGGACTTGAGGGAAGCTCGTGGCGGAGGAAACTGCCCCGGTGAAGGAGACGCCTGGCCCATTAGTGGCGATGCCGTGGAGAGACTCGGACCACCACTCGTAGGCGGGGATTCCGAGTCGCGGAATGCTCGAGGCATTGTTTGAGAGCTGCTGGATTTTTTCTTGGAGAGTGAGAAGAGAGATTAGGGATTGAGCTCTGGTTTTGAGCGAGAGTGAGGTGTTGCAGAAGGAGTATGAATCATGGTCAGGCGGCTTGCAGGGGTATAGAGGACGTTTGAATGGAGTGGAGGAAGGAGAAGAAGAGGAGTTGAGGAATTGAGGGAGGAAGAAGAAGGTGAAGGTGAAGATGAACCGCAATGGATGAGACATCGAGATAAGCTCTGAAGCTGGAGAGAGTTAGTTGGAATTTTCTGTAGTGGTTAATGACGGGATTCGTATTTTACCGCGGCATGAATACTGGGCCTAAATGGGCCTCTAACTGAATGGGTAGGCCCATATGAAGACATTCTAGCTCGGCAAGAATACTGAGGTTTAAAGATGAGCCCAACTGGGCTTGAATGGGCCTCTTACTGTATGGGTACGCCCAGCTGACGACATTCCAGCCCGACTACTACCTCCCAAAAACATTCTCTTAACAATAATAATAATAATAATAATAATAATAATAATAATAATAATGTTCAGTTTGTATTTTTATATGCCACGTAAGCAGGCCACGTAATAAGTCGGTAGGATATGACATCCGAATACTATCATATCCAACCGGTGCTCATCCCTAAAAGGAGTGCTGGAACCTATAACTTCACCATGTTTCATAATAATTACCATCCAAGTATAATTATGAGCAGAATGTTAAAGCCCATAAGCAAAGTAATCTTATCCGTAAAAACAAAATTTCAATGCAAAAAACACAGAGAAAATCATTATCCCTCGCTGCTTTTAAGTCAATGCAATGGGTCCTTGTTTGTTTTTTTATCACTCAGGTTATGATTAATACTATCTAGATAGGACAGAGAAATTAGGCTTTTAAGGGTTGCATTAGATTATTGTTCATTCACAAGCTAAAGCTAAAACTAGTACGTAGCATGAACAAGCTATATACTACACGCAGGTGCCTTAGTACAAACCTCTTTCAGAATTTTCTGGCATTAAAATAAAATATTGATCTTGTCCCTATTGAATAATTCCACTGAAAACGACATGAATTCACAAGCCCAGAGAGACAGCAAGCAAAAAAGCAGATTCCCTTTCCATCTCATAGGCTGGCACTATATTATAGACTAAGCGCTTTAAAATACGTTACATCAAATATCAATCTAAACTTATATTAACAAAGTTATATTTCTCTCGTACAGATTTAGAAATAGTGTTGTTAAACAATTTTATATAGTCTTTGAACCTAGTTGGTGCAGCTTCTTTATACTCGACACTTCCATTTTTGAACCACAAACTGAAAAACATTGTTAGGATGGAGCTTACGGATCAACATGAGCTCTTGGAGGAATTGCAAGGCTCGAGAAGAGATCGTCATCAAGCTTGGAATACTAATCATGGCAATAGCTCGTACAACTCCACTAATGGGCTTATCAGTGAGTTATTCTCTAATGGGTGGAACTTGATCTATAATAACTTTGATGAAAACTCATCGATCAATCCTCCGTTTACCGGATTAATCCCGAGCCCGTTTACAGACTTGGATCAAATTCAAGACCAAGCATTCACTTTTCTCCAAGGATTGAGTACAGTGCCTCCGCTCGATCCATCGTACGCCACAAGCAATGTCGATGCCCCTCCATTTCTATCCCAAGATCATCATGATCATAACTTACACCCTAACCTTAATTATTCAGATCATGATCAAGGTCATATTGGTAATAGTGATCATCATATGGAACAAGCTGGCGGCGGTGGTGATGATCATATGGAACAGGCTGCGGGTGCTTTTCAAATCGGTCCATGTGATGAAAAGATCAAGAGCAAGAGTAAGAAGCTTGAAGATCAACCCTCTAAGAATCTAATGGCGGAAAGAAGACGGAGAAAGCGGTTGAATGATCGTCTCTTGATGCTACGATCGATGGTCCCCAAGATAAGCAAGGTGATGGTGATTTAATCTGATATACATTATTTATTTAAGTACTTAATTTAGTTTTCATGGAAAACAAATTACTTAATGTAGATGGATAGAACGTCTATACTTGGAGATACGATAGAGTACATGAAAGAACTTCTAGAGAGAATTGAAAACTTGAAAGAGAAGGAACTGCTAAGTGATGGTAATGATCAAAATCAAATTATAAGCAGCTTAATGGGGTTTTCCAGGGATTCAAAATCCAGTGAAGTGATTGTAAGAACTTCCCCCAAGGCACGGCTTTTTGGTTTTTTTCTTCTTGTATTTCGAGTAATTTTTATGACGTGTGAGAACATATTACAGTTCGATGTAGCGAAGAGAGACACTGAAACGAGGATAGAGATAAGCTGCGGAACCAGGCCGGGGTTGTTGTTATCTACAGTGAGCACACTTGAAGCTCTAGGCCTTGAGATTCAACAAGGTGTTATTAGTTGCTTCAATGATTTCTCTATGCAACTTTCTTGCTCTGAGGTTTGTATCATTTTCTTCTTTTGTTCCTGATAAATTTGTTATTATTATTTTCCTTTTTAATTAATGTGATTGTATGATAATTAGGGAGCTTCACAGAAAGCAGTAGTGAGTTCGGAAGATCTAAAGCAGGAACTATTCAGAAATGCAGGATATGGAGGCATATGTTTATAAAAAGAAGAGATAATGAAATGAGTAAATCGAGATTTCAAAGTTGTAATAATAATTGTTCGGACCTTTTATGCAGATTGTGACATTGATCATGAGATTTAACTTTCATTACTCAGTTTATGTTCTATTTGAAATGGTCGTAAAATTCTTTCGCCCCGTGACCAAAATGAAATCTCCAAGAACAGATTTTTCACATTCATATAATCGCATAAAACTGTATCTAGCAAACGCATGATCACAGAATGGACAACACTAACCTCAATTACAATTTCTGTTCCGTTTCTACATCTCAACTAATTCCGGCCGGATAGAACAACATTACCTCAAAAACAAGTCTAACCGGTTTCTTCATCATTTTCAAGATCATCACCATCAACTCCATCATCATCATCTAAACCCGACATAGAATAGTCCAGCACATTATGCTGTAAGATTTGAAACTTATCGATAGCCTCTCTCGCATCAGAAATCAAAGCATTTTTTGCTGATCTAACCATATCCCCCTTCACACCTTCTTTCAAATCAATAGCCGATCTTATTTTTCTACCTGATGCTGCTTTTCTCCGAGCTTCCCTGCAATGTAATTGGTCGATGTACCTCTCATGTAAGACCATGTTCTTGACCGGTTTCAATACTGGAGGACTAACAAGATTAGCGTCTGTAGCTAACTGTCCAAATCTCGAGATGGATTTCTTAGAACCACCTGAACGAGATCTTGTCTTGTCGCATTTAAGAAGCAGTCCTTGTTTCTTGTCTGAAAAATGCATAGGTGTAGAAGGGTTGTCTATGTTTTTATATTCAAGTAATAGGAACAGATCGTCATGGGAATAATCCCGGGCCAGTTGGGAATTCTTTTGTAGTAAATGCCGGACGACTTTTGGGGCGAGATGAGGTTGTTTCTTATTCCTAGACTTTAGTTTGGTGTTTCCGAAAAGGGAATGGAATTGAAGAGGGGATAATGAGGAGGACGGGGAGGAGGAGGAAAAGGTCGGTTTCTTTGCTCTTGATCGAGGTTGAGGCTGAGGGGGAGTTGACTGATCGGAGTGGACCTTGTCAAAGCATTCTTGTGCCGATTTCCCCGGAACCTGTTATTTATTTCAAGACAATTTTCATAACAAAACTGAGGATTCAAAAACCTCTTTTGAATTTAATTTACTAAATTTTCAAACTCTTAAACAAATATGTTATATCTATTTACGTCATAATCACAACCAGTCTTAATAATGTAACTCTGATCTTCAAAGCTGATATGTAAATTGATACCGATAATTAATAACTGTCAACCTACCTGGAATCTGGAATCCAGATTCGATAATCTAGATTTCTAGGTATTGAGAAACGACTAAGAGGAAGGACAAGAAAGATACCATTTTGGAAACCTTCTTCCAGAAATGAGGAGTAGGCTTAGCAGCGAGATAAGCAATCTGCAATGCAGCTTCTTGTTCTTCAGTCCACTCTTGTTGTCCAGCCCCAATTTTTCTTTCCTCCACCTTCTCCTCCTGTCGATTTCTCTTGCTCTGTCTCGTCCTCTCATTTTTCTCCATCGATTTCTCACTTGAATTTAGGACGATCGATTTAGCTTCTTCCCTAACATCCAATAAATCCTCTTTTCCCTCATCTTCACATACACTAGACCTCTTCTCTTTACCTTCATCGAGCATGCTTTTCTGTCTAAATCGGGAAGATCTTCTCCGATTACAGGACACGACGTTTGTGGATTTCTTCGACAGTTCAGCATCGCTTTCAACCTTCGGTCCAATAGATAACCTTGGAGACCGCCGGAGATTCTGAAACTCATCCGTACGATTATCCGACCTCGGAAATTTTCTCGACGAATTACTGCATCTACTCGCTTTCTTCTTCGCACCTTTTTCCTGGAACGGGTCGGATCTCTGACCATCGGAACTTGAAGGGTCGTCATTTTTCCGAAAGAATCTAGGCGATCTTCGTATAGTGAAGAGTCGGACTGGTTCCAATTTCTCTGTTGGAGTTGTGAATCTAGGAGATCGTCGGAGAGAACTGGTTGGTTGAACGGTGTTGTTAATGGAGTTTCTTCTTCGCGGCATTGTCACGAACAGTTGGTGGGCGTTTAAAATTTTGAGAGGGAAAGCGAACTCGAAAACACAGGGAAATGGGTGGGCTTTTTCTTTTAGACGCATGCATTTTTTTACTCTTTAATGGGTATGTGAGGGGCTGTCCGTTTGGAAAAGCCCAATTTTATTGGGCCGACCCAATGCTCAGAAGGTAAATTGTAAGCGACCTAGTAACTAGTTTGTTGGTAAGAGAGAATCTTCCAAAGTAAAATTAGTGTAACTAGTTTTTTTGATTACTCGTATCAATGATTTTGATGTCATTTCATATTATAATAAATGTACGATTTATTAATTGTAATATTGTTAAACTAATATATAAGCACAATAATTATCTTCTAAGGAAAGTTTTCACTTTCTAGAATGTAGATCTTTTTTTTTTTTTTTTTTTTTTTAATTATTAGCTAAGATAAGTATAAAAAATTAAAAAATTAAAAATAAATAAGAGATCTAGGAGCAGGTGAAAAAGGAGGGCATGATTTGAAATTTTGAATTGAGTGGGTGCACAAATCATGTTCTTCGATCATTCAATTCAGTGAAGTCTTTTCAACTTAGGTTTCCATCAAACAATTTCCCCCTCCTCCTTATGTTTTAGCTTAACTTTTTCTTCAATGTCGATTTCTAATTTTTTATTTATATATTAACAGAAAGATAAGGATAATATTTAAAATCTTAATCAATCAATTATTAATATTTTAAATTAACTTTAATATATATAAAAATAATAAAGAGAAAAAAAAAATTTAAAATAACCTCCTTTTGTTTTTTAATGGTAGCTATGAAATTTTATTTTATTTTATTTTTAGATTATCTTTAAGTCTAATTAAGTTTAGCTTATGGATTAGGAAGAAAAGAAGGACCTCTAACCTTCATTATCCTAATCTATAATCTTCATCAACATACCTCATTTTTTGTAATCATTTATTATACTCAATTGTATCGAATGGGTTAAAGACAAGATTCCATTTGGAGTTAAAGTTAGATTTAGAGAATCTCATAGACAGATAAAAAAAAAAAGGTTAATTAAATTAATGAAGCAAAGCATCCCACTCATCTATCTAGATCTTATATGAGAAAATATATATATATATATATATATATATATATATATATAATTATGATCCTTGTAATAAGTTGTACCTAATTTTTCTACAAGGATTTTCCACTATAATATAATTATAGCAACCAACAACGTGAAAAGGTGTTTTGTGCTTTCTATGCTCCACTCTATCGCCCGTTGTTTTAACACTTAAGAAACAACGTTTATGGTGTTTATTATTTCATTTGGGAGATTCTGATTTTTGAATTAAATATTATTGAGAATATATTCCGAAAAAAAAAATTATTAAAAACTTATTATAATATATGAAAATTATTGATTATTTTATTTATTATTAATTAATTATGAAATATAAGTTAAAAAATTTTATATAATATATTAAATCAGTCTATATATTTAAACTGGTCCGACATTTAAAAAATAAATTTTAAAAATTTAATATATAAAATAATAAATTATTACTCTATTAATTATTCATTAATTTTTATATAACATTTTAATTTTATATTTATTAATATTATCTTCACCAAATTATCTAGATCATTTTTATATCATATAAAACAAAAGAACAAAACAAAAAAAACAAAACAAATTGTCGGCCCTTGTATATTTAGATTCAACGGTTCACTCTGTCTAATGCGTCGTCGTCATAGTTCGGTTCTGAATACGAACGAAACTAATTGCAATACTTTCTTGAAGCGAATCATCCTTTTTGGGAATGTAAAAATGGGGGAGGATAGCTACTCTCTAACCATCAGAAAACTATGTTTCAATTTTGGGACCTGTGAGTTATGTATGAGCCAGCCGTACGAACCCACGCTTCCACCTTTTTTTTTTTTTCTTTGAAATTTAGAGAATTTTTTGGATGATATATTTTTAATGATAAATTATAAATCTTAAAAATATAATATTATTTTATAATATTATTAAATAAATTTAAAATATAATCTTAAATAAATTTAAAATATAATCTTAAATATTATCCGTATAATTTAAACTCAAACCAAACTCGTCTAACCACTAGACAACTCTTGGAATCCTCTTAAAAGGGAATCATCGTTCAACTCTTATATCATAGACTTAGTTTTGTCCATTTTAAAATATAAGATTCTATAGTTGTTTTGTCCGTCGTCTTTTATGACCAAAAGATTCCTCTTAATGGAAAATAACTTTTTTTTTTTTTTGTTTTTCCTTTATAAAAAAAGGTGGCAGTCATTACGAGTAAACACCGTGTGAGGTATTCTTATTTATTATTATTATTATTATATTATTTAATTACTTTTTAGAGAGTATAAAATTCTTAAAGATCTTCGATTCCTAAATAATTATGGATTTGTTTATAATTAAAAAATATACATCAAATCTTCTATCAAATTAATAATAATAATAATAATAATAAAGAGAGAGAGAGAGAGAGAGAGAGAGAGAGAAGAATGCTACGTCAGCAAGAGTTGTTTAGATAAGACCCCACTAAGAACGCAGGGTGAGGACCACCACAGCGGGGTCCACATTTGTTTGCAATTCGCATCCTTATCGTCCGTACGCTTAAAAACAAATTAATTAATTATTATATATATATTCACTAATTTTAGTTCTTTTGAATTTTAAAGGGAAAGCAACGTTATAGGCATAATTGCCTTAGAGATTAAGTAAAAAGACTCTAGAGTCTAGTTGGTTTCTAAACATTTGCAAATTGCAATCTCATTCGGTTGGTTACATATTTGTATTAATTTTATTTAAAAAAATAATCCACATTAAGTTACACAAATTATTCTCTTTAATATAAATGAAAGATGTAGTGGAGTGATAAATTCACCGCCGATTGGTTTGATTAGATCTGAAAAAGTATTAGACGGTAGAAGAGGACCTCAACAGGGCGGCTCATCCTACTTGGAGCGGTTCGTTTGCAAAGATAAGAAACCTAATGGAGATGGAATGGTTCGATCCGGTCATTGGTAGGTAAATCTAGTTGGAGAGAGTTCAAAATCATCAAGTTAAAAGATTGATGAAAGAAAGGTGCCAAGCTGTGCAACATAAAGTATTGCCTCGTAAACACAGAATCCAGACATGACTTAGGCAATGAGGGGATTAAGGATTGCTGACGCCACGTAAGTAAAAGGGGAGAGAGTATATCTTGCTCGGATAGTGTTGGAGCATCGGAATGTGAAATTAAGGGAACACTACAATTAATAATCTACAAACCAATGAAAGAGGCACACGTGTAAGACACTTTTGTTCCCTACGAAGCGAGTATAAATATACCGCATCTAATTCATTATTCAAGGATTACGCACTCTCTACTTGAAATTTTAATTTAATATAAATACTCTTATTGATTTAATAATAATAATTTTTTTTTTTAAAAGACTGTAGTGAATCTATGTATGATGGCCCACAAGGTATAGAGACGTATATAGTCGTATAGAGAATGAGTGGATGGTCAAAATCCAGAGAGAATGAATGAAGTGGAGCCAGGTGTGAAGTGAAATGAAATGTACCATTTTGGCACGGAAGGAGAGTACAAAGTTGAAGTACTAAAGCAAATTAGCATGTGGGAAGGAATGATGAAGCTGGGAGAAACAAAAGCATATTTATTGCCAAAAACAATTTGGACAGTAGAGTTAGGACACACAGTGGACCTGATGTGTTTGAATATATGCACAGGATGTTTGAAATTAAAGATATGATCTTATAAATAAATAAATAAATAAATAAATAAATAAATAAATAAAGACCAGCAGGAGATTTTTTATTTTTATTTTTATTTATTTTTTCATAATTTTGTTAAATAATGAGATGATATTATGTCATGTGGAAATTAAGGACTCTTCTCCAGTAGTGCAGGTGACCGTTTAGTGCATTGAAAGAAAGATCTCAACCCTTCAATAATCTTACATAATAATATAAATTTTAATAAAGAAAAGTACTTTAAAAGATAATTTAAAATAATAAATATGTAAAAAAAAAAGCTATTTATTATATCGCATGACAGAAAACCGTGAGCTGTGAAGTGATACCATATTGCAATAGTGAAAAAGCTATTTGCCATTTTGAATGAAGAAAAAAGCACACATGAATTACAGAATAACACCAACCAATTGGTAAAGAAAAGGTTTGATGTAGTTATCAAAATATGCATCACGATTCATGCAACCAATATGAATATGACGATAAGATAGAGCACTACTAAACATTCATAACTGGACTCTGGCCCATATGCGTTTTGCTATAACCAGTAGTGCCTTTGCAAGATAAAGGAAAGGAAAAGGTTCAAATCTCGTAGGGCTGGCCTAACTTTTGATAATGACTTGGTTTCATTTCCCACACGTACTTTTATTTCACATTAATCTTTAATGGGAATGACTTAATTTGAGGACATCTCCCATGCACTTTTTATATATATTCAAATTAGATTGTTTATTTCACGTATTTGACTATTATTTTCTATTTTAAGAATCTATACGTGAAAACTTGATAATCATAATTAAATTATTGGATTATTTTTTATAATTTGAATTTTTGAAATTAGTGATAATTCGGTAATATAAATAAATAAATAATTAATTAATATATAAATATATGAAAAAATAAATAAATATATGAATAAATAAATAATTAATTAATTCCGTCTGAAAACATGTATTTCGTTCCTCTCACATTTCTTCAGAAAAGGACTAGTATATATTCATGTTGCAAGGAATGGGAACAAAATTAATTACGAGCTTGAACTATACAATAACGTTAATTTAATGATCTGCTTGGAAAATCTTATCTCCCTCTTGTTCTTCTCCTAATTACGATTTCATACTTGATTACCTTAAACTTAAAGGAGAGATCTACAGGGAAAAAAATGGATGATTGATTCATTAAATACTACAAATACAGGGGAATTGGCATCCGTGGCGGCTTTAGCGGCTTCTCCACCTTCACGACAACCCTTTCCGGCCGTGGAAGCTGACGTGGACACGGCAGCGCTATAAACTTGGGCACCGCATCTCCCGGCATTAACACCGGCAAGCTCTGGCTTTGATTTTGCTTTAACCCCTGTTCAATAAATTAATCAAAACATAAATAAAATACTTTCAAGTTTTTTTATTTTTTATTTTTTACGAAGAGAGTTAATTGTTACCGTGTGGGCGAGCTTAGATTTGGTAGGTGAGGAGGATTCGATATCAACCTCAGGATCTAGATCATCGGAAAAGGATCGACGGCGGAGGGAGCGGAGCTTCTCCCAGTGGTAGCAGCAGGAGAATATTCCACTGAGGCTGAAGATGATGATTAAGAGGAGGGCGGTGCCGAGAGGGAAACCTAAGGATGGTCGAGATGCGTCCACGTGGGGTGGTGATAGATCCTGACTCTCCATTTCTTTCACTTTCACTTGATGATGATCTTCTTCTTCTTCCTTCTCTCATGTGTTCGCAACAGAGGCGGAAAGGAAAAGTAAAAGAAGGGGAAAACAAAAAATGGCAGCGTGAAAATGGGTAAGTCCGAGTTTATATAAGAAGAGGTGGTACTCATGGTAGGAAAGGGGAAAGGATGGGCCCGTAACGTGTACGTGTAAAGGGTAACACTTGGTACGGAATGAGGTGGACCCCAATTGTTTGGCGGGAGAAGTAAAGAAAGAAGGAAAGCAAAAGCATTCTTTCTTGTAATTTTCAAGATATAGGTCAGATTTAAGTAGAATTTTTTTTACACCAAGGAAGAGGGGTAGGGTTGAATTTGTCATAAAATGAACGTATTATGATTCGATCTGGATCGAAAAAGAGTTTAGACCGTATAAATCCGGACCCATCTTAAAACAACTAATCAAGGTCTCTTTTACACGAAAGAAAAAGACAGAGATCTAGTTTTTGTAGTTACTGACCGTAATTGAAAGAAAAATAAAACGCCGTGTAAGATTTAAATTGTGGAATGTTTTTCTATTTACTTTCAAAGTTTCACTCCTGGTTTGACCTTATATGTTCTCTTATTATATATATATTATACAGACACGGCGGCTCATATTTGTTGCGCACATGTAGGAACATAGTGTAAACTAAGTTAACAAAAAAAGAAATCTGCAATGAAATTGAAAAATAGTTGATATTCCGACGAGCATGATTAACATAACTTTGACATAGTTGACGGCCCCCGGGGTTTCCATAAATTTTCAACGAATCGGGCTAAAGTATCTGGTCTAACGAAATGGGCTTATTAGACATGGTTGCATTTGAGATTTAGCCCATGTACGTTGTGTCATATAACTCGGACCTGTTGCTTCATATCTGCACACGTGGGCCATTGTATGTTCTGACCCAAAGCCCATGCCCTTTTATAATCCACGTGCGTGCATCCAGCGCTAAGGACCGAAAACAAATTATTCCTCTTCCCATTATTATTTAAGTCTATTTATTTATACATTTTTCTTATTTTTATCTCTGATTTTCGTTTTGACTTATTTAAATCATTTTTCGTTATTTTCCAATTTTAGTCTTATCAGCAAAAAATATTTTTAAAAAATCTCCTCTTATCTTTAGTTAAACAAAATTCAAATCATTTCTTCTTTTCTTAATTTTTCATTTTTACCCTTTTAACCGTCGTCGCTCGGCGGCTCACCTTCAGTGTCGTCTGTCACTCTACCTCTATCGTTGCCGCTACCTAATCTCTGTCATTGTAACTGTCTCTCCTTCACTACTGCTGATGCCATCCCTGCTTCACATTTGCCATCATCAAACCCATCTCTGTAATTGTCGTTGCCACCTCGCCATCGTCATCACCACCATCATTTCACTTTTCATCGTTGCTACCACCGCCACTCCTCCTCCACCATCATGTCATTGCATTATCATACATTTGCTCCACTTTTGTTATTGCCACTATTGTCGCTTCACCTCCATCATCACACCAACGCGCATTCACTCTACTTTCATCGTTGTTGCCACTACTGTTCACCTTCATCACTGCCGTCGTTGACGGTAGAGAAGGCGAAGGTAAGACGATGATAAATAAGTTATGATAACTACAAAGGTGGGACTGATGACGATGAAGTAGTGGTGTCGACGGAAGTGATAATAAAGTTTCGATAAAAATAATACGATGAAAATTGAAAAATAAGGGGGATAAATTTTTGTTTTATAAAAAGTAAGTGGAATTTTTTTTAATTGGTTAAGGTTTTTCTTTTTATGCTTTAAGATTAAATGACTAAAATATGAAAATTATATAAATTAAACGATTCAAATAAATCAACTAAATGTTGAGTGACAAAAAAAAAAGAAATTTATAAATAAATTTATAAATAAATAAATAAATAAATAAATAATAAGTTGATAAATTAGTGAAATAAAGAGAGAAGGCCAATCCAGTGGTGGTCAGAATCCGGCAAAACAAGTTTAAATGCCGCTCCCTTGTCCCCCCACCCCACCTGCGGGCGCCCCAATCACTTCTCGCTCTGTTTTCTTCTGTCCCCCTCTCCATTTAATGCTCCTCTCCTCTTTCTTACTCCTCCATCCCTACACTATTTTATTACTACTTTACCCTTCTCCTCTCCCCATAATACTCATTTTACATTAATGTAATCCTTCCTGTTTATACAATATAATCAAACTAAATACGTAATTAACCAAATTACGCATCATATCATTGAGATCGGTTTTAGATTAGGAATAGATTGGAATTACCCATTCTACCCTTACCTTTTTGTTTTTATTTCGACGTTTTCTTTTTTTAATAAAAAAGAAAAAGAAAAAGAAAAATACTGGTTTAGTTTTTAGGCGAAGAAATACAGAGAGAGACAGAGAGAGGAAGGGATAGCTTTTGTTGCTTTGTGGGTTAATGGAGGAGCCTTGAGCTTCTTTCTTCTCTAAGTTTTTGCTGCTTCTGCTTTTATACGGTTTCTGCATTTCTCTCTCTAAAATATATTTCGAGAAGAAAAAATATCTTCAGACAGGCTGTTTGTTCATTATCTCTTTCTCCTTCAACTTCTTCATCTGATCTGCAAGTGTTTCTCTCAGGTACTTCTTCTACGGTTTCTTCTTTCTCTCAGTTACTTCTTCTTGCTTGGAGCCTGATTTTTTACCTCTGTGATCGTAAGCGTGATTTCATCTGTGGCTTTTTCTGTGTGAAATCCCTCAGCACCTGCCTGTATTGTCTTTACTTTTTACCTCCATTTTTAGGGTTATATCTCATGGAAGGTTCTTCTGAAAAGAAAGGGAAAGCTCAGATCGTGTAGTAGTGCTGGAAGATATTTAGACTTGATCTGTTTTTTTTTTTTTCCTTAAGGAAATTTACAGGAACTTATAATCTGGTTTCCTGAACTTCTTCTTTTGGAAGGGGACTTGTATTTTGCTTCAGTTTCTGCTTAACTTGATATAAATTTGCGAGTTACAGCTTATATAATCTAGCTCAAAATTTTTTTTTTTCCATCTTGCTTCTGGGCTCTCTTTGCTCTTGATTCATAAAACAAACTAGTTACTCACTGATTCAATTACTGTGATGAACATTTTCAGAAGCTATTGATTTAGGTTTAGTTATTCTCTTTCTGTCATGCTAAACAGAGTGCTTTCTTATTTCGTATGACTGTACCTATCTTCAAGCATCCTTCCTAATTGGCATCCGATAGAATCATCTAATCATATTTATCTTTCGATTTGAAGCAGTATATAGTTTTGGAGCATGATGTCTCCACCTCTGATGGGTTCTGAGGCAGAAGGGCTAAGCAATATCTCCACCACAGCTTCTTCACCTCCCATGGAATGTCTATCCCAAAACAGCACGGGATTAAAGGAACGAAACTACCTGGGATTATCATCAGATTGTTCTTCAGTTGACAGTTCTACATTGCCAAGCTTGTCAGACGGGAACAAGAAAAATCTCAATTTGAAGGCTACAGAGTTGAGGCTTGGTCTTCCCCAATCCCAGTCGCCTGATCAAGAACCTGAATTTTCTGCGCTGAGTTCCACGAAGAAACTTGACGAGAAACCTCTCTTTCCATTGCTTCCGTCAAAGGATGGAATTTGCTCTTCTTCACAGAAGAATGTTGCTTCTGGTAACAAAAGGGGGTTTTCTGATACTAATTCTATGTATGGTGAAGGAAACTGGATTTTTCATGCAGCTGGATCTGATTTGGACTCTACTCAATGTGGGGTGCAAGGGAAGTTTCAGGGAAATTCAGGGATTAATGTAATGCTATCTTCTTGGCCTTCTGGGCCTCAACCAACTGTAAAGAAAGAATTGCCCTCAAACAATCACAACAGTGCTCCAGCTTCTAAGTAAGTACAAGTTTTTTAAGCAAATAAGAAAAAGAGTTATATTTTTAGATGATGATGATGATAATTGCGATTTTCTGTCAAAAGGACACAGGTTGTTGGTTGGCCTCCGATAAGATCATTCAGGAAGAATTCATTGGCTACTACCTCTAAAGCCAATGATGAGGTTGATGGGAAACCAGGTTCTGGTGCGCTTTTTGTCAAGGTGAGTATGGATGGTGCTCCATATTTGAGGAAGGTAGATCTGACAACTTACTCTACATATCAGGAGCTTTCTTCTGCTCTTGAAAGGATGTTTTGCTGTTTTACCCTAGGTGAGCTACTCTTTTAGTACTAGTACCTCTGTACCAAATTTATAAGAACAACCTCATTTTTTTCGCATGCATTTAATTATATACAGCTCCTTCTTTTGGTTTTAAGGTCAATGTGGATCTCATGGAGCTCAAGGTAGAGAGAGGATGAGTGAAAGTAAGCTGAGGGATTTCCTGCATGGGTCGGAATATGTGCTTACTTATGAGGATAAGGATGGTGACTGGATGCTTGTTGGGGATGTTCCATGGGAGTAAGTTTTATCTCGCATGTTCAATCTCGTCTAATTTCACATTCCTCTCCCTGTAAATAATAAATAAATAACAGTACCTTCCAAAATAATCGGTCAATTTTGGCTTCCTAAGATTATAGCAGAAGGAGAAACAGCCAAAAGAGGTTAAGCATTACTACAGATGATTGAAGCATTGAACCATGTGGTTCATTTGCATTTCCACTTTTAAGTATTTAAAGTGGTCCTTCTCACTTAATTGCTTTATCACAGGATGTTCATTGCTTCGTGCAAGAGGCTAAAAATTATGAAGGGCTCTGATGCCATCGGTTTAGGTATGTGTTTCTCTATTTGAATATGCTTTTACTGCTGTTTACACTGATCGGACGGGATATCATCATATTGTTTTAGCTATTGGAATACGGTTTTCATGCTCGCTCCCTATTCAATTATGATCTATGTTAACTATGGAAATCCTTTAATCAGGATTTTGGGGTATACCTGTAATTCCTATCAAATATAAAATTCCATACTCTTTGCACATTTGAGCACTCTTCTATGAATTAGTGATTCAATATCTGCTTCCACCTTGCTCTACAGCACCAAGAACAACGGAGAAATTGAAGAACAGGATCAGCTAGAAGACTAGAGCGATTGAACGAATTCCAGTTTTTACCAAGTTCGAAGTGAAACTGTGGGTGCGTTTTGGAAAAAACTAGACCAGGCTTGCGAAAGTTGTTACATTTATCTGCACTAGCTTGTTCCGTTTGATGTTTGGATGCCTTCAAAATGTTTGCGTTTTGGTCCCTCTTCTTTTGTTTGTTCTCCGAGTTGTAGGTCTTTATCATTATTAAAACACTTGTGAAGTCATTAAGCTAGACTTAATTGCTGTTTTTAGTGTTTATGAAGCTCATAATCTATCTATCTATCTAGTTACTGTTTGACTTAATTACGATATGCACCAGTTATTATCCTAAGTTGTCCTCTGACTCTCTCCCCCTTAATCCAGTTGAAAAAAGGTGATCTTACTTTCATCACTGACTTTCTTGGTTGAATAAAGCTAGCTAGGGGTAGTATTATATATTCTTATCTAAAATAGTATCTTTCGTAGTGGAAGCAATAATTCAGCGTTATATTGTGTATATATGTATATATATAAGTGTTACATGTCATGTTCAAAACATTATTCTAATTTGCTCTTTCAACGTGTATCTTGCTATAATAATATAAATAAAAATAATATAATTATTCAAATATAATATAACACCCGCAATAAGTGATCAAAGATGTGCTCATCATTCTCATTTTGGTCATAGCATCCATTTTGACTTCGAGATTTTTCATCATCTAATCTACACCCCCTTTTCACTGGCAATAACTATTAGTCATGTGATTAGTGGTCTTAGTGCCATATTAATCATCATGTTCCAGCAGCAAAAAATATTCCTCTATTGAAGATGAAACGTGTATTTTTTTTTTTTTTTTTAGATTGAATAGAAGTTAGCCTAAAGGAACTTGAAACTTCGAGGCCTAATTACCCTGGCAACCCCTTGGGTTCATCAACTTAGTGATCCCTTGAAACGACATGTTTAGTACTCTAAATCAAGTGAATAATTAAGATCTATCTTTGATTTTTTGATCATCTAAAGTTGAATGGCATATCATGTCTTCTTATTCCTTTCCATGGCATTATTATCATTATTCAAGTCTTATCCCTCAAGACTTGCGAACATTTTTTAGTACTCTACATTAGTGTGGAATGCAATTAATGGGTATATTTCTTTTTCAACTATTTTGTGCTGCACTAATTAACATGATATTGAAGTTGAATATGTATTCTTAAATCCTTTTATCATCTTCTTTCTTGACTTTATTACAACCTAAAATTAGACATCAAGATCACTTCACCTAGAAAGACACTAAACAACCCATGATTATCTTAAACGTATAACTAAGATTGATTTATGAAAGATGCATAGAATTTATATGTATATATATGTAAGAGCTCTAGGTGCATGGCAACTGTACTGGAAAATGACGTGATCAAATAGTAGTACAACCAATGTTGAAAGCTACTGATTTTTTTGAATGACAAAGAAACAGATTCTCATTACTTCTTGACGCTTTGTGAGAGAGAGCTAGCTACTAGTATATAAGTAATTGGTTTGTAGAGTCATTTTCAAAATGAGTAGGAAAAGTTTCCCATATGAGACATGGCCATATGAATACGACGTTTCATCATTCATGAATCGAAGAAATTTTAGCTGCCCTTTACATCGGCATCTTTTAAACTTTGTTCTTATCTTCCAACATGTATTTTTCTTTTCTTTTTCACTTTATTTCTCATACGATTACCCTCACTATCTCTCTATTTAGTTTATTGCATATTCTCTCTGATCAATAGTATAGAGTTGGTAACTAAGCATACACATTCATATAAGCGTACAATGTTTAATACATCGTATAGAACTACTATACATAAAAATACAAAGGGTAGCAAGACAAGAAAACCTACTCCCAAGAAAAAAAAAACCCACTAATATCCTTGTAATAAAATATTAAACCATAATATTAAAAATTAGAGGACTAACCTTTCGAGTTAATCTATTTTATTTAAAATAATACTAAAATTTTAGATATATTATTTACCACTTGAATTAAAATTTTTAAATTTTTGTATTTAAATTACAAAAATCTCATATTAAATCATTTGATAAAATAAAATATTAATCTCTATCGCTATCCTATCACTATCAACTTACATGTCACTTAATTGATAATAAGCTCAGCCCCTGAACATAAATAAAATTATTATATATATATATATATATATATATATATTCTTATCTATTATTAATAGAATCATCTCTTAAAAACTTATATAATCATTTTAAAAAGAAAAAAAAAAAATATGCATGACATCTATAATTAACATTTTCTATAGACTACTAAATTTCTATATATAGAGAGAGATATAGATGTAGACCTTAAAAAACAAAATAGCTAGCTTTCATGGATAGGGACTTCTACAACACAAGTGTCCACCTACCTAATAGTTAAGGGTAGCTAGTACTTGTGTAATTTGATCATGAATGCAAGTGAGCTTGCATAACATATGTGCCCTAATTTGCCACATTGCCCTTTTGCCCATATAACTCACAACCGTCTCATGCACATTTAATGATGTTGATTAGGGCATAGCCCACTATACGAAATGGAAACCTAGCTAGATAGATAGCTACGTAACTAGCTATCTAGCTTCGAATGCAGTAATAAAACTTATCAGCGAGCTAGCTATACATTCAGCTCATAAAACTCCACGTATTCTTTCTTCCTTCTCACCTCATTATTTGCACATGATCATGTCGTTTTCACAGAATTAACCTTCCATGTCGGACCAGTCTATAGATAATAATCAGCAAGCTATATGACATTATTTATCGATATTGACGGTTTATTAAGTATGGTTACTTTTGAAAGAAAACCCATTTACTTAAGGGTAAAGATTAATAATCATTCATATATTAGTTATATCTTAAATAGTATAAATACAAATTTATCATAAATTATATATTTTTGATGAATTATTATAAATTTTTTTTTATATCATTTAAGCTAAATAAATCGAAATAATATAATAGAAAATTACATATAATTTTATTTGAATAGTCATTAATGAAAATTTAAAGTAATAATATATAAATTAAATTTATCAAATAAATTGCCAAACCGATAAGAATTAAAAATGATTGTAAACTTTGATAGCAACCCCATTTAATCTGCATATGTAGTAAGATGATATAATCGTGTGTTCATAAATTGAGTGGTCCTAATTAATTTGTTTAACATATGATGAGATTATATTTGACAACCATAGACATGTATGCAGCTCCGATAATATTAATAAAGAAGATGGTTTGAAGTCAATATATTTTTACATATATATATATATATATATATATATATATATATATATATATATAATATATAGTTATGTAACATATCAAATTTCATAATAATCGTAAAATATTACATATAACTTTTTTTTTCTCGGGTTTGTTGTATTATTATTGTAATTAATTATATTAAAATTTTGTAATTAGACTTATATTTACGGTGAATCGATTTATTTTAACTTTATATAAATTTTATATAATATATAATATGATGATATAAAAATAATATATAATATAATTAAAATAAATTAATCTATTATAAATATAATTCACACAAAAATGTATCTACTTATATATAACAAAGGAGATGAGTGTCGTAGGGTTTATTATGATGTCTGGTTGGTGGGAGTTCTGCAGTTTGCGAATTTATGTCATGTGCATATAAACCCTAACTAAATGAAACTACCGAATAAATATCTATTGTCTAATTATCTATCTTAATTACAAATTAATCATCTTCCAGAACTGATAATTAATAATTAGCATTTAGCATATCAACAAACCTTTGATTGATTAGTACACACAATTAGTTCTAGTTATATTGTCATGAGTCTTAAGTAGTGTTGTCATGTGTGTGATTAATCATCAATTTCTCTGTACCCACAATCTGATTAATGATTGATTTTTGTCATTATTTTCGAAAAGCTTTTGTTAAGAAACATACTACTAATACTTGACATATCTTCCTTCTAATTTGATCGATCAAGAAGTTTTAAGTGTAAGTCTAATGGATGAAAAATCATTGTATGAATCTAACATAGGGAGAGAAGTTTAGATTATTACGTATCAACAAGTACAATTCTAAATATTATTTATTATATTAATGAAAGAATATTATGTCAAAGTATAGATTTGTGTAAATATTATAATAAATAACTTAGCGTACGTAGTGTCGCAGGGGTTCTAGGGATCTTCACCCTCTTCCTGCAACAAGTGCAGCTAACTTTCCAGAAAACCTAGCCATCCTACCATCTCAGCAGCATACATGATTTCGAGGCACATTTATTATTCTGATTTTTTTGTTTTTATTTAAAAAAAAAAAATCAATTAAATTATCATATTTTCCCTCTCAACTTGATTCCTAGAAGTCAATGCACATAATTGAAGAATATATATATTTTTTTTATTGACAATATTATTAGTATTTTAATTTATATGAATTAGTTGGATTAATATTTCTTATAATATTATATAATAATTAATAAGATAAGTCAGTTCATATTTTTTATAATATTATTTTAATTGTAATATATAATATTTTAATTTTTTTATATATAAAATTTTGAAATATTTTATTTTAAATACGAAATATAACAATAATAATAATTTAACATAAAAGATAGTGAAGACGGTTTTTATGTGGTCAAATATATACTACGTAGAGATGGTGATGATCCCTCCGGGTCTCGCTTTCAAATATTTAAATCACATTAATTCTTTTAAATCTTATTGTTTTCTCTCAAGTCAAAACAGCAATGTCGTTTTGGTAGTCCATGATGCATAAAACAAAATTAAAAACAAAATTAAAAATAAAAACAAAATAAAATAAAAAAAAAACAAAAAAACAAGAACAAAAAAAGAAAGTAAGGTCATTATCAATGTTTGGCTGTCCTAAATCTCTTATTTTTATTATAATATTTATCAATACTTTCACGGTTCGTATTTATATTATAAATTAAAATTAAAATTAAATTGAGTCTTTTATCTTTTATAATATATCTTTGATCTTGAGAAGGATGAAGTAGAAGAAGGACAGCTTCTTCACCTGATGATCATCACCATATAGAGACAGTACCGTGCGACATGTCGCATCACCACCTTTTTTTTTAACCTCTGATTTTTTTGCCTTATTTTTAATTTTATTAAAAAAATTATTAAAAAAATTAAAAAAAAAACCAAAAGAAATAATAAAAGGATTGTTGTACCCGTTACGATTATGAAAGCAAACAAAGGACTGTACTGCTACTTTATATATATTTTTTATAGTAAGTAATGTGTTCATTTATGGAATTATTGCTTTATGTATTTTAAGAAACTTAGAAAAATGTATTATTATTATTATTATTATTATAAAACTACGTTTGGACAAATTTTCTCGAGACCATAAATAAATAATAATAGAAGATAAGAGCATTGATGTGAGAGGACAAAGGTGGGACAAATAACCAATCATCAACCAAAAACTACATTATTCACATCATCCACTTTGGGCCCCACACCCCCTTGTAAATTATTATGTCCAATTTCTCTTTTTTCTTTTTCTGTATTTATATATATATATATATATTAATGTATATAGTTTTTAAATAAATAAATGATTATATTTAATTATATATTAATATTAAATATATTTATAATTATAATTAATCGATATATAATTTAATTATATATTTATTTCAAAAATCCTCTTAAAAATAAGTGAAGTATTATTTATATTAAAACTATGGTCTATTATATTTTGTGATATTTTCCTTGGTAACATTGTAATTGATATATATATGGAAATTTAATGTAATGAATCCGAATAATTGCTTCACTAAATAGAGAATTGTAATGTAATTAAATCACTGAAAAATAAGTTATAACAAATTAATCATTATACCTCATACTTTCATATCTCTACCTATTCAATTAAATACGAGTATTTGATAATATAAATATTATATTAAAATAAAATAAAAAACATTGATTATCACAACAAAGTGTGACAGGCTGATATCTTTGAGACAGCATTAAACTCCCTAACCGGTTCTGTAATAAAAATGCATTCACGTGCCACGTGAGATATTATAATTATCATAAAAGTTTCGAACTCACTTTTTTGTAGATTAGAAGAACATAGTCAACCGCGAGAGGAAGGAATCAAAGCCGGTAAAAAGTAAATGATTGTTTTTTTTTTTTTTTCTTCTTCTTTGGATTCTCAATTACCGATGTTAAACTAATATTATTTTCCACTAATTACAATCGAGAAACAGTTTTTTTTTTTTTTTTTACTGTTCGGGATTTTCGAGGTTGACTTAACAGTAAACAGGCGGTGACAAGAGAAAGAAGGATGGCAATTAGACCGTGATGGCACGTGATCACGGGCAGGTAAATTATTGACTTTTACTGTTTCGAAACAGTCAAAATATTTTTATTTTTTATTCGTTTACCTTATTAATTTTTTTTCAATATATTCGAGTTTATTATATATTGAATCATCATAATTATTTATTATATCAAAGTTTGTTATATGTTCATGAATTATATAGCAGTAATAGGATTTGAATATGTGTAGGTAGCTAAGATAGTCAATGGTATTCAAGATGTGGGGATCGCCACAATGAAAATTAGCCAATGAGAGAGTGACACGAAAGGTTCATAGTCTCAAAATGTGATAGAGATGAAATGGATGAATCTGTACACCCCAATATTGGTCCCCATTATTCAAACTTGAGAAAGACCAGCTTTTCATTATGGTTAGACGCTCTAGTCATAGACAAATAATGCTTGAAAATAATAAGATCTCATTAATTTAAATCAATATATAATTCTTATTAATTTTTTTAATTAATTATCCTTAACTAATTTTATATTATAATTAAATATATCCATTAAATTACACATTGCAATTAATAAAATAGATAATAACTATGAGTTAATACTAATCAATCATAAAAAGACTCGGATTATTCAAACAATTAAATAGTGATAATTTTGTTAATTTAATTCATATTTAAAATTTAATTAATAATATTATAAATCCAATTATTAATTAGGAATTAAAAAATAATAATAATTCATTAAAAAAAAAAAAAGAGGAGCAGACCTCTAGAATTGCCAAAATCTTGTAGAGATCCCACTTCATTAAAGAGAGAGAAGGAGAAATCTCTAAAATTCCTCCCCCCCGCCCACGCCAACAAAATAAATTCTAACATGCACAACGGAATGGACCCCACACTAGCAACGGACAGGATCAGAAGCATCAGAGTCGCCTCAGCATCAATAAACTGCACCGCATTCAAAAAACCACACCCCCCCCCCCCCCCCAACCCCTGTCAGTGCAAATATTACTTCATGCATAACTACAAAACAGACTACATCCAAAATTAAAAATATTAATTAAAAAAATATTAATATTTTGTTTTTCGTATTGCTTAGCGTTGAAAAGGTAAGGTGGCGAGGAGTATGGCGAAAGGGTTAAATAAAAACTGCCCTTAGTAGGAAGGGCAGGGTTGGGTAACCGACTGACCGGCCAGAACGTGGGCTAAAGGGACAGAGATAACGAATACCAAGAGAAGCGAACCGACCGCTGACATGTTATAGTAGGTAGAAGGAACCTCCAGTTGCCAGTCACCAGTCGCTACCACCATGTTAATCCCAATCCCGTTTCTGTATTATTATTATTTTTCTTTAAAAAAATTGAGTTTTGTATATAAAATTTTTATTTCTTTTTTTATTACTTTTAAGAAGAAGAAGCAACAGCGAGAACTTTTTCATGACAGGCCCTGCTCCTTTTTGAGGGGGTTGTTCTCGAATAAAAAAGAAGGAAGAAGGTGAGAATGAAAAGGAGATTCAGACTCGGACTCTACATCTGATCCTCTCGTTTTGTCTTTTACAGAAATCGTTTTCATGCTTCTCATTTCGCTCTTCGATTCTGCTTTCGAATTGCATTCGAGTATCGATCTTTAGGTTTTTGAGATTACTTTTTGTCAGTAAGAAAGATAGCGCGCACAATGACTGGCTGGAGAAGAGCGTTTTGCACATCGATTCCGAAGGAGAGAGATCGAGAGCATTGCGACGGGGATAGAAATCAAGGTACGAGGATCAGCTGCAAGTTTGGCCTGTTTTCAAGCTCATCGACCCCGCGGTTGCCGTTACAGGTGGCGGAGAGTCCAAGGCCCCTATGCCGGACGGCGACTGCGACCTCCACTCCTACTTCATCCGTTCCGAGTAGTCCGAAACTCAAATGCAACACTACTGCTACTACAGCTTCTTCCACTGCTACTACCGGACTGTTTCAGGTGTCGAATCCTTCTTCTCCGAGATCACCGTCAAGTTTCTCACTCATTAAAGCCAGCTTGAGACTGTCAAAAGTATGTTTCTCTCTCTCACTCATGAAACTCGTTTTTATTGATTCCGCTGCGATAGATAACTTTATGAATTGATGATGAGTTTTTAGCCGAGACTTCGTTTTTCTTTTTCGTCGGGATTGCAGACTAGATGCGGAATTTGTTTACAGAGCGTGAAGACTGGTCAAGGAACCGCCATTTTCACAGCAGAATGTTCTCATTCCTTTCATTTTCCATGTATCTCAGCTCATATCAAGAAGAATCAGATTCTCGCATGTCCCATCTGCAGCTACAGCTGGAACGAAGCTCCTTTTCTTGCGATCCAAACAGATAAGCACAGAGACTACTCTTCGTATCTGAATAGAGACGTCAACAATAAATCCAAACAGTTGAGAGTTTACGACGACGATGAGCCTCTCATATCTCCTACTTCCCGCGCTCGCTTCGTTCCTATTCCTGAAACTAACGAAAACGAAGACGATGATCACCAAAACGAAGCCGTTGAGTTCCAAGGATTCTTCGCTGACGCCACGCCGTCATCTTCTGCCAGAACTGTTAACGCCATTAAAGACCTTGAACTGAGTCTGTTATCTGAAGCGGCCGTGGTTGCTGTAGGTAGGACCTATCAGACCTATGCTCTGGTTCTAAAGGTTAAGGCACCGGGTCGAACGATTAACCCGACCCGATGTGCTCCGATCGATTTGGTTATGGTGCTTGATGTGAGTACAAGTGGCAACAGCGTTAAGCTTCAGATGATGAAACGCGCTCTGCGCGTTGTTCTATCCTCTCTATCTTGTTGCGATCGAATTTCTATCGTTGCCTTCTCCGCTACCTCAAAGCGGTTGTTGCCGCTTCGTAAGATGTCGACCAGTGGTCGGAGAGCCGCCCGTCGGATTATCGACGCGCTTTGTGAAGTTGGCCAAGGGGCTTGTGTAAACGACGCGCTCAAGAAGGCCGTCAAGGTGATTGAAGATCGACGGGAGAGAAATCCCGTTGCAACTATCATTCTTCTATCGGACGTTCACGATGCGCGTATCGATGGTCCCACTTATCGTGTGAATGAGAAGTGTTCCTCTCTAGTCGTTTCCTCCACGCGCTTCTCTCATTTGGATATCCCCGTTCATTCAATTGGATTCGGGAAAGATCACGCGTTGCCAGAGGACGCCTTAGCCAAGTGCTTAGGTGGTTTGTTAAGTGTGACGGCTCAAGATCTGAAGCTTCGACTCGGGTTCACATCCGGTTCAGCCCCGGCGGAGATAGCCGCTGTTTATTCTCTCATGGGCCGGCCTACTGCACTTGGGTCGGATTCGGTGCGGGTAGGTGATCTGTATTCGGAAGAAGAGAGGGAATTACTGATTGAACTGAAAGTGCCGATTTCTTCGGTTGGGACCCACCACGTGTTGTCCGTTCGGCCCACTTACAAAGAACCTTCATCCCAAGAACTTGTTTGCTCCAACGAACGGGCCCTACCAATGCCCAATCCCCGTGCCGTCCGATCATATTCTCCAAACATCGAACGGTTGAGAAACCTCCACCTCACAACTCGCGCAGTCGCCGAGTCGCGGCGCTTAGTCGAGCATAATGACTTTTCCGGTGCTTATCATTTGCTCTCTTCCGCCAGAGCTTTGCTAATGCAGCAGTCTAGCTCCTCGGCTAATGAGTACTTAGCTGGCTTGGAAGCTGAATTAGCTAATCTCCATCGGCGCAGACAGCTCCAGCTGCAGCAGAGCCCGAGACAGATATTAAATGGACGTGATGCGAACCGGGGCGGAGTCGATGAGAAGCAGGAGCCACTTACGCCTACCTCAGCTTGGCGAGCCGCTGAGAGATTGGCCAAGGTGGCTATCATGAGGAAGTCTATGAACAGGGTCAGTGATTTGCACGGTTTCGAAAATGCCAGATTTTAAAATCTATATCTTGTAATACAGAAAAATATAAATATATATATATATATATATATGAATAAATAATAAACATAAGAAGTGCTACATGACATGTTAGAAGAGAGGGAGAGAGAAAGGGGTCTGATTGGTAGGTGGGGCCCGGCCCAAGGTAAACGACAAGAGGTATCGGACGGCGTGGCCCTTTTAGGCAGCCCCACATGAACGGATTGTTACAGAGTGAGGCCATCTGATTTGTCTCTGTCTGTATACACTGCACGCACCAATTTTGAATTCCTTTTCTTTTTTCTTTTTTTTTCTTTTTTAAATTAATAGGAACGCTGAAGAGATGGGCCAATGGGTTGGGCCGGAACCTGTATTGTTTCTTTCTGTCTGTCATCATCCTACTCTCCTCTCTCTAGTTTTTGGGTCACATTCAAGTATAATGTAAAGAATTGAAAGTTTAGATAGAGATTGATGAACATTTTCATGTACAGTGTTTTTTTCTTTTTTTGTTTGTTAATGACAGGTGGCATTATGTTTTTTTGTTTTATTCTTCGATGTTATTAAGAATGTGATGTGGTTGGTTTTTGTCTTAATTAATCATGGTTGGTTGCGGTGAGAGACCCTTCTTAATTAATTATGGAAAATAACTGATATCTAAGTAGAGAATACACTTTTGATATGTCTAACTGGGACGACGCTATAGAATACTGAAACTTTTCTGATTGGGACGACTCTATGGCATATATATATATCGCTCGAACAATTGAATTTTATTAATCCAAGTAGATACAAAATAACTAATAATTATCCTTTAAATATTTTTATACATGCACTTTCGTCATAATGACAACCACTAAAACAAACCCTTTATCCCCCTTTTTGTTATGTATTAACTATTAACCTTAATTAATTACCATATTAATAGATGTAATTGAGCTCGTGATATCCAATTAGCCAACAAGAGGGAAAAACTTTTTAACTTAGTGAAAGCTAGTGCGCCACACATGCAATGCAACTTAACAATCATATAATAATTGCATATACACAATATCCAAATGTTAAAAATATATGCTCATCATATCTTTTCGGCTAATAAGAATGAAAGGTTTGGTTTTCTTTATTTTTTCCTTTTGCTTTGTTGTTTTGAGTGTATGTGTGAAAGGTGGTAGACTTACTCTACCATCGATCAATCCTCTACTTTTCTTTTAATATCGGTCAATTTTTAAATTGGAAAAGTTTCTAAATAAATTTAATTTATTATTAACTGATTAATTATAATTATATATATATATATATATTTAATTATAATTAATATAAGATGTCAGAATAGTAGTCATAGGAAAGGGAATGAAATTTTACTTAATGCTTCGTGCTAATTCATTACTTTATATTACACTTTTTTATAACGTGCATGTGATTTCCCTTAAATTGCGCGCGATTTGTTGATTTATTATGATTCTTTTGCTCATTACGAATTTTGATCATGGGACTGTAGTGAGATTTTTTTACAGTACCTGTTAACCATTTAAAAAGGGAAAAACCAGAAAAAAAAAAAAAAAAAAAGAGGGGGGGGGGTTAAAATAGGGAGATAAATGATAAACTTTTGCATTAGTATATTATTTATGAACTATTTTCATAATTAAATAAATATAATAATACATACATAAGATAATTTTATTGGTTAGATTATATAAATAATATATAAATTATATTAATACAAAAAAAAAATCGAGATAAATATGGTAAAAAGTTATTATCTTACGTTCTTTCATAGTTTACAATTTTACTTCATGTAATTATTGCCCTATCGGTGTTAGAATATTCTTGTAGGTTACTATAGAAGAAGTAAAGTTGCACTTAGGGTTTCTTTATCAGTTTTTTTTCCTACTTTTTTGGGAGGAAGGAGAACTTTATGAAATATGAAATATGAAATGAGTGAATCCAATAAAGCAGAAGCTTCCTTAATTCCTAATTGTACGCAGTAGGAATAGAAAAAATAATAATAATAAATAATGGGAAAGTGATTAGTGTTATTGTGAGGTTAGCTGGTTAGCATATCTAGTTCCCTTAGTGTATGACAAATTGAGGATGCCAAAGTTATGTATAATGATGACGATTTTGGGATCTCGGAGCTTATATTATATCATATTATAAGAAAAGTTAACAGATAGAAGTAGATAATTTGTATGATTTAATGGAAGCACATTGGGCAACTCTAGCCGCTAGATGTTCCCAAGAGGACAAACAAAATCCTTCTAATCATAATAGATCTATTCTATTTTAGTTAAATTTTGCAACCCTTTATTCACATGAGTTCATTTGGTCAAATCTAGATTTATTCATTGAATGAAAAATTTTTATTTTCATATAATAAATGATCATGTATCACATCAAATCATATTATAACTATAAATATTTGTTTCATACAATAGTAAGATATATGAAAATTATATTTATAGTCATAATTTGTAATGAGATAAAGATTCCCAAACTGAGAGGGAGAGAGAGAGAATGGTGGCTGTGTTGGACTGCCACCAATGGTGGAGGGACGGCGGCTGAAATTGAGAAACATGGTATCGGTGGGAGTTGTAATATTTTAGCAGTGATTTATGAATGTTTTCGTAATAAGGGGTGGTATTGACTAACTTTTGGAGCTTGAAACTTTTGGCCCATATTAAAACTCTCATATAGTTGTAAGTTGTAACTGAAGAAAACAAAGACACATTTTAGTAGAGCAGGAACTAGAGAGAAAAGCAGTACAACATCGGCAAACATAGAAGAAGAATATCTATTTACAAACAAATGCATATTCATCACATTACAACACCATCTTTTAACCAAACAGAACAACAGCAACAATAAGAAGAAGCATCATGCAAGATAAAAACCATTTCTATTTTCCTTTTGTCCTTTTTTTTCCCCTTAAGTACTTCCTTTCAAATGTAGTTTCTGGTTACAATGCATCAAAAGTACAGTTGCCTACATTGTGTAGCATCCACATCAGAAGGACAATAAGGGCACTTGAAAGTTTTTGTGCTGTTCTTAGACATCTTCATGATAGACTGCTTGCATAGAACATGCCCGCAAGACATCAACAGAGGAGGGTTATCTTCAGTAGACTGTTCCTTGGAAACCGGGCATACAAAGATTGAATGGAATTGAAATTCCTTGTCCAATTCAACTGGGACGGGCAATTGCTTCATGGTCTGCCATTCATGTTTCTTCCCTGCCATAACAGTCATAAATTTCAAAAGCGGAGGCAAACCTTGGATTCCTGCTCCTATGGTTACCCTTAATGGGCTCTCATAAGAATGGCCAAGAAGATTGCAGAACTGTCTGGTAAACTCTTCGGCTACTTTGTCCCAATTTGATGATGACAGAAAATCTGAGTATGGGGAGTGGTCGAGCCTTCCGGTCCAGAGGAGACAGGCCATGAGCTTCTGAATCCCAGCCATGTGGCTGGACCCGAAAGGGGAGAGGTTACTTCTAGCGTACTTAAGAGCATCGTCTCTATTTCCTTTCTGTAGGATTTCCATGAACTGCATACTGTGGAGTTTCAGAACAATTTCTGATCCAGAATCTTTAAGTTTTTCTGAATTGGCTATGGCCCAATTGAGAGCTGGTTCTAAGTTCCTACACTTCATGGCTTCAAGAATCTGATACATTTCTTGGAACGGGGATTTCATGGCAGCGGCGGATTCTGATTCCATGGCCTCTGTGATTAAGGAATCGCCTATTTCAAACAGGCCATGCCTGTAGAAATGACTGGCAATTATCTGGTTTAGAGTGTGCGGATCAAATTCTATGTTTCTGTAGGCCTTTGATATATCCGGGTTGAAGGATTTTTCAATAACCTTTGGGTATTTGCTTAGTGCAGCATTCAGCTCTTTCTGCGTGCTTTCGAGCTGAGCCAAAGGGGAAAGATCCTTTACCTTTGCTTTGAGGTGGCCAAGGACTGATTTAAAGTCTACTGGATGGTCAGGATCAATTGCCGACTGTATATTTTGTAAGGACTGTTCAATTTCCTGGTCGATTTGATCGATTAATTCTCGGTTTCTAGAAGAGGAAAGTTTTTGCTTCTTTGCAACACGATCAAATGCATCTTTGATGGTATTGAGCTCCATTTTGTGTTATGTGAAGTTAAGCATTTATTTGTAATGAAGGTCGAGACACAGAGCACCTGCATGAATCCAAGTTGTCATTAAGTATTGAAGGAATTCCATTACCACAACAACATTCATATCACTGCACACTGCCAAGTGCCTGAGAAGCAACTTATATTTAAGGGATCAGAATAATAAACCTTGATAATAAGTGGAAAAGTAGTTCCACATTGTCAAAAAAATCGATGCTCAAGACACATTCAAAAGTTGTAAATGACAAAGGACTAGCACCAGAGAATGAAAACTAGAAACCTATCTAGGGTCCATTTATAAGAATATTAGATACATGAGGGCTAAACTAACACGACCATCCTGTATACTAAGTTTGATGATAAAGATTAAAAGAAAAACAACGAAAAACAAATCAAGAAAGAAGCATTATAGCCAAATCAGGTAGCTAGTTTCAGAAGCCAGAACAAAACTTCTTATATGAAACTTTCTTGTTAACCTTGGACTTCGAGACTTCTTCCCATTGTAAACCAACATTCGCTTCCCATGTCCACGCCTTATTTTTGCATTAAAATGGCTTGCCAGCCTTATATTTATAATATTTGTGCATCATGAATTCGCCTTGCCTCGCTCAGAATACTATAGATAAATTCCAAGATAAGCATAACATAACTATTAGGACATAAATCTGATACATAACTCACTGATCTATAAAGTTGAAGGCATATTCTAACAGCACTAATTTCCTACATATCCAAATGCCATCTTTCGGCAGGAAAAACTATAACTGATGATTCATTGTAAAAACATGAAACTGATAGATACAGCCTATTAAAACGTTTATACACTAAATAATTAAATTGGGATTAAACTCAGATCAAATCAATACTTAATAGTGCAGAACCCAGTTTGTACATGACTAGCATCAATAAAGTTATCGACCAACAAAAATGGAAACGAAAAACCTAGATCTCCCAAATGACCTTTACATCGAAATGAACTCATCAGTCAGATTCAACATCCTCTCTGTAAAAATATACACAGGCACATGTAGGGTTGATCATTAAACATGTACCTGATCCAACCCGATCCATTCCGTCAGGTCGGGTACCCGATTTGACCAACTTTTTCAGGTACCCGACATGTCGGGCTTATATACATTTAAAAAAAAAACAACGAAGAGTCTTCTTCATCCGCAGGCCCCACACAACATTTCTCTCCCTCGCCCGTAGCACGCCCCTCCGCCGACCCGTTTTGTACGGATATGGTAGGATCAAAGGTATGACCTCCCATTTTGATCGGATCGGATATAACAGAGTGTAACGGGTCGGATATCCGACCTGTTGCACATGCCTAGGCATATGACCATTCAAGTTAAATACAAGCTTATTGCAGAAAGGATTATGACAAAATCTTCTCTTACTGGAAAAAACAAAAAAGGAAACTAGAAAGGATAGAAATCTAACGAAACCGATAACAGATTGACTATAGAACAGCATATCATGTTCTAATAATAAATAAATAAAAATCAATCGATAAGAAATCATATGAGCATGTCTAACTTCAAGACTCAAAATTTGCAAGGATAACCAAATAACCAACATCATGACAGAACTATCCTTAATCCTAAATCATAGATTTGGCAAAAAAGAAGTTTTACTCAACCTGTAAGCTTAAAAATTGCAAAGCGAATTAAAAACACTAAAAAATAGTGCATAAGAAAAATCAAACCCTAAACTAGAAAGAGACAAAGAGTTACCAAAATTACACGCAAAATCGCAGAGGTCTGTTTCAGATGCGGAAACGAAATCATTCCGCTAAAGCAGATGAAAATTAAATTAAATTCAGGAAAATGTAGAATCCATGACGAAACATCGTCTAGAATAGCATGATTACCTCTAAATCAGAAAAATAAAAGAAAATCAGCGAAGAAGATGAAGAGGTACCTTGGTGTGAAGTAAACCCAAACGCGAGCAATTACAGATTATAGACTTCAGAGATACGGAGGGTTTTTTCGCTTTTCATGGCATCTTATATATGTCCGAAAATACCCTCTATCTTTTTTTTTTTTTTTTTGTAAGAGGAAGGATCTGATAAGGGTGAGTGTACAGACAGTAATTGTGACCGCTCATCAATCTCGTCTGTTTTGTGAATGTATGAATTCTTTGATTTATGGATGGGCCCCATTTCTCAGGATACGTATATGTTATTTGTTTATTTTTATTTTATTTTATTATTTAATTTTTTAGGAGTTGCTTTCTGGGACTAGAATCTAGAGTAATCTGGAGTAATTTCTTACAACATCACTGTCCCAATATATATATATATATATATATATTTCTTCTTTCTTACGTAATATTTGGATTATATTTTTAAATTTTGTATTTTTGTCTTGACCAACATGATTAGCAGCACCTTACCATCTGTTTGGGCCCAATTCTGTGCCGCTCTTTTAAAGATTTGTATTTAGTAACATTTCCGTAACATTTTCAAGATGGATTCGATATACGATTTCGACCGAATCCAAATCGGTTGTTTATAAAGTTTGTTTTTTTTCTTCTTGCTTCTAATTGATTCACACAGAAAGGAGGCCCAATAGATAACGACATGTCGTACACAATACAACATCTCTTTCACCAGAATCTGGGGTTTACAAGGAGAGGATATCAACCAATGAACCACTAAATATACCTCAGAAATTGAAGAAGAAATGACTGTTTAAATATCATCCATGTATCCAAAGAAGAAGCATTTGCACTGTTACTTCGGAAAACTGCTTTGTTTTCGAGCTTAAGACATACATATATATATACTGTTTTTTTTTTTTAGAAATTCAGAAAACGTTGTCACGTATCTTTAATGATGGATTATAAATTTCGGAAGAGCGGTTAGATCCACGACATCACCAAAAGAGCGGTTGTGCAGGAGGCTTGAATACGGACCAAACTCAAAAAGTTACTAATGCTCAACTACTTCGGCAACTCTTAGGGAGGTGCTTACGACATATATATTGTCTAAACATCAGATTAATAAGGAGCCTCAGTCGACAAAGAAAGTCAAAATATCGAGGTTGCCGTTTCATTGAGTTGTTTGAATGGAGGTTTGGCACCCATCGAGGACTTGTTCGGGTAACAAGACTCTAAAAACAGCATAATGGTGATTTAAGCATTTTTCACCTTGTAGTCTGTGAACGCTGCCTAATGCACCAGCATATTGGGTTTGGAAATGCGTAGAATATTCGCCGAATTCTCTGATGAACCAGCGCCATTGCACACCTTCTCAAACCACAAATAAACGAAGGCAAGGAAAAATAAACCATTAGCAAAGGAAAGAAAAGAAAGAAAAGAATCTCAATTCTCAAGTACTGCCTATAACCAATAGTCTGACTAATTTACATTGTACATGGCTCCCATACAAGATAGATGTCATAACCAGTACAAAGGTATGGTCGGGTTGATAGAGACTGGCAATCATTTTCAGCCTGAAAATGAATAATAATACAAATGTTGGCATAACGTCATTGCTTCAAAGTCCTGAGATGACATAAGCAAGAAAGTAAGGATGTTAAGGAAGATGTACTAACATTTTGAGAACTGTCTTCTGTCTTTTTTATGAAGAATTTGTGGTAGAAAGCTCTAAATCGTCTTTGTTCCCAATGTTCCCAAGTCCAGGGAAAAGGTGTCTGTCTCTGGCAGCAGAAGATTCAATAGCAACAATGGCAGCATGACGTAGAGGATGCCAGTAACAAGAATTTGGTGCATGTAATTGTTTCTGAGCCCACTTCCAAGGATGCATACAAGAAGCAGCAATATCTAACTCTTTTCTTTTTCATGGTAGAACAATTTACGAGAAAAGTTCCATGAGCATTTCCATTTGGATCATGATGAGGAACTCGAGGCTTCTTGATGGCTTAAGAAGCCATTTTCCATACTGAATTTGTTTGTGGGAATATTCCAAGAGCAAACTCGATCACGTGCACTGGTAATTACCTGTTTGCAAGAAGGATCTACAATAACTGCAGCATTTACAACTTGCCCATCACCAGATTTTGCCAACTCAAACTGCAGACATTATGCAGCTGATAACAAATTGCGAATTCACTTCGCTAAAGCCAGTGATGCCATCAATATTGCTGTGAATCATAGGAAATGAAAGGCAATTCAAGATGCTATATGGCCTTAGATTATAAGACACATTAAAAGATATTAAGACTAGAAAACTCATTGAACCTAAAAATTGATTGGAAAGGGAAAAATAAAACAAAAAAACTTGCCTATATACAATTTCCCTAGTTACAAATACCCATCAACTTTTAGTAAAGTTTTAAAATACCAGACATGGCATACTAAAAGTTCATGTACTATCAAAACAAATACTCCAAGAAAACACGATCTTAAACAGATTCTAAACTGAGCATCGAAATCAAATGTCTAAGGAAAAGAGCGATTAAATTTGATAGTGGAGTTTACTAGGTTGGAGGATGAAACGATGTTGGCCAAAGCTTGCATTGCTCTTCCCATTCCTCCTTTGATAATTCTGCTTCTTTGCAAACCTAAGATACATTACATAGATGATGTAAAGGAGAAGCCCATTTTAAATATACTAAATAATAATTTTCAACAAAAAGGAGGACCCACTTTTGTTATAAATGCACTAAACTGATAGCTACTTACAAGGTCTCGTACATCATGAGGCAAGCTATCCAACTGATATTCATTTTCGTTTACTAGACATAATATCACTTCAAGATACTCCTCCAATTCAACCGGAGCATGTACCTCCTTGAAGATATTTCTTTTGTACTCTCTGCACATGACGAAGATTTTCTAATGGAGCTGTCTGATTCAGTCGCCTAAAAGAAAATCCTTTGAAATTTCAGCAAAACAATGTGTAACCAAAGGCACCAACCTATCAAGACTATACGGTGCATGAGTGTGGTGTTCTCTATTTTATGCAGTTCTTATATAGGACAAAATAGTTTGCCTTCAAATAGTTGCATAATAAAGAAAATCAAGGTTCTCATATCTGTTCCTTAATCAGGTTGCTTGAAAATATGAACCAAACTCCAAGAGATACAGAGTCAAGTTGTCCGACATTAGAATTTGCATATGAAATCTTGAGGAAGTAGAATCGAACCTTACAAGAATGTTTGCAATCTTGGGCTCAACCACAGCAGCATACACACTCACTGTACGGAACACACAACAATTTGAGAAACAGAGTAGAGGAAAAGTAAAATAATAACAATAAAAATAAAATAAGGGATCAGTTCAATTATGTAATGAACTAACCAGTGGGTGATTGAGTAGGCGGAATAGGAGGCTTCTCCGGGATGTGGATAATTTGCCAAGTGTCCACGTTCTCGTTCATCGAAGCCCTTGCCTCTAGTTCTAGCTATCTATTATTCTCCTTAAGCAGGCTGTCATGGAAGTTTTATCTACACGATTAGGATACGTATCTTACCATATTAATGCTCACATCACGTAGGTTTCTGCGGGTGATATGTTATATACATCAGCAAGTACGTTTGAAGATTTGAATCTCTCACCAGACCTGTTAAAGGCTGCGTATGTTGAGATGAATTTCCAAAGGCCTAGTAAAATTCAGGCTATCACTTTGCCTATGATTTTGACTCCTCCTTACAAAGATTTGGTCGCTCAAACACATAATGGTTTTGGAAGACTTCTTCTTTTGTGCTTGACACGCTGAGTCGTGTCGATCCAAGCTTGAAATCTCCTCAGGCTCTTAGTATCTGTCCCACGAGGGAGCTGGCTATTCAGGCACAAGATTTTTAAAACATTCGGGGACAATTCTTAGAAATGTTTCAATATCTGTTTAGTAAAATTCCCTAAACTGAAAAATATCTAAACTGTTTTTTTCTTTGACGTGAGCATTGGTTTTTTAACAAGCACCCTTTTGGTTCTTGTTTAACAGTTTTTGTATCGAATCATCTTCTTTGTATGTACATTGCAGTAAAATAAAATATATTTCATTTATGAACAGTTCAATTTTGATGTCAAAAGTTGATTATTGCAGAATATTGAGATTCTTAAGAAGATGAGAAAGTACTCAGGGATAACCTCAGAGCTCGCTGTGGCAATGGACAGTGCTAGTTTATGTACCAACATCCACAAATTTCAGCACAAGTAGTGATTGGGACCCCTGGAACAATTAAGAAATGGATGCACCTAGGTTGCTCACCGTCAGGTTCGTCCAAATTCTTATACATCAGGAGAATATGACGAAGTGTGTGAGCCTCCGACTATGAGGTTGGAGAATATGATGAAGTTTTGGGCCGGGAATATGTAATATCCTCAGAAATAATGGAGAACGTTTGGGCGAGGACATTAAACCCAGATTGGTTACTGGAGTTGAACTCACCGCATCATAAAGATAGGCTCAAGGGGCGAGGTTTGGGGTGGCTGAACCGTGGGGCTTAAAAAGGGTGTAAGAATATTTATGGATGTGGTGAGCTCAATCCAAGTAACCAATTTGGGCTTACAGGGTGTAAGAACAAGTTCACCGAATCCGACATGTATGTTTTTAGTGGGAGTATCTCCCATCTTTCCAACATGTCGGTTAGATTAATATACCGGTCTCCTAAAAAAATATCTCAAAAAATTATTATTATTATTATTATTATGATGATTACTTTTTAGTAATTGCATGCATGCCTTGCCTGGGAATTAGGATATGATTCTTGATATACATCCCAATCAGAAATCACGATAAAAAGAAAAGTAAATAGACCTCTACCACATAACCCCTCCCTCCGATCAACCTTTCAATTTCACAATTCACGTTGGTTATTGGAAAGTGTTTAGGGTGAATTTTTTTAATTTTTTTTTTAATTTTTTTTTTTTTAATTTTTTTTTTAATTTTTTTTTTAATTTTTTTAATTTCATGACTTATAACACCTTCTTCTCATGTACGTGAAAAAGATAAAACCATCCGTGAAATTGAATTTATAGTCTCGCTTGTCGCTTTCCTTTGTGATCTCCATACACTTTTGAAAACTATATCCTCAATAGCATGCAGCACCTTCTCATTCTCAATGCAGACGATGAAGACAGATTAGATCCGACTAACCACATTATTTAATGGAAAATGAGCTCGCAAGTGTCCCTTTTTTAGCCAAAACAGTGACCTCTAAGCATAAAAGATACAAATTTAATTTTTTTTTTCTTATTTTAAAAGGATCGTAAAAGATTTCTATTTTTTTTTTTATATATCTCTCCTCCATTAATATGGCTTTTTACTAATGGATTGATGATATAATAAGTTGATTAAATTCATATTTAAAAAATAAATTAAATAAATTTATTTTTCTCTATCACCTTCACGTTTTATTTATTTATTTTTCCTATTTTTCCTATTTATATAATCTTTGCCAACTACATACGCCATACATATATACGTAATACCTTTTTTTTTTTTGCCAAAATATACGTACTTGCTGGATATTAAAGTATCGGGTCTTATTCCAAACCCGTTGACCCGGTGAGTCTGCCTTCAATTTTATTAAAATTTTAATTATAAAATTATTAAAATTTTTATAAATAAAATCCTAAAATATCTATCATTAATATTATTAAAATTAAAAAAAAAATTCTAAAAAATTATCAGCTTTGATGAATTTTATTTTTAACTACCATAATTTTATTATAATATATTTTTTTTCCGGTGTTAAAATTTCTTATGAGATATATCCGTACAGTTGACAATTGGAAAAATGTTTGAATTAATCTCTCAAATTACTTGAGAATGTAAGGAAAATATTTGTTTAAGGATTTAACCATGTGTCGGTTTGACCAAGCTAGCCCTCATCTTGATGAATATGAGACATTGCAGCAAGTCCATTGCGAACGTACGAATTTCATGCCTATAATCGGGGTATTTGACTTTCTAAATCTTCAAAAAATGTCAACATATGTTATATTATTTAGTTGAATTAAATTTCTTACAAATATATCTATAGACCAGCTCTCTCTTTTAATGTCTCAAACAAGATAACAAAGAATATCGTTGGCGATGACATGGCAACAGGTGTTCTTGTTACTACTAATTATAAGTGCTTTAGAAGTTATCTTTTAAAAGCTTCAAGAGATATCAATACAGTTATTAAGATGGAATCGGATAAAAATCAATCGGTTCTTTGTTGTGGCGACCAGACACCACCGATATGCTTTCCCTATCTATTCCATAACATTACCATTGTTTTGAGATTTATTACCGTACAATGCAAATTCTGACATTATCTTCCTCTTTTTAAAATAATAATAATAATAATTATAATTATAATAATTATTATTATTATTATTATTAATTTGGCTTCACTTTTTCATTCTTGGAAATTATCCTCGTGAGAAATAAATTTTTATTATTGTCTTAATAAGAAACAAGCTTAGCGATAGTTCTGAGTAGTTGAATTAAAATCTGACTTAGTAAGTAAAATACTATAATTTCTTTTTTTTTTTGTTTTTTTTTAGTTGCGATTAAATTTAATGAAATTAAAATAATATTATTTATTTTATTATTTAAATAAAAAAGTAATCTAAGTAGAAAAATCATATTATTTATTTTATTTATTATTATGATGATACAGTGAGTAAGACGCGTGGCAGACGAACTAGATTCCATTAAACAATGAAGACCACCCGATATCATCGTGGGCCGGAAAAGCACTGGAATGGTCGAATTTAAATTATTTTTGCTTTTCGTTTAAGATGGGCTTTTTCGGAATTTCTAAAAAATTTCCCCTATTCCAAAGCTTCATACACAAGCGAGACTCGAGACATGAGAGGACCGGGACTGATACATCATATACATCGTAGATAGGATCTAACCGTGGTTAAAAATTTAAACCACACATCGTGGTTAGTTAGACTCGGGTTTGTTGCCTGCTACACGTAAAAAAAAAAAAAAAAAACCCTTTAAAAGGCCCCCTCCGTCTTTCCATTTCTCCACCATCTTTCATTCATTCCTTTACGTATTATCGTTCTTATTAATAAACTGCAGTTTCATGCTCCAAATCCTTTGATTCTCCGTTTCTATTCCTTTTCTATTTCTTCTTCTTCTTCTTCGTTTCGACCTCTAAAACTCTGGTATCCCACTCTCTCTCTCCTCCGTTTTATTGTTGCTATGTTCTTTTCGCTGCATGATCACTTCAGAAATGGCTTAAAGCTACCAAACGCGAACCTAAAATTTGAAACTCAATTTGAATTCATTTTTAGAGAGAGAGAGAGAGAGAGACATGAACTTGAAATAATTTTCACAGAATCGGACTTGATCATGACTGAAAAAAATTAACCAGAACTTTCCAGATTGAATAGATCGAGTTTTTGGCCTAATGATCATCAACATAACAAAAAGAATCCAGGATATGTTTCGTGTTCTTAATTCTGTATTTTTTTTTTTGGTTCCATTTGGCAGGTGATTTCACGTTGATCGGAGAAGATGGCAGCGAACGGGAACGGACTGGCGAAGATTCAGACTTGCAACGAGAAGCAGAACACTGTGGGGCCGAAAGACAGCGCGCCGACAGTGAAGGCTCAGACGATCGACGAGCTCCACTCGCTCCAGAAGAAGCGCACATCAAACCCTACCACTCCGATCAAAGGAGGTACTCCTGCTTCTAGCGCTTTCGCTTCCGTTCAAGAAAATGAACGCCATAAACAACAGCTTCAATCCATCAGGTATTCTTCATACACGCACGCCACGTATTTGTTTATTTCTCTATATATAGATAATCGGATGATCCAACGGTGAAAAGTACGCCAGTGGATGGGTGCCACCGAGAACTTTGATTTGTGTGCCTCACGATTGGGTGACACGTCTGCATTATAAATATGACGTGGCCTTTTTTTTTGGTTGTTGGTGGCAGTGCATCTTTAGCTTCGCTGACGCGGGAAACTGGGCCGAAGGTGGTGAAGGGGGACCCAGAGAGGAAATGCTCTAAGGCGGGGGCCCACTACCACATGACGCCGACGATTAGCGTCAGCGACAGTTCGTTGAAGTTCACTCACGTTTTTTATAATCTCTCCCCTGCAGGTATTTTTAATTATAGTTCACACGCATAGCATGGGAAGAAAATTAATTTAGATCCTGGGCCAAATTGTGTGGGCTTTTAAAAAAAAAGTATTGGGCTAATTGAATTGGGTTTTGAGCCTTTTTGCAGAGCTGTATGAGCAGGCCATCAAGCACGAGAAAGGCTCGTTCATTACGTCAACAGGGGCTTTGGCAACCCTTTCCGGGGCAAAGACGGGTCGATCTCCTAGAGATAAGCGGGTCGTGAAAGATGAGACTAATGAGAATGAGCTTTGGTGGGGAAAGTAAGTACTGTTGATGATTTCCTTTTGTGTTTGTGCGTGTGTGTGTGTGTAATCTGATGTATTGATATTGTTGTTGTATAGGAGCTCACCTAACATTGAAATGGACGAGCATACTTTCATGGTTAACAGAGAGAGAGCTGTTGATTACTTGAACTCTTTGGACAAGGTCTTTTTCTTCAATTTCAGTTCCCCTATTCAATTATTTTCTATTCTATTCAATTTATTTGTTTATTTAATTTGATGTGGATGCCATATGGGTCAGTGAATGTAACTCTTCTCAAATTAATTTGGAGTGGAGTGCAACTATATCGTAAGATTTTCATATCAAATTTCATATACATAAGTACAAAATCTACAGCATAGATCTTATTCACATGTATTGTTTTAAAAGTGAATTCGAAAGGAGTTGAATCCGGAATTAGATCCGATTTAAATGATATCTTTATTGTCTTATATTCCTAATGCCCTAATGGATCCAAATACTCGGCATCATGATGATAACGATGATGCTCTGAGTAATTTGTAACGGATCAAAACCATCAAAAAATTAATGAGAAAGCTCTCTCTTTGTCGTTTTCTTCACACATACCAATAAGCTAGAGAATCATCAATATCAATTTTTTATATCTATGTATATATATATATTGATTGTTAATTTGTTATGTACAAATAAATTAATCTTATCTAAACTGAATTTATGATGATATGTATAAACAGGTGTTCGTGAACGATCAATTTTTGAACTGGGACCCAGAAAACAGAATCAAAGTCAGGATTGTGTCAGCTAGAGCTTACCATTCTCTGTTCATGCACAACATGTAAGCAAAAAGGAGAAGATAAAAGACAAAACTAGGACTAAAATGGACATATTTTCAGTACAAGTACCTAAATATAACTGGGTTTTGGGGTGACAGGTGTATCCGGCCCACACTAGACGAGCTGGAGGATTTTGGAACTCCAGACTTCACAATCTACAACGCCGGCAAATTCCCATGCAACCGTTACACGCATTACATGACGTCATCGACCAGCATAGACATCAATCTGGGCAGGAAAGAAATGGTCATCCTTGGCACACAATACGCAGGGGAAATGAAGAAAGGCCTATTCACTCTCATGCACTACCTCATGCCTAAGCGCCACATCCTGTCCTTGCATTCTGGCTGCAACATGGGCAAAGCTGGAGATGTCGCCCTCTTCTTTGGCCTATCAGGTCCGTCTCTAATCACACGTTGTAATAATCAAGATTACGAAAAGTCATAGTTAGTTAATTAGTTAATTAATCAGGGTATTTTTCTGATTAGGTACCGGAAAGACGACTTTGTCGACAGACCACAATAGGTTGCTAATCGGAGATGATGAACATTGTTGGAGTGATCTAGGTGTTTCCAACATTGAAGGAGGTTGTTATGCTAAGTGCATTGACCTGTCTAGAGAGAAAGAACCCGATATCTGGAACGCTATCAAATTCGGAACAGTTCTTGAGAATGTAGTGTTTGAGGAGCACACTAGGGAGGTTGACTACAAGGACAAATCGGTCACGGAGAATACTCGGGCGGCCTACCCGATCGAGTACATCCCGAACGCTAAGATTCCGTGTGTGGGCCCGCACCCGAAGAACGTCATTCTATTGGCTTGTGATGCTTTTGGTGTGCTTCCCCCTGTTAGCAAGCTGAACCTTGCTCAGACTATGTACCACTTCATCAGTGGCTACACTGCCTTGGTAAAGAAACAGAAAAAAATGTTACTTTACATTTTTTAGTTGAAAAAAGTTTCACATTTTGTCATATAATTAATTTGATTTGTGAAAAAAGGTGGCTGGAACTGAAGAGGGCATCAAGGAGCCCCAAGCAACCTTCTCGGCTTGCTTTGGAGCTGCATTTATAATGCTCCATCCAACCAAGTATGCATCCATGTTGGCTGAGAAGATGGAAAAGCATGGGGCACACGGGTGGCTCGTTAACACCGGCTGGTCCGGTGGAAGGTACATATATGCATAGATATACATATACATACATCATCTCAGTAACATTGATTAGAGCTAAGTTTTGTTTTTTGGCAGCTATGGGTCAGGGAATAGAATCAAGCTAGCATATACAAGGAAGATCATTGATGCTATTCATAGTGGAAGGCTTCTAAAGGCAACGTACAAGAAAACTGATATCTTTGGGCTTGAGATTCCAAGTGAGGTTGATGGAGTCCCTTCTGACATTCTGGACCCAGCGAACACTGTAAGTTGGGCCTGAATTTTGTGCATCTATTTAAATAAGTTATGGCCTAATTTGGGCTTCTTTTTCTCAAATGGAATTGCAGTGGTCAGACAAGCGGGCCCACAAGGACACCTTGTTGAAACTGGCTAAATTGTTCAAGACCAACTTTGAGACGTTTACTCAGTACAAGATTGGTACCGACAATAAGCTCACTGAGGAGATTATTGCAGCTGGTCCCAACTTCTAATTTTCTTAAAAGGAAAACGAAGGAACATAAGAATGGTGGCGACAAGTGTAGGGGTTGTTTGGCAAAAAATAAAGAAAGTAGGGGTCGAAATGTTATTTATTTTTAAGTTAAGAAATTGTTAAGTTGTCGTGGACTCGTGGTCGTGTAAAAATTGTCAGTTTCTATTGTTCTTCTGTCTGTCATAAATGACTAAATGAGTCTTGCTGTTCAACAACGACAGGACAGAGAGTTAGTTGTGAATTTATTTATTTTTCTTTTTTTGGATCTATTATTCTAATATTCTTACAAAAAATTAGTTTATTTTTTCAGTTTTTATTGTTTACACTTTAAACCATTTGTCAATCTTATAAAAACCCTTTTATAATTTTTTATAATAAAAAAAAATTGCTTAATACTTTTGACCACTTTTCTACTTATTTTCATAAAATTTAATAAATATTTATACTTATAAACATATTTCTATAAACATATTTATACTTATTTAGGAAAAATAAGTTTTATTGCGATAAATAATTTGTGTAAAGTATAATGATATAAAATGAATTTCTTTAAATTAATGTTTAAATATATAAATAATTTATATGATTAATCTATTATAATTAAACAGTTCAATCATATCTTAAGATAAATTGTGTCTATGGCCAAATGAAAAAAAATTGAAATTACATAATTTAAAAAAAATACAAATCTAATTAAATCAGATAAAATCACCGAAACTAAATTGGTCTATATATTTTCTTAGATATATATGTCATATTATATTCATAGAATTGCTTAGATTTGTGAGGTATAGTTATTCTAGCATTGGTTATAATTTTTCATTTTGGTTATGGAATTTGAAGAGTTAGAGAATAATTAAAAATTTATCTTATAGATTAGATCCTGTCAGAAAAAGCATTACTATTCGAATTTGAATTCGAGATCATCTTTCAATTACATTATCAATTCCGAATTTCTCAAAACGCGGTTTCCAAACTCGCGGGACTCGAGCGGTGAGCGCACTACTCCACTGTGTGCACGTTAGCAAGCTCTCCCTTTGTTTCTGGTTCCTTCCGTTTCCTAAATCCACACGATTTATCTCTGTGTATCCAACCCTTACAAAGCCCTCTCCTTCTTCGACTTCCTCTTCTCTGATCGCTTCTTCTTTTTATAGATCGGACGAGGTCTTCTCTTCTCCCGTGTTCATCCTCGGTCTGACGGCGAAAATCACGACAATTCGGTCGAAATACATCGATTTGGGCATATTTTGAGGTATTTCATTCAAATTTGGATCGTTTTTTAAAGATTCCGATCGATTCAGTTTTTTCTCACCCTATCGTGATTTTTACAACTTTATTCTACATGGATTCAGCTATTTTTGTTGGATTTGGACTTCTCGGTAAATAGGGTTTCTGCTGTGATTTTTTTTTTTTGTGACGAAATTGCATCTGGTATGTGATTTTAGTTCGCGATGAGTTTATTAAGGTTTCGATCGATAAATCAGGTTTAGAATTTGGCTGGTTTGGTTATCGAATTCCACAAGAAAAAAGAAAAAGAAAAAGGATTACCTGAATTATAGGGAAGACCATTTTTTGGGAGATTTTTGAAAATCATATATATCTCTTTTTAATTTATAGTTTTCCGAAATTCGTATTGTCTCTGGGATGCGATCCTTGGAATTTTTTCATCCACAAATACCGAAAAGAACTGTGTTTTATTTCATATCTTCCGCATGATGATGTTCGTTGGTACTTAGCTGATGCTTAGACTTTTAACTTTTGACCTATTTGAAATTTTCAACCTTCTTGTCCCTTGTATCTGGAATTTCATAGCAGTGAAACTGAATAATCTTATTTCGGCTTGAAGACAGCAATGCGGGGATACCATAGAGAAGTAATGACCTTGGAATTGAATACCTTTTTTTTTCCTTCCCTGTTTCCCAAAGAAATTGTTTTTATAAGTCAAGTTTATTTTTTTCATATGAATGTAGGAGCTGGAACCAGCAGTTGAAGAGTATGATGATTATGATGAATACGAAGATGATGATCTTGAGGAAGAAGGCGAAGGGGAATATGAAGAAGAGTATGAAAAGGTAGAAGAACGAAAACCTACCCAAGGGGAATTGCAATACCTTGGATTCAGGCAAAAGCTGAAAGAAGAAATTAGAAAGCGAAGGAAGAAGGAAAGCAGTTCTGCTCGTTCTGATACCAATGGCAAGAAGAAGCTTCCATATGATAAGTGAGTTACAAGCCCACTTGGGGATAATTTTTGAACAGTGAATTTTTCAGAAGCAATTGTTAAGTATCTGACTTTGACAAATGTATCCTTGTTTGCGTTCTAACACATTTTTTTTTTCTTCTTTTCCTGTACAGTTACAAAGGCACCTTCTTTGGTCCTTCTCAACCAGTTATTGCTCAAAGGGTAATCCATGAAAGCAAGTCACTACTGGAAAATCAGCACCTGACTCCAAAGATTTTGGACTCCCTTCATGGTGTGAGTATCTCAATCCACCTAGTACATGCTTAATTGTGGCATTTTTCTAATGTCCAGCTGTTACATGCTTTCTTATGCACCTTTGCATGGTTGGATATGTAGTTTTTATATTGTAATATGTCCATGCTTTTGTAGAGTAAGAAGAGTTCTGCTTCAAATTCCTCAGGTTCTAGACCTAGAGTTTCAGGCCAGCCACCCAAAGTCGTAAATCAGGTACTTGGATACATATCTAATTAGTTGTGAAGAAAGGATACCCCCTCCCTCCCTCTCTCTTTTCAATAATTGTGATGTATTCCATGATTTGTGCAGCTAAAATCTAAAGTAGAAAAACTTAAGAACACAAGGGACTACTCCTTTTTATTATCAGATGATGCACAGATTCCTGTTCCTGCTCCTGCAAGAGAACCGCCATCTCGAAATGTCCCCATTCCAAGTTCTGGTTTGTTGCTGCTGCTGTACTCCCTCTAGTGTGGCACTTGTTCTTTGGGCCTTTAAACTTGATAATTTTTATAGAGAGGAAAACTTATACAGGTTTTTTGCTCATGTTAAAGAGGGAAGATCAGTTCAATCTCCATCCAAGATACAAAGAGTTTCAAGCAACACAGGAGGAAGGCCTGCTCATGGTAGTAGTCATGGAGAGAGAAAACTGGTTTCTGTCAATGGTCAGATGCGACCTAAGTCAAGTTCTAGTCAGCTGAATTCATCCTCAATAGAGTCTAGAAAGCAGCTGTATCGTAGTACCAACGACCATGATGCCAGGCGTCCTGTGGACCCAAAAGGCCGGTATATGAGAGCACCCGTTGCTACAATACAGAAAAATGCTTTAATGCCAGGTCCCAGAAATCCTATGCCTGGTCAGCCTAAGCCAAACTCATCAAGGTTGCAGTCCTCTGTCCCCAAAAAGCCGGTTTTAGAACAGCGGAAGGAATTAAGAGAACCTCCCAGGGCTAATATGATGCCTAGACCGGCAGTGGCATCACCAAAACCTCAGGTATTTTAATTCCTCCATTTGCACAATGTTAAACTACTTTTAAGATGCATCTTTAACACAATAGGTAGAATTATAATTCACTTCCCTTTTTCAAAATCGAATGTAATAGATGAACAGACCGCTAAAGCAAAGCTCATCTCATCCAGCTATGCAAAATAGTCGACCCAAGAAAATTCCTCGAAAGAGACCTTTTGAAGATGATGATGATTATGGAAATGCTATCAGTGAGATCAGAAAATTGTTCAAGTAAATACTATCCTTCCTTCATGCTTATAACTATGCAAAATCTTTGTTTTTGTTTTCTTTTTTTTCCTTAACAAATTACACTGAAGAGTATAAATGATATATTGAATCTCATATCTAGTATATTAATCAATTTCCAGGTACGATCCTAGAAGATTCTCTGGCCGTGATGATGATGATAGTGACATGGAGGCCAACTTTGATGATATCATGAGAGAGGAGAGCAGAAGGTGCGCACTTGTCATCTCTCTCTTTTTTAAATATCTTTTCAAAGTCCAAGTAGCTTATGGGTTTCATTGGTTCTTGTGATAACAGTGCGAAGATTGGGAGGAAAGAAGATGAAGAGCAGGCACGGCTGATCGCAGAAGAAGAGGAGAGAGAAAGGCGCGCAAAATTGAAAAGATTACAAAAACGGAAGCAGGGTGAACGGTGATTTTTGGAGATCGATTATTTATATTAAATTTATCCCTCTTCTCTTCTCTTCTCTTCTCTAGTATAGTTTCTTTCTTCTGCATAGTCGACCGATAAAAAATAATACCCCATTGGTTCATTCCCTTCCCTCTCCATATTTATACTTCGCACATTGTATTTGGAAAAAAGTTTTGTTGGTACCAAATGCTGCGGAGTTTCATGTGGTCTTAGGATTTTACTTAATAGTGACGCAAAAGAAGGAAAAAGAAAAAAAATTAAAGGGTGTCGTCTGGCTCTCGCAGCAAGTTTTCTTCTAGATTGAGAAAGCTTGTACTACTTTTAGGAGAAAGCCCCAAGTCCCCATCTTGAAGCATTATTGGTCAGGGTTAAGAAGATATGATGACTTGAACCAAGAGAGAGCTCCTCCTGAGACACCCAATTTTCTTTGCTGGTCGATTTTCTTGTAATTTAATATAAATTACAGCAGTTTTCTAGTTCGTAACTTCTTTTTTTTTTGGGGAAATCCGGAGAATTTCTCGGTGATGGGTTGTAGCTAATCCCAGGGGGGAGGGTTGGATCCATCTCCAATTAAGTTTAGAGTATAATCTCAAATGTTATGTAGCAGGTTTGAATCCGGGTCAAACTTAGAAAGTCGCTCCTATTTAACCGTTTGGGCAACTCATGTAACTTTGCCCTTCAAATGAGTGATATTTTGAATCCAGTTAGTTAAAATTTTCATATTCATCGGTTATTTTTTTATTTTCTCATTTTGCTCATTTGTTTAATCATTATTGTGCTAATCCACTAATAAATTAGAATCTCTCGTCTATATTTAATCACTACGTGCAAGATTGTGTACACAGATGGTAAGGAAAAAAAAAAGAATAAATTTTTCCATAGATTCAGGTTATTTAAAAATTATTTATAAAAAATTATGAATAAGTTTAATAAAAAATAATAATATATGTCATTTTTCGGTAAATGATATTAGTATTTAATTATAATAATAATATGTCTTTTTGCAATCAATTTGTAGCTTTTCGGAAGTAAGTAAAGAAGTAGAGACGATTTAAAAATCAAGGCGGTCATAATGTCCCATTAAATTTTACATAATCCCACTAACTAGTGGGACCCGCTCCTTACATTACTATTTACTATACATATATATATATATACATTCGACTCATATACTTCTCCCCGCCAAACGTCAAACGGCAAACGTCCTTTTAATTTTATTAAATTAAAGAAAAATAAATTTTTAAAAAAATCGGAAAATCTGTTTTGTGATCCAGAAGCGACTCAACGGTCACGATCGCTCTAATGGTTTAACGCCCATGCTCCAGCTCGTCAACTGTCTCATGGGAAGCAAGTCAGTCGTCGTCTTCTTCCTCCTCCTTCTGTTACCCGCTTTTTAATGCGCCCATACGTTTTCTTCTCACTCCCGTTTTACTCACTTACCAGTACGCTACCCCTAAACTACATTCTCTCTCTCTCTCTTCTTTTTTCTTGCTTAGTTTATTTTGTTTGAATTTCCTCGGGCTTCCTTTGTTTTTTCTTCTCGGATTTCGCAATTTTTTGGATTATTTTGAATTTCTTGTTCCTCATTTGAATTTGATTTTTTGTTTTTTGTTTTTATAATCATTGATATGTAGATTGCCTTGGATTTTAGCGCAAGAAACTTTACGTTTTACGAATCGATCGGGAAGAATGTGCTTGGCATTTTTTGTCGTTGAAACTTCCCTGATCTTGTTTCAGTGATTTTTCCTGCCATTCTTAGGGTTTGAATTTGAGTCAAAGTATAAAGTAGGTGAACACTCGATCAAATTTAAGATCAGGAATTGCGAACTCGATCAGGTTGAATAACAAATCCTGCTTCTTCTTTGGAAAAATCAATGGTAATCAAACATGCCAAGCATAAGAGCTCCAGCAGCAAAGAAAGCCACAACTCTCACGGTTCTCTTCTTCTTACCGAAAGATATATGTCTTGTTCATTTTTTCTTGATTACAGTTTAGTTTCTAATTTTTATCTCTCTCTCTTTTCTTTTTTTCTTTTCAGGTTGCAGTAAAATGCAGGCCATTAGCAAAGACAGAGTACGGTCGGGATATTGTTCGAGTTATAGATGATAAGGTTAGCTTTAATGGTGATTGCTCTGGAATTTTTGAAAAAGCTGTCAATAAAATCGTGGTTGATGTTTGGAATGTGGTTGGAAATTGTAGGAGGTTGTTGTACTGGATCCTGACCTCTCTAAGGGTTACCTAGATCGTATTCAGAACCGAACGAAAGAGAAGAAATATTGTTTTGATCATGCATTTGGTCCTGGTAGCAAAAATTTGGTATGTAAAAATTTGTCTCCAATTGTGATGTTTGTATTGTGTTGTAGTGAAACTCTTAGTGCTAGAATTACTTTAGATTGTGAAGCCAAAAGAAACCAAAGAAAAGTATCTCATGACGTGTTATGTTCGACTATGTTTAATTTAGTCGAACTTCATACATTTGCTGCCAATGTGGATTTGTCTAACCTTGCCTTGTTTATCCAGGATGTCTATAGGAAAAGTATATCTTCTATAATATCTGGAGTTGTTCAAGGTCTAAATGCAACCATATTTGCTTATGGCTCGACGGGAAGGTATCACGGAGAAAACTGTCTTTCAAGTTTCGATTCTGCATCATTTTACTATCTATCTCAGTATCGGTTGTTGAATCTAACTAGTTATTACTAACAATATTTTCAAGTGGCAAAACCTACACAATGGTTGGGACCCAAGATGATCCCGGGCTCATGGTTCTTAGCTTACATACAATATTTGATCTGATTAAGAAGGATAGAAGTCCAGATGAATTTGAAGTTACTTGTTCCTACCTTGAAGTTTATAATGAGGTGAGTGGTGAATTTTTTGTTATAGAATACTTCATTATAATTTGTTTAAATAAGTTAACTTTTTCTCTTTTAATATTAGGTCATCTACGATTTGCTGGAAAAAGCGTCCGGGCATTTGGAACTTAGAGAGGATCCAGAGCATGGAATAATTGTTGCTGGGCTGAGATGTATCAAGGTTTTCTTTTTCTAGTATTGATTTGATTCACCTTTTCAAATGGCTATATTGGTAGAGATTTTTCTAGGTGTAAGCTCATAAGCACGGTTGTCTGTTCTAGACTCAATGTCTGTGTCCTATCCTATGAACAGTACTCTAATGGGTCCTTCAAAATCCTGGTTTTATTGCAGGTTCACTCAGCTGATAGGATTCTTGAACTTCTAAACAAGGGGAACAGTCGACGGAAGACAGAAAGCACGGAAGCTAATGCAACATCCTCAAGGCAAGTTCAATTATTGCTGCAACCTTGGTTTCTTTTGATTTTGTTTTCTTAGCGAACTTTCTCAATTCGTTCTTACTATTTTACTATTAGATATCCCCTTTAAAAAAAAAAAAAAAAAACCTTATCATTGTACCCCTTTGTGCAAAAACTTACTGCCTGCTCTTGTATGGTATTTTTTTTTTCTCTTACTGCAAACAGATCACATGCGGTTCTGGAGATAAAAGTGAATAGAAAGCAGAAAAATAAGTATAAGAATCAAGTTCTGAGAGGAAAACTTGCACTTGTAGATCTTGCAGGTAGTGAACGAGCTTCTGAAACACATAATGGTGGGCAGAAGCTGAGGGATGGAGCTAATATTAATCGTTCTCTTCTTGCCTTAGCAAACTGCATAAATGCCCTTGGGAAACAACAAAAGAAGGGCCTCGCCTATGTCCCTTACCGGAATAGGTAAGTTTATTTATAACTACTATCTACTGAGGCTGTGAAGCTAGAACGGTCTTCTAGCTAACATCTGTGTTTTCACAGCAAATTGACACGGATTCTCAAAGATGGTCTGAGTGGAAATTCTCAGACAGTGATGGTTGCTACAATATCACCTGCAGATATTCAATACCATCACACTGTAAATACCTTGAAATATGCTGACCGAGCAAAAGAAATAAAAACGCACATCCAGGTGAGGCTCACCGTCTTCTGTAGAATTGCATTTAAACCTATAATTTCTAAGAATGCATGATTCAGAGTGCACGCTTGTTGGTCCTTCTTTTCCTTTTAACCAATTCCTTGTTGACATGTATGTATATGGGTTTATGTATTGTCCGGTTCTTATTCTACAATATCTTCTCTTTGCTCATACGTAATATAGAAATGGTTGTTTTTTCTCATATATAATTACAATGTTAATACAATAGTTTTCTACTTGAGCAGTATACTCATAAACCATAATTATCAATATCACTGACTAGACTGTATAGTAACCTGTATCAATATTGCTGACTAGACTTGTATAATTATCTGTATCAGTTTCAGAAAAATCTAATTTGTTACACATAAACTAATGAATACTGATAATTTTCTTCTTTCAGAAAAACATCGGTACAATTGACACACATGTATCAGACTACCAACGAATGATTGACAGTTTACAGGTAAAGCAGTAATTTGGAAATTAATGGATTTTCAGTTAGCTCTGTGTACTGATTACACTCGATTCTACAGATTGAGGTGTGCCGATTGAATAAGGAGCTTGCTCAAAAGGAATCACAGCTAAGTATCAAACCTGCTGAAAAGGCTGCAGATGACGAGCTCTCTTGGCTGAATATTTTAAGTCATGGTACTAGTGAGAATGTCCAGGAAAGGATAAACTTACAGAAAGCATTGTTCGAGCTTGAGGAAACCAATCTTCGTAATCGCTCTGAACTGCAACATCTTGATGATGCCATTGCAAAACAACAGGTAAGTTCTAATTTGGTATACCTTGAAGTCAGAAGAGCTAGAAAAGCCTAAAAGCTGGATGCTTCAAACTTGAGCATAAATTTCATTCTCTTTTTGATAGGCAATTGAGAATGATGGAACAGTAGTAGACACTTTAAGAGCAAGACGGCAAGTCATTTTGGATAATATCCGCGACAATGATGAAGCTGGTGTTAATTACCAAAAGGTGGTGGTTCTGCTTGTACTAAGTCTTAAGGTTTCATTTTGTCTTACCCTTTTAACCTTATTACCACCTTGAATTTTGTAGGAAATAGAGGCAAATGAGAAGCATAGATGCCAACTTCAAGATATGATTGATGAAGCAATCAGTAATAATGGCGACAGGACCTACCTGCGAATTCTCAGTCAGTATAGGCTCCTGGTAAGTAGAGATATGCTCTTCAGGATCAAATCTATACCCTTCAAGAGTAAACTGTTTGGGAAATGGGAGTTATCTTAGGAATTATGGTTTTGCCAAAGACCAAAGAGAAAATGATCTTAACTCCATGTCAAAATTGGTTATTTCATTTTAAATCCTGTATTGGATTAATAATGCAGGGTATCGCAAATACTGAGCTTCAGTTTGAAATGGCAATAAGAGATCAAGTTATTCACAACCAAAGAGAAGCTTTGAAAAACCTATGGAACCTACTCATGGGTCTAGGACTTGATGACAGAAGAATACAAGACCTTGCAGCCAGGCAGGGCCTAACTATTGAAGACTGGAACATGACCTCCTCACTTCCGGGGTTTTACGAAAAGAAACAGTCCTCACCAAATCCATGTTATAATTATGGACATTCTTACGGAATTCCGGACCAATCATATTCTACCTCATCATCTTGCATTTTCCAGAGTGACTTTGGCTCAAGATCATTGTCTGGAGTTCATTGGAATTTGGCTAATATTCTCTGCAGGGAGGAACACCATAGCTCGTGTTACTTACTCTGCCGTAATCTCTCTCAATCACCAAATTTAAGGCTGAGGAGGAGTAGCGATCATTGGGCTAGTAATGGGTCAGGCCCATGGTTCGGAAGTACGGATAAAGGTCCACATGATTTAAGCAAGTCGTATCCAGAAATGAGAAGTCAAATTTCGCGTTTTAACCGAAGTTGATAAAACCTCTCTTTACCATCCATTGCTATTTTGTTGGCGCCAAAAAGAACTTTTTGTTAGGCCGGTTATTAAATCAATCCAGCAAAGATGGCATAAAAGAGTTTTCCGACAGAATGACGTTGACAAACAAAAAATGTCGGTAAAACTTGAGGGTTGTTTATTCGGTCGAGGCCCGGTCGGCAAATAGCTCTAAGATTCCGATCATTACCACATGACCCAAATTTTGCAAAATACCAGTTTCATCAAGAATCGAGTTCCTTGAGCAATGTTCTGTTTTTTTTTCTTTCTTGTTTCATTTTTGTCTCTCACCGTGTGTATATATATATATATATATAATAGTGATATATTTTCTGTAGCAAGTTATCTTTGTGTTAATTGATATACCCATGAGGGAATAACATTTAGTACTCCTAACTGTACATATCTAGTATTATGTTGTTTTATGACTGCCCGAGACCTTACTAACAGGAACAAGACCCTTGCGCTGCGTTGTTGTCAATTTTCCAAACACCCGCTAGTTAAGGTTTCCTCTTTTGGTCATATTTGGGAATGTAGGCTTGGATTTTGCAGATAAATCAAATTACTCCAATCACGTGATTTCTGATCCACCTGCTTAAAATGTGGGAGTTCAGAATTCAGACAAATAGGGAAATATGACCAAAGGAGCAGTAAATGTAATGATTGAGGTTTGATTTGGATCATAATATTTGCGAGATAAATAAATAAAAATATTTATTATTAAACTATTATGAAGTAGGAAGTTCGAGCTTTTAATATTGAGGTGGAATTCAATTAATTTGACCTCAAATTTGAATCGACGTGTTATTATTGTTCAAATCCAAATCCAAATATAAAAATTTATTATTCATTTGAACCTCAAACTAAATCCCTAAAATCCATGTTAGGCATGGAATCCGGATTCTCATTTTATGTGTACAGATCTCAAAACTCAAAATGAGATCGGTTTCAGAAAATAATTGACTAAAAAAATTAGGAGCCACATTGAGGATTTTACAACCTTTTAATATTTTAGCTAAGCAGTGTTTAAATTGAGTTTGACTTTGATTATATGCCGGGAAAAAAAAAAAACTATATTAAAATACTCCGAGAATCGTGGTGGTTCTATCCTGATGTTGTCATCTGTATTTATCACCGACTGGGTCTCTGTCTGTCCCGTCCATGCTCGTTTCTACTGTTCTTCATTTATGTCTGTCCTTAAGTCTAGAAGCTTTCCTTTTTGGCTCAGAATTTACACGTGCATTTTTGTTAATAATGCTATTTGTCTTATTCAATAATCAAGAGTCGACAGATAGAACTTATCAAAGCATGGATAACGACGACTCACGATCGATCACTTAAGATTGTGGTCTGTACTTCAAAGCAGGTATAATTTTGTCTTTTTCGTATGATACGATGGTCGATGAAAAATACTCTCTCTTACATGAAATCTATAATTTTGGCAAATATATTTCATTTCGTTAGAAGATAAATTTTTTAAAATATTTTTATTAGATATTTTAGAAAAAAAAAAAAAAAAAAAAAAGAAAGAAAGGAGTAATGAGGTTTAAAATTTAATATGGTATTTAGGAAAAAAGTAATGGGTGTTCAAATTTAATAAAATGTTAGAATTAGCTTCACTTATTTAATAATGTGCTATTTATTGATCGGAATAAATAAATTATAAATAAAAAAAAGTGTTAAAATATATTTTATTTTATTTATTTTTAAAAAATGTCTATTAATTTATAAATAAATAATTTCTTCTTTTTTTTATAAAATTATTTACAAAAATAAAGTAATAAGCTCCAAATTTTAATATGATAGAATAATATTAATATATCACGATACTTTCTAGAAGACCTCTAATCATATACTATATGATATAGGATTTCTACTTACATAGTACATTACTCCTTAAAATGTTTAAATACCAATCTTATGTTACTTCCCACGTCGGTTAAGCAAGGAGTATTTGAATATTAGTCTAATTAATATCGTAACATACAACCAATACAATTAGCTACAAAGGACTTCAAATGAAACATAAAATTATGTAATTTTCATTCCCAAAATAATAATAATAATAATAATAATAATAATAAATTAGAGAAACCATTAAAAAAATGTGAGTTTTTGATAGTTAAAATAGTGGGAAATTAGTAAGTTATTACATATACTTATAGTAAGTTGAGTTAACTATCTGATTAAAGAGGATGATGAGGGTTAAAATTTTGAATAATTACAAGGATTGAAATGCTTTTAGCCCCTCAAATTAAATAATAGGTTCAATCCAAAAACAGAGAGTGGCATTTTAAGAGGAACTTATGATCATGTTTAAATTGTCAGAAATTACAGTGTGATTGTAACTTGTTATCTATATGGTTAGATTTTATGTAAGAACACCTTTGAGTGGCATTCAAGAAGGTGAACTGCTGATTCAATGAGTTCGCTATCACTTTTGAGCGGTGCATCTAGGGTTTCGTAGCGGTGGGGGACATGTCATATGGTAAAGTGAGAAAATTGATTTGAGTGTGCTGCGGCGAATATTATAAACATATAATATCATATTTTTTCACGTAAGTAAATAAAGCCTTAATCAGCTCCTACTCTCCCTGGTACAAAAAGAGAGAAATTATATAACTTTTTTTTTTATAAATTTTTAATTCTCTGATTTAGTTGATGTTCTTCTTCAATTCCTCAGACAAAATCAGTTATGGATCTTAATGCCGAATGGTTTTATGAAATGGTAAGCCTTAATTTAATCTTTGCTGTAGAAGAATTTAGTTGATTACTTAATTAATGAGTTATTTTTATTGATTTTAGAAGGAATTAATGGATCAAGATCCTGCATTAGCTCAAGCATACTTGGTGAGCTCATTCGACTATACTCAGCTCGATGATCAGTTCATCAATATTCACACCCTTAATCCTTCTGATCAGTATCAAAGCTACTCTCAGATCAATCCCGAAACGACGACGTGTCATTATCATCATCATCATCATAATATGAATAACCTAATTACTGCTTCATCTTCCATTAATGAAGCTACACATTGTCAATCAGTGGTTGATCAAGACGTTCAACGGCCAGAAAAGCAGCTGAAGATCAATGGCTGGCTTCTGCTAAATCTTCTTCGACTTCTCCTAAGATTATTTCATTCGACAACCCTCAGACTACAATGAAGCTAAAGACTGAGATGGTGGTGGGGTCAGATGGAACCTGCACCAATTTCCCAACGGATGTGACTAATGCTTATAGTAAGTCTGATCATTGTCAAACCTCTAAGAAATATGGTCAAGGAGTTCATAAAAGGTCAGTAGTAATGAGTAGAACTAGTCCTTCACATGCTCAAGATCACGTGATCGCTGCGAGGAACCGTAGGGAGAAGCTGAACCAGAAGTTTTAATGCCCTTTCGGCCCTTCTTCCCGGCTAAAAAAAAGGTACTTACTTTTCTTCTTATTCTTTATAGATAATGATCATCTACCGCTTATAATTTTCATAATCCAGCCAAAAGAGAAAATTTAGGTAGGAAGTGTTAACGTGAACGATATACTTAATTTACAAATGATCATGTATGTAAACGAAGAATTTCTAATTTGTATAGTAATCTTCTCACGTGCAATACTCTACTGATTTGCGTAGTGCACGTGTAAACAAATCATGGAAAATAAGTCAAACATAAGTACATAATATGCATAACTAATAAAGATGTGATCAATAATTGTAATGAACTGAGAACTCAATTTTGATATATAATTATTAGGAATTTACTTTATATTTTTTTCTCAATTTCTTTTTCATAAAAACCTATATGCATATTGTTCTTATTCTTACTCTTCCTTTTCTTTTTCTTCTCGTCAAAATTAATCAACCAAAATCTCAAAAATAATAGAATATAAAGAACATAATGATTTTACGTGGTTCAATATAAAATCTACTTCACGGGCTCCGGAAGAATCACCGGAAAGCCAATAACATTATAATTGGAGTTTCAGTATAAGTTTGCAAGTTACAACAACGATTCAATAATAACACAAATCTCATGCCTTCAACATTTGAAACAAAAAATCAACCATATATCTTCAAGAAAGGAACCATAAACCTTTCACACAAACAAGATCAAACCAGATATCAAGTCAGAATCATATCCAATCAATAAACCCTAATCGCAAGAGAGAGAGAGAGAGAGAGAGCACACGTCAACTTCAAAAACCCGAGAGGAACAAAAATGAGCGTCCACTTGTTAACCAAAACCGGATAAGGAATATATATACTTTCGGATTAAGTTATGACCTGTAAAAGTATGTTGGATTCGGTTCAGCCCAATGATTGTTGGGCCATTAATTCATATTATGTCTTACCTCTTGATTGGGCTTCACTCAATTCCAACAATAACATGTTAAGTTAACGATTATCTTAAAACTTTGAATTATTAAAAACTAAATTCAATTATATTATCTATTCTTAAAACTTTTAACATTTATTATTTTGTCATTTATCCAAAATTAAAATTCAGTCAGATTTTAATTTAAAATTTTGAACTTAGATGATTAACGAACAGATGGACAAGGCTTCAGTTCTTGGGGATGATGCAGTAAAGTACGTGAAGCAACTTCAAGAAAGTCTGAAAGTCCTGGAAGAACAGGCAACAAAAAAAACAGTTGAATCAGTGATTTATATGAAAAGAACCCATTTATCTAATGATCTTGATGATCAATATCATGACATGACTACTTCTTCATCTGATGAAGATTCTAGTAGCTTGTCTGACTAACCACTCCCTCAAATTGAAGCAAGAGTTTCAGATAAGGATGTTCTTGTAAGAATTCATTGTGAGAAACACAAAGGATGTTTAGCAAATTCTTAACGATATGGAGAAGCTTCATTTGACAATCATCAATACCACTGTCTTGCCCTTTGGTTGTTCTACCCTCGATATAACTGTTGTTGCTAAGGTGAAAATTTCATTATACGCATTATTATTATGAAGAACATGTGATTTCAAAATTCATATGTATAGTAAAATTCAATAGCACTTCTTAACGAAAGTTCTACTAAAATTTTGTTTGTGATGTATCAACTGTAGATGGAGGCTGAATTCTGTTTGACATCGAAGGATGTCGTTGCGAAGATAAGAAATGCTTTAATGCTCTCTAATTCATGATCTGACTGGTCATGCCACATAAAAAACTGATAAGCCACGTAACAAGAAACAATCCCAAATATGTGGGGGCCGAATCAGGCCATATTGGGAGCAAGGGGGTACATGGGAGATGTTAGGAGAATAAGTCAAAAGATGATTAAGATTTTGTTAATGTGTTTTGTTGCACGTTTTGTTTAGTTGTTTACCGTTTAGTTACTCTTGGTTTGTGGAGGTCTATATTGTAGGAGTAAGGCATCGTGTGTTTAGGAATATGTTCTACTTGTTTAAATATTAAACTTAGGAATTGTAGGAAGGATCATCAATTCATCAAAGTACAATTGTGGTTTTCCTCTCACTCGATTATCAATTGAGATTGATTAATTTGTCTTACATTTGTGATTTTTTATGAAAGTAACATCTATTATTATGATATTAGCTTCTGCCTTCTTCTAGTTTCTCTGTCAAAACACTAAGAGAAAAGTCAAATTTTGGTTGTGCAGGAATTTACTTTATTGATTAATGTCAAAGGCATGGTCGGGTAGAAATGTGGAATTTATATGATAACTTGTCGGCTGTCGCCATTAGCGAAAGAGTCAAAGTGGCGAAACCCTTTTTTGGGCGATGATTCTACCTGCACGCGTAGATTATTGAGAATATTATATAAAATTAATATATAAAAAATTTAAATAAATTTCATTTTTAGTTAATTAATTTTAAGATGAAATTTTAAAATTTTATATAGTATTAGAATTAAATTTAAAATGTAATTAAATAAACTGTTATATATATATTTAAGATCATTTATATAAAGATATTTATATATAAACTTAAATATTATATCTTATATTTAAAATAAAATATTTAAAAAATTAATATATTATGTTAACGGGGACGTATCCGATTTCATCGTACCACTACCTAGCTCTAGCTGTCCCCCTCTTTCTGTTGGTCAATGAAAGTATAGAATCTCACGCAAATTGTTATCCTCAGTTTTAAGTAATAATAAAGTTCTTGAAGCTTAAATGAAGAAGATGAAGAAGAAGAAGAAAGCTCCGGAGTGAGCTATCTGCTTAAATCTCAAGTTGTTAGGCTTTCTTGGTGCGTGAATGTAGAAGATGAAGATAGAAGAAGAAGCAAGCTCCCCGGTGGGTTATCTGCTTAAATCTCAATAATGAAAGGAGTAGCTAGCTAGAATGCTAGATAGGTCCACAACTCTAGATGCAAGAATAATTATTCTTATAATATGTTATGCTTGTAATAAAAATGCATTCTGTACTGAATCACAAATATAAAATCACGGTTATGAAAGGGGGAAAAAAAGGGATACTAATTTGTTGAAAGCTACAGAAGAAAGAAAGAACAGAAAACAGAAAAACCTCCATTGAAACCCATCTGGGAAAATCACCGCAGAGATTTGAACTCACAAGGTAAGGGTATTAGAACGTGGTTTAATATTAACAACTATCCACGTAAAAATTCAACAAGGAAAAAAACCCAACCGTGAAATTCAAAAATCTTGCAGCAAAGAACAAAGCTAAGGCCCAGGGGTCTGCATATGGTTGATAGAGATTTCAAAAGGCTTTTTCTTTCTAGCTCTCAAGGAGACATCGCTGTAGTTGTACGAGAAAGAGCTTTATTTCTTTAGGTAATAAGCGATTGCTTGGTTTTTTTTTTTTTTTTTTATGTAACATGATCAATCAGATCATGAATTGGAAAGCATCAAAGCATTCCTTAGCTTCCTAACGAGATCCCTCGCTGTTGAACATAAATCAACCTCCATCTGCAATTAATTCATCATGAACATAATTTAGTTATAAGCTTTTGTCAAGACGATATACATGTTCTCTATCTTTGCTCATGCAATGTAACATTACCTCCTAATTAAGTATATTTCGAGGCTATGATTATAATACGTAGTCAATTAAGAAAGCCATGTAATATATGATTAACTAGATGTCAACCTATGTTAACATGTAAGGAAATCATAAAGGGTAGTTAACTAGGTGCGTTGAAGTAAAAGTAATTTGTATAATGAAAATTTCACCTTAGCAACAACAGTGATATCGAAAGTAGAACATCCAAAGGGCAAGACAGTGCTATTGATGATGGTCAACTGAAGCTTCTCCATCTCGTTAAGAATGTTTGCTAAACATCCTTTGTGTTTCTCACAATGAATTCTTACAAGAACATCCTTGTCTGAAATTCTTGCTTCAATTTGAGGGAGTGGTTCGTCTGACAAGCTACTTGAATCTTCATCAGATGAAGAAGTAGTCATGTCATGATATTGATCATCAAGATCATTAGATAAATGTGTTCTTTTCATATAAATCACTGATTCAACTGTTTTCTTTGTTGCCTGTTCTTCTAGGACTTTCAGACTTTCTTGAAGTTGCTTCACGTACTTTACTGCGTCCCCAAGAACTGAAGCCTTGTCCATCTGTTCATTAACCATCATCCTAATTAAATCATGGCAATTATAAGCGCTATAGATAATAATTTATGTAAATCAGTGCCTAATTATGGAAAAAAAAATTTAAGAATAAGAAGAAAAGTAAGCACCTTTTTTAAGCCCGGAAGGAGGGCTGAAAGCGCAATAAACCTCTGGCTAAGCTTCTCCCTGCGTTTCCTCTCAGCGACCACGTGATCATGAGCATGTAAAGGGGTTCTAGCCATTGCTGCTGATCTCTTATGAAATCCTTGACGATATTGCTTAGAGGTTTGATCATGATCAGAATTACTATAAGCGTTAATCAGATCCGTTGAGAAATTGATGCAGGTTCCATGTGACCCCACCGCCACCTCAATCTTAGGCTTCACAGTAGTACGAGAGTTTTCGAATGAAATAATCTTCTGAGAAGTCGAAGAAGAGTTAGCAGAAGCTTCCACGGGAGAGTTCCAGCAGCCGTTGACCTTCGGCTGCTTTTCTGGCCGTTGATCCTCTTGATCAAGAACCGATACACAAGGTGTAGTTTCATTAATGGAAGATGAAGCACCAATTAGGTTGACATCATTATGATAATGATGATACGTTGTCGTTTTAGGATTGATCTGAGAGTAGATTTCATACTGATCAGAAGAATTAAGGGTGTGAATGTCGAACTGATCATCGAGCTGAGTATAGTCGAGTGAGTTCATCAAGTATTCTTGAGCAAATGCATGATCTTGATCCATTAATCCCTTTAACAAAAAAAAAAAAATAACACCATTAGCAAATTAATGAGACTTGATGAAATTCTTTTACAGCAAAAAATAAATTAAAAGCTTACCATTTCATAAAACAATTCGGCATTCAGATCCATTACTGATGTTTCTGAGGACTTGAAGAAGAATATGAAGTAGATCAGAAATTTTTTTTATCTCTTTCTGTATCAATGAGATTAGGAGTTGATTAAGGCTTAATTACCGGAAAACTAAAGGAGAACCCAGAAATCAGAATTAACAAATCCTTGTTTCGTTAACTCTTAAAATGAAGAATTTTTAGACCCTTTATAAGCTGCAGCTTTATGCTTTACGCGGTTTAAGATGAAGACTAACAATACTTAATTATTGGAACAATTAAAAAAATCGCCATAATTTAGCACGTGTGAATATGTTTCTTTGTTTATACGAGTTCTTGAGGTTAAAGACGAGTAATAATGTTATGATTATGTGAATGGGTGACTCGATTTTTGGTGCAATTTGGTCAATTTACGACTTCCCCCACGTTTATTTGCCACATCATATTTTATTGCTTATGTTCTTTTTACATAAACTCTCTATTCACTCCTTTAATTGCATCCGCTGCAAACTTGTAAGAGCAATCAGATTCAAGTTTAAATTCGCGCTTCAATGGCTCATTATGATGAAGGCGAATAGGTCCAAAAATCGTGGAATGGAGAAATTAGCCTTTTTCAAAAGACAATTTTTAATAAATGGCCCTATTTTGAAAATATTGAGAACCAAAACCCTCTTGAATGGAATTACTAAAACATTCATTTTCTAATGAAGACTCTCCATCCCTCAAAACAAAAACAAGTTAAAACCTTTTTAAAATCTCGAATTTCTAAATTCATCTACTATAATATATTAAATTCATAAATTTCTTTTAATTTTTATTTTTATACATCATATTTTGATAGATTGTGATTATACATATTTTGATAAAGATGAAATAATCAATTTACTTTAAAATTTCAAATTTTCAAAAATTTGATTAGATTTTAAAAAAATTAATTTAATGATTACATCTTTATCAAATTTTAATCATTAAATCAAATTATTTTCAAATTTAACATTTATCATATGAATAAATAAAAAAAATAAAAAAAATCTTACAAGTAGAGTCCAGAATCTTGAAGTGAACGATCGTGAGTAGTAGTCAACTGTTGCTTCTGTCCTTTTCTTCTAAAATCAAAATCAAATGTGATTATTACTATAATATAGTATTTATACTATTTATACTCAACTGGTTGTTTAGTATTGTGTTGAATCTGGAATACGATAAGTACTATTATTAGAGCATTCGTATCCATAAAAAAATTTAAATTTAATTTCACTTTAATTAATTAATTATTTATTTAATAAAATAATGAGTCGTAGAACATTATTTATTATTAAAATCATTCTTCAAATTTGAAAAATTATCTTAATAAAATTAAGTTTTTTAAATAAAAATTATTCATATTTTAAAAAATTTTAATTAATATAAATATTTAATTAATTTGATATGAAATTATTCCAGCCGTTTCTATATTTAAAAATATAAGGACCCCAAATTAATTAAACCAAAGATAAAACCAGACAAAATGCATCTAAGCAAATCACTTCACTTTCTTGACCGGCAAAAATTTAACCGGCAAACTTTTTCTATGAATTCAAGTAATGAGTTCAATATTTGGTCGAAGCATCTCCAATGAATTGCGCGAGTTGAATTCGGATCCTTCAATTTTCAGTCCACTCAGTTTATTTTATACGTTTTTTTTTAGTACCGGTATGATAAAAGCCTTTCATTCTGTAAACTGATTTTAGTACTAATACACAAGAAATCTTGACCTAAAAGAGCTACGAAATATTGTTGATTAATTTAGCCACATCGTGCGATTAAACAACTCATTATTAGCTTACACTAATCTAACCTAGATGTGAGATATCAATCGAACACTTAGCATTCCTGTAATACTTTGACTGTTCATCAATCATCGTAACGATTTTGTTCATCAATCACGTAGCGTGTTTGCACTGGGTTTGACTAATTTGATGGTCAGGCCAAAACATGAGAACAGAAATTAAAATTATAAATTCCCAGAATCGTGGGGGATCGAACATACTTTTCATCTGTATATATCACACCAGCTTGCTCTCTGTCTCCCTCCGAAATAGTTGTATGTATCTATATATATATATATATATATATATATATCATTCTTCATTTCTTTAAACAAACTTTTATATATCTAGTGATCTAACAGCTTCGCTAGCTCACCAGTTCAAAAATCCAACGTAGCTTATTACACATATTATTAAAAAAACATCATTTTATAACTTACATATAAGTAAACAATTATTTTTTTGGGAGATTATTGGACTTCTTAAAATAATGGTTAAAGGATGTAAATAAGTTAAAGGTTCAAATTAAAAAAATACTTTATAAATATAATTAAATGCATCTTATATGAGAAATAGAGAAAATTCTTAAAATATTTATAAGTGATTATAAATAATTAATATTTATAATAATAAGTAAATATTGGGATAATAATAATTTAATTTTACCGTTTTAATTAAATGGTTGATAGTTAAAACTGTTAGTTACTGTTGAAGTTTGAATTTTAGAAATTCAAGTATATAACCGTTAGAATAGTTTAAATATTTTTCCAAAATGTATGACAATTTCACGAACAAATGCCAACTTCGTTTATAAATATGAGTAATCTAGAGAAAATAAATATATCTTTTTCTTTTACCCATTTTTTTCACTATCAAAAACTATACACATATTTATATTTCGGAATAAAGTTTTACTGTTATTTATAAGACTTTGTAAAAGCTTGTCATATCCCTAAAAATTATTTTTACAATAACCTACAAGTAATTCAAAAATATAAAAATATTTTTTTTTTAGAAAATGCATATATTACGTATTTTAAATTTCGATCACATAACACTACCAACACATAATTTGATTCATCGTTTGGTACATGAAAAATCCAGACATTGCATGTTATATTTGCTACTCATGACCATTCAAGCATTTAGATTCTGCGATTTTTTTTTTCGATCAGATCATGATCGTTAGGTTGTATATATTCAGGCTGGTCAACATATTAATCTAAAATATCGTTAAACACACCTTAATCACATTTATTCTAAATTAATCGAGATGGGCTTCACACACTATGAATCAAATTACCAATTGGAAAAAAAAATAATAAAAAAAGAAGAAGAAAACGAGGGTTCGAAAAATATATATAAGAGAATATAGCATCATGCACTGTAGCTACGGCTGCTGCTTAATAACTGTAAAGAAAGTCAAATCAAAATGGATCTCAGGAAAGTGAAGTGAATAGCATCTTAATGTTATCTTATTTTTCAAGAAAGTGAAGGTCAATATTCATAAGAACATCGTTTATAAATATATAACTGTACAATTTTAGTCGTTAATTTCTTTTTCAAGAGTCGTTTTTGCGTTGAGAATTTAATTTAATTTTTTCAACAAAGACCCTCATGACAATAATGTTATTTGTCACATTCAAGACTGTGGAGTATGGTAAAAAAATAATGATGACAATAAATCACAAATCTTCCACTTCTATATCGACCTCACAAGATCCGACAAAAAACGAAAGACAGACAGAAAACTTCTTAAAGAAATTGATGACAACGACTGATCGTTTCCACAATATTTTCTGGCCGTTTTTGTTGTTTTGTTTTCTTTCCCTTTTCTTTGTCTAATCGATTCGTATCGAGTGGTTTATTCATTTGCTTATATATATATATATATATTTTTTTAGGTATGATGTGATAGCTTGACGAGAAACAATCTTTCAAAATACCCTTTTTATACTGTGATCGAGATCATTTTGGGCATCAGCATTTTTATGGGTAGGTGTTGTTAGACTGTCTCAAGGCTAGGTTATGGGGTTTTTTTTTTTAAATGTAAAATATATATAATTATAAAAATTATAAAATATTTAAAATATATATAACAAATTGAATAATTGATTGGACCGTTTGAAATCATCCGATTTTATTTTGAGTGGTTACAATCAAATAATTTGACGACACAAATTGAGACAAGAGAGATCCTTTGATATATATATATATATATATATAGTATGTACCAATAGAAAATAATCTTTGACATTTCAGAAAAACTAGATAATGTGAATATGGTGAGGGTGATCTTATAGGGGCCGAAATGGGTACTCGGGACCCTAATATAAAAGTCCTAATAATCATCTCAAGAATATTAAGTAATTCACTTCAAGAATGTTTAAGCGATTCATATTCCCTCGAGACTTATTATCTCCCTACTATTCTCCTCTTCTGATAACAAAAAATTTACTTTACTGTCAGATAAAATCAGCTGGACATAACTTCAATGATCATAATTATTTATTTATCTTTTTAAAATGGACGGTATAACGATCTATAATATATATAACTAGGAAACTGAAATTTTACACCTACATAATGTATAGCCATATAAGAAAATAAATATACATATATATATATATATATAACTAAAGCTAATTGCTTGAATTTTTTAAACTTGAATATTAGTTCTTCAAATCCTTGTTTTTTTTGTAAGTTATATTATGAAAGATAAGTTTCATTATAATTATCACCTTTTCATTGCATAAAGAAATACAAGTTATATTAAAAAACAAAAACAAAATCAAAAGGTACCTTTCTTCATATCAACTTACTCCAAATAACCTCTTTATTTGCAAAGTAACTGATCAAAGCCAACATTTACAAATTCTATAGTTTGTTCATCTTATACTAACTCATGTTTTCGTGCATTAATTCTGTACAATTTGTAGTCTTTAGTCTCACTATAATCATCTCTCTGTAAAATGACCTCTTTGGCTTGTTTTTCCAACCTTGTGGGTCTCCCCCATTCTAACAAGTAAACATGGGCTTCTAATCATTTGCGTAAAATGCAAGGGCAAGATTGAACTAAAATTACTTCACGATACATTTCAATTTTCTAACATGTTCACACAGTTTCAACCATCAACATAGGTGAACCATGTGTTTCATGCGATTGCTTTATAGTAATAAAATATACTGTAGCAGCTTCCTCGTTTGAGATAAAACAAAAGTAGCTGTTCTTATTTGCAACTTGCGACCCTATGTATACATAAAAATTACCACTTGAAAGAAACAATATACATAGATAAAATATATACCAATTGGGATGTCGAGTCTCATTCAAATAGCGTTACTTATATTATAATGTTGTAATAGTTGCTTCCTGCTAAAGAGAAACGCAAAAAAATAGTACTTAGTTTGAAAGTCAATAACTAGATATCACTTACAAGTAGAGTATCAGACTAAATATAAAAAAAAAAAAATTGAAAGTATAATATCCCCATACCTTTCACTAGAGAATTAAACAAGCATAAGATCCCAATTTTCTACTTAGAATTGATTCGAAATAGAAATATGATGACTAATTCGTTATTATGTTTCACTAAATTTTTATTTCTAAATAAAATATTAGGTTTTCAAGATTTCATGTTAAGAACTTTTAGATTTCTGTCGAAATTATTTTCATGTTTTTTAAGTTTATAGTTTATATTGTTACGGTCAAGAATTCAATCCACCAACAGTAATAAATATACCTACGGCCACCATCCGGCAGTCTCAGGATCAATAAATTAATTTCCCCTAGGGCCCAACAAGGCAAGAAACCGCCACGGACAGTCTTGAGATGGACGTATGAACGGTTTTAATCCAATCATTTCTAGTAAATACAAAAACCTTTTAACAGGATGAAGCCAGGAGAAAAAAATTAAGGGTAAAAAATATTAAATAAAATTGAGACGGACAAAAGTAAATTTATAATTAAAGGTTAGAAGTGGTAAAATGGGTCGGTACGGTATGGCTTTGGCACGGCACGAATTATGTCGTGTTGTGTCTAGCGCAGATTGGTCCGTGCTTAAAAATAAGGGCACAACACTGTATGGACATAATAACGGACTATAAATGTGTCGTGATGGTCCGTGGGCCCTTTTCGGCCTATGTGTATATTTTGGCATGTGGGCTTGTTTCGACTTGTGGGCTCGAAGACTTGCTTTTAAAAAAAAATTAAATAAAAGAAAAGTTTTAAAGTGATTAGTAAAATATTAATAATGCAATATATATTTTGTATATTATTAATTATTTTTAATAGTTATTATTTAGTAAATTAGAAGTTAGTATTATTAATAATTAAAATTATAAATATTATAATAAATATTATTTGACCAAATAAAATCTTGTATTAATCGAAAGGTTTTTAACATACAAAATGATTTTCAAGAAAAAAAAAACTTCTAAGATTATGAGATACTTTTGAGACAGTGCCTTAAACGGGTCCAAAAGAGCCGTGTCGTGCTCCGGGCAGCAAGGAAAATCCGTATCGTTACGTGCTGGCCCACATGCCCTCATAGTTGGGCATGACCCGACCCGGCCCATTTTGTCACATCTATTAAAGGTTTTAGGATTTATATATAAAATTTTATTATTTTTAAATCACAATATTAATTTTAGGAAGGTTGACCCACTCCACTCCTCCTTTTAATCAACTTAAATATTATTATTATTATTATTATTATTATTTCTCAATTAACTCAATTGAAGGAGAGGTAAAAGATATTATATAAAAATTAGGAAGGATAAAAATATATATAATATTAATATATCATTTATTCTAACGTGATATTGTAACCAATAACTTCTCCATATATCGATATTTATTCTTTAAAATTATTGGGTCGAATTAATAGTTACCGTTTTTGAACGCCGATGGTTAACTCATCAATGAAAAATTGAGAGAATAATTAAGAGAAGTAAGAGCATCGCAACGCAATTGCATTCACGAAAAAACATGCGAAATATTAATAGAATGGGACCTAACCCGCTGCTGGATTTGGAACCAAAACCTGCGAAACTGCCAGACCTTGCAGTATAAAATTTGTTGCATCAAAATAAACGTAAGCAAAGCCAGAAATAATTGACCAAAATTCACATAGTCACGACAAAAGATTATGATTCAAATCATTTAAACTTTATCGTAAACTCGTAATCCTGAAAACATATTCACACGTGCTCCATCTCTGCCATTTTTTAATCCCCGTCGTCTTCCTGATGAACCGCGTAAGCATAAAGCTATTGACGCTTATAACAAGTCTCAAAATTCTCATTTTTTTCTGCTACTTAAAGAAACCAAATTCACTCTACGTTTTCTGTTCTTCCCTAATTTGCAGGAAATTAAGCATTACTCACTCTAATCTCCTTTCACTCCTAATCTTCTCTGATTAGTTCTTATTTTCTAGTCATCAGAAAAATGGATCGGAATTCATCTGCCGAATGGTTCTATGAAATGGTAAGTCTGAATTTTTAACTTGAGCTCTAAAACCCAGAAGAAAGTTCAATAAGGTCTGATTAATCTAGGTATAATTTTTTGCAGGAATTAATGGATCAAGATCCTGCATATGTTCAAGAACACTTGATGAACTCGTTCGACCATACACTTGACGAGTTCAATATTCATACCCTGAATTCGTCTGATCAGTACTATCAAAGCTACTCTCTGATCAATCATAATTATAAAAAAACCCAGCTTAGTGCTTCATCTTCCTATAATGAAACAACTCCCTGTCAATCGGTGGTTGATCAAGATGATCAAAGGCCAGCAAAGCAACTAAAGACCAACGGTTGGAGCTCTCCCATGGCTTCTGCTAATTCTTCTTCGACTTCTCCTAAGATTATTTCTTTTGACAAGTTTCATAGAACTACTACAACTCCATGTTCTAATTATCCTGAGAAATTATATGGTGCGGCCGGAAACGGCACCACCGCTACTGCGAAGCCAAAGACTGAGGCTGCAGTGGTATCAGATGGAACCTGCATAAATTTCTCAAACGCTGCGACTAATGCCTATTGTAATTCTGATCATAATCAAACCTCTAAGCGATATGGTCAACAGTTTCAGAAAATGTCAGTAGCAATGAGTAGAACTCCTTTACATGCTCAAGATCACGTGATAGCTGAGAGGAAACGTAGAGAGAAGCTTAGCCAGAGGTTTATTGCTCTTTCAGCCCTTCTTCCAGGCTTAAAAAAGGTAAATACTTGCTCTTATTTTTCCCCATAACAAGTCCTTAATTTTCTGAGTTGTTCACACATGAATTATGCCGGAATTAGTCGGTTGATCAAGTTTAAAATTAATCGTATACTGTAGTTAATCGTAAATTTTTATTAATGTATAAGTAATCTTACTGCATTTATTACTTATGAATCTTAAGCACATCTTGGTAAGTCCAAGTACTCTAATTTACCTCAGAATAAAAAGTTGGTTCTTCAAAACTTCATGAATTTATTCAGATTCCAGTTTCCAACCCTAACCCAGATCAATGATGATATGAGCAGATGGACAAGGCTTCAGTTCTTGGGGATGCAGTAAAATATGTGAAGCAACTCCAAGAGCGTCTGAAAGTTCTAGAAGAACAGGCAACAAAAAGAACAGTTGAGTCGGTGGTTTACATGAAGAGAACCCATTTATCTCCTGATCATGCTGATAGTCATGATACGACAACTTGTTCGTCTGACGAAGATTCTAGCACCTTCTCTGACCAACAACTTCCTCAAATTGAAGCAAAAGTTTCAGACAAAGATATTCTAGTAAGGATTCACTGCGAGAAACACAAAGGGTGTTTATTAAACACTCTTAACGAGATCGAGAAGCTTCATTTGAACATCATCAATAGCACTGTCTTGTCCTTCGGATGCTCGACTCTCGACATAACTATTATTGCTAAGGTAAATATTTCATTATGCATTTCTTTTTTGTACGTACCTTGCTAGCTACCCTGTGAACATTTCCTTGTGATCAATTATCGTCTCTTATAATCTATGTTATTCATGGTGTATTGCAGATGGAGGCTGAATTCTGTTTGACAGCGAAGGATCTTGTTACGAAGCTAAGGAATGTTTTAGCTGTCCAATTCATAATCTGATCAAGTCGAATAGCATCAAGCTTGCTTCCCATCTGGAGGAATAAAGTTTCTGCTTATAAATAGTTCTTTGCGTTACTTTTCTAAACCTTGGAGATCTACGAAGAAAGCATATTTTATTTTCTCTCAATCATGTATCCAGAACCCCTTCTATAAATATTCCATGCGTGTGTGCATGCATACAAATGGTTTGCTTTTTGCTGCAAGATCTTGAATTTCGCTGTTGGGGTTTTTTTTTCCCCTGTCGGATTTTTGCGTGGATAATTAATTGTTAATAATTAACCACGTTCAAATTCCCATACCTTGTAAGATCAAATCTTCTGGGATGGGTTTTGAGAGGGGTTTTTTCTTTTTCTTTTTTTTTTTTTGGTTTTTTTCTTTTGTAGCTTTCAACAAAGTACTCTTTTTTAGGGTTTGAGGTCGTGTTTTGGTGCTTTAATTTGGTTTCTTCTTTGTAATTTTTTAAAATAAACGACAGGTAAACACTCCGTGATTACCAACAAATCTATGTGTTCAGAAAGACAATTAAAGTAATAAATTAATGATGTTGATTAAATAATATTTTTTTAAATTTTAAATTTAAAAAATAATTTTTAATAATTTATTAAATTAATAAAAAAAATTATTCTTAATTATATTAATTTATTTTTATTATTTTTATGATGTATTCTTTATTTCAAACTTTGCTCCAAACGGAATAAAATGTAAAATAGGAACCATTGTAAAAAGATCACTCAAATGGCCAACTTTTAACTTTACGTAAATACTCAATTAGCACGTGCTATCCCTTAAAAGAAAATAAAAGTGTTTAGTTAAGCGACCGTCCTTAAATTTAGCACGTGCTTTTTTTTTAATAATATTTTTATTGTAAAAAAATTTTCAAACTATTTTTTAATATTTTTTAATCTGATATTGGGAGCTAATTTTTTCTTTGTTAAATTTATTTTATTTAAAATTATTAGATTTTAAATAAAAAAATATAATAATTTTAATTGAAATAATAAAAAATTATTTTATTATTATTTAATTTAAATATTATTATTTATTTCAATTTTTTTAATAAATCTTGTTATTTAAGATTTAATTATTTCTAATGAGATATATTAACTTATTTAATTAAATAAAAAACAGATTAACATTTTTTTTTTAAATTACTCAACACCACCTAATCTTCCACTAAATGACAATTTTAGTCTAGAAACCGACAAAACATAAAATGGCTGTCAGAACGCTTTTCAAAGAAAATTAATGACAACGACTCACGATTGATTGCTTCTTTTTATTTTTTTTAAATTGTTGGTTTATTTATTCCCTAAGAAAATCAAAGAAAATAACTATCGGAGCCTACATATCTATATATATATATATATATATATATTGGGAGGGTGTGATGCTCGACGAAGAAACTGTTGGACTTTTTTCTTTGGCTAAAGTGAAATAGATTAAAAGTTTAAAATTCAAAAAATGTTTAATAAATGTGATTAAATACATCCCACATTAAAAAATGAGAAACATTTTCAAGTATTTATAAGTAATTGCAAATAGTAAATATTTGTAATAATAGATAAGTATTGGGGTTTGGCTGGGACTCGCACTCGCACACGCGCGCGCGCGGTGTGAGCGCTTTTGGCACTTATTAGGCGCTTAAACGGTTGACAGTTAAAACGGTTAGTTACCGTTAAAATTTGAATTTCAGGAATTCAAATATCTGACCCGTTAAAATAGTTTAATTGTTTTAAACGAAGAAGTGTGACTGGTTGTGAAACAGTATACTGTTTCACGAACATGTGCCAAAATTTGCCTATAAATAAGAGAAACCTAGAGAGAACTTTAACCAATCTTCTTCTCAGTTTTCGTACTGTCAGAAACCGAGTATATTTCAGAACAAAATTTCACTGTTGCTTGTGATCTTTTGTAAAGGCTTGTCATATCCCGAAAATTATTTTCACAGTAACCTAAAGCAATCTAAGATGGTGAAAATATCATTTTTTAGAAAACGTATCTATTACGTGTTTCAAGTCTTGATTCATTTTATATTCAACAGAAACTATGTCTTAAAACTCGCATCGTATAATGTATGGCCATGTAAGATTGGAACTTCCGATATCATAGTATGCTGCTATCGGAGTTAGAAAACTATTATATAGACACTAAAACATATTATATAAAAGTTAGGTGGATAAAAATATATTTTGAAGTAATTTTAATTTTAAAAAATTAAGAATTTATTTATAACAATTTAATAATTTTTAAGTTAAATGAATAATAAAATTGAGAGTGATTAATACCTCCTTATTAATCTGATTTAGGCCTATTTTTGATGTCATCTTTAAATTTTAGACTTGGCAATTTTTTTATCTTAAAAGAATATTGTAAATAAAAGTGAATTCTTGAGTTTTATCAAAAAGTTCATAATAAATATATATTTCAAATGTTTAATATGTATATAATTTGGTTATTATTAAAAAAAATATATAGATTTAGAAAATTAAATATGTTGTATAATTCTATGATATTTTATATATTTAAAGTTGAGAAAACTATAATAAATCTTTAAAATTTTATTATAATTATAATAAAAACTCAAAATTTTAATTAACTATAATAAATACTTAATTTAAATTTTAATTATAATAAACCTCAAAATTGGGTCAAATGTGGATATGACAGTTGCCATGTTATCAAAAAAAAAAAAAAACTTTTCAAATTCTCAAAATGTAGTCAAATTTTTTAATATATTCTTATTTTGATCCCAAAATTTTATTTTTAAATTTTATAATCCAAATTTTATATATTTATCTCCACCACAAATCCTTTTGCGCCGCTTTTCCAAATATTTTGTATCGTGGAGATGGTTCGGTACATCCAAAATATTCTCTAAATTATAATTTGTTGCAAGAAAAAAAAAAAAAAAAAACTGCGTAAGTACAAGGCTGTAGCTTTAAAGAATCTAAAATTTCATCAGTTAATAGCAACTTAACGAAACAACATTATTTGTCCTTTCTTGGTCTCCCTAATTTGCAGGAAATTTTACATCATTCCACTCTTCGAAATGGATCAGAGTTCATCTGCCGAATGGTTCTATGACATGGTATAAGCTTGGATTCTAATTTAAGCTCTAAGACCGAGAAGAAATTTCAGTTAGGTCTTGCTAATTAATTAATGGATTCTTTTTTTTATGTAATTTTTTTTTTTGCAGGGATTAAGAGATCAGAATCCTGCACTAGTTCAAGAATACTTAATGAACACACTCGGCCAAACACTCGATGAGTTCAATGTTCATACACTAAATTTGTCCGGTCAGTATCATATCTACTCTCTGATCAATCCGGAAACGGCAACGCATCATTATCATCATCATCATCATCTTAATAACCATAACAATCTTAGTGCTTCATCTACCATTAATGAAACTACTCCTGGCCAGTCAATGGTCTACCAAGATCATCATGATGATCAACGGCCAGCAAAGCAGCCAAAGATCAACGGCTGGAACTCTCCAGCCATGGTAGCCACTGCTAACTCTTCCTCGACTTCTCCTAAGATCATTTCCTTCGACAGCTATCATAGTACTAGTATTACTGCCTCAAATCGAAGCAAGAGTTTCATTTCAGACAAAGATGTTCTTATAAGGTTTCATTGTCAGAAACACAAAGGATGTCTAGCAAATATTCTTAACGAGATCAAGAACCTTCATTTGACAATCATCTATAGCACTGTCTTGCCCTATGGATGTTTTACTCTCGATATAACATTTATTCTATGGTTCTCATGTTTTACCTAAAACTTGAATTTCTCTAGCAGCATGAATTGTTTTCTGAAATTCTAGCAACGTTGCATGAATGAAGATTGAGAAAGTATGTCTTCTTTTAATGAACTTATAAACTATTTGGATTGATTAATGATGTATTGCAGATGGAGGATGAATTATGTCTGATGGCGAAGGATCTTGTTATGAAGCTAAGGAATTCTTTGATGCTGTCTAATTCATGATGTGATGATCATGGCATGATACATGTATATATGACTTTTAGGGTTTTTCAGATGTGTTTTTGTGCTTTAATTTTGTGTCACCTTTGTCATCTATATATGAGTCTATGACTTAGTAAAGATTGCATTTTAATTACAATCAAAAGCTGTTTGGGCTTATTCTTTTGGACATATCTAGCTAGTTAGCTACTTTTATCAATTGTTGGTGTATTTTCGGGGCATTAAACTAATAATCTCGACAGAGATCTAACCAGTTAGCTTAAGCGTCGGTCGGTCATGTAGACGGGTCCTTCCCTCCCTCAAATTTCTATTAGTTGATTACAAATTTACACAAAAAAAAAAAAAATTGTATAAATTGTTTAATTAAACATATAATAAAATATTCTTTCTTCTTTCAATTCTCAACCTAACCAGTTCATAGAAAGCTAGGGCTGATCTAGTTTGATGATTGATGTTATCTAGATTGTCAAGAAAATGACAGAGCCAATTCATTGGTAACACTTTGTGAACTTGAGAGAGAAGGTAGGGTGATTAGAATGACATTTGAACCACGATTAGTAATATTATTATAATTATATAAGCTTGCTTTTGTTTTCTATCGAAGAGATTATTATTTTAGAGTACATATATAATTATCATATCCCACTAGGAATCAAATGTCACTATGCAATCGGATTTGATGATGCATAGAGCTTCTCAAGTAACTTCTTTATTAATTTTAGTATTAATATATATATATATATATATGGGATGCTATTATTATTATCATGGGATCATATTCAGAATGATTTTTTCATCATCCTCGAATCGCTGACTGGTCAAAACTCAAGACTATATAAGATTCGATTTGATTATATTACATTACAAGACAATAGAATGTAACAAAATAAATAAATAAATAAGCTTTTTATTTCCCTTCTTGTGGGGGTTCCAATTCGATTGAGTTAGAGTTATGGACTTCAATGAATTGGGCTGACTTTCAACTTTGTAACACAAACGGACCGATGATCAAAACTTTGTAGTTAAGCAAGGACATGAGCTATGTTTTTTGGGCTAGAAACTGTGAGCATCTGTAGTCAACTCAATTAAGATTTCATAAATATTATTTTATTTTATTAAACTTATTTTAAAAATGTATAAAAAATTAAATTAAAAGTTAAAATCTTAATTAATATAAATATTTAGTTAATTTGTAGACTTCTTGAATAATCCAATTTACAAGCCGATGGTTTATTAAGGCCTACGTTTTTGTGTCCCCACTCTACAATCATTTCTATCCCCATTCTATTGATTTATCACAACATGTAACCTTTCATAAAAGATAACCAAAATCTATTGTTCTTCGAACTCAAGGGCTCGATCCGGGGGTTAAAAACACAAAAGCTCTAATAAGTAGCCGTTAAATTTAGATAAAATCTTAATAAGTAGTTAATAGTCGGTAAATGATTATTTAAAAAAAAAAAAAAAAAAAAAGGGACGCACACACTCACATTGATTTGTTGATCCAAACATTGTTTCTAATATTTATCCATTAATTAATTATGAATTTCTGATCACTTTTGATTCATTATGAATATTCCCTAATTATAGCCTCGTTTCTCTCTTTTCTAGACATGCAATCGATGGCCTCAAAAAACAATTCGTGGCTCTTCTTCATCAATATTAGCTCAGCATGCATATATATATATATATATATATATATATATATATTTATTTATTTATTAAAAAAATAATAAAAATTATCTTCTATTACTATTTATATATATTTTATAAAAAATAAAATATTTTTTTAAAGAAAAATCTAAAATAATATACGAATAACAACTAATTACAAATTAAAAAATATGTAAACATCAAATTAGCTTTCACATTTATAATTATTATCAAATTTTTTAAATTTATTTTTAATGTTTAAAAATTTTTCATATAGGCTAAACACTTTATTATATATATATATATATATTATAGCAATTATCCTATGTGTATGTATTAACGATAAAAATGGTTTCCACTTTTACTAAAAAGATTACTTCACTTTATTTAAAAAGATTAAAGAGTAGTAAAAAGATTACTTCACTTTAGTTAGTAATTGCTTTTAAATTAGCATAATAAGTAAAAATAAAAACCATAAACCATGAAAATTGAAATTTAGGCGTAAGGCCCAATAAACTCCTCCGTAATGGGCCTACTTATAGTACTTTTTGTTGATTATCAACATAATCCTACGTATTAACAACACTTTGTCGTTTTATTACAAGAAAGAAGAAAACATAAAAGAGAAGGTGGTTTGCTTTTTCTTTCCTTTGGGCAGAGAGGCATCTGATAAAGAAAGATAAAAAGCACTCAAAATCTTTTTTATTTTTTATTTATTATTTATTTATTTATTTATTTATTTTTATTTTTATTTTTTTTATGAGGGAGGGGGAGACAAAAAGGTGCAGAGATCAAGAGCAGCAATCGATACAACGTGTTTTCTTGAGTGTTTAGAGCTTCGGCCTTTGGGCTGAGGTTTTTTTTTTTTTTTTTAAATAAATTTTTATTATTAAGATATGATCTAAAATATATTATATATAAATTATGATCATAAATTATTTAAAATTATATAAAAAAGATATTACACTGAAAATATTCCTTTTTTTTTTTTTTTAGAGTCAAATAAGTTTTCTTGTTATTAGAGAAATTTTGAACACTTACATCCAAGTGTTTATAAAATTATCTTTTTTAAATTATGAAACTACCCACTCACTAGTAAATTCTTTCTCCCTAGTCCCTCAAGACACAAATTAAGGATTTTTCTTCATATTGATGATCATACTAAGTCAGTTCTTAATATTGTGAAATGTGGACTAATTTTTTACTTAGCTCCTAAAAGAAAGCAATATGGACTTAATTTGAGAATTTTTTAGAAGAATGAATCATACCCTATTCTTATTATATTCTAAACAAATTTATATTATTTTTATTTATTCACGAAATTTCCCCATCGATTTGATTCAAATGGCCATAGTTAGAAAGCAAGATGATTAGACTGATTAAAGGAAGGATATGTTTCGACAGATCTATACCTTAATTACTGTGATTCAAACTTTGGTTAGCGTGGACGAAGATGCCAAATATGATTCAAATAACTTTGGGGGCCCACTTTTACTTTTACTTTTATTTTTTCTATTTTGTTTTAAAAGAATTTTAGGCAGCTGTGGCGGGTTTTCCCACTATTTACCAAATTTAATATTAATTTTAAAAATTAATAAAATTAAATAAAATTAGATAAAACCTTGAAACACAGTGAGAGGGCATTGTGGTCATTATCTGTTTCCGATATCAAGTCGTTTTCTTAGTCGTGGAAGCGGGGGCTGTTTTGGTAATTTCATCACTCTTCAGAGATGATTTTTCCTGGCAAATTAGGGGACCAGTCTTCTGGTGTGTTCGTTTGTGAGCTTTGTGGGCTCGTCGTGGGTCCGACGAGAGGGTCACTGACAACTGTGCAACCGCAGCGAGACCGGCACCCCGTACTGGCTCAGTGACGGAGGTAAGTAAATTTGAATTCGGATGGAGGATAAATCGGGTATTTGTCCAATTAGGGGTTCTAGTAAATAAAAAAAAAAAAAAACACTCCGTCTCGTGTCGCTCCATGTCAGTCACAGTCAGCATCGTTTGACTAGGCTCTTTATCAACAAAAAAAACAGCCTAGCAACATTATTACCGTTTCATAATTACACATTATCAAATTCTTTTACCTTTATTTTTATTTTTATTTTTATTTTTATTTTTTTACAAGCTACGGTAACATATTCCTCTTTGTAAGGGTATGGATCCAATGGACTTATTATTAACCTTATTATGATGTATCGGTCAATTTTGTGTGGACCCACCATCGAAACTCTGCCCCCATTGGGGTCCCTATCGATCGTTAGATATATGATTATCATGAATCAAATATCTAATTTCTAGCTCTACTCTTAAGTACAGATTGGGATCAAGTTAATCAACTTCTATAAGAGAAACTTATCTCTAATAATCTAGTCTTAATAACTCCCATATAATCATACTCATTTAAATTTATTCCAACTAAACTTGAAATATTCATGAAAAAATAATATTAAAAAAGTTTGATAAATAAAAATTTTGATTTATTAAAGTACGAGTAATGACATGAAACATAATACATAATACATAATACTACATCATAATACATCATAATACATCATAATACATCATAATACACAACCCCTCATGTTAGGCCCATCCGCCCCATACAAACCATTAGAATCATGAAGATGTTTGTTTGTTCTTCTTTGGTTTTTGGTCTTAAAAGCAAGTAAAGTCGGTTGAAGTACTAGTAAGTGGTAGCTACGAAAAAGGCAATAAAATTAAAAATATTAAAATTAGAATTAAAATTCAAAAGTTTTTGACCTGCCCGATTCCAATTCAAGTACAAGATATTAAAATAAATCAAAGAAATGATTATAATATTAGTTGGTTCAGATACTCTAAACCCAACACATCAATAATTGGGTCAAAAAAAAAAAAGATATTATTAAAACATTAAAAATAATTACATAAAACAAAATTTCATGTCTTGATTGATAAATCTGTTTAAGGTACAATTAAGTGTCCAAACTCCAAACTGTAGTAACAAAAATTATAAATGAAAAATCAATAATTAACTTAGAAGAAAAATAAATAAAATTTATAATTAATTAAATAAATAAATAAGAAAATTTGAGGATTAAAATTACTTACTTATTCAGTACTGAACTCTTGTCTCTCTCACTCTACTTCTTACCTCCTTCTTCCTCCTACCTCTCGCCTCTCTTTCTCTCTCTCTTTCTTCTTTCTCTCTCAACAGAGAAAATGCGCCACCCCCTCCTTCTTCCTCCTCTCATCCTCCTAATCCTACACCTCCACGTTTTCCATTCATCCTCCGCTGCCGTTCCAGAATACAGAGCTCTTCTCACACTCAAAACTTCCATCACCGACGACCCCCAATCATCACTCGCCACGTGGAACGCTTCCACCAGCCATTGCACATGGGCTGGCGTCACGTGCGACCATCGCCGGCATGTGACCGACATCGACCTCTCCGGTCTCAATCTCTCCGGTTCTCTCTCCCCTGACATAGCTCACCTCCGTTTCCTCACGAACCTCTCCCTCGCTGCAAACCAGTTTGCCGGCCCAATCCCCCCAGAGATCTCCGCCATCTCGACGCTCCGGTATCTCAACCTGTCCAACAATGTCTTCAACGGCACCTTCCCGCCCGAGCTATGGCGGCTCAGAAATCTTCAAGTCCTGGATTTATACAACAATAACATGTCCGGTTTCTTACCCCTTGTCGTCACTCAAATGCCGAACCTCCTCCATTTACATCTTGGCGGGAACTTCTTCTCCGGCCAGATTCCACCGGAGTACGGAAAATGGCAGTTTCTCGAGTATTTAGCAGTTTCCGGCAACGAACTCGAAGGTTCAATCCCGCCGGAGATCGGAAACTTAACAAAACTCCGTGAACTCTACGTCGGATACTTCAACAGCTACGTAGGAGGCATTCCTGCAGAGATCGGAAACTTATCGGAGCTGATCAGGCTCGACGCAGCAAACTGCGGTTTGACCGGAGAGATTCCGGCTGAGATTGGGAATCTGCAGAAACTCGATACTCTGTTTCTTCAAGTCAATGCTTTATCCGGACCTCTAACTTCCGAGCTCGGAAGCTTAAAGAGCTTGAAATCCATGGATTTATCGAACAACATGCTAACCGGCGAGATTCCGACGTCGTTTTCAGAGCTCAACAACTTAACTTTACTGAACCTCTTCAGAAATAAGCTTCACGGCGCTATTCCTGACTTCATCGGAGACTTGCCGGCTTTAGAGGTTCTCCAGCTGTGGGAAAACAACTTCACCGGCTCTATACCTCAAAACCTGGGCAAAAACAGAAAGCTCCAGATTCTAGATCTTTCTTCTAACAAACTGACCGGAATCCTCCCGCCCGACATGTGCTCAGGCAACCACCTCCAGACCCTAATCACTCTCGGAAACTTCCTGTTCGGTCCAATCCCCGATTCGCTAGGAAAATGCGAGTCCTTGAGCCGGATTCGAATGGGAGAAAACTTCCTCAATGGCTCCATTCCCAAAGGTCTTTTCGGTTTACCAAAACTTACTCAAGTCGAATTACAAGACAACTACTTAGCCGGGCAGTTTCCAGTGACTGACTCTATCTCGGTCAATCTCGGGCAGATCAGTTTGTCCAACAACCGCCTCTCCGGGTCATTACCACCTTCAATCGGAAACTTTTCCGGGGTCCAGAAGCTTCTACTAGACGGAAACAAGTTCTCGGGTCAAATTCCACCTGAAATCGGCCAACTACAACAACTCTCTAAGATCGACTTTAGCCATAACAAATTTTCCGGCCAAATCGCCTCGGAATTAAGCCAATGTAAGCTCTTAACTTTTGTCGATCTTAGTCGGAACGAGCTAGTAGGAGAAATTCCAAATGAGATAACCACCATGAGAATATTAAACTATCTAAATCTTTCGAGAAACCATTTAGTTGGAACCATTCCTAGTTCAATATCATCTATGCAAAGCCTAACCTCTGTAGATTTCTCGTACAATAATCTTTCCGGTTTAGTTCCCGGAACGGGTCAATTCAGTTACTTCAACTACACGTCATTTCTCGGAAACCCAAATCTTTGTGGCCCTTATTTAGGCCCGTGTAAAAACGGGGTTGCAAACGGTACCCATCAAGCACATGTTAAAGGCCCTCTTTCGGCTTCTTTAAAGCTCCTTCTAGTCATAGTACTGTTAGTATGCTCCATTGCATTTGCCGTAGCAGCAATTATAAAAGCCCGTTCTTTAAAACGAGCAAGTGAAGCTCGAGCTTGGAAATTAACGGCTTTTCAAAGGCTGGATTTTACAGCCGATGATGTGTTAGATTGCTTGAAAGAAGATAACATTATAGGCAAAGGTGGGGCTGGGATTGTTTATAAAGGGGTAATGCCAAATGGAGACAGTGTCGCTGTTAAAAGGTTGCCTGCTATGAGCAGGGGATCATCTCATGACCATGGATTCAATGCAGAGATTCAAACCCTAGGGAGGATTAGGCATAGACATATTGTTAGATTGCTCGGGTTTTGTTCGAATCATGAGACAAATCTCTTGGTTTATGAGTACATGCCTAACGGGAGCTTGGGTGAAGTTCTTCATGGGAAGAAAGGAGGTCATTTGCTGTGGGACACTAGGTATAAGATTGCTATTGAGGCTGCTAAGGGTCTTTGTTATCTTCATCATGATTGCTCTCCTTTGATCGTTCATAGAGACGTGAAATCGAACAATATTTTGCTGGACTCGAATTTGGAGGCCCATGTCGCTGATTTCGGGTTGGCTAAATTTCTTCAAGATTCCGGAACTTCGGAATGCATGTCTGCTATTGCCGGTTCTTATGGTTATATCGCCCCAGGTAAAACAAAATCTAATGCAATCTCGTGTTTATAGTACATTATGATCATGTTGAAGTATATATGCCCATTTGAAAACCCAGATTTTGCCATAGCGGTTTTAGAACTGAATTTTCTGTGCAAGATCAAGTTGAATTGATGTGACGTATTTATTTAAAAAGGTACTTCTTTATTTTAAAATGCTTAGGTAAAAAAGTTTCTAATGGCTCAACTAAATGCAACCTTAAAGTAGTAGTAGGTAGTAAAGTAGATGACTTGATGTGTACTTACGTCAAATGGGCCTACTAATTAATCATCTAATTTGTCAATGACTACAGATATTTTGATTTTGATTCGGAATTTTCATTTTATTGATTTACTTTTGCAGAGTATGCTTATACTTTGAAGGTGGATGAGAAGAGTGATGTATACAGTTTTGGAGTAGTTTTGTTAGAGCTAGTAACGGGGCGAAAACCGGTAGGAGAATTTGGGGACGGAGTGGACATAGTTCAGTGGGTCCGAAAAATGACGGACTCAAACAAGGAAGGTGTCTTGAAAGTAATCGATCCGAGACTGTCCTCAGTCCCTCTTGATGAAGTAATGCATGTGTTCTATGTTGCTATGCTTTGCGTCGAAGAACAAGCCGTAGAGCGGCCCACAATGCGGGAAGTCGTCCAAATTTTGACTGAAATGCCAAAACCATCCCCAAGCTTGAAAGTTACAGATCAACTTTCTGCAACAACCGATGCCTCTCTGCCGCCACCATCCGCCACAGCCACAACCCCTGCCTTAGAATCTCCGCCTCAGTCTCCGGCAACTGATCTGCTTAGTATTTGAAGTACTGATATTAGTTTGTTTTCTGCTTTATGAACCGTTTTAGGCCTTTTTTATTTTAGTTTATGGGGTTTGGGAAATTGGGTTTGCTTTAAAATGTTCAAGAAAGTTTCCTTTTTTCTTCTTTGTACAGTAGGGTGGCTGATTGAATTGGGGTTTTTTTTTTAATTTTAATTAAAATTTTCTTTAATTATGTGGGTTTTGGACCCCATTTCACCAACCAGTCTCTTCTCTATTTTATCTAACGAAAATTTCTTGATTAGATCATGGCAACGGTTGAAGTATATTTCTCTTATCTATTTACTGTAGAAAAGCTTTCAATTACCGAGACTGAGAAGCTTTCATTATTTGAGTTAAAGTACAAATCTGATCTGCAAAAAGAAGAAGATGCAAGCAGTGATTTCTGTGAAGTTCTATTACTGAATCAAATGAGTGCAAATCGTGCGATTGTTTTTTCCCCTTCTGAGCTGAGTTTCTGACAAGTCTTTACTGTTCAATGCATTGATTATAATTCCGAAGCACTATTCCTTTATCTCTTCTTTAATGGCGGGTTGCCTTCTTTTGAAGGGCAAATCACAAATGCAGGCCTGCAAATTTCTCTTCTTCTTTCTTCTTTGTTTCTTTTTTTAATTTTTTTTTAAAATAATAATAAATAAAGAAATTGGATTTCGACCCCTGAAATTAGGACATGGATGTGCATGCGATTCACATGGCAGATGCTCAAATGATGTTTTTTTTTTTGTTTGGGGAGGGGGAGGTGTATAGGAGTTGGTGAAATGGTTCTTTCAAGAATTCAGTTAGTTGAACTTGAACTCTCTCTAATAATGATATTACGTTTTGAAATGTCAACTATACCCCTAATAGAACAAAATGCTAATTTCCAACATTTGGGGTCAAAAGTGGGTTTTTCCCTTCTTCTTTTTTTTTTTAATGGGACAATGGGATTTCTGTTATATTAATACGAAATTTTCATTACTTTTTGCAAGTGGCTATGAAAATTAACTTTTTTTTTAATTATATTTTATTAAAAAGGTTTTTTTTTAATTAAAAAAATAAAAAATTTGTTTGGATGTGTTCGTTGTTATTTTTTACTTACGTTGTACGATTATTTTCATCTGAGGTGTTAAATGCCACGTCAGCGTGTCTGATTTTGATAGGACAGAAGCGGAGAAGATACGTCCATGTCGATGTAACTTTGTATTCGGGGATGTGAGTGGGAGCCGTCAGTTCAGTATGACGTGGCACGTCCTCTCTCTCTATACATATATATATATATATATATATATATATATATATATATATATTATTTTTTGGGCCAATACCCATCTATATGAACATACGTTTGTATATGTTTGTATAGAGGTATATGTGAAACGTGAATTTGTGTGAAATGAAAGCGGCGATCTTTAGGGGTTGTTCAATAAAATGGACAGGAATAATTATTTGAGTTTGATTTCAGTTTAAATTCACGGTGTAATATTTATTTATAATTATATTTTAAATTTAATTATTCTCTCAAAATTTATAATTATATCAACAAATTATCGAATTAAAAAAATAATAATAATAAAAAAAAACATGAGAATCTTGGGATTTGATTTAACGTAGTCCTTTGTTGTTGTGTTTTGAATTTTGGTTGGAGTAATCGGACGGAATCTTTGCTGTTGTACTTTTTTTTTTTCTTGTCCCACCAACTTTGTCTGAAAATTGAACTATGAAACCAATCAAGTGATTTGAATGAACAGTAACAATGAAGTGACAATTAATTTTTGATTTTTCTTCTTTGAAGTGTAGTAGTTGTATGTGCATTGTTTGTTGATGATTTTATTATTATTATTATTATTATTATTATTATTGTTATAAATGAAATATAGTAGATTTTTTTATTTTGTTTAATCATTAATTAAACTAGCAAACTAAATATTATTAATTAAATAATATAATAGATAATCAGATATATAACTACAAGTCTATAGACAAATATATTAAGTAAAATTTAATTAAAAATTAGTAAGAAATTAGTTTTGTTTTTTATTTTTCAAAACAAAAATCAAAAATTTTAAAGACATCAAAAAGTAAAAACAATTAAAAAATAATAATAATAAATAAATAAATAAATATATTCATATTGGAAGATAGCCTATATAGCCCCTCCTATATCTAATTTAGAGATATAACTAATGGAGTAATTTTAACTCAACTTCAGTGGGGGATTTGAAAGATAAGATAGAAAATTGGGGACTATAATTGAAGTGACAAGAGAAAGCAATTACTTGTTCATTAGTTTATATTATTAACACATGATTGACAATAAACGCATTATAGACATAAATTACCAGTTTTTTTTTTTTTTAAAGCTGATTAATAATTAATTATATAAATATTTTATGTATTATAAATGAAATATTAGTCTTAACATCTATACGCATAAGTTTTTCTCTAAATTGATGTTGAAAACGTGTTAGGCAAATTACGCCGAAGTTAAACGGCGGCCATTGTTGCTGTCTCAAACTTTCTTCACTAAACAAGTAGAAGATAAGCAAATTAGTAAATTTAGAAGTAAGAAAAGAAGAGGGCGGCCTCAAAAAATGACAAACAACTTTTGAATAGAATCTAAGAATCACAGTAACATAGTGGAAATCCAGCTTAAAGCTGTTGTCCAACCAAATCAGCAAGCTCTTTTCATCTCTCTCTCTCTCTCTATATATATATAATATAATATCTGACAAGACTAAACAGTACTGTAACATGTAAGAACACAACAAATATCAAACGAAAAAATACATATTTTATAATATATTAATCGTCTGTGATATATTCCTTCAGTCAGGCACAAAATTTTAGGATTCTAAAAGAACAATTTTCTAATTAAGGAGGTAGAAATCATGTGCATGCAATAAAAAGCAAAAATTACCAAACAAGGTATAAGCAAACGGGGGATGTATACTCGATTGGGGTATAAATGTCATTTCAATTGTAAATAAATAAATAATAAATAAATAATAAAGTTTATGGAACAACAAATATTGATCAATGTCTTGTCTACTGTCTAGTAACAAAGCAAAGGAGCCACATTTTAAAGGAAACATATCTTTGAAAAATGAAGGATTCGAAGAAGAGAGAGAAGAGACCAGAGTGACAGGATAAATCCAAAATAAATTTCTAAAGAAGGAAATATTGTAAATAGAAAATTCAATTGTCCCTTTTTTTTCCATGCGAAAGTAGTTTTGTCTAAAAGTCCTTCTGTTGGGCACTGCCGTGAAATATCGAATTACATCAAGACTATTATTGGAAATAAACCACATCGGTTACTTCGTAATGAAATATCGTTATAAATTCTAACTAATTTTTTAAGATTAATTATTTTTTTTAATTTTAAAATCGTAATATTATATTATATTTTTATTAATAAGATTGTAATGAGTTTCGGTTAGTATTATTTGTTTAATTTTGTAAGATGTGATTAGATTAGTTTTTAACACGTGTCAACCTCGCATTTTTAAAGTTTATTTTTTTCTTTTTTTAACCATGGAGGAGAGGATGATGATATTTTTACACATTTGGTTGAGATATATATTTATAAAAATTTATGCCTTTTTTTAAAATATTTTTTATATACTAATTATTTAAGATTTCTATATTAAATATATAATATTATTCTCTCTTTACATATAGTATTAAGAAAAAAAAAGATATTTTGAATTTATTTATACTTTTTTTAAAAATTTATATAAATAATATAATATACAGTTAATTCAATCATATATTAATATTAGTTTTAATATTATTTAAAATTTTAAATTTAAATTTAAAAATCAATTAATTATATATTATTTCTAATTTTGTTAAAAGTTTAATTCAATCCCTAAAAATAACTAGTCATATGAACTATAAAAATGAGGAGAAACTGGCCACAAAACCTCCTCCGACAGGATGTTAGAAAAATGCAAGAAAAGGAATGTAAAAGCGACCCCACTGGTCAATTCTTACATGCTACCCCTTCTTTAAAACTGTATATTATATATTCTTATAATTATTTAAATTAATAATATTTATAATTATAATAAAATTTTATATCATATACATACTGCTCTCTCTGTCTCTCTCTCTTTGAAAACTCAACTGAATACAGAAAAAGAGAAGATTAGCTGTAAAGGGAATGACAGTACTTTTGCCCTAACTTGGACTTTTCTTGCAGTACTGATTTATGTAGTAAATTAATTAAACTTTATTTATATTTATATTTCTAAAGGATAAAGTAGAAATAACTAATATAACGTTACATAAAAAACAAAAGTGAGGTCAAAGTCTATGTACATGATTTGTTACAGACATGGGCTGCTACCAAATTTTGTTACCTAAGTCCACTGTCGTCACAGCCACTGCCTAAATTTTGTTATCAATCAAATCTGCTTAACAAAAGTTGAACAATTAATTGCAATCATTAATAGCGCGCATGTGTGGTTTAAACAATAGAAGGTAGTAAAAATATCAAAAGGATTTTTAGTCATAGCAAATAATTTAAAGATTACATAATAAAAGACATGTAAATGATGGACAAATATTTATCCATTTGCTCCAAAAATATTAATTTTAAAAAATATATGAGATTATTTTTTCATTCGAGGAATGATAATTATTCTCCACAATCAATAAAAAATCAAGCCAAACGGAAAAGATGATATCATTTTGATTTCGTTCTCACATAAGAAAATCAAACCACTCACCCGTTTGAGGAATATTCATCTCGATGTCTCAAGTTTGATACTGCACAAGAGATTTCTTAAAACAAGCATCAATTAACCCACTGCAACGAACTAAACCAAACCGTATTCGGAAATGACAACATAAATTACAGGTTGACTAAGTTAAAAGAGAGGGTAAACTAGAAAGTTCGTTTTGATCATGTAATAATTTTCACGAGCTTTTCATCATCATTACCAAACAGCGTTTGGGGTTTCGATCATGTAATAAAAAGTGAGACCCAGCTCTCAATTGTTAATCCCCACCATGGCCCATATATTGTTGCAATGCATGCGCATTGCATTCTGCAATGATATTAAGGGACTACGAAAGTCCACTTGCTCTCCCATGCAAGCCTTTTCCATTTGTTCAAGCTTATATAGAGCAGAGCTTTATCGCGTTTAGCAGGGAGGCAACATGTCGGACTAGTCCCACATAATTATAAGTATTTATAAATTTTATTATTATTATTATCATTATCATTATTATTGTTGCACAGGGAAACCAATAAATTTCAGCCACTACTCATATAATTTAGAACCACCAAAAAAAAAAAAAAAAAAGAATAAGAAGAATAGAAAGAAACGCTACAGTTATTGGAGGGAACCTAACTCGTTCGTTTTGTAACAAAGGAAATTCCCTTTTGGATGCTTCCTGCCAGCTCCTTCTTAGCCTTCTCGAGGCCAATCCTGTTGAAGAATTATATAAACAATCTAACTTTATTTTCAATTTTCAAGTTCTATACACTCTGATTAACCAATTTTAAAGCAGTTTTTTTAAGCCTCGGATATTTACAAACCTTTCATATTCATTTAATGGGCCAAGAGGATATATTTCTTCGACCCCATTACGGCCGAGCCGTACCTTGGATGCAAAAAAAGGAAGTTCGGTTACCTGCAAGACACATAAATTCATTAGCTATATTATACCCATAAGATAAAGTAATATACATGATTCAGATATAATACCTGAGAAGCCACATATGCACATTGGATAACACCGGCATCTCCTCTCAAGCCCTTGAGGCATGAATCTGCAAACTTAACAGCAGCATATGCCTGAAAGTTTTATACAATAAGACTTTGTAAGAATTACGTGCTTTATAAATGTAATTGCAAGTGTAATTGCAAGTGTTATTGGATACATTGAAAAAGAGACGAACCATAGAAAGCGTTGCTGAACCCGATCCGGCTTTGGCCTGCAATCAAAGTGAATACTATTAATCTAACAGCCATTTCCAGAGTGTTGATAACAGATAACAAGCAAATGTGAAACTCTACATATAACACATGATATTGATTGGCTCAGTGAAAACATGTACCTCAACAACTTCTGTGCCACCATTTTGAATGCGATCTGTTAGGTAGTCAATTTCTTTTTGTGTGAAAGAGCATGAAGGTTTAACCTACATACATTGAGAAAAAAGGAATCAGCAACAACAAAATTCCAGAAGAATGCTGCAGTGACTTCAAGTGTAAATTTTCAGCAGGAGCATATAAATGAATGAAAACTAGCTGCACTCAACCTGTGATAGTAGAGGTAAAATTGTAACCCCAGCATGACCCCCGACAACTGGCACATCAACATCCCTAGGATCAAGACCCAACACTTCTGACTGGAGAGGGGGAAAAGAAAAAAAGAGAGAAAGACAAAGTGGATAAAATATAAGGAAGACAGATGAAAATAACAAAAGTCATTTGAACCACAATCTCATGAATCCAATAAGATAAAACTAATAAGAATATCCAGTATTAAAAATGATAATAAAATGATGAAAAAAAAAAAAAAAAAAAAAGACTTCTAAAACAGAATCCCAGTGGAACTCAATAATTAACCACTAAATCTTAGGGGAATTATTTGCACTCCCTATAACTCATGAATGATTGATTAGTAAGAACTCATCTCAGTCTAGAACGGACTCCTACGTAGTACTCAGGCAATCTATGAAGATAAAAAGAAAACGAAACCAAGAGCTAGATTCAAAGAGTATACCACAAAAGTATTGGCTCGAACAACATCAAGCATAGTGACTCCCAAAAGCCGTTTGGGATCGAAAGTTCCCGCTCTCTTAAACACTTCAGCCGCAATCGGCACAGTGGAGTTAACAGGGTTACTAATAAAGTTCACTATGGCTTTTGGACAGCACTTAGCAATTCCTTCAGACAAAGTTTTAACAATTCCCGCATTGATATTGAACAGATCATCCCTCGTCATTCCAGGTTTCCTAGGAACCCCAGCCGGAATTATCACAAGGTCCATCCCTGTAAGCGCATCCTCCAACTGCTGCTGTCCAACAAATCCACGCACCTAACAGCATGCGCTCACATTGATAGTTACGAATTGAGATCCTAATAGATTTTATGGAATTCTAAAATAGCAAGAAAGATTCAAAAATTCAAATCACAGAAGATGAACTTACCACAGCACCGGTATCCATATGACTGATATCAGCGGTCACACCAGGAGTATTAACAACATCATAAAGATGAAGAACAGAAACCAAGGGGTTCATCTTCATCAGCATAGCCAAGGGCTGACCTATACCACCTGAAGCTCCTAATACCGCCACCTTAAAACCAGGGGCTGCTCCTTTCGCTCGGCAGTTCTCTGTCCTCAAATTCGAACTCTCCTCCATCTTTTCCATTACCAAAATTCAAACACATTTCCAAACGGAATCAAGATCATAATAAACAATTCGAGATCATAATAAACAATCGAAAACTAAAACCTACTTGTTCAAGCACAGCTCAAACATTCACCTATAAAATTTCATCAATCGAATAGTCTATAGTGAAGAAACTAAGCACCGATAGGGATGATCGATCTCCATCTTTTTTGATCCAAAAAGAAAAAATTAAATAAAGGAAAGAGGATACGAACCTGAAGATTAACAGGATTAAGATGAGCAGATATTTTGGAAATTCGTTGGTTGACATATGAATTGCTCTCCATTTTTTCGGTCCAAATCAAAGAACTTACTGGAAACAAGAAAAAGAAAATGCTAATGCAGAAGGGCTAAAGAAGTAACGCAATATTTATAGTGCTTGCCAAATTGGGAAATGTGCAAACTAGTCCTTATCTTATCTAAGCTCGCGGGTTAAAACGGGCCTCCGCGAAAAGCCCATGAGATCAATTGTGGGCTGCTGTTTGGTGGTGGTATGCTTGAATGTGGGCCATCCGCCAGATCCCGGCCTTTTTATGAGTTTATTTATTATGTCCTACATATAGTTTCATATTTGGCTTTCTACTTTCTTGAAGGGGAAGAAGAGGTCGTTGTGACCTGTTAGGTAACTAAAATAAATAAATAAGAAAGTAATGAAGAGGTGGTTGGGTGTGAATGTTGGGATAGAAACATTGACGTTTAGGCACAGCACCTTTGCTTGTCCAGTAGGGTGGCTGTCTTATTTTCAGGCTGTATTAACTATATAATATGCTTGATATTAAGAAAATTCATCGATAATTTATAATATACGATCTCAATTATCTAATTAATAAATATAAAAAAATAAAATAAATTATTATAATGAATATGAGAGTGTTAAAAATTTAGAATTAATTTTATACTATTAATTAAAATTTTAAATAAATATAATAACTGCGTTATAATTTTATTAAGAAAATTGAATCTAACTATTATGATAGATAAATAAAAAATTTAAGTTTAATTTATGTCATATTTTCTATTCGACGTATTTATAATGAATTGAATTAGAAGCTAAAAATAAATAAAAAATAATTACTTAATTGAAACTTTAAAATAATAAACGTTTGAAATAAATAAAAGATTATTAATTAAAATAAATCATGTATAAGAACAATCAATTCAAGGAAGCTTTGATAAAAATTGAATTTAACTGCAATCTCTACACTATATCATAAAATAAAATATACATTACACTTACTCTTAAAATATGATAAATTAAATAATAAATAAGAATCATGCGCTCCTAATAAATAAAATCTACACCATGTCATAAAATAAAAGATTAGTGAATGACGGATCAAGACTTTTGCTCGGATGAGAATCATGCGCGTTCCTAAGAACATATCTTAAGAAACTAGAAACATAATTTTAGGAAAAAGACAGATGTTAGACTTGAATAGTATCACCAGAGCGTATAGAAAATTATGAGTATTGCTCATTTTTTATCGGTTGTGTTTGAAAGTGTTGATGATTTTTGCATTCACCCAAGCATTTCATTTATAAATTAATGCGTTGATAACACTCTTATAAATAAGTCAAATTTGAGTTGCCACACCCCTTCAAATATGGCTTAACTCCATTTTTGGTGGGTGGTTATTTGGCTGAGTTTTCAATTGAATCCAGTCGAAATAATGTCCAAGTTCATTGAACCACTTACTCTCACTTTCCTCCATTTTCGGCATAATCTTTCCCCTCTCTCCATCATTTTCGGACAGATTTCAAAGTAGTTGGAAACAAGTCGATTTCAAGTCGCTTTTTAGGGATAAAGTAGTTTTGGCGAGATATTTCCGTTTATGAAAAGATTTAAACTGAAATTCTTCTTTGATTCTCCCATTTCGACTGAAATCATCTATTTTACTCTATAATTTCGGCCAACCTCTTTCATTGGTTGAAAAAGAGGCTAAAAAGAGGATTTTTGGTCATATTTTGGGGAAAATTGATTCCTTTTTTAGCTATTTTATAAGCTTGGCCGAGTTTTCCACTCTTATTTGGTCAGAATTATCACTTTTTATGTTTTTTGGGCAAAATTGATGATGGATGAGAGTTCGTTTGTCTTTTCTTTGAACGGTAGAGATTGAACCTTAAGTGATCGATGTACAAGCAATCTATGGTTGGTTTTCATGCCATCTCACCTATCTTTGTGACCTCTTATTATTTTGAGGATGCTCCATACTTAACTGAATTAAATGATTTAAGTTTTATTTAATCGATCATAATTAATTGCTATTCGATTAAAACTAGCATTTGACGAGTCACATTAATTATTTTATATTAATTAGTCGTCTAATTATTGAGGGATGGTGGGATGGTCAGCCTCGAATGCACTGGTGGAGCCAAAGGATTTTTAGGGATTGTGGCTCACCGTCCAAAAGATGATTCCCCAACGACATGTCAACATAAGAAGTTAGTGTTGGCTTATAGGCCGATTGAAAGGGTGGCGACTCGAAGGCCGGTAGAATAGGTGGCGGCTCATATCTCGGAGAATTCATCGTTAGGAAACTCGCTAGCATATCCTCTCGGTGAAGAAAACGACACCCACCTTGATTGATAGGTTGACCCATCCGCCAACAAAAGATGGTATGACCGTCATTGAGGTTGGTGATTATATGGCGGAGGATCAGGCGGCCGAAGTGGGATAGTTGTTGGAATCTCTTGTTGATCGACTTGTATCCATGTCGGACCACCTATCTCAAACATGGGTAATTTGGTTGTCTGACTACCTCCCTATGGCAAACTCATTGTCATGGCGAGTAGATTAACACGATCGATGGTAAATATTAATCGAGTAATTCTAAACGACCAATAAAGTAGGTTATAGTATTCTCTGACCGTTTTTTGGACATTTCTCTTCGGTTGATAAGTCAGGTCATTGGTAAGCCCAAAGGGTCAGACTGTTGAGCCTCTGGCCAAATTCGTATTCGACTATTGACAATTAGCAATTTTTTCATAGAAAGTTCCACTAGGTGTGCCAATTCGTTGACATTGAAAAATTCCGCCACCAAAAAATCTGAAAAATTAAAGTTAGTTAAATATCGGGATCAAATAGACTTAACCTTCGATAAAATGGAAAAAAATTCAAGTGATGCAGTATTGAACTAATGCTAATAAAGTGAAATGGTAATAAATGAAAATAGAATTGAAGATTAAAAGACAAAAATACATAAATAAGTAAATAGCATTTTAATAAAATGATGAAATTAAAAACAACATATCTAATCTATGGAAATAAATTAACTTTAAATTAGCTATAATCCTTTGAAAGCAATAAAAGAAAAGTTCAATGAACAAAGAAGAGAAAAATGTGTCTGATCCATAACCGATGGATTGATACTATCACTCATGTAAGAACTCGATGCTCTAATAATTCATTCCAAAGAACATATCTTAAGGAATCAAAGACTTATTTTCTTGAAGAAAAATGAAAAATATTGGACTTGAATAATATTGTCGGAGCATAAAGAAAATTACGAGTGGTGCTAAGTTTTTTATCGATAAGTATTTGACAATGTGTTGATGACACTATTGTAAATAATTCAAATTTGAGTTGTCACTCCCCTTTAAATATGTCACCACTATCCCACTTTGTGGGTCCCTGTACTCCTTTTTGGTGGGCAATCGAAATAATGTCTAGGTTAATTGAAATCACTTTCCCTCACTTTCCTCTATTTTCGACTAAATCCCTCCCCTCGCTCTATCATTTTCAACCGGACTTTAAAGTAGTTGGGAATAGGTCGACTTCCAGCTGCTTTTTGGGGAAAAAGTGATTTGGACGAGATATTTCTGTTAAGGGAAAGATTTCGACCGAAAATCTTTTTTGATTCTCCAATTTCGGCCAACCTCCTATATTGGCCAAAAAAAGGGCCGAAAAGAGGATTTTTTTTAGGAAAATTGATTTCTCATTTGATCTTCTTTAAGCTTGGCTGAATTTGTCACTCTTATTTGGTCAACATTGTCACTTTTTAGGGTTATTTCGGCTTAAATGGATGATGTATAGGAGTTGGTTTGTCTTTTCTTCAAACGGTAGATATTGAATTTTGAGTGATATATATGCAAACGGTATATAGTTGGTTTTCATGTCACCTTACCAATCCTTATGGCATTTTACTATTTTGAGGATATTCTCATATTTAACTGAATTAAATCATTTAAATTTTATTCGGCCGATCATAATTAATTGTTATTCGATTAAAACTAGCATTTGACTGGTCATATTAATTAGTCGACTTAATTATTATTATCCGACTCTTATTTAATTTGAATTTATGATCCAATCACCTTCCGTTACGTGTTCGAAAATTATAACATCAATAAATAAAAAATGTAGCTATAATATGTAATATTTAAGTAGCGGTCGAAATTCGAAGGATTTGCATGTATGTTCATTTTATCAACAACCTATGTTATGCATGCCGGTTAAAAAAAGATGGAGAATTTCGTAGAGGGACTGGATCTATGGTGAACTGTTTCATCTTAACCATATATAAAGTTGATGTAATATATGATGTGATAATATGAAGCTGACATATATATTTAAAATAAATATGTGACAAAAAGAAAGTAAGGGTAGAGTTTGTGTCGCAGGGGGGAAACTGAGCAAAATGGGTTAAAAAAAATGAAAAGGGCTTTTCACCAACATTATAGCAAACTGAAGCAAAAAAGGACATCATATAAAGTTTCATTATTCATGATATTATGCCTCTTCCCCTCTCTCTCTCTCTCACAGTTTTCTCTCTCTTCGGAATCAATCCTCCCTAGGTTTCTCGAGTGATGAAGATTTTTCTGGGTAGCAGAATGATTCAGACAGTTGTAAGAAAGCTAGGTGCTCCGGTCGGTATCGTTTAAGGTGAAGATCATGGTGTAAGAGTAAGTGTATTCTGTACGTACATACGTCCATGTATTAGTTATCCTTCTTAGTTTCAATTAGGGAAAAAAATGGCATGCATAGTGGAGCCAGGCAATATTACTAGCTAGCTATAGTTATAGTTTCTTTTGTTGTAATTTTATGCCCTAATTATATTTTATTATTGTCTTTATAGATGGACCTTAATTTGATAATTGTAAGGAAAAAGGGGGCCATGATTAATTATTCATTTTTCCGGATATATATGTATTCGAAATTTGGGTTATAGCTATGAAGAACCAATCTTGATTACGACGATACTGTGTAACAGTGTAAGGAATAAGGTATATGTTAATTTATAGTTCATTATGATCATGCAATTCTGATCCTAATTTCATATTCCTTAAGGGTCTATTTTGTTCGATTTCACCGGAGAATGAGAATGTGATTTTAATAAAAAAATAATAATTTAATTATCTTTATTTGGTTAATAAATATGAATAATTGATTTTGATTTTATTTAAATTATGAGAAATCAGTTGCTTAAAAGATATGAAAAAAAATCTATTTTTAGTTAAAATTTTAAAATATCACAATAAAATTTAAGCAATATATAAAAAAAAAAATTATAAATGAATGATTATATTATTAATTTTCATTAAAAATATATATTTAAAAAAAATTGAGAAATAAATTTTTGTTTTATTCAAATAGAAATAAAAAATCATTTTAACTTCATCGATCATTCGAAAACATGTCATTCCCATCCAAAAAATGGAACCAAACTTGCCTTAAAAGTAATCTCATTTTTTATTTTATTAGCATTCGGTAAATTTAATAAAAACCGTTGTCATTTTCTACTGGAGCTTTTGAAACTAACGGTAATTCAATATATATCCATCATATAGATGACTTAAAATGGCATGTTTATATACATTTTGGGATCTCTTACATGATTGTCATACATAGATCGTGTATAAATGTTATATATATATAAAGTTACAAACATTATAATAATACTGGAAGAACTAATGCCCTAGACGACGCGTCGTTCCACCTACGTGGTCTTACTAGAGCTAGTATTGAACTATTGATCCAGTAGCTAGCAACAACGTCAACTTCCCCTTCACTGCCTCGCATATTCTCAGTTTCTGTTTGTTAACTCTTTTGGTGCGTTCAATATGGATCATTGAGCTAGTTTATTAAGAAAAGTATATGATTTATTAAACCTAATCACAATCATAAATATTAATATTATTTAAATTGATAAGTAATGTAATGTAGTGTGTCTTGTCGTTTATTAATAGCTTAACCTTTTCAAATATCAATTTCTAACTATCTCAAATTCAAATCAATCACCTTTTTTTTTTTTCCTTAGTATTTGTTGTGTGTCGGTATAAAATATTGCCTTATCCTTCACTTTTTGAACTTTCATAGCAGAGGAACCGGAAAAACCTTGCTTGGGACGGCATGAATGCCGAGATCCGCCCATTAGGGCATGACTGGATAAAGTTGGGAAGTAGAAACTTGTTACCCCACCTACGAGATTGTAATCCCAAACGTCCGACCTAGCAAACCACGCTTTAGGATTTCGCTCTTTACAATTGAAGTAACTAGTAAGCCGGGCCTGCTGGGGCATTTGCTTCATAGCTTGTAAAGGGGAAGTGAACTTGGTGAAGTGTGTTCCCTATGAGTAGGAAACACTAAAAACAGATGAACATATTTTCAAAGTCAGAAAACAGTTCTAAGATCTTACTCCGCATACGATAAAAGCATTAGCGTGGGATGCCGAAAGCAGGAAGAAGTTAGAATTTCTTTTTGAAGATTAGACCCCACCAAACAAAAATAATTGGAATTGGCCAAAAAAAAAAAAACAAAAATAATTGGAATGCTTGACGACAATTATAAAACTACTACTAGTCCACCACTACTTACATTCCGATCATGCGCGGTGATGATATTTCAGCTAAGCACACGGATTATCAATTTTCATTTCCATCACACCACCTTTTTTTTTTTCCCCTTTCTTTTTGTCGTTTTGATGCGTTTTTTCTCATTGATGTGGCAGAAACAAAGTCCGATGTTGATCATTGGTTTGTGTTTCTTTCGACTTCATAGAGATGGGTTCATTAGTGACTGATTAGTTCAACAAACCACCGCTTGATTATTTATAATGACCAAAATTATATTTATGCTAATTAAAAAGTAGCCCATTATAGGAATTGATTATCTTATCTTACAAGACCACATTTGATAACATAACATATTCCATTTCAAACATTCATTAAAGACATGTATGTGGCTGCTCTTCCTTTTTGACTTAATTCTTTGAACCACTTGTTTAATTTAATAGCGGTGTTCTCATTGCTTAAAGGAATAAAAGCATAATGGTTGCTGGCATCCCTCTTTTTTTTTTTTTTTTTAATATATATTTAAAGTTAATCAAGTTTGGTTAGTAATTTTATTATTATTAAATATTGATATAACTTTAATTTATTGATTAAATTAAAATATTTTTATAATAATTTATTTATACTGACATTTTTAAACGATATTTTATACCGTACAGACAATAGTCGTGGATTTGATATAAATATTTTTTTAGATTACACACAATATTTTTAGTGATGATAAATTGTTGATTCTAAATGAACGGTTAAATTTATAATATTATTAGATAAATTTAAATTAGAATCTTAAATACTATAAGACTTAAATTCAAGATTAACTTATAAAATTACTTCTACCTAATCATTTGGACAACCCTTACAAATTTTGAAGATTAAACTTAGGCAAAGAGTTTCTCGAAGTAACTTGAAATTTTTACCTCAAACATCAATTCGTTGTTGCTAAACTGAATTAGCTCTCTCTCTCTCTCCCTCCCTCCTAAGCCTCAAGCGTCAAATTCCTTCTAGATGATCTAATCCCGTTGAATAATGATTCCCATGCTCTAAATGTACTTACCATCACCATTAACGCATATATCCACTCTTTTCGAATACTTGAAACTTGAAAGCAAAAACGAATCACATTTTCTTGCTTTTTGTTCAACTTGCAATTATGATATGCTGATATCTCTTTCTATTTGTCACGAGCCATTATTACCCCTTTAATTATCTATCAATTCTCAGTAACCAAACAGGTTGGCTACTTACTATTTCTTCTTATCAATGTCGATTAGTAATTTCCAGAAACATCAAGCTTTGTTACTTCTACTATCTTTCTTGTTCCTGTTAGTTGTTTCCGTTGTCGGAGATTATAACAAATCCGGCGACTCCGAAATTCTTATTCAGGTGAGAAATTCGGGTCTCGACGACCCGGAGGGAAGTCTTGATAACTGGGTGGTGAACAGTGAGTACAACGCGTGTAATTGGACGGGAATCACTTGCGATGATCGCCACGTGTCCGTCGTTTCTATTGACTTATCCGGGTTTGGGTTGTCTGGCGGGTTTCCTTTTGAGCTCTGTCGGATCCGGACCCTGCGGAACTTATCGTTATCGGATAATAGTATCAATGGCAGTTTGTTATCGTCTTCCCTTTCTCTCTGCTCTCATCTGCAAGTGCTGAATCTCTCCAGTAATTACCTCGTCGGCGAATTGCCGGATTTTTCTCCGGAGTTTAGTGAGCTTAGAGTGATCGATCTCTCTTTCAACAACTTTTCCGGCGAGATACCGGCGAGTTTTTGCCGGTTTCCGAAGCTCAGAGTTCTCAAGCTCATCGAGAATTTACTCAATGGCTCTATTCCTGCTTTCTTAGGCAATCTCAGCGAGTTAACTCGGCTTGAACTCGCTCAAAATCCGTTTCAGGAAAGTCATTTGCCTTCTGAGATCGGAAACTTATCAAAACTCGATAATTTGTTTTTACCGAACACCAATCTCATCGGACCTATTCCAGAGTCAATCGGCAAGTTAGTATCGCTCAGGAACCTCGATTTGTCTAGCAATCGTCTGTCGGGAGAAGTGCCTGAGACTATCGGGGGACTGATAAAAGTGGAACAGATCTTGCTATTTGCGAACCAGATCTCTGGTGAAATTCCTGTTAGCTTAGCGAATTTGAGCAATCTGCGTACTCTGGACGTTTCGCTGAACAGTCTCACCGGAAAGTTACATGAGAAGATCGCTGCAATGCCTCTCGAATACGTGAATCTGAACGACAACTTCCTCGAAGGCGAAATTCCACAGGTTTTTGCTTCGAATCCTAAATTAAGATCGGTAAAACTCTTCAACAACAGTTTTTCAGGCACGCTGCCTGCAAATCTAGGCCGATACGCTGAATTGGAGGAATTCGATGTCTCCACCAACAAATTCGCAGGAAATTTGCCGGAATATTTGTGTTATGGCAAGAAACTTCAACGAATCGTAGCTTTCAACAATGGATTCTCAGGAGTTGTGCCAGAGTCTTACGGTGAGTGCATTTCTCTCTCCTACATTCGAATCGAGAACAACGAACTCTCCGGCAAACTACCAGACAGTTTCTGGAATCTTCCGATGCTTGAATACTTAGGGTTGAGAAACAACGGATTCAAAGGTTCGGTTCCACCTTCAATCTTTAAAGCTAGAGGCCTCACTGTGGTTACAGTATCAGGAAACAACTTCTCCGGCACATTGCCAGATCAACTCTGCAAGTTGAGAAACCTCGTTAAATTTGATGTTAGCGGAAACAACTTTTTTGGTGAGATTCCTTCCTGTATAACTGAATTGAAGAATCTACAGAAGCTTGACTTGCAGGAGAACAATTTTTCTGGCATAATTCCAAGCACGGTGAGCTCATGGACTGTCTTGACCGAGTTAAATCTTTCAGGGAACAGATTATCTGGCCAGATTCCTTATCAGCTCGGTGACTTGCCAGTATTAACATATTTAGATCTTTCTAGAAACATACTTTCCGGCCAAATTCCAATTGAGTTAACAAAGCTGAAGCTAAACCAATTCAATGTATCGGTTAATAAACTGTACGGAAGAGTTCCGACTGGTTTCGATCATGAACTGTTCCTTGCAAGCTTAATGGGCAACCTGAATCTTTGTAGCCCGGATCTGAAGCCACTTCCTCCTTGCCGGAAACCCAAACAGGTCGCTCTGTATGTTATAATTACTTTATCCATAACCGCTCTAGTTCTTATCGGCTCTCTATTATGGGTAGTTAAATCCAAGTTTTATGTATTCAATGGCAAGCGCATGAAGCCATGGAAGGTGGCTGCCTTTCAACGGATCAGATTCAATGAGGAAGACATAATCCCACATCTCACTAGTCGAAACTTAATTGGAGAAGGTGGATCCGGCCGTGTTTATAGAGTATGTCTTAAACCGGGTCATGTTGTTGCTGTAAAGAGACTTTGGAGTGGTAAGAAGGAAGCAGATGCTGAACTGGTTTTCCAATCCGAGGTAGGCTCATTGGGTCAGGTTCGCCACATCAATATTGTGAAACTGCTCTGTAGTTTAAGTGATGGTGAAGATAACAGAACTCTGGTGTATGAGTATATGGAAAATGGTAGCTTAGGTGACGCATTGCACGGACATAGTGATTCTAATTTGTTGGATTGGCAGACGCGGTTCGATATAGCAGTTGGTACGGCACAGGGGCTGGCTTATCTTCATCATGACTGTGTTCCGGCTATAGTGCACCGTGACATTAAGAGTAATAATGTACTCTTAGACGAAGAATTCAGGCCCAAATTGGCTGATTTCGGGTTGGCTAAGACATTGCAACGGGAGGGGGATCCTACTCGTGATGCTATGTCTCGAGTCGTTGGGTCCTACGGCTACATTGCGCCTGGTGAGTAACGCTTTATTTTGTTATGTTGATAATTGTTTGTTTCCAAAATAATTGTTTGTTTTTTTAAATTGATGAACTGCTATTGCAGAATATGCATATACGATGAAAGTGACAGAGAAGAGTGATGTCTATAGTTTTGGTGTGGTTTTGATGGAAATGGTTACTGGTAAGCGGCCTAATGATGCTTTCTTTGGAGACAATGGTGATATAGTGAAGTGGGTTAGAGGAACTGCTTTATCATGCTTTGCAGAAGAAAATGGCAAAGAGGAAGTACATTGCAGTGACGTGGAGAATCTTAGAGATCCAAGAATGAAGTTATTTACATGTGATTTTGAACAGATTGAAAGAGTTTTGAATGTGGCTCTCCTTTGTACCTCGACATTACCCATCAACAGACCCTCCATGAAAAGGGTAGTTGAGCTCTTAAAAGGCCAGAAACTGTAGCCCTAAAATGATGCCACCAAGAAGTTTTGATGGCCCTAATGCTGTAGCCTGTATCTTCCAAATTGACAGTATAGTTATAGCTACGTTGCTAGAAGGATAGCAGATGTTCGGGTTAGTATCCCAGCTTATGATCCTAATGGGCCTAATCCTTATGATCGCAGCTTTGTAGGTTCATGTACATAAAATAGTGTCAATTTAGGCTTGAAGTTCCTAAACTTCTGTCTCATTAAACGTTTAACGTTTAGTAAGTTTAGAGCGATTTTCATAGATATATATATATATATATATATATATATATAGAGTATATGTATATGCGGCACACTAAATCTGTACACAATTATAAATGTATTTTTATAATAAGATGTATAAAAATAACTTTGCCAGCAATGAAATGAAGTTTATGGGTTTGCAACATGTGCATGGCTCCAAAACATTTTTCTTGGTCTAAAAGAACTTAGAAACCAAAGATACCTAGGCTTTAATTTGAAGTGTTGTTCTTTCCTCCAAAGGATTTCTAAAGTGCCCTTGAAGCAAATCTTGGTAAAAAGGAAAAAAAAAACGTTCCAGCCAAATAATGACTCTGTGGATTGGGCATCTCTACTTCAAAGATAAGGCTGAATGTGTCCCCCGACAGTAGCATATGGGCACGTGGTTTGTCCTTTGTGAATAGACCCGATCGAACCGGCCCTACAAGTCACAGGTCCACGAGACTATTCTATCTAATTTTGGCCCATCTCATTTATTTTTCTGGTCATCTAATCTAATTCTTTGTTTGGCTAGCTATTCTATTCTGTCCAGAAAAAAAAAGGAAAAAGAATTGGTAGGGAAATGAAAATGCATAAAATTTAAAAATGGAAAAACGTGGTTAATTCTCAGAAATGTTGGGGGAGTGATTGGTGACGGGGCGCCACTATCCCCTGCTAATCGTAACCGTAATCGAGTTGCGGTTAAATCTCTCACCCACCTATAAAATCCCGAAGATCAGAAGAAAACGAGACTCATTTTCGATCATTTTCGAAATTTGAAAGAGTAGCGTCTTGATAAACGCTCTCTGGTTTTTTTGGATCTTTTTCCATCTTCTTCTTCTTCTTCATCTTCTGCTCGTTGCTTCATTTTTCGAATTTCTTCTTTTAGCGAAAATGAGAGAGTGCATCTCAGTTCACATCGGACAAGCCGGTATTCAGGTTGGCAATGCTTGCTGGGAACTTTACTGCCTCGAGCATGGCATTCAGGTAGCCCTAACATTCCCTTCCATCTCTTTCAGATCTTGATTGTTCGACTGTATTCAGTGTTCTCATCGTAAGCTAGACCTCCGGTTTGTTTGCCTGTGTTTGTATGGTTGTATACAGATGCTCGTGTTTGTATGGTTTTCTCACAAGCATTTTTAAAGATCTGGCTAGATCTAGATGATAGGCAAGATATAACGTTAGGTCTGACGACAGTTGCAGGTTTTAATGTATTTACGACATTTTACATGAATTCGCTACACGTTTTGTACTGGACTTTTCAGATCGCCTTACATCTTGTTCTTAGACCCTTTCATTTATTTTACCTGTTGTTTTTAATTGCATCTTCATAACTGACCTAGTCCCATATGGTATATAATGAGACATCATCAATTATTTTCAGATCTAGTTACCCATTTCTTTGAAACGTGGCAATATTATGCGAGTTAAATGTTCTAAATCTATTGTTGGAAAAAAATAGCAATGCCTGTCCTAATGTATTAACACGATCATCTAGATCTATGACATCATTCCATTTCATTCACATTTTATGCGACATTACTAGTTTCTAATTATCATGCATTTTCAAGCCAAGGTGTCTCAATGAGTGGTCGTATTGTAATGCTTTTGTTTTGGATTTTGGCACAAGAGACCGAGCTGTTCATTTATCTGATTATTAGCTGTATCTCCAATATAATAATGTTCACACTTGAATTTATCGTCACTTAGAAGCCTCTTGACTGATTATCAGTATTCTGCCTTGATTTATAGTAATTGAATGCGTTAGTGGTTTATCAGCCATTATATCTCGCTGTGATCCAACTGTTAGGTATATGCATGAATCTTAGAGATGTACATGTTTGAGAGTTAGAATTTTTTCTTCTGTTTTTTCTGAAGCCTGATGGCCAAATGCCAAGTGACAAGACTGTTGGGGGAGGAGACGATGCTTTCAACACCTTCTTTAGCGAAACTGGTGCTGGGAAGCATGTTCCTCGTGCTGTTTTTGTGGACCTTGAACCTACTGTCATTGATGAAGTTAGGACTGGAACATACCGTCAACTCTTCCACCCTGAGCAGCTTATTAGTGGCAAAGAAGATGCAGCAAACAACTTTGCACGTGGACACTACACCAGTAAGTAATCGCTCCTACTTTTACTAATTTTCTATTTCTTCCTAGTAAGCAACTACTGACCTTCCTTTTCTATTACAGTTGGTAAAGAGATCGTCGATCTCTGCTTGGACCGCATACGTAAGCTCGCCGACAACTGCACAGGGCTCCAAGGTTTCCTCGTCTTTAATGCTGTAGGTGGAGGAACTGGTTCAGGTCTTGGATCTCTCTTGCTAGAACGCCTCTCTGTAGACTATGGCAAGAAATCCAAGCTAGGCTTCACTGTATACCCATCACCCCAGGTCTCAACTTCTGTTGTCGAGCCTTACAACAGCGTCCTTTCAACCCACTCCCTCTTGGAACACACTGATGTTGCGGTTCTTCTTGATAATGAAGCCATCTATGATATTTGCAGGCGCTCTCTTGACATAGAGCGACCCACCTACACAAACCTCAACCGTTTAGTTTCTCAGGTACAGTTCCCAATCCTCTCTCCTTCCTTTCTCTGGAAGAAACTTGATTTGTGAATATCATTCTCAAGTTATGGGGTTTTCCAGGTTATATCATCCCTTACTGCCTCTTTAAGATTTGATGGTGCTTTAAACGTGGATGTGACTGAATTCCAGACCAACTTGGTCCCTTACCCTAGGATTCACTTCATGCTTTCATCTTATGCCCCTGTAATCTCAGCTGAAAAGGCCTACCATGAGCAGCTCTCAGTTGCAGAGATAACCAACAGTGCTTTCGAGCCTTCTTCCATGATGGCTAAATGTGATCCCCGCCATGGAAAATACATGGCCTGTTGTCTCATGTACAGAGGAGATGTGGTCCCTAAAGATGTGAATGCTGCTGTGGCTACTATCAAGACTAAGAGGACCATCCAGTTTGTGGATTGGTGCCCAACTGGGTTCAAGTGCGGAATCAACTACCAGCCTCCGTCTGTTGTGCCAGGCGGCGATCTAGCGAAGGTTCAGAGGGCTGTTTGTATGATCTCTAACTCGACTAGTGTGGCCGAGGTGTTTTCGAGGATTGATCATAAGTTTGATCTTATGTATGCAAAGAGAGCTTTTGTGCATTGGTATGTGGGTGAGGGTATGGAGGAAGGTGAGTTTTCTGAGGCTAGAGAGGACCTTGCTGCTCTAGAGAAGGATTATGAGGAGGTGGGTGCTGAATCAGCCGAAGGTGAAGATGGTGATGAGGGTGACGAGTATTGAAGACTGAATTAATGTACTGTCCTGTGTTGGGTTTCTTTATAAGTGTTGTTTGATTATGAGCATGATAGTAGTAATAATCTGCTGGGTTTGTCTGTGAAATTTATGGATACTAGTTGTGATGGTTTTTATGTTCCTGGACTGATTGTTGAACTAATTGCTCATGTTCGTTCACCAAAATTCCAATCAACAATTGGTATAAAAAAAAAAAGAAAAAAAAAGATATATTGAAGAACTAGAAAAACTCAAAACAGAGGGAGAGACATATGCATGTGCATTAGAGGAAGGAAGCATTGGGAAAAGGAATAAAGTTTGCTTGAGCATACTTGAAGGTAACAAAATGGAGATTTGACCATGATATGAAAATTGTATTGGGTGGTTATCCATGCACCTTAGTGTTCCTTTCCATGCCTGTGATCCCTTCTATCTCTTCACAGACTTCACTCACAACATCTCATAATGCGATGGAAAAGAAGCCGGATAACAAAATTTCTTCCTCTACCAGTCAAGAAAACTGCTGTAGTGATTTTTTGGTATGCATACCTCTACCCTCCCTCCCTCTCTCTCTCTCTCTTTCTCACTCTACTCTAATGTGATTCTATAGAATAAAGTGCATCATAATAAGTGGAACTTGGTATTTTACGCAGAGAATAGGAGAACAGATCAACCCATCATCAGAAGAGAATCAAATTACTCCAAATCAAAAGCAAGAAACTCATCTTCAATGGCCCGGCAACTCTTCCTTGCCCATTTCTAGCGAGTGGCCTCAAAATCTTGCTACCAATCATCAGTTCCACTTGGCCCAACAGCCTCCTCTTGTTCAATCAACACCCCCCTTTTGGATGCCCCCGGGTCCTGTTCGGCCTGCTTGCGCTTTCCCTGGACCCGCTTATTTTGCTGGATATCCTCCGACTTATCCTGGTTTTTCAGGTAATCAAACTAATTCTATAACATGTTTAGAAAAAAAAATGCCTATAATTATCGTATTGTAATTTGTAACACAAAGTTTTTCTATTCCTCATCCTATATGTCATTTAGTTTCAAAAGATCTAAACTAGAAAAACAGGTTCATGTAATCCTTCAATATGGGGGAATAATCAACCGCAACAGTTCTTCCATCATTATGGGATTCACCCTTCAGTAATTTCCAATTTCACTTCTTCTTCATCTTGTCAAAGAGGACTAATTAAAATCCCTACTAAACTTTCTTATAAGCACCAACAACTTTGGGAAGCTCAAGTAAGTACATTTTCCCATTTTAAATTGAAAATTTTCTCTCCTTTTCCAACTATCACTACTTAGATTACTTGTTTTCACTTTGTAATAATATATATAGGCAGCAGAGAATGTTCAATTATGGCTTATAATAGGACAAATGCAAGTGGAAATAGCTGATTACAAGAGCCGACTAATGAAACTCGAATCCCAAGTTTCATCATCTCAGCCTAAGCTAGCAAAGAGAGGGAGACCTAAAAGAGAAGTAGTAGCTCCAAGTAAGACTTTGGCCGGTTAAAGTAATAAAATCCTTGATGAACATAGTGAATCAAAAGATGGCGCTTGCTCAAATTTGACCAGCCCACAAGGTCAAACCAAGAGTGTGTATGGAGATTGCTGTGTTGTTAGGGAAGGAGGAAGGGCTATTCCTGGGTGGAGCTTTGTTAATCCTGATCAGGATTGTGTAAAAGATGAAGATGTGGAGGAGGAGATTCAGAAGAATAAATGAGGTTTGCTAAAATTGTCTAGATTTTTTGTTTTTGTTTTGTTTTTATTGTGCTCGTAGAATCCTTATAGGTAGGGTTGATAATGATCAAGCATTGTGAACAATCTTTTTTAGGGTAAACATAATTAAAAAAAAAAAAAAAAAGATACAACAACGAGAAAAATGCTTCTCCTCGTAAGGTATTGGTACCAGTTATGGTCCAATTATTTAGATAAAAAAAGGGGGTCCATTTACATAAATCCTTGACTTGCATATTTGTAGTGTAATGTTGATTACTTGTAATAAACTAGTTTATTATTCAAGCACTGAAACAAAAGCTTATATGAGTTAGTAATTAAGAGTGCTGTCTGTTTTACTGTCTCAAAACAAAGCTTTGGGACAAATCATTAATGTGTTTGCTTGTAATAAAAGAAAGATATGGGTTGCAAGTGTGCAACTCCATGATGATAAATTGTTACGTGATCTTAAAAGCTATATAAGAGTCTATGCTAAAAATATAATAAGAATCCTAAAATTTTAAAAACTTACATCTGCTTTATTGTATAAGTAACGTGGGATGTGGACTCTCAACTAGATTAATAAATAATAATTACAGTAATGAAAATAATAATAATAATAATTATTATTATTATTAAAAAATGGTTTTATACTTTTATCCATATCTGATGTACGCTGCTCCAATGCATGAGTGCAATAGGGAGAGAGGGAGGAGTCTAATCCATTTTAACGTCGTCATGATTCATTATCTGTATGGTGTTTATCTCTACTGTAGATTGGAACCCTTTTTTTCTTAAGTTGGTAACCATGTAACTGATTTGGAAGCATGAACAAAAAAGGTAGCCTGTCTTATGGACTAGGTTGGAATCATAATGTCATATGACTGTCTTTTTCTAAACAAAGATAATCTCATAATCATTATTATAATTATTAATCTCATTATTATCCTATTATCAAATAAATTAACCAAGTGTGTTTAAGGCATGGATGGTCTTAGACTTCTCACAGAGAGTCAACGTGAGTTTCTCGTGATAGCTGATTTCTTAATACATTCCCACTTTTTCCTTCGCTTAGAAAAGAAAAAAAGTATAAAATAAACCATTTCCTGTCCAGTCTTACGGCTCTTATTCATTTATTCTCTAGAACGTTAACTGAACGTATTTCCCATGATGATCGCATCAAGCAGTTAACTACCACCCTAGGCATCCACCTGACCTCCTCCTCCACCGTACAAAACCCCCGCATCTCCAATCTCCCTTCCCTTTCACTTCTAATGGCCGCTACAATAACAGCCACCGCAGATCAAACCCGCGCAACCACCTCGAAATTATTTCCTCCTCGCCGCCGCGGACGCTCCAAGCTCGTCTGCTTCTCATTCGCCGCCTACGCCAAGACTCTCATCGATCACCTCAAATCTTTAAACGTTCCGGTCCTCCCTGGCCTCTCCGACTCCGAATTCACGTCCATCGAATCCACCTTCGGCTTCTCTTTCCCGCCAGATCTCCGCTCTATCCTCCAAGAAGGCCTCCCTGTTTCTCCAGGATTCCCTAACTGGCGCTCCTCCTCTTCTCAACAGCTTCACATTGTTCTCAACCTACCTTCACTCTCTCTCCTCAAAGAAGTTTCTCGGAGAAGATTCTGGTGTCGTTCTTGGGGAATCGAACCTGACGATCCAAACGAGGCCTTAGATTTAGCCAAACAGTTATTGAACAGCGCGCCTGTTCTCGTTCCGATTTATCGAAAATGTTACATACCTTCTGCCCCGAATTCGGCCGGAAATCCTGTTTTCTACGTTCACGGCGGCGATGTTCGTATCCTCAGCTTCGATCTAGCCGGATTCTTCAAAAACGGTGAGTTTCTGCATCGAATGACGATGAGTGACGCTCCGGCATGGGCGGCGACGACTGCCCGTGAAATCGATTTCTGGACGGAGATGGCGGAGAGTGGAAGGAGAGCGCGCGAGTGGTGGAGTGGGACGGAGTTGAAAGGATTGGGAGAGTGTTTGGAGGAGGTTTCTGAGAGATTGAGGGAAGGAGGATGGAGGGAGGAGGAAGTTAGGGAAATGATGACGATGGACGGTGGAGATGAGATGACGACGAGGCAGAAGAGTGGTTCCGCTTTGTGGAGGGAAAAAGAGGAAGAGGGTGTGGCGTGGCACGTGACAGAACTGTCTTTGATTTTATTGCGTGGGGGATGGAGTAGGGAAGATGTAGTGTACGCCCTTGATCTAAATGAAAATTTCACTGATGGCGGGGAATTAGAAAATCTTAATCAGAACAGTAATAACGAAAATAACTGTTCTAACGTTGATGCAAGCTGATGCTGATCAGTCTCTTTGATCACAGCCGTAGGATTTCCTGATTATTATCAATTCGGTTTTACAGAATTTATTCATACACAATTATTCATTGTAAATAATTTATTCTTAATTAGAGATTAAATTAAGTACTGTACCACCAATAAATATTCTCATGTTCTAGAAGGTCAATCAGGGTGGGGCCATTTTATGCCTTGTCCATAAAGTTGGACAAGTGTGGGCCAGACAAAATCACATAATTGTTTTCGTCTATAGGCCTTTTTCTTCTTGGGCCTTATTTTTCAAACCTTACCGGTCCCAAGTTGGTTTCCAGTCAATATGATTGTGAAGTTTATGCTAAGGACTTTTCAAGCGGTATACGAAGGGCACGTCAAGTGTTTGTTTTATTGGTCAGCAATTAATCCCATAGAAACCGGACCGCTAATTCCCTCTTAATGCCTTTGGATTAGTTACTTGTGGTTAAGAAGCAGAGATATCCGGTATCCAATCCATCCGATATGACACAGATCAGGTGAATATCTGCTTGAATCGTACTATATATCTTACTTATCCGATAATGATTGGGTATAGTTTGAAATAAAGTGTGTAAAGGCCGAGTGCTCTACACATTAGAGCTTGAAACCAACTTTGGATAGGGTGAGTGCTCTACCTTTGGATAGGGCTTGAAAAATTCGGTAAATATTAGCCGGACATGGATCGGTTTGTGCCTGTGCTGGTATAGAGCTTGAAACCAAGTGCTTAAAATGTATATCTTGCTGATCAGGAAATGGTTCTGAGATTTGTCCTGAAAAAAATTGGAATAAATAATAATAGTAATATTGGCACGTGCGGCAGCTTCTACACGGTGTGTGGGAGTTCCGCCTATACTCAATTTAGGGCCATAACCGCTTCAGTTCCCAATTCGAAGAGTCGTGGTGAAAGAAAGGTCCAAGCTTATCAATAATCTCAGAAATGACGATGTCGATTGTCCGATCTGGTATCCGTCGAAGCGCTCTCCGCAGTGTTTTTCGATCCTCCTCTGCTCCTCCAAAGCGCGGCTTTGCTTCCTCGTCTCATCACGATGATGCTTGTTCGTTACCCCCTCTTCTTTCCCTAGCATTCACATTGACTTAACTTTATCGCGATTCTGATTTTTTTTTTTTTTTAATCTGATTCGTTTTTAGACTCCTTAGCATTTCGATTTCGTTTTTTCCCTATGAATTCGAGCTCGTTTCGTTTAATTTTTTTTGAAATTTAGATAAGATTCGGTTGCCTTTTTTTGTTCATCCTGCAAGTTGGATAAGGTTTTGTTCCTTTTCCTGATACATAATTAGTAGATTTGTACTCAATCTGGATGATTGCTGATATGATGTTGAATTAGAGGCCAACTCTCGATTAGACCTATTTTTCATTATGTGGTTATTTAAACTTCCTCCTTGGACTTTAATTTTAAAATTTCCAAGTCAATTCAATTTTCTTTTGATTCATTTGAAAAGATTGAATTCATATGATCAGATGAGACTGCAAAGTGGGAGAAGATAACATATGCAGGCATAGTCTCATGCACTGCTTTGGCGACCTATATTCTTTCAAAGGGTCATGCTCATCACGAAGAGCCTCCTGTGAGCGTTCTTTTTTTTCGTTGTCCTTGTTTATCTTCTTACTCGCAGTTTCCATGATATCTTTGCATCCATTAATGTTATTTTTGTCTAAAAAGATTCTATAACACATGGAACTAGTAATGATTAGAAGAGAAGACATTTCTGTCCGTTGTGTTCTGCAATTTTTTCGCTAAGTGTGCCCTTAGTAATGCTTTTGGTTTGGAATCTGAAAATCTATTTTTTTTCTCTTTTCAGGCATATCCATACTTGCACATTCGCAACAAGGAGTTTCCATGGGGTAAACTCTTTAGGCCTGTCTTAGACAACAATATAATGATCTAGTCGTGATCTCATTCCAAAAAATCTTGAATATGTTTTTTCTTAGCTCTCATGTTTTCTGGGGTAGCGGGAATTTCCTTGAATCTTTTTTATGTCCCTTGGAAATCTCACATGTCAACCAGAAGCAATGTTTTTTTTTTTTTCCTTTTATTTGTAATAAAAATTGACATCTAATATTTGTATTTATGTTAATGTATATACAGGACCAGATGGCCTCTTTGAAGTGAAGGAACACTAAAGGGGGTTTCATTATCAGACCCTTTTTTCAAGAAGAGATGTCAGTTGGAATCACATTTTCAGATTTTCACAACTATTTTCCATTGTTTGTTTCAGAAAGAATTTTATTGTACACGTTGGGAAATTTCCATGGATGTTGATATTGCACTTCAATTCTTTCAATTTGGAATCTTGGTTGTTGATACTGCATGAAGAATGTTGCATTCTGTCTTTTGTATGTTGCAATATTATTCCTGATAATAATAACTTTGTTAATGTTTTTAGCTTAGTGTGATGATATATATGATCTTTTTGCCTTTATTATTGCTTTGCAGAAAAGCCAGTGACTACAGCAAAATACATTACAGCTAAACAGATAAAAAACTAAAAAACTTACACCATCTATCATGTTATAAAATAAAGCGCTAAACAAGTTACGTATGTTGCTTGGTATGAAATAAGGGACAACAAAAAACGAAGAAAATTGATATTGATCTCATCAAAAAGAAAAAAAGAGGAGACGAACAGCCATTTTCTTATTCAATTCACGCTGCAGCTGCTTCATTGTGACTATCATCTCCACTTCTGTTCTCAGGCAAAGTCTCCAAATCAGTACGAGCCTCCTTCTCCTCTTGAGTTATGGAAGAAGAAGAAGAATCGACCTGGTCATTCTGCTCATTATTATTAGTGTCCGAGAAAGCCACATGTTCTTTCTCTGAATCTTCTTCCTCTTTCTGGCCCACATTATCCTCATTATGATTGTTATCACTCTGATCAACAATCCCATCTTCATTCTTCCCTGCATTTTCATTTTCATTTGTTTTAGATGAAGCATCATTATTGTCTTGAGGGTTAGAAGAATCAGAGGACTTGACTTCTTCATTTGTTTTGCTCTTTCCAGCATCGGAGTCGTGGGGGTTAGAAAACTCGGCTTGTTTATTTTGCCCATCATTCTCATTCTTGTCGTTCGTGTTTGATAAAAGAATGATCTCCTTTTTTTCCCCTTCTTCTCCTGGACCAGCCTTGAAATTTTCCTCCATCATATCATTCTTGTTTTCGCTGCTGACATCATTGGTCTGGTCATTTGATGATACCGGATCAGACCCAACATTAGGATTCTCGTTCTTATCCTTCTCATCTGTTGAATTTCTTGGCTCACTTTCCTTAAGAACAACGTTCTGAACACTTTCTGTTTCATTTCGATTGTTCTTTTCACTTTCAGGAGCTTCTTCTTCTCTATGGGTTGTTGTGTTTTCATTCTCTTCATTTGTTTCCGATTCTTTCACCAGCTCAACAGGCTTGTTTTGATCATCATTGTCATTAGATTCAGAGCTATTCGTTGTATTCTCATGGTGAAGCTCAAGCTCCTGCTTTTCATTTTCCAAACCACCTTGTTCATTTTTTTCTTCAGTTGTTAAATTTTGAGCGTCTTTGACAGCACTTGAAGCATTATCAGCTGTGTAATTCTCATCTCTAGCCTCCTCCTTGTTATTATTCTTCTCACTCCCATCTTGAACTTGTTCTTCAGATGAAGTCATAGACTCAATTCTACCTTCCTTTACCTTCGGCTCTTTTTTGTCAATATCTTTCCCTGTATTTTCATTTTCCTTGTTTTCATTGCTGTTTTCCTTCTCCTTGTTCTCTCCACTTTCGCTCTCTTCACTCTCCTTTATTCCCTCTTCATTCCCATTTTCTTCACTTTCCCTCCTTTTGGACTCTTCACTCTCCTTAACCTCTGCATTCTCATTCTCTCCACTCTCCTTCTTCCCCTCTTCATTCTCATTCTGTTCACCTTCCCTCTTACTAGGCTCTTCACTCTCCTTCTTCCCCTCTTCATTCTCATTCTTTTCACTTTCCGTCATTTTCCCTTCCTCACCCTCCTTTTCTTTACTCTCTCCATTTTCCATCCCTTCACTCTGCTTCTCTTGGCTATATTCCTTCTTATCTTCTTCACTCACTCCTTTCCTCTCTTCACTCTCCTCCTCCTTCTTCTTCTCTCCAACCTCTTCATTCCCATCTTCCCTTTCTTTGTTGCTCTCTTCAATTTCCCTCTCTTCCCTCTCTTTCTGCTCAGTTTCAGGTTCATCTTCCACTCTCTTCTCCACATCTTCAATACTATTCCTGTTATCTTCTTCTTCCTCTTCCTCTTTGTGCCTCTCATCTCTAATACTCCCAGTCTCTTCTTCAACTCTGGGCTGAAGATCCTTTCTCCCCAACTTCAAAACTTCATTTCCGGTTTTGGAATTTTCATGGAAGGTAGTAGTAGTAGTAGCTTTCCCGGAATGCGAATGCTGAACCTGGTAAACAAGCCATATACAAACACCAACTAAAACGCATATCTGAAGAGCATGCTTCACTTTGAACCCTTTGGATCTTGGATTTCTACGAGTTGACAGCTTGAACATTATGAACTCTCTTTTTAATCAAACTTCTCCGAACGCCTGAAAATCTACAACGAATAACTATTTATAAAAATTATTGTCCTCGTATCAACAACTAAAATTATAAAAATGCTAAAGCGAGCAACTTTGATTTTAGGCTTTTAGCTACAGATTTCTATGTTAAAAACATGATTTTCTACGCCGGAAATCAGAAATGACAGCAAAAGAGGACCTTAAAAGTAAAACAAACAGATCTGACAATGCTTCTTCCTTTTCTTCTTCGAAAACAGAGCACTATAAGATTTAATCCAATCAAAAGAAACCATAGTAGTACCATACCCAGAAAGCCAGATTCAAGCAGATTCAAGCAGATTACAATGTCGGCCTTTAATAACTAGATTTCCCGAAAAACAAAAATTCTTTTATAGTAGTGATAAGCAAAAAATGGGAGAACGAGTAAGAGTTTATTGAATGATCTGATTGAGCAATGAACTTATAAATTACCTGCGTCTTTCTCTCTTTGAATCAATGATCGCCCTCAGATTTTGGATCTGAGAAAATTATGAGAGCTTGAAGAAGACGAGAGAGAGAGAGAAGATCCAGAAATTTTGAGACAAGTTGACAAATCACAAAATATATAGTTGAATGCCATGAACAAAGTTTTTCTTTACTTTATACTCAAGTGACGACTACATCACTCTTCCTAGAATGAACGACGTCGTTCGATTCGGACACGAAATCTGGCTCTTAAACCAGCCATGTGTCCCCTATACTGTCCCCACCTTTCCCCCCCTCTGTCGGTGATCAGTAGATCTCCACCGTCTATCATAAATAAAACTTTCAGATCAAATTTTTATCGCGTCCCCTTCTCCGCGAAAGTAAGTAATCCAACGAGAGAGGACACGAAACGGTTTCTAAACGCCACGGCTTCTTCCAAGCTCGTAGCTTCCAATCTCCACCACAATCTCAAAAAGCTCACCGCCACAACATTCTCTCGCTTACGCAACGTCTCTTCCACCGCCGTATCCACCTCCGACGCGGAACCTTATGGGGACGAAACTGGAATCACGATGAAAGGAGTGAGAATCTCCGGCACACCTCTCTATCGATATGCAAGTAACAACTCCGATCGATCCTCGGGTACTCGATTCAATGCTTCCTTACGGCCTCTCTCGATTCGGTAACCCTCACTCTCGCACTCACCTCTACGGCTGGGAGTCCGATTTCGCCGTCGAAACCGCCAGATCTCAAGTCGCCGCCCTTATCGGCGCTTCTCCGAAGGAGATCGTCTTCACCTCCGGATCAACCAAATCGAACTACATTTCCGTCAAATGAGTGATGCATTTCTACAGGGAGAAGAAGAGGCACGTGATCACGACTCAAACCGAGCATAAATGCGTGCTTGATTCTTGCCGCCATTTACAGCAAGAAGGATTCGACGTTACCTACTTATCAGTCGAATCAGAACGAATCGTGAATCTACAGAAGCTAAAGGAATCGATCCGGCCCGATACAGAACTTGTTTCGATCATGGCGGTGAATAACGAGATCGGAGTAGTTCCAACCTATGGAGGAAATCGGAAAAATCTGCAAGGAATTCAACGTTCCGTTTCATACCGACGCGGCTCAAGCTCGGAAAGATTTCGGTCGATGGGAACGCGTGGAATGTGAGCTTCTTGTCGTTGAGGGGGCATAAGATTTACGGGCCAAAAGGAGTTGGGGCCTTGTACTTACGTCGCAGGCCCAGAACCCGAGTGGAGGCCCAAATGAATGGGGGCGGGCAAGAGAGAGAGATCCGTAGTGGGACCGTGCCCGCCCCTCTTGGTAGTAGGTATGGGCTCGGCCTGTGAGCTCGCTATGAAGGAAATGGAATATGATAACAAGCGAATCTTGGACTTGCAGGAGAGATTACTTAATGGGATTAACGCCAGGCTTGATGGGGTGGTCGTTAATGGGAGTATGGAGAAAAGATATCACGGGAATTTGAATTTATCGTTTGCTTACGTGGAAGGGGAGAATTTGCTAATGGGGTTGAAGGACGTGGCGGTTTCTAGTGGGAGTGTTTGTACTAGTGCCAGTTTGGAACCGTCTTATGTGTTGTGGGCTTTAGGGGTGGATGAAGATATGGCCCACACTTCGATAAGGTTCGGGATCGGACGGTTCAGGAAGGAGGAGGAGTTTGATCGGGCGGTGGAGATGACGGTTAGTCAGGTGGAGAAGCTGAGGGTGATGAGCCCTCTTTATGAGATGGTTGGTTAAGGAAGGGATCAATGTTAAGGAGATTCAATGGCCTGAGCAGCATTAGGTAAGTTTTAAAAGTAGTTTGGAGTTATATATACTCCCAACGGGATGCTGCCATTTGAAGCTTATGAATAAAAAGGCTTGTTACTTGAAGCTAAGTTTTTGCATTGAACCATTGTACCTATATGATGGAGCTTAGTCTTATGTCTGCTTGGGCCTGACTATAGACCGTGGGCTTGGCTATTTCGGTTATTCGGAGAATTAGGAGTGACCTAATTTAGATAGACTCTCTTTTTTGCGTTTAATTATCTCTCTCGCATGCGAATAAAATTTTATGCTTCCATAAATTCATTGTATTAATGTAAATAAATAGGATTAGTAAGAAGTTGATATGTGCTCTTACCCCTATAAGTTTTGTCTTGACTCCACCCTACATAATTATAGTATGTTTGATATACGCTATCGAGCTAATTTCTCAATAGCTTAAAATTTTTAGTATTAGAAGGTCCAACCTATACAATATGTACCTAATTGTTATTAATTTGCATTTGTATGGTTGTTTCTTGGATTTTTCGGTGGCTTCTCGATCTTTCTTCGGAATTTACACGTGAGGAGAGTGTGGCAACGGAGATTAAATATTCCGATAATTTATGAATAGTATTTAGTAAAACAAGAAAGAGATCTTAAATTATAAGATGATATGAGAGTCTAACCAAAATAATTAATAGCAGTCCAATCGTGAGTACAGACTAATGTGAAGATGTTTAATTTAGCAGATAACGATATAAGAATATGAATTATTAGGGAATTCAATGTCGGGGTAAATTACTGTACGTAGTTCTCTCATAACAAGCATGCATGCATAAGCCTTCATTATCCAGCTAGCTAATACTAATACCTAATACCTAATACCTAATACCTATCTGCATATAGATGCAATTATGCACCCAAGCATACAAATTGAGATGTTGATAAGCTTTCTTTTTCATTGAACCCTCCCAGAATATGTAACAGCAAAAAATAATTAATTAGACCATGTTAACTTGTACCCCTTTCACTAACAAAATGACCGATACATTCCTTTCTTATTTTTTTATCCATACATATATAATCGATGTCGGCACGTCGGTTTGTCTTTTTTTTCTTTTTCTTTTTCTTTTTTTTTTCAAAATAGAAAATTAAGGTTTTAGGTAATGTTTTTGTACGGAAAAAAACACACATTTCCAAGTGATAGATTGTTCTATATTGGAAATTGGTTGGAATATTATAATTTATATATGTAGTTTGTAGTTTGTAGTTTGAGCTTTCTCTACTCTTGGACCACCTTTTAAGAGTCGTATCCCAATCTAGGTATCATAGTATCAAAGTTATTATTTGCATCTGATAGTAGGTTGTACTTTACATGGATTTCACATTGAAAATTGGTTGGGATGTTATAATGTTATTGACATCTGAAAAATCTATGCATAATAATTGATAAGGGTTTTGTAAATTGTACGGTCTTATTTATTTAATAAATTAATATATAAAAAAATAAATTATTATAATAAATATGAACGTTTTAAAATTTTAGAATGAATTTCATAGTTTTAATAAAAATTTAAATAAATAAATATAATAGATATGTTACATTTAGCTAAAAAAATTAAATCTAATTAATATGACGGATAGGTGAAAGATTAGAGATTAATCTAGATCTTATATTTTTTTCAACATATCTATTGACGAATAGACTGAATTATAAAGTAAGAATAAATGAAGAATGATTATAGAAGTAATACATTGGAAAATTAAGGACTTGAAAGAAATAAAGACAATTAATGAAAAAATTCATTTGAAAGAACACTTTAATGAATTCAAGAATACTTCGATAAAACTAAAATTAAAGGCAAGTTATATACTATGACATAAAAATAACATATATATTATGCATATTCTTAATATACAATAAATTAAAGGAATAAATAAGAAAAGAGAAAAAGATGTCTAATCCGTGAACGACGGATCGAAACTTTCGCTCGGATGAGAATCTGACGCTCTAATCATTATTTATAAGAACAAATCTTAAGGAATCGAAGACATATTTTCCTGAAGGAAACGACAAGGGTCGAACTTAAATAAAATCACTGGAGCGTTGAGAAAATCACAGGTTGCTCGGCCTTTGTTTAAATATTTGGTTGTATGTTGAATGCCTTTTTGCCTTCACTAAAAGGCTTCTATATAGGCAAAAATGAATTGATAGCATGGTCCTAAATATCTCAAAGTTTATCTGCCACTCCCCCCTCTTTAGGCATTACTTTCCCCACCTTGCAGACCCAAGCACCTTTTTTATCTGATGGTTAATTGACTGAAATTCCGATCAAATATGATCGATAAGAAGTCTAGATTCATTGAAACAAACTCTCTCTCCCTTAAATTTTAGCCACTTCCCCTCTCTCCCTCTCCTTGATTTTTAGCCACTTTTGATCAAATGCCAACATTTGACTTTCGGTTACTTTTTGAAAAAGTTGTTTTTGCAAGTATTTCAGGCCAATTCCGGCTGAAATTCACTTTTCCTTCATTAGTTTCAACCGAAATTCTTACTCCTTATGAATTTAGGTCGAAATTCATGTTTGTGAGTGGTTAAATTTTTTTATTTTCTCTTAACGGTTGAGATTTCATCTTGAGTAATCCCTATTCTTGTCCCACATCACAAATCCAAGTGACTTCTCTTATTTGTTGCAATCATCCTTATAATTAATCTAAATTTATTCAATTAAAATCATATTTGATCGACCGAAATCAATTAACATCCGGTTAAAATTAATTTAACTGCTAATTAATTAATTAATTACTTAACTTAAATTAATCAATTTGAAATATAATCAATTTACATTTAATTTAAAACATGGCCCAATAACCTTTTTGATATGTGTCAATTTTTTATATGTATCAACACATGTACATACAAGAACGGAGCCAAAAATAAAAAACAAAATAAGGAAAAAAAAAAAAGTTAAGAGAAAGTAAAACGTATTAAATAGAAATCGAGGTGGCAAAAATATTTTTTTATTTGAAATTTTAAGAATTTATATATATAATTTTTTAATAAATATTTTCTAAAGTCCTTCCTTATATATATATACTATCGATATACCTTTCTTTTTTTGGAGCCAGGTGGGCCCCCACACAGCTCCGCCCATATATGTATGTAGTTATATAGTTTGGCTTCCCGAGTCCCGAATAGTTCTATATACACATTTATCGACAGTGTAATAAATTAGTTACTCTCATTAACCACCATGTATTATTGTGCTCAGGTGCCTTGGTCTCCAAGGAATGCACCTTCCAAAAAAACATTGAATTATTGAAGTTTATTCTTTGTACGTATAATTCCTATGTTTCCTTCGTCTTCATACATGTCACATGTGTGATAAAGATGTAAGGAAAGCTCTACCAATTGGAAGCCGGTGTATTGAAAGACGACCATTTCAATCTAACAAGTGCGTACGTAGTTGATACTGCTCGTAGCTAGCTAGCTATAGCCTAAATCAGGTGTGGTAAATAATGAATAATATCTAGCATGCATTCATGCAAAACTCTATCTGGCCGATGTTGATACTCTCCTGCATATACCAAACATTAAATAACCAGCCATTCTACTTGGCTGATGTTTACACAACAACACGGACTGTATTAAACACCAACCACAATGAACTTGTCGTTTTTTTTTTCTTCTTCTTCTTTCTTTACTGGAAAGCAGCTCATTTTTTCACAAACTGTTTTGTAAATGATTGTGTTTCATGAGTCTAACCTCATAAGACAGAAACCAGAATACACGAGGACCACATAAGTGAAACGCATTGAGAGGCCGTATCCGCCAAAAAGGTCTATCAATTTCCCTTCAGTGGCCACTGGCCAGGCGTCCACATATATAAAATGATAAATGGGCCGGATCATTTTCGTTATTTAGTTTATCACTTAACCGTGTAGTATATGACTAATGACATGATTTAGATGCTATATAAATCGAAAGGATTCTTCTTAGGGTTCAAGTAGAATTCTTTCAGGGGCTTGAGTATTTAATGGGTTTAAACAAATTAGGGGAAAAAACTTGGTGAAATGACAAAATAGAGGAGGAGAGAGTTGATTTCATTCTGCAATTTGTAATGATCTACAGCAAAGTTAAAGGACGGGGAACTATCAAATTTATGGAGTGCAGTTGACCCAGAAGCAGTGATGTGCTAGGCCATGGTGTTAGGTGTGAGAGTAAATTATATACCTCATTAGTGATCTCAATTTCTCTGCCTAGCTAGCTTTATCCCTTCACAATCACAATCATCCACATTATTGAAGAAAAGCCTTACTATTTCATTGGAAGGTTATAGAAGTATATATACTATCAAACAGCTGTCTAACTAAACAGTGGCTTCAAGAAAGAATTTAAGTTTAATTAAGACACGTGTCTAATTTTCCAACCTTAAAGGAGCTAAATTAAATTGTTGAAAATATCAAAAGAAGATAAATCTAGTTTATTTTAGGGGTACTTGGTTTGATTCATCTTAGAAAGAAGGAATGGATTAAAGAATGAGAATGATAGAAAATAGAATCAATAATTTTAATTGCATCTATATAATTATACAATGAATGACTACTAAAAAATCATTTTGATTCTCCATATTACCAAAAGTTCAAAGTTAAATACCCACGTAAAATTCATCAGATATATTTTTTAAAAAGAATATAAATAGTACTAGAATCATAATGATTCTCTAATTTTGATAAATTTAAATCAAGTAGATAAATATTTATTTATTTATTCTCACTCATATGGTCAATCTAAATGCTGCTTGGTATAACTTACATGACATACATACTAAAGGTACACGATATACGTACTCACTATTTATGATCGAACATCTAGTAGCTTGCTAGCTAGCGATTAGAAATGATGATTGGATTCATGATAAGAACCCAAAACAAATGAAGAGGCGGGAAAGAGATTTACAAAAAAGTTGAGTAGGACCTGAACGACGGCTTGGGATTAGCTGGAATTAGAAAGGTAATGTAATAAGCTGTAACGTCGCTTTCCATTTCAATGTAGCATGGCCAGTCTCGATCACTTCCTCTCCCTCCCCACTTATTTAACACGTATATATAAACCCATTACTTCTCTTTGCAAATCACAGTCATACTTCGATACAACTGATCTAAGATAAAATGGGTCCTTCATTGAGAAATCTTATAGCTTCTCATGTTTTTTACTTGTGCATCATTGCATTGTCCATCTCGGTTTCCGGACGGCCGGCCACTTTTCTCCAAGACTTTCGGATAACATGGTCGGACACACATATCCGGCAAATCGATGAAGGGAGAGCCATCCAACTTATCCTCGACCAAAACTCTGGTAGTGCACTTGTGCCCATGTGATGATTAGTTAACTAGATGTTTATATGTTAGTATTATCATCAGTATAGTTAACATGTGGATTATTATTAGGATGTGGGTTTGCTTCAAAGAGCCAATATTTGTTTGGGCGAGTTAGCATGAAGATCAAGCTCATTCCTGGTGATTCTGCTGGAACTGTGACTGCTTTCTACGTGAGTTGATGTTTGTCATTAGACTAATTGGTAGTAATTTTAAGCAGACCAAAGCTTTTGTGTGATGAAAATTAATAATAGACATTTCGGTTTGTAGATGAACTCCGACACGGATAATGTACGCGATGAGCTCGATTTTGAATTCTTAGGAAATCGAACCGGGCAACCTTACACGGTCCAAACTAATATCTATGCTCGAGGAAAAGGTGATAGAGAGGAAAGGATCAACCTATGGTTCGATCCTGCTGCCGAATTCCACACCTACACCATACTCTGGAATCATCACCACATTGTGTAAGTTCAAAGCTTCTCAAAAGCTTAAACTTAAGCTGGATTAATAAAAAAACTAATGCCATTGTTTTGTACTATTTGTGTATAGCTTCTATGTTGATGAAGTACCCATAAGAGTTTACAAGAACAATGAGGCAAGAGGGGTCCCATTTCCAAAGTTCCAACCAATGGGGGTTTACTCAACATTGTGGGAAGCTGATGATTGGGCAACAAGAGGTGGGCTTGAGAAGATCAATTGGAGCAAAGCTCCTTTCTATTCTTACTACAAGGACTTTGATATTGAAGGTTGCCCAGTACCAGGACCAGCTAACTGTGCCTCAAACCCTGCAAATTGGTGGGAAGGAAGTAACTATCAAGCACTCAATGCCATTGAAGCTAGACGATACAGGTGGGTTCGTTTGAACCACATGATCTACGATTATTGCACCGATAAATCCAGGTACCCAGTTACTCCACCGGAGTGCTATGCCGGCATCTAACAGCAGTTCAACCGGCCAATGAAATAGTACATGTATTATATATAATATATAATACAAGATTCCTGCATAATCTAAGACTATTCATAATACCTACTCAAAAATCAATCATGATATATATGTCACATCGTGACATACATGTTGTGAATTGATTCTAGAGCATGTTTCGAAAATTTTTAGACTATACAAGAATTTATTGTGAACGTATACGTGATTAGTTTTCTACATAGATGAAGGCATGAAGCCAAGATAAAAGGCTGGTCCAATGAGTGAGCAAAAGTCAATGATGGCAAACTAATAAGGAATATAAAGTGTGTGTCACTTTGTATTTGTAAATGTATTTGGTTCTTATTATTGTAATTTGTGATGCCAATAAAAGCCTTTTTTTTTTTTTTTTATATATAAATGATTGTGAATAACTAGTATACTTTTCGTACTCTATTTACATTTGTCATTAGCAAACCACTGTGATTGTGTATGATTGCTGTTTTGTAAAAAAATTAATAAAATAAAAATGTGCATGTCGAGAATAGATACCGACTTTACAAGATAATAAATTGAATTTATATAACATTTAAATTATTTAATATATTATAAAAAAATTAATAATACGTTGAATAAATTTAAGAAATTATCTTACTTTTTAAGAAATTAATTAATAAATAATTATCAAATTATTCTTCTTTTTTTTTTTTAATAAAAAAAATTAAAATTTGTTTAAATTCGATACGAACATACATGTATGTGGGGAACCACCGGATAAGAGACTTGAGTAATATATATTTTTAAAAATAAACAAAAACAAAAACAAAAAACATGTGAAGTAAAATCAAGTTGGCTCTGAAACTTGGATGAATGCAAAAATTATGGTACTGCAAGCTCAGTTTGAAACATTCAATGTTGTGTATTGATTTTACATTAAAAGTACATGGGTCCCTCAAAAACTTATTACAATCAGAACATGGTCCCTAGTCAAATTAAAGGTTTTGCCACATAATTATTGACTTGGTAACCAAATGCTAAGAATACATATACATGTACATATATTATAAAATAGATTAGTGGAGGGAGAGATTAATCGAGCTATAAACATAGAAAATAAATGGAAGTTTATTTAACCCATTAATAGATGGGCTCATGGGCCTGCTTGTATCTGGGCTTCCGTGTTTTCATAATAAACCATCTCCATCTAAGTATAGGCCCGCATGTGATTTAGGGCTTCCTCATTTCTAACTTAATATTTGTCATATTCGTTTATTAAATACTTTTTCATAATATTTTAATTGAATTATAAATAATATGACCTATCGTATAGAGTATAAATGTTTAATCCTAAGCAAGCATCGTGTCTATCACTTGTAGTGGTTTTAGAAACACACTTATTATTCATTATTATCCAAAAGTGTACGACCCAGATACAATTATTCTACCAAGTAATAATGATATTTATTTAGTCCATTATTTTAGGCGAAAAGTACATATTCGACTTGCAATTTTCACCCAAAAAAAGATATTCATAATGAAAGGGAGCGCTTTTTAAGGTGAGTGACTTATCTATTTTTTCATTTTTAATTTTATATAAATATATCATTAATACAAACCATATTATAAAATCCCGACATGCCGACATAGTTTTGCTAACAGTAGAGTAGACGTGTGTGTTTCTCGAATTTTGTCTGCTTTAATAATATTTCATACTTTAATTAATTTCTCCACGTAATACAACTTATATAACCAACATGGATAATATTATTAATATTATTTTTAAAAAAAATAATAATATTATTATTATTATCAACTTTTTGCAAAGCATATAAATAAATATACTTCTTCCCCTCAGAAAAGTTTTCCTTTTTTTTCCTATTAAGGTCGTCCGCTAATAATTATTACCATTAAATTAAAGTAATATAAAATATAATTTCTTTCTCTCATTTCACTCTTTTTATTATTTTTAATTTAATTAATTTTACATTTTCTTATTATATATAATTGACGTGTCATGCCTAATAAGCGCATGTGTTCATGATTTTTTGGTCAAAAAAAAAGAAAGAACATTTAATGATGATAGAGTGTGAGTGCAATTTGACTGGCCCCTTTTGTGACCAATTGCACCTAATTCATTTATTATATATATATATATATATATATATTCCTCCTTTAATTCAGGGCAACGTTTATTTATTTATTTATTTATTAATTGTTGTTGTTATTGCACAAATAGGAGGGATCACGTGGGGGTGTGACCCACCGGTCCCCTTAAAGGGTAAGAATCTCACGTGATCAGCCCCCCCCCCCCCCTTTTCCTTACTATATATGGCTTCATGTATCTGATCTTTCAAATGATTATTTGTTTTTATGTCCAGTATTGAATTCAATTCAATTATCCATTTCTTTCTTCATACGCCTCTCATACCACTCATCTTCTTCCACTTTCCCTTTCACATCGCATTTTCTATCTGTACGTATATCTTATATATTATAAATATATAATTCGATTTATCACTTTTAATTTTTAATATTTTATTTATATATTCAATTAAAAAATCTAATTACTTTATATATCTTCTAATAAAATAATTATATAAAAATACATATATATATATATAATATGAAAACGTCACTATGCATGTGCATGAAGCACATCTCTCTAGATGAATTTTCTAACTATTGCAGAATCATGATTGCTGTGCCTCCTACCAAATCATAACCTGATTTATCGTTTACTTTCTCCTTTTCCTTTATAAACAAGACACATTTCTGGAATTCTAAGTATTTTACTATTTTCAATAACATTAATGACTTAGAGTTTGACTCTATACATTTGTCAAATTATGAAATTAACCAACTATATTGCAAAATCTAGAGAGAATCGACGATTCTTATCTTCTTAAGTTCTTATCTTCTTGATGAAGGATGTCGAATATGGTAGAGAACTCTGAGTTCTAACAATCAAATTATTACGCTATGAAACAAAAGCATGAAGATAATTAATACAAAACATCATCAAATTCTTATATAACTTTCTCTAACAAGTTAATTACAAACAGAAAAACATTAAAATTAAAATTAAAATAAACATTTAAAAATAAAAATAAAAATAAAAGGTACGTAGCTAGCTAATTAATCACTATAGCTCTCTACAAACTAACCTAACTACAACCTTATATATTTAATTACATCATCATCATGTATTTTTTTTTTTTTTCCAAACCCTTAACCCAAAAAATACGGGTTAAGGGTCATGGACTCACGGACGCTAACTAACAGTATTGGGATGACCTAAATGATTAACAGGCAGCAGGATTGGTGAAGGGATTGTAATAATGAGGCTTATTAGAAACAGCCATGGAAACTAACGAGGTTTTGGGATTAACAACATGATTAGGAGAAAGCCTACCATTGTTATTAATCTTTTCACAAGAAGGGCACATAGTTAGAGTTGCTGCCGGCATTTTCATGTACAGATTAGACGTTGCATGAGAAATTTTCAATGCCTTCAATTCTTGAACTTCTTTCTGTAATCTCCTGTTCTCATCTGTTAAACTCTCGCAACACTTCTTTAGGAATTCACAATCTACTTCTGTTTGCTTTAGTTTCGTCCTGCAAAATCGATCGATCGATCGACATATTATTTCACGCGTTACCTTGAATTAAGTTATCGATTGTCTTATGGCGAGTTAATTACCTGGCTCTCCTATTCTGGAACCATACTTCAACTTGTCTTGGCCGAAGATTCAACTGCCCTGCTAAAGTCTGCTTCTGTTTCTGTATCCAAACACAAAGAAAAAAAAAACTGTAAATTAATTGTCGATGATCATGTTAAATCAACAAATGAATTAGAGAGAGAGATTTAATTTACTCACAGGGTTGAGAGTGCTGTGGTGTTTGAAGCTTTCTTCTAAGAGAGCAGACTGTTCTTTGGTGAGCCGAAGTTTCTTTCTAGCACAATTAGTAGAATAATTCATAACATCTTCATCTTCATCACTGCCTACTACTCTTGAAGATGTTACTCTCTGATTATCACCCTGATGATGATTATCAACCTCTAATTCTTCACTACTAACATCTCTCTCCCTCTTCACTCCTCTTCTACCTCCATTAGAGAATGAATTAGAAACCCCGCTATGAGAGGAATAAGCTTCCCGATCACAACTACCCTTCTTGACACCATCAATCAACGGTTGATAAATATTGTTGTTGTTATTATGATGACGATGATGATCAAGAGGATGATCTCCTGATAAACCCAACGTCAAAGTGGTCGCAAAATTGGAACGACTCGCTGGGGCCCATGTCTTACGATGATCGGTCATCACCGCCACCGCCTTTGATGCGCTAGTTTCTTGGATGGCTCCACGGCTTGTCGATAATCCTAACCCTAGAACAAGGTCATCGTTGAAACTGCTCATTTGGAGAGATTGTTGGTGTTAGGAAGTAGATGAAGGAGAGAAGGAGAGGAAGACAGATTAAGGAGTTGGAAGGTATGAGGGGAGAAATGGGGTATTAAAAAGAGTTGGAGAGAGAGAGATGTTGTGTTTGGGTGGGTGGGTGGGTGGCTATGATTATTAATCAAGGAAGGAATGAGTAGGAGGAGAGAATCTTGGCATTGGGTAATTATGAAAGTTCCTCTCCATCTCTCTACATAGGTTGACCATTCGATCCCCACTACGTCTGTCATTTCCAATTTATAATAATCAATCTCTTTATTTATTTATTTATGTATTTATTTATTTTTTATTTTTTTTGGGAAAAACCATTTTCCTCATTTTCTAACTTATGAATGATCATGTTTTTGTTACATTTCTAATTTAGATTAATAGATTTATAATCATGTCAATATTGAATATTTACCGTATTTAATTAATTAATTAATTTATTTTTTCCTTCTTGAAAAAATAAAAAAAAAGGCCTATTTTCCTTGTATAGTGGGGAACACATGAGTTAGATGATTAATACGGCCAAACTTAATTACACTTCCCATTTTCTCTCTCTAATTAGAAGTTTAAACCACTTAATTAATTATAATTCCCCCATTTTTTGTCATGTTTCAAAACATGTCTGGGGACTTGTAAATCAAATTTATTATGATAACAATATAATCATTAATTTTATATATAATTAAAATAAATATATAATTTCCCCTATTGATTATACGTACAGGAAACAAATTAGAATAAAGCAACCATATGATATATACAGGATCAAAGGCAATAATTGGTTATGAATTGTTTTCTAAGTGCCCTTTTCTTTTTTCTCTTAATTATATAAACATATATAGACCGCATGAAACTGTCTCCCACTCCTACCATGCCTAGTTGAACAAACTGGAATTTGGTTCCATCTCGTCTTGTTTGCACCAAACATTGTGGCAGTCTTACTGTGGAACGTGGGTCCTCTCTTATTTTTTAATTATTAATATTATTTTTTATATTATAAATAATATATATATATATATATATATTACATAATTATCGATAGCATTCAAAAATATCTCATTCGTAAGTATGTATGCAATTAATTATTTTGGGCCAAGTTGGAAGAATTTATTAGTTCAATAATAGTCTTGTCGGCGATGCTGCCGAAAATTTAGGTTATTCCGGCCAATAAAACAAATGATGAACCCACAAAATATAAGTCTATTGCTTAAAAATTCAAATGAAATTGAATTGCTTGTTCGTTGATTAACAACAATCATGATATGTGGTTACATACCCAATCAATTGATGTTCCTCCACTCCCTGACCATATATGTATCTAAGTTTCAGCGCAACTTTAATTACACCCATCGATTAGGTATAGATGTCTTCTTAAATTATCATATGAATTGATTTATTTCTTAAAGATAATATTCAAATTATTATTATTAATTTGAAACTTTATGTAAACATAGAATCATGGAACTCATGATGTGGATTTAGATTGAGAAAGAACTTCATGTCACACAAAATTATTGTGTGGTAGTAGTCTGTCTATATATGCAGTAGATAGGTAGTAGCTAGGTTAGAATAAGTAGCGAATTTCTGGTGAATAACAACAAACAATAATGTATGATGTATAATAATTAGTAATTATATTATTTGAATTAGAAACTTGTGGATTGAAACAAAGAAGTTATCCCAAGTAGTGTGATTGATGATCAAATGCCAAACGGCAAACAGGAAATCGACTGCACTAGTGGATGCTCATCACTGTCTGATTTTGACACTACTTTAATTACGTACATTAATAATATAGAGAGAAATTTTGTCTTATAACTTAGTCCATCAATAATTTATTGATTAGATTTAATTATAAATTATATTTATATTTATATTTATATTTATATTTATATTTATGGGAAATTATGAATTACTATAATCTAACAACATACACCTTATTTTCACGTACTCTTATCTTTGGATCAATTGTAAAAATTTTGTACAAGCTCAATCCAAAAATAATAAGAGAAATAACTGTTAAAAAATGAAAAACACTCTCTTCACTCGATGTATTCATTATTAATATATATTATTTTAAATTTCTTTTTTTAAAAAGAAAATATCAATCAGAAACGAAAGAAGGATAAACATAAAAGAGGGAGATGAGATGGGCCGGGTTATTGAAAGGGTGACAGGTGAGGCCCACAAATGATTTAGTATGATGGGCATTTGATTCGATGGGGTCTAGATGATTTACATATGGAGCGTAGAAGGTGGCAATGATGGAGGGTTTGCCAAAAAAAAAAAAAAAACTTTCTCTAATAATAATGTAAGGTTTTGATGGTGTACGTACTCGAGTTTCTTCCTGCCTTTTTTATAGCCAGCCGACCATCTTGCTTTATGTCTCTACTAATTTGCTTCCTAAAATTCCACCCATTCAATTATTAATACTACCTATTCAAACATTTCAATCATACAATCTAGTAATATAATGCGCATTTCAAACCTAACAGTCACCATGTTTTACGCATATGACTAACACGTATACCCTAATATTGTTAATTATTCATCAAACTATTAAACATGCTCGAACATGGTGGTTAAAGATGCCAGTAATCCATTTTCAGATTTCATATTTAAATTTTAATTAATTTTAAAAAAATATATATATTAAAAAAATATTAAACTTTAATATCAATAATAATTTAAAAATTCTATTAAGAAAATACCTTGAAATAATTATAATACTTTAAATAAATAAAAAAACAAAGGTTGAAGTTCCGGTATAAGTTAAAACACGTATAGGCGTGTAGGGTCCTAATCTACTAGAATAAAGTTGAAAAAGAAATTCAGAAGATGATGTGTGTATGATAACCGCCCTTAATTAATTTGTTGGATTAGTCATCGAGGCAGTTGAAACGGAAGTTGAAGAATCCGGATGTGGTTATGTTAATGTTTTTTTTGTCTCGGAGCTTTGCTGATTGATGCTTAGTAGTATGTATGTGTATGATTGGTTCTTTAGAAACTTGTAAGAATTTCACTCTTTAAAAGAACCTAACTAAAAGCTTATTTGTTTTTAGTATATTGGTACAGCTAGCGTCTATCATCTTTTGTTTTTCTATCAATTCTAATTATGATCATTTTTTTTAATTTTTTTTTTTGAATTTGTGATTTGTCGTAAGCTTGTCAATCCCTTTTAATTTCTAAAATATATTATGATTTGGTGAGAAAAAACAAAAATCATATGATTTTTTTTTTAAGGATTATTTAAATATATGTATAAAATTAATTATAACCGTTAATTTTAATATTAATATTTTTTTTAAAATGAATAAATAAATTATTTTACTTAATATACTAAATCACGTGTCAAAAAATAAATCATTGAAATTGATCTTTATTTAATTCCAACTGTATATTTAGATTAATCCGGATCCATACAGTATAAATCTAATTCAAATCCATTTGTAAATGGTAATTACTAATTGCATTATCTAAAATAGAAGATTTCTTACATTCGTATCGTGAGATAAATTTGTACTATACTAGTGAACCTCGATATATATATATATATATATATATATATATATATATATATAACATTTATACAAGTAAAAAAATACACAAAAAGGAAGCGAACATATCACCGACTTCCATAGAATAATGGGCAAAAGGTATCCAACTACCTAGCAGCTAGCAAGCCCCCACAAAAACTAATCCATGTATAACCTTTCTGAGTGAAACTGAATCCATATACAGAGATATATATAGCCTTCATCATGCTTGCGTTTATAAATGAAAATCATCATCTATATATTTACTTGTTAATATATATAAATCTAAAATTATATATATTTATTTGTATGCATATACATATATACATATATATATATATAGTATATAGTATATAGAGACAGTGTATAGTGATAGATAGACCCCATGCATGCACGTTACCCCCCACGACGCTGACTCCATGCCATTTTTGCCATCACGCAAACATTTAAGTGAGAGGGTACAATGTACATGTAAAGATCAGGACAGCCTGGGATCTTCGGCCATATGAATTTGAGGATGTAATAAAATTAATTTAAATAAAAATAATCTTATATATAAATATATATAATCTGTCAATTATAAATTATATTAAAATTTTAATAAATTAATATTATTTAAATTAATAAAAAAAAATTAATTTAATATATTATTGGACGGACTTGCCCGCTAAGTTGAGGGCACAGAAGTTAATTTAAAAAAAAAAAGAAAAAGAAAAAAGGATGCGATTATTTCATAGTATCAATCATCAGTGAAATAACCATGATGTGGATGATCTGTTTGTGATCATACCCTCTTGGCCTCCCAATTGGGGTCTTCTTACTAGTCAATAACAATAATTATTTTTATTTTAGTCCTTGTATTTTATAATTTTTTTTAATTCGATTCTGTAACTTTTAATTGGAGCAAATTAATCCCATTTTATAAATATTCGGTCAAATCTACTTGTTTATGAAAAATAAGCCATTTAAAATTGATGTTCATCACTGTAAATCAGAAAAACCAGATCTAAGAGCCTAGTACTTAAGTTAGACCTAGCTATAGCGCTATAATCCTAATTCCGAATTAAATATCATTGCTAACTAATTATCATTTATTTAGTCTAACAAATGATGTCTCGATTAACCAACTAAACTAACTAATCCGTAACATATTTGACATGAATGGGATCCATTTGAAAGTTCAAGAACAGATTATGTATGTGTTTATATATATCTAAACTACTTGATTGAAGGCATATAATTTTTTTATTTTAAGAAATATATTAAGTAATAGATTAAGATAATATTACTAATTAATTAAATATAAATATTTTTCATAATTTAAATTCATAATTTTTATTTTTAAAAAAATATTAGACGATGGATTAAGATAAGTTCACTAATTAACTAAAGCCATAGCATGAATCGATTGAAACTAAGCTCGCAAATCATACTTAATTTGTTTCGTTGATCAATATTATAATTCTTATCCAATAATTGGCATGATTGGGTAGGATTTAGGTAACATGCGCATGCTCTAATCATTAACACGAGTACTAATTAACGAATTAATTAATCCAATTAGAAAAATAGTTATCAAGTCGACAAGTTGGACTCATATGTCTATCTGATCGGATATTGTATTAGATTAGTGAACCAATGTCAAATACTCAAATATTAATTAATTAATTTATTTTTAATTTAATTTTTAATTTTTAATTCTCTCTCCATCTTTCTCCTTCACTATCTACCCGAGTGAGGAGGGATCATCTCACCTGGACAGAATGGGCGGCACGAAATGTCCACATCAGACAAACTATGCCCACGTGACTCTTGGCCCCACATTATCCTCATCCACTCAATTCTATATTTATTTATTTTATCTATAAAGATCTCGAACTAATTAATTAACTAGATTAGAATGTTTCGTTTGTCTTGTAACACGTAATCTCACGTAACATGACATCATTTTCAGGCTGAGTATTTTGATTAATAAAGAAATGATGCATAAGGACAGATGCTTGTTTCTTTCTTCCTTCTCTTTCGTTTGTCAAACCTCATATGATCAATTGTTGTTGTTTTCTGACACATTAAAAGTCAAACTACAATATGTCAATATCTATGTGTAATAATATGTATGTATAGTATCTAATTTTCTTGTTGAATTTCACTTTAAATGGAATTTTACTTAATAAAGTAAAATTTAAATTATTTTTCTCAAGTAAACATAGACTACATGGTCATAATTTTGAATTAAAAAAAAAGGTTTATGATTTTAATTTAAGATTTAAAATTTTAAATAAAATTTATTTCGAAATTTTATATTTAAAATTCATATAAATTATTTTTTGAAAATAAATCATCTATTAATAAAAATGGATATTAAATTTATAATATTAATAATTAAGAATATTCTGAATAATTACATTATGCTCGAGAAAAATAAAAATTGTAAAAATATTGATTTGTTTTTTCAATGATAATTCAATAGAAGAAAACTTCACATCATCCATCACACATGCAATAAGGTTTGCCACTCTGCGGGTCAGAGAATGGGCCACGGTTGGGTGTTTGAGATCGGCCTGTTAAAAGTATATTAATGGATCCGATTATCTGTTCACCCAAAGGTAAACTTGAAGCAGCCCAAATGTCCAGAATTGAATCCATTGTGGTAAATTTATATAATTTGGGCTTTTTTAATCTGGTCCAAATAAAATGGGCTTTTAAATTTTTTATATATTCTTTCTCGAACTTTTGACGTGGGTCGGTGGATGGTGAATTGTCGAACCTTAACTTGCCGTCATTCATACGACACTACAACAAGGATCCCACTTTCATTTTAAAAAGATTTTAAATTCACTTTCAGCCGCTAAACTCAAAATTGACGGCGGGATTAATCCTCTAAACGACATCGGATTGCCGTTTCTTACTCGATACGCCCCCAATTAAGAAAAATCGAATATCCGACTCACTTAACTCGCTCAGTCGAGAGGACAGAAAGACAGAGAGAGAGAGTGTGCAAGCAAGAAAAGCGAGGAAGTGAGAAAAGAAAAGAGGGAGAGATTTTTTTTTTTTTTTTTCATCGATCGCGAAGATCGATACTGACTGATCATCGAATTTGAGGAGCTGAGTGGAGAGAGTTTAGGGTTTGGTGTGAATCGGGACAGGGAAATGGCCACGCCGCAGCCAGAACGGTCGTACGGGATCACTCCTAGTACCGGCAAGGGTCTGGCTTTGACTCCTGGTTCTAGGGTTTTGCATACTCCGCTCGGTGACGAAACTATCTGGAAGCGTCTTAAAGACGCTGGATTTGATGAGGAATCGATTAGGAGGAGAGACAAGGCTGCGCTCATAGCTTACATCGCTAAGCTTGAAGCTGAGGTTGTTTAACTTTCTCTCTGTTCTCTCTCTTTTTCGAATTATACTTTCTGTATCTCTTCTCTCTCTGTTTTTTTTTTCGGAAATCTTTTTTATCTACTCTCACTTCGATTATACGAGTTACGAATTTGTGAAGTTCTGGTTTAATTCTTCTATCTTTTTGCCGGTTGAGAATGTAGGTCGTTTTAAGTTGAAATTTTCCGTATGAATTCGTTGTCTAGGATTATTTTAGTTTAAGTTTTTAAAATATTAAGTTCAAGTATTTTAGTAAATTAGTATCCATCCCAGTTGAACAGAGTTTCATACTCCCATTTATTTGAAAAGAAATGAAATGGGATTTAAGTTGATGTTGTTAGTGTACTTAAGTACTAGACACTCTTTGGTGCGTTGAGCGTTCCACTTAACCTCTGCCTAGTATTCCCTTTCTCTTTCTCTACTCTCCCCCACCTTGCATTGTGATTGGTGCTGGTACGGTTTTCAATGCTTTTAGGAGTTCTCAATAATACTTTTTAAGTTCTTATTCCCTCTTCTGGAGTGTTGACAATTTGGACAGAAAATTGTTACTTTTTCATAGGTTTACATTTTAGAGGACAATTTGAATTTTCTTGTGTTGGTTATTAATGTGTTTCAACTTTGTAAGGACAAATGACTTCTATCCCTGTTTCATTCCGTGTCATAAGGGCTTCTCAGAACTATATCTGATGAAAAGGAAGGTTTAGAAGGGTTTGGGGAGAGAATTGATGGGTAAAATTGGAGGCCCTTTAACTGTAATAATTGCCGATGGATGGTTTCCTTATGTGAAATCTGTCACTAAGTACTCTTTTCGCCAATTGTTGTTACATCGTTAAAGACTTCAATGAAGAGGATGATAAATATATTTATCGTAGTAAAATCACATCACATATAGAGTGGTTTTAATATTTAAGATGCTATTGTAGTTGCATGGAATATCGATGTGAAAATCATATAAACAATATAATATGTTTTATATGCAACTCTGAACTTTAGTATCTAGTGACTGATAAGCAATATACTGTGTTTTATATGCAACTCTGAACTTTAATATCTGGTTACTGATAAAAGATTTGTATCTCTTTGGAATAGGTGTTTAATTTATTTCGTAATAATGACATAAACTCTTAGAATTAGTGCGGGGGTCTTCTTAAATTCCTGTTACTGTTGGTTAACTTGTTAGCATATAATGTTGGCAGAGATGAATCTGAAATACACATATTATTGATTGTATTCCGAAGGATATTTGATAAATGTATTTTGATATGGTGTCATATTTCAGTTGTCAGTCTTCCTTTCTTCATATAATTAATATATGTATATCCTTTTTCCACCAGACTATACTGCATTCTGTTTATCAAAGTATATCGCTGAAAAGTTGCCATTTTGGCCCGATTCTGTTTTCATATACACTGTTATAAAGCTTTAGTATAGCCATTACATTCAAATGCTTCTCAGGAAGTCCTTACTAAATTGATCCGTGTAACTTTATACAGATCTTTGACCACCAACACCATATGGGCCTTCTCATACTAGAAAGAAAGGATTTGTTCTCAGAGAATGAGCAAATGAAAACAACTGCTGAAACTGCTGACATACTGTACAAGCGTGACCAAGCTGCACGCTTGTCTGTATTATCTGAAGCAAAGAAAAGGGAAGATAATTTGAAGAAGGCTGTAGGAATAAAGGAAGAGTGCATTGCCAGTGTATGTGTTAGGTTAATATATATTTGAACTGTTGTAATCTGTTAAATATTGTTATGTGTTTTTTTTCTAATACACTTGTTACATTTGTAGCTCGAGAAAGCTTTACATGAGATGCGAGTAGAATCTGCTGAAACAAAAGTTTCTGCCGAAAGTAAATTAGCTGAAGCACGCTCTATGGTGGATGATGCTCAAAAGAAGTTCACTGAGGCAGAGGCAAAGCTGCATGCAGCAGAATCTCTACAAGCAGAAGCTACCAGGTATCACCGTTCTGCTGAGAGAAAGCTCCATGAGGTGGAAGCACGTGAAGATGATCTTACAAGGCGTATCGTATCTTTCAAGTCTGAGTATGTATTTTCCTCTCTCTTTCTTAGGTCAAGGTTTGAAATTAGACTGAAGCAATCCAGATGTTTTTCTTTTTCATCCATTCCTTATTGTCACCGAGTATGAAAGATTTTGAATCCAGTTACTCATTTTTCATCTTTTGTAGCTTTTCTCGTTGGTATGAGCTCTATGACATACAAGTAACACGTGGACACTCACATGTTAAGAAAATGAATTTTTGTCAAAATCTGCTTATGTATATATTGGATGTCATAGAAAAAAAATTCTTATTTTCTTTGTTTTATCCTATTTTGTTCAGTTGTGATAAGAAAGAGACAGAGCTTGCTCTTGAGAGGCAATCTTTAGGCGAAAGAAGGAAAGCTTTACAGCAAGAACAAGAAAGATTACTTGATGGACAAGACTCTCTTAACCAGAGGGAGGATTATATATTCACTAGGTCTCAAGAGATAGATCGACAAGGAAAAGAGTTAGAGAACTCTAGGGCTAGTATTGAGAAGGAGCGTATGCAATTAAATGATGATAAATTAAAACTGGAACTCGCCGAGGCCTCAGTGTCAAGGAGAGAGGAGGTCTGTTTACATGCCATGATACAGTTGTTTAGTTTACTTTTTTCTCCATGAAAGCTTATTGATGTAGTCTTTCAAATGCAGGCTGTTATTGGATTGGAAGCACTGCTGAGTAGGAAAGAGCAAGAACTCCTTATCTTGCAAGAAAAAATTGCAACAAAGGAATCTGTGAGTATTCTGTTAACTTGTTTTATTGTAATGAAGCTCTTTGGGGGTTATTAATAGGAAGGTGTGTGTAACTCGATTCTTTTATTAATTTTTGTCTTAACTTGGTTTATTGTGGTGAAGCTCTTTGGTGGGTTTTAATAGGATTTCATTTTCTCAAAATTCTAAATTCGGAGATTTATTCCAATGCAATCTAGGAAACATGTCTGATTCCTTTTGGTGCAAAAAACTTCTCATTTTATCATTACGGTGGTTTAATTATTTAATTTGACTCTCACTTTGAATGGATACAGGCTGATATTAAAAAAGTTGCAGCAAGTCAGGAAATTGTTTTGAGAACAAGAAAGATGGAATTTGATGCTGAGTTGGAGAAAATGCAAAAAGTTGCTGAAGACGAAATTGAGATCAAGAGACGGGCCTGGGAGCTGAGAGAGATGGATCTGAAGCAGAGGGAGGACCTAATCTCTGAGAAGGAACATGACTTAGAGGTTCAGTCAAAGTCATTGATGAGTAAGGAGAAAGAAGTGGTAGAGTTGTCAAATATTCTTGATGAAAAGGAAAAAAAATTGAGGGCCTCTGAGCAGGAGATTGAGCTGAATAAAGTACTGTTGCAGAATGAGAAAGAAGAGTACACCAAAATGAAGCAGGATCTTGGGATGTCTATAAATACACTTGAAAACAACAAGAAACAAGTGGATTCTGACATAGAGAAGCTTGTGGCCATGAAAAGTGAAACCAAAGAGCTGTCAAATCTAGAGATGAGACTTAAAGAAGAGATCGACTCGATTAGGGCTCAAAAGCTGGAAATTAGGGACGAGGAAGATAAATTGAAGGTAGAGAAAGCTAAATTTGAAGCTGAATGGGAGTTGATTGATGAAAAGAGGGAAGAATTGCGGGCAGAAGTTGAACATATAGCTGCAGAGAGGTCAGCTGTGTCTACGTTCATCAAGGAAGAGAGAGATAGGCTTAGAATTGAGAAGGATGCAATGAGAGAACAATTCAAGAGTGACTTTGAGGCACTCACCCGTGATAGAGAAGAATTCATGAATAAGATGACATCTGAACGAGCCGAGTGGTTGAACAAGATGCAGCAGGAAAGAGTGGATTTGATACTAGATGTTGAGACACAGAAGGAGGAGCTTGAGAATTGTCTTGAACAGAGGCGGGAAGAACTTGAAAGCAGCTTGAGGGAAAAAATGGAAAGATTTGAGCAAGAAAAGAAGAATGAACTCGAGTACATTAGCTCCCTTAAAGAGAAAGCAGCCAAAGATTTGGAACATGTAGCTCTAGAAATGAGCAGGCTTGATACAGAGAGAAAGGAGATCAACCTAGATCGTGAAAAAAGGAACAGGGAATGGGCTGAGATAAATGATTCCATTGAAGAACTCAAGATTCAACGGGAGAAATTAGAGAAACAGAGGGAGTTGTTGCATAAAGATAGAGAAGAGATTCTTGCTCAGATTGAACAGCTGAAGAAATTTGAGGAAATGAAAATTGCTGTAGATAATGCTACTGCTGCTGAAATGCATCAATCTGAATCTACCCAAATGAGAAAATCTTCAAAAAAATCTTTCAGGCGGCAACCTAATACTACAACTACTGATTCAAACAATCAAATAGATATTACTAATGGGCTTGATCACCCATCTAAGCTAAAATCAAATGGGGTGGAGGATGATTGCTCTCCTAGTGTCACTCCTTTCTCATGGATCAAACGATGCTCTGAATTCATATTCAAAAATTCTCCTGAGAAACCATTAACAATGAATCAAGGTAAGCTTCTGATAACTCAGTCTGAAGATAATGAGAATCTGGCTGAAAGTCCGAGAATGAAACATGCTCTTGAAGAACCAAAAGTTATTGTAGAAGTACCCTCTGTAGAAGAGGACAGGAAAAGTTATGGGTCACATTTTGTTGAATTTAAGGACAAGGAGGATACAAATGTTTCTGATCAGGGGATTATTGCCGGCAGGAAAAGAAGGATTCGCAACTCAATTTCTGGCGATTCTGTCGAAAACATGGAACAGATTAATCACAATAAGAAACAGAGAAAACAGAAAGCCTCTGCAACTTGCAGGTAAATCCCGTCTCCAATATAATTTAGTTCATTATATATCATTTCTCATCGTGAAAGTATTTATTAGTTTGGCTTTCTGATATTTCCGTTCTTCTGGTTTCAGTGAAGAAAACAGAGTATATGTACCGGAAGAGACTGCTGTTATAATCGTAGATAAGATCATTCAAACTTCCGAAGTTATCCGTGAAAAGACTGAAATTGGTTACTCTGCTAATGAAGAAGGCAAGTTAAACGCGGATGTTAATCGTTTAGTAGAATCAGTAGAGGGTATTCCTTAAAAGTGGTATAAATATGTAAATCATATTTTTAGCTGGGTTTGGATGTTTTTTTAGGTATATCTTGTGAAGAAAATATGTGAATGCCTTGTGCCTTCTTTTTGTGGTCTTTTGAGTTTTCCTTTCTAGGTTTTGTTTCTTCCTCTTAGGGTTGTTGATAGATTTGCTGACTTGCTGTTATTGTGTTGACGTGAGTAGTGATCAATTTGAAGGAAAAAAAAGGGGTGCTCGGTTTGGATTTCTATTGCCTTGTGAAGTTGTTATTGACTATTGTACTCGATTCTTTTCTCTTCTTTGAATTTGTGGCGGTCGCTTTCAGTAGAATTTTTGGGTAGATTATTTTCGGCGGATGGATTTATCTTATACGTATATATATATATATATTATATATTATATACTACTATATAAATTATCATATCATATTAATGAAATCGAAATAAATATGTTGATCATAAACACAAACACCTTCTACCCAATAATTTTCTAAGAACTCTTCTCTTCCAAACAGTTTATGATTTAATTTCATCAATAATAAACTCTATTCAAACAAGGCTGTACGTACCGGCAGTCAAAGTAAATAGTTCACTAATTGTGAGTAGAAAATTTTAATTAGAGTGCAGACGTGCAGACCGATGTAACTGCAAAACGCAGAGAGAGAGAGAGAGGGGGAGAACAATGGAGAGAAGAATCGCCATGGCGGGATCTGAGCTTATCAACGTCATATGCACTTCTCGCGGTAGTGACGTCTCTTTACCCGGCACTAACATGTAACAGGTCTCGTCTCCCTATAGTATTAAAGGATTTTAAATTTTTTTTATGGAGCCGTTATGCTATTAGCCATTATGGAAATTTAGACACGAACGTATGTCTCACTGCAACAGTGAGACATCTGTAAGTTTTTGACATAGACTGGGACAACCTTGGCTTCCACCCTATAACACGGACAACATTGTTTTATATGCCTAATTGCAGGAAGGTCTTACGCCGATGAATTTGATTGTCGAGCATGAGCTACATCGCGCCTGCCCCGGTGGTACTGGAGGTTATAAGACTATTGGATACTATGCTGGAGTAAGATTGCATTAACTTGTTCAATTATTTTCTGTCTGTAATTTTGCATGTTCTGCTGTGATTTGTTTTGTAATTTGCTGCTCCTATAAATTATATGGGTATCATAATAAAATTCTTTTTATGTGATCTTCCTGCTATTAACTTGTTGCTATACTTTTATCTCTAGGTTTTAAAGGCAAAATCTTAAAGGTATTATGATTATGAGTTCACACCATCAAACATGACACACTCATATTTATTCAAATCAGGCTCCAGCAATTTACTTCATTCCAATGCTTCTAGGGTAATGTCATCTCGACTCCAACCATACAAGGGACGATCTTACCCGGGATCACTCGAAGAAGTATAATCGATGTCGCTCATAGCCTTGGATTCCAGGTACCTATTCAGTTCTTCTATCTTATAGTTCTTCTAACCTTCTGTTCTTAAGCATGATAGAGCTACGTTAATACATACAAAAACATTCATTTCTGGATTTGTTTTGCAGGCCGAGGAGCGCCTCATACCGGTAGATGAATTACATGATGCAGAAGAGGTCTTCTGTACAGGAACAGCCGTGGGTATATCACCTGTAGGCAGCAGCATCACTTATATTGGAAAAAGGTTGAATCTTAATTCCCTGTGTCAAAAATGTGTTTACACTTGGTACGTGTATGTATAGTATAGAGTACAATTTCTATGCTCATTTTCCCTTACACTTTCATTCTCCTTATACTTCCATACATTTTACGGGTGTATTACTAAATAAGGATCGTTGAATATCTTGAAATAGGTATTTTATAACTATTTAGTTTACCATTTTTTTTTATATATACTACAAGTTTTATAAAATACTTTTACTCAATTAAGAGGATTTTTGGAACCACTCACAAAATGAAATATAGAAAGCAAAAGCCACGTAGCTGCCTAGTCATTTCTTCGTCGTAATCACTTCCCACCATTTTGCGAATCGCAAGGAGGGAGAAGAAAACGGAATTGCGTCCAGACCGATCTAACTGCAAAACACAGAGAGAGAGAGAGAGAGAGAGAGAGAGCAATGGAGAGGAGCATCACCATGGCGGGATCTGAGCTTAACAACGTCATTTGCACTTCTCGCCGGTACTCCACTTCTTTCCTCCCTACGCACACTTCATCTTCCATAATCGTTCCCGGCCCTTCTTCTCTTAAGGTTTGACCCACTTTTTCCTTTTCCTCTTCTTTCTTCAATTTTGTTTGCCTTCGTAGTCCGGCGAATTTTTTTGTTTTTGTTTTTACTCTTTGATGTTGCTGTTGATGATTTGATGTGTTTTTTTTTTCTTTTGCAGGTCAAACATCAGATTCAATTTGCTTCTACCGGTACTCGCTCATCGGTACCTCTTCTCCGCTGTGACGTCTCTTTACCTGACACTTACAGGTAACAGGTCTCGTCTCTCTATAGTTGACTTCGTTGCAGCGATTTGATTATTCTCGTAGAAACTGGCATCTTGATTATTCCCTTCCTTTTTCAATAATTCCCTTTCAATTTCATTTGCATGATCGATTTTGTTTGTGTCTTTGCGAATGCTAGATGTGTGCGTGCGCAAAATCAAGATAATTGATAAGTTAAATGGAAATGATGCTTTTAACATAAAAAGAAACATATCCATCATCTTCTACCTCGCCTCTATCTTAGGATCCGGGTTAAGGATACTAGACTTATGTTATATAGTGTAATAGAACATTCAGGTTCTGTTTAGGTACTAAAGCATTTTAGAATTTATTATGGAGCCGTTATGCTATTATTAGCCATTATGGAATTTGAGACATTAACGTATGTCTTTCTGTTGCAGTGAGACATCTGAAGGTTTTCACATAGATTGGGACAACCTTGAATTTGAGCTTACTCCTACTGATTACATGTACATCATGAAATGTCCTCGTGGGGGAAACTTCTCTAAGGGTGAACTACAACATTTTGGTAACATTGAATTGAATCCATCAGCTGCTGTCTTAAATTATGGGCAGGTTTCATTTTGCTGCTAACACTTTGAACTTCATTACTTTTTCTCGCCAGTTTTGTGGGTTATTATTTTCTTCATATTACTCTCCTACTCCTACTTGTACATCTACAGGGTGTATTTGAAGGTCTCAAAGCATATAGGAAAGAAGATGCTAATATACTATTGTTTCGTCCCGAGCAAAATGCATTGCGATTGAGGGAAGGGGCTGAGCGTATGTGCATGCCATCCCCAACTGTTGATCAGTTTTTGGAAGCTGTAAAGGCTACTGTCTTGGCAAATAGCCGTTGGGTAATTTGCAAAAAAAAAATTAATTAATTTTTTTTCCCTTCAAGTAGACTCATGTTTGGTTGCTCTCTCATTTCAGGTGCCCCCATCCGGTAAAGGTTCCTTATACATCAGGCCATTGCTAATTGGGTCGGGAGCTGTTCTTGGTCTTGCACCAGCTACTGAGTACACCTTTCTTATCTTTGTTACTCCGGTTGGAACCTATTTTAAGGTTTGTTGGCAAATATGGTTTTTCATCAAAATCAAGTCTTCTTCGTTATTTTCTTCTCATGGCCGAGATGTATAATAAATAACACAGACAACATTGTTATAAATGTCCAATTGCAGGAAGGTCTTAAACCAATTAGTTTGATTGTCGAGCATGAGCTACATCGCGCCACTCCTGGTGGTACTGGAGGTTATAAAACTATTGGAAACTATGCTGGAGTAAGATTGCATTAACTTGCTGAATTATTATATGTTTGTAATGTTGTATGTTCTGCTGTAATTTGTTTTGTAATTTGCTGCTCCTATAATTATTTGGGTGTCATGAGACAACTCTTTTTAGGTAATCTACAGTTAACTCTTAATGAATCAAGATCAAAGAGAACTTTCTGAAGTTTTGCTTTAGTTGCAGCATCTTGCAATGAAAAATTATACATTAAAAATATAACACTCTTTGACCAAGCCTTGATTTACTACTGACTGATGGGCAAAACTCACTTCACTCTTCTAAAAAATTTTCATGCTCTGAACTCAACAACTGATGAGAGTTCGATTTGTTTATAACCTTACTTCTGGCTTCTGTCTATCTTTTATGGTATCTCCCTGTTGTTTACTTGTTATAATTTTATCTCTAGGTTTTAAAGGCACAACGTGCTGCAAAAACAAAAGCCTGCTCCGATGTTTTATACCTCGACTGTGTCAGCAAGAGATATCTCGAGGAAGTTTCATCTTGCAACATTTTTGTCGTGAAGGTATTATGATTCAAAGTTCAGTCTATAACATCTTATCGTTATTCAAATTCGTCATGAATGATAGATGGTAAAAAGTGAGGAGGTCCGCCTAGTATAAATCCATGATATGCTGATATTTATTCAAATCAAGCTCCAGAAATGATGCGATTACCAATTTACTTCATTACATTGCTTCTAGGGTAATGTTATATCAACTCCAGCCATAAAAGGGACGATCTTACCCGGGATCACTCGAAAAAGTATAATCGATGTTGCTCGCAGCCTTGGATTCCAGGTACCTATTTGGTTTTTCTGACCCTCTGCTCTTGAACTTGGCCATCTTTATTAGCTCCCTCTGAATCTTTCAAAAGTTACAACACCCCCATCTTACTAATGCCAACCTAGTGAAGATTGATTGATACTTTAGCATGCTAGAGCTACGTGTAATATTCAAAAAGTCATTTCTGGATTTGTTTTTCAGGCTGAGGAGCGCCTGATACCGGTAGATGAGTTACTTGATGCAGATGAGGTCTTCTGTACAGGAACAGCTGTGGTTGTATCACCTGTAGGCAGCATCACTTATCGTGGAAAAAGGTTAAATCCTTAATTTCTTATGTCAAAAATGGGTTTACAGTTTTACACTTGGTACGTGTGTAATTTCTATATTCATGTCTAATGGGCCTCCCTATAGGGTATCTTATGGAGATGGTGTTGGGCCTGTTGCTCAACAGCTATATTCTGGGCTTACGAGACTACAAATGGGCCTTGCGGAGGATAAGATGAATTGGACCGTCGAGTTGACGTAAGGCTACGGTACCCATTTACTTACTCTCCTCAGTATGTATTATACCTTATTTTGGGTGGTGTTGCTTTTGAGAAGTTATTATAATGTTTGCTGATGCTGTAAATAGTAATTATTACTAACTGTTATGGATAATATTATTTTCTCTTTTGATAAATTCTTAGGTAAATGTTGTCTACCATACATCCATCAATTTCAACTGTACATGCAGCTACATATCAGGGGTTTAGATGGATCTGATGAAAATAGTCTCTCTTCTGTGTATGTATATATATATATATATGTATATGTATATGTATATGTATATGTTTACCCCTTCAAATTTGACTAATCCAGCCAGTTGGTTATCAGGGTTGAAAGTTCAATGTACTTTCTGCTTTCTTCTCTACGACTTAAAAAAAAAAACTTTTTGACCCTTGTACTTCTCATCTTCACTTTCAACTTCCTAAGAAAAAAAAAAAAACTGAAAAAGCCGACCCTATATGACTAGCAGAAGCAACCTAGAAACCGCGTAGCTGATGTCATCGTGACATTATTCTTATTTTTGACCTTTTGCATTTCACCTTGACGTAAAACAGAGATTATTAGCTACTTTTCCTCTCCCATGGAAAAAGCAAACTGTAAAGCATGAGCTCTCGAAACTGCAGTTTAAGTTTTATATTTGTCAACTGGGAAAAGCCAAAAAGTTAATAATAGGATAAGAACTCACTTTCTGTTCTAGAAAAACAAGACGTCTTCAACTCATTTCTACGCAAAATATGATTCTAGAAGTTACACATCTTTCTCCCCATCGAGCTTATCTTTCCATGGTTTCCACATTTAGACACGGTGAAGAACAAAATTAGAGTTATTAAATCAGGCTCAATTGGATCCAATTCCTCTTAATTACACTTGAATTGATAGTAGATTTCAGCTATTGATGAGGTTTTCAGTATGAGTCTCAATGGCCATTGAGATTTCACTCGAATTCACTTTATAATAATTTAAATATTAAAAGCATATCATAATGAGAGAGATCATAAGTAATAATTAGTTCTGTCGATTGTGAAGTGATCGAATGATTATCTAGTTTGATCTGGATCGTCCATGCAAAAATGTTTAAACATTAAATTTACATTAGAACAGCAAGAGTGAGCAAAAGATAGTGGCCTCGAGCTGTATCGACTAATATGAACACTAGAAATAGAGAGAGAAGATCTAAGTGGTCCTCCATTACGAAGAAGAATTTTTCTTCTTTCCTTGTTAGAAAAAATTTGTGTACTTAACTTTCCTTTAAATTTTTTCATGCAGTTTTACCCAATAAATGCCCAGATCATATGGTATGGAAGAGGAAAAAGAGGTGGAAGGTCTTATTATTTATGAAGAAGGGTCAAACAATCTTATAATAACACTTCACCTTTTGACTTTATATATTTTGGTAGGGTCCATCTTAAGTCAATTAGTCAGCCTATTTTTTTCTCTTATACTTTCTTTTTGTTTATTCTCCGCCATTTACACCTGTCTCATGCCTATGTTTCTGGGATATTGTTTTCGTTACAGAAACCAGAGTCGTATCAATTTTTGTGGATGTGACAGTGTAGACTTCTTGTCTGAACATCTTCGTTTTTTTTTTTCTTAATATGATCAGGTCCCAGAATGCATGCAACTATCAATTATTCAAATAGAAAGAAATAATATATTAAGATATGTAATTAAATAATTAATTAACTAATGCATACATTATTGCTGCCATAACCTTTTATTTATTTATTTATTTATTTATTTATTTCTGTAATTGCTTTACATCTGTCCAATTCAATACTGGATCTAACATCAATGGGACGGAAAATTCAAACTTAGTTATATATTTTTTTTAAATATATATCGTATAGTCTTATGCATATATTAATTGAATAGTGAATACCATGGTATTGGCCAAAAAAAAAAAAAATCATGGTCTTTGATTTGAAATCTTAGTGGTGGTCTGGTCACCAACTCTAATTTCTTAAAAAATCATTTCATTTTTTTTTTCTTCCTCCATCGAATATCTTTCTTCTTTTTCATATGATAAAATTTTTATACGAGCATAATTTACAGTAAATATAATAAATCAAATTTTATTATGATTATAAATATTACTTTTATATAAAAAATAATGTAATATATAAAAATAATATTGACAGAACTTTAATTTTACCATAATTATACAAAAATGTCTTTTTGTGGGCGGTGTGCTAAAATTAATTTTTGAACCTTAAAATAAATAAATAAATATATATATATATACTCAAAATTATGGAGCTTTATAATGAATTAAATTGTTGACTATATATATACATATATATAAATTGGTTGAAGTTGGAACTAATTGAATCAATAAACAAAACCCTAACAAATTAGAAAAAAAAAAAAAAAAAAACACATGAATGAAGACCAAATCTCTATGTACGGATCAAGTAGTCATGAGAAAAGGAAAGACAATTGGGTTCTGTCCTTCTAATGACTAGTTCAAGAGAACTCATAGCTCTAGTACTACACGATTGGCCAACAAAAAACGATACAGTATATGGCACTGATTTTTTTTTTTTTGGAAAAGTATATATTAACAAGAAAAGAAAAAAGGTCCCAAAAAAAAAAAAAAAAAAAGGTCCGAAAGGGCTTAAGTAGGAGAAAACCCCATTATAAAGGAGTTCAAGGAACATACCTGGCCTTCAAGAAGGCCACAGCCTATATGTCATCATATTCTTACATACTATATACTGAGCAAATGCTTGACAAAGTCCAATTTTTCACCGTGGAACTGTTCAAAGTTCTACCCCATATCATGTCATATGTAGACACAACATTAGTAGTACAACCTTTTTTTTTTTTTTTTTTTCAATATTTAATAAATAAAGGGGATTATGGGTTAAAATATTAATTAAATATAACTACGTACCTAATGATCTAGAAAGATAAAGAGCTACACTCAAAGGTGGCTGGCGGAAACGTTCTCAGATTCTAGTGTAAGAAAGACAATGAGAAAACACCCTGATCCCCTCTTCTTCTGTCAATTTCTAATTTGTTTTTTCTAATATATAAATATTTTATGTAATAAAGTTTCATGTTTTTTCTTCTTTTTTATTTTTTTAAATAATTTTTTTTAACTTTTGGCCAAGTCTTCCTTTTTGAAATTTGGTGACAGTAGTACTTCTTTTACCTATCTACATATAATAGCTAGAGGAGGTACCTTCTAATATATATATCTTAATCAACCTTAGAGCTAGTGCACTATCATCATCATTTAATCAAAGCAACGAAGAAAGAAGCAAAAATGGGGAGAGCACCTTGCTGTGACAAAGCAAACGTGAAGAAAGGACCATGGTCACCTGAAGAAGATGCCAAACTCAAGTCTTACATCGACCAGAACGGAACTGGCGGCAACTGGATCGCCTTACCCCAGAAAATAGGTATATAATTCGAACATTTCTTCTTCTAATTCCTTGCAGTAATTATAATTTATCATACCTTTTAGGAATTGTTAAGGAATTAACAGCTTGTGTTTAATTTTCATTAGGGCTTAAGAGGTGCGGAAAGAGTTGCCGCCTCAGATGGCTGAATTATCTCCAGCCGAACATTAGGCACGGTGGATTCTCAGAGGAGGAAGATAACCTCATTTGCAACCTCTATATAAGTATCGGAAGCAGGTACATATTTAATCGTAGAGTGTCGTTTTAAAAATTTAAACCGTTTGAAACTAAGCGTATTAATTTTCGTGTGTCGATATGTATAGGTGGTCTATAATAGCAGCTCAATTGCCGGGACGAACAGATAATGACATCAAGAATTACTGGAACACGAGGTTGAAGAAGAAGCTTCTCGGAAAGCAGCGCAAAGAGCAACAAGCTTTGGCTCGAAGAAACTGCTCGATCAAGAAGGAAAACGAGAATTTCACACTACTTAATAATATTGATCCTGCCTGCTTAATGGTCAACCAATTTAGTACCCCATACTGGCCTGATCCATCTATAGCACATGTCCAGCTTCCGCTAGAAGTTAATTCCCAATTTCCTCTACAAATTTTACCAACCCTACATAATCAACAACTTTATGATCAGAGTACTAGTACTACTACAACCAACAGTCCTGGTAACATACAATATGATACATTTCCGGGACTAAATGAGGAATTTTCAGCCAAACAATTACTTGGAGAATTGGGCTATAGAGATCATCCGGAACAACTAGACTGGACATTTGACGGTTTTTATGGGTACGACATGATCGATGGGGCCCACAGCAATACGACCAGTACTTCTGGGGAGAGTAATAGTATAGGGGGCTGGGGAGGAGATCATATGATCATGGGCTCCATGGTTAGTTGTACTGATCATGATCAATTGCTGGTTTCAGACTATGAGGTAGTTTGTTGCCAATTACAAGCTCCTATGGTAACACAAGATGCTGCTGCTGTTGCTGCTTTTGAGGATCCTCAGAACCCAAGATATTATGGAATGCAATCAAATTAACAGTTAAAGTGGGAGGTTGTTTTAGGTTTACATCTAGATTTGTATTGGTGTTGGAATTTGAATCATTATATATAATCCTATTTGATCTAATCTTATCATGCACGTCGTGTGTCCGAACATGCCGCTCATGATCGATTATTGTCTACGGGTGCAAGGTCCCCCTCGGCGCCACCCGCCTCCGGCCCAATTCGTCATTTGAACTTAAACTTAATTCGATGGAACTTTAACATTCATGATATGTCTCATCACCAAAGATATCATGATGATAACTGGTCATGAGTTTATGATTTAAACCATGAGGTCATGAAAATGTTTTCTTGTTACGCAAATCAAAAGACAATTTCTACAATAAAACCTTGTGTTGATGAGTGCATTAAGCAATACATTATAGTAATCCATATTACAATTAATTAAGTGTAACACACTAGTCATTAGTGATTTGATCAAGTAATGTTTTTTGTCACATCATATAATGTCACAAAGTAAGTTACATCATTGGACCAAAAAGATCTTATCGTTAATTATATATCATAAAGTTAACATACAATATTATATTATATTATATTATATTACATAGGCGTGTAAATATATGCTGTACAACAATAATTATTTTTATAATTATAATAAATGCATGCAACCTTCCAAACATTCTCTACAAACACGAAGAAGACAAATACAAAAAAAGGAGTCAACAATAAAAATAAAAAAGAATTCAAGTTATTGGAAAACAACAAAACCAATAAAATATAATAAATTAATCACTAGATATAATAGTTATTTTTTATTTTTTTTATATTTTTATATTTTATTTTTTATATTTTTAAATTAAGATATGAGATGATAGGGGATGGACTCCTCTCAAGTTGTATATTGGTTCAGTTTATAGAAATTTATTAAATATAATAATAATAAGTCATATAGATTATTTTATTTTTCTTTATATTATCAATAATAATTTTTATCATATTTAATAAACTCGATCAATTTAACTACTACTCAATTTGAAAGGAGTTCAACTCGAGATAATAGAATCTATCAATTAATTATTACATAAAGTGAAGGCTGCATAATTCCATTACTAGCCATGAAAGTAAATTATTACCTTACATGTATTATATAAACAAGATTTTAACTCAAATTTAATTAATAATAAATAAAATTACATATTATTTTTAAATATTAAATTGTTTAAAACTTATGTTACCGATTCGTATGAAATAATATTCTCCTTCGCATATGATTCTTATTATTTTTAAATATAGAAGACCAGACCCGACAAGCCCTAGATGGCTTATACCATGGAAACATGACGATATTAGACAGACACCCATCGCCTCTATTCGTTTATAGGAGGATGGATGATCATGAGCCTGCTGCCCCCATAAATCCAGTCTTCCTTGCCTTCAACTATATCAACGGTCTTTCCCCTATCAAGCTTGTCAGATGCAAACAGTTGAGACAAGCCTGCAAAAGTCGCAAATATCTACAAGAGACCGGATTTGAGTAATATTATCTTTATATGAATTATATATATATATATGCAAGCAATGACATCAATGATGGGAGATCTAAAAGCAGATTAGAACGTCAATAATAGAATCCAACATCTATAAATGCGATCTTATCACGTCAAGTTTAAGGATATTCTTCACTAATACGAACTTATTAGGACCCATACCACCTAATTTTTCACCCAATCAATTACCGTAGAAAGCCTACATGTGTTAGGCATATATGTTTATGACACAAACAGCGACAAAAAATTGTCGGTATCGCATTTTGTTAAACTGTCTTTGACGCTGTTTTGCTTGTAAAGACTAAATTGCTAATTAATAATCTCGAGATCATTAATTGGTTAATCGTGATGGTAAAATATTTTGTTCTCTCTCACTCGAATCAAGATCTACTTTAAGGTGGAAAAAGTCTTGTCGAAATTAGAATCGGACCGGACGGGATGGTACAGTCCCAGTCCCGACTTTTCCCTATGCTGGTATCAGGGCTGAAACTTTTAGTCCCAACTTGATATGAATATTTTCGGTATCGGGTCTCCGTTATAAGGAAAAAAATGATATTTTTTAAATTTTTTTAAATAATTCATAAAAAAAGTAGTACAAAAAGATAAATAGATGAATAAATGAAAAAGATGAAGAAAATAAGAAAAAAGAAGAATAATATATATATATATATATATATATTCATATTTACCAATATTTAAGATTAGTATTAAAATTAATCTCAATCAAGACTTTCGTCCATCTCTAAATCTACTCTAAATCTACTAATTCTCAAATAAGATGTTATCACTAAACTTTCATCTTATTATCCAAATCTTTAACTAATTACCAACGGAGGAAATTTCAAAAAAATCAGGGGGAATAATACCTTCATGAAAAAACATAACATAAATGCCTTCTAGCATAAGACCAAAGTTTAAAAAGTTTTAAAGCTACTTTTTCTTAAGGAGCACATAATTAATAGCTATGTCAAGTGACCAATGACATGACATTAATTGACATTAAATTAAGTTTAACTATATAGACCTTTATTTTTGTCAATAATAAGGCTGATAATGCGACGACAAAAAAAAGCCCCGGCCTCAGATTGTTTTCGTAGCAGCCTTGGGAGCTGAGCTAATTAGTGCTACATTGCCCTGATACTTAACTAATTAGTCTCACTCTTGAATTGACAGTCACTAACATGCATGGAAATGATTGTTTTTAGTCCAAGTGTTTTTGAGACAGAAAAATTCTTCGGACAAAGAAGAAGAAGCTAGCACGTTGTTATGTAATCGACTTATTAGGGTATGTCTCAAATCTTATCCATATGTTTCAGATTCAGGGTCATATATTTAGGCATCAGGTAACCAATAGCTTTAGAGCTAATTAAACTATTAAACAGATTATCAGACTAATTAAATGAGTGAACTTCCAACTTGGGCCTTGAATATTTGGGCTTTTCATAGGCCGTTCGTGTTTGTGCTTGTTAAACTGGATTTAGGATGGTAATCCAATTACATGTAATAACTAAGTTGTATCTTTTTCTTTTTTTTTTTTAATATCTTGTAAATTGATTTGTAAAGCATTAAAACATTGATGTGAGACAATCCTTACATATAATCATTGTCTTAGAAAATGTATGCTTTAAGGAGAGAGATGTAACTGAACTAGAAAGGTTAGAGGGACCAAAATTAATCAAACCCTGTCTGTCTGTTTGTCTGTCCAATGTTGAATATTTGAGCGGAATAAGAGGGATTAATACAGCCACTTTGGAAGCAATTGACTTGTAGGGGAAATCAATTTTTGGTTAAAAGGAATGCATTATGGTCCCTAAAAGATAGTTATGACATAAGGGTACTGCACTTTAAACCTTTCGGTCCCTTTTCAATTTCCCAGTAACTTCTTCCTCTTCAACGAAAATCAAGTGTTATAACTCCAGATCGAGTTTTTGTGAGAATATAACGAAATACACAAAGCCACATGGTTCGGCTATCAAGTCTATGTTAAAAAGGCGAAGAACAATGTTAATTTCCGGTAACTAAATAAACGATTAAAGAGATAGGTAACCAATCTATTAGCGCTTAATAAATATAATATGAATTGTTATATTATGTCTTTTCAGTTTTGGTTTTGAAACAAGTAATAATTCAATATGATAATAGTTCAAATTATTAATTTTATATATAAGATATTTAGATTTTATTTTATCTATTAGAAACTTGCGCATAACAGAAAGCGTTAACATTTAATAAATATAATATAAATTATTATATAATATTTTATTAGTTCAAATTTTTGAGAGAAGCGATAATTCAACACAATCTTCTTACGAAGCAAACCGGACCGATTAAACTAACTAAAGATCTTGCGAGATGTGTGTGGACTTAACTACCATTTGGAATGGTTAATAAATTTTGATAATCAATTGGACTCCAAATTTCTACATACTTATTCCTTAGAGTTTGATATCATTAATTAACGATCAATATTATTAAAAAAAGTAAGAACATTGCTATAGTATCTAATTAGATTCATTTAAGACTACTAATTTAAGAAAGCCGTATATATATAAAGGTACTTAGGTTAAAGTGTATGATATCTAAGTACATATCTATGTATTTAGATTTTAATACAAGCTACATATGTATGTAATCTCGGACGAAGTTAATGACGTACCTCCTAATTGTGTACATGTATCCATGCATCCATCCCGATCAGGTCTTGTCAACGAAGACCTGATCAAAATAGACCAAAATTCTTTTACTTTGAACAGAAATGAATAAGATGTCTAATTTATTTATAAATAAATAATTTATTCTTCTTATATAAGGAATATGTCTAGTTTATTTATAAATTCAATTTCTTATATAATGTCCTTTAAAAGATGGTTAAAAAAAAGTAGTACGCATGAATGACGAGTCTGACTTTTTTAAAAATCGAATGGATCATGACTATTTTCGGGCCCTATAGTTTGTAAAGTCAAACATTTTGTTTTTGTCAAAGGTCAACCATTTGGGTAAGATGATAATGAGTTGCCATTGATTAGGATTAAAGCTATAAACCTTAAATTATGGCTTTGACTTTTTAACCATTAGATCTACGGACGGTCAAAATTTATGGGCAAGAAGGAACAAGAATAACAAAACAAAAACTAAATACACTCCGGCCCCCTCTTCTTCGTCTTCGTCTTTTTCTTCTTCTCTCTCTCAAACTGACATTGTACGTACAAGACACTGATTTTAGTTTAATGAATGTTCTTGATATGAACGATCACTTTCTTTAATGGGGTTCTGTTGTTATTTGTCTACAAGTTGCTTTTCTTTGAGCCCTTTACAACTCTCGCTCCATACGACATGCTGTCGGATTAACGACATATCATTTGGTTCCCGTTGCAACGATAAAAACGATCACAAATGAAGAAAGTACATCGAAACAGAGGAGACGTTATGACTGCGAAAATCCCCTTTCCTCCCAATAATGCCATGAACCCAGCATAATTTCGATGAGCAAAATATCATGGACGCTCCAAAATTTCCGCCATCTCTTGAAAGCATGCATAGCAGAAAGAGACCTCATAACGGGTAAGACCCTTCACGCCATATACCTCAAATCCAACACCATTCCTCTATCTACTTACCTCTCCAACCACTTCCTCCTCGTCTACTCCAAATGCCGCCGCCTTTCCTCCGCACACACCGTCTTTAAACAAACCCACACCCCAAATATCTTCTCCTTCAACGCCCTCATCTCTGCCTACGCTAAAGAATCTCATATCCACATTGCACGCCAACTGTTCGATCAGATTCCCCAACCAGACCTCGTCTCATATAACACCCTCATTTCAGCTTATGCTGATCGTGGGGAGAAGAGACCTGCTTTAGACTTGTTTTTCGAGATGAGAGAAATGGCTTGTTTTGATCTAGACAGGTTTACGCTTTCTGGAGTGATTACGGCTTGTTGTGATGATATCAGTTTGATCAGTCAGTTACATTCGGTTACAGTTCAGGTGGGTTTGACTCGTATGCTTCGGTTAACAAGCACTTTTGACTTACTATAGTAAGAATGGGTTTTTGAATGAGGCTAAGATGGTGTTTTATGGTAGGGGCGAGGTAAGAGATGAGGTGAATTCAATGATTGTGGCATATGGGCAACATAGGGAAGGGTCAAAGGCAGTCGGCTTGTTTCAGGAAATGGTTGACTTCGGTTTGACCATTGACTTGTTTACGTGGGCGAGCGTTTTGACCGCGTTTACTTGCTTGAAAGATTTATCAGGCGGGCTTCAAGTTCATGCTAGGCTGATCAAAACTGGCTTCCACCATAATTCTCATGTGGGTAGTGGGTTGATTGATTTATATTCCAAATGCTCGGGTGGGATTTCGGGTTGTAGGAAAGTTTTCGAAGAGATTTCTGCATCAGATTTCTGGGTATTCTCAAGATGAGGAATTTTCTGAAGATGCTCTTCGTTGTTTCCAAGATATGCAACAGGCCGGTTTTCGGCCGGACAATTGTAGCTTTCTTTGCGTGATAAGTGCTTGTTCCAACTTGTCATCGCCTTCTCAAGGAAACCAAATTCATGCTTTGACCTTCAAATCTGATATCCCTTGTAATCGAATTTCCGTGAACAATAATGCTCTTATTGCATTGTACTCAAAATGTGGAAATCTAAAAGATGCGAGAAAGCTATTTGATAGAATGCCAGAGCATAATGAGGTATCTTTGAATTCAAAGATTGCGGGTTATGCAAAGCACGGGATTGGCTTAGAATCAATAAGTCTATTTCAACAGATGTTGGAGACAGATAGTGGGCCAACCAGTATCACTTTTGTCTCGGTTCTTTCGGCCTGTGCCACACACTAGAAAAGTCAAACGAGGGTAAAATGTATTTTGGTATGATGAAGGAGAAATTCGGTATCGAACCGCAAGTAGAACACTATTCTTGTATGATAGATCTTCTTGGCCTAGCAGGTCAGCTGGGTCAAGCTGAGAGGCTAATTGATACTATGCCATTTAGCCTTGGCAAAATCGGTTGGGCTGCCCTGTTGGGTGCTTATAGAATACATGGAAATATGAATCTAGCTATCAAGGCGGAAAATCGGTTTCTTGAACTAGAACCTACAAATGCTACACCTTATGTGATTCTATCAAGCATGTATGGTAGTGATGGTAGATGGGAAGAAGTGGCATTGAACCGGAAGCTTATGCGGGACCGGGGGGTGAAGAAAAAACCCGGTTGTAGTTGGATTGAAGTGAATAGAAGGACCCATGTTTTTGTTGCAGAAGATAGTTCTCAGCCCAAGTTGAAGGAGATATATGAATACTTGGAAGAGATGTTAAGTAGGATAAAGAAGATAGGGTATGTACCAGATGTGAGATGGGCTTTGGTGAGAGATGATGATGGCAGGGACGTGAAAGGAGAGAAGGAATTGAAGCTATGGCATCATAGTGAGAAACTAGCAGTGGCTTTTGGGTTGCTTACAACTAGAGATGGTGAGGCTATACTTGTTGTGAAGAACTTGAGAATCTGTGGGGATTGCCATATCAGCTGTTGCAAAGAGGGAAATTACTGTTAGGGATGCGCATAGATTTCATTGCTTCAAGGAAGGGAAGTGCTCTTGTGATGATTATTGGTAAAGGGTTGTGAGAAGAAGGGCAACAATATCTACTATCAAGTAAATCATAGCAAACTTGTATTATTCAAACATTTATATCTTTCGATCGAATAGAATTAATAATTGGGGTTTTATGCTGTTTAAAAACAAAGAGGTAATAATAAAATCATTAATAACATTAAACAAATATAGTTTTCCCCGTTGTGGGTTGCCCTACTTATGCGTGTTACATCGAAAATCTGCTTCCTCCCCTTCACAATCCCTTCTTTTCTTCGGATTATATCATGAGAATTCCAAAAAAGGAAAAAAAAATGTAAAAGAACTTGCTCAAGGTATCAATGGTATGAGTTGAGATGGAATACTTGGCAGCTTGGCTTATATGACCTCTTGGATGCAGCTTGCTCGAACTTTTTCAAAGCAGTTTCATTCTCTTCTAAGCTGATTTGGATGAGGAAACGAATCCACCATGTCGAGCTACGCATTTTGGCCTTCAATGTATATATATTAGTCATGTCAAACACTCAACACTTCGGGAAATCATAGACTTATTCAGACTAAAAGACTATAAACTCAAAACCCCGACACTTACCGATACATATATATATACACACACACATAAGGGAATAGAGACATATTTTTTCTTATGGATTTAACTGAAATGATAAGGACCCATAAAACAACATAATATCAAACGAACAGTCATGTAGTCACAGAAGGCCGGTTTTTGTAATATGCTGCTTCAACATATAGATTGATCAATCAACATTTCTTCCTATTGTAAGTGACATAATTTTTAAACATGTAGGAAAATGAGTACAATAGACAGAAGCATTTAGTAACTTACAGGCCGTCCAAACTTTGTCAACTCTGATACTTTTGCTCTCTGTTGACCGGGGGAACCTTAACCATACAAGGAAGCCAAAAATATACTCATGTGTCAGTTGAACAACTATTAAAGTACAAATACAAAGTAGACCTAGAATTAACATGACAATTAAGTACAACGAAGACTGTACTGATTCAGGAAAAAAAACAAAGTACCTGTAAAAATAACAAGCCCGTCAGAAGAGACTCTTGCCAGTTCCGGAAGAGTCCTGTTCAAGTATTTAGGAGAGAGATAGTCCAATGCATCTGAAACAATAACAAGAGAAAATGACTTCGCTCTATAGGGTAAAGGGAACTTGATATCAGCCACACGGACAATGCCTTTGTGCACAAGTGACTTGCAGTGTGCATCAGCATCCTCTATGTCATATGGTTCCACTCCCCATGCTTCCGTTTCTTCTTCTTTCAACAAATTGGAGACCACTGAGCAAGTGTCTGGACCAACATGCAAGACTTTGCGCATGCTATCACCATATGCTTTCTTTAAAAACGGTATTGCTCTCTGCACTTCCATTGTGCATGAATAGTCACCTATGATATGAAGGAAGAATTGAGATCTAGTTTTTTCCAGGAGATCATAATGATTGTTTTAAGTATTAAACAGGCTTAGGCTTATCCTTAACCAAGTTAATCAACGAACCAATATGATGGCTTAAATTCAATAGAACAACCATTAAGCATAATCTAGAAGACTAAAATATGGAATCCAAATAAGGAAAATAGAGGATAATGGTGACCAAAAAAGTGTACCTTCGACCCTGCTGAATGCTGATACCTTGTCACCTGCAAACACACCTAGATTTGTAAGAACAAAAAGTTTGCTAATAGCCAAAGTGAATAAAGTTATAAATCATAAACAAACCTGAACCACTATAAGCGTAGGCAATAAGAAGGAACGCTCCCTACAAAATTCAAGCATATAACAAAAAAACATAAAGTTTGTATAATTTTGATCCTTAATTATCATATAAATAACATGGTAGACAAAGAGATGATGTTTGGACATGGACAAAGAAATTACCAAAAGGACAAGGCCAATGGACAGCCACGGTGATGATTTCGACTTCGATTGTAAGGCACCCACAAACGAGAAGTTTCCTCCCCGCCGTGCATTACTACCTGCCTGCCTCCTTTGCATGACTTAGTTTGTATGAAATAAACAGCTATAAATCTGAAACTGCTAGGTGAAAAAAAAATGCAAACTAGTTAGCTTATTATGAATACACTAAAGCTATTTGCAGGTTAACATGACAATCCACTAGAAAAGTTATACATTTATACTCAATAGTGAAGAGCCTAAACCATAATTCCAGTTGCTAAAGGAATATTAATAAAGATAAAATCGTATGCAAGTAGCAGTGCAGCACATCACACAGATGCCAGATCCATAAAATAAAATCGTCGCATTTCTGATAATGTGATTCAGAACAAAAATTTCGATAAGAGTAACGAAGCTCCAAAAGAAAGTAGTTGATAAGAGAAATCAAATCGCAGAGAAGAAATCATTCAATCATTCAAAAAAAAAAAAAGAAAGGCAACTGGAATTTCGAGAGCTTAAATCGGAAAATCACCTTATGAGAGAGAAGGAGAGAAGAGCATTAAGGATCTGAAGAGTAGTAGTGGATCTCAGATCTGTAAAAGATTAACCCTTTCGCTTTCTATGCTGCGTGTGAAGATGAAGCTCACGTTGAGGGAGAGAGGGAGAGAGGGAGAGAGGGCTTTTAGAGCAAGTAGAATTGGAAAATCGAATGTAGTTTATGAATGATGGGAACGCGGTGGTGGGCCCACTTCTGGCTTCGGCGCACTGGCACTCTCGCAATTAGTTGTGTCGGTCGTACTTCACTTACTGGAACTGGATCGGGTTTTACCGACAGTGATAACAGGCCGGTCTGTTGGCCCATATGTACATGCTTCTGGTGGCTTTTACTTTGATTCGATATTCGACACGTCGTTTATTGGAACTAAAAACATGTCGTCAGACAATATGCATTTTTGACAAGGTGATATAGAAAAAAAAAAAAAAAAAACGAATTTTAAATATCATTTTCAAATCCCATGATCCCCACTTTCCATATTAAGAATGAGATGCCAAAAGTATCTCATATTTTTCCCTAAAAGATATTACATAAATTAATCTCGATCTAAGTTTAGTTTTAACAGTTTTATAATTTATTAACTAAGCTTAGTTCCTGAATATATCTATAAAAAAATCAAATCAAAACAATAATAAACTCTACGCTAGTTTTGCAAAACGTCAGTGCCGATCAGCTTGACGGACGGACTTCCCTCCCGACCTCTTTTAAGTAAGAATCGAACTAATAACAAAAAAGAGGAAAAGAAAGTGGGAGACTCTTCTCATGTGTGATCTTTTCTCTCTCTTTGGCTTTGATCCTTTCTCTCTTTCTCCGATTAATCTGGAGAAAATCTCTAAAGAGAGGAAGCGGAAGAAATGGGTGTAGAGTATAGATGTTGTGATACACAGTTTTTCATTCACATTGTGATTATAATTCTGCTAGTATTGTTTGCTGGGATTATGTCCGGGCTCACCTTGGGCCTCTTGTACATGACCCTTGTCGATCTTGAAGTTCTTGCGAAGTCCGGGACGCCCACTGACCTTAAACACCACTGACCTTAAACACGCTGCCAAGATATTGCCAATTGTTAGAAGACAGCATCTATTGCTTTGCACTCTATTGTTCTGCAATGCTGCTGCTATGGAGGTAAAAAATAAAAAATAAAAAACCGTTGGTTTTCTCTTGAAAACATATAACTGAGTCACTAACAAAGAATGTGTCCTTTTTGGTCTTTTCAGGCACTTCCCGTCTTTCTGGACTGTTTGGTCACAGCTTGGGGTGCGATCCTAATATCAGCCACTCGTACTATTGGTCGGCGAGGTCAGCTTTTGATTGGACCCCATCTACTAACACAAGGTGACTCTAAATCACGACAGTGATATGACTGTTATATGCTTTGTACATGTATATAGGTAATACCTCAATCCGTTTGCTCAAGATATGGTCTAGCATTGGTGCAACAGAGGCTCCATTTGTTAGAATCCTTGCCTGGATTTGTTTTCCTGTACCATATCCAATAAGCAAGGTGAAAATTTTGTATTTATATTGACCCATCAGAATACATATACATGACTTTGAGATTCCATCCGTACTATTTTTTTCAAATTTTTTAAATATTTTTTTAAACCAGCTCTTAGACCTATTATTGGGGAATGGACATGAAGCTCTATTCTGTCGATCCGAACTCAAAACACTAGTTGATTTACATGGAAATGAGGTATATAGAATTTTCCTATATTAAAAAACTGATGTCAATATTTTATTTTCTTCTCTTATTTCTTTCTTGTATATATTTATATAAAGGCAGGAAAAGGTGGAGAGCTGACCCGTGATGAGACCACGATAATAGCAGGAGCTCTTGAACTGACGGAGAAAACAGCGAATGATGCAATGACTCCTATATCTGAAGCTTTACGATCGATATCAATGCCAAGCTTGACAGGTTAGATGAATCTGTTTTCACCATGATGAAAACAAAATGCATTAAGGAATTTTCTAAGTTCTGTTTGCCATGATGTAGGGACTTCATGAAGTTAATATTGGAAAAGGGGCATAGCAAAATACCTGTTTATCACAAACAGCCAACAAGTATTCTCGGACTTATCTTGGTACTTGCTCAAAGATTCATGCCTTCAACTGGAAGAAAAAAAACCTCTTTTATAACAAATTATGATGATTCCAATACTAAAACTTAAAGAATTGCAGCTGAAGAATTTATTAACTATCCATCCAGAATATGAGATCCCTGTGAAGAATATTCCTATTCGCAAGATATCCAGGTGCCTGAACATTGTCTGAACTGTTTAATGTCATCTATTATTGTTTTTTGTTTTGGACTCTTCATTTCCTGAATGGTTTCCAGCTGAATTGCTGCTTCTCGTATTGACACTTGAAGATGTCATTGAGGAACTTTTACAGGTAAAACAGATGAAACATTTTATGTGCTGTAATATTCCTTTCCCCCTACTTTAATGAAACCCAGTGGGTCACTAATCTCGTTCATTACGGGAGGAATTCTACGATGAGACAGATTATCATGAAGAGAGTTGATAATGGCAAAATAGGACACAACCAAGTCGACAGCAGCATTAAGCAAGCAACCCTGCACTGCTTTAGGAATTTAGGATTAAAAACAAAAAAAAATGTACTTTAATAATCGTGGTAGCTGTAGCAGATGAGAATAATGAGTAAATGTAATTATTTTCATCCAAATTTGGTACAACTATAAAGTGATGTAGAAGCAACAGAAAAATGGGTCAAAACAGGTCAAGTACAAAAGGGCATCAAGTCTAATGCATAAATCCACATAGATGCTTACTCAATTAAACATGATTAAACATCGCCTCATCTCCATTACTTTCTGGTTGAGCAGGAGAAAGTATCACTTTGCCACTTCCTGGAACATAAATTATTCCAATTAGAAAGCCAACAAACATTATAAACAACAAATCAAGAAGACACCAACAAAAAAAGTGATTGCAGTATGGGAAGGAAAATGAGCATACTTGAGTAAGTAGCAAAAAGTAATTCATTAAATAAAATACAACCCTTTCAACTCTATTTATATAGTTTTAGCCTGAATACGAACTCCTCCCCAACGTCGTCTCCTGGCCCTCCTTTTCCTACCATCTTTCTTCTCCTTCTCTTTCTCTTTCAAATCCCTTTCTCCTCTCCTTTTATACATCTTGAAACTAATCTCTCTATCTTCAGCCATCTTTCTTGCCTTCTCCGTAATCTCAGCTGCAATCTGTCTATTATAAAGCTTCCTCAAACCACGCATCAGCTTTGCAAAAGTATCCGGTTTTGGCATTAAATCTGAATCCATCATGTCCAAGCAATAAGAACAGGCCTCCTTCACATGCTTATTTGAAAAAAGTGCATGAATCCAAATCGTCCAAGCATCCTCATTAAGTCCACAACCTTTACTAACAATACAACTCCAAACATCTTTCGCCATTTCAAGCTTTTCAGCTCTTAACAAAGCATTAAACAACTCCTTCAAAGTACCATACTGAGGAGCAGAAAGAAGACCTCTTCCCACCATTTCTTTGAAGTAATCACAAGCTTCAATCAGACAACCTTGTACAAGAAACCCATGAATCATAATCACAAATGTGTCAAGCCCCGGACTGAGCTGAGTAACTTCCATTTCATTCCAAACCCAAACAGCTTCTTGAACCTCACCCAACTTGCAAGCCAATCTAATCACAACGTTATAGATGTGCAAATCAGGAATACAACCAATCTTCCTCATCTCCTTCATGAGCTCCATACATTCTTCAAGCTCTTCCTTCTTCTCATGGGCTACCATTATATACATATAACTCAACTGACATGGAGTAAGACACTTTTGTATCATACTATCTAGAACCTCATAAGCCCTATCAATCTTCCCCCATTTACAAAACCCACCTATTACAGTAGTATAAGTAACATCGTCTGCTTCACAACCATTTCTCTCCATCTCAACAAAGACCCTCATTGCCTCCTCCATTTTTTCCTGCCCACAAAGAGCTTGAATCAAAACTGTATAAGAAGCAGCATTAGGGTCACACCCTTTCCTCCTCATCTCCTTCAAAAGATCAAAAGCATCCCCCATTTTCCCAGCATGAGCATAAGCACTTAGAAGATTGTTATAAACCACAATATCCGGTTCAAAACCAGCTTCCTTTATCTGTATCAACACAAACTTAGCCTCCATAAGCTTCCCTTCTCTACACCAACCATATAACAATGAAGTAAAATGCTTCACACTGGGCTTAAACCTAACCCTCATATCCTCAAAGAGCAGAGCAGCTTCCTTAACGCTGCCGTTTTTACACAAAGCATCAAGTAAACAACCAAAAACATACTCATCTGGTTCACAACCATACTTAGGCATTTCGTCGAGCACTTGGACAGCTTTCTGAACCATCCTAGCCGAAGCGAACCTCCTCATCAAAACGATGAAAACTTCAGGTGAGATCAAATCGGGATTCTCTTTCCTCATCTCTTCGATCAACGCCCAAACAGCTCCAAACTGCCTCATCTTCCCTAAAGTCTTGATCATCGCTTTGTACACTTCGTAACTGTGTTTATACTCTGGCTGCTTTGAAGCCCATACGAAGAACCTGTACCCTAAATTTCCCGCGTCTCCGCACCGTTTCACGACTCTCTCTGTTAAACCTAAGCGCAAAACGACGCCGGATTCTTGCAGAGCGAGCTCGAGTTTGGGAACTCTCGAGTGAAACTTACGAAGAATCCTGTAAATCTTTTCGACGTCAACGGCGAACTCGTCTGTGTCATAATGATCGGAAGAGTTGTTTGGATCGGTTTGTAATCGGATTAGGCCGAATCCGGTACTACTGTTGCTTGATCGGAGTTCTACATTGGAGTGGTAGCTTGTTAGAGACCTAGAAGAAAAGCACGATTTTCTGAGGAGGGTGGTGGTGAAGAGGGAGATTGACTCAGAGAAGAGGAGTATGCGGGTGCGATTTTCAAACAGCGAGATGGTTTTCGAGAGGAACATGAATCGCTGCATTTTTCTTCTTTTTCTCCGTCGAGCATTATCGGCCTTCTTTCAAGCGGTTTTCAGGTAAACGGAACAGAAGGCAAGCATGCCGGGGTAACGGCAAACCCGTAAAACTGTTTTTTCTTTTCAATTTTTTATAACTTCACACTACCTTTGATTATTGGCACATACACTAAATACGATTTTACTTATCAGATGAAATCAAATTACAAAGAATAATAAGTAACATTTCACCTCCAATTGACTTAAAAGAGTTTTCTTATTATTTGATATAATTTTTATAATATTAAAATATTTTTAAAAAAATCACTCGCCTCCACATTTTTTCAAATTTTTACTTTTAAAAGCAAAATTTAGAATTTACTTTTAATTTAAAGTCACAAGTATTTTCATTACAAAACTGTCGGGAATTGCTTTTCTGACCCCCACCATAAGGACTTGCATGATACATGCTTCAATAAAATTTATGTTTAATAAGATTATTGTGCGACAAATCAGACAGATTTTTTCTTCTTGTTTCCTTTGTTGCTATCACCACCTCTTCCTTCTCTCTTTCTCCCACCTTTCTGGGGATTCTTTGCTCCCTACAATCAGATTCATACAAGTCCAGTAAGTGTAATAAGAGAGGCCTCATGAATGTTCGACTAATACAATATTTACGAGAATATACTTCAGCATTAAAGGACTTGAGAGGATCTTTGTTCTGTCTGGTTTTTCTTCTGACTCCACCGCGCCCATTTTTCTGGGAATCTCCCATTGCAGCTCTAGCAAGCTTAACCATCTTGCTGGCTTCTTGAGTAGTTGGGTCTAAGAGGTAGTCAGGCACATCGCGTAGGTGAGGAGCAAGAGGCTTCTTGCTCAGAACCTTGTCGTGTTTTAATAGATCTGTTCGTCACCACCAAAAAAAAAAAAAAGAGGAAATGATAATTAGAAGAAGATGATAGATTTCAGAGCTGTAAAAGATATATGCACTTGAAGAAAATGAAATATTACCTAGGTCCCGTGGATTTACTTCAAAATGGGCCTTCAACCTAAACAAGAAGGTACAATTCATAAAACAATGAGATACTAACATAGTTTAGGTTGAAGGGTTGCGTATAATAAAAAAGGAAAGTAATAATACTTACTTTTCGGAGTTCAGAATCTCATTCCTCAAATCCTGCGCTCGTGCTTCTCTGACTGCAATTTTTGTTACACTCTTTGAAACATCCTGCAAAACCAGTACCGAAATAAGTGATATTATTCTAGCATCAACCCTGATCATTCATCAAGAGAAAGTTTCTTATGGTAAGGTGACAATTTAAGAGTATGAAATCATTTAAGATCAACTGGAAGATTGTCAGATGTGTGATTTAGTGTTTAAGCAATCACCTCCACTCTATATCTTAAAGACTCCACTGCATTTGTAGTGAGTAATGGAAATGGAGCAATTAAGTTTGTGTCCTTATTTTCTTCATCTCCTAAAAAGGATTTAATTTTTTCAAAGTATTCCATTTCATCTGGAGAAACCTGCCAAGAGAGATAAAGGCACCAAATACCTTCAAAATTAAAATGGAAACTCAAAATATATAAACAGATATGGGAAGAGCAAATTTGGATGCCACTCCCTTCTAGCAATAAGTCATAATATTATCTAGAAAACTCACAAGAGAGATAGAGGCACCAGTTCTTTGTGCTCGTCCAGTACGTCCAATACGGTGGACATATCCTGCAGCATTTGGGGGCATGTCAAAATTTATAACCTGCAAGGATGGTGGTAGCACATGAGTCTTGAAATACATCACTAAAATAACTTTGAACATATGCATACTCAGTTTTTCCATACCGTGTGCACGTTCTTGAAGTCAATCCCTCGCACTACACCAAATTCAGAGTCAAGTTTTCTCTTGGCACGCTTTCTGGACCTTTTACTTTCAACCTTACTCTCCACATTGGTTTCTTCTTTTTCTTTTGTTTGGCTGTCGTCAGTAGCAATCAGATAATCAAAAAGGCCAGCATTGAATGCCTGTTAATGAATTGACAACATAAGCTTAGAAGAATACGTCTCAATATAAAGCAGCTACTACAAGGGATAAAATAAAAATAAAAGATGTGATTATTTTGAGTATTTTTCACATACCTCAAGAATATGGAGGCGAGAATTTTGAGGTAACTCGGCATTCAAAACAGCAGACTTGATTCCAAACTGGACAAGATAATAAGATAGTCAAAACCATCTAATAGCAGAAGCACGATATATTTATCTTCTACTCTCCTTCCCTCCTTCACATAAACTAACAATCATCATGGAACATAGCTTCAATTTGTGCAATATTTAAAACAACTATAACATTAAGAAAGAACTCAACAGAATTTTAGAGTAACTAGAGGAAAAATACATATCAGAAGCATTCTCACCTATGCTACTTATTTGAAAAAATTGAAACAGGAAGAAAAGTAGAAATAAAAATAGAAATATATCACTATATTTAGGGTAAACGAAATTTTGGCAGTACCTTTTCTAGAAACAGTTTCAATCTAAACCCCATGTCTATTGTGTTAGTGAATATAAGAACTTTTTTCTGAACCAGCTCCAACTTCAGCAGTGAAAGGATATAAAGTAACTTGTCGCGTGAAGGACATGAAATCTAATACATAACCAAAACAAACGTAAGACAAAATTAGATGTCCGAAACACACATGAAATGAGAGACAGTGAACAGACAAATCCAACCATTTAAACAAAATAAGTGCCCAACAAGATGCAAATCTTACAGTTTATGTTGCATACAAATGTTTTAATTGCAAGAGAGGAACAGCTTAGCCACACAATAACATCCACATTTCCCAACACCACAAAATAAACTTACTGAAAATTGCTGAACATTCTTAGGGATAGCATCGTCTTTGGTATCTCCCACTTCCGGCAAAGTCAAAATAAAGGGATTGTGTAGAATCAGCTTTTTCAATTTCTCAACATCCTCACTGCCAAATATTAGAAGAAATGAACATGAAGAAAACCAATGAGCTAAGAGTGAAATCAGTAAGAACTATTACATTACATACAAGCAACAATGGCTAAAACAGGGTTTTCTAAAGTTAAAACAATTTCACTAGCTCATCCAAAAGTTGCATTATTGAGTCAACCTAAAGTTAAAAGGATTCTACAAATTTCCATAAATATGAACAGGCAAGTTTTCACCATACTCCTGATGTTAAGCATGAACTTCATTTTTGCCACGAAGATCATATCCCCAAGTCATTTCCACAAAAATACATTTACTATCAATAACGAAAACAATTATGGAGAAAACCACATTGACACACCTTGCTGTGGCAGACATAAGGAGACATTGACAGCTTCGAGGAATGTGAGCTGAAAAGGCAGTTATGTCGTCTTTATTTCCATAGGACATTAGAAGGTCTGCCTGAAAGCAAATTAATTTAATAATCTCCAAAAAAGAAAATGGTACATACTATTGATTCAGAAAATGTAATATTACAATCTATACCGTCGAGACACACCAAATATTTTTCATACTTCAAACAATCATGCCATTAACACAAAAGGTAAGACTCTTAAAATTCACAAATTAAAAAATCCCATACTATTGGAACAAAATAATCAATAATTTCAAACTAAAATATAGACATCATATTCAGGTCAAAATCCAGTTAACACAGCACCAGAAGTTCACCTCATCAAGAACAAGAAATTGTAGTGAACTGTTAATTGACGCTGGTTTAAGAACACTAGTAGACAAACATTTTGGTATGCAAGCTGGAGTAGACACCAGAATGTCCGGTGTACCTGCCATTGCTGCTTTCTGCAAGTGATATCAATAATCCAATAAGAATCAACAAAATAAATTATTAGCTTCACAATTGATATGATAATGATAATTCACAGTGAGCGAAAGCTTAAGAAACCAACCAAGTCAGAATTTGGCATATTGATGCTCAACTGCACAACTTTCAACTGAACTCTACAGAATTCAATAAGGGATACGACCTCTTTATAAACCTGCAGACACATAGCATAAATTATAGGTGAAACCTTAAGAATAAAAAACACCTCCAAATTTTTTCTTCCTCCAAATTTCGCAGAAATATTACCTGTTGGCTCAGCTCCCTTGTCGGAACAAGAACAATTGCACTCGGAGCAAGCTTGTTCTTCGAGGCAGAATCAGAAAACAGTTTCTGTAGCAATGGGAGAAGATATGCAAAAGTCTTCCCCGAACCAGTTTTCGCCCTAGCAACCACATCTTTCCCTTCCTAAAAATGTTACAGATATTTTAAGCTAATTCGAACACCGTTTGGTCACCGAGAAAACAGAGAAAGAAATAGAGATCATGAACCATACCAGAATCAGAGGAATTGCGACTTGCTGAATTGGCGTCGGTTTCGTAATTCCCTTCTTGGTCAAGGCACGAACAAGACGAGCATCCAACCCAAGCCCTTCGAAAGTCAGTTCCTCCTCCTCCTCCTGGACTACTTCTTCTCCATCTTCCTGTTCTCGTTCCTCTTCTTCTTCTTCGCGTTGAATCTCTTTCGTTCGCTCTTCTTCCATGGTTTCAATCAAAACGTTTCAGCAGAAAGAGTAAATTTCGCGCTTTAATCTCCCGACGACAAGAACTAGGGTTTAGTAAGGGTCTATGGATTGATGAGGGACTCAAGAAAGTAGAAACAGTTGGGTTGGGCTTTGGAGGCAAAAGGTTTGGTAAATACACAAATTTGGGTGGGAGGCAACAACTGGGCCTGATTACCATCCGACAACCCATGGAGACGTCCAATCGGTCGGGCCCATAAGTACGGCCCGCAGATACAAGGAATCTTTTCAAATCCAGATCAGATAGTGTAGGGCGTGCTTACTTGTAAAATTGTATCATTGATCATGAATGAATGGCTTACTAAATTTAGAGAGGGGGGGAATAAATAAATAAATAAAAATCGTTAAAATGGGTCGGTAAGGTCATCCAGTTTGACTTTTAAGTAAGCTATGATTTCACTTTCTTTAAATGAAGTAAAATGGCAAGGAGATTAATCAAATTAAACTTAGACAAAATTGGTGATTTGATTGATTTATTAATTAAGTGGTAGGGATTGATGGGTTTTTTTTTTTTTTTTTTTGGTAAAAAATACGATTTTATTGGAGAAAGAAAAAGAGGGGTCCACCAAAAAAACACTCTCACTCGAAGAGGAAAAATGGCCGTACAATGAAGCCAACAAAGAAGGAAACTAGACGAACAAACACCCGAACCTAATTAGGCCTGTGGAAAAAAGAATAAAGAACAGCAAACAATCCAAACAGCAAATAACCAGACACTTCGCCCATCAAAACCAAAGGACACAAGAAGCTGTTATTCCAGATTTAGACTTCTCTAAGATGGCCATTTGGGTCCATGTGCATAACATGGCCCTGTTTATGATGAATGAAGCCTGCGTTGAGAAGATCGGGCATAACCCAGTAACTTTCCTTGTGTTGAAGGAAGAGGAGGGGGTAAGAAGATGGAAGAAATAAGAAGTTTTATAAGAATTCGGGACAGCCCTTGACATATTAACCTACCGCTTCCCACAGGTTTTTGGATCCTTAGAGAAGATGGAAGTAGAATATAAGTCCAACTAAAATTTGAACGCAATCCTGACATATGCTACTCATGCAGGATGCCTTGGACATAGCATACGTACTTGTAAAAGTGAAAGAGCATTTAGGAGGTGATTTGTTCGAAGAGATGTAATGGAATCAAAATAGAGAGAGCATTAATCTGTTTGGTACGATTCTATCTAAGAATTAGTCATTTTAAAAAATATTTTTTTTTTTTAAATAATTTTTAAATTTTATTGAACCTATAAAATAATTTATCCAAAAAAAATTAATTCAGAAACATATTTTTTACTATTTAAAATCATTCATGTTTTTCATTATTTGTACAACGACCAACGGTCATAAATAACAAAGCTAAGACGGACTAAGAAATTTATATCTATTTATAAAAGGACCCAATAAAAAGTAAAAATCTCAGTTTGTCTCCCCCATTTCATAAACTCTTTCACAAAATTCAAAGCAGCTGAAATGAATAAGAAGCAATTAATTAATTCAAATAAAAAAAAACAGATGAACAAAAATACTACGGTAGATTAAAATTCCCCAGGCAAAGAATGAATGAAGCTCGTATCAAATTACCAAAAAGCCACCCATCCTCCCCTGTATTGTCACTATCTCACGGCTTCAAATGTGCAGAGCTCACCGCCCCCACTTCTCTCTCTCTCTCTCTCTCTCTCTCTCTCCACCTTCCTTTCCTTTTCACCAACACTCCAAAGTCCAAAATCAAAACTCCATGTACTTTCTGGTATTAACCCCCAATTGAGTTTCTCCTCGAACCTCCTCCCCCTTTCTCTCTCTCGCTCTCTTCTCTGATCTAGATGATGACTTCTTCTTCGTCGTCCACTTCTTCTTCTTCTTCTTCTTCTTCTTCTTCGCCTCTGTTAATAATCCTAACTCTTCTAACAACCATGGCGACTCTCCCTCCCCCTTCCTCCTCAGATCCAAACGACGAATCATGTCTAACTCAATTAAGCCAATCGTTCCAAGACCCTTCGAAGTTCCTCTCCAATTGGACCAAATCGACCTTCTCCAACCCCTGCAACGGCTTCACCTCCTACCTACAAGGCGCCACCTGCAACAATGGCCGAATCTACAAGCTCTCCCTAAACAATCTCTCTCTTCGCGGCACCATTTCACCCTTCCTCGCCAACTGCACAAACCTCCAAACCCTGGACCTCTCGTCCAACTATCTCACCGGACCAATCCCGGCTGATTTGCAATACCTAGTCAACCTCGCCGTCCTCAACCTCTCCTCCAACCACCTCTCCGGCGAGATCCCGTCTCAGCTCGCACTATGCGCTTACCTCAACGTGATCGATCTTCATGATAATGTGCTTACTGGGCCTGTCCCTCAGCAATTGGGCCTGCTCGTTAGGTTATCGGCCTTTGACGTGTCCAACAACAGGCTCTCCGGTATGATCCCGGCCACTTTAGGGAATCGGAGCTGGAATTTGCCTAAGTTCAATGCGTCGTCGTTTGTGGGGAATAAGGATCTATATGGGTATCCTTTAGCCCCTTTGAAGAGTAAAGGGCTTTCTATTTTAGCGATTGTTGGGATCGGATTGGGAAGTGGGCTTGTCAGTTTGGTTCTCAGTTTCACTGCCGTTTGTATGTGGTTGAGAGTTACGGAGCGGAAACTGGCGTTTGAAGAAGGGAAGATTAGTCAAATGCCTGATTATGGATCTTGATTAATTATTTTCTGGGTGTTTTTTCTTCTTTTTGAATTTTATTGGAATGAGCTTAGGATTTGCAGTTCAGGTAAGCTGGGTCGATTTCTAATCTTTTTTTTTTTTTTTTCTTATTACCCAATCCCCCATTTTGAATCGTTATCTATCATCATACTTTGAATGTACAAAAACCAATTTGGAAAAAAAAAAAAAAGCCTTGATGATCACAACGGTATTATATATGTCAACGCTTCTTTGCTTAATTTTTGGCAAACTGGAGTTTGGGAAACGGAGGTTTTGGATTTGTAGAACTGACGTTTGGGAAAAAATTGTAGCCTTTACTTGAATAGTGTGCAAAGCTGCCTGCTACCTAGGCTTGCTTCTAATTAAAGAAGCTTTTTACAACACACACTTGCTCAAGTGATGATCTTTGTGACTTTTTGTGGTCCTATTTACGCTTCCCAACTTCCATTAATAAATATGTTTTACATGTTATAAAATCGTTTAAAAATTAAAAAAGCGAGCAAATGTAAAATTTAAAATATAAGTGGGTATATCATTTATCTTCCACCAATTTGGTATGTAGTTGAATAAGACAATTTAAAGTTCAAACCCATCCATCAATCCAGGATAGTGATCAAATTCAACCAGAAAAAAACAAAAACAGGGGAAAACTGTGTAACGAAGAACTTGTAATAAAAAAATTAAAAAAATATAAGAATTAAACTAACGGACATGATGATCTCATAAAGAAGAGATTGATGTTGTAGAAAGATGAATCTCACACTTCACTCAGTCACACGCTAAACTCTCACACCGAAAGTAAAAGACTAAAAGAGAGTCAAATATGCTTTCTCTCTCATTTCTTCTCCCCCCCCCCCCCCTCCCTCCCTTTCATCATTCATTAATGGATCATCCGAGATCAGCATGCAAGCCATTAAATATGTGTGGGCCCCATCTGCCCCCTCACACACCTCCTAACAAATTGCTGCTTCGGGAAGTATTTGTTTTTGTTTAGAAATTCCGTCGTTCGTTAATCTAGAAATTAGTAATCCGAAATTTATTAGTTTTGTTTAGAAATTATTATTATTATTACTATTATTATTATTATTTTTTTTTATTTTATTTAGTTTTTCTTAATATTAACATCTTATTTTGCTATGCGTTATGCAAACATAATACCAAAAAATAAAAATAAATCAATAAATCAATAAAAGAAAACCAAGAAGAGATGATGATGTGAACTTAAAATTTTCAAAGTCATTTTTGTAATTTGTATTGTTACAAAGTAATTTCAAAAAATAATCATATTATTAATTTTTTTTTAATTAAAAAAATTATACAGCACATTCACCAAGTGATTTGGTCAGATTTAATTGAGTGTACGAATCATTTGTGTTGACTATATATGAAAATTTATTCACCCAATTACATTTAGATATGACTCACGATTTTTGTCAGCAAGTACATGCCCTATCATCTATTACGATTGAATTTATAATAAACATGAGTGTAATGAGTTTGTTTAAATTGAGACCAAGTAGAAATTTGTTTTTGCTTTCATTGATTTAAACTATAACTTACAAAATTGATGTATTCTGTCATGATAACAAGGATTTAGTTTTATATCCATTTGCTTCTGGGATCGATATTGGATATTATATTGCAATGTATAATATTATATGAGATAACATATTTTATAAAAACCACAGCGACGAGTAGTGGTGATTAGGAGGTGAAGATCGTATGGGTTGGAATGGCGGCGATATTAACGACGGTGGTTAAAATGAGGATAGCATCGGTGGTGCACATAACCGTGTTGGGAGCATTGGTGAATATGATGATGGTTGGATCTAGTAAAGAACTGTGGTATGGATAATGTTGTGGATAGGGGTCGAGACAATAATTGGTCTCCACGGTGACAACGTAGACGACGACAATGGTGGAGGAAGCAATAGTTATATAATTATGTAACATTCCACAAAAAAATTCACTAACGATATTAATAAGAGAGAGATCTTAAGGGTACTTAGAAAAATCTATACCATTAATCTTACAAAAATGGATGATAAAAATTATTGTATCTGACTCGATTTGACGGATCAAATCAAGTACAGATCGGATAATTATTCTTCAAAATTTGTCGGATTAGGTACCAGATCCGATCAATTTTCTTGATCATCTGACATGTTGGATAATAGGCGGATGGATATTTGTCCTTCATCTAGCACTTCATATTTAATATATAGATTTGTCCTTCATCTAGCACTTCATATTTAATATATAGATATAAGAAAATAAAACTGTCACCCAACTCCCTCCCTCTCTCACCCGATGTCGGCCCTCTCCTTGTTAGATTCGTTGCCGTTCACTCTCCCTAACCGACTCCAACCCTCCCTCCGATCCATCCATGCTCCCATTTTCTCCCAGTGTGTCGCACCCCTCCCCTCTCCTCTCCACTCTGCTCTTCGCTACCTCTGCTCTCTACCCTCTGCCCTCTGCCTCTAATCTTCGCTGCCTCTAGTCTCCGTTGTGTCGCACCCCTCTCCTCTTCTCTTTGCCTCTACTTTCCGCCTTACACCTATGCTCTTTGCTGCCTCTACTCTCTGCCTTCCACCTTTGCTCTTCGTTGCCACTGCTCTCCGCCTCTGATTTTTGATACCTCTGCTCTCCGCTGCATCGCACCCTTTCAGACTGGATATCCTATTACCCGATCCGACCCGATACTTAACCCTACTTATACATACACAAGTGTATGTAAGATTCTAAATATTTGAGAGGGATGTCATCCATATTAAGATAATAGAAGGATATATGAGAAGACTACATAATTTTAAAATTAATATCCGTATAATTCACCCTGAAAATATTATAAATGAATTTAAATGATGATGATGATTTTGTGATTCGTGCATATAGCCAAGGCAAAAAACGAGCATACTCAACAAAAGATAAACTATCTAGTGATTCGGGTTTATACCATGTATGTGAGAAAAGATGAAGTGGCTCATATCAAATCCACTATATCCTCTCTCATAGGTATACGCCCGACTGACATAAAAGTTTTTCCATCGGGTGAGTGGGGGAGGATGTTTTTGGTCTTAAGATAATCGTTAAAAATCGGTGAGTTTAGACAGCAATTAGCGAACAACATGAATGGCGAAAGAAAACGACTTGATTGGTAGTGGTGGGTTTCTCCACGCTTGTAAGCTGCAATCACTACCAAATTTATGAAATAGAGACTCATGGCTAGTGTCTTGACACAACGAATTCTATATATCCACCATTTTTTGTGTCCAAACCATATCCTTAGAAAGAAAAAGTAGAGTCATACAAACAAAGATCGATTACACTATCAGCCAACTCATGTTAACCCTAATGCTTCCAGACATACCAACATACTGTTTAGGTCAGATTCAACTGAAAGTGAACCAACTGAATTATGGTCCCCATCTCTAGACAAAATTAAAAAAACCTTTCTTTCTTCAAGTCTATCTTCCACCTTGTTTTTTGGAGTTATTGTCACCTCAATACAAGCCCCTTGTCTTGTACGTGGGTATATACCAGACAATGATTTGGTCCATGGTGAGAGAGACGTATAGAAAAAATACAAGCATAGTCATAATGAGGTATAATGACTTGCGTATCCGAGTAAGCAAGCACACATTTTGATTTTTATTGCATGGTCCAAATTTTTCTATATTAATGTTGTATATAGATTTCCGGGCTTTATATTAGTATTATATAATAAATATAAATAAATAAAGCTAAGTTCTATAACAAATACCTTGGTTTCATGTATGAGCAAGATCGGTTAATCTTGTGAGATAATTATTATGATTTTATTTATAAAAGAGTTTCAAATTATTAAAAAATATGTATATTTATTAAAAAAATAAAAATATCTTCATATATTTTAGATATTTTTTTTTTATAAAAAATAAAATATATTATTTAAAAAAAATTGAAAAGATATACATGACAACTAACTTTCATATTTATAATTTAATATTAAAATTTTGAAAATATATAAACGTATAACTATTTTTTATATTATATTTATTATTAAAGTTTTTAAATTTATTTTTAATATTTAAAAACTCTTTATATTTTTCAATAATAAAAAATTAATATTAAAGTTTTTTTTATTTATAAATATTTGTAATTTTTTTTAATTTTCTACCCATTAATTATAAGAGACCTTAAATTTTCATTTTATATGAAACTTTAAATTTTAATTTTTCTTAAAATCTCAAATGGTGAATCGCCTCCATAAATTTTAAAAATAATGCATTGAGCCTGATAAAATAAAAATAAAAATTATATTCTAAAAAATTAAATTGACAGAAAATTTATGTATAAAATATATTAATAAATATATATAATTAAGATAAATTATTTTACTGATCTCCGCGACGCCTTAAGAGTTAAGAGTAGATGTCGATAAGCCTAACGAGCCTCCACCGCTCCACGTAGGTTATTCTGTTTGGATAGGTCCACAAAATCAAGTAGTTGAAAAAAAAAAAAAAGAAATAAAAAGTAGAAGATTGATCTTTATTGGACTCGGGAGCGATTGGGTCCAATTATCACTGAATGTTTTAGACGTGGACATGGACAGCTGGCTAATGGGTTTTCTGTTCGACTAAGACCATGTCTTCTCTTGGGTCTTGGCCCATCGAAAACTGGGCCTTAATTCTATCGCCGAATTAATAAATTATTTTAGATGTACAAGTTGTTATATAGAGTTCAAGGATACATATAATATAGAGTTCAAGGAGATATAAATATCAATACTATATAATACCGGATCTTTAACTTTTTAAACACTATAAGCTTTCGATCTAATAAATTTAGAAATAAACTATATATTTAAATACTAATAATTTATTATAATTTTTATAATCTATCCACTTTCAAGTTGACTAATGTGATGGGACCAAGTGTTTAGTGATGATAATAACTCAAAATGGGACAAATTTCCAACCTCACGTGTGAACAATACTTTTGGACATGGGATTGCTTTTTACGTGTTTGTCCAGGAACATAATCATTAGATCACACTAAGTGGGATTACGTACTGCTTAGTATGACAACGTTAAAGCAAAAATAAGAAGACAATACCTCTTTTTTCCATGTCCTTTAAATTTATGGAGAAGGAATATCTAACACCTTTGCACTTTGCAGAAAAGGAAACGCTTTATGTTACAAAGAAGAGATTGTTAATCATGTTGCGAGATATTCTGGTCAAAGGCATGAGAAAAAATTAAAATTAAAAAGCAATCATGGAGACCCCACTTCAGTGGATCGCCGAATGAAGATGATTATGGATGAGTTACGTCTTAATTATTTTTTTTAGTATGATAAATGAAATTATATTATTTTAAAAAGTCAGCGTTTAAGAATGAAACGCTGGATTCAAATTAACTAATTAAGTTTGCTATTAATCAGAGGTTTACCGTAATCATTACATGAAACATGCACTTTTCCTGTTATGTTCTTCCCTAGAACAAGAAAATCCAAACGAGGGTCTAGTTAAGCATCGTTCCAGGCAGCAAAAAACGGCATCTCGGGCTGCTGGCTACAAGTTATCCAAGAACTCACAGCACTACCTTCCCTGGACCCGCTCAAGTTCGTAACCAAAGATGATGACTCGTTCGACAGATGCGGGGCCTGTTTAACCGCTTCTAGTTGGTAATTCTCATTACTTCCCTGCATTTGGCTTAGTGGCTCTGATGATGGGTAGAGTGCGGTTTTCCAATCCGACATCACGTTTCCGATTCCGATCATATTCCCATTGATGGTATGCGCCAAGAGGGTATTTTGGGTGTGATCATATGCATCGATGCTGTCGGGCCCCACGGGACCCTTATGAATGTTGCGTTTGGCTAATTCTCCGGCGAGAAGTGTGTTGCTTGACATGATCCGTTCAGCATCGTACCGAGTCATGTCGAAGTTTGTTACAGCTTTTAGGCCTCGGAATTTTATGGCCGCTATGTCGTAAGCCTCCGCTGCCTGCTCTTGTGTGCCTAAATATTTCAAAAGATTAAAATAATTATAATAGAATCTCAATAAATTAATAACTCGTTTAAATAATAATTTTCATCAATATCGATTTGAGGATAACGTCCTAAATTTATAGGATAATATATTAAAAATATATATATATATTCTAAGAAATATATAAATTGATAATTTCATAAAATATATAGTACTTATTATTTAACTATGAGATATTCCTAAAATATGACTCAATTACTGATTGTTTCTTCTTCACATCAATTTGAATCTCATTTTCTACTTTTCATAATATGATAAGAAATTCTAGTATAGTTTTCTCTTACTATAAAAAAAAATTAGTCAATTTCATCATAGTTTTGAGAGCATCTTTTCGCGAAACAGAATCTCATAGTAGAACTATAATCTTCAACTTTAATATCTTGATTATTTTTCATGACTTTTCAATTATCTACTCATCGGTCATCATTTTTAAAATTATGTTATTTTTTTCATGGCGGTTCAAGAGATTTACAATAACTATTCTATTCTGGTAATTCAACTATTTTATTATATTTTAGAGCTCTTGAACGTTTTCCATATTTAACAATTTATCTAAATTATTTGAACTCATATAATTTATAAACCGAATTTTACAATGTCGAAAATAATTTGTATTTATATTTTTTCAACATCTATTATTCAAACATAAATTATAAAATTCATTATTTTTCAAATATTTTCATCACCCATTGAAATGAGGGATAATTTATTTGATTTTGGGATTTACATTATTATGAAAAATATGGTAGACTTTTTTTTAAAATACATTTACCGAATTAAATTCATTAATTAATTGATCATTTAATATTATATTTCATTAAATTAATAAAAAATTTAATGTCAACGTTCTTAATTTATTAAGATTTTACCGTATATATGAAAAGTTACCTAAAAAAATTAAGATAACTAAAAAACATATATGAAGAGTTGAAAAAAGAAAATGGACTCACTAAAAGTTCCGAGATAGAGATCTTTGTTCCCGGCAACTCTACCGATCCGAGCTTGCCATCTTCCATGCTGATGATGTCTATGAGAAAAACAAAAACAAAACAAAGTTTAGACTAGGGTAGATATAGAGAGGGCCATATATACTTGTCAAAAACTTAAATGTGTGCTAATTAGACCTTGTTACTCCTCTGTAGATTGAAGCTCCCCTTGAGAATCCACTGCTTTTCCTGAAAAACAACAAAAACTTGAGATACAAATACATGATAATGATGATATATAACGTGTATCATCTACATGTACCTCCTTAGGTGAGCTACGTATTCTTGTCTGCTCATGTTTTTCATTTCCTCTAATTCTTTCTCATAATTCTCATACTGTAAGAACAGGAAGAGGGTTTCATTTTGTAGTAAAAAAAAACATATATTTTAATGAAGGAGAGTTGGATGGAAAAGAAGTAAGTAAAAAGAAAAACTTTACTGGGAAGTTGATATGAGTGGAAGCTCCCCAGTACTTCAGTGCAGCAAGATCATATGCTCTACCAGCTTTTTCTTCCACATCATACCCACCTGAATTATTAATTTTTTTTGTAATAACTATTTATCCACAAAATTTGATTTTGAATGCCAAAAAAAAAAAACTTACCCAGATAAACTGAATATCACCATTTCACCAACGACCCAACAAAAAAAAAAATAATAATAAATTGTTAGTTAAGAAAAAACACACCAAAAAATAGAAGAAGTGAACAGCATAAGGCAAAACAAACCTTGTCTTCCTTTCCTGCTTTGACCTTCTTTCTTGCAACTATTATCCCATAAATGTGCTTCATATCTTCCAGTCCATCTATGCCTGATTTGACCAAAAAACATCAAAACTAAATAAACCCCAAAAAAATTTAAAAATAAATCGATTTACCTTGTAACACCTCTATATTGAGAAGTCCTCTGTCCGAAAGTGTCCAAAGACTTCCTAGGAAAAGCTGTCTTTGATCCACTTTCTGATCTCCCTCTCTTCTTTGTATCCATTACAACCACATGATGACCTTCATCAATACAATCATTCAGCATACAATTAGAAACTTGAACCGAAGCCGTAACGCAGCTCGACTGGGACCTGGGACTCATCGACAAGCTCAACGCCTTCAGATCTCCACAACCCATTATTGCACTATTATTATTATTACTATTTCCATTAACAGACACTGAAGAGAAATGATCATTATTTGCAGCAGCCATTGTGTGATCACTAGTCTCCTTAGAGTTGTAATAACTTTTAATAACCTGGTGCTGATCCTGTTCTTGGCTGTTGGGTTGGTGATAGAACATGCTGTTTAAGCTTAGAGCCATGGCTTCTCTGTTACCAATATTGTTGTTTTCATAATGATGATGGCTTCCACCCATCGTTGTGCCTCCAAAGAAGTCTTCTAGTTTTGGAGTTGAACTAGTTACTACTTCAAGAACAGCCCAAAAATAAAAAAGAAGAGTTAAAAAATAAAAATTAGAATTCTGGGGGTGAAAAAGGAAAGTTTAGCAAACCTTGGGGAAGTGATCTGGAGAGAGATTCCATGACGCAAAGAGAGCCATCAGATTTGAGAGGCATGACAGAGAGAGGAGAGTAAAAGGCGGCATTTTGATGATCAGGAACTCCATAGAAGAAACCATAGCTGGTAAGTTGAAGCGAGGCGGAGGCAGATGAAGAAGAAGAAGAAGAAGGATTGATACTATTATTACTATTAAGCTCCATAGTCATATTATGAGAGAGAGAGAGAGAGAAAAGGCTATCTAATAATTGCTATTGATCCTCATTCATGGACTTCATAATGATGATGATGATGAAATGATCTTTTCTTTCAACTCTGCTGCTTCCACACTAGGCAGGAAAAACAAATTTTCTCTAAGGCAAATTTCTCAATCATTGTGAAATCTTTGCTTATTTCTGCCATTTGTTGGTTTTTTGTTTGGTAGCTGCAGAAAGAAAAAAAAAACTGATATAATTTGGACCCAGATGGGTTAAACAGGTTATGTAAACAAAATCCCTAGACTCTGAAAACTGAATCTAACATGCTGGCATTTGCCTTCTCTCTCTCTCTTCTCTCTCTCTCTCTCTCTCTCTCGCTCTGGAAAAAGATTTGTAAAGAGAACACAGCATGTTGTTGTTACTTTAAACTAAGCAAAAAGAATGAATTTTTTGCTTGGCCCTCCAAGAAACAATATACGTATATTGATGGTAGGGACCTGTGTGATGATAAATTTAAGACCTTTTTCTTCATCTTATTAATACGCTCCTCATAGCCATAGGTCCATATATAACGCCTCATCCTTAGTCAGGAGCCAATGTCAAACAGCCACGTCATCCAAATTTTAAAAAATTTGGACGCTATCGTCACCACCTCATCCGAGCCGACTACTGCCGCCCCACCACCACTATCTTTTCCACCGCTATCGTCACCACCTCATCCGAGCCGACTACTGCCGCCCCACCACCACTATCTTTTCCACCGCTATCGTCACCACCTCCACCACCTTCACATGGACTCTCTCTCTCTCGATGTGAACTGGAGTTCGCAGCAAAACCATTTCGGAAAGGGAGAGTCCAATTGTTGTTTAGTTTTTTCTTCCGATTTTTATTTTTCCTGAGATTAGTATTTTTAGAGAAGATGAAGATAAAGTAAATTTTAATAACACAAATTCAAAAGGATCAAAATTCAAAAGCATAATTTTTTTTTTGTACATTTTAGCTTGATGATGTGTCTCATTTTTAATGGGGTGTGTATCTAGTAAAATAACTCTACATAAAAATTTATCGACTAAACATAATATTTCTTCTTTTTTTTTTTTTTCTTTTTTTTTTAATATATATTTTTTCCGAAACATAGTTATTTCTTATGATACACCTTCAAATACTGAGGTTATAAGCAGGTCCTCACTCCTCATTTTGAAGTACTTTATACTATACTTATTGATTAGCACCATTAATTTAATGAAGTACTTTTAGTATATTTAAATTTCATTAATTTCAAGAGGAGAAAAGACAAATAATAATAATAATAATAATAACAGATAATAAAAGTAGTCTCTCTAGTCACTTTTTAGAACAGTAATTAGCAGGTAGTAGTAGATGGCCTGGAGTCTGGATAAGTAACACAGAGGCAGCCTAGGCTGCTACTACTATGCGTTGCAAAAAACATGACATTTTACAAGTCGCAATAAATGATAGAACATCTGGCCAACTATCCGACGTCGGTTTCAATACAACTGTTTGAAGATGAAGACAACTTGGTCAACTTCTTGCTTGTCATTCCCTTCGCCGGGTTGTTCTTTGGCCTCTAGTGTATACTACTACCTAATTGCATGACATGCATTATTGCCCAGTCAAAGTTACTTCTCTTTTCTTTTAGCATGGTTCATCGTTTGAAACCCCGTCCCAACTTCTTGCTTATAATTATAGAGACCATTCTAGCCTAATAGATATCATGTTACGATTAAATCATGTCAAAGTAAGGACTTTGATCGTAGGTTCTCGGAATATATACTCTTTTTTTTTTTTTTTTAACTGAGGTGGTAAATTGGAACTGTTAATTACAATTATTCTAACCTAATTTCTTTATGATTCGACAGTATTCGGCGCTCCTCCATCTCTAATGACAATAACCGTCTCCATCTCCGACGGTGCACGAACTCCGACATTCAAGAGCTTCTATTGACGGCAAACAAGCTCTCTTTCTCTATCCAGGCCGACTTTGCAGCTGCTTAACTGAGGAAAGGATGGTTTTGAAGTTGTAATTTGAGCGATTTTCATTGCTCAAGCAGCTTTAGGGTCAGTCCAGAAAGAGAAAAAGAGAGTTTGTCTACCGTTAATGGAAGCTCATGAACACCAGAAGCCATGCTCGCCAGAGATAGGGGGAGAGTGTCATTAGAGATGAGGAGCGCTGAATATTGTAGAATCATAAAGAAATTAGGTTAGAATGATTTGGATTTATAATTAATGGTCCAGATTTACCATCTCAGTTAAGTAAAAATAGATCAGTCCAAATTTACCATCTCCGTTAAGTGAAAATAGACAACCAGATTAGACTTTATATATATATATATATATATCAACGATTCAAAGGAGTCATGACAATTCCTACTATTACCCGGAATTTTCATTACCGAGTCATGGTAGAAACCCTAAGCCATATGGGACGCACGTTGAGTTAGTTTGTAACAAGAGATCTGTATGATACTTTTATCTTTATTTTTGTTACGAATTAAGGTTTTTATTTTTGTTTTTAAATTTTTTGAGGTCTTAAGTGGATGAGGGAATAAAACATAATCATAAAAATGCTTTCTTGTCCAAAGTTTGTAGCTGTACGGGTTATAGGAATGATGAGAAAGGGCCTTAATGAACTTGCTTTTCTCCATGCATTTTGTTATATTATATGGAGATATAGAATTATAAAAGCATGCAATGTGCTAATCTAGATACTTTTGATCTCTACTTTGTGCAGGTCCAAGTTCAAATAATAATAATAATAAAACACACACACACAGGATCTTTATTACAATATGATGTACATACTAAATGTCTACTTAGGAGGGTAATAAGGGAAGCTTCACCATTTTACTATTTCTTCTATACAATTACGTTAAATGAGACCAACTGGACAAATTACAAAGAGGCTCAAGGGCCGAGTATCTTCTCTTCTCTTGCATCAGATTAGTATCATCCGGAGGTAGAGAAATTCTATTAGTGTACCGATTCATTTTAATTTCATATGTTAATTTTATATTCTCTTAATATATAATTTTAATTTTCTATGTAAATGAGATAAATCATACTAGAAGTACGTTCTATATCAGAAATTCTCCTTGAGGTAACACCAAATTCGAAATTCTAAAATCCAAATGGGATTGCTCTTTTTTTTTTCTTGCATGGCAAATTTTGCATGGGATTATGAGAAGCAAGTTCGTGGGGTAATGGAGACAGATATTCAAGAGGGCATGATTGGTTCTGGAAAAGAAAGAAAGAAAGTGGAAGTTCTGAGAAATCCACCTCCACCCAGATTTGAAAGAGTACTACTACGATCAAAGACCTTCTTTTTTTTTTTTATTGAAGTAATGATGATGAGAAATCAATCCCTCCTCCCATTTTCTACTCAAAGTAAACTTAGTGGTGATATGATACATATGGTCGAGAAAAAGAGGAAAACTTTAGGCCTTTATTTCATTTTCATCCAACTTTTTCTGTGGGAGGCAAATGGGGAAGGAGGAATGTTGGTTTGATAGGGCCACACCCACTATTACCTCATTAATTATGATTTTTGGGCACTAAGCTACTTGGAACAAGTTTGGTTTTCGTTACATTAGGTTCCTAGTTTATCAGATTCCACCTTGATATTTTGTCTATTATGCTTTTCATAAATTGAGCAGTCTAATAAAAATGAGTAGTCACAAATTTTATTTAAGAAAATTTTGGATTTAGCGTATTTATAATGAACCGATTCATTTTAATCACATATATTAATATCATATCATATTTTACATTAATATTGTATAAAATTGAGATGTATTAATTCACCGTAAACATAATCCACTCATTAAATTATTATTTTCATAAATTAAAAATTGATAAGAAAAAAGTCAAACTTATATTAGGTTGGATTCGGTCGTAACATTATATATTATAATATTTCCAAACTTAAGATCTAAATCAATTTAAAAATCAATTCAACTATCAATAATATACTACATTATTTAATAAAATTATTATTATTTAAGTCCTTTATTAATTTACATAAATATTATTTATTAAATAATATGACATATTATTATTAGTTAGATCAATTTTCAAATTAATGTAAATTCAGATAAAGTAAAATATGCAAAATTATAACCGAATCCAACCTCTACTTTGCCTCACCGATCCAAGTCCAAAGTCAAATTTTAGTCCGACCCACAAAACACAACTTAAATATACTACCTTTGGATATGAAGAAATTTTTATTTGAATAGTGTGTTTATGATAAAATATCAATTTATTTTAATTATATAAATTATTTTTATATTATCATATTATATATCATATTAAATTTAAAATTTATATATATACACATAATACAATCTAGTTGAGGGTGTTATTGGTATTTCACAAGAGACCATAAAATCCGAACAAAATCTAAATTAAGATTATCGGAACATAGCATGCAGAAGTCGACAAAGAAAAAGTAGATTGTAGATAGCAACCCAACTACAAGAAGAGTGCCAAAAACATAACTCTGTTTTTGCATTAATCTACACACTATGCATCAGAAGACTTAAAAAAAAAGTCTCTGCCTTTCTTCTCTTTTTCACAGAGAGAGAAAGAGAGAGAAAGTACGTACTCTGGCCACAATTAACTAAAAATAAATTTTTTTAAAAAAATTATTTAAATTAAAAAAAAAAAAAGCATCTACCTCATGTTAACAATCGATACCATTTTTTCTTTCTTCTTTCTCTCTGCCACAATTTATTACCCCATTACTCTTTCATTCTCTCTCTCATGTAGAAAATTATGTCACGTCACATTCAAAATTGTTTAAAATTTATTTTATTATTTTATTATTTTATTATTTTATTTTTTATTTTGGTAAAAAGTAGGGAAAAAGACAGAAGTGAAGTTAAATTTGGTGTAGAGTTGTAGAGTTGTAGTAGTCTTTTTGCGTAAGATAACCCCACCGAGACCTACAGGCTGCAAGATATTTCTTACACTAAAAAGGAAAAACCGGGAAAAACCAACAGGATTTAGATGTGAATGCAAGTCAAATAGCTAAAGCTTAAAACCCGTTTCTCCATTTATATATTAAATCTAAATGAAGCTGTCTTAGCTATCGATCTCTATTCTGTCACTACTCAAACAGAGAAAGTTGTGTTAGATTTTAGAAAAAGTGTAATTAATGGATTTATGGAGGTGGGATTTTAAGGAAATATTTAAATAAATAAATAAAATTTAATTTAATTTCTGATAGTTATCTATCTTTAAGGAAGAATCCAAGACTATTTGTTTACTTATAAAATAAATATATTATTAAATGAAACAAACTCAACAAGACTAGCTTAAATCTTACCTCGGCCCATAATCTAGTGAAGGATTAAGGTATTGGGCCGATCTATTAAAATAATAATAATAATAATAATTGCAAGAAAAGTTTAGAAATCAATATTGCTTATCTAGTCCTTGAGGAAGTTTTTCTAGCAACTTCGTGATCATTGCAGACTGATATTGCATCTGTGTCTTCTAGCATGTTCTTCATGACCGTCTTCATTTGAATTTTCTCCATATGTAGAATTTTGACGATAACTAGATTGATTAGGACTTGACACTCCTTCTTCTTCATTAATTTGACCAATATTTGTATCTGCTCCACCATTATTATTAACATGCACCTGATTGAACACTTGCATAGAGCCATAACTATGATGAGGGTAGCTATAGTGATGATGATGATAAAGATCATGTCCCCAATAATAATAACCAGGTGGGTTAAGTGGATAATAAGATGGCTGGTTATTACCATCGTAAACATGAAAATTACTTGGAGTATAAGCAAACCAAGGCCAGTGCGGCACAAAATTCTCTTGTCCAATGCTATTATACTTCACGGTATTAGGGTTGGTGATCTCAGGCGGCACAACATTGCCTTGTTCAATATTATTATGTTTTGCAGTCTCGGGCTTGGCGATCTTTACTTCCTCGCGTTTGTAATTTAGAACATAAAATCTTTCCTTCGAGTCTTCGGAAACTGCATCTTCCGATATGTTTTGCAGTCTCGGGCTTGGTGATCTTTACTTCCTCGCGTTTGTAATTTAGAACATAAAATCTTTCCTTCGAGTCTTCGAAAACTGCATCTTCCGAATCAAATGTTACAAATCCGAACCCTCTCGACTTCTGAGTTTCTTTATTTGTAAATAATTTCGGCATGAAGGATTGTACGCAATCTTCTGAAGAATTGCTTGACCTCGTCCGAAGTTGCGTTATGGGGTAAGCCCCCCCACAAAATTTTTCTTGAATTGATTAGTATGACTATGATCCCCATTACAACTAATCTTACTCTTAGTCTCGTTATTTTTACTAATAATCCCTGTTATAATCTTACCATTAGTCGCGTTATTCTCCCATTGCACGACACCATTAGCCTTTTTCGTATCTTGGTATGACTGGTTTTCTATCGGCCACTTACATAATAAAATTTGTGTTATTATAGAAGTAACTCCAGGCAAAAAGAGGGAAGGGGGAGAAGAAAACTACTGTTTTTACGTTAAATATATCCTAGAAAAAAAAAAAAAAAACAAGAACAAATTATGTTGAAACTGTTAAGAATTCATATCATGATGTGAGATTAAAACTTAAACAAGCACACTTATAAACATAACAAACGAGAAAGGGAGGGAGAGGAGAATAAGTAAATCACGAATGAATTGTTTCGAGAATGTAGGAAAATGATAAAAGAAAATTTACTTTTTTTCCGAGAATAATATGTGATTCTTGATTAAGGGCGGCAGTAGCCATTGACGGGTCCGAGAAAGTCACAAACCCGAACCCTTTTCTCTTGCCGTTGTTTTTGTCGACAGCAATAAAAATCTCTACTACTTCACCATAAGCTCTAAAGTATACTCTCAAGGTACATTCGGTTGCTTCTCTTAATGAGCCTCCAACAAAAAGCTTTGCTCCATAATCCTGTTGAACAATTGAATAGATTTCCTTAATCAACCAAAAGCATGAAAACAAATGTTATTTCCTTACTACTATTTATAATGGAGACTAACAACTAATCACTAAAAATATTAATAAATAAACTAATAAATAAGATCTAAAAACTAAAGATAAAAGATAAAAGATACTAACTAAAATAAAGATACAGAACATTAAATATTAGGTCTTTTATTACTCTTTGATCGCATCTTAAATTCTTTTCCGTTACCAGCTGCTCCAAATAGACCAGCATTTCTTGAATTCTTTTCCCTCTGTCTTTGACCCATCTGTAATCTACTATATGGATCAGTTGGCGTAATAATATGCCTTCATGATCATACAATGAGACATAGAAAACTGCATGTACTCATCGTGTGTCTTCAGGAATAACGGGAATTGATGATCCTTACGTTAAACGCCGCTGATCAACATCATGACTGATTCATTAACTCATTCAAAGACTTTCCAATCTTTGCATTCTCTCCTTGAAATTACCCAGCGCTTAAGCACGTCCTGCTGAAATCTCGAGATTTAATCCGTTCACGAATGGATCTGACCATCACACCAGATAGAATCGATCGAGTAATCTGGCTCTAATACCAATTATTGAACAATTTAATCTTTGAATTACTTTTCCGCGGTAGAAGTTTGAGCCGGAGTTGTAAACAACTTAATATATTTCTTTAATCAACCAAAAATATGGAAACAACCCTATTTATCTACTCTATTTATAATGCAGACTAACAACCTAATCCCTAAAAATAATCCTATGAATACTATTAACTAATCAAATACCAAAAAATGAAATCCTAAAAACTAAATATAAAGATAGTAACTAAAATAAAGATACTAAAGATGTTTAAGATTAAGTCTTTTGATACTCTTTGATAGCATCTTAACAAATCCATGAGAAATCAAGTTTCAATAAAAATGAAAAAAAAATCATAAGTCCTTCCCAACAAAGAGCTCGTTTGGTTAGATTTTTTGGTGAGAATAAAATGAAAGTTTCATTTCATTATACTATTTAGTCGGAAGAAATATGGAATGAAAATAATTTTTTATTCTCACTTTAATTTCATTCATATCTAAATAGACGGATTTTGTGAGAATTAAAATAAATATTTATTTATATAATTTTTTTTGTATTTTTTAAATAGATAAAAAAATATTATTATTCTTATTTTTATTCTTATTTTTTTCTTATATAATTAAATAGATATAAAAAAAATTACAATTTTTTATTTTATTTTTATTATCAGTATTATTCTCATAAAGAATCGAGCAAGCTCAAAATATATTGATTAATAACTCAACAGTTATAATGAATTGTGAGCTAGGGATTGCGGTTATATAGACATCTTTTAACATATTAGAATTTGAATAGGGCTAGTATTACATGTACTTATTTACGTATGTATCCTTAACATGTTACAGTTTCGATTGAGCTACGGCTACGTTTGATGATGATCTGACTGCAAACGTTGTTAATAAATCTGTAGATAAATGAAGCAGCGGACCATGGTGGCCGGGTCACAGGCCCAGCAGCCTTCTTTACCTTTGAGTCATCCGTCCGACGTTCGTCGTGGGCCACAGGCTCAGCAGCTTTTTTAACATTTAGTTCTCCGGCCGATATTCACTGAACTTTTTTTTTACTATTAATTGATTCTGAGAGAAAAATACATCTTTCTATATATTTTCCCTCTCTCAATCTGCTATATAGGTACTGGAAATGGATGATCTACGTACGGACCATCAGCAACATGATATCAACAATGATGAATTGACCGTTGATACAGTAGCCATTGAAGAATATAGCTGAAACATTAGAGACTAATTCTGAGACACCAACTAGTAATTATTAGGTTTATGATCAGAGTAATTCTAATTAGGCTTAGGTCATTAGTGATCCGGTAACTTCCTTTTCAAGGGTGAGGAACAGCATGGCTGTCGTATAGACTTCTAGAAGAAGCCGTAATGTTGAACAATGGCTAAATCAAAGTGATTTGAAATCCTGTTTCTTTCCTGTAAAATTCTTATTTATTTTTTAATTACTTTATTTTAATTTATTCTCTTCCCAATTACAAATGGTTTCGACGACTCTACGCATTTTCTCAAACTCCTGATGATATTCTCGATCGTTCTATAGATAACTGGGATGTTGCTGTCTAAATCACAATCGAACCCCTATAATTTACAACTTTATATAGATAACTTCTTCCCGTTGTTTGCCGCCATGCATGAATTTTAACACGTCAGACTTTGACATTTTTATCCATTTTGAGTTTGTCCCTAGCTACCTATTCTTCCCCGAAACCGACCCTTTTCATTGTTTCTGACAACAGGTCTCCGGTTTTTGCTTTCAAACCGTTTATTATTCCATGCATCATATGTCAGGCTAGCACGCATGCTTATAATTAAAATTGCAGGGGAAAAAAAAAATTAAAAGAAAATTATTGTTGAATTAACAAAAGATTAACGATGCATGTGTTTTCAAAGCTTAAATAAAATTCTAAAAAAAATAAATTATTTAATGTATTTTGGTACGTATTCATTCTACCTACCCAGAAAACTACAAAGAATACCATGGAATTGGTCAGCAGCTAATGGCTATAAGTTTTAGCACAGAAGCAATTCCTTTTTACAAAATTATAAACCTTTAAAATTAAGATCGACGAGAATCATGAGCTACAAAAGGGTGCATAGTTCTCGAGGAAGCATAATACCCTTCTCATGGGAGGAAAAACCTGGTGTCCCCAAGCTACTTGACGTCAAAGGATCATCATGCCCTACCAATCATATCCGACTCCATGCCCTTGACTTAAAGTCAACTCCTCTTGATAGTCATCATGTTTATAAGATCCCACATCCACGGTGTCGGGCACCGGTACATGAGGCTGTCGATAGAAGCGCCTCATCCAAGGGGAAAACATGGAAAGATGACCCTTTTCTTGAGGCTTATAAGGAATGTACAAAAAGCGTGAAAAACAATGGAACTACTGTTAATGATAAAGGGAAGAAGAAGAAAAGATTTAGTCTTTCTTGCAAGGATTCATGTGGAGTTAGAGAAGATAGCTTTGTGAAGCTAACGTAGCTCTAACTGCTCCTAATGACAAATAAATTTTAATCGTAGTTTGTAATTTTGATAACACCTTTTCATTTGTAGTTCATGGTAGTTAAATATCTATCGACATGTCGTCTTGCTTATGACAAGGATATGCATTTTTTTCACTTTCAAGTATGAAACAATTAGAGTGTGGTCATGTTAAGTAATTAATTCTAAATCAAGGCTTATATTGTAATTAAGGAACCCGCAAGTAAGCTTACTTAAGCAGAGACAATAATTAATTAGAGATGATTAGATCTATGACGTCTAAACATTCGCAACTTGCAATGCTCATAGCTCCCGACCACAATAATTATCAGTGAGCCCACTCGCTATGACCTTTATTTTTATAAATAATAATAAAAAAAAACTATATTATTCAAATACTATGTTCTAAGTCATATGAATTCTATAACAAATAGTGAAATTATAATATTGATTTTTCTATATCCAGTTGTTACCTATTGGAATAATGTCCTTCCAATGAATCGATAATAAGAGAAAGAAATCAAGAAAACAAACGTTAAAAGCAACCCAAATACCAAATCAAACTGAGATAAAATCTAGTGTTGTTTGATATATATTAATTCATATCATTCTTTTTTAGCGATGGTCTGGAACTGTACATCAATCTAAGTGTTAACGCTGGTTTAAAATATTTTAGATTAGTTTTTAAATATTTTCGAGAATATTAATAAAAAATATTTTATTCTGAAAGTAAAAAAATCGGGTTTGGAGCTTTGTTATAGCAATGCGATAACCTAAACTATCAGTGACAATGTCTCTTTCTGTGGGTTGGGCTAAATGGATTCATGAGAAAACCCTTAACAAAAATGGCTTGATCTCAATGTTCAACAACTCCGTTTCGAGATTTTTTTTCATCTTTAATCTTTAGAGAAAAAAGAGGGCATGAAGGCGAATGGATGGGCTTCTTTTTGTGCTTTTGGTCACGAAGATGATCCGTTTACATTATCTTTATTCTTTTAATCCTCATATAAAGTGATTAGCCACTTAATTAATATATCATTAAAGCAGTACTAAAGCCAGCCAGCTAGCTATATCTTCTCCGTTCTTCATTTCTTTGCTACTATTACCTATCCCGGACCAATACGTTGTTGTTTTTTTGGGGGCCAAAATAAACTTCATGGACCAATTCGTTTGTTTAGTTACTTAATTGAGTAAAGCAGGGAAAAACCTAAAAAGGTTTCTAAATTAAAAAACTGCACTTAGCTTTCTTTTGCCCAGTCACTGTGGTTGCCACAATGTAGGACATCACGAACCCCAATCGCATTCCATATTATTGCTAATTTTCACTCATTAAATTAATTTTAAAAGCAAATTCTACTTCTCATGCTTGGTCCATATATATTGGACAAGTGTAAGCCAGTTATTGGCCGTTCCAAAGAGTGGATTATGGAGCAACGAATCAGCGTCCAAAAAATATATATATATATATATATATAGATATATTAAATTTTAATATAATTATAAATATTTATGATTGTGATGAGATTTCATCATCTTGAATTATATGTACTTTTGATATTAGAGGTCGGCATCCACGTTGATTTTTAGTGTAATGACCCCTTCATCTAAAAGATGCTGGTTGTGGATACTGGATAGGGTTTGCTCCAAATTCTCTTTATTTCCAAGGCAGCGTGCAACCCTTTTGAAGGGTTCTCTCTCTACTCCTCTCTTAACTTTACTTAATATCAAATCATTCTACTTTTTTTTGGGGGTAGAAATCACTTCTTTTTTTTTTTTTTTTCTCAAAGATTGATAAATTAAAAATATTAACTTATTATTGAGTGGAAACGAATCTTGAGATGGGTAAACTTAGGAGAGCTTTTAAGTACAATTTCTTACTAAATTTTTATGAAACTCAAATTATTTTTAATAAAATATTTTAAAAGTGTTTAGGTGACCCCTTTGTTAATATCTTGCCCCTTCAATTTTCCTAAAATTAAAAATAGTAAAATTTTATAAATAAGTCATTAAAATTTTAGTTAAAAGATTAATTTTTGCTTATCTTAATTTTATAATAATATTTTTTTTTCTTCTTTTTCTATGACTTCCATCTCTAACCATCAATACTAAGTATTCTTGAAATCTTAATTCAAAACCTCCCAAATTATCCTTATCGACATCTAAAAAAATATCCCCGAACCTTTTCATTTGGTCGAAAACTTTCATATTATTTAATATCATTAGTTGTAGTGGCGAGCTGCAAAATGGTATATAATGACTTAGAAAAGAGAAATTATTATTTGGATATGATGCATGCAGTCACGTGGTATATTGAATTATATTAAAATTATAAAATATATATATGTTTTTATTTATTTATCATATCAACTATCATTTAAGAATTAAGTTTTTGATTATGATGAGTTTTAATTTGACATATAATTATGAATCGTGTGCATGCATAAATTTTTCTTAAAATAATTAGTAAACACCAGAGTTCCTTATTTAATAAACTTAATTATCGCTAATTAATTATTTTATTAAGCAGCTTTATATTTACAGACAAGTAACCATCGGACGTTTCTCTAACCACTCTTGTAAGAAATCACCCGTAACATGACTACGTACGTGACTTAACATTAGAAAACTGACATTTGAGTTTTGACCTTCCTTTCCTACTTTCTTTACCCGTAACATGACTTAACCTACAGAGACGCATAAATTTACTTCTTACTCAATCGCTAGTACTACTCTTTTCAGCTTTAGAAATTAATTAATGAGTTCGTCATTATAATCTCTTACAACTACGTACGTGATTATTGGTAGATTCTGTTCCGAAAGAACCGTACTATTGTACGGAGGGCATGCAGATCGACGTCGCGAATTGCTGCTGGGAATGTCAGAAAATCAAAACCTGACGTATGTCCGATAGTTTCTGTTGGAGAACAGTAAGTTCACACTGGAGTTGACCGTTGTCTGTCCGTACACGATGACAGTTATACAAAGCAAACTTCAACCGGTTTGAAAGATCCCGATTTTCCAATCTAAGCCGGCTCACCTGATTCCTTAGGTTTTCTAAATGCTTTTGTTTACGCATCCTTGATCGCCTAGCCGATTCTCGGTTCGATATCTTTCTTCTCTGCTTACGATCGTCCATGAAGGATGTCTCTAACTGGTTTGGTTTATCGAGACCAGGGGTCGAGCTGTCCGAGCCGGAACTGGAGATTATGGGTTTTGGAGACTGGATAGAATCTGAATTGGAGTTGGACGTGATTGGATTGGGAGATCGGACGGTTGGGAGAGGTTTGGGGTATTCCCAAACGGCAAAACCGGCATCGAAGGAATCAAACGGGTCGGGTAGAAAAACAGGTGGGAAAGTGGACAACATGGCTGCAGAATGTTGTTAAACTAGGCAAGGGAGAGAGGGCGGAGGAGGAAAGGGAGGAATTGATGCGTAGGGGACTCCTATTTATTGAGGTAAGACGAGACTGCTAGAGGTGGTATTATGAGAAATTAAGATTGATGAGGGGGGGTATTATGGTTCGAAAAAAAAAAATGTTTTATGCGGGTATACGTATGTGAATAGGCGTTTGCTTTTGAGTCATGTGCCACTAGGAGTGGGGCTATGGTGCTATGTAAGCTTACCTTTTATTTACGGGGACATGTGGTGATATCAGCCTTGTAGGTCCCTTAGTTTTCATGCTTAGTCATGAAAAAAATAAAAAATAAAAAACAGATGGGCTCCACGTATGACAGTTTCTGTGATTCAATAGATCCAGCATGATGACGTGGACCGAACCACCTGTCAAAAGGCTCGGCTTGAACCCAGCTGATCACGAGTAGAGTGATGTTAATTTGATTCAAGGCCAATTTGGGATTAAATCTTATAATAGGATATTTCACTTCTTATGTATTCGATTTTTACGAAGTTGTTTATGTGTAGTTTACTAACAAATTTTTAATCCATGTAATTTGCTCAAGCATGTGCTAGTCATATGATTAGTTTATATTTCGGTTTATATTAACTGTCATGATCTAGGTTCATTGTACGTGTTTACGATGTTAATTCTGTCTTATAAGTTTAGGTATTTTGTTTTATTAATTCCTGCCATACTGTATCAAACAAATGAAACACCTAGAAGTGTATGTGTATGTAAAGCATGTTATATTGTCTCATTGAGAAGAACGTACAAAACATTGTTCTAGATGTTCCTAGCTAGTGTAATAGTATTCAACACACTTCATGCACACTTCAAGGAAGGAAGAAAGAAGCTGCTAAGCCGCACACGGAAGAAGTAAAGGAAGGAGGAATAAAATTTAAAATAAAATAAATGATTTCAATTGAGTATCAACTTCCGATTGAAAACTCATATAATCGAAACATCCGAGAGGAATTAAGTCGGAATCCAACCGAAATGATTTGATCCGGTCGGTGCCGGATAATTTATTCATTCTTACCGGCTCAAAGAATTGGGAATTGGAAGTAAGTCTAATTTAGATATATGAAGTAATTTTACTCAATTAGCCAAGGAATATTAAATGAAGTAAACTGTACGTCTTCCTGTTTGGTGGAATATATGCAACAGTTTGAGCATCTGTAGTAATTATCCATGGACAAGGACATGAAGGGTCTACCTTTTCTTTCGTATCTTTCAAATTATAAAACTCAAGGTGATTTATTGGACACATATGATAAGTGATAATAGATCCGCGTTTTGGGTCTGATTTTAGAGCATTCTTGGTCTATAAGTTTGAAATTTCTTTCTAATTAATTGAATATGATACAGATTTCAGTCTGTCCCTTTCCACATCTATTCATAGTCTGAAAATTGTGAAAAAGTAGAAGTTTTGACACTAGATAAATGTATAAACAATGGAAGCTAAGATTGCTACCACAATGGAGAATTAGTACTGCCTTAAGAGGCATACCAAGTGTTGTGTTCCCTATTCGCATATGTATAGATAGATCAAATCTGGCATATTAATTACAACTATATATATTGTTTTATATAATAACTAATATTATATATAAAATTGACGTTTGTTATTGTAATCGATCGATCTTCAATAAACCGAGTATATCAAATAATTAAGTATTTAGAATATGGTCTGGTTAAATTATCTATTTATTATTACATATTGTTTTCTCTCCTCAAATCAAGCATGTAAATGGTAACAATAACAACTTATTTTATTAAAAAAATGATGAAAATATAATTAATAATATACACTAAAATTTTGATAAATTAATAAATTTGTTTAAATAATAATTTTTTTGATCCCAATATGAAAAATAACAAGCTAATTCTTTTGATCATTTAATATTGTATTAAATTAATAGATTTATTCAATTATGAAATTATTGATGTATCGAAGTTTTACTGTACATGCATCAATTACTTGTGAAATATATATAGATAACCATACGAATCAACTTCATGATTACAATTCGTGTGCCTCATTTTTTAAAATTTTTTTGCATCAAATAATTAATTATCATGTGATGAAGTAGTGTTAGTAGCGAGTGATGATGACAAAGAAGAGTAGTCAGGTCCATCATGATCATCGGAACCGTCGCGAAGGGTGCTAATAAGAAAGCAAGAGCAACGCTCCAAAGATGTGAAGAAAGCTAATGCCACTCTACTTAAAAGCCACAAACTTAACCCATCTAGCTATCGGCTCACGGTCAAGTAATCATCTGGCCAGATTACTAGCCAGACCTCACAACTCTTGATCAAGGAGGACTCAGACTCGGCTGCCGTGCAGTCCCAGAAGGTGCAGCCACTCCAGCTAGTGCAAATACTAGCACTCTTTGGACCATTCATGGAGTCGACCGATTATGCTGAAACTATTGTCCAATCAAGGACGATTAAGGGTTTAATTGAAAGTAAATTTTGATCCAATTAATCTGAAATGTGAAGGGGATGTGTCACTAATTATGATTTCTACAAATTAAGTAGTAATTGAAGTAGAAAAGAAGAAAGGAATGATATTGGGTAAGGATAGCTTACTTAAAGGATAAATCTAAAATATCAATTTGTGATAGGGTCCAAAATTTTTTTAATTGAAGCTATACTTTACCTATAAAGTGATTTATGAATAAGTGAATTAGACTATTTGGTCACCGTTAAGTCTAGTGGGCTCTTAACTCAGTACATCATTGTGGGTTTATCCATGTCAAACGAGGTCCATAAGTTGCCTAAAAAACCCAAACTTATAGGCCCAATTAGGTTCCGACTCTTTATAATTTTCCTTGATGCTATTTTTCTATTTTCTTTTTTTTTTTCAATAAAAATTATGCATTACTAAACGAGGAAAAAAAATGTATAAAGAAAGGTCTGTTATAAAGAATCTCCTCCAGGTAATGGTAACTGTAGAGATGGCAATCCGGGCGGCCCGGCCATACCCGGCCCGTATTAGACCCGATCTCGTTTAGGTCGGGTAGGGCTCGGCCCATTTTGATTTGGAGCGGGCCTAATTTTCATGATATTTCTCTCAATTTCTAATCACCGAACCAAACATAATTGCTAAAACAGTTGGTTAATAAAACAAACACTAGAAGAACAAATACAATCATGAGAAGCTGTAACAGAAATAAAATTTTTGATAACAACTCAATTCAAGAAGAATGCTAAAGGAGATAAAGGTATTTTCAGCCATACTAACAGGTACATCCTCTCTTTAAACTGGACACAATTCGCTAGTCTCTTAATCAAAGAGAAGTAAGTGTACTTCATTGGAGAATTCTTGTGTTCATACAAAAACATGAAACGCAGCAGTCTTCTTTTGACTTTAAGAGTCAAATAAAAACATCCAAGTCTCAATCATTCAACACGAGTCAACTATTCCCATATCGATTATCTTTGACTTTTGGGCTTTAAAACAAAAGAAAGAAAGAAAGATAGAAAGATGGTAGACCCTACACTATGATGTCGATCTCAGACTTGACTGGTTTAATTCGTAGTCTCAATCAGTGTTCTTCGGACAGGATATGGAATCGGAAATTGAAGTGATCTAGCGGTTCACTATAAATTCAAACGGCTGTTCGTTTCTAAATATAATAGAAAATTTCCTGGAAAGCTTACATTCCTCATCGATTCCAGTTTCACGCAGTAAATTTAGATGAATCCGACCGGACTGGACTAGCTTCCGGTTTATCGGCTGGACCAGCATGTGCAGCCGAGTTTTGGAAACACTGGTCTCTATAAGAATCACTGTGTGCTTGATATTAAATAAATTGATGACCCGGCAAACAATCTGAGTGAGAATTTATCGACATTCACAAAGAATCGTTGGTTTGTATTCAGTTGGACCCATTTTTGGTCTAGCTTTAATAGGTAGTCAAACATCTAGTTTGGATTCATTACATTCGGAATTCTGCCAAAAAAAGAGTAAGAAAGAGCTTATCATCATGATCTGCCTTTTTTAGCTTTGATTTCGTGATGCACATTTTCTCTTTGTGGACCCCATCATGAAAAATACATTCCCGTAGGAACACATGTGTAGTAAAATTGACTTCTCCACTTCGTTACTTCATCCAAAGAAATATTATCCATGTTGTATATCATCTTCATTAAGTTTCTCACTAAGGAATAATTTACCGTTTGATTGGTCATGATTCGATTTTCTTCTATATTCATGATTGACTTAGTTTATTGAGGATCTGATGGAGCCTTAATTATATTTAGATTCAATTCAGATCGTATGGATCCGGATCGATCAAGACTTATAATTGAAATTGAATAAAATTCAATTCATAATATTTTAATATATTGTTTAATATATAAAGTTAAATAATTTGTTTTAATAAAATAATAAAATAATAAAATAATATATTAAAAAATTAACCATTAAAATTAATTTTTTTAATAATAATCATAAATTTAAATTAATCTGAATCTCAAATCCATATTATTAATTAATTATCTTAATTAATATTAAGAATATCATTTAATATTAAAAATATAAATCTTAAAAACAAAGTATATATAAAAAGGTGGAAGCGCTCCGATCATTAACAATTTTTAATGAGTTGGAATCCAGATTTCTAAGCCATAAGATAAGAAGAAAATATCAAACGCTAGAATATTCCCAATCCGTGCAAAATGTTTTTTATTACAATCTTATGACACAGATTACATAAAAAGAAAAACATAGCACGTGTTAAAAAATCCAAGTACCAACCTTATTGGAAAAATTTTCCGACATATTGATTGAGTTCACACGTCAGTCCTAGCTCTAAACCGGACAAAGTCTATAAATTTGATGTGGGCGAGTACTCTACTTCCCAGTCTCCTCCCCTCCCTCTGTGTCAGAAAATCAAACAGCCATGTCCAGGCTTACAAATTTTCTCTGCATCACCCTTCTGTTCTTCTGCTGTGCCCTAATGGACCTGAGCTCTGCAACCCGCGATGGCCCAGCTTTCTCTCAAGGAACTCTACTCAAACCCCAACATGTGGTTTGTTGATTATTTATTTATCTATTTATTGAATTAATAATTAATTTGGTGAATTAATTTTATTTTGTTTTTTGAAATATTTGAATAAAGTATGAGAAGAGATTTGATGAAGCTGAAGCGGCTGAGAACTGTGAAAGAGAATTAGGGAAGGAAGAGTGCTTGATGAGAAGGACGCTCACTGCTCACCTCGACTACATCTACACACAAGATCATAAACCATGATAATTGCTTTATTACATGATTATTAAGAATAATCATGTTATTATTTATAAATTAAAATCATTATAGGGTTTTCTCTTGTATATAAATAAATTATGAAATATATGGGGTTGATTTCTTATCCCAAGTATATGTCATACTGGCTAGCTAATTTATACTTTGTATAAACCCTGTTTTATAAAAACTTGTTGATTTCATATAGCTTTGTGCATCGATTTTTAGGAAATTTATTCGACTGCCATTAAAAAGAAAAAGAAGAAGAAGAAGAAGAAGAAAAAAAAAAAAAATTTGACGCCTTAAGACCATTCTAGGATCTACACCTAAAGGCTAAAATGGTGTAAATTATATGATGTTACTGTTAAAGCGTAGAGGATAAGATGGCCCAAAATTTCATAAGAGTATAAAGTGAAAAAAATTGGAAAAAAAATAGAAACTCTATTCATGTTGTATAACTAGTTAATGTAATGGAATGAAAAATATATAATTTGCAAAAGCACGTGAGAAGGATTTAGTAAATCAGTTTCATTTAGAGTTGTTTGATTAAGTTTAAGTCGAATTTTTTGATTATTTAAGTTACGAGGACAGGTTCAAAACGAGTTGAATTCATGAGCCGTCTCTTTTTTAAATAAAAATAAATAAATAAAATAAAATTTTAACTAAATAAATATTTTATTATATATTAATAAATAATATATATAAATAATTAAATTTGTGTGGGGAGATTTAAAAATTATATAAGATTAAGTAAAATAAGAAAAAAAATTTATAAGAATTAAAAAAAGATTGAAGTACTTTTAATAAAAATTTAGAGGATGTAAATAGACTCGAGCTAGCCGGTTTGGGTAAACTTTAAAGTATGCTCTCCCCCTCCCCCTCCCCCTCCCCCTTCTATAACAGTTCGGATCGAAAAAGTTCAGTCCATTTTAGCAGGTCTAATGACATCATTTTTAGAATCTACTAATTCCTAAATATTTAGAGAATATTAAAGGATCTTATGTTGGAAATTTTAATTGGAAAGAAATAAAAAGTTAAAACCAGTCGAAATTGATTCACCGATTTTAATGGCATTGGAAGGAGTTCGTCGGCCAAGACCCAACATTCCATAACCGTTCTTTTTTATTTTAGCTACGAAATGCAGAGCATGTCGGATCGGGGGACGTGATGGTTCCGTAGGTAGTTCGCATAATGGGGTCTGGAATAAGCCTCTAAGATCCGGAGGCTTAACAAAATGAGTTTGTTGATGAATCCTTGGAGATCTTTGTTATTGAGATTATTGAACGGAATGTGATCAACGGTTGACAGAGGAGGAGGAGGAGGAGGAGGAGAACGTGAACGACAATATGTTCTTTCCCTCTTTTTTTTTTTTTTTCTTTTTCTAAAGGTTCGGATTGTTAATTGGATTATAGTAATAATTTGGGTGTGAGCAAAACAGCTCAAATGGGTAAAAATTAATAACTTGTTATCTTTTCAACGGAAAAAAAAAATGAATTAGAGGGCTTATTCAATTCCTTTTTTTTTTTTTTTTGTAAACAAGAGGTCGTATTCTAATTTTAATATATTATAGATATTAAATTCTAATTTACCTAATAAATAAATTCATCAAATTAATTTTTAAGTAAATAAAATAATCAACAAACCACATGTTGGGATTTGAGCAGAGTTTATTGAGACAGAACTTGGTCATGACGGGCTGCAAAGGTTAGGCTTATAAGGGCCATCATTTCGTCTGGGTTCTTGGTGTTTAAATCCAGATTTATGGCGATCTAGTGAAATAGAGAGTGGCCGGAGATGGTTGTAGGTGGATACATTCGTCGGTGAAATTATAGATAATTTTTTAGCCTTTAGCCAAAAAATAAAAGGCCTAATTAATTCCGTCCTGAAGAAAGAAAGGTAGCGGGTCGATCATGATGAACCCGCTAAAAGGCGGGCTTTTGTTTAGAAATATTTAGGCCCACAATGAAACGAACTTTCATTGAGATTTCCTCATCGGAGAGATCAAACGCAGTATAATAGACGATTATTTTGGCGGCGGTCACTTCAGTAATCGGCGATCTAATTAGAGCAAATTGAAGAAGAAAAAAGCCCTAGAAAATGTTTCGTCGAAGCAGATTCCTCTCTTTTCCCATGGTAATCGGAGCCGTCGTGTAAGTTTGCCCTTTTCTTCCCCCTTCTCTCAATTCTTCTTCGCTATAAACTGATATACAGGAAGTTCGATATAAATTTTCATTATTTTTCTTATTTTCTCTGCGAAATCAATAAAATTGGAAATTTACATTACAATCCAGAAACAAGAACAATAGCTTTAAAACTTGGCAAATTAGTCCCTTTTTTTTTTGTTTTGTTGAAGGATTGGTGTTGTTTCTGGTAAGGCAATATTCGGACCCCCAATTGATGAGTATTGGAAAAAGAAGCTTCTAGAAGAAGAACAGGCAGCTTCAGAGAAGACTGATTCCACCTCAACTTAAATCAAGAGTTTCTTCCCATTTTTGTTGTTCAAATTTACAAGTAGGTGGTTGAATCTTTTCAATATGGTACTTGCAATAATGTATCAACTTTTGATATTAAGAAGGAATCTCCATACATGGTACAATAATTCAAATACCCAACAATCAAATGCTATAACATCTTCCAAATCCATTTCGGAATTCTTACATACACTATAACATACTTTGCAACCACAATTGTACACAATCTCTGATGTTGTTGTGAGTACCGACATGTTCGGTTTTGATCTCACGGTATACCATGCACTTTATGTATGCAAGAATATTAGTAAATCGCACCCTTCAATGCAAACAAAACAAGAAATCAAATATATTTATGAACAAAAATCTTTCAAGGTGGACTAAGAATCCAAACACCATCAAGGACTTGAGCACACGAGGAGAGACAGATAGAAGCAATGATTGTGGACTTGATAGCAGCATATCTCATTATCTCTGCCCCCTTCCCTTGAACAGCATCTGCTCTCCTTTGCATACTTTCACACACCCTCTCTACCAAGAACTGCATTGCGGATCTAACTGTTTCGAACGTAACTTTCCCGGTCACATCCATAACAAACTTCTTATTACTCGGAATTGCCAAAGTTGATACAAATTGTTGCCCTAATCCCCTCCCCTTTTTCCAATGAAACAATCTCTTCTTCGTTGACAACTCTTCATCTTCTTCATCTTCTTCATCTTCTTCATCATCATTCTCACGATCGCATGTTCCGGCAATTTTCAAGTGTGACCGTGAAGAAGTTGAAGAGACCAGTTTCGGATTCAAACCGGATAGGACTTGATGAGACGATATAAGTAGAGTTTCAACTGCAGCGTTACTGAGTGATGTCAACAACGCTTTCACATCTTTTGCATGACTAGGATTCGTCAATCCTGAAAATAAGTCATTATACAGATTGATATCTTTAGTTTTCTCGAGATACGTGGAAATCGCCGTGCTTATGAACAATTGAACACAATCTCCAATCATCGCTCTGCATTTATCGTTACAACAAATCACATTAACCCAATCCTCACAACCCTTCGAATTGAACAAATCTCCATTCGAAAACAACCCCAAGATGAGGTTTCTCGCATAGCTCCCGGCAACGGCGGAGACAAAGCCCGTCCCAGCCGGGCCTAAGAGCTTGTCTAAGGCCCGGTCCGGAAAGCCCAATTCGCCATTGCTATCCTGCCGGTAAGCCCGTAGAAAGCCCAGAGTTACAGCCTGAGTCATCCGAGCTAAAGACTCAGAAATTTCCTCGGATCGGGCGATTTTTGAGAGCTGTTTGAAGCTGTTCGGGATTTGATCCGAATCGGATTGGAGAAAATCCTTTAGATCTTTCGAGATGATTCCTATAGAATCTGCAGAGTAAGTGACTGATTCTGCTACTGAGATGAAGGCTGAGAAGAAACTGGAAATTCTTGCTCTCTTTCTAGCTATGGAAGGGGAGTGATAGACTCTGTAAGCGCCATAGCTAGTGAATCCGAAACCTGCAAGTAGATAAAGCCAGCTCCTCTTTTTTAATGCAGAGCTTAAACCATTTTGCGCTAATTCATGATGATTTCCCATAGAGAGAGACAAAAAAGATCCTTCTCAAGGAGTATTATTAATCAGAGAGAACCCAATAAGAAGTTTTTTTCCCTTTTCCCTTTTCCTTTCTGCCTGTTATTTCCCGGGAACGAAACGGCGGGATAGGACCGAAATGGATAAAGATATAAACATGATGTGTGTAGGTTGGATTGGACCCGGACCCGGACCCACGAGGAAGAATAAAGCAGTGGGGTCGGGTCAGAGAGAGTAATAGCTAGAGGAGAGAGGGAGAGGAAGAGGAGGGTAGTTTTGTAATTTAAAATTTCGTATAGTTTAGAGTTATGATTTATGCATGAGAGAAGTTGGAAGAGAAAGGAGAGAGGGAGAGATGAAGCTGACACGTCAGAGTCAGACTTGTGGGTTTAAGATTTCAACAAATTTATTTTAAAGCTATCTGCTTTTTTTTCTTTTTTTTTTTATCAGAACAATAGTAAAATTTTATTATGTAATATATATGTTCTGTTCATAGTGAAAAAATTGATAGAATAAAATATTTTTATTTTTATTTTTTATAAATTTTTTATATTTTTAAATAAAATTGACATATATTTATGAAAGAATATATTATTTTATAAATTATTATATTTATTAAAAAAATAATTATATTATTTTAACAATTATATATTTAAATTTTTAAAATTTAAATTCTAATAATAATTAACTATTTTAATTATTAACTATTTAATTAAAATAATAAATCAAATACACCTAATAAACATCAAAAATATATCACACTCACACCATATTCATACGCATATACAAATTCTAATTAAATCATAATATTTATTTATTATTAAAAATATTATTTATAATCACTTATAAATATTTTAAATTTTTTATTTTATAAAATATATTTATAAAATAATAAAATATTTGTTTAACTTACAACACCTTTGACCTTATTTCACTTTTAATTATGATCGAAAAGTCCAACACGCCTCGTACGGTTTATGCCATTCCAATTTCCCTGCACGTATACGTGTCATTTTCTCTGTTCCCAATCCGTATGATTCATAGATGCAGTCGTGCATTGGCGGATGTTTTAAATTTGGATGATTTCGATTTAAATATGATTTATTTTTAAATTTTTTTATCCGTGATTAATTTAAATAGTTTATAAATTTAATCAAAATTTTGGTTCGGATTAAATATAAATTTATGTATTATGAATTTATTTTATTAAATTAACAGAATTTAATAATTTAGTTAATCAATATTTATTATCAATAAAATAAAATATTTATAATTTTAAAGTCTAAATCATTCAATAATATATGATATTCAAATAAAAAGAAAGTTCAATAAATGAGAAGAAAAAAGTTATGCTTATAAAAATAATTTAATATATATAAAATATTAAATAAAATCTTAAAGACTGTAATACTATCGAATACTTTCAATGTAATGAATGATATTTGGATCCAAGAATGATTAACACTAACACACCACTACACAGAACATAAATCAATACGACAGCAAGTTACATCACTATCTACATGAGAAGCTCAACTGAAAACCAAAACTGGAAAAACTTGCCAGCTTGAGTAACATGCAATAAACCCGATATTTCAACATCTTTAAAGTCGGTTTGTTATTTAATGTTGCCATTTTTTTGCTCTCAAAACCATCACTACTTCTGGGTTGCCCCCATCATCTTTTTCTTACATCGCGATCCAGAAGCTAAGATATTTTGTATCATCATTTATGGAAGCTTTTTAATAGTTGAAACTTTATCAGCAAACTTCGGATCATTGTGAGAGGGAAAGAAGAATTTTCAATATATTATGTTATATATGATATTCTCTTATTTGCATTAAAAGGCTAAAAAATATGTGAGAATTTGAATAGATATGTCATACAATTTATTAATTTTTGTTCATTCGTTTACACTATTTAGCTACCATGATTAAAAATTAATTATGATTAAGCTCATATTTCTATTATACTAGACATTTTATGTTCATTCAATATCATAGTATAAACATCGAAATATAGCCTTCGATACCATTTTTCTATATTCAAAATAATCAAGCTAGATTTTTATTTATTACTCCATTTATAATTTAAATTTAATTATATATTAATACTTATTATAATTGCATTACATAATACATAATATAATATTATTATATGATATGTATGTATATATTTTAAACATTTAAACCCTATATATTTATATATATTTTTTTTTAATTTACTTCATTTGGTTATTTTCCTACGGAGTTAGTTTTAACCAGCTGATTGTAGGAAAAAGTTTGAGCACATGTAAGTGTTAAGTGTGTAGGAAACTCAAGTCTCCCATGAACCCAATCAAAATTCTGATAGATCACCAAAAATATAGGAGTTTTGATTGATTTGTATTGATCGTAGGTTGCATTTTCTTATATCCTTAAAACTATTGTTCGAGAAAGATTGATTTGAATCTCTAATCTGACACGACATATCACTTGTATCCATACCAATTTTTCTGGATCATGTTTTAAGATGACGGCTGAGAATTGAGATTTTGGAAACTTCAGTCTACGAAATTGCGGCTTGCTAATCTGCATGCGGGATTATCAACGGCCTCAATTCTGTCACAAACATGCTTTTATTTCTAGCCGTCGATATAAATACTAAGAAAATCGAAAAAAGATAAAGCTGAGTCACTGCCTATTTGGATAATCACGTGGGGCCAAGTCAAAAAATTCAAAAGGCTGATGAAGTAAAATAGGATCCAAAAAATTGACAATCACGTTTCGATAACCTATAACCATATAAACACATGGGAGGGACAGGCTGTAATATTTCCGGAAATCATTCTTAAACCGCACAAAAGAAACAACACAACTCAACACGGCTTCTCCCTCCCTCTCCCTCTCTCTCGTAGTCCTTCTCACGCTCTTAAAGCTTCCACTTTTCCTTGATCATGAGCCAAGTGTTTTATCCCACATTACGATTTTCACACTCATAAACTCAAACCTAATTCTCGTTTAATTTCTTTATTATTAAACTCACTAATCAAAACCACCCAATTAAAATTAGCAAATCCAGAGAGAGAGAGAAGTGTAAAGATTTCTTGGTTTGCCTCCTGTCTTTAGCTGTTACCTATATATATATATACATGTGTACATAATTATATACACATTAGGTCTAAATTTAGTATAATTGAGAAGGAAAAACAAGGGTTTACTTTCTCGATCGACAAACAACCTTCCTTCCTCCTCCTCTTCTTCTTCTTCTTCTTCTTCTTCTTCTTCTTCATTCTCCTCTGTTTCCTTGCAAGGTAGGCAACTTCTTCTTTTTTTTGGGTATGGTTCTTTGAGTCGTTGCGTAATCTGATTTTTATTCATTTTCTTTTTCGACATTAGATGTTTCAAGCAATCTCTGTTTTTCTTCTGATTGAAGAAAATTCAGAGAAGAACAATCTCCTCTTTTGTTAATTAATTAATCCCAAATGAAACTTGATAAACAAGCTAGACGCTATCTTCTTATGTTCGTTCGTGGCTTTTATTATTGAATACTAGCTGGGTTCTGATTAGATATATATATATATATATATATAGTGTGTGTGTGTGTGTTGAATCAGAAAGATAGAACAAGATGGAGATTACTTATCAGCCTTACATCGACCCAGAATTGGAATCGATCATCGAGAGAATTTACCCACCCAGGTTCATCAATTCCTTCATGCTCCTTTAATTATAATTCTTTCTTTTTTATTTTTATTTTTATTTTATTAATTTGCTAATTTGGGTTTTGAATTGCAGAGTTTGTATAGATAATGAAACATCTGAGGACTGCACTCTTGTTAAGGTTTGGAGATTGGTTAACATGATATGTTTTCCTAATCATGATTAAAGTGGCTTTTTAGAGATAATCTTTTTGTTAGAAAGCTACTTTTTTTTTTTGGCTGGCACTAATAAGACAACAAAGTTAAAATGACGTTTTTTTGTTTACATATGTTTGTGTCTGTGTTTTTTTCTTTACAGGTTGACAGTGCAAACAAGCATGGGATTCTACTAGAAATGGTCCAAGTTTTAACAGATCTTGACCTCGTGATTTCCAAATCATATATTTCTTCAGATGGGGGATGGCTCATGGACGGTCAGTACTACTAACTACTACTACTTATTTGAAATAGATAATCCAATCCTGTCTTATAATTTTACTGTATGAGTAATTCATAATGATTCACATTTGCTAACCATTTTTTCATTTCCATGGCCGTGCAGTGTTCCACGTCATTGACCAGCTCGGGAACAAACTCACGGATGAAAGCCTCATCCTTTACATTCAACAGGTTGTTCTTTTAATCAATCAAACTTGAATTTGTACTCAAATCGAATTTAATTAGTTAGTAACATTTTTGGATAATCAATTAATCAGGCGTTGTGTGCGAGTAGAAGAGAAGGTATTTCGAGGGCTCAGGTCCAAACATGCTTAGGAAGAGAAGTGCAGCCACGTTATTTATCAACCGAGCACACAGCATTGGAGATGACGGGGACGGATAGACCAGGACTAATGTCGGAGATCTCTGCTGTGCTCGTCGAACTTGGCTGCAACGTGACCAATGTGGTGGCATGGACCCACCACATGAGAGCGGCTTGCATAATCTATGTGGAGGATGGATTGAAAGGAGGGCCCATTACAGATCCATTCCGATTGGCCCACGTGCAAGAGCAACTTGAGAATGTAGTCGAGGTCCATCATGGGCAAGGAGAGAGGAGGAGCGTGAGATTGACCGTCCCAGCTGCAGGGCGGACCCACACGGAGCGGCGGCTCCACCAGCTTATGTATGCTGACGGAGATTATGAACGGTGTTGTGGCAGTGGAGGTGAATATCATCAAACATGTGTGGGTATAGAGAGCTGTAAGGAGAAGGGCTACTCTATACTTAATATCAGGTGTAGGGACCGTCCCAAGCTCTTGTTTGATACGATTTGCGCGTTGACCGATATGCATTATGTTGTGTTCCATGCATCGATTAGCTCTACAGGCAACTTGGCCGATCAGGTAAACCCACATTGTCTAAGCTAGTGGTCTACCTAAGTTTAAAACATTGTTTAAATCTTAGTATTTGACATGTTTGAGACGGACAGGAGTATTTTATAAGGCACGAAGATGGTTGCATATTGGACACGGAGAGGGAAAGGGAGAAGCTTTCACTAAGCTTGGTTGCAGCAGTGGAGAGACGAGCTTCGCACGTATGTCCCGTAAGGCTCTTATCTTGTGAGAAAACTTTTAGAAACTGAAACTTTATATTGCAGTCAATCAGAATATCCAATTCATAATTCTCTACTGAAAATATGGTTTATTTTTTCTTCTATAATGGCTACAGTCCAAGATTACCGTTTAGACATGGTTTATTATCATCATATGTAGCCGTTTCAATTGAAATTTACATTACTCTTTGTAGGGATTGAGATTGGACCTTTGCACCAAAAACCGACTAGGTCTACTATCGGACATTACAAGGGTCTTCCGTGAAAATGGACTATCAATATCACGGGTCGAAATAGGAACAAACGGGGAGAGAGCAGTCGGGTCATTCTATGTGACGGATGCTATGGGGCAGGACGTGAATTCAAGCACAGTGGAAATAATTACTAAAGAGATCGGTGCGTCCGTGATTGCTGTTCATAATAACAAGTCATCAAACTCATGGGCACGTCGAACTTGTTCTTCTTCACAAAATAAGGCTAGTTGTAGGAGTATGAAGAATGGTAGTTCTAATAACGATGGTAAGGTAAGATTCTCACTCGGATTGCTTTGGGCACAGTTTGAAAGACTATTCTAGCAATTTTGGGCATATGAGGGCATGAAAATGAGGTAGACGCTTTGTGAATAACAAGGCTGTTAGGGAAGAATAGTTTTTTAGGTTATACAGTTCACTTTCTAGCTAAATAGTTAGTTTCTTCCCCCTCCATATCCCCACCATTTTTATGAAAGTAGTAAGATTAGTCGTGAATTATGCTATTAGCTCTTATTGAAACCCGATCGGTTCACACGAGAAAGCCGATCCAAGTTGTACACCGAGTGTTACTGGAATAATGTAATCTCATGAATCATTTTATTAGTTGTTCTTGAACTTTAGTATACACATCAAAGTTTGAATAATGGTTATAAGATAAGAAACACTACCACTTCTCTTTACAGAAAACTGGATGTCATAACATGAAGTAACAAGTCACGTCACGATACGTGCATCTAATAGCTGATGGATACTATAAAATTTGAGATTAATGAAATAAATTGATCAACAAACCAAAGCAAAACACCATGTAATTTTGACATGGTTTATCATAAGAGGGAAAACGTTCCGGGGCTCAGAAGAGGGAAAGTAGAAGCCCAGTTGTAAGTGTTAGGTGACATGTTCAGCGCTAGAAAGCTCGATTGATCCATGAACCCGCCATGATCACTTGATAGATCCTTGCTTTTTGGTGTACTCTGCAAGGCTTGGCCTAGCACTGCAGCACCTTTCTCCACCACATTTAGCGGAGATGGGGCCATGAGCTGGAGCCGATTCGACCTCGGCTGATCCTCTTCATGGACCTTCGATATTGCAGCGCCGGTTAGCTTCTGGACCAGGTCCCGGAAATCTATCGGATCAACCTTGTACACTCTCGGCCTGGTTGGAGGCAGCGGGGCCGTGGCCAGCTTCTTACCTGGCTTTGCGATCGTCTTTCTAACCGAATGAAGAACCGAACTATAGTCAGAATTGATATCGTTCTTGTACTGATCATGTTTTTGCGACGAAGAAGAAGAAGAATTGTTATAAGCTTCCATGAGGTAAACGATTTCTGTGAGAACTGATAATTTCCATAAGGTAGAAGAATTGTAATATATATATATATACATATATAGGAATGTCGTGTTGACGTCAGAAGTCGGCAGTATCTATATACTACGTGCTATTAAAATCATGTTCAAAGTGGTGAGAGAAACGAAATTGGATCAATATATAGTATTAAAATATTACAAATTGGTCCTCCAGTTCTGCCTTCTTTTTCGTAAAGGTCTTTTAAGTTCCACTATTGCTGCGTGCTGGTCGTTGAGGGATGGCTTTGACCACCCGCCTCTTGTTTTGTTATTTCTTCTTTTTATATAAATTCTACTAAAAACTTTGACTAACGATTTAATCCGGTTCTGAAAAATGTTATTATAGTTTTTAAAAAAACATCCAGGAACAGAAGAATTGGACTATTTTCTGGTCCATAAGAAAACACACAAGGCCCATTCAGAGTCCCCTCTCCACTTCAATCAAGCCCACGACCAGCCCAAAAAGAAAACACAATAAATAATTAAAAAATATATAAAAAATAAAATTGTTCCCAAAGAAGAAAGTATTCAAGGAAATGTATGTAGACGTCTGGCTTCTACTACGTTTCTAACCTATACGGCACCTAATACTCAAGACGACATGTAGTCTTTGACGGTGAATAGGCTTATGAAGAGTTACAATTTACGAGTATGTAGATATAAATATGAGAAATTCGAAAGTGGATCGGTGTCAATTATGTACGTAGGCTTCATATGATTATGTCATATTTTATATTAAACTTTTATTTAATTAAAATATATCATTCTATCATATGATATAATTCATCTAAAAAAATTTTATTTTTAAAGTATACGATAAATTGATAAAAATAACTAAAATTAGGATTTTATATTATGTATTTAATATTATTATATGGATCAGAAAATTAAATATAATAAATAAATAAAAAAGAAAAGACTGAAGATAAAAAGGGCTGCTTGCCAGTTGCCACAATATTTTAATAAATAAAAAATATACAATTAAATTAAAATAATAATTTACCATTTTTTCAAACCTATATTTTGATTTTAGTTAGTAATATACCATTTTCTGTCTCAAATACAAATTATTTAATGAAATGATTTGACATGTTCCAAATTCCAATAAGGGTCCAACTCCCATCATCAACTATATTATTTATTTTTATTTATTAAATTATATTTATAATGAATTAATTTATTTTTATAATATGATATAATGATAGTATTAAGATTTATATAGAAATAAGATTAATAAAAGATGTGATATGATATAATGATTGTATTAAGATATATATACATTCTTATTTTCGGAATAGTTATATTAATTACTATTAATAACACAAATCAAGGGAAGTGTGCCTTTATACACATTTGAAGCGACATTTTCATGTTGACTTATAATAATGTTTAAATTAACATGTAATTACGAAATACTGTTTTAATGTGACTTAATAGCCATAATATCTAATTAAATATAATATCATATTATATTGATCGAATTCAATATGACGGACTGTTAATTATCATATATTATTTTAAATATTTTATTGTCGAACTCGATCTTATTACTAAGAGCTGGCATTGACTTAAGTGTATAGACAAAAAAGCTTGCATGTTCTTATCCAAATTTTATTGGTCTTGATAGATTAAATAAATACTTAATACATTCCAATTAGTCTCCACTCTTTATAGAATTTAGACTTTGGCCCACCCAATAATATAATACACATATATATTACTACCAATTAGACTCCTCCAATACCCATAAGACAATTACTAAGGTTCAGATTCCATCTATGTTGTATGGATTTAGACTTGTCTAGATCTATAGTTTAAATTTCAAAGTATAGATTATGTGAATGAAAAAAGATGTAATAAAAGTAGTCGGATTACTTAAATTAATGAAATGAATTGATCTAATCAATTTACATAAAAAAAAAAAAATATATATATATATATATTTATTTATAGAATTTACAAAATCAAATTTAGACTATTAATTTAAACAAATATAGATCCATAGAGTTTGTATGGATTCGGAACCTAATTATATAACCTTTCTCTTTATTCAACCTTTTGGCATCACCTTTTTAAATTCCTCCCATTAACTCTCACCAAACTCTAGTACCAAAAATATGTATATATATTTATTAAACCATTATTTTTCTTGATGCATGCGTAGGTAAGAAGGCACAGACAAACAATATTATTAAAATTCGCTAAGATTTCGTGATCCCTTATTATCTTATTTTATAAACACGATACCCTCTCTCCCCCTTCCATACACAATTTTTTTTTTTTTTTTTTTTCCGAACATGAAAACCAAAGATGCAAAAGATATTGAAGAAAGCAAATTGAGCAAATTCTTCAAGGCACCATTGAAGATGATGGCCAGTTTCCGAGACTTCTACATTCGGAGCATCACGGAGTGTTCTGGGCAGCTTGAACACGGTGGCATGGGCTCAGCGTTTGGTGGCCCGGCAGGTCAGATCACAATCACCAGTTTACCCAAGAGTTTCAGTGTTAGGAGCTCTAAATCAAGCGATGGAAGTGATGATTATAATGAGCTTATTAGAGCTGCATCTACTAAGACTGTAGGGAGTAGAATTAATGTGGGTGCTTTTCAAAGAAGTCCATATAACAACAGTAGTCAGCAAAATGGAAGAATGATAAGATCACCTAGTGTTGTGCCAAGGAGCCAAAGTGTTGCGATTGGGAAGATTGATGAAGACAAGGCTTGTGAATTTGGAGAGGAGATTGGAATCAGAACGGATCATCATGTTTATCCGAGAAGCAGAAGCCATGCTGTTTCAAGGAGAAGAGGGGTTTATTAATTCAACTGTTTTTATATGTGTTTGTGGGATTTTTTATAATGTTTTGATTCCTTTTCTTTTTTCTGATTTGGGTTTTTTAGGTGTTAAATGTAATGTGTGATGTTTCTCTTCTCATATGGGCTGTTTGAATATGGTTTGTCCAGGAACTACTGTCTGAATACATGCATTGGGATTCTATGCATATAAAGTAATTATTGTATTCTTTTTCCAGTTCAAGTGACAAAATGTGAAGATAATGCATTTCTTTTTTTTCATCTCTTCATGAACATTAATGTAGAGTAACACAACTCATACTACCTTATGTATAGTTCAGTTAATACCACTATATATATATATATATACATGTAATATGTGGTGTAGTTGATTAGTAGGACAAATGTTTTAGTCATTATCATGTAATAAAATTATTAAGTATACAATAGAAAAACTGTTAACAGATGCCATTATGGCTTTATTATAACAAACTTGTAACATTCTCACTCCTAAAGACAATTTTTGTGAACATAAAAGTTAGTTTTCCACGTGTATCTTTTTAATTAACTTTTTCACAAGTTTGTTAATAATCATTCAACGCTAAAGTTGTTTTTTTTGTTTGTTTTAATATAAATAAATGAGAATGACAAATAGAAAGAGAATAAATTTTCTTTAGAATTGCATGTGAGTTAGCGTAATTCTTTAGAATCTTCAAGTAGAATCCCTGAATATTTCCTTGAATTTGGGGGTGGATTTCCCCTATTTTTGGATAATTATGGATAATGGGTCAAATACTTTTTCGTGAAGTGATCTTGAACTCATCAAGTTTCAAGCCCTTTGGACGATGCCTACAGTGCTGAGTTTTTTGGGCGATATGTTTGAGAATTGATAAGCGCTGGCCTTATGGGCGATATGTCTAATTTCATTTTTAGGATATTTTCATAAATATTTAAAAAAGGGATATTTTTGACCCCATCAACATGCAATTGCAGGTTTCGAGTATAATCTTTGTGGATGCACCTGTTGGAACTGGATCCTCATACTCTACGACCCCTCAAGGGTACATGACTGGAAATAAAACTTTTGCTGCTCATAATTACAAGTTTCTAAAGAAGGTGAAAATGCAAAACCAGTTACTTATCGTTCACTGTATGTTTACTATGTATGATGGAAATTTGTAAAAATAGAATAATGAACCATTAAAATTCGATCTTTTTATTCATAAGCTTTAGTTGTGAATAGTGATGCTCTATCTGTTGGGATCGTTTATGGGTTGTGACTTAGTGATTAATCGAGCACCAAGAGTTCATTGCTAATCCTTTATATATCGGAAGGAAGGGGCACGTATTCTGGCATTGTTGTTCCAATAGTAGCTAAAGAAATAGCAGAGGGTAATAGAAAGTTACATTTAAACTTCAACAAGATAACTCCATTTCTTTCGAGGCTTGAGCTAACTCTTTTTTTTTTTTTAATCATGGTATATTCTTAGGTATCGAAGCAGGAGATGCACCAAGAGTTAATCTGAACGTATGATCGAGAATTAAATGTTAATTACTCAAGTTAAGGTGTTAGAATGTGAGAAAGACTTAGTTATGACCTCTTCCAAATCTCTATTTAGGGCGCTACTTGGTTGGGAACAAACTTACAGATCCAAAGTTTGACTTCAATTCGAGGGTTAAATATGCTCATCATATGGCCCTTATTTCTGATGAGTTATATCAGGTCATTTCATGGATGTTATTCTTTTAGAATCTCCCATGTATATTACACCTTGGTATATAGACTAAATTTCAAACTATAGTTTTTGTACTTTCGCTAGTCAGCAAGAAGGTCTTGCAAAGTGAACTGCAATGTGTAAAAGATCTTGAAGCCATAGCAAAGGTAGAACTGAAATCTAAAATCTACTCTCGAAGAGTTCAATTTCATTTTTGATTTTTTTGATTTCTACTTCGGAATGAAATTAATGTTACATTTCTGTAATGTATAGAGAAGATAAATCTTCCGCATATCTTAAAGCCTCGCTGCCATTCAAATTTCTGATAATAGATTGGACTCGAACAAATCGGAGAGTTCCCATTGAAGATCTCCGATTTGGGAGGGGTTGCCCTATGGATTTCCTAAACTTGAATGTAGGGTATGTGTAATCTCTAGAGCTCTCTCAAACTCTTGGTTTTTTTTGTTCTAAATTATAGTGATTATTCATCGTATAATTATGAGAATATGTTAATTCATTTCTAGGCAAACAACGAGAGTGTGACTGTAGCTATTACCGTTGGAGTTTGAATTTCGGGAATTTAAATATGCGACTGTTAAAATAGTTTAACTATTTTTTTCAAAGAGTGTGACTGTTCGTGAAATAACATATTATTTTATGAACATATGTTAATTTCGTCCATAAATATGAGAAATTGATATAGAAGAAAATATATCGATTTCTTACTGTCAGAAACCAAACACATTTATATATTCCATAATAAAGTTTCACGTGCGTATTAAACACTGTGCAAATCGTCATCTAATTTTATTGCATCGGTCGACTCTATAAAACTCTACAAAATGGTCCAAAGTAGAATGTCTTTTGTGAGTTAATCTAGTGGCTACAGCTTCATTAAATTCTATTATTAGAAATTTCTAAAATTTTGAGAGAATTGAGTATAAAAATATAAGTGAGAGAGATAGAGTATTTATAGGAGAAAAGTGTGAGTAGATTGTAAGAGAAAAGTGAAGTATTTATAGAAAAATAAATGAAGGATGTCTTATACATATAAAAATGATACCTTTTGTATTATAAAATTTCTTTATTAAATCATAAATTTTTTTTGTTGAATTATAAAACTTATTTATTATACTGAATAAATTTTTACTTAAAAATAAAAAAATTAATTTTTAATCAAACAAAAATCAGACCAAGAATTTTAAAACTTAGCCCAAATAAAATTGAACTAAACTCAACCCGATCTAAACGATCTCGGATCCAATATAATCCGGAAAGGCCCGGCGGGTGGATTGCCACCTCTAGTTCCTCCTTTGTTTTTCGATAAGAGAAATATTCGTGTGAAAAATTTCTCCATCCATTTTAATTATATTTTATCATATATTAACGTTGGTACGTTGATTGGTTTAAATATTTTGAGATTGATTGGTCCTACACGATATAAATTTTCTCTTTCCAGAATATCTGGCGCGCATTGAACCCTAGCTCCTCTCTCTTTTTCTCTCGCTTCTTCCACTGTCTCTTTTTCCAACCATTCCTCTGAGTTCTAGCCATGGCGGAGCTGAAACTTTCAGAGAGCCGGGACACAACCCGAATAGAGCGCATAGGCGCGCACTCTCACATCCGTGGCCTCGGCCTTGACTCCACCCTCGAACCACGTGTCGTCTCGGAAGGGATGGTAGGCCAGACCGCCGCTCGTAAAGCCGCCGGAGTCATCCTTCAGATGATCAAGGAAGGAAAAATCGCTGGCCGAGCTGTCCTTCTCGCTGGACAGCCAGGAACTGGTAAAACCGCCATCGCTATGGGAATGGCTAAATCCCTAGGTTTAGAAACTCCCTTCGCCATGATTGCAGGCAGCGAGCTCTTCTCTCTGGAAATGTCCAAGACTGAAGCGCTAATGCAAGCGTTTCGCAAATCTATCGGAGTCAGAATCAAGGAAGAGACGGAAGTCATTGAAGGAGAGGTCGTTGAGGTTCAGATCGACAGGCCGGCGGTTTCTGGAGCGGCTTTAAAGACGGGAAAGCTGACTTTGAAAACTACGGAGATGGAGACTGTGTATGATTTGGGGGCGAAGATGATTGAAGCGTTGGGAAAGGAGAAGGTCCAGAGTGGAGATGTGATTGCGATTGATAAAGCGTCGGGAAAGATTACTAAGCTTGGGAGGTCGTTTGCGCGATCTAGGGATTATGATGCGATGGGCCCACAAACGAAGTTTGTTCAGTGTCCGGACGGGGAGTTGCAGAAGAGGAAGGAGGTTGTTCATTGCGTCACTCTCCATGAGATTGATGTTATCAACAGCAGGTATCTCCTCTTTCTCTAACTCCATTTTTCTTCTGAAACAGAGTGTGTTGCTGTAAATTTAGAGTTTACGTTCGGAAGGTGTTTCTACTATGAGACTATATGGATGGGGCTTCATTCACTCAAGCGCCTTGCTTGTTGGGAATGGCAGCTTTTTGCTTATATTGTTAATCAGAATATGGCTCCATCTCTATATGACGCCTACTTGCTTCTACGCTCGGTAAATTATAGTCAGTACTATGGTTAGCTTTCGAATTATAGTGGATAAGAATGTCTTGCGCAGCCTATTATGAATTGAATGCATATGTAAGAAGATGTAGTATGTAAATCAGTCATGAGCTTTAGCTTTGCAGATTGTAACAGATTAGACAGAGTAGTCACAAAACCAAACTTATAAATTCTCTTGTATATGTGGATTATGTTATCTTCATTCCTCCTTTATTTTAAATCACTGCACAATAAGACATCTAACATGTCCTAGGAAAGTGAAAGTGATGCCTAGAGTTGATGAAACCAATATATACTAGAGGTTTGAATTTATGACCTTTTTTCAAGGTAATATACATATAGTTTTAGTCTTGTGCTTGGTTTGTTACTTTTAGGGATTTCTATTATCTGCTAAACCACATAGCTTGGTCTCTGAAAAGGGTGTTCACCGTAAACATTAAGCTCTTTGCTTCAGGATTGGGTATTTTAGCATTACCCTCTGACATAATTCTTCTCTAAATTTCAGAACACAAGGATTCCTAGCTCTCTTCACTGGTGACACCGGAGAAATCCGAGCAGAAGTGAGGGAACAAATCGACACAAAAGTAGCAGAGTGGGGAGAAGAAGGAAAGGCCGAGATCGTGCCAGGTGTCCTCTTCATAGACGAGGTCCACATGCTAGACATTGAATGCTTCTCTTTCCTAAACCGTGCACTAGAAAATGAAATGGCCCCAATACTAGTCATTGCTACTAACCGAGGAATCACTGCAATCCGAGGAACAAACTACAAGTCCCCACATGGAATTCCCATTGACCTCCTGGACCGTCTACTTATAATATCCACTACACCATATGTAGAAGAAGAAATCAGGAAGATTCTAGACATCAGATGTGAAGAGGAAGAGGTGGAAATGGCGGAAGAGGCGAAGAGGTTGTTGACTACTATAGGGGTTGAAGCATCTCTGAGATATGCTATTCATTTAATTACGGCTTCTGCTTTGGCTTGTCAGAAGAGGAAAGGGAAGATTGTAGAGATGGAGGATATAAATCGGGTTTATCATCTGTTTTTGGATGTTAAAAGGTCTACTCAGTACTTGATGGAGTATCAGAATCAGTACATGTTTAGTGAAAGTGGAGATGGTGATGAAGATGATTCTAATGTTATGCATTCTTGACCGGACCACCCCCTCTCTCTTTCACCTCCAGAATTGTTAGTGTCCTAAAATCATAGATAACTATATTATGTTTTTTTTATGTTTCGGATGTGTAGTTTTTTTCTTTCTCCCTAACGGATCTACTTAGCAGCAGTTTTCAGTAGTTAGTGTTTTTGAATTGGGGTTATCTGATGCTTCTTTAATGTGCCATGGCTAATTCAATATTTGTCGGTAATTAAGATGTTTAAAGAGTTAATTTGGTGTGGCAAATGATAGTTTAGGATGGGAACATTTCAATTAAGTGGGTTATCTCTTAAATAGCTTCGCTACTGTTATATCTTTTTTACGCCTTCAACCAGATAAAAACTTCTTTTTGCTCGTCTTCCCTTTATTTTTTCTGTCGTTTCTCATCTTCTAATTTCAATGCCTTCTGATGTATTAATCTACAGACCAGACTTGGTCTACTGGTAAGAATTTACTTGGTTTCATTTTACGGGATAATAGATCATATGCAGTAGGGACGTCGTTTAAGCATCTTTAACTCATTCACGAGAGAGAGTAAGGTTGTTCATTCGGATCAGATGTATTTATTAATAAAAGATTTCAGATCTGGATAAGATATATGCAGTTTCTAAATGGATCTTTCGGATAGAATCCGGACAGATCCGGTTTCTCAAACTTTCTTCAATCCCTATTTTCTGACTCCTTTTTTTCCCACTTCCCAAACATATTGAAAGAAAAATGAATATAAACTTGATGCAAAAATTCATAACCGACTATGAAGAACAACTTGTTGATTTTTAGTGATCGAGAATTAAAACACATAATAAATATATTTTTCTAAAAATGATATTTTTATATTTCTGGATTGATTGTAAGTTATTATGAAAATAATTTTCGGGATATGAAAATTTTTTACAAAATTTCATAAGCAATATTAAAACTTTGTTCTGGAATATAAATATGTGTTCGGTTCTGACAGTAAAAAAATGAGGTAGAAAAAAAAGTATCTTTCTTATCTACAGATTTTTCATATTTATGAGTGAAATTAAAAACTGTTCGTGAAATAATATATTGTTTCATGAACAGTCACACTCTTCAGAAAAACAGTTAAAATTATTTGAACGCTCACATATTTAAATTTTCGGAATTTAAACTTGAACGATAACGAACTATTTTAACTATCAACTATTTAAATAAAATAATAAAATTAATTAGTCAACCACTGCACATGACGGTCGGCCGCCACGTCGCAAAAATGTCAATTGCGTCTAATAAATGTCTCACACCCACGCCTCGCGCACTCAAATGCACGAGTCACGATCAGGTCCAAACTTTTATTTATTATTATAAATATTCATTATTTATAAATATTTTGAGAACTTTATCCATTAATACTCGGAGAAAATGATGAGTCTTCTTCCTCATATTTTTTTCGTAATGATAATTCTTCTTCACGGTCGGTTATGATTTCTTGCTTCGAGTTTATATTCATTTTTCTTTCGGTATGTTTGGGAAGTGGGGAAAAAAAAAAAAACGAGTCAGAAAAATAAGGATCGAAGGAAGTTTGAAAAACCGGATCTATCTGGTTCCGAATGAACTCCTGTTAAACAGGAATCGCACTAGACTCTTTCCTTTAGGTAAAATTTTTAATGCTTATGATAATAGAGTTATTCGATTATAATATTAAAATATTACTTGATTGTACAATCTGACCGCTTATGTTAATAAAACCAGAGTATACAATATTGTTAATAATACTTCGGTTACTTCGTAGATCAGAAGTGTTCTAACTACCGAATAAAAAATAAATAAAAAATAAATAAATAATAGCCCTGAGATTCTCTCTGTTTTTTGTACACCCACCACTCTCTAGATAATAAAACTGTCTAAAATCCTACAAATATCTCTAAATTAGTGAAAATATATAATTAAATATCAGAGTCATTATCTACTCTAATCATGAAGCAAAACCCTAATCCAGACTAACTGTCGTGTTATTACAACAACAGAAAATGACACAAGATCAAGGCTTATAATCATATATTTTTACTAATCTAATCAACTTTACAATAAAAATTTAATATTTTTAATAAGCAGACAATATTATATGCGAACTTAGATTTAATCCGAATTATACAAATTAATTCAAAATTTGATACAAATTCGAATTTAATATCTATAAAAAATGAATAATATTTATGTAAAAGGATATATATTTTTATATATAAAAAAGCTTGCCAAACGACAAAATAGAAACCCCACAAATGATCCTTTAATCATGCAATTAATTAGTAATATTTACGCCCTTAAAAGCAAAAGACCATTCAAATTTGCTCTCTTTCCCTAATTCCATCTCACCCTTTTTCACAATGAAAAGCCTAAGATGATAGGTAATCATACTCTACGGGCGAGACAAACTGATCTAGTAGATCCGGGTGCACAAACCCGTACTTTCTAAGCACCTGATTATCAGCAAAATTCAGCGCTCTCCTCATCCCGTCCCAACACGATTCCCCTGAATACATCTGATTGTGGTCCCCACTACACGGCTGACACCCAGTAAAGTGTGTGATGAACGGCCTCCTCATACTCTCTCTCCCTGTACCCATCCCCACCAGGTACTCCTCCCTAAACGCACCGTATTGCTCGCTAACCATCTCTGCGTGTCGCCTCCTCAGCTGTCTCGCTCTTCTCTCTATCTCCGCATACCCTTCAGTGATGTTATCAAGCGTTCCCACTATCTCCTCCCAGTACCCTTCGAAATAATACTCTCCCTCTAAATAAATCTTGTCCGCCCATTTCTCCTTCTCCTTCACGAGCAAATAAATCAGGCCCGTCTGATCGTCTGACTCGGGGAAGATCTTGTCTTTAAATATTGACCGTAGGATTTTGCCCCATTCGTCGTAGTCAGGTGTTTGTGGGCCCATTCTGGCCCACATGTCGATCAGGTCCATGGACCACTGGCAGTTACGGATCAAGAAGACGCCAGCGTTGAGTCCGGTCCAGCTTTTCGCGTCGTAGACTAAGTGGGTCCACCCGTGAACGATGAGGTCGTGTTTCTTGTACCGGTCTAGAGGGAGTATAAACTCCATATCGGTGAACAACGCGTCCGAGTCGACCCACCAGATCCACTCGGTTTCCGGATGGGCCAACATGGCGGCCCGGACCACAGGAAGCTTGGCCCAAAAAGAGAACATCTTCGGGTGCAGCAGCGCGTTGTTGTAGAAGATATCGTAGCCGTGGATACGCGCGTAGTCTACCTTGTTTTTGAAAAACCTCAAGAGGAGATGATCACCAATAGGATTACGACACGCGGATGGCTGCGATCCCGTCAGGATGAGCACGCGCTCAGGCGCACCGGCCGCAAATGAAGGGTGAAGCTCCATCCAAGCGCGCCGTTTCTCGTCCCAGTTCTTCACCGGCTTTTCAATCGAGTAGCTGAATTCCGGGTCGTCATAGAAGGTTCCGTCGGGCGGGTCGCATCGCAGGTTAACACAACTACCCTGCGCACCCGCGGCGCAATTTAGCGGTGCTGAAGCTTTAGAATCATCATCCTTCTCATTTGACTGACCAGTGGTAGTTAATAACGGGTGAAAAGTAGAGCTGGGGTTGACGGTGGGTCCGGGTGTGATGAAGGACCAGAGAATCCAGACGAGAAGAAGAGCGACCATCGCGCCGCTGCAGTAGAGGAAGCCATCGGCGAGAAAGGCGGAGGCTTTGTGGGTGAGAGTGGTGGGTTTGACAGATGACTTGTGCTGAGTGTGTTCGGGGAAAGTAGCCATTTTCGAAGGAGGAGGAGAACCCCGGAAAGGGGTTCTCAATCTCGACAGCTTGTGTAGTTGCGCAGATAGAAGAAACAGATGGGAGGTGAACTTTTTAACGGAGGTGGATAGATGTTAATAGGGAGAGGCGGAAAGGTATAGGGGGGGAGAAGTAGCGGAATGGGGCCCGCTTTATTGTGTTCATAAGTTCATTCGCCGGTTTCATGTGTACAAAAATAACGTTTAAATGGTAACAAGGCATGACCGACACTACAGTCTACAGTATTTTGATATTAATTCTTTTCCGTCAAGTCGGTTAGACATTTTATTTCTCAAGCGACAAGTATATCTATAATATTATATTATATATTTAAAATATAATATTTACAAAATTAATATATAAAAAAAATTTTAATTCTTCTTATTTAATAATTAATTTTAAGATAAAAATTTAAATTCTTAAATAATATTTGAATTAGACTCAATAAATATTAAACTAAATATCATATGTGCTCTAATATAAAAAAGTTTTAAGTTCAAAATAATATTATGTGAGGTGGTGTATTGAGAATATTATATCTCATATTTAAAATAAAACACTTAAAAAATTAATATATAGGAAAAATAGACAAACTACTCTTATTTACCAATTAATTTTAGGAGGAAAATGATAAAATAATAATAAATTTTAAAAATAATATTATCTTGTTCTCACTTATCATTCTTTGATTAAAACAAAAACAAAAACAAAAACAAAAAACTTATCAACACTTCGTCCGTCAAGTAATAGATATTTAAATCCATTGAAACCAACAGTATAGTACTTACTACATACTACCTGTAATAATAAATATCAATATTAATATTAATAAAATACAATATAATCCTGATTAACACCTTCTAAGTAACCAACTTTCATCAGATGATACAATGACATGCTCTATATAATCCAAAAGTTTAGACAACTTATTAGACCTGGGTCTCTGCCTAAGAAGCAGTCACATTGCACATGTAGGACACCACATTTTACACCATTATTGTTTCGAGTTTCTTGTTCAAACAAGTTTGGGGCATTTTCATTAACCCATTTTACAAATTAATGATTAACTAGAAGAATGCATATGAAAATTTTTCCTTATTTCTACAACCAGCCTAAGAGAAATACAACTAACCATAGTGCATTTTGATATGAATGTCACTTACCATGTTCTGTAACGAGCCACTAAGATTGAGCTCGGATCACATAAATTGTATCCCCGTTTAATTATCCTTACTATTCTTCTAACAACCTTCTAAATCTCGCCATTTGAGGTAAACCAGTCCGGCCCGATAGTGTGTGTAGGCCCCAGCAACAACCAGAACATGAAATAGATTATGACTATGGCCCGCAATATCAAACTTTCCGGGCATCCACCGTTCAGGTATCCTCGTAGCATAAACCAAAGCTCCAAGCCCATAAAAGGCCCCCATTAAGACCTCATATCCTGTAGTATGGAGTGCCTCGGGCCGGCCCCAGAACAACACAAGCTTATGCAAAATTGGCCCAGCACCAGACAAGCCCATGCCTAAAAAGAGGGAGGCCCGGATAGTGCGAAATTCTGGGCTTTGAAACATGGGAAGGAGAGAAACCAATATGGTAGCTATTCCTAAAAGGGTTATGAATCCCATATAGAGATTGCAGAAGAAGGGATAGCACATGAATGAGTAGTAGACTGGAGGGTAGAATGAGGTGGATATAAGGGCGGCTATTCCTGCATAATCTAGGCGGAGCATTATGTAAGAGAGCCGTTCAGAATGACAGGAAAGAAGGTGGCAAGTGCTGCTTGCGAGTAAACAGAACATGGCCCCACCTAAGAAGGCGAAAAACGGCCATCTAGTTATTGGTCTCATCATTAAGGGAGCTATTATGTTGACCAGATCCTCCTTCACACTGCTCTGCACTTATTAGTCACAGCGTCAAAATCAAAATCATGAAATTACCATTTTAGTTAAGAAGAATAGGGAAGGGGAAAGTTATTACCAGAACACAAACATCAGTGTGGTTTGCATGGGAGAATCGTTCAGGCAAGCAGTTGTATACATGTTCTATAACATGCCAATTAGAAAATGATGGAAGAATATCCATTGAAGGCAGAGTGGTCTTCAATTCATCTCTGAGTTTGGGCAAAGAAGGGAGGCAAGTTAAGAACTCAGTTTGCAATTTGAGAAAATCAGCTTTTTTTAGCACGCCGGGAAAGTGTTGTAGACCATGAAGGTCAATGACTTTAGGCACCTTTACTGCAGTGTATATGGTCAGGGCAAGAAAAAGGAAGAATCCAATTAAATGCCTGAAACATTTAAAAAACGTGTAGATTATGAGCTAAAATCAACTATCATTAAAAATCGAAGAGCAAACGAGTCTCTACGGAAAGCAACAAAGGAAAGACATTCTCAACATAAATTTTCATGTCAAAATTGAAGATATCATATTAAAAACACACATAAACAGCTAAGATAATACTTTAATGAAAAGCAAGAAAAAGGTAGCAGGTTATAGAATCCATACGTCCAGACATTCAGTGTTTCGTTGTGCATGGTGAATATGCTAAGCAAGGTCTGCTTCAATGGCCAACCGGTCCGATAATGGCCCACAATGAACTCATTATCCCTCAAGTAAGCAGGTAACATATGGTACTCAACAAGCTGGTACTTCACCTTCTTCCATAACCTCTTCCCCTTTCCTTCTCCCTTTGAAGAATTTGTTTGGTGATTCTCCTTCTCCGTTGCTTCAGAAGACACTTCTTCTCTCTCCCTTCTTTTCTCAGCCCCAGCCATCCTCTGTTCAACCCTAATTTCATGTTAATTGTTATATTAATCAATAAAACCACGTCCGATTGATTGCCAAGAAAATGTCAGAGATAATTAAAAAAAAATTGGAAACTCTAATGAAAAAGAATCAAAATTGGGAACGAACACATCCATTCGAATTCGTCTAATCCATCTTAACATTTCATTAATTAGATCTCTTAGAAACAGAGAAATCATATCCAATTTTCTATCACTCCTCATTTCCTAGCAAAAATTAAACAAAGAGGCTGGAACAAGGAGAGCCGATCATATTACCAGAAATGGAAGAATCACCAGCTAATAAATCAACGCCTCCTCCTCCTCCTCCTCCTCCTCTCTTCTTCTTCAGATTATTCCTGTTTGTGATCAATTAATGACAAAGAAAGTGCAAGAAATTGCAGGAAAATATAAGAACTTATAATCGCAAAAAAAAAAAAAAGTGTTGAAGATACCAACAACGAATTCCCGTCGTTATCGAATCCTAGATGTTTACACAGGAACAGACTGATTGAGAATCAGAGAGGTGATGACGAATATTTATCTTTTTTTTATTTGCCGGGAAATTTGTTTTGTTGCAGGAGAAATGGAAGATATTTTTTGAGATATTACGTACTATTTACGAGTCCTACCTCTTAAGGCCTTGGTCCGCACCCAAGAAAATGGGCCTGACTAAGTCCAAAGTCAGTTTCTATTTGTCCATAGGGTGGGTGGGCCTTTAAGGTCTACTACACCGAATCTACGAACATGGGCCTGACTGTTAAGTCCTACTGTTAAAACTAATGATGTGTTGGGTTATTAGATTTCTCGAGGGAAACACAATCATAATGAGAGTCCACCATCAGTCATCATTACTTAACAAGCCATCTTTCTCAAGTAATCCTAATTAAGGACCAACTCACAAGTCACATAGAGTAATTGGTAAGATGCTGACAAGATTTCAACAATGTTGGGTAGATATGGTTGTGGAAATTGCAATAACACACACTCGTAATGATTTTGGGCTTCACCCTCCCAGAAAACTCTGTTTGACCGACAATCAAATACTGGAGTAAAGAAGTTTGGGTGAGAAGTAAAACGACACATAGGATTTGATCATTTTGAAAACATTTGTTCGGTAAAAGATCACCCACGTCCCACAGTTACCATTCCCAAATGGTGCTAGATCTCCACCCAGCAAACAAACACATGCGTAATTATAATGGAGAAAATGAGTCCTTATTTTTTATTTTTCATGCAACTTTACTTGTCACGTTAATTAACGGAGAATTTTGTTTATAAATGGTGTTTATTAAACGCATTAGTACTCTGTCTCCACGTCAGCATCGGAATCCAAACCCAGATCAACTAACCCAGTGTTCAAACACTGACCAAATAATTATTAAAAAAAAAAAAAAAAACCGTAGTTCCATTAAATTGGGGTCCACCATTTTGAGACGCAAAACCCAGGAGGGTTTCTTTGCAGATTTCACACGTTTCCACCCAGAAATAAATTATTTTCAAAATAAATAATTTTTTTATTTTTTACGTGAAATTTCATATTCATGCAAACAGTGCTGACCTAATAAATGAAAAAGCAACCCAACCCACAACACAATTTGACATATAAATTCTCTCTCGCGCTCTTCCTAACCTACCCATGATTTCCATCAATCATCATCTTCTTCTGACGATTCTTAACTTGCGTCGGTGAATAATCTGTATAAATCAAATCGAAAGGGGAGCGTCAGAATTCAGACTTCATTTCATGCATCCCACACAGTGACTTATAAAGCTCTTCCGTTTGCAGTCTGCTTCTCAAAAAGAACAAGAATAAGTTTTTGGGAAGAAATTAGTAAGAGGGATCAGACGATGGGGAATTGTCAAGCGGCGGAAGCAGCGACGGTGGTGATTCTTCATCCAGGTGGTGTGAACAAGGTCGAGCGGATTTACTGGTCGGTAAGTGCAAGCCAGGTGATGACGTCTAATCCCGGTCATTACGTAGCACATGTGGTGACGTCGCCGACGTTGAAGTCCGATAACGGGATGCCTTTAAAGCAGCTTAAGCTCTTGCGTCCAGACGATACTTTGCTTATAGGTCACGTATATCGGCTTATCTGTTTCGAAGGTAATTAGCGCGTAATCAATAATTTAACTAATCTCTTAGTCCTTATGAAGTAGATTTGATGTTCTAACTAAATATTAAACGTTAATGATGGGCAGATGTGCTGAAGGAGTTCACGACAAAGAAGTGTGTAAAGCTTGGCAATCTTTTAACGGGGAGAGGAGGGTTTGAGGTTGAGATGAAAATGAAAGATTTAGCAGCTAAATCGAATCCGATTAGTAGATCAAAATCTGGGAATTCCATAGAAAAGGTATGTACTTTTAATGTTTGACCTTGAATCCATGTAAATGATCAGAACATTTGCGAATAACAAAATTGGTACAGCTACGAGTATGAGTATGATTATTGCATGCCGACACAATTACTTTGTGACTGGTCTAAATTTAGGTCAGTTTAAGCTCATAAATTGATCGCAATGTTTTAAGTAAATTAGATATACATATTATAATTATAGTATACTTACTACTTAAACCTCACAAACTCGTTACTTAAATCTTACTTTACTCAAAAGTAAGAAAACCAACCCAAATCATAATCGAGAGAGAGAGAGAGAGAGAGGCGAAGTGGTATATACATATATGTATATAATATTGATTTTAAGTGCTGGGGCCATTGTTTAGAAAAAAGGCACTTAAAACTACTAATTTGGTACCATTCTTTTGTGGTATCAATGTAATAATATGGATGATTTTTTATTCTACGGAAAATATAATTTTTTTTTTATTACAACCTATTTAGAATCAAAATAAACATATTTTTATATTAATTTTTTTAATTCTATTATAATATTTATATAATTTTTGAAATTTCTTTTTCAAACCAATACAAAAAAAAAAAAACATCCTTCTATTCTTATTTCTATTCATTTTATGTGTAACCAAAGGGATACTAGTAATCATCATTCTTATTTCTATTTTATTATTATTATTATTATTTCTAAGTAAGTGATGCAATTATCTAGGGTTTCACTTACAAAAATGACCAAATTATTGAAATATATTTATTTGAAAATAATTTCTTACCCATATATATCTTTCATAAGAAATAAAATAATAATTTTTTTTTTAAATGGTGTAAGTATATTAATTACTTTTTATACTTACGATTTAATTTTAAAATAAAAAAAAAAGTAGAAATATACCACTAATTTTCACACTTATATTTATTTCTAAAGTTTTTTAATTTATTCTAAAATGTTTAAATATTTTTCATATTTCTAAATAATAAAAAATTAATATTAAAATTTTATTATAAATATCAATAATTTTCATAATTACTACTTACTAAATTATAAATAACTCTAAATTTTAATTTTGCTTAGACTCAAAACGAGCACGAGGCCCACGAAGAAATCGAATCAAGCACTTAAATATTGAGTACTTCCTCTTTTAATTTGTTCTCAAGTATAGTTTATTAGATTATGATACTTCCCCTTTTAATTGCTTTATCATTTAATAAGACAAAACGCACAAAAATTCTCATCTGTTAATTACAAGTTCAAAACAAAAAATACGTGACTTGTCGTTGTCTGAACATATCCCCGCATGCGTGACTGTGTTTCTAACTTTCTAACTTGTCCTTGTTATTTTCTAGACGGAGCAGGATGATCATGATCATGATCAGGTCAACCGTGTGGAGACTGGCAACGGCGGGGGAAGCAGTAGCAGCCTTAGTCAGCAGAGAGTTATAATGGGAAGGCAGTGGAGGCCAGCCTTACATAGCATTGAAGAAGTTGGAATTTGAAGTGCACGCGCTACCCCTTCCCCGGTTCGGAGACATATTTTTCTTTATCTTGACTTCTTACTTTGTACGGTATCGTAGCGTTTGCAGTTTAAATAGCGTTAACAGAGTTCGATATACAAACTAATCGTGTGCTTAATGAATTGTAATTAGTTTGCATGCCTTTCTTAAATCTATTAAATACTCGGGAGCTTTAAACTTTATTGAAGATAGAAAATCTCTATCTTAATTCTTAAGCATCGTTAATTTAGTCATTGTTAGTGGGTTTTTTTTTCTGTTTTTGTAATGATAGGAATAGGAACTACATGATTCACATTTGCAATAATAATGCTTTCATTTGAATTGCTTACTTTTTACCTTTTAGTCACGACAAAAATTTTGTATGCTCCTGCACTGTTTATATATATATATATATATATATATATATATATATGAGAGGTTACATTAAATTATAGTTAGAGCTACCTAGCCTACTTCTATTTTTTTTTTTTTAAATTTTTTAATTAGGCTCGAGGCATAATTCAAACACGTACTACGTGTCGTGTCAAAAAAAAAAATACAGGAAAGTTGCCGTTAATCGATCAGCGTTTGTTCTAAGGCAAGCAAAGGCCCATGGGCCACTTCCATATCTCGGCCCAGATCAAAAGCATTATATCTCGCTTCTACCTTAATGAAAGAAGACACAATTAGTGTAATAATTATTAAGAGGAATTGTTAAGTAGACGGGATTGAGTTTGGACAGGGTTTTCCCGTTGGAGTTCAGGAACAGAAAAGTCGAATGAATGGTTACCTCTCGGAATTAGCTGCTGATGCTGCTGCCTTTTTTTTCCGGGTAAGTAATAATCATATATCTATATTTTATGAAGTTTCAAACTGGTTTTTATATAGTTTTTCTTTTTTAATTAAGGGAGGTGTGCAAAGGGTTCGTTTGTTAGATGGAACAATTGGTGGAGTTTTACTGTTGGAACTTGGAATTGTTTAAGAGAGATGGAATGGGGACAATGGTGGCTAGCTATGACTATTGTTTGCTCGAAATTTGATTAACTTAGTTATTAGTTTTGGGGTCTATTTTAATTTGATTTTTTTTTTTTTTTTTTTTCTTTTTTGTGTTTAGCGATCTCTATGAAGGAACCCGGATGGCTAATGTAAGAGATCTCCGCAGAATAAGGCAAATAAGGAAATTTCCGGCATATTGATTCAAAGGACTGATGAAGAAGGTTTATTATGATCCCTGTCCGTTTTATTTACTTGTACGGGGTACTTTCTTTTCTGGTTTATAAATCTTGCTTCTTTTTTCTGTGTTGTTTTTGGCAGCTAGTTAGAACACTGGATTCGTTTGTAGTTGTGGTAAGAGAAGAGGTCAGATAGTAGCATGTGCTGCTCTTTTTCCTTTCTTTGAAGATAAATGCGGAGAAGTTGCTGCCTTTGTTGTTTCTCCAGAATGTCAAGGACAAGGACAGGGCGATAAATTGCTTGGTATTTAACCAATATCTCTGTCTCTGTCTCACCATGTTTTAGTTTCATCGGCTTATTGATTACTACTTTTATGTTTAACTGCAGACTATATAGAGAAGAAGGCATCCTCACTTGGACTGGAGATGCTTTTTCTTCTTACGACAAGAGCTGCCTATTTGTTAGTTTTCGACCTTTTTCCAATCTTAAATCGTTTTATACTAAACATTGATAGTACGAGGTTTATGAATGTGAATGGGGTTACAGGTTTGTGAGGCGTGGCTTTTCGGAATGTTCGATAGAGTGGATTCCAGAGAAAAGGGGGAGAAAGTTCAATCTTTCAAGGAATTCAAAGTATTATATGAAGAAACTGTTGCCAGATGGTAGTGGAATTAGTGTTGAGAGAATAGTGTATGCTAGATATTTAAGAATACTTATTGTAATTGTATTGTAGGATTAGAATGACCCTAAGTGTACCATTTTCATGCACTATATATTACCTAGCCCAAAATGAGAATTATGAATGAATAAGAAACAGGGTTTGACCACTGGATCCATCGAATCTCATAATACTACGATAAGCAATTTTCAAAATATTTGTTTCTCCTAGTAAGATTTCATTTTTGACCTCAGATGTGATATGATTTCGAAGGATAAACTGAAATATAGACGGTTCTATATTTTAATAAAAATTTATTTATTTATTTATTTAATCTATTCTATGACCAAAACTAGAGGCACACGTTATACCCAGTTTCAAGAAATGACCGCGTTATACCCAGTTTCAAGAAATGACCGATCTCTTCACTATCAATCATTATACGGGATTTGTCTTTTCTATTAATTCCTACGGATCAAATAAAAAACAATTCTATCTGATTTATAACTTACGAACCCGCTAATCTGAACTCGGTTCAATTGAGCCCATCAATGAGTAATGATTCGGAACTTAATGGCGAAAGCCGCAAAACCAATTTCAATGTAGCAGCAATTCACTTGTAATAGCAGGAATGAAAGTTGCAAACAATAAACAGAGTATATGTTCAAGAATCTAAAAATTCACTGAACCAACACAGATTTGAAGCATAGCGAAAGAAAGTTGTAACAAGAAGTAAATGCTGCAGCTCTCACTACTTATTATAATTCAATGAATTCAGCAGGATCAAATCCGAGTTCCTCAAAGAGGTGTAATACAAATAACCAGTCTTGTTTCTTACCCCTTTTTTCTAGATTTAAGATGGAATCACGAAACAAGACTGAGTGAGACAGGATCAACCTTATTGGGTTTTGGGAAGGCCCTTCCACTTGAAGTTGTCAGCATATGCTTTCACCTGCAACCATTACAGAAGATATCATGCATCAGTAATGGCTTCAAGAATATTAGTGATTGCCACAATACAATAGATCCCAATTGGAAAAATAGTAAACATAATCAAGGAGAGAATCTCAAGCCTTCAATACAGGGGTCTGATGCTTCTTAACCTACAAAAGCATGGAAACGATGCAGTCAAATATGTGTTAGACTGACTACCACTCTCAAATTTGTTGTGTCAAGTAATAATAGTATTATACATGTCGTAAATAAGTTTCTCCGCGAAAATAGATTTAAGAAACAACAAGTACCACATAGTCCCATCCATGTCTTTCTGCAAATGACTTTGCTGCTTCTTCACTATCAAAACCGAGTCCAGCATCTCCAACATTAGCATATGGGTCACCAGTTGAGGTCCAGCCCATCAATGGATTTTCCCACCTAAGGATATTACTTATCAGTTAAGAGAAATTTCTCCCTCAAAATTAGATCTACCGTATGATATATTAGAATTTAGAGCTAGGGACTGTGTTATAAAATCTCCATCAACTAAATAAGTAATCTAGATACGAGTCACAAGAAATAGGCTCTTAGAAAAGATTTTGACGGGGGGAACACATACTTTTGTGTTGAAACGAAATTGATCTTCCATTTTCCGAGCTTTCCTGAACCTTGCTGAGTTGCAGTTCTAGCTGGGGAGTAAATCACAACCTGCATGATTTGTCATGAGAAGTATGAACTTACTGCAAATCTTATTCAGAAGAAGCTCATCGATAGTCATAAGATTAAAAACTAGTTCATATAGTAATCAATAATGCCTATAGAAAAGAATCAGCTGAAAAACGCAATAACTTCAACCATCGATCAGGTTCTCTATATTGTTGAAATTATTCTGATCAAAAAACAAGAATAGAAAAGGGAAATACATTGCCCTAATCCCTAAACCATGAAGTTCATGAAACGGTAGACTAACGAAGCGAGAATTTTTAAGTCACAATTTTATTGAAATAAAATTGAAGAAGCATAATTAGGGCAAGTGAGAAGAGATGGATAGTATACCCTACGGCGAAGATGTTCGTCGGGAATACCGGAGACTATACCAATTTCACCGGGCTTCACTTCGACCAACGCGTCGGCCGTAGAGAATGATCGGGAAAATGGAGCTAAAGCAGACCGGAGGGCGCGACCATGGCTCTGGATCCGTTGCAGAGAGCTAGCCATTCTTCAATCAAAGATTCAATCGAGCTCTACTCCTCTCCTTATAAAAAAAAAAATAAAAGCACCGTCTTTTACAGGAAAGAGGAGAAGAATCGAAATTTTATGTTCGTAAACTATATTTGTTTATTTGCTAATGACCCCCTTTCTATTTCTTTGATATATCCAAAAGAGACCCCTAATCTTTTTTCTTTTTTCTTTGATTTTTTTTTTAATTTTAAAAAAAGCGTTTTCGACTCTCGGCATTTTCTACAAACTGGCGTTTAATTTGCGGCCCTGATAGTTGATGCTTTCGTGAAAGAAGTTTATATTTTTTAGAATTTCTTTTAGATATACAAACTGATGAGCTTTCATTCGGAAAATTTGCTGATGTTAGATATATATATTTTTTTTTTTCTCCACTTCTCTATTTGATCGATATGTTCTCTATCACCTCAGTTAATGTGCAAATCAGGCCACCCTTTCTCTATCATCTCCGAGCATGAAAGTTAACACTTTTTTCGGTTCCGGGCAAAAGCTGATGATTCATTCCATGCTTTCACTCTCTCGATGGGAGCTGAACCAATGAGCTTTTATACTTTTGGTCCTGGTTTTGTATACTCAAATGTTTGGATCCAAAAATCTGAGCATGCTATCCTTGATGATGATAAATGAACTATTACAGCATGTTATACGGAGATTGTAGTAAGGAAACCCTTTTTTCAACTTTTTAAAATGTACTAATTGCAAGGTTTTCTATATATGCATTACATATGAAAGTGACTCTTGTCTTCCAGCATTTTAAGGCTAAAATTACTGTAAAGGGCAAGAATTTCAAAACCTCTATAGTCCATAGAACAGAACTCCATAATACAAAATATCAACACCACGCATTTTCCCTCACGTATATTGACATTGAATTAATTGACAGATAGATGTCCTCTCCATTTCGGTGTGATTGAAACTGGACTGAAATAGAATCTAAATAGGATTTTACGAGTTCAAACTGGATTTTCGCCTTAAAACTTGCACAATAAAAGCTTGCAGTAACATACATTCTATCTTCCATCATCCACTTGCAGAAAATTTACTCCATTGCAGGATTATATAGTAACTTATGACATGACAAGAGAGAAATCGAAACAAAGTAAAAAAAAAAATATATATATATATATATCATCGACCTTGGACAGAAACTAAAGAAACTGAGCTAACATGACAACGGAATTCTGAATTTGTGAACCAATCACCATATATGAGTTTCATTGTCAGTTAATCAAAGTAAGCTTAAAATACCCCTTCATAGGTTATAGAATCGGATGTCAATAAAACCGCGAAAAAAACAAGGCTCTGTTGCCCATAGAACACAGTGAAAACAAGGTTCTTCCTACCACCCTCTTCTTACAGGATCTTCACCATAAGAAAAGCAATGACAAAGAAGTGTCAAGATCATAACTTTGAAAAAAATAAAAATTAAGAAGCTCAATTTAAGAAGAAATGGCAACAACAAAACAGTGAATATGAACAACAATTGAACATGAAAAAAGCTTTTACTCCCCCAATAGAGTATTCTTTCATTCGTCATTGAAACTAAAAATAGTTATTATTCTACATCCAACAAAAAGAAATTACCCAGAAAAAAAAGTCATTCCAAAACGACTGTAGCACCCAATTCCTTGAGCTTCTCCGCAATCGGATTCGCCTCCTCTTTCGTCAACCCCTTCTTCAACACAACGGGAGCCTTCTCCACCAAATCCTTAGCCTCCTTCAATCCCAGATCAGTAAACGTTCTCACCTCCTTTATGATTTTTATCTTCGCCGCCGCATCAAACTTCTCAAGCTTTATATCAAAAGCAGTCTTCTCTGCTTTCGCTTCGGATGAGGTGGATCCTGACCCGGAATATTCGGATCCGGGCGCGCTGAGGCCTGAAATTGCTGGTCCGTACTTATTGAATCCCATTTTGAGCCGGAAAAGGATCCCATAATCATGACGTTCGATCTTTGTAAGGTTGAGGAGCTCATCAGCGATCCGTTCGAGCTTCAGTGTCTGCGTTTCGGAGCTGGCGGAGGGTGTAGAGAGATGGCGAATCTGTGGCCTTGAATCGACGGTGAAGAGCCTCAATATGGACTTGGACTTTGAAGAAATGGAGGGCATTGTGAAGGATTTTTATGGTTCTATAGACGTTCTTTCCCTCTGGATTTTTGTCATTGACGAGTTGCAGACTAATTTGGATTTTTTTTTAGGGGGTGGTTTAGGGTTTCTCGGCCAAGGCAAGGAGATAACTCACCCGACGTCGTTTTGACCCACTGAGTATTTTTACTCCGGAAAGGCACGCCCGACGTCGTTGTGAACGCACGACGGATTTTTAGGGGTCGACTGGTCGGGATTTGAGGTATAATGTTCTCTTTTATTTATTTATATTATTTCGAAATCGTTTTAATTTTAAATAATAAAAAAAATACAAAGTTTTGACTGAAATTGAATAAATAAATAAAAATTAATTAAATAATTTTTTATTATTTTAATCTAAATTTTAAATTTTAAATTTTAAATTTAACGATTTTAAATAAAATAAATAACTTATTTAATAAAATGAGATATTAACCTTTCGAATCTCATTATAACCGAGTAACAATTTAATGTACCTTTAATTGTGAAACAAAGTGATACAAATAATACTATATTTAACTTTCATTATTAATCAAATATAACAAGAGATAATAAATTTGATTATTATAGTATTACATGTGACATTCTACTGACTATATATAATGAAGCTTAAAATCTTAAAAATCCTATGATAATTTGAACTCAAAGTGACATATCGATAAATTTTACGTTCCTTCAACCATTTTGTAATACAATTTTTATGATAACGATAAGAGCAAGGTGTCTACTTACTTCAAATTCGACCACCATATGTTTCAAACAAATTGCACATCTTCTTGACATACTCGAATCCTTGATTTTTATCGTTTTCAAACTCTCTATAATAGTGTCTTCCTCCATCTTTGGATCTTCTTCCTCCATCTCTGGATCTTCCTTGTATTCACTCATATCTCTGACTCCATAATCTTCATAATATATGTTCGGGCGTATTTGATATATATTCGGGCGAATACTTTTTGTTGGGCTCGATGATTGGACAACCTTAGATCAACAACTTCATCCCGTATAGAGAAGACCGAGGCTGAGGTAGACAGGGCTGTAAAAAAGAAGGGATGTGGAGCAGAGTTTATCCTCATATCACTAAAGGGAAGAAGGTCTAAATATTGCGCTTAGATTCACTTCAGGACCTTAAATAATGAGGCGGAGTACGAGACACTCCTGGCAGGGTTGAGGCTGGCTAGAGAAGTAAGGACTAAACATATTAGTATATCTAGTGACTCTCAGGTGGTGGTGTCACAGATGCGAGGAGAGTTTGAGGTAAAATCATAAAAGATGAGGGCTTATCAAAAGACAACCGAAGCTATTTTGAAGAGATTTAGCAAGTACCAAATAAAGCATGTCCCAAGAAATGTCAACGTTGATATTGATGCCTTAGCCAAATTTGCAACTTTGCCACAAACTGACCTGTCTACTGAGGCCTTGAGAAGGTACCTTGATGTGCCTAGCATCTCAAGTGAAGTCGTGGTGATGATGTTATAGGATAGGGGATGGATTGGAGCTGTAAAGAAATATTTGATAAATGGGGAGATGCATTCGTCGAGAAAGGAGCAAGAAGGGTCAGAGCCTAAGTTTCTAGATGCGCCATGGTAGGAGATGTACTATTTCAAAGAGGGTATTTGCAGCAAATGATGTGATGCATGGCAGAGGATGAAAAGAGCTATTGCTAAGGGAAATGCATGAAGGTGTATGTGGAAGTCGAGTGGCTGGGCGAACAACCGTACAAAATTTGATAAGGCAATGATATTTCTAGCCAACGATGAGAAGGGACACCAAATGGCACAACAGACGTTGTAGGGAGTGCAATGTTCATACCAGCATTCTTAGGAAACTTTCGGTAAAATTAGCCTCGGTCAGCAGACCTTGCCATTTGCAAGGTGGGGAATATACCTCATTAGACCCCTGACGGTGATTACTGAGGTGACGATAACAAAGTTTGTATGAAAGAATATTGTCTGCAGGTTTGGAGTGTCGGAAAGCATTGTCACAGATAATGAGAGGTAATTTTGACAAGTCAAAATTTAGAAAATTTTGCGCTGAACTGAAGATCATATACTTCACTTCCTTCCTCTATCATCCTAAAGCGAATAGAGGTGGTAAAATGGACTGGGCCGGCACGAGCACGGGCACGACACAAATGTCGGGCCATGTCGTGCCCAACTATGTGGGCACGTAGGCCGGCATGACAGGCCTTTTTCGGCTCGTCCGAAGTATGGGCCCAAAAACGCCTCATAATCTTAGGAGTTTTTTCTCCGGAAATTATTTTGTATGTTAAAAATCTGTTGATTAATGCAAGATCTTGTAAATAATATTTATTATAATTTATTTATAATTTTAATTATTAATGGTACTAATTTCTAATTTACTAAATAATAACTATTATGAACGATTAACAATATACAAAATATGTATTAATATTTTACTAATCATTTTAAAACTCTTCTTTTATTTAAAATTAATTTTTTTTATACAAAAAAAAAAGCATTCGAGCTCATAGGTCGAAACGGGCCCACTAGCCAAAACAAGCACATGGGCCGAAACGAGCTCACGGACCGACACGACATGTTTATGGCCTGTTACTGTATCTGTGATATTCCGTTCCCTTATTTTTAGGCACGACACCTCTAAAGGCGAACGGGTAAGTGGAGGCGGCCAATAAAATTAACAAAGAGGTTGGATGAGGAAGTAAGAAGCTGGGCGGATGAATTACCCTTGGCGTTATAGGCTATTCGCACCACTCCTTAGAGCGTAACCGGAGAAACCCCTTTCATCATAACCTATTGATCTGAAGCCATGGTAACTTCAGAAATCAGCTTGCCTTCATATAGAAGGTTATCGTTCAACAAGGATGAAAATAATGTTGCTCTCGTGGAATTGCTCGACTTGTTTCAAAAAATAAGGGAAGAATATGAAGAACTGAGCACCTGATAGGGATTCAACAACTAAAAAACTTGGAACGCTTTTTTAGTACCCAATAATATGAATAACTAAGTATCTGATAGGAGCTCAGCATCCAAAAAACTTTACTTTTATTTGGCGCCCACAAATCTGAAGAATTGAATGCCCGATAGGAGCTCAACATCTAAACTCTGGTAGCATTACAACCATTCATGTCTGGGAAACTAGATAAAATAAAATACATCCATACATTATCGACAATCAGTCTATGCTTATCATTATCAACATTCTCAAACTACCTATATATCAACATTCAAAGGTTTAAATTTCCTTGATAAATGGCAATGAGAATGGGTGTAAAGACACGATATATTGCAATTTCTTGCACCTGAAATTAAATACAAACATACAACAATACCATGAGTTTTATTTCTCATTTGGGTTTACATTCTCCTTCTATTTACTATCGAAGCCTATCATTACAAAAAATAATTTCATTTCTGTAAAAGGAAAAAAAAAAAAAGAAATCAATAATTTTTATTATAAATATGAAAGAAATGAATTAAACACTAATACTTGATAATTTGAAAGTTTCAATAATCGAGCTTGAGGGCTGACATCTCTCGAGCCATCGAGCATCAAGAACAATCTCTATTTTTTCATATTCCCAGATTCTCACATTTGCATGTTGCAGAACGAATCAAAAGTAGAATACAAATAAAATAAAAAGAATGCGAACCCAAAACGTGTCAATTATATATCAAGCATTCTAAGAAAAATCAAGTACAAAAGCTTGAAACTTACCGAAATAGTTTATCTATCTTCACTCTTGATCTTCGATTACAAAGTTTGTAAACAGATTGAATCGACGAAATGAAAGGTAAACCTTTCATTTGAAATAGCACAATTTCAGAAAATGCATAAAAAAAATCCTAATTTTTTAGATACATACGAGCGGCGGCAAAGTTGATAAGTATTCGGCCATTAATTCAGATAAAGACCTTGCTCTCTTTCTATCATTCACGGCTGCCTCTGTCAACTATTCATTTCGCCGTTTCTTCTCCCTGCTTTGCTTATGAGAATTTTTACAAGCCATGATTTGTGATCATGTTGAAAATTGAATGTAATTAAGTAGAAGATGAAGAAGAGGAAGAAGAAGAGAGGAATCTGAAAGTTTGAAAGTTTGAAACTTGGTTACCATTTCTCTTCTGATCTCGTTGGAGGAAAGAATGAAGAAGACAAATATGTTTTTTTTGTTTGGGTCAAGTTATCAATAAGGATAAAATGGTCATTCCATATATAAATTTTTTTTCAAAAAGAAATCAGAAAAACAAAAAAGAAGGTAATTATTTTAACAACTTTACCTAATCCCCGAATCATACTTTATAAATGGCCAATGGCCTAAATTCTCTCCTTTTACTTTTAACAAAATGATACATATAATATCATATTTAACAGTCAACAGCTCCAATATATACAAGCAGTGGCATCAAAGTACCGTTCTAAGCATGAAATGAATCAAAATGACTTCTGATTCTGCCTAAATCTAAGGGGGAAAAGTATACCATCTTTTTTCCTTTCGTCTTTCCAAGCTTCTAATATATCATCTGCTGAAGGCAAGCTCCGTTCATGAGAATCACTATCATAATTAGTCATAGGTAGCTCAATTTCGTCGTCCTCGTCCTCGTCCTCCTCCCCGTTATCGTATCCCAAATCTCCATTCAGATCAAAAGACCCACCATTATCATCGTTGATAACAAGTTCCGAGACAGGTGCAAACTCTTTAATCTCCATTTTCTTAAACTCATTTTGCTCACTGTTACAAAAAGCATGTAATGATTTCCCCAAGTTTAAGACAGTGGCTTCTGATCTTACCTCACAATTTCCGAGGCTGTCCAGAAGGTTCTCTAAGTTATCCCGACTAATCCTGTCTCTGTTTTTCGTGAAGAGTTTCATCCACCGTTTTTCACTGACCCGATATGGAGCATGAGCCATGGTATTAATCAAGTTGACAGCTCTCTCATAGTTATATGAAACTATAGCTTGTATAACCATTTCGGTGAACAATGTTTGATTTGGAATTTCTCCAGCTTCAAGTATGGTATCAAATGCATGCTCCAGTAGATAACACTGCATTATAAAAAGTAGAGGACTCTATGAATAAATTTTAAAAAAATGATCACAATGTAGCATAAAAATGGGAGATGGAAGATAAAGGAAAATTGGAGAAAACATAGTTTATTTTTATACCTTTCCTGCTTTGGATGCTTTCACAAGAAGCATTGCATGTTTATTTTGATCTAGTTGAAACCCAGAAAGAGCCATCTCTCTATACACATACTCAAAGTATTCCCATTGCAGTGATCTAGCAGCTGACTCGAGCATTGAGCTATATGTGTACCCATCAGGGATTACATCAGAAGCAAAATCACAATCTTTTCGCTTTATTTCTTCAAATAAATCTTTAGCATTAGAAAACATATCGTTCCGGCTGTAGACTTTGAGCATGGTATTTATGATGCCTATATTAGGGGCACAATGGTCTTTCTTCATGCGTTCGAATATAGACATGCAATCATCAATATGTCCACCATCGAAAGCAGATGATATCATGCCAGTGAAAGTAATCACCAATGGTTTCATATTACGTAGTCTTTTCATTTTCTCTACCTGCAAAAGAAGCATATTAGATAGACAGTCACCTTTTTTTCAGCATAAATAAAAGTCTAAGCAAGAAGAACACTTACTTCTAACAAAGCATCATGCCACCTGCCATTGTTGCAAAGGCAGCAAGCTAACTCGTAATAGACACTGGCATTTCCAACAACTCCTTTTTGTTCCATTTCCCTAACTGCATCTATAGCTGCATTGACTTTACCTTCCTCCCAAAAAGCCCTAACAAGAACTAAAGATACATTGCATAAATTAGTTACCAGACAAAATTGTTCGGTTTTCGAGAAGAGACGGTGAAAAATAACTACCTTTGTAAGTATTAGCATTTGTAGGGTCACCACTTTTCTTCATCTTCCTAAAGAGCTCATGGACTTGGTCATACTTTCCGGATTTCAACATCACCTTTCAACAATCATCTCCTGTCAGACTTGAATTACAAATGTAATCGACAGACAATAATATCATGGACGCGGCATTCTTTCTCCTATTAAGGCAGAGACACTGATTTGTCTTTGTTTTTTTGTTGGGTCCCAGAATGCAAAGACCTATGATTGAGGTATACATCCTTTATCCAGTAATTCTTACCTCCATTGAAAGTCCATATGTTGCTCCATTTGGTTTCAAACCACTCTTCCTCAACTGCGTGAAAACCCAGTATACACTCTTCCATTCACGGGAGGAAACACAAGCATTCAAGATCTACAAATACAATTACAGAAAAGAGATCATCATATAATTATATGATATTCAGGTAAAATTATATAACAGGAGAAGTCAAATAAGATACAGAATTAGGATCCCTTACAGCATTATATATAACGAGATCAGGCTCAAGGATAGGGTCCCAGTTTTTGCGACGCATATTTTTAGTTCTTTTAGAAGGTTGCTGCCTCATACATTCAATAACTTTGAGCAGTTCCCTCAAAAGACCGGCTTGACCAAGTGGAACGACAATGCTATGATATGCTGCCATATCAGGATATATATGGCCATCTAGCTATATAAAAGCAACATAAACATCAAATGCACAATTTAAATATATACTTAAAAAATGAAGTGAGCACAAGATTTTAATCAGTACACGCATCATGTTAAATATGTGAAGGGCTTCCTCCGGTCTCCTTGCTCTTCCGAGAACCGCTAAAAGCTTTGTATAGACAAACCTACAAAATGCATCAAATAGGTTGCATAAATCCATTCAATTGAATTTTTTGGTATTCTTTCACGGAGATGGTCCAAAATGTATCGATAAGAAACACATGAAGCCACCTTCAACAGCCGTATAAAGACGAGCACAAAAGAAAAAGAAAAAGCAATCATTAAGAATTCTCTAATCCTTCAAAAATGGTTGTTTACCAAAAAAGATTTTACCTGCTTTGACAATGTCTATGGCTCTTAAGACTATAAACCCATTCCACTACAGACATTGACTGTTTCCAACATCCCTTAACACCAAGCTTATCTACAATTCTAAGTAGCTGACCCTCTGTAAACTGCAGTTCTGACTGCTTCATCATCCTCACAAACCTATAATCATTCACACTAAACTCTCTTCCACTGAGCCTGAAAGATAACGATCATTTTTTTTTTTTTTTGGAATAATTTGATTAGAAAATTATGACCATATTCAGAACAGAGACAAATTGAAACATAATACAAACCTGTGAACAAGGTACTGAATTACCTCCCCCTCGTTTCGCCTCCTTTTCACTGGATTCGACCTATCTTTTTCCTCATCCAACCACTCTTCCTTCAATCTAACATCATCATCCAAAATCCACTGCAAATCCTCGTGTTTTCTAGTCTCGAATATTTCCTTCAATTCCTTCAGATTCTCCTTCTTCAGCTTCTCACCACTGTACTCCTTACTCACACTCGCAAGCTCTTTAAACCCTAAATTCTCAATTCTCTCCCATGGCTTCCCGACAATCAAAGCACCAGTCCTACCGCCGTTTCCAATGCCCCTTACAGCCTGTGAGAATTCCTTATACTCGTACTTCAATGCTTGGAAATGATTCTCCTCGGCTATGGATTGTTTCTGAGAGTCGGAAAGAGGGGAAGAAAGTTCAGATTGCTGTTGTTGTTGGTCTTCGAGGCGTTTGAGCTTACGATTGTGTTTCTGGATTTCTTTCTTGCGAAGGATGTGGACGGTTTTCGGAGTTGGAGCGAGGCCGGTTCGAAGAAGCCGGCGCTTGATTTTCTCAGTGTCTGGTTCGAACTTGCTAGCCGGAATCGGAACGCCTTGCAGAGCTTCCATTGTTGGAAGGCGGGTAAAAATGGTAAGGCTGAGGCTTTATTTAGATTTTAGATTAACCGATATTTAATATATTAATTATTTAGAACTATATTCAATTAAATTATGAATGGACCCTAAATCTTTACAAATAACTAAATATGGCCCCATTTTCCTTAATTTCGACAATTCTTTTTTTTTTCTTTCATATTTCGCTATTATTGAATAAAAATAATATTTAATCGATTAAGATTGAATGAAAATAAATTATAATAGATAATTTTTTAATATATCATCCACTATTTAATATATAAATTTAAATAGCATATTTATTATCCATATCATTTTTATAAAATAATTAAATAAAATATCAAAAAATTAATATTGATATTAATTTTAATTAATCCAGTCTAGATCGGTAAACCGAATCCCAATCTTGCTATATATGATTTGTAATAGAAGCCAACTCTAATTTTGATAAGACAGTCACATAATTTTGAGTTAAAATAAAATTTATTCATAATGTTTAAAAGAATATCAAATTACCTGATACAAAGCAATCAAGGAAGAGAGTTCACTTACAGATTAACAGATAGTGAAACTTCCCAAACTTGATTCTAGAAATTCTAAGAAAATAAATAGAAATTCAAAAAAAAAAAAAAAAACGAAGAAGAGAACCCCATTTCTCCCTAAATCTGTGGAATTCTCATCAAAATAATATAACACCACCGGATCATAGAACTGTTGTTTTCCCAACCCGTTTGATGCATGTACTTCATATGGAGTAGTTATAACTTATACATGGACTGTCTTTAACCAAGCAGCAATAGGCATCCCTATAAACCCAATAAACACACTAACAAGCCATTGAACTAAAGTCAACGGCGTAGTGTTAGCAAAAGTTCCCAAATACTCGACGATTATGATCTGAAAGAACAGAGTGGAACCGAGTACACTCACAAACACGTAGTTATCCATAATGCCTTCGAAGACATTGATTTTCTCCATTTCCCGGGAGTTTATCTCGTTGAAAAGCTACATCCAGAACAGACAATCAATAGCTTAATATGATAACATGATCAGGTTAACAAGATTTAAGCTACAGTTGTAAAAATTTTACCTGACAAAACACGAACGAGTTGAAAACAAGTGTATTGAGGACAAGATCAGAATCCGGGCCTTCGAGATGGAAAATCATTTTGCCTTTTGCTTGAAGAAGCCATAGAACCAATAACTGGTACATGGATTGGCCTAAGATGTTCCTCCACATGACATTACTGATAAAGTTTCCTCTTCTTCCAACCGGGGGACGTTTCATTAAGCTGTCATTTGGAGGCTCGGTAGCAAGAGCTAATGCACCTAGAGTGTCCATTATCATGTTGACCCACAAAAGCTGGACTGCTGTAAGAGGAGCCTTACCTAAGAAAAGGAAAAACATGAAGAAAAAAGAAGTCAAAGTATGTTTATTTGACCCGAAAAAAGGAAGATTACACCTTTATTTTTTATTTTTTATTCTAACCAGTCAAACAGGCTGAAGTGAAGTTGACAATAAGAGCAACGATGTTAACAGTTAGCTGGAACTGTACGAATTTTTGAATGTTCACGTAGACTGAACGGCCCCATCTCCCTACTGTTACTATAGTGGAGAAATTATCATCCAAAATGATGACATCAGCACTCTCTTTAGCAACCTGAGATTAGTAGGTCATGGTGGTAAATTTTTCTCAATGTTTATATTATGGAAAGAGCTCTAAGCATTGTAGAAAAACTCACCTCTGTTCCGGCAATTCCCATTGCCAGTCCAATATCAGCTTCGTGAAGAGCTGGAGCATCGTTTGTTCCATCTCCAGTTACAGCAACCACCTCATCAAATGTGGTCCTCAATTGCTTCACCATTAAATGCTTATCAAGTGGTGAAGAGCGAGCCATCACCTATAAAAAACAGTTTTTTTCTTCTTTTATTTGATCTCATAGTGAATCAAATAACACTACTGTTAAGAGATAAACATGCACCTGAATTTTCGGAATAAGTTCAAGCATTTCTTCCTGACTTTTCTCCCTGAAATCAGGCCCCTCAATGGCTATACCATCATCAGTAAGAATCCCACATTCTCTAGCAATGGCCTTAGCAGTATTGATATTATCACCCGTAACCATTCGGACAGTAATACCAGCTGAACGACAAACTGCAACAGATTCCTTGACACCCGGGCGAACAGGATCTTTAATACCCACAATTCCTATACAGGTATACCCAGAAACTGGAATTGGTTTATCAGTAGAAAATCCATCTTCAAGCTCCATATAAGCAAGGCATAGAGTTCGCAGAGCTTCACTAGCAAATTGATTAATAGTCTCTGTTAAATGGCTCATGGACAAGTCATCCAAGGGAACAATCTCACCCTTTGAATTAACCACCTTCTCACAATCGGCCAGTATAATTTCAGAAGCACCTTTAGTGTGAGCCCGACTATTACCTCCGGGCAATTCTATCACTACCCCCATACGTTTCTTTGAAGAGTTAAACGGCTCTACCTTAACCATTTTAACTGCTTTTCTCTCGGCCTGAAAGTCTCCCCCTACTGCAAGCCCGAACTCTAGCAAAGCAGTTTCAGTAGGTGTACCTAATATCTCCAGCTTACCATCTTTATTTACAACAACTTCTCCTCCCGTGTTGTTAAAAATCGATTGGAGAAGAAGCTGCAGAGTAGAATCGGGTAAGTCAGAATATAAATCGGAACAAGACTTATTATTGGTTTTATTGTCCACTTCCTGGACATTCGTTCCAATACATGATTTTACTACTGTCATATGATTTGTAGTGAGGGTACCGGTCTTATCACTGCAAATACTTGTGGCGGACCCCATAGTTTCACAAGCTGCAAGATGGCGAACAAGAGCTTTATCATTCATCATCTTCTTCATGGCAAAGGCAAGACTTAATGTAACAGCTAATGGAAGCCCTTCTGGAACAGCAACCACAACAATTGTAACAGCAACGGCAAAGAATTCCAACATTGCCATTGCGTCATCTACGGACCAACACCAGAGGGTCCCATCTTGGAATTTCCGGCTAACTAGCCCTTGAACCAAAACGGCAAAAGTGACAACTGCAAATAAAAGACCTATTTTGCCAATAATAGTTGCTACTCCGTTTAGTTTCACTTGTAATGGAGTTTCATCATCTCCGCCTTCACTTAGAGTAGCCATTAATTTGCCCCATTGGGTTCTCATCCCAACTGTAGTGACTAACATCATACATGATCCGTCTTGAACTTTAGTTCCGGAAAGAAGAAAAGGGCTTTCAGTAGTTGCCCTTACTGGCTCACTTTCTCCCGTTAAACTTGACTCATCGATTAACACTGAAAATCCCGAAATAAATAGCCCATCTGCAGGTACTTGGTCTCCTATAAAGAGATGAACAATATCTCCTGGGAGTAAATCATAAACAGATAGTTTCTGCCTATATCCATTTCTTGTGACCTGAACAGAGATCTTCTTCTTCTCCTTGTCCAAATCCTTGAACTGTAAGGATTGTCTATAATCACTAGTTGCTGTTACAAACACAACCAGTAAGATGCTGGAAACAATCCCGAGCCCATCGTGGGCCCCGTGGGGCCAGCCTTCTGTTAAGATTCCGACAATCAGGGAAACAAAGGCGCAGGCTCCTAGAATCATTAGAGTCATGTCTTGAAGGGCTTCCCAAACAAATACCAAGAAACTCCTAGTTTCACTCTCAGTGAATTTATTGGCTCCATAGATTTCTTCCCTACGATTCAGTGCATTGATATCAGTACTAAGCCCCTTTGTTGTAGATGTGGAGAGCTTTTCTGCTATTCCATGGACCCCGCCATGAAATTTGAGCTTCTTTTGATCGCGGCTTTCTACGATTGAGCTGAGTTCGTCAGCACAGATTTGAAAACCTGCAGCTTTCACTGGCTCTGGGACGACATAGTCGCTTAGTTGGACACCTGGAGAAGACAGTAATGAGTCCATGGTGAGAGATAGTTAGGTGAAGATAAATAGTAAGTATTGATTTATTATGATGATGAAGATACCGACCTTGGATAAATTGGAATGCGGCTTTTGAGACCAGGACAGCAACCCTCAACTTCTCCTACAGTTTTTTTAACAGACAAAGATCATTAAAATATGTGAATCTGCCTGCACTTGAAAACTTCTGGGCTGTGATGTCCTAATTACCGATTACTTGGCTTTCTTTGGAGCCCCGAAGGCATACACTAGTGGAATATTGCATCAGATTTAGTAATAAATTGGAGAATTATGAAAGTAAAGTTTTCAAGAGGAGATTATCAAGCGAGAAAGGGAAACAGAAAAGTTGGAAATTGTATATGATTTGGATGATCTACATCAATGGCTAATTTAAATGACTTTTATCTAGAAAATGAGACTTGTTAATTAACACGCCAAAAAACAGCTTGGTCGCCATTGTTTTCAAAAATAAAAGAAAAGAAAACAGAAGGCCAAAAATAGCAATGAGAATGAAAGATATGCAGAATTTGAAGATTATACTTCAACTTTCCTGTTACTGGACTACAAATACTTTATACACGAAACCATGTGATTGGGCGGCAAAATTAAAATTTTGAAAAAAATTTGAATGTTGAATCGACGAGAGATTTAATTTCAAACAATTTGAATCACAGAAAAAATAGAAATAAAAATAAAAATTTGATCAGGACTTCATCGTCAAAGTAGTAAGAATAAAAGATATGTAAATTCAATTCCGGACGAAACCGGGAAAAATGGATGAAGGTATTCAGAAGAAATTAATGAGATCAATCTCAGATGGTAGGAAGAAAACAGAAACAGAAAGAAAAAGGAGAAGGAAAAGGAAATTAAACCAGGTTGTTCTGGCGCATAGTAGCAGCTTCCATACGCTTGGAAAGATTAGCAGTGAAACGGAACCTGCGTTTTTTGTTCTTGACGATTCCACATAGCTTCCTCCAGTTCTGCAACCCTTCCTCCGACGAATGCTTCGGCTTCACCGCCGCAAAATCCTCATCCAGAAACCTCTCCATTTCCTTTTTCACAATTTTTCTTCTCCTTCTCTCTCCAATCGCTCACTCGGTTATATATCTAAATCCCTAACTACCTTACCTTATCGATATATATATATACTATCAGAAGGCTTTACAATGCGAATTTCTTCGTAAAAGCCATACCAACCTGAAGGAAACTTCGTGGAAAGAAAACAAAGAAAGAGGAAGAAAAATCAGAGTGAGAGTTCACCGTTTTTTAAATTTCAGCTGCAGAGATTGGAAACATGAAGGAAAATCCATAAGGTGAGGGAAATAGAGGAGGAGGAGGAAGAAGAAGAAGAGGAAGAAGAAGACACTTGATCCGAAATTCGTTGCATTAGTTTATGAAGATGGAGGGGAGGAGGAATAACGGTTTTTGGGAGTGAGTCTCAGTCATCGTTTTTGCTCCCTATTTTTTTGTAAAACAGACGGGGCCCAATGAGGGCACAGTTCAATGAATTAATTTTGATTAAATATTAATTAAGTAATTAACTAACTAACATTGCCGTCGGTCTATTTGTGTTAATAAAGTAATTAGTGACGACGAGGTTGTTGAAATTACCACATCCCGCGTTTCGTACGCGGAGAAGAAGACTCTCCACCTATCAGTTTTTATTATTTTTGTCCCATAAAGTTTCACTTTTCTCCTAACTTCGCCCTTGTATTTTTTATTGAGACAATATTGTCCTTGAATTTTCCAAATCGTTTCATTTTGGTCTATGTGGTTAAAAAAGAAAAAGAAAGCACAAAACAAACTATTAAAAAACACCACACTACTTTTGATTTCTCCATTTTAATCCCTTGTTTTTCACCAAACGGCATGCTTCTCCATATTCAGCGATAGTACCCAGCCTTGTCGCCGCTGCCTCTACGGATGGTTACCTCTGCCTCTCCCCAGCGTCTCGATCTCTCATCGAGATCAACGGAGACCAAAGAACCAGATCTAGTTTGAATCAAGTTTTATAAAGAAACGGTTTTTTAGATTTCGACTAAAACTAATCTTATTTCGTATTTGATTTTAGCTTTGGTTCAAACACAGATCTCTGTATGAGCTCTAAATCTTATGAATCTGGATGTCGGTGAGATTTGTTGGGATTTCTCTGTGTTCGGTCGTGAATGTTGCAAAATTCAATTTGCTAGCAGTCACTTTAATTTATTTTTTTTCTGTGAAATTTGCATTTTTTTTTCTTCTTTTTCTTAAAGAGTATGTGCGAGGGGAGACTCTTTAGATTCGATAAAGCCATATTGTTCAGGATCTTGAAGAGAACAGTGATAGTCATGCGCAACCGATTCTTATATGCACATGATTATATATCATGTAAAATATTAAACATAAAAATATCATTTACAATTATGATTAAATTTAACTTAATATATAATCATACACTACATACATATAAGAATTTTTTTTCCAAACTTAAAACTATCAACGCTTATAGGCTACATGGTCTAAGTTTGTGACATTGCCTTTCTCATGTATCTTATTAACTAAGAAATAATCATATTTCCTCTCTTAAGACTTCTTTCATTCGATAAGCAACAAAATTTAGAGGTTGAGAAAGTTAGAATCTAAACTAAAATATACATTTTAAAATTCAATATTGTCTAAACGGGAAACTATATTAAGAAACATAGACTCAATCAAAAACCTCAAACTTGCCTGGTCTTGTCATTCCTGGGGCTTGCGAATTGACCAATGGTCAGTGTCTTCTACACTCGATTACCATATAGTTGTTTACTTGTGCGAGAGATGTAGAGAAATTAAAAATTCTTGGTAGATCAGATCCACCTAAGATTCTACATATATAGTAACTCATTTATATTTAGACTTGACCACAATTCTTATGCGAGGTCCCCTAAAGTTTTTACAACTATCAGATTCGAGAGTTTCTTCTTTTGTGGATATTAAGAAATGCTTACTAAAATAACTAGACCATTTACAATGGATTTAAAAATAGTTTTCAAACAAATAAATCTTGTCAAACAAAGGAAATTTGAAATAGAAAACATTAGCAAGTCCCATATAATACAGGTTATAGAGATGAGTTATCATAAAGGCAAGTGGGTAGACAAGTTCAAAAGCAGGGGGGGTTCAAGACATGTAAGATATTCATATTAATTTAAACAAGATTCATAAGCAAAATATCTCCTACATTGGTGGTATACCACACAGGACACACCATCTCCACACACATCAGAAGTAATCATCAAATATAGGAAAATAATCTCGATTAAAAATCTTCTCAGAAGAGTTTTGCGGTAATTCATGTTAAAGATGAGACAAAGAAATACCAAAACATTACACACCAAAATCGACAAGATCAACATTTCATCTTCTACATGCATCCCGTAGTGTAATTAATCGAACCAAATAGATGAAAATTGAAGCTACTGTAGCCTCTACTTATATATTTATTATAATTGTTCATATTTACTTCAATGCCTCACGAATAAGAGAGTTTTCTACATTCAAGGAGGAACTTATAGCCTTCAACATCTAAGATTAAAGACCAATAAACCACAAAATGTCAAAAACCTAAGAACCCCAATATCAACTAACATTCAAGTAATTCCGACTAAAATGGGATAATAGGGAGACAAACAAGTACTGCTAAACTGTGAATTTATATTTCAAACACAAAAGAATAAACTTAGTATAAATAGGAAATCATGACTGTTTCCCGACTTGGTAGTCATATATTCCAGCAAAAAATTAAGCATACTAGAAGAATAATCAAACAACTATAACTGAACATCAGGTTAGTAAAATGAAGATAGTTTAAACTAGCAGATGCGTTTCAAAATAATGCATTTCAAAAATAACACAAATTCAAGGTCTGAAATTAAACAACACAAAACTTCAACTGTTTCTCGGTACGACGAAGAAAACCCTAAATCACTATAACAGAAAGAAGGAAAAAGCTGTCACCTTTTCTTATAAATATTTCATACATAGATTTAATCAACGCTCTGCATGATATCTTCTGCGGTGAATTTATTTCCCTTGTCCTTATCAGCCGCCGCACGACCCTTCGCCTTGCGATCCAGAAGAGACTTACGATCCTTGTCCAGCCGGAGCTTAGTTATCAGCACCTTGGACGGATTGATTCCGACGTTGACCGTCGATCCGTTGACCTTCTCACGAGTAATGCGCTCGATGTGGATCACCCATTTGCGACGGTACACTTGAACGACCTTACCCTCACGGCCCTTGAAGGTCCCGCGGACGACTTGGACCTCATCGTCCTTGCGAACCGGCATGGAACGGACGTTGTATTTGGATCTGAGGTCGGTGGAGAGCGGTGCGCTCATCAGAACGCGGCGGACGCTCGACGGAGCGGAGAAGTGAGCCTTACGGCTCTTGCGACGGGAGCTTGAGACCCTGGGATTGAACTTCATTTCGACGGTGACCGGTGCGCTGGGGAGGAGGAGGGTCTCGCTAGGGTTTCTGGCTTACCGCAATTTGGCGCTCACGGAAGTGATAGGGTTTCTAATTTACTCTTTATATTGAGTTGTAGAGAGAGGAAACCTGGGCCGAGATTAATGGGCCTGGGAATTTTCACCCACTTAATATTACGGGCCACTGGCCCATATATGTAAGCTGGTTGGTCTAGATTCCATTATCAGATTGATCCATGGAGTTGGTGTTACGAGTCTCTCTAGTTTCTCTCCCATGATAGAGGTGGGACCCTCATGTTAGAGTTTCAAAAGGGTAGCATGATGAGAAAGTGAGTATCTCACCATCCCCCGTATAATAGATATTAACATGCCGCCGTTAATGCTCTCCCCCCATCTGGAATCTCTTAGTATATTTATTTCTCCCTTACTTAGAATTTTCTAACGTCAAGAAATACATATTTAAGGCGGCAACTGACGGCCGTGTCCAATTTGATCGGAGTTGAAAATTTTCAATTAGTCTTGGACTCGATGAATCGCCATTTTCGACGTCACGATCTCCTATACGAGATCGCAGATCGCTATCTCAAAGTACGCTAATCTTTTAAATCTGAGCTAAATCTTTTATTTTCTTTTTTCTTATCGTTTTATTTTTCCTTAAATTTTTTTCTTACATTCAGGGGAAGGAAGGCAGTCTTACAAAGGAAGAGAAAACTCAGATCTGCAATTTCATCGACTGCGAAAAGATCTCACCACAAAATCTCCTATCCGTAGTTCAAAATCCTGCAATGACGATGAGATTCATCGTCCGATCAATGCTAATCGAGCAACTGAACACTCGCAGATCCATCCATCTTCTGCGGGAAATTACCATATTGTAGAGAATTGGTGTGATCATCTGGTTCATAGTAAGATTCCTAAATCAACAGTAAAGAGTTATAGTGGTGATAGTAGTATTAGGCAGAAATTGATAAACAGGATAAAGAATGCGTTTGGAAAAGGATCGATTGTATAATTCATGACTTGATCATATATTACGGAGGGAAACTTGGTGAGAAGTCTATTATGAAACTTTAAAATACTTCTCTCATATTGGGTAACCCACTGGGTTCAACATGTGACCCGTGGGCCCGTTGGAGGCCCACCTTTGTGAACTTTATTCGAGGCATGCAAATGCTAAAGTTTGAGATGAAGTTTTATTAAAAAGATTCCCTTCTTATCCATATTGCCCACATACTATATCACTAAAATGATTTAAAGTACCTGATTGAATCATGAAATCAGTCTGAGTGTTCGATAATCTGATTTAATCGATTCAATCGTTCATAAAAATTAAAATTCAATCGATTTGATTTTTTTTTAACGAAGAACTGGATCTAACTGAAAAAAAAAATTAGACTTTTAATTTATTTGTTTTTTTTTTCTCTTCCAAATTTATATATAAAAAAAATTCCCAATTAAATTAAATTGGATTTTTCGTAATAAAAATCCAAATCAATTAAATTTTGTTTTAAGGACTTCGATGGATCGATCGGTTTCTTTATTAATAATTTAATCACGACAAACTAATTAAATAAACGTGACGCCTTTAAAAAAGAAAGGAAAAGAAAAATAATTAGTGCGCTAAACAATCACATTCGCACAATCGCACCTCACCGTTATCAGAGCTACTTATAAAACCCCGTCACTAACAACCACCTCCAAATGACAGCAGGGCTCCCTCCATTCTCACTCTCTCTCTCACTCTCCCTCTCTCCCTCTCTCCCTCTCTCCCTCTCTCTCCTTCCAAATCCATCGACCTTCTTCTTCTTCCTAGCTAGAAAGAATTACTGGTACTAAGAAGAGTAATGCCGATACCTTCCATGGCGGTAACTATATTTAAATATTCTTTTTTGTCCTCTCTTTTCGTTCAGTAATCAAAGTCTACACGAAACGTCGAAATTTATTCTCCGTCGTTAATGGTTTTACTTTATCCTGTAATGTGCATACGGAAATCTCGCATCTAAATCACCTCTTTCTCTTCAATTTCAACTCAACAACTGTTTTTTTTTTTTGCAGGAGATGGCTTCGATTGGAGCTGCAACCAGACCGAAGATTCTATGTCTAGGCTCCTTGCCGGACTTTGAGTTTAGACCGTTCATATCGGTATCCTCGACGAAGCCAGGGTTTTTTTCTCTCGCAGGGACTAATGCGATTGGACTGGTCTGGAGTGGTAAAGGCTTGGGCCGTTATTGTGACTATGCTAGACGGAGAATTTCCAGGCCTGTTGAGGCGTTGGTTCATGCTTACTCTGAGTTTTCTGGTACTCTCTTTACTATCACATTGTAGTTTCTGTACGGAAAAATTATTGATAGAAGCTGTTAAAAGGGTTGCAAGAATTTGAATACTTCCGGATCAATATTATATTGCTTAGTTATTATTTTGGTCTGCGCATTTTCTTGATATTGATTGAATGGCAAATGAAATGAAAAGGCGCATTAAGGGAGCTAAATTATTGTTTTTGGTTGTCCTTATTGTGTATTACTGTATAGGTTCTTATCATGTAAATTATGTTAATAATATTCTATAGATTCATTTGTGGGGTCTTTAAACGCTATACTTGGTTCTGAATCAGCTCTGGCTTTTTAGAATAGTGAATAGGATTCTGCTTTCTTCTTTCTTTTCTGCTCTGTTTTGTATTTTCTTTGTCTTCTCTACAAACAACTTTTAGAAATATTCGTACTATTCACAATAATTGACATTTCATTGATCAATTTCCACCTCTTTAACACTTGGCAAAAAGATTAGAAAATACAAAAAATTGTGGAAAAGTGTAGTCCCTTTGGAGTGGTCCCGTCATGTGTACTGGTCAAGTTATTACATAAGATATTCTCCCAAAACTAGTTATGAAACAGTGGCTGGCCATCTTCACATCCATGAACTTGGTTATGTTGATTTAACCATATGTATATGATAAATGGTCATCATATTGTTCCTACTTCGTCTTGAAGCAGTGTAGTGAACTATATAATTTGTTTTTCATATGGTAAATTTGCTTAATAATTAGGCTAGCTAATCAAAGAGGCTTTTGGTATCGAGGGACGGTTACAAAACCAATGGGTTGGATCAATGTTCTTATGTGTCTCTGGAACTTGGTATATGTGAGATTAATTTCATCTTGAATTTCTAGTTTTTGCTTGTTACTGATGCTCCTAGAATCGAACTCTAAGGTCATGATTGGTCAGGAATGCAGTTTGATCCAATCTTGGATCCATATCTAGGGGTTCTAATTTCAGCAAACAATCTAAATCTAACTAGGTGAAAGAGCCCAGAAGCTATCTGCCATTGGGAAGTCAACAAATATTGCGTGGCATGAATTCTTAGTTGAGAAACATCAAAGGCAAGAGTTACTTCAGCAGAAAGGCTGTGTTGTTTGGATAACCGGTCTCAGTGGTTCAGGTTTGTCGTATTATCAACTTAATGCTTCGAACTGGTATTTGGTGCTTTTTTATGGAAAATTCATTCCACATTAATATCCTTGTACCTCATATCAGCTGGAGATTTACTGCATGAAAATATTTAGTTTTTTCGTTTGCTCTAGTTCTACTATCTTAAATTAGGACCTCTGCTAACGTTTGCGACTTCTGTTAGTCTAAATTGAAGCAACTTTTCCTCATAATGGATATAAAGCTCTTTTGACCTGCTAACAGTTATGATACTTCTGGCACTACCATATCTTCCTGTTTGTTCCTCTCCTCTGTTTCTCTATCTCAGTTTGTACTCTATTTATAGGAAAAAGCACTTTGGCATGTGCATTGAGTAATGGCTTACACTCGAGAGGAAAGCTGACCTATGTTCTTGATGGGGACAATCTTAGGCATGGTCTAAACAGTGATCTCGGTTTTGGAACAGAGGATCGTGCTGAGAACATAAGACGGATCGGTGGGTGTCTTTTCATTTATTAGCTAATTTTCTGCCAGAAAAGTTTCTAGTGATTCTGAAAATTAAAACTTCTTGATTTTCAGGTGAGGTGACAAGGCTCTTTGCAGATGCAGGTGTTATTTGCATTGCAAGTTTAATATCGCCCTTCAGAAAAGATAGAGATGCATGCCGTGCTCTATTTCCTGACGGGAATTTCTTTGAGGTATGCGTTCTCGTTTTATAAATTTTGTAGGCACACGTTTTATTTTATGATTATCATTGGGACTGAGTCTCATAATATTATAGCCTCACTAGATGTATTATCACTCTCGACTGCAATCCTAACATTTTGCAGGTGTTCCTGGATGTGCCTCTTAACATATGCGAGGCAAGGGACCCAAAAGGCTTGTACAAACTTGCCCGAAATGGGAAGATCCGAGGTATCTTCTATGAATCCCTCTTTTTTTTGTCTTTTTGTTTTTTTTTCCCGTTTCTTCTATGAAGTTGTCCTATACAGTGCATTTTGCAAATTTTAATCTCCTTGTCCTCAAATTCTCTGTTAGTAAATTATAATATTGATGGGATAACATCAAATTAAGGTAGGTCTCTGGAAACTCTATCAATCAAAGTGATGGTTGTGGTTGTGATGGGGTTTGGTTTTCCACGTGGCTATGGATCAAACGCTTCATACGCATTCAAAGAATGCCTCCGTATGCTAATAATAACTTTCTCACACTTGGTAACAAGAAAAGAGAAAATCTTATATTTAATTTTGTTATTTTATCTCTCACCCTAGTCCCGTTCCGTGTTCCGAAATATGAAAACGACAATCTATCCAAAGTCATTACTGACTGAGATGTAGTTTTTCTATAGTAAATTGATTTAAGAGTCATCTCCTATTTCTTCTGTATATTTGTTCTAATGGATTTCAGATCAATGCTCAGCTCTAATTAACACTCGACTTTGCATGCCACAGGCTTCACAGGAGTCGACGATCCATATGAACCACCATTAAATTGTGAGGTACATAAAATAATTACTCCTGCATATATCAAGCATCTGGAAATGAAGATGCTTACAAATTTTCGTGTAAATATTTTGCAGATTGTATTACAACAGATGGGAAGTAAGTGTCTGTCCCCAAGTGACATGGCAGAAACAGTTATGTCTTATTTAGATGATAATGGTTACCTACAAGCGTGAAGCTCGGAAGTGTACTTCATTGGTGGCTTGAATTGCCCTTCTACCTCTGCAAGCAGTTAGGAAACAGCTCGTTTCCTGCGATTTCCAGGCTCGTCATTCCTGTTTTAGTCAAATTAATCGATCGATTAATTTGTGTCATCACTGTGTAAAAATAAAGGAATCATGGGATTAGGAGATTATCATTACTTGGGGAGTATTTATATTATGTTGTTGGTTACAAATGTAATAGAGCATCCCCTTCTTGTGCAGATTCTCTGCAGGAATCCAAGCTATCAAATTGAAAACCATCGAACCATTAGTTTAAAGATGCATTTGAATTATGAGATTGGTTGAAGTTGGAATATGTTCGAGAATATATCTCATAAATGAAAGAAAAAAAGATTCATATTTTTACATAACGAAAAATGTTTGGATTAATATTAATAACAATATGCAGTTCTTCCTCAAAATTGAAAATCTTCTGTAATACGAAAGCCAGAATTATGAATAGCCTAAAACTAAAGAGAAATTAATAAAACATTGAGATGGCAGCCTTTTTTTTTTTTTTTTCATTTTTTATATGTTATTTTCTTTTAAATAGCAAAAATGAATGAAAGCATAGAGTACAAAATTTCGTCCGAGCATATATATATTTTCTTCCGTTGCAATAAATTCATGTCTATGAGATTCAAAATTATCGAACTCTCCATTTGCCTGCCCAGGAAACCCAGACATATCAAACTCTTCGATAAAACCTACATTCCTCCCTTCACGTTTTTAAAACCACCGGGGGGCCAGGGTAAACGGATTAGAACTCGGGGCCTCTTGCTTCATACTTGTTAGTCCACTTGGATTCTGGTCCGAGTTTCCGGTTTTGCAAGTTGATTGAAATGGAATTCACAGTTGTTATGGAAATGGAAGTTGATTGATGTTGCATTTGCTGTTGATTCTTCATTGGAGATTTCGGGCGAAGCGACTCTATATCTGGAGTTGTAACGACAAGATGAGGTGCTTCGGGAGGTGGGTTTCTTCCTCCTCCTCCTTGCCATACCTTCCCATCTTTGTCCGAAAAGTTCTTGATATATGCCTGAAAATGTCACCAATGTATTATGTCGAGGAAGTATTTTGCCTAACAGCTATGTATTTAGAGAAGCCATCTCCAACAATGGGTATATGCTTGAAGTATGAGAGGAGGTGGTGGGTCCCACTAAAGCTCTCCCTCATCGGTTGTATGCACCAACGTAGGAGATACTTTCTCAATGTTATTTAGGTGACTACTTGTAAACCAATAGGAAATTGCCACTTCAGACTGGCAACTTTTCTTTCCAGCTTTTTGCTGGGACCAACTTGAAGTAGCATGTTCTTACAGATTCCGACACCTAATTTTGTTGTGGGGAAGATTTAAGAATAATTGATATTTTGGAATTTGTACCTCAGCATTGAAATTCGAGGAGGATAGTCCTTTACCAACAGTCAACCATCCTGCTCGAATGTTGTGGTTTTCCCCAAATAACTCTAGCCTCCTACGGCCAAGAGCAAAGTGCTCAACTATCCTATACATATCTTCTGGCTTTTGAGTCGAACCTACAATTATTATTAATTTTTTTTTTCAGGTGTCTTATTACAAAAGAATAAAACGCTTATAAGAATAAAGAGAAAAGCATTTAAAGAACTATATACGCAGTTGCAAACTTGAGACCAAAAAGGTCAAAGCAGGCAGCTATAAGAACAATCATACTAACCATAAGGAGGTTCCTCGGCAATTATCACATCAGTATCAATATTGGCATGGATTATATGACCATCAGTACTTCGACGTACAGTTCCTTTAATGCCCATCAGGCAGTGTTCCTTAATCATAATAATGACACGTTAATTCGGAGAAAAAGAAAATAAGAAAAAGGGTATTTGCTGAAAATACAAAATGAAATCAAGGCAGAAACAGAACACTGACCTTTGAATGCTGAAAGAGAGTATGAGAGTCGTGCCTTAAACCTGGTGTTGCATTAGCTTTGTTCGTCTTCACCCAACATATATCCTCACAGCGACGGAATCCCCACTATAAGAATCCAATACGTAGCATATCTCAGAAAACAGGAAAGTATTTTACAACACATTTCTTATAGATTACAGCCTAAAGGAAATGAGACATGTGTTATTATCTATATATTAGAGGTTTGACAACACACCTTCTTTAGACATTGACGGCCCTGCTCAAGACCCACACCATCTCCAACCCAAAGGAAAATAAAAGAAGGCGTGTCAGCTATTGCCTGAAAAAAATGTAAACCGAAAAGGTTAGAAACCAAAGTCACAAGACCAAGCAAGTGAATAAAAATATCTAAGCCTAGTTGTCAGGGATGTGTCGTCGAGTGGAAAAGCATATTGAGTGTCTTTAGGAATAGCAAGAATGAAATTCCATAACTACAAATGTTAACTAATAATGTAATACCACTTCGCACTATTGTTACCAGTATGAATGAATGGGGGCAGAATTGCTAGAATGTTATACAATCACAAAAGTAAAAAAAGTTAATTAGATTTCCTTTTTTTAAAGTAAATACTCACCTCAATCTTGAGATTCATAATTTCTTCGAATGTCCAATACTCCATGTGATCAGCAACACCAGGAGCGCGATGAACATATTCCTCCCATGGAGGGTCCACAAGGATGACATCAAACTTGGTCCCAAAGAACTCCGGTGAAAGTTCGAACTCTTTCAAATCAGATTTGTAATACATAGGAGGAGAAGCTGAATTAGCCACAATCTCATCTTTTTTCTGTATAAGCTCCCTAAGCTTGGGATAATCCTCTACTACATTTGTAAGCTCAAGTTCCCTAATAAAATTCTGTGGTCTCATGCCTGTGTCAACAAAATTCTGGGAGTAATCATTTTGTTCACCTCTTGAAGGAGCTTTACCAGGGGGGATACAATTCTTCGGAGGAACCCAACCACCAGAAGTTTTATCCACTTGGGTCCCACGTCCCATTGGTCCAGATGCAACAAAACCAGGGCTAGATATACTTGAAGGAACTCCTCGTCCAGAACCTGACTGATTATAAAACATGGGAGGGTTAGGCGGGGTAGCAATGCTAGGAGGAAACCGTGGACCAGATTGGCCAGTAGGAACAGGAGAGAGCCCAGGTGGCATAGCCAACATATTCATGTCTATGCCACGGGCCCCAGCCCATACAGGTGGAGAAAATGGTGGGAGGAAGACACCTGGTGATACAGGTGGGCCTGGACAAGGTGACATACCAGGAGTCAGTGGCTGCATTGCTCCAGGTGGAGGTATTCCAAGAGGGCCAAAAGGAGAGCCTATCATAGGAAGCGGGATCCCAATCTGTTGACTCTCTCTCCCAATGGGCCTAACCCACCCTCCTCTCCCTACTCTACTCCCTTTCACTCCTTGCTGAGGAGTTCTATTGAAAGACCCAGGCTCCTGGCTTCCATATTGAGGCTGTGAATTACTAGAAGAGCTTGGGCCACTTCCATTGCGACCTGGAATAGCACTTTTCTGGCCTCTTCCCCTCCCTCCTTGATAATCATAGTCATCCTTCCAAGAACTCTGATCTCTGCCTTCATCTGTATACCTCTCCTTTGAATCTTCACCAGATCCATCATTATTTCTTGTCCGCCCTTCTTGCTGATATGTCCATTCTCCATCGTTTGGAGTTGATCTCCTGGAAAAGCTAGTTCCAGACTCTGCTCTTCCATAATCAAGCGGCTTGGTTTGGATCTCTATCACATCATAATTCTCATTTGAAACTCCAAAGTTAGACGATAAGGCTTTTACAGCTTCACCCCTATTACCCTCCTTCCTATTACCAGACCGACCATGAGGCCTTTCATTATCAATCCTCTCACGAGAATGTCTTGGGAGGTCCCACTCTCTTCCATGATCATATGCACTGTCCCCACTTTTTGAATCCTTCTCATTACTTATAGGTTGTCTTCTTTTCCAATGATTTTTAGAACCATCCCAATCCCTCTTTCTATCACTCCACCCATCATCTCTGCCTTTTGCCCTGTCATCCCTGTTACCATCCTTGTCCAGTTCCTTCCGCTTGAGACTAAGACTTGGCTCATAATCCACGTCTGAGTATTCTGAATCTTGTCGCCTCACACTCCTCTCAGGGCTCTGCGATCTGTTTTTTGCTTCCCTTGTGCCCTTATCTCTGGTCCACGGTCTTCCATCTTCATCAGCATTGATTGACTTCTCTCTACTATCAGCAACATCCCTACTACTAGAAGTTTTTGGCTGCCTATTCTTCTCAGTTATCTCCCTCCCTGACCTGTCTTCATGAGTAACCGGACTAGCATTGTTATCCTCTTCCTGCGCTTCTACTTTGCTCTTTCCCCTCTCTGCATCAATCTTTCTTTCCTCTCTGCTACTAGATTTGGTACCCTTCCCACTGTTTGAATCTAAACCACGGCTCCGAGTCTCAATGGATTCATTTCTACCAGATATACTTTTCTCTCTTGAACTTTCCTGTTTGGGATCGGAGCTCTTGGCACTTCTCCCATCAGCTCTTTCATGGGAGCTTTCTTCAGATTTTCTTGCAGCATCTGGTTCATCCCATCTTCTCCTAGAACTTCTCGACTGCTCAGAAGATCCATGACCCTTCTCTCTGCTGTTTTCCCGCTTTTCTGAATATCTAGAATCCTTATCCAGAGTCTTTTCAAGCTCTCCTGAATGGGATCTGTCCTCTTTGCTTTTGCTTCTACTCTGAGAATTATCATGCTCAGAAGACTTTGAGCCAGTTTTTCTTCTCTCATTTTCCTCTGCTCGACTAAACCCTCTACTTCCCAACTTATCTCCACCATCTTTCCTATTATCTAATTCACCATCCTGGTACCAACTACTCAATTTTTCCAAGGTGCTCTGTTCTTGCTTCTTCTTCAACTGCTTTAAACGAGACTCCTTTCTCGAATCATAATCATCTACATCACTATCAGCTCTGCTAGAGCCGCCGGACCGTTTTCTGCTATCACTTCTATCTCCATGACTTCTTCTTCTTCCACTGCTGTCTAATCCTTCAGAATCTTCTCCATTGCTCGACTTTCTTGACCTACTTGAACGATGCTTCCTCTTATCACTGCCCTCCCACTCTTCATCATCTCCTGCCCTGTCACTTTTCACATCTGATACATCTTCTGTATCCCTTTTGCTATAATTCTTGCTAGATTCAGGAGAATTCATTGCTAAAAAAAAGCCTTAGGTAATTATCTTTAAATCTTTGAAATCTCAACTTATTACGTCCACATCATATCAATCTGCCAAAAAAAAAAGAAAAGGAAAATGACATCTCATAACCAGATGAAAAAAAATAGAGAAATAAAAGTAAATAATGCACATTCAAACTTTCCTAGTATGTGAGTAGTTCAGGATGAACTTGGACAATTACCGGGAAGAGAAAAAAAAAAATAAAGTTCGGGCATCATAACAATGAAAATTACAGAGTCACTGGGAACGTATAATCTGAGAGATGACATAAAAAAAATGTTGTTTCGACGACACCTTAAGCTCATAACGAAATTAAACCTTACGAAAGCTCATGCTCCTATTCCAAAATCAACCCTAACTCAGTAGCTCTAATTCCAGTTAAAAATCGATCCCAACCAAAATTCCAAAAATTTACCTGGTTTGTTAGGACGTAGAAACCCTAATTTCCCACAGAGAAATCAGAGCTTCTATCCATCTACTGAGGCTCAGAAACGCGCCTTGAGTGCGAAAGCGGAGCGACAAGGTTTCAGAGAGTGGAAAATGGAGTCGTGGCTCGTATGGAGTGAAGAGAGAAAGCGTAAGAAGACGAAGATGAAAACTTAGATTAAAAGAAAAAAGAAAAAATTTTAAAATCGAGCAAGACTTCATTAACGACATGTCGGCCTTAAAAATTTCCAAACCACATGTCGTTTATCCATTCGAAAATATATAAGTATATATTTCTTCCAGTCTGCAAATTGGCAGCTCTGCGAATTCAATACTCATCCATCCATCGTGGTTTGAGAAATTCCTCATCTAAAAATTTTCTGTGAAAAAATCGCTCTCATCATAAGCGAAACCAGAGCTTTTTTAAGCTTCTTCTTCTTCGTCTATCCGGAGAGACCGCAAAAAATCAAAGCGGCATTGAGCAAAGCAAAGCTCAGAGAAACCCTAACTTGCTGAAGAGGTCCAAGAAGCTGCGAAGAAAGTAGAAAAGAAAAGAAGAAGAAGAAGAGGAAAGATGGGGAAGAAGCAGCACAGCAAAGACCGGATGTTCATAACGAAGACGGAGTGGGCAACCGAATGGGGCGGCGCTAAATCCAAAGAGATTCACACTCCGTTCAAGCGCCTCCCCTTCTATTGCTGCTCGTACTTTTCGCCTCTCTCCTCCTCTTTTTCCTTCTTCAATAATTCATTTTCAACTTTTCTCTTCTCCTATCTTGATGACTATTCATGAAAAATGTAGGCTCACATTTACGCCATTTGAGGATCCTGTTTGCATCAGCGATGGCAGCGTCTTCGATATCACGTAATACCTCTCTCTCTCTCTCTTTCTCTCTAGAGAATTTGATGATTTTTACTCAATTTCAAAGCAAATTACTTGATTTTTCTCTTTTGGGTGCAGGAATATAATGCCGTATATAAGGAAGTATGGGAAAAGTCCAGTTACAGGTGCTCCTCTGAAAATGGAGGATCTCATTCCATTAACTTTCCACAAGAATTCTGAAGGTTTGAAGTGATTTCCTGCTTGTATTTATATTTGTAATTTTGGTTTAACATTTATTCAGCTTAAAGAAACGAGTTTCCATTGTTTTCGTACAAGCAGGAGAGTTCCATTGCCCTGTACTAAACAAAGTTTTTACAGAATTTACGCACATAGTTGCCGTGAAGACTACCGGAAATGTGTTCTGCTACGAGGTACACATACAATTACTATTCTTTCTATGGAATTGAGATTTGTATGCACTTATGATTTTCAATTTGCTGTCTTGTTTTATCTATAGGCAATTAAAGAGTTGAATATCAAAACGAAAAACTGGAAAGAGCTCCTCACAGACGAACCATTTACTCGTGAAGACCTCATAACAATTCAGGTAATAACTACCAGAGAGATATTTTCCCCTACCTCTTTTGCTCGTGTAAATTCCACTTATAGGTTTATGGACGTGTTTTTTGCAGAATCCTAATGCTCTTGATAGTAAGGCTCTCCTAGATTTTGATCATGTAAAACATAGTCTGAAACTAGACGATGAAGGTCAGTTAGATAATTGTATAACCCTCCCTCCCCCCCTTCTCCCCCCTTTTCTCTCATTTCAACTGTTACTTATATCATGTATTATGTCTTTTTGTTTTTCCCAGATCTGAAGAAATCGAGCTCAGATCCTACTCATAACATAAATGTAGCGGGAGATATCAAGCATATGCTAGAGGAACTAGGAACAGAAAAAGGGAGGGAAACTGCACTTCTTGGAGGAGGTGGTAGTAAAGCACGGAAAGAAAGAGCAGCTGCACTTGAAGCCATATTAGCTGCAAGGTCACGCATTAAAGAGGATTCTAATTCAAATGGAGGGGCCAAAGCCACTCAGGCTTACAGTATAGTAGATGCTGCATCTGCTTCAGTTCATGGAAGAAGTGCAGCTGCTGCAAAATCAGGCTCGAGTGATAAAACCGCTGCTCGTATAGCCATGCACATGGCTGGTGAAAGAGCGCCCATTAATGCAAAGATGGTTAGTCCGCTGAATCAATAACCATATCAGAAATTTTGTTTTCCGAGTTAATAAAGTTTATTAATTAGTTAAAACATGGGTTCTATTTTTATTTGTTATTTCAGGTACAGAGTCGATTTACTACGGGTGCTGCTTCCAGGTCCTTTACTTCCACGTCATACGACCCTGTTACTAAAAACGACTTTGAATACGTAAAAGTTGAGAAAAATCCAAAGAAGAAAGGATATGTTCAGCTTCATACGACACATGGAGATTTGAATATAGAGCTGCATTGTGATATAACTCCTAGAGCATGTGAGAATTTTGTAACCCTATGTGAACGCGGATACTACAATGGAGTATCTTTTCATAGAAGCATTCGGAATTTTATGATTCAAGGTGGCGACCCAACCGGAACAGGGAGGGGTGGAGAATCTATATGGGGAAAGCCTTTCAAAGATGAAGTCAACTCCAAGTTGCTTCACTCCGGAAGAGGAGTTGTCAGTATGGCAAATAGTGGGCCCCACACAAATGGGTCCCAGTTCTTTATCCTCTATAAGTCGGCAAATCACTTGAACTTTAAGCATACAGTCTTTGGTGGTGTTGTGGGTGGCATGACCACTCTAGCTACAATGGAAAAAGTTCCCGTTGATGATGATGATCGACCTCTGGTAAGTAGTGGAGGTTAATCATAATGTTTACAGAACTCTAAAATTATTTAGTTATTTATTTATCCATTTATGTTTTCTTTTTTTGTTCAGGATGAGATTAAGATAACAAGTGTGACAGTTTTCGTCAATCCTTACACTGAGCCTGATGAAGAAGAGAAAGAAAAAGAAAAAGATGAGAAGAATGTAGCGGATGAAGAAAATGTTTGTTTCTGAAACAACCTTCGTCTTACAAAAAGTTTGATTTATTCTAATTTATATATATATATGGTTTTGGATTATTGATATTGTCTTTTGGTATGTATGCTAGGAGAAGGTTGGATCATGGTATAGTAATCCTTGTACCGGAGCAGCTGACGTAGGAGGTGGTGGTGTTGGTGTTGGAAAATACTTGAAATCTAGTAGTACTCAGGCCGATAATACTACTCCGACTGCAATGTCTGTAACAAAGAAGAGAAAACTAGGAGTCTCATCACCAGAATTTAAAGACTTCTCTTCATGGTAATAGCCAAATTATGTCTTGTACAATACTTCAGAAATTTTTTGTTAGTCTTTTTTTTTTTTTTCCCCCTTTTGGGTAAAACATATATATAAGTGATGTGTTTGATCTTCGAGATTGTAGGTGCAATGAGTTGAAATTGAAATTTCCACAAGATTTTTGTTTTTGTTTTTTTTTTGGTTGACGACAATAAACATTCTCTCTTACCGCGAGTGCCTCTACTTCACCAATTTTGTCGGTTTTCATGGATACTTTTGTCTGTATATGTGCAAAATACAAGTGACGTGTTAAATTAGTATATCCAAAAAATTAAAGCGTTGGAAAGTGAGTATAGTTTACGATATGATGATTTGATTTTAAGAAATCCAAATTTTCCTTAAAACGACGCTCTTTTATGTACAAAACATATGTATATAGCTTGTATAGCAAGTTAATTGGAGGGAGAGAATTAATGTCTTATTTAAAATTGATATTATATGACACTAACTTCAACTTAAGTAATTCGACACAATACACGTGAACTCAAAAACCCAATTTCAGCCCAAATAGACTTCAAACTATCATCTTAAGGACTTGCAATTTGACCCATAAGAACAAAAAAACTGGGTAGATATTAAGGAAGTGAACATATCTGACAATATCAAGTTAGAAGAAGAGTTGAAAGCAAAAGGTTTATCAGCCGGTCAAGGTGAATGTACGGAGAAGATACCTTGGGACTATGACATGAAGAAGAGAGAGAGCTAGCTAGCAAACGATCTTAAAGGGAGTGAGAAGCCGCAAAAAAGAAATATACTACGAGGTATACCACTATTACTACTATTCTACTACTAGTACTCATGTTTTTTTATAAACAAAGCATAAACTAAGTAAGAAGTAAGAAAAGAGTGGGAGTGAAGGAATAAAGGTGAAAGAGCATGAACCACACCCCACCCCACCCCACCCCATTCTTTCTAGGTATTAGAGTTATTGTTAATAGCAAATCTGAAAATGAATCAACCGTTAATAATTAACTCATATAATTTTATTAAAAATTTATCTACTTTTTAATTCATATACTATTTTCTCTCAATAATCAATTCATTCCATTTTATGCAAAGTTTGTCAACATAATTATTCACGCCGGCAGCTTTACTACTCTCTCTCTCTTTCCAAACGCTCTATTGCCATGGGCACGCTTGCTTCCACTCAAAATTTTAAAAAAAAAAAAAGTAAAATATGCAAAGCAAGACATTATTTTTAATTTCTATGTAAAAGAATGAAAAAAGCTAATCCACTAACCCATTAGTGATCTGATCTCACTTTATCGATAACGTTTGTGTCAGAACTAGCTACAAAACCCATGTACCAGTCAATTCCTCTTGTAAAAAAAAACTCCCACTTCTCTTTCTGGTCGACTCCACCAAATTCAAAATTAAACCAAACTTTTCTAAGAGATAAAAATATAGTAGATAACTTTTATTGTTTCCCTACCCATGTTAATTTGAGCTTTATTGCTTCTTTCTGGCCCGAGACCTATGTTTTGAAAATTGACCCACCTACCTATTTTTATTTATAAACTAGATGCAATTTCATTCATAAAAACTGAAAAACACAAACAACCCCCCCCCCCCATGCAACTTAGAGCCCCATATCTCTTTTGCTAATTTTTTTTTTTTTTGGTTTCCCTTTTCCTTTCTACTTTCCAGGATACCAAACAGATCATCACTTCAGCAAGCAAAAATTCAAAGTTAGAACTCATGTTTGATATATCTAGTAGGTAGATAGTGCATGGGTGTTGAAAAAGTTTTAAATGGATACTTTGTTTAGACTGTTCAGTAGCAGTAGTAGTACTCTTCAATCCGATCATCTTCATCTTGATCATCACCAATCTTACAACTCTAGCAGAACTTCAAGCAGCTCCAGATCAGAGCTTCAATCTGATCATCACTACCTGCAACAAGATCGTCATCATCAAAACGAAGAATCCTTGAACCATTTCAATGATTTCATGGAAGAGGAAGATTTCTCCTCCTCCAATTCTACTCATTATAACTACCCCTACTCTTCAACCACCGCCGCCACCACCATCACCACCGCCACCACTACCACCACTCCGACTCAAGCCGATCGGTATTTCTCCTGCTCACCTTCTCATCATGACTTGATCAACTTTGAATTTTCCGGCAAGTGGTCCCACAACATGCTACTCCAAACGGCTCAAGCAATAACGGAAAATAACAGTACACGTGTCCAACAACTGATGTGGGCCCTCAATGAGCTAAGCTCGCCGTATGGTGACATAGACCAGAAGCTCACAGCCTACTTCCTCAAGGCCTTGTTCACTCGCGTAACTGACTCCGGCGAAAGAAGCTACCGGTCTCTAACCGCCGCGTCGGAGAAATCGTCTTCCTTCGATTCGACGAGGAAAAACATCTTGAAGTTTCAAGAGGTCAGCCCTTGGACTACGTTCGGACACGTATCAGCTAACGGTGCGATCATGGAAGCCTTCGAGAACGAATCGAAGCTCCATATCATCGATTTCAGCAGTACGTTTTGTACGCAATGGCCTACTTTACTCGAAGCGATCGCGACTCGTACGGACGAAACACCGCATCTGAAGCTAACAACCGTGATCGCGACCAGGAATGGTGGCGGAGAAGGCGGAGAGTCGCCAGCGGCAGCTCAGAAGGTCATGAAAGAAATAGGTGCGAGGATGGAGAAGTTCGCTAGGCTTATGGGAGTTCCGTTCAAGCTCAAAGCTATATATCATTCCGGCGATCTTTCAGATCTGAACTTAGCGGAGTTAGATATTAAAGAAGACGAAGCGTTAGCGATTAACTGCATCGGCGCGTTACACTCAGTCGCTCCGATCAACAACCGAAGAGATTATCTAATTTCGTTTTTTAGAAGCTTAAGGCCTAGAGTGATTACCGTGGTTGAAGAAGAAGCCGATCTGGATGTCGGAATTGACGGGATCGATTTCGTGAAAGGATTCCAAGAATGTCTGAGCTGGTTCAGGCTTTACTTCGAGACGTTAGAGGAGAGCTTTACGAGGGTGAGCAACGAGCGATTGATGCTAGAGCGAGCGGCGGGACGAGCGATCGTCGATCTGGTGGCGTGTCCGTCTTCTGAGTCGGTTGAGCGTCGGGAATCGGCAAAGCGGTGGATAGGGCGATTTAATGGGAGTGGATTCAGTACTGTGGCTTTTAGCGATGAGGTATGTGATGACGTGCGCGCTTTGTTGAGGAGGTATAAGGAGGGATGGTCGATGGTACAGAGATCCGACGGAGCCGGAATATTCTTGGCTTGGAAGGATCAGCCGGTGGTTTGGGCGAGTGTATGGCGGCCCTGATTTCGATTTTGTTAGTTATTATTAACTGTTTTAAAGAAGGGAAAAGGAATTTATTTTAGTTATGCATGCATGCATGCATGTTGCGATCGCTCTCGGTTTAATAATAGACTAAATCTATCGAATAATTTATCGTAATATAATTCGTAGTAATTAAAATAATTTGCTTTCTTTATTACATGAAATCACAAACGATCATGTCAAATATTCAAACATAAGGATCCAAAATTGAAATGTATATTTTAGGTGATATCGTCATGAAGACTTTGTATTAAAAAGCTACATAAAAGGAATATAAAAGTTATTCGTAGCATTACAGCTCGACTAGAATAGTAAAAAATAAAACATTTACTATTATCTTTTTATCTTTTTCAGATTCCCATTTTATGTTTCTTTCCTTCTTCTCTTCCTTGTTCTTTCTCTTTTCCCTTTAAATGTTCTAGATTCTGTGGATTACACAATTTGGGCAAGGAGTCATACACTAAGACAGGAACAAGATTCTTTGATTGAGAAAGATGGTATGTTGGATGAGCTTCCAAGATGCTTTATAATCTATATTAAGATCTTGGGTATGTGTTCGAATTCCCACCACTGCCACACGACCGCCCCATTGGCATTTTCCCAAAGGTTATGCCTTTGGTTAACCCATTTATTTTTATATGGGAGAGAATAAACTAAAATTTACGAACTCAAACTGCAGTTTAGTCCTAAACTAACTTTTAAAACTTCGACCACTGTAACATAAATGGGGAGGGTTGTCAATCTGCCTGATCTAGAATCTATTTTCCCAACAAGTGATAATAGAGTGGACAGTGCATGTTTGATCTTTAACAGCCTTAAACTGTGTCCTCTACTTTTATAAATTTCAGTCGCTTTAGACATCTCCATGTGGGTCAACATCAATACATCAGTATGCACTTATCTGCCCTTCTATATCTCAAACAGTCCCCCTTTAGAAGTGAGGAAGACGAACGAAAGTGAACACAAACAATTGTTGCAGATAAAAAGAAACCGACCAACTTGATCAAACACTAGATCGAAAATTATTGTCATGAACTCCACGATCAAATAATAATATATATATATAAACAGATCTAAGAGAAAAGATGTATGAGCGGAAGAAAAAAAAAATCCAAACCCATGCCGAAGCCGAATACGATACACATGATAACTCGAAAAAGAAAAAATGAAGAGGAAAAATAAAAAGAACTATAATGTCGTTAATTTTCACATACTCCATCCTTGAGGAAGTTTCCATCTTCTATGCCAATAAATAGACACTCTAGACCACAAAGGAAACCCAAAATTATAATCCAAGGGTTGATCAACAAGCCCTCCTACAATCAACGGCAACCAAACATACCTTGAATCACGCAAATCAGACGGATTCCATCGATCTGCCATGAATATAAAGGAGTCTGGAAAACCCGGAACAGGAAGAACAAAAGTGCTCTGCGCAAAAAACGTCGTAAACTGAAACATCTTGTTCCCTCCAATACATGGGTTCGCAACCGTCTCCCACGGACCCAATATGGTCTCTGACGCATGGGCCAAGGCTGCATTGGGGGCCCAACCCGTACAACCCGATGTGATCATGTAATAAGTCCCTTGGTGCTTGAATACGACTGGAGCTTCCCTATGTTGTCCTATAAGAATCCTTCTCATAACATTTGTCAAGTCTAGATAGTCTTCAGTTAAAGGTCCGATATGAAGCTCACTATTGTCTTCTGATGAGTAGATGAGGTAAGCAGTGTTGTCATCGTCTTTGAAGATTGTCATGTCCCGGCTGTCGAATCCGTGGGGCCGCTTGCCATAGAGGTAGTTGAAAGGACCTGTTGGGAAATCACTTATAGCTACACCAATGGAAGCTTTCGTGTAGTTGGAATCATCTATGTGCATCCACATCACGTACTTTCTGGTTTTTGAATTGTAGATTACTTTTGGACGTTCTAAGACGTTGGATTTGTGGAGATCGTGGGTCTCGTTTGTTTCTTCCCCAGGTAAAACGATGCCTTCGTTTTTCCATGTCCATAAGTCCTTGGAAGAATAGCAACCTACTCCTATAATGTCGACCTGAAATCATAGAAAGATTGCTTCATAACTCTAATAATACAAATGCCAGTTTGAGACTGAAACCAGATTGAGCCCACAAAATTCAGTTTTGACCCACATAATCTAACAAGAAGCCCGAAAAGTCTATCTAAAATACAGTCCCTTCGAAAATGCAAAATCTGATCTAGATTCCAATTGCCTCAAATATCAAATACAATCACTTAAAAGTTTGTGAAGGGTTCTTTTAACATCAAGAATCTACGCTACTTTCTCCCTGAATATGAAACTTGGAAGGAAATCAATATACATTTTGTTACACTGTTAACCGATGAATGTTTCTTGAGTACTAACTCTTATGGTTTTTATTCTTAGTAAACTCACCCTCTTCAAAATATCAAGATTTCCACAAAGAGGAACTCTTTGTTAGGTGAAAAATTCATGGTTTCCAACAGAACTGGTCAAATTCAGATTGATATTTGTTACGGATATGAAATCTAATATGAACAATTAATTCCAAAATTATGCCTTATAATAAACTTTGAGATCAAGAGAAATCACAGAAAGGTATATTTACCCGTGCGGCTCCTTTTTTGTGAGCGTGGTAAGTGGGCCCATCCTTGTACTCTCCATACCAATAGTAAGTCTTTGATTGACCATCGTAAAGAATACCTCCTCCATGGGCTTGAATCGGGTTCCCATCTGTGTCCAACCATATTCTTCCCGGATAATAGTAAGAGCTATCATTTCCATTCTCCTTCATAGGATCAATAGCCGTTTTCTTACCAGGAAAGAACACATGCCTAAGCTGAGAATTTTCATCGAGAAATTCATCAATCAAAGTGGTGGGTCTTTTCGGCCTTCTCTTTAATGCACGTGGGGATCTCTTACCCCTCGGTGGAGGTATTTGAATGCTTTCTTCCTCTACAAATTCTAATTCACGGAATTGAAAATGACGATGATGGTTACTTGATTGCAAGTGGGTCCCGCCATTCACTCCGTTTTTGTGAGTAGTGAGAAAGTATAAATGGATCATAACAAGAGATCCTAACAAGCTCCATATTACAGTAGAGGTTGGACATTTCCCCCCTGCATTATTGCAAGGCAAAATGGTTGGTTTCCGATATTTGTTCCTCATCCTCATAATTCTTTCTTTCTCTCTGTGGTGTTTTTATCCCCAAGATAATGCAGCATTTAAGAATATGCAACCTATGGAGATTTGGAGATTCAGTTAAAGATTGAAAAAATCATAATTGTTTTGGATGAAAACAAGTTTTTTTCACCAAGTTAAAATTACACAGAGAGTAGTTAATAGATTAATCTACTTGTAACCAGAAAATTCTCTGTTTATAGAAATCAGTTTATAATGAGAGTGACCAAACAGCCAGATAAAGCAATTATGCATATCAAAATTTCAATCAGCGACAGCGACAGGATAATTCAAAGATGAAAATAAGTAATCAGCGACAGGATATTCAAGAAGAAGCAAACAAACCCAAAAGAACAAATATCATCCTACACTTGCTTCTTCTTGAATAAAGAAGACACTCAAACATAGATAATTCAATTTCACAATTTAAAAGAAAGAATACGTATAAGAAAAGAAAAGGAAACATATACTAGAGCTTTCCAATTAGAAACATAGGACAAAAACAGAACAGAGACAAAAGATCAAACAACTTACCTGCAATCCCACGAATCATCAGTGAAGCAAAATTCCCAGACATCGAATTATTTCCTCCTGCTTCAATCTCTTCAAACTAAATCCCACAAAATATGGCCGATAAGAGTTCAAACTTCAAACTCAATCTAAGAAGAAATTTGACCCATTTTGTGAGTGAACAGTAAAGACACAAAACCCCTGAGTCTTCAATTCCGTGCAAAAAGTAGAATAGGGAGAGAGAGAGAGAGAGGAAGAAAGAAGTTGAGCTGTTGAATTATGGGTTCAAATTGGATCGAGAGTTGATTGATGATGAAGACGACTTGTGACCAAAGCTCCTGTTTTCTTTATCTAGAAGCTTTTTCTAATGGTGAGTAAAAAATCCCTGGTTTTCCACCATTTATCTGTACACACACAGAGACAGAGAGAGAGATACAGACAGAGAGAGAGGAGAGATTACCGTCTTTGATCTGTTTAGACATGTTTGCTTATTAAAGTCAAAAAGAAAAACCCGTTTTTGACTCTTGTTCGCATTGGATTTATTACGTAACAAGTAATTTAATAACTGTGTTAATAATGAAATTTTATGTTTTAACGATATTACCCAATTGTGTTAATAATGAAATTTTCTGTTTTAACCATATTACCCAATTGTATTAGATTAATTAATACCCAATTGTATTTTCTATCATAGTCTGTGAAGGAATATTAGGAAGGATAGGCTCCTTTCAATGAGTTGTTAGCCCTAAATTTTAAATGATTTAACCAACATTTTTTAAAAATAAAATTAGGGTTTTTCTTTTTGGGTTGGGGGACCGAAATCATCAATAATTTGAGGATTAGTTGACCTAGTAATAATTTTCTTACAAGACTAATCAATTGCGAACAAACTCAAGCATGCCCTGGCCTTAACCGCAAAAAGGCTGTAGTACTATTTAGTATTTACTAGCTTCACATGATGGCACATGGGCTAAGATTAGATGACACGTTTTCCTTCTTAATCCATCTTCTTGACATGATGGATTAGTGATTCAAAGCCCAACCCAACAGAGCTAGCAAGTAAAGGCCCAGTAATGCTGATCAACCATGTTAAAAAAAACCAAAAAAAAAAAAAAGAAAAAAGAAAATTTCAGCCTTCCTGGAGAATGAGTATCTTACAGATCAAGTGAAAGACAAGATCATTATTAGTAACTGTCTGAGAAGGCATGTGGGAGGAGCCTCTTCTGACATGTTTTGTATTAAGCCGAGCCTCTTGAGTTGACCCATGCCCATGGCCATTAGCAAGTTAATAAGAAGAGTGAAGAATTAGGAGGTCCTACTTCAGACTCGCATTTACATTCTTGAAAGAGAAACCATGACCCCATCGGCTCATCAACAATCATACTGCTGCTTTCCCTTTTATATACGTATACGTATACATATACATATATGTAGTGGACCAATTTTCTACAAATCCAAGCTTCTTTATAATGAGGCTCTTCTTATTGGTCATGTTATCAGAAAACAATGGACAGAGATGCTGTAAAATGAAAAAAGAAAAAGGACAAAGCAAAAAAAATCTGGAACAGAACTTTACAGATGTGAGAGAGAGCCAATAAGGTAAGAGAAATATGCAGCAAGAGACATGGATCCTATATTGGTAGATCATGTTCATCCTCGATGAGAATCTACTTACTGGATTTTTAAAGTACTAGTGCTTTGAAAGACTATGACATCCAATAAAGTTCAGGCAAAAGCAAAACAGTAAAAGTAAAGTTTCCCCTAATCTTCAAAAAACAAACCCAGAAAAAGGAAAGAAAAAAAGAATTCCAAACAAGCATAAACAGATGGGGCTTTATACGAGATTGGATTCCATGCCTACGCGCCTGCCTTCACTGTCACAGCCCGGTCTGCCATAAGTTAGGAGTGACGTTAGTTTTGAAGAAATTTTAAATAATTATAATAGATATATATATATATAATTTATATAATTTATAAATATATTTAAAATATTTTTTAATATGTATGAAAGATTTTTTTTAAAATAAAATAGTTAATAAATTCTTTTTATATTTTTTATTAAAATAATTTTTTTTGTTAATAAAAATATCATAATTTATATATATAATATTTTATATCAAAAGAATTTCAAATTTTAATTTACTTAAGAGTGTCGATTGATCACAAGCAGCTTCTATTCACTACCCCACCCAGGGTGCGATCATGACCGCTCATTTTCCATCGAATGGACAAAATAAGCCACACGAAAGCATGGCTTATCTTCAGCTAAAATTAGTCAAAAGCGGCTCATTGTTAGCTGTGCTTACGTGGCACTTATTTTATCTTTTTGATAGAAAACGAACGGTCATGATCGCTTCGTAGGCAGCGAAGGCACGGGAGCCTGTAGGCAAGCAATCCATTCTCGGTTTATATAGTTATGTTAAAACACACACACTCGCAAATGCTACAAAGAAGTGTACCAGAGCAAAGAAAAATCATTCCTCATTCCTCATTCCCCATTCCCCATTCCCCATGGGCTTTCACCCTTATTTTTTTGAAAGAGACATCCCAAACCTCCCATCAAAAGGTAGGGTGGTAAGTGATGTAAACATTAAAAATGAAATATTAACTTCATAAGAATGCCAAAAATAAAAGTTACAACAACATAAAAGAGAGGAAAAACAAAAATCAATAGGAGCAAGCAACAATAACAGTCATGAACTCATATACTAACCAGTAACCACAACCTAGTAAAGACAAACAGTCTTCAAATTTCCTTCAGGCACTCTTTTGGCCTTCACTTCCTCTTTTAAATTAGCCCTTTTTTGTTGGACTTAAGTGGGTCGGCTTCTTGCTTCTTACTGTAAGCTAAAGGTAAGCCCTTTCTTATTTATTTACTTCTCCTTATCTCTATCTTCCTGGTTTGCACTGCTTAAACTTATACTTTTGGTAAATCAAATCCAAATCACACAATAAAAACCTAATCATAAACACTGAACTTAGAATCTAATTAATTAGGCCTAGTGGTTTTTCTTTACAGGCGAATTTCGGTCATTATATGCAAGTCTTCTCTTAGTGCCAGAACCAGAAGTGAATGAACCATTAATGTCAGGGTTATCGATAGAGCCCCATGATGGGTTTGGAGAAATTACTGACTTGGGTGTCTTTAACTTATCAATCATCTCTGTTTTCTGCATTACTTTATAGCAAAACACCACATTTTCCTGTGGCATTGCAAAATTGAGAACAAGTTGATTGTTAGCAACTGTTAGCACTAAGTGCACAAGTAAAATTTGATTATCAGTCTATTTAAGTAAATATAGGTTAACTCACATATTCAAGGGATCCAAATGAAGGTATCATGTCCAAGTTAATCTCTACTTTTTCTCTCTCTAATTGACTATTATCAGAAGCAGCCAATACTGCAGCTGCTGCAATTATAGATGGTCTATGCTCCATCAATTGAATCTCTGCAAAAAAAAAAAAAAAAATTCCATCTAAATGAAAAGCCCGACGACTAATTTGCACATTCATTTTTGCAGTTAGAGCACATGTGATCTTATTTTCCTTCCCTGAATGTGAATAAGAACTAAAGAATTTACCTTTAATGGCGGACATTGTAATTTCCACAGCTTTAGAGACTAGACCTTTCGGTCTAAGTTCGTCAAAACGGAATTTATTGATGAAGTACGGAAGATAATCGAGCGGAGTAATAGAACTCAGTTTCCATTCCAATGTGCTCAAAACTAACAGCTCCATTCTCTGAATCACCTTACTTTCAAAATCAAAATCCTCCACTCGAAATTCTGATAATGCTGGTACTCTAGGTTCCTCCATTTTAGCAGCTACTGATAAGCACGCCACAGATAACAAACGAACAGCCCAAAGTTTTCCTTCCTAATTGCGTGCAAATCACAAACAGGTCATAATCATAAGTAGATCGAAATCTGAGAACAGAACTCTCAACTCGTTGACATTTTAGAGAAATTTCTTACATCGATAGATCGCAAAGAAAGAAACTGATCTAGGTAACTGATGGAGGAGTAAACGGTTTGAAATTTGAAACCGAAGATTGCTCGAGTCTGAAGCAGAACACACAATTTTCACTGATTAAAAATTAAAAATGCAAAAATCTCGAAATGAAGAGAGACGCAGAAACAATCGAAGAGTTTATGTAGAGAAAACTCACATTGAGAATCCAATCGATAGAATCCAAGCGAGCGGATCTTAACCAGTTCGTACTAGTTACAGAGCAATTTCCGTATCTAGAAGAAGTTCGCTCACTTCGAACTAAGTTATCAAAATACGCATCTAATTCCTTCTCTGCACCAAAAGACGCACCGAATTCAACGAGGTTTTCGACTCCATTTTCCTTTTCATCTTCTCCTTCATCGTTCAAACTAGCTTTTTCGTCTTCTTGACACAAGAGGCTGGAGTGATCGGAGAACGAAGAAGCAGAAGTAGCGTCGACATTGTCTGCCATGCTTCTTCTTCGTCCTCAAAGAAATCTCTGTACAATCTCCACAAGGAAGAAAATCATGTACAGGAAATCATGTAACCGCTAAATCCACGACGAAGAGATTAGAGGAAATCTAGAGGGAGTGAATGGAGTAAGAGAGGAAGAAATGTTTGGCGATTTTGGTGCAGTTGAGTTGTTAAGAGGGAGGGGAAGTAGCCCGTTATGCCGCCAAAAACAACGGATTTTAATCACCTGTTACGCAGGTCCATCGTCGTCTATCTACTATATATATATATATATATATATATAATAATTGGATAGTTTTATTGAAAGATATAAATTTTAAAAATAATAAAATAAATATTTTTTTTTTAATTTTATAAAAATCATCATAACATGATTAAAAACTAAATTAAATAAATAAATAAATTATATTCACATAACATATCAAATTTCATCATTTTAATATATCACGTGATTTTTCATTATATTATATGTATTAAAAAAAAAAACCTACTCAGTTACATCATTCTTATTTCATGAAGAAAAATAAAGTAAGAAAGAAAGGGTACCAAAAATAATTTGCACGATACACATTAAAGCAGTAACTATGAACACATCTGCGAAGGAATAAATGAACCAAATTTTTTGTTATATTTATAAGGTGGGAGGTAAGTATCGTACATGCTGTCCGCTATGCTATTTTCAAGTAACAATGAACTTTAAATTTAGGGACAGCTTATTGGAATATGTCCCAGCTTGATTTAATTTTCTTGGAACTCCTTTCTTTTTTTTTCTTTTGGTCCCATAAAAATTGATTGCTCTGTCACTTGGGTTTGGACTTTGGTCAATCTCTGATTTATGTACTGCTTCCTGGTTCTTCACAATTCAATGTCTGATTCATGTCCTTCTTCTCTTCAATGTCTTGTAAGTTTTTTTTTTTTTTTTTTTTTTTTCTCTCTCTCTTTTTAGACGGTAAATTTTGAAGTAGATTGGTCGATTATAATTTAATATAATAAATAATATAATGTTTTTTTCTTTTAATATTAGTTTTTTTTTTTCTTTTTTTTTAAGCCCAATTTTAAAAAATTACAAAAAATAAACGAATCTATCTAGATGGTACGGTCCACTTTGGAGTTTGGACCATGTGTCTGCCGCTGCTGCCTGCTTGTAGTAGTAGTAGTAGTAGTAGTAGTAGTAGTAATAGCAGCAGCTGCTAGTGTCCGAAACTTGGGTTTGGCTTACCTGGCTTTACAATCATAATAACGGAAAGTTGGAACTTTCCTATGAATGAAAACAAAACCTAATCTCCTCGATGGGTCATGCTCAAGAATATGTTCTTAAGAGTATACAATCCACCAACATTGAATCATTAGGTTTTCTAATCATTTACTATGGAATTTGTTTGATGGGTGGATTAATCCTTAAGGGAAGATAATTTCTTGAAATGATGAATTTTTATATGCATACGATTCATTATTCACTCTTCAGTAGTATGATTTATTTTGTCGAACAGTTATATTCATAAAATATTTTATTAAAATATAAATCATAAATCAAATTTATTACTAGTAATATATAAATGTATATATATATATATATAAATATAAAGTGTAATAATATATGATGATTATTGAATGGAGGTATGCTAATGCACGTGAGTATAATTGCAGTTGTGGACTGGAGTCTGGAGAGGAGGAGCGTCTTCACGTGTTAAAAGGCTGGTCCACTCCAGACTGGACTCTTCCCTTTCATAGTATAAAGAAATAAATCATCTCTTGATTTTTTTTCGCATGAAATTGAGAGCTAAAAAAGAAGCTCACTCTAAAAGTTCATGTAAATTAGTGTCACCCACTTTACTCATCATTACCATTTGCAAATTATACTGTATACAAAATGAGCTGTGAGATATTTTTATATTAAATATTAAATTTTATTATAATAATAATTATTATTTTTTATATAATAATTACTATAAGATATAAAAATTAGTCTTAGGATTAATTATACAAAATATAATTTGAGAAATATAATTATATAGGATTTGCAGCTTGGATTTTCGTGCTAGAACTAGTAGTTAGAAGAACCTTTGACTAAATATATTTGGAGTTCCAAGATGGTCAACTATACCTGCTTTGACTGTGTTCCATGTTCTTCCCAATTGCTTACACTACTTGCACACTACACTACTTACTTATTTTCAGGGATATAATTATTATTATTTTTTTATTATTTTTTTTATTTTTATTTTTATTTTTATTTTTTACCTAAAAATTTAAAGATTCTTATATAACAACTTACGTTGTATTATTATTCACTCATCCTTAAATAATCCAAGTCATCCTTCCAAAATAGTAGGACAAAATTTACATGCAAGGCCAAAGTATGATACATCCTTTTTAACTAAAATTTTTGTATTATATTTAATAATTTTAAATAAAATAAATTTATTTATTTAATACTATTAAAAATTAGTTTCCTCTAAATCTATAGACTTCCAAAGCATAAAAAATTATTTTAATAAACATTTAAAAGAAATTAATATTATTTTTTTATGGTGTTTCTGAGTTCCATAACATGAAGCCCATCCATTTTCAATATGTAGGTGAATGGTCTCCGTTGGTCGTGGGGATTAAGAAAAGAAACCCGACTACAATAATATCAGGCTCATAATCTGGGCTTCCTCCATTTCTTCTCCTGCCCAAATGGTTAGCTCCAGACAAAATTACGGCCCAATGAAAGATGCTTCCTTTTTAACTTTTTAGTGGTCTTAATCACTTATAAGCCCAACTCCCCAACTATTATATAAGTACTACTGCTTCTTAGTGTCGGTGCTTACTTCGTGAAACACGTGGGCTATTTTTAATTTTTTAAAATTTTAATTTTTAATTTTTTCTTTTTTTCTTTTTTGGAGAATTTTCTACACCGTCTAATGTGCTTATTATTATTATTTTTTTAATTTTAATTTTAATTTTGGTACGAAACTTCCTAAATGTATCTTAAATTATTAAAGAAAGGGAATGTAGTAGTACGGACTAATGGGCACTACCTACCCTCTCTCCACTTTCACTGCATGCCAGCTATTATTATTATAAATTATAAAAATATCAAAGCAAACTGACAATATTTTTTGCCAGCTCATTTGAGCTGGATTGATGTACACGTTACATTTGCGTACTATAATACATTATATCATATATATATATATGACATCTTCAAATTTTACATTTCATAATATTTAATTATTCGATCTATTTATTATTATAATTAATTTTAAATTTTTATATATTTTTTTAAAACAATTTATTAATAATCGAAATCTAAGTCGATTAAATGTACTTTAAATTTTTTTCTTAAATTATTATCAATATGTAATATGTTAATTTAATAATATCTTAGTCATTTTAATATTGAAACTAGTTACACAGGTCATTGTCAGTCTCAAAAAATATTCTATATTATTAAATTTGAGATTTTTTATATTCTACGTATAAATATTTGAGAAGTTAATTTTTTATTTTGTTAAAATAAATAATTTAATTTAATTTAAAATTATTAAAATCTTAAATAAATAAGTTTAATAGTTTTAGTTAAAGTATTAAAAAATTATTTTATTATTTTTAATTATTTTATTTTATTTATATATATATATATATATATAACTTTATGTTGCGAACAATAAATATCAATTTTTAAAAATATATATAAAAATAATAATGAAATATTTTATGATTTATTATATTACCTGATATTCCCACCTAATTTTCAAACAAACAAATTATTAAAAAATCGTAAGAAAAATATATTTTAAATACATAGCACAAGTCATAGTACAAGATCATCATAATAAAAGAAAATGTTATTTCACCTTTTAATTTTAATTTAAAATATAATATATTAAAATCTTAATTATATATATTAATATTATAATATTATTATTATATATATAATAGTGATATATTATTCTAAAGTAATATAGGAGTCGGAGTTGCCACGTAACTCGTAAGCCAATCGATAAGGTGTCCATCACCCTACGTTTAACTTAATGAATCCACGTCACCATCGACAGGAATCCAGATCAGACTAACGAACAAACTAATCCGATCCGATTCGGAAACGTGCGAGGGGATCATGGTCGGGGGGGAACAGGCGGGAAGAAAATATGACGTGGATCCGCAGCAGCAAAACGAAGCACAAAACATGCCTCCCACGTTCGTCTCCATATTCGTCTTCATTCTTTCCCTCCTTCTCTCCGTTTACCTTCCGCCTGCAACGAAAAATAAGACTGACGGATAGAATTTTTCGTCGTCATAATTTCAATTTTAAAAAAAAAAAATTATTTTTCATTAAATTAGAGAAAATAGAATAGATTTCTGAACTGTTTTCGACTCTTCATCCAGTCATAATCCTCATCGCTTTGACCAACAGCCTGTATATAAAACAGTTGCTTATTTTAGCAATCTATCCTCACTCATCGTTCTAGAGATTGCATTCTCTTATCGGAAGAGAAATCAAGGGGTTGGATCGTCATTCGTGAGAGGAGTTGGAAGAAGCGGCGTAGCAGCGAGATCTTGAGGAAGCCATTAGAGGTTTGAGCTGGTAGAAGATATTATCATCCAGAGCAAGTTCTTTTATATAACCTTTAGTCTTCGACTGGTGCTTCTTTTCTCGAAGCAAAGGAGGAGGAGGAGGAGGAGGAGGAGGTTTTAATATATAAAGGTATTGTTCTCTCTAAATCTGATGTTTAGGGTTTTAGCTTTTTTTTTCAATTCCTAATTCTGAGATTTGGTTCTGTGATCTTTGAATCGATTGTCGTTGAAGTTCTTATATGTGTAATTTGCGTATGGTTTTAAATTAATTGCTCCCAGTAAAAGTTTTGAATGATCTGTTTTGTTTGAAATGATCAACGCCTTAGTCATATGATTGCAGAGATTGTGTATTTATGTTTGATTCAAAGTTGCTGATACAAAATAATGGTGGAACTGAGTTTACAGAATACTTAGCTGATTTATCTCCTTGAAATTGTTCGCTATTAGGATATTTTAGTTCAAAAATATCATCAAGTTACTACTGCCTCCTAGATTATCATCATCATCATCATAATCATTTTCCGTGTTAAAAATGGGATAATTTTTGGACTTTAGTCAGACATTCTGATGAATCTGATCTGCTTTAGTGACAATACTGTAAAATTTTTACACACTTCCCAATCTGAACTTCTCATTTTATGCTTATCCTGCTTAATCTATTGGCCGATCAGCTGGATCTATTGGACATCTGATGTGAATTCTTGCCGATTCCGGATCTTAGAGTAATTCATTATCTTTGTCAATCACGATTCTTGACTAATCTCATTTTAAGATTAATAATTTTGATTTTGATGATTCTGTTTACAGAACTGGAGGCTGTGAATTTAATGGGTGGGAAGGGAAACATCAGTGAGAATTCGGCCTTAGCAACTAAGAGCGTTTCTCCAACACCACCTCCATTGCCAGGATCAGCATTGACTGGTTTCTACCAGAAGGGCTTATTGAAGAACAAAGCATGCTCTCTAAGGGGATATAGCTGTGTCTCTACAGGTACAAAGGATCTATGGGAACGCCTATTTGACGAAGGCTACCGAGCAGATGTTTCTATTACTACAGATGGTGGTGGCATTATCTTTGCCCATTCTAACGTTCTTGTAAGTTCACATTTATAGTAATTATTTCTTTAACAAGTATAATCTCTTTTTATTCTCAGTTATCTAAGTGAAGAAATGGCATATCCTGAATTAAAGATTATTGTTATCTGGCAGGGCATGGCTTCTCCTGTGATGAAGGGCCTGTTGAAGAAATCAAAGAAGTCAGGTCAACTAAGATCGATCTCAATCCTTGGGGTCCCCCATGATGCAGTACGAGCTTTTATTCGATATTTGTACTCTTCCACGTAAGAGCACAACTTGGAAAAATTTACTCTCTTAACATTTATAAGATCACTGCTGACTGTTCTTGAATCCTGTTGCTTTTGTCATCTCTCTTATAATCCCTACTAAGATTTTAATTTCTTCAATTGCAGTTACAAACGAGAAGAAATGGACGAATTCGCGTTGCAACTTCTAGTGCTTTCACATGTATATATGGTTCCTCACTTAAAGAAAGAATGTGAAAGGCAAATAGAGCACAATTTGCTAACAACTGAAAACTTAGTTGACATTTTTCAACTTGCATTACTGTGTGATTCTCCTCGCCTTAATGTTATTTCTCACCGTATGATTCTAAAGAACTTCAAATCGATTTCCTGCACTGAAGGATGGCAAGCAATGAAGCAAAGCCACCCAATTCTCGAAAAGGAACTTCTACAATCAGTCCGTTATGAAGATAACGTAAGAGCTCTAATCCTTCTCTAAAAATTTCATTTCTATTCATCTTTCGAAATATAGATTATTGATCTTTTGAAATTGATTTTCTCAGAGGCAAAAGGAGAGAACAAGGAAAATGAACGAGAGGAAGATGTACCTGCAATTATTTGATGCAATGGAGGCTCTTGTGCATATATGTAGAGATGGGTGTAGAACTATTGGTCCACATGACAAAGCTTTTGATATTAATCAGCCACCGTGTAAATATGAAGCTTGTAAAGGCTTGGAATTGCTTGTCCGTCATTTTGCGGGTTGCAAGTTGAGAGTTCCGGGCGGGTGCATTCAATGTAAGAGAATGTGGCAACTATTAGAGCTGCATTCTCATCTTTGTGCAGATTCTGATCTTTGTAGAGTTCCTTTATGCAGGTAAAGATTCCATTTGGTTTACTTTATCAGATTAGATGCACTAAATCTTATGTAGCTACCAGTTTACTCAAATTTCTAATATCTGCAGAAACTTCAAGGAGAGGATTAGGAAACAGAGCAAGAAGGATGAGATTAAATGGAAAACATTGGCGAACAAGATATTGAAAACAAGGGGCGTGGTAGAAACAACATTGTTCTTGTCAAGAATCAACATTTCTTGATGAAACAAAGACCAAAATTCTAGTGCCACTGCTTTTTACTTGGTCTGTGTTCGGAGCAAGGTTAGGATCGTGGACCCCACTACTCCCTACAATCATATGTCGCGTGGATTGATCGAGTCTCTTTTGAAATCTCGGTATCCCAAGAGTAATTCTACTTGAGTGCTCATGGTCTGAAAAAATTACTCGATGGTGTAAAATCTTCTTTTTTAGATTTTGCCCAACTTTTAGTAGTAAATGGTGAGTTTATCTAATCCTTTTGTATCTTGGTATGTTCTGTGAATAGAACATCTTGCCTTTCGTGTATGAGAAAAAACCTATAACAAAAAATGGTTCACGATGTATGTTTCATAGGGTGAATAGGTAGGGACATTTCTTCTTCAATTCTTGTATGGTAGAATAACCAAATCTCGTAATCTCCAACATGGACCGTCATTGCAAGAATTTGTTGGCATTCATTCTAGGTCATTCTATGTGACTGTCGGTTAACTAGGACCACTTAATCTCTCTCTCTCTCTCTCTCTCTCTCTCTCTCTCTCTCTCTCGCTCACTGTCAGTCTCTTTCAGTCATGAAGTGCCAATAATTGTCCCATAATATTCCAGTATAGGACACAAAGCGTAACATGATTCAGAATTGAAAAATCAGCCACTCTGGACAAAGGTGTCCAGTCTAGATCAGGTCCTAATCATTCTTGCAACAAATAAATACAAAGACCATTATTATTACATATATTGATCAAAAGGTGGAAAAAATCGATTTTGATCCCAAATAAAGTGTCGTAATGAGCAAATTAATTGCTTTTTGTTTTTTTTAATTACCTTTTTTGACCAAACACTACCAAAATCGATGGAGAGACATGACCCCGTATGGGGGGGAATTACTATAAGCATTATAAGTGATTAGTAAAGAATGCGGACCATAAATTCAATAATAGTGATATCAAAACATTGCTTCCCTAAATAAAGTGGGAATCTGATCTATACTTCAAGGAAGTGGGAGAGAAGAGGGTGGTCAGACTCAATGCTTTCTGATGTTTTCTTATGTGTCGCCCTTTTTCTTTTCTATCTGAGAAATTCTGATTCCTTTCATTTTTAGCATTCACCTGATCTGAAGATTCATTACTTCATCTTATCTCCTTGTATACGTCTAATAGTTTTCTTTCTATCCCAAAAAAAAAAAAGAAAAAAGGAACATTATTCTTCTTTCCAAAGCTTTTTACTTTAACTTGTTGTCCGCCTTTTGCCTCTTCCGACTTATACTTTCTTTATGATGTGAGATTCTTTCATCAGCAGCAATTGGAAAGCTAGTTGTAGTGTATTCATGACATTGACTATGTCCCATCCCCCGTAGTGGAAATTTTCAGCTAACCCGGTCCATCTTGTGTAGGACAGACACTCTTTCATGGAGATGATGAGCTTTCCTCATCTGAACTTCTGGCTTGTCTCACATTATACCTATTAAGAACTGGAAGTGAAGCAGTTGAAGAAATACGAAAGGACCGAGCAGAACCCACTACTGTCCTCCCTTGCATTCTCCCAACTTCCTTACAAACTTGGTCCAAAATGGAAAGAAAATCTCTTACGATCATAAAAATCCGAAACGGATGTGCTTCTTCCTTTGCTGCATTACCATGAAAATATTCCGTCACCCCTTTGACAAGTGATAAAGCCTTTTTCTCATCAGCCTTGATCCTTGTCATCTCTTCTTCAGCCTCCTTTAAAAACAGTTTCATTGAGTTAAAGAACTTCCCCTCCCCGTCCGGAATTTTCTCATACTGCAAGATCAAACTGACTTTCTCAAGCCCAATTTCAAGCTTAGAGACATAACTGCTTAAGACATCAGAATCCATTCCAGCTGCTTTTTTCACATTGACTAAGTCTCTGCTTAATCCAGACACAATCTGCAATCCTTGCTTGTTGAAATCATCGTCTTTCATTTTTGCTTGGGTTTCGATTTGATTGTTTTCGTTTGTACCTACACCTTCAGATCGAATAATTTCCTGGACAACAAAATGGAGCAGTGTAGTCTTTCCATCTGTCCCCTTTATATCAACCAGTTTTAAAAGAGTGTCTAGTTTGAATGCTTTAGCATCTCCTCTATTGGTGCCAACATTCATTCTATTTCCTGTTCTAAGAACAGCCTCAAGGAGTGCAAGGAATAGTCGGCTGTTCTTTAATTCTCCACTTGCTGCCTGAATACAATATGACCCTTCTGTTTAAGTCTGAAAATTCACCAGTATTCATGAAATTTAAGAGATTAAGAGAACATGTACCTCTAGGCTTTCAAAACAATTCCTGAGGTATTTCAGTTCTGTATCAAAGTTGGCACGGTATAGCATGGCTTCAACTCTTTTAAAGGCAAATGGAATATCAAGAACTGCCTTGAGAAATCGTTCTGCGGATCCTAGTTTTGAGACATCACCATGGTAGTCTCGGAGTTTAATCTCTTCCTCTTTGGTTGGAGCCATCTTTACAAGAGTTTCCAATAGCTCGGGACCCAAGCCTTCTGGGTTTCCTATTGCAAGCGAACACACATATCACATGATCTTAGTTTGTATACCTCTCATGAGTTTAAACTCATAATAATTCTCAAAAAAGCAGTGAATTTGATGCAGATTAACACGATTGATTATCTAAATCAATTGTCTTCTTCCTTATGGTTATAAATCAATCATATGAATATATGATGACAGAAAAAAAAAATAGAAATTCAAATATTTACTTCCTTATGAATATTGTTTTAGAAATCGTTGTTGACTAGCAATCATGGAAACATACTATGATGGCCATAAGCGTCATAATACTGTCCAACTACTATATTTAAAATTTTCAAACATAATGATAATAATTTTGCTATACGCTTCTAACTCTCATTCTAGCTTTGACAACTAACCTAATTTGCTAATTGGAAACGATAAAACATTAATTAACAATGCAGAATCAGCTTAGATATAACAATTTTGACAAAATTTTCCAGACATCTGTGAATAAATGCTCAATCAATTCCAGACATCTATGGTAGAAACAGCTAAGAATCAAAAGATCTTATATCAGAAAGATAAAACAATCAAACAAACTCACCATCTAAAAGAGATTCAGTCACCTCTTCACGACTCACATTCAATGCTCTTAACAGAATCGCAATGTTTTGCGACTTCTTCGGATCTAACACTCTGTTTTCTTTTTCAACCGGAGGCAGAACAGATTTTCTAGTTACCTCTTTTGGGGCTGGATTTGCAGAGTTGAAGCAGAACAGAGTCTCCATCATGTCCTCGTTCAATCTGCAGAAAAATTCAAATTATTCCAGGATAAAATTTTTTGACCCGATAAAGAAAATCAGAATCGGGAATGGACATAAATGATAAAACTACACACTGAAATGAGCTCGACTTAAGTTGGTCCCAAACTGTGGCTCGGTCTGAAGTTGCTCGCACTTTGTCCCAGTGCAGAGGCTTCAATCTGGGTCTCTCTCCTTCTCCATCATGCTTCTCTTCAGAATTTGGGTTTTCTACAGCTTCAACTGAATTTGAAGTCCCAGAACGAGAGATAGAATCAGCTTTTGGCCTTGTAGGAACTGGAAATTTTGGCTCAGACAAAAATTGTCTAGGCATTGTAGAAACATTTGAATCTGAAGGCTTTACTCTCCCAGGTATCGATAGTGATGGTGGAGGCGGCGGCGGCGGTGGCGGAGCCCCCACCGATCGATTGCTTATTGATTGAAGAAGCGCCAAATTAGGTGGGGGAGGTGGAGATGAAAATTTCGGCCTTCTTGGAGGAGATGAAGATATCGTTGATTGAGTAGTCTGGATTTGATGTGGCTGTAGTCTCGTTGCCTGAGGAGGAGGGGGAGGTGGCGGTGTAGGCTGAGTCTGCTTTGTCGTTGAAACATAGAGCCGTGATTTTGGTGAAGTTCTTTTGGAATGAGGAACAGAAGGAACATTATTGTTGCTGTTAAAATGAGAGTCGATTCTTGCAGGTACACTGTAACTACTGTGAACTGGATTGTTCAGGCGCGAAGCCGGCGAGTGAAAACTGTCGTCATAACTAACCAACGACGAAGCCTGAGGAGTATAAAATGCCGTATAGTGACTTTCCTCGTACTCTTCTTCCGACGAAGAAATCTCCGACGGAGAATCTATCACTGGCGGATGAGGTAACGGCGGCAATGGCTGCAGTTCCGGACTAGGACGGTACCGATCCGAAGATCTTTTAACCGAATTCAGTTTGCGATCAGGCGAACTGTTAGCAGTTGCGTTCACACCGCTCTGCTCGACGACTGAGCTCTGACTCGGTTCAACAGTTCCAATGTAGAGGAAGCTCGAAGGCGGAACTCTAGGATCTTCTGAAAATCTCTGCGAATTGTTGATGCTGTTGCTATCTCCTCCCCCTCCTCCGACTAGCTTTTCTGTCTCAGCCGGATGCTTCGAGCGGTGGCGATAGAGAAAGAATGCGAGAGCAGAGAGCATTCCAAGAGTGACGATTACGACTGAGATTGCGACGGCTACCGTTTTCGTCGGCTTCGACGGTGGCGTCGCAGCTGGAATCGGCATAGTTCCATTGGAATTAAGAGAAGGAGTTGGTCGGCTCTGATCTGGAGTCGGACCTGTAGGCTGTTCATTGAAGAAAGGCGGAGGTTCTAAACTCGAAGAAGAAGAAGAAGAAGAAGAAGAGTCTGGTGGCGGTGGCGGTGGCGGCTCGGGGTCGGAGTACGGCGGTGGAGTGGAGGTTACGGGAAAAAGTGGCTGGTGAAGAATTCTTCTAGGTCTACTCGAAATGGTGGTAGTAGAAGCAGTAGAATCATTAATGGCGGAACTGAATGTAATTGGGATTGATTTGATCGAGAATGGGGCCGATATCGAGAGAATGAAAAAAAAGATGAATCCAAGAGATTTCCTCTTCATCGTCGGGAATTTTTAATTCGAATTTCTTCTCTTACTTGATTTTCTTTCTTCCTCTCATTCTTCATCTCTCTAGTTTTTTTTTCAACTTTTTTGTTTCCTGATTTTCTTTCTCCCCGAGTTACAGAGAGAGAGAGAGAGAGAGGAGAGAGAGTGGGGAAGCTTCTTTTTGGCTGCAAGATCTGGATGCTGTTTAGGAAGAGGCTCTTTCCTTTTCCTTTTTTCGGAATACAATATTTTAATTTATAACTAATTAATAAATTAATTACATCTTTATTAAAAATAAATCAATCAAACAAACAAACAAACAATCTAAAAGGACAACCCCTCGTGAATCTAGTACTATCCAAATTGCTTCTTTTATCAGGCAAATATTTTCAATTGAAATACGATATTTTAATTATATCATTTCTTTTATCAATTTAATTTATGAAAAATAATAAAAATTTAATATGATATTAAAAATAATTAAAAATTTAAATTATTTTATTTTGATAATTATTAATTTTAAATATAAAATCTTTAATTTTTTATTTTTACGGACTCAAATTTTTTAAATTAATAATAATTTAATAAATTAAAAAAATGAGAGAAAAAATTATATATTATGATTAATTTATTTATAATTATAAAAGTAAAATTAAAATATTTTTTATTTATATTTTAGCAGACCAAATATTTGTCCTCTTTATTGCGATGGGGCAAAGCACAAATTCCATTGATCTCAACATCCTTTTTCCTTCCTTGGAGCCGTTAACTCCAGCATACCCTGCCCTACTTTCGACTTTTCGTACCCTTTTTATTATTATTATTATTATTATTATTATTATTATTATTATTATTATTATTATTATTATTTTGGGCTCGGCTTTTGAATAAGAATCAGCTGGAAACAAAACCACGAATCTGTTTCGAAATTCCTCCATATACATCTCTCCACGTGTCAGGGAATAATCATCGATTTCTTGGATCTTACTCCGTTATTTTGTAAGGTTCCGATCGTGATGATGGTCGATTTAACAATAATTCCGCACAATCATATTTCTGTATTAGTATACAATACTCTTCAATAATTAGAAGTAAATCTCGATTAAGTGTAAGGTTATAAGAGTAAATTCACCGCAAAAAATACCCATTTTTATTTTGTCTCGATTTAAAATTTAAAAAAAAAAAAGTAACACGTACACGTTGGGAAATAGTTTAGTACGTACAGCTTTGCATGTGTAACATATTTGATTTCCCAAACATATTACTTAATTAATAATAATTAACGTCACACATGCATGCACGTGGACAGCGAAATCGGTAGACGCTAGTACAAGACTTTGGACGACGCGTCTTTGGAATGACATAGTTTTTTGAACGACATGTAGTTTGAGGATAGGAGAGTTCATTTTAATAGCATTTGGATTTGGGCTTCCGAAATACTTATTATTTTCTGTCAAGAGTTAAAACTTAAAAAGGACCTATCACTTATGAGCTTGCAAGGTGATTGTTACTTATCATGGGCCAAGGCTTCAAAAATTTTGGGTTGAAATGAAAGGAGGCCCAAATGAGCTGACGTCACTCGACTGCCTTGCAATATGGGCCGTTCATCCCAATTGTCCAAATGCTAGACAAAGATACGAAAATTATTGAGAAATTTTGTTAGAAAGTTGTTGGGAGCCACAAGCCCTCGCGTATGTACGACATGTAGCTATTTCTTATAGTAAGATACATATATTTTTATAACTAAAGGTGAAATATATAATAATAATAATAATAATAATAATGTAAGTTAAATTAATAAATAATAAGAAAATGGTCATGTATGGTTACTACTCATTAGATTGTACTTGCCATATCAACTCAATGTTTGCTTAATAAACTTTCCATAATTCTTACAATGAGAATTATAAGCTTGAGAGGGACATGTCACTAAGATTAGAAAAATGTGACACACTTCAAATTAATGATATAAAGTTAATATCATAATATATATTTACTAATTTATATATAATATATTAATCATCTTTTATATCACATCATCATGATATGGAGATGAAGAAGATGATGCGTTCTATTTTTTAGAATGCTAAGTTAGGTTCGATGAGTATGTTGGGTGGGTCGCGATATGAAAAAAAAGCTGTGGGGCCCATTTGCGGATTTGCCTTTTTTTTCTTTTTTTTTTTTTTTTAAATATTTTTATAACATGATTCTTAGTATTTCTTGTTCCATTGTTTTCATGTTTTCATGTGTTAGTGTTTAATAATGATCTAATTCTTTTATTTATTAATTAGTTGTGGGTTAAGATTAGCAAAGCATGCATATAAAGTTCCCCTAAACAAACTAAGATGAATTCACATCATGAGAATATTTGGTCATCACGTGACTTGTTATCATTACATGTATAAATGTACTCGTAACTTGTTTGGTATCTAAAAAGCAAACAAATTGGGGATGAAGAAGACACATAATATACGTCTAAGAAAAAGACCTACCATTTGCCTCGTCGGTTGGGTCAAAGATTGAGATATGACCAAAAACATTTGACATCCACGTGTAACATTCCTTCCAGTCCTCTTCTTGTTCGACTTTCTCTTTCTTCTGTATATATTATTAGATTGCAATTCATATAAAGAAGATACATTGTAGCGATGATGAGTATCGGAGTTATTCTTGCAGAAATTTTCAAAAACTTTAGCTGAACAAGTTTTTTTAGGTCAACTACTTTTTCACTATCTCTCACACAAAACAAGAAACAACACTATAATGGAGAGATTACGACATATCAAATAGAAGATGAATTGAAATGGAGAAAAAAAGGTTTCCTAAGGGTGTTCAGATATATCATTATCGAGAGAATATTAATCAGTTCATCAAGAATTACCCTGAATGAAGAGGATACAAAAACCCTAGAAAGCTGCTTGCAAAGAAAAGAGAAGAACCTTACAAAATGAAAGAACAGTCGAATCAATGATACAATCGAAGTAGAATGTATAAGCACAGTAAAATAAAATAAGAAACCCACAATTTTTCCTCTGAAAGTGGAAGAGCTTGCATTTTCAGATCATGAAGAAATGAAGTAATCGAACAGTCCGAAATAGGAAGAAATGAAGTTTTCAGAAATTATTTTAGTTCCCTTACTTAGAATTTTAAAAATACAAAAAATTTATGTATAAATGAAAGTAAAATTTTCATTCCCACAAAAAATACTTATTTTGATGAGAACGGGTGAATGAGTTTTCTACTCGTTACGAAATTTATTTTATTCCCGCTTTAAGTGAAAATTAAATCAAACTAATAATCATAATAAAACTTCATGACATTCTTACCGAATAGATCAAACCAAACATATCTTTTAAGTCTTACCCCGAAAAATATTTGCATATTAAAACTATATAATCAAGACAGTTTTTGCCTGCAATTGATTAGATTCTTGATGAAATGTGTCATTAGAGGGCATTATTATAGGGATGTGTTTGGCTGATGAGAATATGATCGACGAAAACATGATTAAGATTCTTAACTTTTAGCCATGCATTGAGTGGAGCATATTCATGTGATGATGATGATGATGATGGTGGAGAAGAAAAGGAATAATGTGTCACAATTTGTCCACTAGGATGGACTACTTATTTTCATCATTAGTGTGATTGGAGAAGTTAAACAAACGATTGAACTGATCATATTATAATGTAAATATATAATCGTATTATAATACAAATATATGATATATTTGCAATACGTGTATGTCAATATGTATCTATGTAATCCTTCTCCGTGGGGACAAAGTTTAACATATATACACCACCTTAAAATCTAAACATATTTTTCTTCTCCGATCAAGGATCCGATCAAGGATATGCAGCTTAACTAATAATATATATGCCGATGATGTTTTCAATTCCCCACTAAATAATATGTATAAGCTTGCTTCTAAACAAAACAAACACAAAAGGTTTTCTCAGACTTCTTACAATAATATTTTATCTATTATTAAATTAATTTAAATATCGAAAGATAGATAAATTTCAAAATAGTCCGAAAATAAATACTCATAATAATTTAGATAGTATCACATCATTATAAATAACGACGTTGAAACTATTTACTCTTCAAATACCTAATAATATCTCCTAAAATTAAATTGATAGAGTCTCGTCATGAAGATTATACTTTTTTCAATGGATATAACCAACGAAGTCGAGAAAAATTATTAATAAAAATAATATAATATTTAAAACTTTAATTAGATAAAATCCGAGCCGCGCCCGTTAATCATAATGAATTCTTTCCAAATGAACTAAAAACTTTTGAGTCTGAAGTAGAGAATGGCAACTTAGTACTCTTTGCTTATTTGGAAAATGCAACATAAGGTAAAATTGAGTTTATTGATTTTAATTGAATTTTGTTGATGGAGAACTCGTAACACCTTGTGTAATATTAGCATGACCAAAAGTCTATTAAGCCAAATTTACTCACTTCCAGAACATTTTGCAAAGATAAGACTTTGGCAATTTATAAAGCCCCCTCACACTTTTGCTGACTTGAAGTAGAATCTTGTGATAATAACTTGAGATATAAAAATAGCCGAGACAATGATAAAAGATTCAAACTTTCATCTAACCATAAATTTATAATAAACTTATCCGATTTGAACTGACGATTAAAAAGAGAGAAAATCTTTGAAACAGCGTAACTCTGAACAATGATGATAGATGCATTGTTCCTGTCATTGTAATATTAGAGTGCAAAAGAATAAAATATTTAAAAAATTAAATTAAATTAAAAAAAAAAAAAAAAAAAGAGAAAGAAAGTGGGGTCGTTTTCTGTTAGAAAGAAAGTACGGGAGGGAGGAAGGGTCGTTTTCTGTTACAAATTCACGCACAGAGGGAACAACACTACCCTGCCCTCTGTCACTATGTCAGACTTAGCGTGCCTTACCAAAATCCCCATTCTACGAAGATATTCTTAAATTACTATTTTGCCCTTTTATTAATTTTAGTAAAATTTTATTATTTTTATACTCCTTTTTTCAGTCTTCGGAATTTGGAAAATCTCAAAATTTTTAATATACTTTAAATTAAAGAAATTTATAATTTGTATGAATATAAGATATATCTTTTTTTTTCATAATTTTTTATTTAAAATAATGAAATATTAAACTGATATTTATTAAATTTTTTATTAAAAAATGTTCATCCTAAATTTAAAAAAAAAAAAAATATATATATATATATATATATAATCTTATTAAATTAAATTAAAAAGTATATATCTAATATTATATTTTGTAAGTTTATATAATCTTTTTAAAATTATAAAGTAAAATATTAATAATCGCTATGATTTATCTAAGAAGCAGAATATGATAATAATCCTGTAATTCAAACTTAGAACATGAGAAATTATTACCCCTCTTCACAAATATTATACTTAATAAGAAAATGTAATCTATTTTTATAATAAACATCATATAAATATTTGCCTCTTAAGATTTAATGAAGTTGTATGTGAACTCATTCTATTACAACAATAATCTTGATTGAATTTATGATCATATGACAACTCTTAAATCAAAAGGTATCACTCACTCACTTGTACATTAAGATTCTTATCTAATATGTTCCACCCACATGAAGAAAAAAAAAAAGCACCTTCTCATATTTTTGGTTTCTACAAATTTAATTAAAAAGAAATTAAAAACAAAAGACATTTTTAAGTAAAAGTGATTTTAGAGGAATGTGTTTTTTTTTTTTTTTTTTTTTTCTTCTTCTTGTGGGTGGTGGGGCGGTGGTGCTGATTCAAAGAGGTGTGGAGAGAGGAGAGAGGAGAGAGGGTGGGGGAACATTCTGAGCTTGGCTTTTAGTGTTTGTGTAGCTCTGATGGCTGTCAAAGATTAGGCTAACAGCTCATCTTTTGTAATGAGTGGGCAGCAAAAACTGCCTTGCCTTTACATTTTATTTTGTTTGCTCCTCCCTCACTTTCCCCTCCTTTTCCCTCTCTCTTTTTTTTTTTATTTTTTTATTTTTAATTTTCTTTCTTTTTTGCAGATATAGTGGACTCTTTCAATGAGCATTTGTTTCTCATTGTCTTTGCCCTAAACATTATTTGATTCGCTTCCTTTTGACCCATCAAACTTGATAAAGAGCAAGGAAAAAGACACCCACCTTGCCCTGCTTTCACTCCTCATCTTCCCTTCCCTTCTTCTTATATCATATTCTTCTTCTTTTTCCTTAGCTGCCCCTCACTCGTCCTCCTTACCTGTGGGTTTGTGTTTTTAACCTCAAGTTTTTTTTTTAATTACTTAATGAAATCCATTTAAATTTTTGTTCTCATATTTGCTCTGTTTTTTGGTTAGTTGAAGTTATTCTAACAAAAATGCTTCTTTTTATTTATTTTGCAGGTGTCGTGGCCTTTTTGTAGGAACTAGGAAATGGGTATTTGGGATTTAGGGTTTTGAAAATTTGTGGACCAAAAAAAAAATTTGGGGTTTTGGTTTTTGGATTGTGGGGAAGATAAACAAATAGGTAAAAAAGAAGAAGAAGGGAAGTAGTGTCGGTTTCAAGCAAGTGGGTGTGTCTCTGGCTTTGAGAAAAATATACATATAAATATAATATTATTAGAAAAGTTTATATTTATTAGTAAGGAATTATCTCCATCAATCATCCTCGTTTCAAGGAGTTCTTGGCCTAGTGTGTTATCAATTCAGTAAGCAATCTATACTCTGTTTTCCTAAAAAGTCATCTTCTTCTTCACCTGTTTTCCTAAAAAAATCTCATTTTCTGGTCTTTTCTTAAATACCCTAAGATATTTTTCTTCAGTTTATATCTTCAAGGAGCTTTCCCGTTTCTGGGAAGAAAATCTGGTTTAGATTTTTAAGGCGGTAGATAAATCTAGACTAAATTTTAGAGCTTAGAAGGAGAGAAACAGAGAAAAAACAGAGCAAAACAGAGAAACATAGATCTTTGCTTACTTTGCTGCTGTAAGAATAATGAAGTTTATGAAACTTGGATCTAAGCCTGATTCTTTTCAGACTGATGGAGATAACATCAGGTCAGTATTGAGATTCAAGTTATTCATTTCAGATCTCAGCTCCTAGATTCAAACTGTATATTTTTCACCATTTTCCTGGTGCAAAAGATTTTTTTTTTAAAGAATGGTTAATGTACCATTCAAGATGACTCTTTGAACATGTTTGCTTGCAGATATATAGCAACTGAGTTGGCTACTGACATAGTTGTCAATATTGGAGATGTCAAGTTCTATCTACACAAGGTACTGAACATACTGTGCCATTTTTGTAGTAGTTTGATTTAATTTACAGGTTTCATTTAAAACAAAATGGATCGGCATTAAATTTTTCTGATCTATAGTTTGTTCAATCAACTATCATCTGTGTTTCTATTAAATTTTATGTGCCCAAACTGGACAGTTTCCTTTCTATCCTTTCGGTGCAGTTTCCACTTTTGTCGAAGAGTGCCCGTTTGCAAAAATTAGTCAGTATAGCAAACGAGGAAAACAGGGACGAAATCACCATCCCGGAAATACCTGGTGGGCCAGCTGCCTTCGAGATCTGTGCAAAGTTCTGTTACGGGATGATTGTGACCCTCAACGCATACAATGTCGTGGCCGCACGATCTGCTGCAGAGTATCTCGAGATGTACGAATCAATCGAGAAAGGAAACCTCATCTACAAGATAGAGGTCTTTCTAAACTCGAGCATTTTCCGTAGCTGGAAAGACTCCATAATTGTCCTCCAAACAACAAAATCTTTCCTCCCAGTGGCCGAGGAGCTCAAGATTGTTAGCCATTGCCTGGACTCCATAGCTTCCAAGGTTTCCATGGACACGTCTAAGGTGGATTGGTCCTATTCTTATAACCGTAAGAAGCTTCCGTCAGAAAACCGGGATGACCCGCAATGGAATGGAGTTGTAAGAAAGCACCAAGCCGTTCCCAAGGATTGGTGGGTTGAAGATTTATGTGATCTTTCTATTGATGCTTACAAAAGGGTAATTTCGACAATTAAGACACGAGGTTTGATTTCGGGTGAAGTGATTGGAGAAGCCTTGAATGCATATGCTTTGAGGAAATTGCCAGGTTTTTCGAAAGGTTTGGTTCAAGGCAGTGATGTCATTAAAAATCGATCATTGATTGAGATGATCATACGGTTATTGCCCTCTAGAAAAGGTGATGTAAAATCCGGGTTCTTGCTTCAGTTGTTAAATGCGGCAATTGTACTAGAGTGTTGTGAAGCAGAGAGGATTGAGTTGAGGAAGAGAATCAGTCAACAGCTTGATGAGGCAAAGGTGGAGGATTTAATGATTAAAGCTCCGGCTGGGGAAAATACGACCATTTACGATATCGATCTTGTTCATAGCCTAGTGGAGGAGTTTGTTATGCAAGAACGGGATACTCATAACGACCCTCTTGTAGAAAATGATTTCCTTGAAATAAGAAGCCCGAAATTCGTTTCGGATGCTTCCAAAGGAATGGTGGCAAGGTTAGTGGACGGGTATCTTGCTGAAGTTGCCCGGGATTCTAATTTACCGATCTCAAAATTCGTCGCTCTTGCCGAAATGGTGTCAGGTTTCTCAATACCTTCCCATGACGGCCTTTACCGTGCTATCGACATGTTTTTGAAGGTAATATTTTTCCGAGCATAACTACCTTTCTATTTTCTTTTATTTTATTTTAGTCGAGAGGAAATAATATTATGCAATGCAAACTGGATTTTAGACTCAAACTGGAGTTTCATCACAGGAACACCCTGGGATAACAAAGAGTGAGAAGAAGAGAATATGTAGACTAATGGATTGCCGAAAGCTATCATCCGACGCATGCATCCATGCCGTTCAAAACGAGCGGCTCCCATTACGCGTTGTCGTGCAAGTCCTCTTCTTCGAGCAAGTGAGATCCACATCATCAGCCGCGGGGAGCACCACACCCGATCTACCAGGCCACACTCGAGCCCCTGCCTTACTGGTGATCGCATCTCACGGAAGCTCGACAAGGTCTAACACAACCAACGCAGAAGATGACTGGGACGTGGAGCCTACGGCCGATGACATCAAGGCCTTGAAGGGTGATCTCACTTCTTTGAATATCGGCGGAAAAAGTGGAACACCAAAAATGAATGCGGAAAACAAGTTACAAGGGTTGCTCGGATCAAAAAGAATGTTCTCAAAGCTGTGGTTGAACAAGGAGAAAATTGGAGAGATTAGTAGCTCGGATACGTCGGAGAGTCCAGGTTCTTCGAATGCGGAGGAAACAAAATCAACTCCTTCAAGAAGTAGGAGGCAGTCTTTATCTTAGTTTTTTCCTTAAATTTCTTTTTTTTTTTTTTTGACCAAAAGGTGTAGAGTTTTCTTCTACTTGCTTCCACTGATATGTTAGGGTTTATAGAATCTTTGTAATATTTTCTTCATCTTCCTGTTGATTATGATCCAAATGTGTTTTTTTTGGGGAAAAATGTAGTGTATCTTGAGTATTTGGACTAATAATATAGAATGAAAGGTCCTAGCTCTAACAAAGGCTGGAAAGAAGCTGGTTAATTTACAAAGAACAATCAATTGGGCCGGCCCATATTTCATAATGGATTGGACCGGTCCATCTTTTGTTCAAGCGACATGTCAGTTACCGTTAGCCCTTTTAATTCAATATATATAAATCTATCTTCTTAGGGCTACTGACCAATTTAATATTGGGCCCATATTTCTTACGACCTGTGACGGGTATATATATACATGCTTGCTATACATCGGATAGTTTCTAACTAAACTAAATTTTAATACCGAGAGGAGTTGCTTCCTCCTATTCCGATCCAATTTCTCTCCATTTCAAGTACATGGTATGATGATCATATGATGTGATCAAATGGAAGTAGTTGTAACGGTTTCGTAAGGGATATTTTGATAGTGGCATCTTCTTTTGACCTCTCTTACGAATTATAAAATATAAATTTTGGACCTAACCTTTTTAATCCACGTAGATTAGATTGACCTTGACCAGAATATTAATGAAATAAAACTATATATTATAATTATTTATATTAACACAAGTGATTTAGACATTTTTGTTGACATATATCTAAAGTGAGAAGAAAACTCGTAGTTGACTAGATGAAATATTGACTAACGATTGTAATTTTTTAGTATCGTTGACATCTGATTTTCAATTTAATAAAGCTTCTTCAAATTAATTGTCGGATTAAAAATTAATATTACATAGTAAGTGATATTGTGTATGAGAATAAAATTTATAAATATAATAAGATTTAATATGTCACGGAATTATATATTATATTAATATTTTTTTTTAAAAATAATTTTTATGATTTTTTTTAATTAAAATTATTAAGCATTTAAAATAAATAATATGGACTTACTACTCCATGGTCAAAAAAAGAGTGCTTGATATAATCAATTAAACTAATTACAACCCCATGAAAATGGAGTACACGTACTAGTGTGAGTTTTCTATTGTAATAAACTAATTAAACTAGATACGTATACGTACCTAGTTAATTAACAACTAATTTAAACTAATTAAATTAGTTTAGTAGTGATCAAAAGAACATATTAGGTTGGTCAAACTTGCCTACTTACACTACACTTGTCTGATTCAAACTAAGTGCCTACAATCTAGCTTTTATTTATTTATTTATTTATTTATTTATTTATTAATTAGGTTTGATTTAAAGTACTCAATTTTGTCATTTGTACACGTAAATTTTTTATGTCCAATGCTTTTGCTTCTCTGACTCATTTGGAGATGACTTACAAGCAACTTATGTCCAATATGTGTTTTATAAGAAGTCTTAGTGGTTGATATATATTATTGTTTATCTATTTTTTTAACAATAAGAATTTTGATAACTTAGTAATAAAAAATATTGTTCTTCGATTTAAGTCAAATTAATTTATCATTTGTAATTATATAAATTCTAATATGTTCGTGACATGTAATGTGTAAGATTTGTATTCAAATCTAACGTGTGACGTATAAATATTAATTATAATAATATGATAAATAGATTTTATTATAAAAAATTAGGTCAAAATAAAATGATGCTTAAACTACATGTATATATACAGGGTAACAGTTTAATTAATTTTAAATATGAAATAACTACAAATTCTTATATATATATATATATATATATATATATATATATATATATATATATATATATATATTAAACCCCTTTTAAAAACAGGTCGTTTGTAACACGATCAAAGTAGACAAAATTGAGAAGAGATCTAAACTTAAGACCTAACATATTTCCACTCAACTCCATATACAACCTACTAACTCACATCAACTTAAGAATTTTGAAAAGGGGAGGGTACAAATTCAAGATTGATTTTGACTCCCAAAAAACTACATGACTTTATGGTAGCTTTTTTTTTTTTTTTTTTTTTGGTTGAAAGTGCTGGAATTAACGATACTCATCGATTCCATAATCCATATAAGCTAGGAATGATTCCTTCACTTTCTCTATTTTTTATCTTCTAATCTTTTTTTTTTTTTTTTTTTAATCCAAAAAAGCCAAAATCTTTCATCCCATTCCAAAACGAAAGAATCAAACATTCCTCAATTCCCTTCACTCTCCACTCTCAAATATTCCAAATTATCGCATAATAACTATGTCTTATATCTTAGGAATATATTAATATATAGTTGCAGAGATTAATCAACATTATTAATTTAAAATTCATTAGGATAATAATCACATATCAGCATAAAGCATATAATCAAAAACAACAAAGAGATATCTAGGGGAAAAGAAAGGGGTCTTTTTTTCACATGTCATATTAAGCGTATATTCTGATGACCTCATTACACTTTAAACTGCGTTTTTCCACTTCAGAATATTTTTTCTAAAGCTAAAATGGTCCACACAGGTAATAAAAAGATTTAAAAAAAAAAAAAAAGATTAAGACCGCGTTTGGATTAGGTTAGAGTGGAATCACGAAACGGCATTTACAAAAGAAATATATATATATATATATATATATATATAATATTGTGATTAGAACTCTCTCGGGTCAACAAAAATAGACAGACCAGGAGGCGATTTAGTCCAGTCACCAACAGCGCCGTCGCTGTAATCTTCACTAAACCGCTTGATGCACCATAGATCCTCGGCGCACGATAGCATTTTCCAATGCGGTATTGCTAACTTTAGCGGATCGCTACTCGCCACCTCAGTCGCGACGACACCACACCCATGTTCTTTAGCCAGGTTGTGCGCGTACCGACACAGCGTTTTCATCAACGTAGCCGCTAATGGGCCTGACCCTCCTAACCCGTACAAAAAATGTAGCCCGAAAGGCCTGAAAACCTCAGGCATAGACGGTAAACGGAGCCAAGGCAAAGCCCGATCCAAAACCCGAGTTGTTTTCGCGAGCGTGCGCTTTAGCCCAGACACTCCACGTACTTCCAGTGTGAACACGTCCTTACAGTTCCACACGCTTATAACCGCCCACGAATCTGGCGGGTCGAGTAAGAACAGATCCGAACCGGGCCATGTCTCCGCCGTATAGCTCCCACGTGGCACAGCCAGAAACGTGCCGAGGTTGAGCTTGTTGCTGAGCACCGAGTCAATGTCACGTGGAAAGAACTCGGTGGTCGAGAACCGGAGGCGGTAGAGCAACTCGGCGTCGGGAGGACCGAGTTTGAGAACCGTGACTCGGTTCGAAAGGCTGACTCGGTGAGCGAAAACCGGGTTGACTAGGATTGAAGGTGTACGGAACTTAGAGTAACCACATTTATCGGTGAAGAGCTTAACAGACGCAACGTTGTCGTTTTCCGTTGCTATGTACGAATAGTCGGCTCCATTTTCTCTGAACCACTCCTCCACTTTCTTCACCAGCTTTAATCCTATTCCCATCCTCCTAAAAAGGAAATTCAAAATTAAAAGCAAAGTTAGAAGGTTCTAGAAGAATGGCGAAGGAGGAGTGACTAACTAACTAACTAACTTATTACCTGTGGAAGGGAGAGACGCGGAGGCCTAGGATGTAGGCGAGCTTGGTGTAGATAGGGAGGTGTTTGGAAACAGGATCAGGGCTGTTCTTGTTGAGGTTGAAGAGGATACCGGCTTTGTTATTCCGGGACGGTTTGGAACCGCACGTAACGGTTTTGATGCAGCCTCTGATCACGCCTACTATGTCGTTTTCCATCTCCGCCACCTGTTCGAAAGAGAAGATGAAGTTCGTTACAGGTTGCTTTTCTCGTGAGAGAAGAAATGATTAAGAGAGAGAATATAAACAGTTACGAATTAGTTCAAAGAAAAAGTTTTTGAATGATAGTTAGTTATATTTTACCAGCATGAGGAAAACGGGTGAGTTTCGGACCCGACAGATCGGGTCACCAAGGAGGTCGGTGAAGAGGGAGAGTTTGCCGCTGGGCCCGACCTCGCACTTACGCTCCACTTCTTCTACTGCGAACCGGTCTTTATTAGGGTCGAATTCCCTTACTTTAATTACCATTTTGTCCTTCTAGCTACTCTTCTGTGTATTACGAGAGTAAAAGAAGAGGAAGAAGAGGAAGACAGGTGAGGAAGGAATAAGGGTTTGGTTGTATGATTATAACAGGGTGGTGATTTATATAGAGGATTTTGTACGGCCCCACCGAATAGCCTGAAATATTAACGTGTGTTACAAGCAAGAAACTAATTTAAGTAGGGAGGGGGTGGAAAGAGGAAAAATTAAAAGATAAGGGGGAATAGGAATTTTGAGAAACTAGTAGGCAGTAGAGAGTAGAGAGTAGCTCGTCATTGCAGGAAAGCAAGCGAGGCCTTTTATAAATACATGAGTTCTGTGCTTTCTCTCTCACACCTCTTCTTATTCTCTCTCTCTCTCTCTCTCATCACAGCTTATTTAATTCAGCGCTTTCTTTTATCTCTCCATTTACGATTTATTTACTTTTTTTTATTTTTTTATTTTTTTTAAGCCTTTCTTCTCTCTTTTTTTTTTTTTTTTAATTTTTAATTTTTAATTTTTTTTATTTTTTATGCAAAATAAATAATAGAAAAAATATTTAAAAAATAAATAATATTAATGAGAAATTAGAGTGAGAAAATAGAAACAATCGGACAAACATGAATAGTCATATCATAGCAAAGGTGGAAAGAAATAGAAATAGATAAAGAGAGAGGAAATGACGGCTATGGCTGCGCGCAGTCTTTTTTTTTTTTTTTTTTTTTGGGGCCCATTAAAGAGTCTTAAAAGGAGTTTAATCATTTTTCATTTTACATTTTACATTTCATCTTTAGGCGGAGCCCAGAGATTTTTTTCTTTAAAAAAATAAAAAAAATAAAAAAATAAAAAAATAAAAAAAATAAAAAAAAAATACAAATTTTCTAAATATTTCATTTATTAATTTAAATATATTATAAGAATATTTAACTAATTAAGTCATAATATTTTACTAAACTTAAAATTTAAAATTATTATTTTTTAATATAAAAATTACTTTAATTAACCAGACAAAAATTAAGAGACATAAATAATGGGAGGGGAGGGCTGTCAGGCGCTGGAGCAGCTCCCTCCAGTCCTCCGCCCCCGTTTCCCATCATGACCCCATAATCCATTTAACGTTACACACCAACATACATACATCTTTACGACAGTGGGCCTTTGTCTAATCATTTTTTTCCTCCATTCACGTCGTCATAACTCCTCAACTCTCATCCCCTATGTATGCATCCATGCATCCATGCATACATGCATACATACATACATACAAAATGATATTGATCGCGGTGATTGGTGAGTTAAACATATAGTTATGTCAAATTTTCATGCATGCTATGATTATAATATAAAGTTTAATAACTTAATTATTTTTATCGTATATGATTTATGGTTATATAATATACTTTAATTTTATCAGAATTACGAATTGTCACTTTATATATAACAAATTTAAATACCTCTATATGTTTTTTAGTTATAAAATAATGATCTCTACATACCTATGTATCTACTATACGTGTATTCAATGGAATATATAATAATAAGATGGTATGACTACACACGATGACCATGACTGTTGTTGAGTTCTTATGTAGTGGGAGATTAATTTGGATGCATGACAGCTGTAGATGTATTCATGTCACGTCATGTGCATGGATAAAGATGATCCATGCATGCATGAAGTTTTACTCAATCAGTCGGGGGCGTAACGGTAATTCCACATTATTGGTTAAAAATTCTTACCAGAAGGTGGAAAGTGAAAAGGTACGACGTGGCGTACCGGATTGCCGTCAATCAAGACAGAGGCAACTCCCTGGTTTTTCGCCCGTCCGATATTAAATTTCGCCGACTATATTTACCTGTCTTTATTTTTTATTTTTACATCATATTTATGATCATCATTATCTTTTGTATCTTCATGGACGGACACGATTCTCTGATCGAGCAATCATAGATTTTTTTTTTCTTGTTTGTTTTTTTTCTCTGCAACGCAGTCCTAAACGATAAGTCTATTGTGGGACCCGCGCAGGTCTTATGGTAGATCGACGCCGTATCCTACCGAACCCCTCAGGTCCTCGCTTGACGGAGTTAATGATAATCACAGAAAATTTAATTATTCCCAAAAAAGAAAACGTTTTTTTTTTCCCCTAAGACAATGATAGGATATTTTAAGAATGACAAGTTTTTTTTTTTTTTTTTTTTTTTTTTCGATTACGAATTTATTATTATTCAATAATTTCATATTAAACTTCGCGTGATTGAGAGTTACTTGATATATTTATTCTTAATAATAATAATAATAATAATTCGGACAAAAAGGGAAATAAAATAACAAAAACGCTTTGGAAGTGCCTAAAAGAGATTGAAAGTCAACGAAAAGGATTGAAAACTTTCCTCTACCTTTGGAAGAGACACGTACTTTCCCTCTAGATTAAAACACGTACTTTGTTTAGTTGAGATCTAGTTAAAATTTAGAACAATTGTGTCTATTAATAATAATCTTCGAACTTGTAAGAATGATGACATTTTTTTTCTCTCTCTGTTTGGTATGGTTTTAAGCTCTTAACTTGTAAGACCGTCAACTTATATTAATGTTTGTTAGAATAAGTTAATTAAGATCTGATGAAGCTTTTTGCCCAAAAACAATAAGAAAAAAGTTATGATTAAGCTGATAAATAAGCTTGATTAGCAACATGACATTATCAATCAATAAACTAGTTTATCAATAATTAAACAATCATGTCAAGATGAAGCCATAGTGTCGCGTTTGTTATAAAATGTCACTTGCTTACTACATGAATGAATCCGATGAAGATTAATAGTATTTTTTTTTTCTTCCTTTTTTAAATATTTTTAAATGTTATTATATAATATTTTAAATCTTCATTATAACTATACAAATTATTATTATTATATATTATATTATTTATTTTATGAAAGTAATATTTTTTATTATGATAAATTTAAGAGTATTAGATGATCATATAATATATATAAATTTGATAGTTACATACTCAAAATCTAGCTTGGTTTTATTACATGATTAACATACCATAAACAATTACAATGCATTTTTTTTTTTGTATACCCACCTATTCCTCAATTTGGAAGCATGTCATGTAAAATGAAGAGGACAAAAAAGTGATCGCCAAGTTTTTAATGCATGGATACTTAAGTATTTAATTAAGCTTAAAACGTTTTTTAATGCATGATTGAGCTATCTAATATATATACAATTTTTTTGGTCGAAATATCAATAGTTTAGCTATGTCGATTATATTTATTATTAAGAACACTTACAGGTTGTAATGATCTAAAACAGTTCATCATCGATAATTCTAAAATAAAAATATATTATAAATTGTTTAAATATTCTTAAGATATCACAAATTAAACTATATATTATATAATATAATTCGATGTCTTGTCGTGGGCCCAACAGGCCAGACAAAAATATCACTGCATTAGATTGTGTTGGCACAGAAACCTTTTTTTTTTTAGAAGCCCTACTTAACTAGCTAGCTAGTAATCTAAACGTAGACTCTATGTTAAGGCAACAGAGACAGCAAACACAAATTTTTTGTATTGATTTACTTACACTTTGACTATACATTGTATTTCTTTGTCTGCCATTTGCTCTTTCCAGGACCATGTGTTTCTCCATATAATCAGTGATCTTAATTACCATATTTTTCGTGAAGAAAACAAATTGAAAAATGTAGGGTTTACAAATTACACTCTAAACCATGAAAAATTAATAGTAGAATGAAGTCTTGTAATGATATTTCAAGATCAATATAGTCTTTGACATTTAAGCAAAATACTATGATTATATAAGGATATCATATTATATGGAAATAATAATTTACATATATTATGAGATTTATATATAATAACTTTTTTCTTTGATATAAGTCAGAAAATCAAATTACATCTAAGTAAATTCCTTCATCTTGAACATTTAAATTGAAAATTGGATTAATAAATAAATAATTTTTCTCGACTCATCGCTAATTGATTTGAGTTAGAAACCTAATTTTCTACGGGTCAATTCTAATATTTTTTTTTTCGTTTTTTTTTTTTCCATTTCTAGTATTACTAGCGGAAGCATATTATATGTATATACCAAAGAAAAATATGCTACTAGAATAATTAAAGAGATGATCATATAAATGATGAAATGTGCATATTAAGAGATTCTTTCCTAACAAATTAAAGTCTTTGTCTTAAGCCATGGTCAACCCTATTGTGTATTCCGTCCGACTCCATTACATTTCCCCCCAAAACATATACATAAAATATTATATATGAGGATGAATTTCGAGACTAATTGCTCTCAAATCTCAATCATATAACTAATGACTAGCTTCTAAAGTAAGACTACCAAGCTAGTTTGAGAAAAGAATAAGTACCTACTCCATAAGGAGATTAGCATCTCTTACACAATCAATATATTGTTCGTTTGAAAGCTCACATAATTGATAATTAGCTACGACCCATTAACACGAATAAAATTTCATTGGACAAAGAAGAAATTTGACTCATTACCATGTTAATTAGCGATTATACTAAGTATAAACTTTTTTGCGAAACTTTTGGCTTTTTGTTGAATTCTAGCACTACAAGATGTTCTTTCTCTTTTTTAAGAATTAGAAAGATTGATTAGGCCGATGATAGATCACAATACAATTAACAATACTTCTTTTCACATGATTATACATCAAACCTAAAAAGAAAAAGGAAATAATAATAATAATAATAATAATAATTAGGGTTAGGGCATAATGTTGGACCACAAATGGTCAAAATGCTGAACTCACAAGGGTCCTTAACACGTTTCGTGTTTACATGGTCCATCCACAAATAAATAAATAAATAAAGAAAAAAAGGAAAAAGAAAACAGTTAGAGACAAAGAGGAAGACAATTGCCTAGGAACAATGTTTGCCAGAGATCTTGTTCCCTTGATCAGCTGTTATTAATCTTAGGGCTCCGTACCGTATACATTTTTGGACTCCTTCATATCATCAAACCATAATAAGCTTAAAGAAATCATGCATGGTTGCGAACTGCGAAGCATAACCAATTTTGCAGGGCCATTGCGAAACCAAGTGGAAAATAAAACTAATAGAATAATGTTAGGGCAGGGTCACCTGTTTGGATATCACATTATAATATGTGTATAGATCATGATGACCAGCTAATTAACATCAACATGACATGTATCAACTAGGCAAACATGTTTACTATAATCTTGCATACTTGTCTGGTTAATTACCCAATTATGAGAACGAGGCGATCAACAGGGTCATTAATTAGTTAGATTGGTTTGAACTTGGAACACGTAGAAATTTGAACTACGTCTCAAAATTAATATGTATTAAAATGAGTGATCAATCTTTCTTAATATATTATTTTACGTTGTGTTATTTTGAGATTGTATATATATGATGGTCAATATTATCATATATTTGACTTAACTTTCATATTATATAATAATTATAAATTACATATTAAAATTACTTAAAAATAAAAGAAACGACTTATTTTTCTTATCTATTAGGTTTTAAAAAACAAGAGGTTTGCTTTTAGGTATATAATATATTATTAACAGAACATATGCCATTATGCCGTTAAGATAGTCATTTGAAATCCCTCTAATCGCCATTTAACATTTGCTTCAAACAATAGTATGATACCGCCTAAATCTGAGAGCTCTTGGGTCCCAGCCGAGAGCGTTGCAACTGAACTATCAGCTCATTGTCATTGCATATAGATGCATGTCTCTCTCTCATTTGAGACATCAAACTAATAAGTAATAATAGTAAGTTGGATAGAGACTTCAACATGGATTGATCATTATATATACTAACTATGTTCTTAAAATAGATGTAGATCAAAAGCTACATATTTGATAATCACTAATGTCCGAGTGTACATAACATGCATCCTTATATAATACTAATATATGATCTTCCACTCCGAAAAGACTTATTTTTTTTCTAGTCTAAGGGACGAGTTAGTTTATGGGTACATTGAATATTTCAAAGTAAGAGAGTTTGAATTTATTATTTTAAATCAGTATTTAAAGTACATGATTAGGCACGAGATGATGCTGACCAACTAGGTAGTAATTAGATCATGACCGATGAGTGGAAAATTGAAGTGTGGCTCGAGGAATGATGTAGATCAGATTCTAATTACTACTACAACAAAATAACACTCAATAATTTGGCTAAAACTAATTGAGTCATGAGAATCAAAGATAGGTTCTTTTAGATATTTAAACGTGGGATTAAAAAGGTTGATTTAGGGGGCAATTCCATATGAGAATTGTGACATAAATTTAGGTTGTTTTTAGTCTCGAGAACTTAAAATGCAGACAGCGGCAAAGCAGAGCACTTAGGTTAAGTTGCTTATAACATGAGTCGACGAGGTAAAAAAAAAAAACATATAATAAATTTTAAAACAGAAGCACTTCGTATAAAATGGACCATTGAGTATTTACATAGATCTTTGTTCCCTTTTACCTTTTTCTTGTTACTTGTTTTTGGGGTCGGTGAATGTGACGTAACAAACATTTGACTTCATTTTTTTTCCCCTACAATTTGACCACCTGACTTGCTAGCTAGCACCTACGTGATTAAACCCTAATTATTAACTATATTACATTGATCACGGATAATTAGAAAACGGAAAGTCTTGCATGGGATTTATAAGATTTATAAGATTTGCGATATTATCCTAGCCTGAGGAACAAGTTCATAAATGGTGTGTATAGATGTCTACTTCTTGAGATTTGAGATTTATTTCTCTAATTTTTTTTTAGGGCAATCTAATGGTCATGGATTTACAATATTACCTAGTCTTGTGTCTCATGATTTGTGAGATTTTGAAAGCTTTATTGATGTACATATATAAGTGTTATAAATAATAAAACTCATCAAATATTAAAATGTTATTAATTGCCTTAAATGCTTTAAAGAATGGTAATAATAATAAGTACATTAATTTCAATGCTTATCAAGGATAATCATGCATTAGAGTATTCACATCCAATTCTTCATAAAAAATTTCAATTTTTTTATTGATTTTAATTAATATGTTTCTTTTTTTTTTTTTAAATATATTTTAACGAATAATTTTTTAGATAATTAAATTATCTATTATTTATATTCCTTAAATTAGAATTAGAATTATATATATTTAAAGAACCGGATATTAATACTCTATATTATCTTTTGCGTATAGTTTTTAAGTAATTCGGATTTACATGGAATTCAACGATTCAATGTTTTGCATGTATAAATTATAGATAAAACGTCTGTAATATGGTTTAAACCCAAGATCTAATATTTTGGTGCTAGGCTGTTGTTTTCTTATAAGCTACTTAAAAGGTAACAATACCTAGCATAACAAAAATTTAATCTTTTAACTTTGTAACTACGCCAATACCATGTTGTTGAAGATAGTACATCGATGTACGTTAATGATGGTAAATGGAAATAATAAATGAAAAATTAAGATACTTTCATAAGATTTAGTAAGAATTATAATGAATATTATATAAAAAAAAAATATTTAATTTTATGTTTAAATTATAATAAATATATATTCCGTTAAATATTGATGAAATAATAATATGTATGTTATATGCTGATTAAATAATTATTCAAATTATAAATTTCCCTCAATTTAAAATATTTATTGATTTTAATTAAAATTTAATTTTTAACCCATATTTATTTATTTTCAATTTCACCCCACAGCTATCACCAATTTCCATCACAAACTTAAAAATGTTAAATTTTTTTTGTATTATTCCTTTCCCCTTTAGTTTTTTTCCAACCACCCCCAAATCACTACCACCTCCTCTGGGGTCATTGACTTCCACCGGAAATCTCTCTCTTTAAACAATTGAGATTGCAAGACCTAAGTTCTGTGATCATTTTAATTTGTGTGGACCCAACCACTACCACCACCTAGTTCATGCAATCATGTTGTTCGGAGAGAGGGAGAGAGATTTCCGATGAAAGTTAGTGGCGGTAGAAGAGGTGATAGCAGTTTCGATGGTGGTAATTGTTGGGTCGGAAAAAAAAGAGTAAAAAATTGAATGTGGGAGAAGAAGTAATTAAAATTTTAAAGTTTTTATATTGGGATGGACGTTGATGATAGTGGTGGTGGAGTGGAGGAAGATGATAGAGGAGGACGTTGATTAAGATTATCAAATTTAAATTAATTGGGATTAAATTATAAAAAAATAAATTATAAAATATACATAATTATTTTATCTATATTTAATAAAATCAGAAATTCATTATAATTTAAATTTAAAATTATATATTCACTATAATTTTTTATATTAAATATAATTTATACTAAATTTTATAAGATTATCCTAATTTCTTCAATAACAAACTACTAAATTTCATATGATCGTTCTTTTCCTTAACTCTCTCATGTATAAATAATACACAACATCCGATTTAAATGAGATAAAAATTCGTTAAACCGTCCGGTTTCTTCTATCTAATATGTATAAAGCTTTTTATTCACTTTAAGACAAAACTAAAAATATCATGGACGAGGAGTTAGAATCGTGTAATATATATCATAATGATTCTCCATAGTTTTTGAAAAAGCTTTTAAAAATTTAAATTATATTACATTTTTATATACAGTTAAATATGATATGATTAAATTATATATTTATATAATGAATCGACCTAGCATCAGTCGTTCTCGTCTACGTAAAAGATCTCTGGGCTAAGTAGTCCATATGGATGGATGGGGTTGCTCAGCCCAAATTTTCAGCGCTGTTGCATGGCAGAAGAGGGTGACAAAATCAGAGATAAGAGAGAGAGAGTGTGTGTGAGAGAGAGGGCTCGTGATAAAGTGTAAACTTTGTTTTTGTATGGGGAGGGACCGACAGTAGGGTGCGGCCAGTGGGTCGGGGTAATCGGCCAATTTTATGCCGCCATGTCTCCTCGTCGCTGCACCCACCCACCCCTTTGCCCATAATTACCGCCAACGTATCCAAATCTCCATCTTTCAATTCCTAGACCTCTTCGCTTCATTATTTTGAAATGACTATTCGTATTATGATGACCCACCATGATGCGTTCATCCACTTCCTTTCATTTAACGTAGAATTTCAGCTTCCCTTCATTGATTGCTCCTTGTCTTCATTCCACGATTCTACAACTATTCATTCATTCGTATGCACAAGTGTGAACCAAAAGAGAGAACTTTTATTCCTTAATTTTAGAGTTTTTATTTATTTATTATTTTTCCTTTTTAAATATCTCCTATATACTGTTAAACATATTAATAGTGTAATAATATTTTAATAAATAAATAAATAAATAAATAAATAATTTAAATCAATCATCAACCACGTATCTGATGTATTGTTACATAATCGTACGGTCGAATCCAAATCCCTTTAATTTTATGGTACGTACCACAACTTGCCAAATTTAACTGTATAGTCTTTTCGAGTCGGAATTTGTACGAATCTGATGAAAGAAAACAAATTTGGTTTTTAATGGGAAGAGGTTAGTTAAGTGTATTTAATATATCTATCCAATGTGCTTCAGAGACACTTGACAGCTGTTCCGTCAAATATTAAAAAAAAAAAAAAAAGAAATTCTCAAGGCTATTTCGGTAACTTCATACTTTCTTAACATTTTGCACAACGGAGGACTAATTTGGAAAATACGAGCTTCTATTTCTATATTACGTTGATACCCTTGTTGGAAAAAAACCTTAAATCTGCTTTTATTTTTTTGTCGGTTCGTAGGCCGAAGGAGGAAGACGACAAGTCGACAGAGTACTGAAACGGTTCAAGGCCATGGGGACTGTACAAGTGTATAATAACTACATGTATCGGACACTTCTATTAGGGATAAGAACACAGTCGGAAGCCTGACACACCATTACCATCTCTAAGAAAGACATTCACATTTAGAAGCTCTAATCATCATCATCATCATCATAATCACCATTATCATCGACGAATCATGATAATCATACTACGACTTTAATTCGTTGGAGCCAAGTTTTTAAAGAATATTTTAACCAAGTTTCTTCCATTCTCTTACGTAGTGTTTGATTCTTGGAACTGAAATTAAGTGTTGATATTTTAATTTCAATTCTACTTATCGTAGAATGAGATTATTAGTAGTAGTGACTTAAGTAGTGAAGTGGCCATGGTTGAATAAAGAGATGACGGATGGTAAGGAGATAGGAGTGATAGAGAAGCTACTAGAAATGATTGAAATGTAGTTAATACGATAACAGTAGAATATTAGTTACAGTGATGGAACGATGAAGATACTAGTGATGAGAGTGGTATTCAAAGGGGCTGTGGAGGTTTTGATAACAACAATGTACATAGAAAGTATAATAATGATAAAGCGGTAGAGATTATTTTATTTTATTTTTTATTTGTTTATGTTTAAAGAGAAAAAAAAAAAGAAGCTTTTTGGCTATGGCGGCGTGTAGGTTTCCGTATTGCAGGAGAAGATGAAGTTTGGAGGCCTGGGCTTGGGCCAATGTTTTACTAAAGTGGGTTTGGTGGCATTTTGTTTTTGGTGGACCCATTTTTATGTTTCTACCCGTTTAGATCTCACAGTGAGCTTATTTTAGTGGTTTTTTTTTTTTTTTTTTCCGTATTTATTTATTATTTTTTAAACATTCGAGTTTTTACATTTTACTTATTCAACTCAAGTTCATTATTTACTTTAATTTTATCCTTTTTTATTTCATCACTTTTTACTTCAAAAATACTATAGACTACAATATGAAAAATAAACTTTCATGAATAAAAAAATATAAAATTTAATAAATTAGGAAATAAATAAATATAAAAGTAACACAAAATTAAGAACTTACAAAATAAAGATACATTAATGAAGAAATAAAAATAATAATATTTTCTTATACCTTTTTATTTTGTTAGTTTTTTTTTTAATTGTTATAAAACCGACTTATATAGTAAAATAATATTTTATTACATATAAAAATAAAATATTATTAATAATTTCTATCAATTAAAATTTTATATGATTGATTTTATTTTTTAATTCCGTTATCAGATGATTACAATAATAATATAAAAAGTTAATAAAAAAAAAATCATATAATTATGTATATCAAAATTAAAAATTAAATACTAGAGAGATTAAACATATCGTATTTAAAAAAAAAAAAAAAAAAAAACCAAATATTGAATATGCAAGGGTGGATGGTCCCCCCCTTCAAAAAGGGTCCCCAAGAATCGGATTACATGCCTAATGCTTCATAAGGAGGGTGACCTGAAGATTCCATTGTCCTAATTTTGTCTCCAATTTAAACCATTTTTAATTGCAATCCTCCCTACCATCAGTCAAAGACAGACGTCTGAACATGTTTTATTATATAATCACACTCTAATCTCGTGAGACCAACAAAGTAATTAATTTAACTTTGGATCTTTCAAGACATCCTCAAAAAAAGATTTGGGACACATCCCCTTAGTTGGTAGGGCATGTTATAAATTATTTAATGCTTTTTTTTTTTTTTTTCTTAAAGACACAATTATAAGAACCGGAAAAGATGGAGAGAGTTGTCGTTTCAATTTTTAAATAATAAAATAAAAAAAATAAAAATAAAAAGATATGAGACTTTACAATTAACGAAAGTAGGACGAGGATGGGAATAATATAGAATATAAAAGTGGTGGTGGGTATGTCATTTTAAGATATGATTGAGAATATTTGAATGATAAAAAGTTTATGGAAGAATAATGAGTATATCGTAGTAATGTGATTGTCGAGATTCCCTCTTAATTTTAATAATTAATTTTTTTTTGATATTAAATATTTAATTTTTTTTAAATGAATCTGATCTAATTAAAAAAATTATGAAATTATAGTATTATTATAAGTAAATTAAATAATTTAATTAAAAAATAAAAAATAAGATCAACAATTTTAGTTATATAATTGATATTTTTAAAAGAGAAAAAAAAAAGTGTGTTATTAGTTTTAAATATATAATATATAATTTATTAAAATAAATTTTACAAACCCACTAATAAAAAGGAGATGAGAATATGTAGGTCAAGTCAACAACTTCTATCTTTCTCTGGTCAATTTCATTCCATTCCAATGTGACTTTGTAGACTAAACCTCAAAAAAATTAAAGGGGTAAGGAATATATACATTCTCCTTTTTCTTCTAATATCCTTCTAAGAATGAGAATTAGACTATTAACAAAATCATCTAATCAATGACTAATGGAATGTTGAAAAGGGAAGGAGCTTTTTCAAGATTGGGAAGATCTAAGAATATCTAAGATTGCTTAATTAACCTAATAAGAGAATGAGGAATAAATGATCATCTCTTATTTTAATTATATACATATATATATATATATATATATATATATATATATATATATATAATGATAATTTATTAAACCAAAGTAGTAAACATATATAAATGAAGATCTAAATAAAAATCCTTCTTTCAAATTAAGATAAAGAAAAAATTAGCCTATACTTACATTCCATAACCTTTCGCGAGCATCGTTACAAGAAAAGGAAAGGGAGATTTCTACTCATTTTGCAATTTAATATGGTCGAAAAGATTTCTACTCAAGGCCCAATCAAATCAAATTAAAACTGGGCCTATGTTTCAGTCAGCCCAGTTATTCATGGGCTAAATGGTACATATTATCTATATTGATGATATACATCTAAGTCTATACTACACCCAACCTAAAGGGCCTGTGTTCGTGACTATCTATGTTCAACCCTGTTGCTACTCTACTCGTTGCCAGCTCTGGCATAATATTGTCTGTTGTCATCTGTATGCTCTACTCACTTCTTTGGGGTAAAGAAGGTGATATCAAGAAAGATGAAGGGGATCTTAGAGGCTGAGATGCCAAGGAAGATGCGGGAGAGGCCCAATTAGAACTAGGAGCTTAAATCTACTTTTATTGTAATTAATGCTGTAGAGGCCCAATTTAGGGAGAACACAACGCATGGGACAAACTATATCTATTTCATCAGCGCTAAACTTTAAATGCCGTGAAATTTTTAGAATTTTTAGGGGTAAAATATATAATTTTAAAAGTTTTATCCCCACAATTTTTAATTTTTAATTCTTAGTTTCTATTTAATTTTACCATTTCAGATTTTAGAATATAAGTTTTTACCCTCAAAATCTAAAAAATGTTTATCACATTTTATAATACGAGACCTACTAATTATAATATGAGACAGATTAATTCCGTTAGCTAATTTATTTAATAATCCATTAAAAATTAATTCGATCAAATTTTATTCTTCTCATGTAAGTCTGAAATCTTTACAGGTAAGTAGGTTGCCTTAATCTGTCTACATTTTATCTTCACTTTAGTCACTTACTTCGTTTCCCTACTTTAAGCCTATATCGAGGAATGGGACAGCTATGGGCTTCCCAACTAACTCTCTTTTCTCCACTTCAGTATCTAAAGACCACTCACGTGGCCATATTACTCACAATGACAACTAGTTTAACGTTTGAATTTTGAAACCTTAGCGAGCCCCATTATTTGACCTCATATGGCACATACTTTGGACCACCAAAAAAGTATAGGGATAGTAGTTTATGACTACAAAATATTGAATGTGGCTCCCTTATAACAAAGTAGGAGCATAGCATAAATAATAAAAAACCTTCAAATAGTGATAAACATATTTTTTATGTAGTAAGAGTTTATAGGGAGATTTGTTATTAAGATTTGGAGAGGGAATCTTATTGATAAGAAAAATGGCGATAAAATCTTTCAAATTATCCATAGGCAAACTAAATTGAAATTTTAGGGCTTATGTTACATTTAAGATGTGTTGATGTTTAATTTCAATAGCACTGCTTTGTTGTGGTGTTTTAACACAACTTCTTTGATGAATTATGTCATTGTTTCTGTAAAATTCTTCCATTATAAATTCTGCTCCATTATCACTACGTAGTATCTTAATCTTAGTCTCACACATATGAATTGAATGACTGAATACAACGTTTGATTTCAGATTTATTTTTCATTATATATACCCATGTGTTCCTATAATGATCTTCTACTAAGGTTAAAAAGTATCTAGTACCATCATAACTAGGTGTGGAGTAGAGATGGCAATTTGGGCCAGGCTGGCCCGAATTCATTCAGCCCCGCTCGTTAAAACCCGACCCGCACCCGTACTCGCATCCGCAATATGCGGGTACGGGTTTGGCCCGGCCCGTACACGGCCGCGGGCCGGACATGGATTATATACATATTTTTAAAACGGGCCAACTTCAGCCTGCGGGTATATGAGCTACCCGCAGTAAACAGTACACACAATGAACAGTACCATCATGCTGCCTAAAGCTGTTTTTATCCATAAATAAAAAAAACTTATTTTTAAGCCTATTTTTAACAGGGCTCGGGCTGGGCCTAGACTTTTGAGGCTCACCCCGGTCCGAGCCCACCCCAATCAAAACAGGCTGAGCCCGGCCCGATCTAAACGGGCTCGGGTCTAATACAGGCTGGGCTGGCCCGGATTGCCATCTCTAGTGTGGAGTGTGGTCTCCAAATATCACAATGAACAATTTCAAATAGCTTATTTGATCTTGATGGATTATTAAGAAAGAGTAATCTTTAATGTTTGGCTAGGAAACAAATTTCACAAGAAGGTTTTTTATTAGAATCAAGAGAGAAACCAAGTAACATTAATCTTGAAAAAGATGCATGACCAAGGCATGAATGCCACTAGTTCACAAAATTTGAATCATGTTTAACATACAAACTAAACACATAATTATAAATCATCAACTAAAGATGCAAGTTTGTATCCTCTATGGATAGTTGGTGTAAAGCTATTCTTCATCTCACCCTTCCCAATCGTCCTCTAAGCCGAAAATCCTTGCACATAACAATAGGTAGGTAAGAACAATATGCAACAATTGAGAGTTTATGTTAGTTTTCTTCTAGAGATGAAGTTAAAAGAAAAACTAAGGACACATAAGACATCATAGAGAATTAAATCTCTAGATATATGCATTGTTCCTATATGTGAGAGTAGGACTTTTTCACCATTAGGAAGCTTGACATGGAAAGAGAAAGGAAAAGTAATATAAGTGAAATAAGATTCTTGACATATTATATGATCCGTGTCTCTCGTATCTAAGATCCATGGAATTTTTTGATTAGAAGAACATGAAAAAAATAAATAATTTGACCTAAATTCTGATTATGATTTACTGTTTGTACCATATTTGCTTGTGGGATTATTTTCGTATTAGAGGATTGTACTTTGAGTAATGCATGGAACTGTTGATATTCACCATTAGACAGAGAAATATGCTCTTTCTCATTAGAAGTAATAGCTGATGCAGATGCCATATTAACATTAGGAGTGGGATTCTCATTGGAAAACTTGTGACCATCCGGATACTCAATTAGTTTGTAGCACTTAGCCTTTGTGTGAGAAATTATCTTACAGTGTTCACAAGTTGGTGGATCTGAATTTCTCAGTTCAAAATAGTTTTCAATTGAATGTCCTATGATCTTATAATGTCTACAGTAAGTCTTTTGTTTCTTAATGTATTCACCATTTTTGTTGAGAGAAACTATAGTCTATGGTTGTTTTTTAATGGCCATTGCAGCTGCCACAATGGTATTATTTTCTATAGCTGCCATCTCATCGGACACCTCTTGATTTTGAATTTGATTGTACACAATGTTCACCTTAGAAAATGATTTATGCAGTAAAAAATTATCTCTAGAGACAGAGTGAACATTATTAAGTCCCATAAAAAACTTAATACCTTTGTCACGTTGATACGTATTCGCTAGAATCTTTAGATGTCCACAGGTGCATTTGGGAAGAGGCTTAAAATCAGCTAGTTGATCCCATAAACACCAGAGTTTTTCATAATAGACAACTACAATCATACCTTTGCTTTGGTTATGCTATTTTCCTTTTAATTGTATAAATCCTAGGTCCATCTTGTTGTGCTAAGGTTGTTTTGAGTTCCTCTCATAGTTCTTTACCATTATCAATAAAGATTACGTTGGATCTAATTTTAGCATTTATGGAATTATGAATCTGTGAGGCTATCATGTTATTGCTTCTGTCCCACACCTTTATTATCATTTCTTCTTTTCCATGTTTTCCTGGATTTGTTTCCATCCCAGCCTTGGGTAAATCTCCATTGACAAAACCTAGCTTGTTTTTTGCACTTAGGGATCTTTTCATGATTATAGACCATAGCTCATCGTTGTTTTTGGTTAATACAAGAGCATTTTGAGGATTATCTTCATGCTCAATGCGGTAAGGGTTTGTTATTTTTGCAAAGTTGGTGAAGTTATTATTACCTTCGAAATCATTTTTTGAAAATTCTTATTTCTCCTTTAATTTATCAATTGGCTCAGTCATTTCTATTTTGATACCAAATTAAATTCTTAGAGTCCAACTATTTTTTCCCTTAAAATGTCTTGTAGAGAAAGAGAGAATTCTTCAGTTGAAACTAACCAGATATCTTCTTCCTAAGCGATGTGGGACAATTCCAATACTCTCTCTCACTTGTGGGCAGGTCATTTCGAGAGCTCAACAAATGACACAATGCATAAGAGACACTTTATGAAATGGAGTGTGAACATATTTACTGAATCTAGTTTTGATACCATATTAAAAATTTTAGCTATGATACCTTAAAAGACCTTATAAAGAAAGAGAAAACTCTTTAATTATAAACCAACCATACATCTTCTCCCTAAATCATATGAAATAATTTTATCATATTTTATGGGGCTTTTAACCATTTCCCCAATCAAAAGGCCCTCCCCTTTTCACGTGGCAATTGGCATTTACATTTTTTTTAGGACTCTAAATCACAAAGAAGTATATATATATATATATAAACTTCGCAAGGTTTAGGACTTTAATCATAAAGAAGCATGTATATATATATATATATATATATATATATATATGTGTGTGTATATTTTTGTTGGGTTGATAAAAAGATATCATCACCGATTGAGTTGAATTTAGCGGGTGACTCATAATTTCAACAATTCTCTGACCCATTTGTTATAATTATAAATAATAATAATAATAATAATACAATAATAAAAAATAATAATAATATATGAGAATATGATAATAACATAATGCTTTGTGTATTGCTCAAGTGATAAATGATTACACTAGGTCATGTATACATATACAGCGTGAGTGAGAGTTTTACACACTCAATATCCCTATAATATCTCCTAGATATATAGTTAATCGTATAACAGATTACCTTAACACCCCCTCAAGCGATACTGTGGGACACGGTTGAACATACAGCTTGCTCCGAAAGAAGGAAAAAATTGGTTTGGAAACCCCCCCCCCCCCCCCCCCCCTAGTAACGCATCTGCAAGCTTGAGATTAGAAGGAACAAACTTTAGACGTAAGACAGCATTAGAGGCCATATGTTTAGAAGGAATAAACCTTAGACGTAAGACACCTTGGGCCACCATTTCAGGAATAAAATGATAGTCAATAGCAATATGTTTCGAACACAGCTTCCTGACAGGATTAGAGGACATGAAAATGGTAGACTTATTATCACAAAAAATCTTTGGAACTTTGGGAGCATGAACGTGTAAATCGGTAGCCATTGAACTTCTGCAGTAGCAACAACGAAAGCTCTATATTCTGCCTCTACAGTAGAACAAGAAACACTAGTTTGCTTTTTCAAACACCAAGAGACCAAAAGATCACCCAAAAATATATAGTAACCTGTGGCTGATCGTCGTGTATCTGGACAACTAGCCCAGTCCGCATCGAAAAAGCACGAATCTGGATTGAATTATTATAGGATAACCGAAGGCCGAATTGGAAAATGCCCTTAACATAGCTTAGGATATGCTTCAAAGCAAATTACCGGTGCATGCATAAATTGAGAGATTGAATTCACACTATATGATAAATCTAGAACGGGTGATGGTAAGATATTGCAAAGTACCAACTAATGACCGAAAACGCGTAGGATCAACAAACAATTGACCGGAACTCTCCAAGTGATACCCAACGACGATCGATGTTGATATAGGCTTAGAATCAACCATCTCGCACGTTCTAATATATCAAGAGCATACTTCGCATGACTTAATAATAATGGTATCATGACGAATAACCTCAATGCCAAGAAAATAGTATAGATCACCTAAATCCTTCATAGGAAACTGAGAAGCCAATCTAGGCATAAGAACCCGAATGAGACGAGGATTATTACTAGTGATCACCATGTCGTCAACGTAGAGTAGTAAATAAATAGTCCCCGCAGAGCAATGATAAACAAAAGGGAAGGAATCAGCCAAGCTCGCAGTGAAGCCCATCCGTAGAAGGAAATTACTATAGCATTGGAACCAAGCCCAAGGGGCCTGCTTGAGTCCATATAGAGCGTGTTGGAGATGACAAACGTGGTTGGGGTACTCAGGATCAACATACCCTAGAGGTTGTTCCATATAGACCTCTTTAGAAAAATACATGTGAAGAAAGGTATTTCTTACATCTACCTATGGAGAGACCAGTTAGTCATAGACGTGATAGACAAATTGGTCCTAATAGTGGCTAGACGAACAACATGACTAAATGTATCCTCAAAGTTAAGACCTTGTGCCTGTGAAAAACCATGAACAACAAGACGTGCTTTATAACGTTTAATAGAACCATAAGATCATATCCAATTAAAAGCCCCCATGAACAAATGGGGGCTTTTTGCCCCTTTCCCCAATCAAAAGCCCCCCTCCTGGATAAGTAGGGTAGGCTTAAATAGTAAGGCATCCCATCAGAAATCAATTTAAATTACTTAGTATGTAATCCCCATAAAGCAGACACACTTAATAAGGGAGTAATAGATGACTAAAGTGGGTTGGCGATTGGCTTAGCAATAGGTCTCTAAAATATCAACCCTTTCATCCTCTTACATACATGTATAAAAAATCAAAATAAAAACCCTTCCTTTTCATGTGGCAGTTGATAGTTGGCATTTACATTTTTTTTTTCATTTTTAATGTCTTTTGTTTGTTTCTAGGTGACATGAATCATGCAAATACTTCAAACTTAATTTTTTCGCATTTTTTGTTTAATGTAATTCTTAGGGTTTAATATGATCGTATATTTTATTATTACCCTGCTTGATATAAGAAGTTCATAAGAAGTTCAGAAGTGTAAATTTATTTAGGAATAAGATTGAATCTTACCTGCTTGATATAATTGTCTCTCGAAGTAGTACGTATGAGTTAAAATTCATTCGAGAAAGAGAAACGTATCTAATTGTCATGTATGAGAGTCAACCCTAACTACCTAATATGACTCTCTCTCTTACTAATAATACGTATGAGATGGTCAGACGTAGTAGTTTGAGATACAATGATACCAAATGATTTTTGGACAAAATCTCATACGTATCGTTACGGGTCTACTCAATTAGATATCCAATTGTAAATTGGATTATACCTTCATTCTAGATTTTTAAATTTTGTGCCTGCAACACCGATACATATAGTGAACTAAAAATCAGATGATGTTAGGAATAAATTGACTATGGGTGCGCCTTTACCATTATTATTGTTATGCCCTTCTGTTCTGATGGGGCACCCCTCAATTTGAACCAAAACTGGGAAGTTCCCACTTGACCAAAACTACACTTGATATGATATTATCCTTCAAAGAACTACGACTTGTAGTACATGCCAAAGAATAATGAAAATCGCAGAATTTGCAACATCATCACTTGGCTTTGCGACAAAAATGTAGAGGTGTTCCAAACCCTACGAAAGCTCCTTCCTAGAATAACAATCAGTTCATTCACAATTCGTATGTACTATTACCTCACAAACAAATGAATGACTAACAAATTTAGATTTTCTTATAGAAAAAAGAAATAACAAAGAATAAGTGCGCCAACCCCCCCCCCCCCCACCCTCTCTCCTCTTTTCTTTTTAAGTGGATGCCTATGAAGAGAAGGGAGATGCATGGATTGAAATCTGCTAGTTGCGAGATCTGTTCCTTTCTGCATTCCTTATCGGGGAGAAGTAAGGATGAGCCTGCAATCATAATATGCAACTTTTAGAAGCTCAAACCATTTAGTTACCGGACAGGAGAAGTAACTATGAGGGAGGAGCTGTAAAAGTTCCCCTAACAAAAGAGAGAAAAACTTTAAAATTTACAGCCCAGAACAACATAACTGACAAATTTGAATGACATGAGATTACTAGAAAAACGAAAAGGATGGGTACAGACGGGAATAGAAAGAAAACCGGTTTTAACATTTTAAGTATGCATACTCGAAGGCATGGGGAGCTAAAGAATCTCACCATTGCTTCTTTTGCAGTAAGCCTCTCCTGGTGATCATAACGCAGCAGCTTGTCAAGAAAGTCATTGGCCTTAAATGTGAAAAGTGCACGTGTTTATAATAGGTACAGAAAATCAAGAGAATATAATCGGAACCCAAACTGACAAAAAGAATTTACCTCAGGTACGGCCAGATGCTGATTTTCAACATTGATGAACCTTGTCCAGGGTTTCCGGCTATGCCTTAAATAAAGTAGAAGATACCATTTTCGCAGTTGAAACCAGTTAGATTAATGCCAAAAAGAGAGAAAGAAAGAGGTCATTTCACAAACCTGCCCACCAGAGTTGCAAGATGTGGGTCTAACTCGATGTGGTATTTATCTAGATAGGCATTCAATTCATCTGTCCCAATTACCTGTTGCAGTAGAAGCCAATGAACCTCGAGTCAGATTTCACTCTCTCTCTCTCTCTCTCTTATTTGTTTACCTCTCAATATACCACTCTCCATACCTTGGCTATTTTAACCAGTTGATCGTAATTATCATGCCCATAGAAGAACTGATCCTTCCGAAATATCTGTACAGCAAAGTCTCAACAATAAGCATTACATATATTTAAGTATAATAATCTTTTTAACCTTGTTCGCATCTGTCACCTAGGGGCATATAGGAAAGAAGATCAGCATTCACTCATTTATGGCATCACATACAGGCACACACAGAAACATGCACACTTCAGGACCTGACAAATAATTCACTAGCTTTTCACATCAATCTATCATAGACTCATCCATGAAAGATTCCACCCTCTACTAAGGAGGGTGAAAATTGGAGAGAAGAGTTGCCAATTTATATGTTCACCAGTCCATGTCCACCAGAACAACTGCAGACAATGACCTGACTCATTAATGTGCCTTGTTCATCGAGAGAAATTCCTTTTCTTTTACGACAAGTCCATTTGAGATAAGAAAACTACATCATAGCCTAGCTTTGTTTGGAACCAATTATTAGAAACTCATGATACCAAGGAAAGTTTCAAATTTAATTGAATTGTATAAATGAGGATTTCTTAACCTACCAAAATATCACTATCAAATGGGTTAGTGATACTCACCATTCCTGCAAGCATACAACCAAGGCTCCACAAGTCCAAAGAGTAATCATAATCTTGCAGATCAACAAGAAGTTCAGGACCTTTATAATATCTGCACATAACACAATGACACAGTGGAAAAAGGATGAACCAATCATAAAAAGTACAAACTAATGAATAACCCAAACAATCTAACCTATAACCGGATCCCGACTTAAATGTTCATGGCACATTCTGTACCCGTAAGCTAACTTATTACTACAAATTAACTGCAAGTAATCGGCATTTTACTCAATTGAATCTTTCAGTTTGGTCACAGGGAAAAACTTTGCTGATCAATCAAACCTGCTATAGGTTCCATTTATTGAGATTTCCAACTTAGAATTGAAGCAAATAAACAGCAAATCTATATCTATCATTTATCAATTTAATTGAATCATTTGTTTTATGTAAATCAAAATTAACTCAAGTGGTACAACAGTTTCAAGTGGTTTCATACAGCTTCTCTTGTTTACTTGTAGGTACCAAGAGAAATTTTAAGATGGTCCTAGAGTATCTACTCCCGAGGGCCCAGATGGTGCCACATCATCGCTCCATCATCAAAAGTGATGATATGGCACAATCTGAGCCCTTGGGAGTAGATACTCCAAGACCATACAATAATACCTCTAGGTACCAAAACATCTTCCAGCTTCAAAAGTGAACAATAGAATATAAGCCCAAGTTAAAGAGGTCACAAGGCTCAACCATGAAAAATGGTACTAGCCTTTGAAATTCCAGTATTTCTTGGCGAAAAGGTTATTGAGTGAAGCAACAACTCACAACCAGACGACAGTAGAAAACGGCTGCAACTCACATGAAATGATAAGATGCAATGGAAATAATTTGGGTACTCAACGATTATCAAGTAAGGAGAATAAAAAAGCAATCAAACCTTGAAGCAACACGAACATTGTATTCTTTCCCGGGATGATAGAACTCTGCTAGACCCCAATCTATAAGACGAAGCTTACGCTGCTCGTGATCAATCATTACATTATGGGGCTTTACATCTCTATGCATAATGCCTTGTGAGTGACAATAATCCAATGCCTACACAGAGATTCACAAACTTTTAACTCTTCAAAGCCACTAAAATAAAATTTCACCTTCATTAACTCCTGTTTCTACAAGGGGGAGACAGGGAGAGAGAGAGAGACGGTAGGAGAAAAAGTAAAAATCATGCATAATTGTTACGTTTTTCATAATAATTAAACAGGTGAAGACTGTAAGCTTGCCTTCAGAAGTTCGTATATGTAATACCGAATGTCATAATCTGACAGTGTTGGATAAAGCACTTTAAAATCTATATTATTCACATGTTCGAATACAAAACTTGGAGTCTTTGATTGCTGGTCTCTAACAATGTCAAGCAACTTCACAATATTTGGCCCTCCAGAGAGATTCTGCAGTATCTTTATCTCCCTCTTAATCTGCATTCAGTAGGAACAATAAGTCTGCAAGCCAATTTGCAACAGCTCAGTAACTAAGCTATCATTTGGGCATCAAACTTCATTACATCCTAAAAATGCCTGTTTCCACATTCATTGCGCACAGAGAGAAGAAAAAACTGGCAAGAACAGATCCTTATATGCTGCATGTACATATTAGTGACCTAAAATCTCTTAGATTGTTTTTTTTTTATTTTAAGTAGACAATGAATTTAGCTGGCAAAGGCTCCATCAACATCCACGGATTACCACCCAGCCATGGAAGAAACCTGGCTTTACACTAACAGCCAAAACCAACCAGAAAAACAGGATTGCCCAATCTATCAAATATATTCCAAGATGCCACAGCATGGTCCATAGTTATACAGGAGATATTATTCAAAATTTGTGCCAGCATAATAAGAAAAGCAACTAATTCTTACAATTGTAAACCACAGTAAGTCTCCAAATTATGGTCAATGAAGTGACAAAAAGGGCATGAAGATTCTGAGGTTACCTTCTTTTTCTTCACAGGTTTGAGAATCTTGATAACACATTTTTCATTGTCAGTGGAGTGAACACCCTCAAACACCTCACTGTATTTCCCTCTCCCTACCTTCCTCACAACTTCATAATCATCTTGGTCCCTGAAAAATCATATCACTCCATCTATCCATAATTTACACACAAAGGCTATATTCTTTAGCTAAAATGACAAGGAAATCTAATTCGAAATCCATGTCTTAATGACTAAATTTCCGCCATACAAGCTCGTGCCTTGACTTTCTTCAACTTAACCAAATCTGCATTTACTAAGCAACTGAGAAATCGAATAAATTCCTATAACCTTACGACAAAGGAATTCGCTCAAATATCTAAGTTCGTTTCACTTTTCTGACATTTTTTCATTCTAATTCATCGACTATAAGCAGTGTAGAAAACTTATATCCATAGAAATGTAAACCCGAAGCTGAACTAAGCATGAACAAGAACAAACTTACCCCCACTGCACAGTAAGCGATTCATAGTCCCAATACTCCTTAGGTCGGACAACGTTGACATCAGCATAAACCCTAGCCTTAGAAGGCGCGCCAGGGCGGCGAATCGCTTTTCCAATCTTCTGCGCCAGCGTATCTTTACACGCCAGCGACCGCAAGCGATGGCTGGTGTGATCGCGATGAGAAGGCGGTGGCGGCGTCGGCGGAGACTGTGATTGGTGGAGATAGCGGCGGAGCTCGGTGCGAGGGAGTGGGGTCGCCGACGAAGTGATTACGTTCAGAAGGAGACACGGAGAGCGCGACCGAGGTTGACGGTTGAGGAAATGGGCGGAGAGCGGCGGCGGAGAAAGAGGAGAAGTGAACAGAGAAAGAAATTTCCGGTGTTTGTTGGAAACTGTGAATTTGAAAGGCCTTATGGCCATCAAAACTTTGCAGAGGGGGAAAAAAAAAACGTAGATTGAAACAATGATCGGACCCGCCCCACGTAGCCGTTTTTCTTTCCCTTTTCTTTTTCTTTTTCATTTTTAATATATTTAATTAAGGATATATATATATATTTTTTTTGGCCAATTAGCAAAAAATTTCCTATTTTTTGAATAATTTAAAAATAAAATTCTTATATTTTATTTACCATAATTTTCAATAAATAACTTAATACCATTTCATTTTCTTAAAATTAAAAAATATTTCAAATTTGTCTCCCTTATTTAACCTTTATTTCATCAAGTGGTATTAAATGATAAAAATTGATCTTATCATCAAATTTTAATATCAGTTTATTAAAATAAAAGATTAAATCTGAGCATATTAATATCTTGAAATAATTTGAGAATTAAATAAAAAATTAATCAAATATTAATAATTAAAATATTTTAAATTATAAAAAAATACTTTCATTCCAAAAATAGAAGGAGAAAAAAAAAAGTAATAAAACAAAAGAGTAAACGACTATAGATCTCTACTAAAAATCGACCAAAACGACAACAAAATAAGAAAACGTGGTCGGCCCTGAAAAATTAACTGAAAGCCAACCCCTTGGGTTGGACATGTGCCCTCGTTCAAAAAAACTTCAAATCCAAAATCCAAATCCCAGCGACCCACATCAGGTCTGGTCCACTAAGTCTTGCGGTCCAAGAAGCAACTCGTAGGCTAGTGGGCCCCGGTTGTCAGAGGGACCCAGTGAAGAAAACTGAAAAAGAAAATCTTAACGGGATCTAAAGAAGAAAAACCCAAACGCAAAAGAGGGAAGAAAAAGACGCACTTTAAAGCGGGAAACTTGGAAGATAGAGAGAAAAAACACGAGTACCACACAGCAGCTCAGCCGCCATAGCCACAGAGCATAAAGAGAGGGGGGCCTGAACAGGGGCGGCCAACAGGTTAATAGCCACATACATTGATCAATAGAGCTTCGGAAATTTTTCTTCGCTTCTCATTGCCGCCATGGACGATGTTAGGGCTAGCTCCGCTTGGGTCGCCAGTCGTTCGAATCACGTCGTTGTCGATTCTTCAGGTTTCCATTTCGTTTTTTAGTCTTCGTTTTCTTTCCCGTGGTGAGTAATGAGTGTGTGTGCATGTCGGTTTTTTGTGATGGATTTTTTAGTGTGTTTTTGTTCTTCTTGCTACAGGGATCGAGAAAGTGGTGAACATGATCGACTTGATTCCAAAAGTTGATTGGGATTTCGAAGGGATTCATTATTTCGATAAGGGACCGCTCACTGTTCAGTACCTGTTCGTCTTGGACGCCATGAATTTCTGTTTCTGGCCTGGTAATTTTCTTCATTTTATTTTGATTTATTTTTTCCTTGATTATCACATGGATATATTCGATAAATGTTTTTCGTTTCTCTTTCCCTTGCTGCTTTGATTAGATAAGGATCTAAGTTATGATCATTTGGCTTCGGGATTAAAGGCTGCTCTCCAGGATGACAAATCGGCTTTTGATGCGGATCGGCTGCAGAAATACACTGGTATCTCCCTCTATCTAATGATTCAATGTCCAGACTGACAATTATGTTATTAGTAAGGTTTTTCGGTTGAGAACCACAATGAAAACTCAGTTTATTCATTTTAGAATGAATACTGGTACTGTAGAAATACTTCTTTCCGAATCCCTCTGCTTGCAGTAAAACTCTGAAGTTGAATGTATAGAGAACAATGAAGATTAGAATATTGTTTATTGTTTCACTGATTCTTTGTGCAAGTGGTCAATGACTTCTAAGCTTTTGTTGTTTCAATTATATCCATCATCAGTAGCTGCTTCCTCATTTGATGTCAGTTTAAATGCATCTTCTCTCTTAATATTTTGGCCGTCTTTAATGTCAATATTTACTTAAAATTGATTAAGAATGTGTGTTTTTGTGTATTACTTTGGCAGATTGGGATCTATATACCTCAAATGAGAATTTTCTGCTTGATTATTTCTTTCTTTTTCGTTAACTGATAATCAGGTCCTCAACTGCGAGAACTATTGAATTGGCCTAGACCGCTTCCTCTAGAGGATGAACGGGTTCGGTTGCTGCACGAGGTGAAATTTTATCACTATCCTACTTATTATGTCTTGTGCTATCTTTAATAGATAACAACCCTGCAGTCGTTAGAGCCACATCAGCCCAATTCATATACTCAAGATTACCTATTCTCATTTTCAAATCATTTGTTTAACACCATTTTGATATTCTAGGTTGGATTTGAACTAGAGAGAAGCTTTAAGGGCAAAGCATCCAACATCGTGGAGTCCTGTGAAAAATCAGCTGTGAAGCTTGTAGCTCTTGTCACCCGCCACTTTCCCGGTATAAAGTCCAATTACCCTTTATTCAAAGAAGATGTTCATAAAAGCAGTGTGTTTATCTGGCATGTAAACAACAAAATTCTTGAATTTCTTTTCCTAGGCTTTCGAGATCACTCTCTTTATAAAGGTCATCAAGTGTTTCTATACAAACGGGCCCAGATATTTGCAGCCGATTTATGGGGTGCATTCAAGGGCCAAGGATATGGAGAATTCAATGACATCAGTTCAATCACTATCATGGCAGACTATATTGTTCCTGCCGTGCTTCAACAACTAGGGGTGCTTAAATACAGTTCATCACTTACAAGGACTATTGCAACTGATAGTGAAATAGGTCCAGGTAGTGAGGAGGAAGTTGAGTTACGGGCTTGTTCCATACATGCCGTCGAGAAAATGAGAGAGTTGATTAGTGTCAAATCAGGGAAAGAGGTATATGGTTCAATTTTCAAACCAAAAATACGTTATTGCTTTCCAATGTTTTGTATCTGAGGTAATTAATAGTGCTCTGTTTTTTTTTTTTTCCACTTGTAGGTGCTAAGTGTGGAGTTGGACCTCTGGCTTTGGTCCTTTGGAATCCAATGTCCATCCCTGCAACATCATCGTACCCTCTCAATTTATTACTGACGGCAAAACTTCAGCCTAGTGAGGTAAACATTAGTGTTATTAGAGGAAATTATATGGACAAGTTTCAAGAGTTTACGCCTTGACATCTGTTTTGATGTGAGAAAGTTAGAGAATATACAACAGAGTGACCTCTGTTTTTTTTTATGGCAAACTGCTAAAAATTTATTTAGTTAATTGGCATCCGAGACTCTGAAACCATCTTGTGATTCAATCCGAACGCCCCAATGGGATTTAGTAGAGCTCGGGTTTTTACAATAGAAGGACTAATTTTGTCTCGACGGTTTTAAAATTGGATCTTTTGAAACGAAATTGTTAGTATAAAGTTATGTTTATACTGATATATATAAAACTTTTATTAAATTACATCAGAACGGGGTTTTGTGAACGTTCAGGATATTATAAAACCAGATTCGGCTTACGTGGGACCTACGAGGGATGTTTCACCTCGCTGATGGGGATCGAAAATCATCCACGAGGATGAAAACAAGGGCCTTCATAGTCAAAGAAACTAAGCACTTGCTTATAAAAACGTAAAAATAAGCCTTCACCAACCTTATTACCATCTTCGGCCGAAAATAAAATAGCATTGTCATGCTTCCTTTTAGCCTTCTTTATATAGTAGCGCTAGGATTGACAGTAATGGGCAAATTTCCATCATATGTGCATTTTAGGACATCTGGTTTCCGTATAACCCTGGGCCCAACCGGTACCTTCCTCTGTTTTGGACGAATGTCCTACCCATTCCATAGTTTTAGTATTATTATTATTATATGTATCATTGTCAAGCAAAGCTAAAAACCTTGGCCTAAAATAGAAAAGACAAAAAAAAAAAAGTTTACCTGGTCGAAGATCGCGGTTGGGATAGCTAAGGTGGCGACGGCGTTTGGGGAGTCAACGATGCCAGAAATCCTTCCCTCGCAAGGGCAACAAGACAACAAAAGATAGACTTGTTCCTTAGAGTAACCGAACTTGGATAAATAGTCAACGGCGTTTAGAACTGCACGCTTGTAAGCAACGCTAGCGTCAAGGAAATGCTGCTTCCCACTCTCATCTACACTTATCCCCTCAAACACCAGCCACTCTGAAAATCTGGGCTCCACAGGCCCAATTTCAAATATCGGGTTCACGTGCAGAGGAGTTGGCCCCATCGGTGTTAGGTACTCTTTCATTCCACCCCTTATGATATCACACCTTAAAACAATACACCTTAAAAATTAATTGGTTATTACAAAAACTAACAATAATTGAGATAGGGATAGAGATTGTGTGTTTTTTGTTTTACTTGAGTTCAAGGAATCCACTCATTTCAATGGCCCCACAGAAGGAGACTTCACCATCTCCCTGAGAAAAGTGCATGTCACCGGTGCTTAGATTTGCTCCTTCCACAAAAACTGGTAAGTACACTTTTGACCCTCTACTTAGATTTTTTATGTCACAGTTCCCTCCATTTTCCCTTCCTGGGATTGTTCTTGCTGCCTCCAACGCAATCTTTTCCCATTCTTTTGTGCCATTCTCAATCTACATTTAGTGAGTTTGCTCTATCAATTACATTATGCCAACAATCGTTAGATACTTGTGTTTTGTAACATAAAACGTTTTCGAAAATTCCGGTTGATCTAAACTCCAATTTTCTATGTTTTTATGTAATTTTTGTACCTGACCAAGTAAGCAACCATTTGTGGTGGGTGGATTTGCTAATGGTCTACAATGCAAGACTTCAGTTAGTTTGAGTGTCTTTAGACCATTTTCTTGTACATCTCTTTCTCTTTCATTCCAAATTCCCAGAAGCTCTTCTGATGGTGCAGTTCCAACTATTCCGGGATGAGTTAAGCCCGGAAATCTTACTCCTACAGTTTGGATCCAAAAATGTCGGTTTAAGCTCATTAAATATAATTAAATCCAATATTATAAGTATCATTTTCGCCAATTTCAGTTTAATTATACTAGGGAAAAAAAAAAAAAAAAACAACCCAACTGTTAAAATTATATTTTGGAGTTGTGTGAAAAAAAAAAACAAAGTGGGGGTAGAAAGTATTTACCTGGTATCTGAGGGGAGAAAGCATAAATCCCTTCAAAATACCAAATACACTTGGTTGCACAAGGAAAATGGTCCGTCAAAAACCCCCCACCGTTTTCTCTATCAAACGTTGCCGTATAACCCCATTCATCTCCAGGCAACGGCCCCAAATTGCAAATCTCAACCACAAGAAGATCCCCCGGCTTTGCCGGAACCCCATCCTCGTCCACAATTCTCAGTGGCCCACTCAAATAATGAGTCTGCACAATTGCACCCCCAACAATCAAATTTGTTTCAATTTAGTGTATTTTTTTCCCTTTCCTTCTAGTACTAAGAATAAAAAATAAAAAAAAAATAAAAAAAAATCAATGAAGTATTCGGATACTTACAATTGATAGATCTATTTGTTTGACATCAGCTGCTGAATCATTATCTCCAATACCACCTCCAGTCCAATCCATCATCTCTACTCTAAAGAACTCCCCAGTTTTGACTTCGGCAACCGGCGGGATTTGAGGATGCCAACGGTTGTGAAGAGGAAGCTTCTGCTCCCATGGCTTCTTCCTCAAGTCTATAGGGATCACAACTCTTGGAGTTGAAGGAGCCATGGAAATCAAAAGGAGAGGTTTTTGGATTTACTTTTAGTGAATCTGTTCCGATATCCAATCCAAGAGATGGTTTGGCTTTTTATGATGTCTTATTTTGAAGGATTGAGATGGAGGAGATATTTTCATTTTGGGGTGTGATTGTCAGTTTCTTAAGCCAGAGGTTACTACTAGACAAAAAATGTTTCGTGCTCAATCAACATTCTGAATAGGGAAAAGAAGGCCCCCACCACTCCACATCCTATTCACTACAGTTGTTGCTCAAATTTTCTAGGAAGCTAATAATGATATGTTATATCTTATTAGGTTGAAACCCAAATAGTTTTACTTTCTAAAAAATGTATACATCTAGTGACTACTGGATGAAAAATTGCAAGTCAAGTAAACTTCCTCTTTGTGATTAGCAGTTTTTCTTCTTTTTTTTTTTTTTTTTTTCCTAGGCGAAAATAAGTTGAAATGATACGAAGTGCGATGGATTCAAGTTCTCATCCGTGGGTACTGCAAAATAATATGTTATATGCTCAAAACGATGAACATGTTAATGACAAAAATGATAAATTGATATTCAAAGTGTACCCATCACATTATAAAATTAATATGAACAGTGTATATCATGTACATATTGATAAATTGATATTCAAAACGATGAAAACATATGAACATATGAAATGATACAAACTGTATCATGTACACTTCGAAATTTTCTTTTGCTACAAAGTTGATAACAATGATTTTGAGCTCTTTTTTGTTTTCATAGAGAAATTCTTAACTATTGTTGTCTTTTTAGTTCAGAAAATGGTCCCCGTAATAGATCACAAATCTAGTGGGCTGCAAAGAAATCTCACTTATTGTTACCTTCTGTTTACTTTCACTCTAGATTTTATCCATTAAAATCCTAAAATGCATTCCATAGTCAACTAATTTATATTTATAATCTTTAAAAAATTTAAATTATAATATATTTTTATAAAAGAAAATAGTCAACTAATCATAAAAAATATCAATACCCCGAAAAATAAAAACCGAAATTATGATTTTTTTTTTTTTTTTTCTATACACTTAGGTACGTTAGAAAAAATTATTTATTCTACCGTTTTGTAAAAGTATATTCGACTTCAAGAATTTTGAATGCCGTATCTACGAGAAACTATAGATTACGGTCCCCAACCCTATAAACTATGGTTCATTTCTGATTATAAAATGTGTCTACGAGAAATCGTAAATTATGGCTCCCAAACCCAAATTTACATCTCTTAACATAATGACATGAAAGTGAAGATCAAGAAAATAAGGAAAAAAAATTTAATGATGGACGTGATCCACGGTAAAAACAGTAAATTAGTGGTGACGTGGTAAATGAGTCATGTCGGTATAAGCACGCATGATACATCACAATAAAAGTATGATACTGCTTAGTCGTGTCGGGCTTAATTATGCGAGTACGTAAGCCGGCACGACAGAGACTCAAAATGGCCTCTTAGTCCTAAGAGTTTTTTTTTTTTTTGTAATAATTATTTTGTATGTTGAAATATTTCGATTAATGTAAGATTTTATTTAATTAAATAATATATTTTACAGTTTATTTATAATTTTAATTTACTAAATAATGATTATTAAGAACAATTATTTATTTTATAATATATAGTAAAATGATTTATTTATTTTAATGATACTAATTTCTAATGTATTAACAATCCAATTTTTTTTAATTAAACTCAATTATTACTTACTTCATAGAATATCAATTATGATATTCGACGGGTCGAAGTCTCCATCTACCCATCAAGTAAACAAAAAGTTATGAGTCGACGAGGAATTTGTCGCATAAACTATAAGTTATGACATTCGACAGGTTGAATACATCATCGACTCATAACTTATTATTTACTCGATAAGTCGAAAGCTCCATTAACCCGTCGAGTATCATAACTGTTACTCTACTAATCTATGTGGCTATGAAGTGAATAATAATTTAATTTGATTTATAAATTTTGATTTAAACAAATGATATTATTAAAAAATGGCTCATGGGCTAGGCATGATACAGCAAAGCACAGGAATAACACGTTTATAACTTGTTAATGTATCAATATCATATCATATTTTTATTTTTAAGTACGGATATGGTACGACACAATTAGTATCATATCCAAATCAGGTCATGCTAACTCGAATTGTTATATCTAAATTAGTGTAATAAAAAACTAATCATATGTAAAGAAGAAAAAAGAACTCTAATATATAATTAATTTTTATTAAATTGATTCATATTTATTAAGTGAATGACATCCACCTAAGAAATTCTCTAAAAAATCGTAAGAAAACATAGAGTGGGCCTCTCTTAAATTATTGTTTCTTTAATCTTTCTTTCACCTCTCTTTTCTTAAATTGTATTTTGGGTATGAAATGTATTTATATGTCATACGCAGTCATATCAAAATTACTTGGATTTAGTATAGTAATGTATTTGGGTATATTTGCGTCATTGCGTGTGTCTATTTAACATTGCAAGTTGGAAAGTGACGTGGGGGACAAAGAGATAAGATGGCCACGTCAACTATGACTACGACGTCTCACTCTTTTTTTTTTTTTTTTGTTTCCTTCGCTGTCTCAATTAGGCCATTCATTTGATGCAGGACGCAGCAGTGGGTTCTTACAAAAATACAAGTAAAGAGTGGTTCTTCCACAGAGCACAAATTTTTTTTTTTTTTTCCACTCTCTTTTAAAAGACGATCATTATAACTGAAAATTTAATTTTAAGTGTATGTTTGATTTTATTATTACGTGAGAATGGAAATTTGAATGAAATAAAAAGGAAGAGTGATGATTTATATATATATATATAATTATATAAAAAATAAGTAGATAAAAATGAAAAAAATGATTTTTTTATATTTATTTTAAAAATATTTTTCAAAAATTATTACTAATAGAATTTAATTTTTTTTAATCTAGTTAAATGATATTTATTTTAACTTCGACTAAATATTTATATTTAGATAAAAATAAAAGAATAATTTTTTTATTTAGATAAAATTAAAAATTATTCTCACTTTATTTATATAAGGTAATTTATTTATTAATTTTAAAAAAATAAAAAAAATATAAATTTAATTAAATTTAAAATTCAAAATTCAAAATTAATATATTTTTATATTCACATAAATTAAAAATTATAAATATAAACATAATATAATTATAAATATATAATTAATATAATTATCATTTAATATTATATATTAAATTTATATTAAATAATTTAATAAAAATTATATAAAAATATTTAAATCATTGGATTTAATCAGATAACCTGCACAATCACACGCAGACAGACAGAGGAGGGTGCGCAACCACCGGCCGATCCCATCACAAACTCCTACAACTCCAAAAGATATTTATATGACGAAAATATTACGAACTTCAAGCACGCTTCGGCTTTTATATGTGGGTTTCTAAAAAAAAGAACATCAATACGCACACTCCACTCTCCACGGCCCAAAAGTAGATGATAATCCAACGGTTAGAAAAACTTTCCAAAAAACAAAACATCCAACGGTTGAAACATACCCCCACCCGCGGAAACACGGAGCCGCTCACGCCCAACACTTTGGAATCCCCCCGCCCCATCCACCACCACATTACCGAAAATACCCTTCCCATATATTCGCACTATGTCCCAACTAACCCGCCAAATTAACTAACCCAAAGGTTAGTGAGTTACATTTAGTAAACCGAGTGTTAAATATAATTATATTATTTTTATTTTTTAGATGAAAATTAAATTTACTTTAAACGGTGATAATTTAAATTTGTTTGATCACAAAATTCATAAAACTTAACTAAAACCCAATAATCAGAATTTTAAACTATTAATAATGGCCTAAGTACTTTCCAACCAGCTTGGGTTAGCTCTTAACTAAAGTTAAAAACCTCCATATACAACACCCCATTTTCTAGGCTCACTTATATATTACCGTTTACCCTTCTTCTCCTACTCCTCAAAAGCTGAGGTCTCTATCTTTATCTACTACCACTCTTCTCCTCTCTCTCTCCTTCTGCTTCTCAGGTCGTTAAGATCTTGATTTTCATGTGAGCTGGAAGAGAGTGGGGGCTGATCCAAGCGAATTTTTATTTTCATAAGTAAAAACTGAAATTCTGATAACGAAAAAGAAGATATGAGCTGCAACGGTTGTAGAGTTCTTCGAAAAGGATGCAGCGAATCTTGTATTCTTCGTTCTTGTTTGCAGTGGATCGACAGCCCTGAATCGCAAGGTCATGCCACCGTCTTCGTCGCTAAGTTCTTCGGCCGTGCCGGACTCATGTCCTTTATCTCCGCCGTTCCTGAATCTCAACGACCTGGTAGATTTCAAACTCCGCCTTTCGATTTTCGAGTTTTCCTTTGTGTTTCTTTTGCTGGGTACAGATTTCTGATTTCTCTGTTGTGAATAAACAAATTTCAGCGTTATTCCAGTCTCTGTTATTCGAAGCGTGTGGACGGACGGTCAATCCGGTCAATGGAGCGGTAGGTCTTCTATGGACAGGCAACTGGCACGTGTGCCAGGCGGCGGTGGAGACGGTGCTCCGCGGCGGAGCGTTGCGTCCGATGCCGGAAATCTTCGCCGCCGTTGGATCTCCGACTCTAGCATCCGATGAAGCTTCAGAAGCGGAGGTAGCCTGTTCAGATCATATGTGGAAGTTTCGAGATCGGAATAATCCGAATTCTCGATTCTCTAATTCCCGATCTAGGATATCTACCAAGCACAAGCGATCTGATCAAGAACTTTCGAAACCGCAGCTGATTGATCTGGATCTACGCCTCACGCCGACCTTTCCTGTGAAGTTCTTGTCTCACGCGCTGGAGGTACGCCGGTCGGGGACCCCGTTGACAATGAATTCAGAGGAATCCGGCACCACCACGTGCTTTGAAAGCGGTTTCGCCGATCAGTACGCTCACCTAGGTGATCAAAAGCTTTTGAACTTGTTCACTTGAGGAGGAATTCTTAAGCTCGTGCTAACCACGCTTTTTGTGCGCGCGTCTGTGAATCTTAACGTTCACTCTCATGCTAGTCGATAGCTTGTACTGTCGCTGTAAAATTCTTGTTTTCTTTTTAGCTTTTCAGAATTTTTTTTTTTTTTTCCGGAATTTGAAAATTCCGGCGAGATTTTGTAATATTTACCGGCACAGGATTTTGCACTTCCTTGTTTGAAGGGGGAGGAGCGAGAAATGAGCGTCTGCTGGTACTCCTATTACTGTGTGACTCAATAAGAATCTCATTTGGCCCAAAATAAAAAAGAATCTAATTATCCATTTTTTTTTCTTTTTTTAAAATTAAATTTTCTACATAATTAATAATATGTATCGTATTTATCTAGTTTATAATGGAATAATGATCGAAAATATAGATAAATGTCGGGGGGTACATAATATAGATAAATATGAAAGAGTAGCAAAGTTTTATATGAAAGACACAAGTCGACGCTCACGCCTTGTATACATACTTTGGATAGCGTGACAGTTCGTATTCATGCACAGCAAGTTGGTTTCATGTAAAGAACAACTTGTACTTCCACTTCCACTTTGATGCATGCAGTGAGGTTAGCCTTAAGAACTGTAATTTTCTCAACATATTTTTGTTATATGTAGAATAATACAAAATTAAATAACTGGGAAATTTCTTTCACATAACAAACTGTTACTTTAACTTGTTTCAACCAAAAAAAATACTGAAATTTTAAAAAATAGATATTTAGAAAACCGACAGCCTCGTATCTCAAAACTATTTGGAATGCGAAGTCAAGAAGCCACATAAAAATCAACGAATGTTTTATTACATCTCCCTGAGCTACGGAAAATAATATTTTTATTTATTTATTTAATAAATACTAAATTAATTGAATGACCAATCAGAGATCGTGAGAAGCGGCTTTTGGATATTGCATAGAGACACGTAACGTAATTGGAGAAGGCGGTGGTGGGTGGTTCGCTTCAAACTTTAAAGCCGATTCATGCACTCGACGCCGCGACGTCGTTTCTTTCCTCTCTTTTTTTTTTTTTCCCCTCTCTTTTTTCTGAAATTCTGTTTGTTTACCCAGAAAATAGGGGGTGCTTTTCTTTGGTCATTTTCTCTTTCTCTCGTTTCTTAATCGTTTCTCTGTCATCCACTGGAGGGTATTTAGAAGTGTTTGAAGATAGGACCACGTCATAACCTCAATCATATCGATACAATTAAGTGTTTTAAGAATTCGATTCTAAAGCTTTGGAAATTTGATTGGCGCAATGACTTATTAAACTTATTTTTATAATTTTAATAAAATATTACCTTAATTAAATATAAATTAATCCATCAAGGTTCTTAAGGAATTTATAATTTTTTCTATAAAATAATAAAGAACCCACTTTTGGGTTAAAAATATTTAATGCCATTGAATTAAGAAAGATAAAAGTATAAGTAAATAAAAAATATTAATTAAATAATATTTAAATTAAAATTATTAAATATTTTTATTTAAAATTTAATAATTTTAAATAAGACACGTTAGTTGATTTAATAAAATTGAAAATTAACCAACGCAATGAGTTTGGTGTGATTCATATATAAGGGGTGTTAGTATAAATTTATATGTATTAATAATTTATCGTTCATTTTATATGGAAGATTAAGATTAAAAATATTATATATATATATATATATAAACTTATAAATAAATTATCTTATCTTCTAAAAAATTTAATACTTAATTTTAAATCTTAATATAAAATTAATAATAAATTATACATCTACGTAAATTTATCAGTTAAAACTCTTATATTAATATTAAATTTCGTTATAATAATAAATATCAGTCTTAAATAATAATTAATTATGAAAAAAAAAATATATATATATATTGATTGAGGGAGGAAGGGCTTGTGGGACCCGGAGTTGTGCAAAGCTGCGTCTCGCCGCATTTGCAGTGGGCCCTACGGAACCTTATGTACCTCCACCAAGTGGGCTCCACGCCACCTCATATTCCACATTTTCACCACTTGCTTTGCTCTCTCCGGATAATGACGCTATCACCCAAGGTAGCACCAACTGTCCACGCCACCTGATTCCCAAACTTATTGAAAAAAAACAAAACTATCTCTACATCAATCTTTTCGGACCACAAAAGTAATGCGGTAAAAAAAAATATATATATATAAATAATAATTTTAAAAAAAAATTCAGTACAATATGACATGATTGGCCATTCCTGACCACGTAGTCGTATATAAGTAGAAAGGGCAAAAGAGTAATTCCATCATGAACAATCCTTTTTAGTTTTTAATCCGGTTTGGTTTTTTATACTTACATTGTTTCAACAAAATAATTGAGGCTTTGATTCGAGCCATTTCAATAATGTTCTTCCTACGTGAGATTCTCATAATTAACAATTAGAATTCAGATTATGGGAAATACTTTAATTGTTATTTTCAAATGGACGTGACGTAATAAGCAATAATAGGTAAGAAATTAAAATTTAAATTTAAAATTTAAAATAAAAATAAATAAATAAACTTGTTAAATAAGAGGTAGTTCCAAACTTCCGGCTATAATTTTATCTACAATTGTTTTTTTTTTTTTTTTTGAACCAATTTAATAAATAAATACTCCATAAATACGTAAGGAGCTTATGACTACTACTGATTGAATCCGGTTTATAAAAAATTTATCGATCCAATCTATATAAGTATATATATATTTATTTATTTTAATTAAAAATGACAAATCATTTTGCTTTTTTTCCTAAACATGAAAGGGCACCGCTCAAAACAATTGGCCTTCATTAGAGGTATTTGATTCCTCAATACAAAACACATGGGACCTTCCAAAGATACTAAAAGCCACCCCCAAATCATAATTTTTGGTTATTAACTTTTCCTCACAATTTTGGCTTTTAATCACCTTCTCTCTAACCACTCAAGTACTCTCACTTATTCCTCTATCCCATATTAATTATGTTCAATTATCTCTATCCCATATTTGGAATTATAAATCACAGGAAATTATAAAACTATAAAAAAAAAAAAATTGTATCAATTCCTTTTATCTAAAACACACGTGCGCAATAAAGATCAAATGGCTCGAATAATGGTGCAAGATAGAAAGGAACTAACCAGCTTGCTTTGTTTTTATGCCTAAAACTAACCACCAGCATGTTACGAACCCGAACTTTTCGGAGAAAGGGAAAGTGGACCTAGAGACCTGCGCAAAAATGGGGTACTTTCTCTTTATAGCCTGGGTTGCAACCCAGCCCATTTCGGTATTTAAAAAGAGGTCAAACTTTTAAGAGTAATTAGGCCCAAAAGTTTCCTATAATTTTATGAGTAATGGAAATAGTAAATCCTCGCGTAGCAACAGTCGGCCTAGCATCAATTTTTGCTATCTAATTTAAAAATTGTATGGTATATCAAAATTTTCTAAGAGTCTAATCCGAGCAGCTGTTAAGAATCACCTTAACCAAAGCCATAAAATCACATTCTACTAGTAAGGGAGAAAAACCCTTACCCAAAGCTAGTTGTAAACCAAAAAATAAGCACAATGGTTCTAGCTTGGAAGCTATTCAAGCAGTCCAAAGATCTATACAAAAACAATCAAAGTTTGACCAGAAGAGCCACAAATGATACTCCCACAACTAGAAGAACTGGAGGCATGAATGAAAGATCCATCTACGTTAAGCTTAAACCAACTCAATGGAGGAGGATTTACCAGTAATAACGTGAACCAAAGCACCAAGCCACCAACCTAACGTGCCGAATAAAAATCATCCTTTTTTTAACCACATGTAGTTTTTTTTTTTTTGGCCAATCACAGGTGGCTTTGACGTCGTTGACTTTACCTTCTGAAATTAGGAATTAAAAACAATAAATAAATAAAAATTAAAACAGCCATCATATAAAGAATTCATCTGCAAAAACTTGCCCTAATTCCCCTTCTCTCTCTCGCTCTCTCTGGATCGAAAGAATACTTATGAGCCTGAGATTGACAAATTTGGATTGCCACATGTTGAAGGTCAAGTAAAGTTTTCTCTATTTCTACTTTCAGGTTAGACTTGTTCTTTCGATGCTTCCCGATCTTTCTTCGTTCTTGAATTGCGTAATTTTTTTCATCGCTTTTTTTTTTTTTTATTTCAAATTTGAAGGATGATTACTAATTAGTAAATAGAACTGAGAATTTCCACTTGGAACTGACTGAAAATTTTGGACTTTTCTTTACTATTTCTGAAATTAAGGTTTTATAGTGAAAAATGATATTGGTAGAGTGAAGAAATGCTTGTATCGAATGCGTAAGTGATAAAGTAAGCTATGGGATAATGAGTATACGCTTAAATCATTATATGGTATCTATCTTTTTTCTTGTATATATTTTTTTGTATAATGCGATTTACAGTCAAATGCAGTACCGTTTATTTTCAGCACTAGAAACAAAATATAGGGGGAAGGTTTTGACATTTCAAATTATGAAAAGGAATGAAAAGAAAACTACTTTGGTTGGATTTATTTTATGGGTTCTGTTCTTAACTGGGTCAAATTTGATTTGTTGATAGTGAACAATCTGCAAGCTAAAAAAGATAGAAAATGTCAAGTAGTCAGCAATTTTCTCGGGTCAATATATTACAAATCAAGTCTCAAATCGAAGAGAAAATTGGACAAAGAAGAACCGAAATGTACTTTTCTCTACTCACAAGATTTCTTAGTCTTAAACTTCCCAAACCCAAATTCTATCGTCTATGCATCGAGACTATTGGAAAAGAAAATATCCACTTCCATAATCATCTTCTAAGATCAATTTTACGGAATGCTTACCTCTCCAATATGGTCCTACAAAAACAAGGCGTAGTCAAGGTTGCTCCTCCTTGGAAAGCGAAGAACCATCATAGTGTTAGTTTTCAAAAAGAGCAAAGTGCTAGTGAGTTGGTTTCATTAGGGGGAAGACCTTCACCTCCTTCAGAAGAAGAAGACGGAGAAGAAGTGAATCAAAGAGGTCCGGTCAGAGCACCTCTTGGAATAATCAGATCAAACGCAAAAGGGTTGCTTTTTTCCAAGGCGGGTTGTAATAATGAGACTTGTCATAACCTTGGTGAATTACCTGGTACTAGTCGGTTACAGAAGATTGTAGAACAAAAGTTGGAAAGAGAAGGGCTGAAAGTATCAGTAGATTGTGCTAACTTGTTGAATAATAGTCTTGATGTTTTTCTCAAGAGATTGATAAAGCCATGCTTAGAACTTTCCAGTTCAAGGTTAGGATCGATTTCTTCTTCTATTCAAGATTTTCAGGCTGCTATGGAGTTGAACCCAATGATTCTTGGCGAAGATTGGCCCGTTGTTTTTGAGAAAGTTTGTTTACGAGCAAACGAAGACTGAAAGATTGGATTCTTCTTTTCGTTTGGATTGTTTTACCTACGGAGCCTGACTGATACTGATTGATAATGGCCCCAGACTGTAAATAAGTAATGAAATTGATGGAGAGGCTTTACAGATTTGTTGTAAATACATTTTTCAGAGCTGATTGGATCTCAGTTTAGACGTGATTCTCTTGGTTGGATTGAAAAGTTATAGAGATCTTGTAATATTTCTTCTATTCACAGACGGATATTGTTTTTTCGGATAGTTCGTCCTTTTAATCTGATTTCGGTGTCGAATGGAAATTCCAAGATATTGGTTTCAAAGGGTGACTTGAGAATTAGTCTGTTAATGTTGGAGTTTTATTTTATGCTGTGGATTTATCTTCTTTGGTTTCAAAGGGTGTCGAATGGAAATACCAAGATATTGGTTTCAATAGTTGGGATGGTCGAAATAACTCTTGATCTGCCAAGTATAGCTTGCAAATAGAATGGATCGGTCCTAATCCACAAACCCAAAGAGGGATAGCTAGACATGGTAAATCGATTTAAAATGTCATTTCTATTTTAAAGTTTAGCCGAGGCTTGAGTTAGTTAAATTTATATGAAGAAGAATAAAAGGTGATTTAAGTAAGTTTCAACCATTGTCATTCGGTTATTTTATAAAAAAATAAAAATAAGTGATTTAGTTTTATATAGTAAATAATAGGTAAAAAAAAATAACAATTATTATCGATTTTAATTCATTCCAATTATAGGTCTGGATCGATCCGGATGTGTTCGGACTACCGAATCCAAATCCATGTTTATTACTTTTAATTCAATACCATATGCTTTTTTTTCTTTCTATTTTTATTATAATAAAATTTTAATAAATTAATAATTTTGAAACTGAATTTATATATTATATTATCGAGAAAAATTAATATATTATTTTTTAAGTTAAAATAAAAAAAAATTATTAATTTATTGAAATTGTTCTATAATTTTAATCTTAAAAAAAAATGTAATAACAATGATAAGAATCTCGTAACTAATTGAAAGCACCACAATCGCGTCGAATATTCCCATTGCTAGCAGTCTTAACTCCAACCCGTCCCAGCTTCGTCATGGCATTAGCGAAGGCTGCTGAAAAAGCGGGAGAGTTAGAGGCCCAAGTATTTACAGTGGGCCTAGATCTTGGATCTGTGAACAAAACTTGGTCCGAGGTGAAGAGGCCCTTTCCCTGCTGAAGATTCTTAAAGTAGGCGTTGTCGAAAACCCTGGGCGTGGTTGGGTCCATGTTGATGGCTACTCTTGGGTCCACATTCTTCGGACACATTTGCTGTAGCTGGGCCGCATATGCCTTGTTCAGTGTAGGGTCCACTGGACTTGAATTGATCCTGTTCGCAAACCTGTTACAGTGGGAGAATCCAACGGTGTGTGCAGCTGCAGCAAAAAAAAAAGAAGTAAATAAATAAAAAGTTTTATTTTTATTATTATTATTTTTTTATATATTTCTAATTTTAAATTTTCTTAATTCATATAAGATGGTTATGTGGAAAGGAGAGTGATCAATAATATATATATATATATATATATATATATATATATTTTAAAAAAATTAATGTAATTTATTATGCGATATATGAGACCGATTAATCATATGATAAATCGATTCATGTTTCGTACCGATAAAACTTTGTTTGATAAGTATGGTAAAGTTGATTAATTAGTGTTACCTGAGAGAGCAATCATGTCTTGTTGAGTTAGACCGTGAGAAGCAAACAATGAATTAAGCTGATTTAAATTAAACGTTGGCTGTGGAAGCTTTCCATTCACATCAGAAGCCCTGGAAACAAGGCCGTCCAACCGCCCAAGCTCCACCATGTACGACGGTCCTCCTGACTGCAAAAATCAACAAAACCCAGTCATTATTACACACTCAATCATAACCCACTTCAAAAAACAGAAAGCTGAAACAGGAATTACCAATGCAATAACATCACGAGTAGCCAGAGCAAGAATGTCAGCACAAGAGACTCTGTTCTTGCACTGTGGGACCGCGTCAACCGCCGCCTTGGCTTTGATGACAGTGTCGAATCCGTCTCCGGCAAGCGACAAGTTATCCGGATGATCCTTCTCTGCCTGATTGCCTCTAGACGAAGCAACTATAACCGACGCATCACATCCCTAAATCAAATTTAAATTAAACTCCATTTGTTAAATCAACCACATAAAAAAAAAAATCATAATCATTGAATTAACCAATTAATAACTAGTAACCAAATTACTTGGACAAAGCAATCGTGGAAGAAGAGGCGGAGAGTGGCCGGAACCGTCACGAAAGTCTGTCGAACTTTATTAGCAACGGCATTCTGGACAATGTTCTCGACGTTCGGACAGATATTTGCGTAGAAATTGGGTCTAAGTTGAGCAACAGCTAGCGGAGAGGAAACAAGAGTTACTAAACTAAAAAGGCAGAGCAGAGTTGATAAGTTGAAAGCCATTTTCGATCTTGATTGAGTTTGAATCAGACGGAGGAGAAAGGGAGGTGTATATATAGAATCCGTGAGGGAGGAGACAGAACATTATTGACCTCGTGCTTTGTTCTGATGTTGACTATGGCAAGATGCCGCCTCTTCTGAATTTTTCTGTGTTACTTACTACTTTATCTGGTGATGGAAAGGATGTGGAGCAAATTAAATTTTTTTTTGGAAAAATAAAAAAAAATAAAAATTTAACCGTAATCAATAATTCGAAACTTGTAAAGGACAAGGAATATCATATACTAATAATATAAGTAAGAGAAGATGATGTTTTGAATTCGGAATAATGTTACAGTTTTGTGATCTCGAATCCTGCCGCTTGGGGTACTACCTGCACATGCAGTACAGCGGACTCTGATTCGGATAAAGTTCGATTTTATTTAGCAGATTATAATAATAAAGCAAAGCAGGAGTCATATGTTGATTATACTTCAAGAAGCCTAAGTGATGTAGATACATAAATATGTCTTCCGCTTGTTGACTGTTTGGAAGGTGAGAAAAATTATAGGACCTAGTTGGTTTTTCCATCTGGTTTAGGGCAAAGGGCGGCGCTGGCGAATCGTGTATCAAATAAATAACGTATATCCATATAAGAATATTTTCTTCTAATTATCTAATATATATTATAGTCGGTATGTTTTGTCAAGGAACCGTTCTAATTATCCACATGCAATGTTCTGAAAACCATCAAGATTTGGGCTGTTAAATACACATAAACTGAGTTGAGTTAATGATCATATAAAAAAATTTTAAGCTGTTAAAAAAAAAAAAAAAAAAATTTAGTTAATCATTGAGAATCTTGACGACGTGTAAGATTACAAGAAACATATATATATATATATATATATATATGTGGTACGACAACTTTAATTAGTATTTGATTGAAAGCATAGAAAAAAGATTATTACAAAGTTTGGTGGATAAAAATGCATGGATCCTGATTGTCGGTGTCGATAATTTGGAAAGATTGAAGCCTACGCGAAGAAGATTTGGATTATAATTTGGATAGCAATTTATCTTATCACCATTCTCTATTCAACAACAATTTAGCCTGGTCCCAATATTCCTATAATTATAAAGGAATTAAAGTTTCATTAATGTTGGCGTGTCATTGACTTCATTAAGAAAATGAGGTTTTTTTTTTTTTTTTTTTTTTTTTTTTTTTTTTTTTTGTGAGAGAGTTATGAAATTTAGAATCATAAGTTTGTTTGCCGTGTAGTTTAATCCATTATTTATCCATAGAATTATATTAATTTATTTTCTTGTACATATATATTTGACAACTCATGAATTGTTGAGAACATCCGAAGAGCCATACAAATTTTCCTCTTTCACTTTAGGAAAAAAAAAATGAAAGTGAGATCCGGTAGGCGAGAACTCCGTAAACAAGATTTAAAATATTAATGGCTCGATGATTATTATGTGTAAATAGTAATTAATATTTTTTAGTAAATTGTCATACATCACAAAGTTAAGAAGTAAGAAGAATTAAAGTAAGAGAAATACGTTATCTTTTATTTAATAAAGAAATAATATAATTATTAATGAGATTAAATTTTATATGTCATAAATTAAAAAAAAAAAGCTTGTAAAATTGAACTAATAAGAGTGGAAATAAAAGTTGATCGAACTTTCTTAAGCACATAAAGATTCTATTATCTTTTACCGGTCGTCACCACCGGACTTGTTCTCCGATTCTGAATGGTAAATGAATAATTAGCAAAAGTAACACTAAGAAGAAAATCTGATGTTAACTTACTAATTAATAGAGAGCAATTTTTTTGGTGAGATGTGGAACAACAACAAGCATGTCCAATAAATGAATATGTGGAGAAGGAGAGCAAGTACCGACATAAGAATAAGAAGAGAAGCTTCATTTGCAACAATAATAGAATCATTATCTTAATTAAAAATATGTATATAACATCAATAAGAAAAAATTAAAAGAGTATCCTTAATAAAGTGAAGGGATATGAGGAGCCTTAAAATTATTTTAATTTAGACTAATAAAAAAAATATGCCCCATCCTAAATTATTTTGGTTAATTCAACGAACATGACTTTTGTTTTCTTTCTTCAATATCTTTATCTACGTCTATTAATTTTAATATATACTTTTTAATAATAAATAAGGTCCATGTTTTCCTATACTTTCTTACCAAAAAAAAAAAATGTTATTTATTGGAGGTTTTGATTCTCATGTGTCTTTTTGTTTTGTATTAATTTTAATGGTTAATATTAATTTTACATCACTCTCTCTTTTAATACTTCACTAAAGATAAAGTGAGTACTAGCCTTTAAAAAAAATAATAAATAAATAAAAAAATAATAAACAATAATGATTCTTGGAAGCTAGCTTAATATGCTAACACTATAGTTTACTATATAGTAATTTTATGTCATCTTCTTTTTAACATATTTATCAATTACTTATTTAATTAATGAAGTGAAAATAAATAAATAAATAAATAAATAAATTATTGACTTATATTATATACATTATGCATCGACCCAGCAGCCCATCACTCTCACGCATGTTATAGTTATACGTACGTTGTATGAAATTGGATTTAATGTTATATAATCAATTTAGTTAATAATTGATCATATTGTTACTCGTCGTGCATCTTGTCACGACGCATAGCCTCGTTAGGTGCATTGATTACGTGGCAAAGTAGATAACATAATTTGACTTAAGAGTCTTCAAACGTAATAATTAAGAGACTACATAATTGGAAATTAAAGATGCTCACAACTTGACTTGTCCCCTGCTAGTTAGCTGTCATGTTCTTTCTTGCACGTTCTCGTTCGGTTTTAGTTACGTGTATTGAAATATGTTTTAGATAAAATTTGTTAAAGAATAAGTCATATTTAGTAGGTTATTTTTCATTTTAATAATAAAAAAATTATAATTTTTATTATTATTTAAATAATCATTATAATAAACTAAATAATATATAAGAAAATCACATATACAGATAAAACAGACAGCGATATGAAAGGTATGTTTAACTAAAATCTTAAAAAGATAGCATATGAACTGTATATGTAAATAATTAAAGTAGACGCCACAAATAGAAAAAATCAAAGTCACTTGTGGCCCCCACAAGTGAAAGATTAGTCCTAGGCTCTAGCTTCGCAGTTGACCGTATGAAACACAAGTTCGACACGTTACTACACAAGTGCATGAAGCATATTAATAAATTGTAATAATAGTATAAACCAATAAAGGGCGTAAATTTTCAAATCATGCGTGCATGGGACATTATCGTGTTAAGTCATGTAGTTATGGGTGGCCTGCCAAATTTAGAGAGACATTAATTAAGATTTAAGAAATTTTTATAATATAAAGTTATATAGACTATAGTATATGATATGGAGACTATAGATAAACCTTTTCGAAGCAGCTACTGGCCTATTACTTTTAAGACTACAATTGCTCAGAATTCCATGCATGCATCATGCACGCACGAATGAGAAATAAGACTTTACAACCAGCTGCATGGCCGGCTGGGTTCACCCATATAATTTTTTGATGGGTTCGGTTCGTACGTACAATCATGAATGTTTTATGTCATCTCATGACAATCAGATAAAAGTATGTAAAGAAGAAATTATACGTATATAGACATGGTATACTGCAGTAGTCATGTAACATATCAAATCTAATCTTAATAAATAAATAAAACATTCTTATGTGATAAAGATAATATGATATATGTGAATAATATTTATGAAAATAAGGAGGGTTTGTTTATCACGTGACCATGTCAATACAAAATCTTTCCACTTTCCCTTGAGTAGTTTTCATTTTGTATAACATTCTTTTATAGTTAGTTCACTTTTCCACTTTCTTATGATGAAATTAAAAGATTGGAAACTGACGAAGAAAATATAGGGTTTATTAGGTGGAGCTAGTATCTTTTTTAGATCCGATGAATTTCATTATAACCGCAGTTTATAGTTTGTGACACATTTTTGTGGGCTTAAATAAAATACTGCTTCTTATCTTTCGGGCCCAATATTTGACCTCTCATTGCACCTCGCCAATAAACTATAGACTCCATGGACACTAAGGTAAGGACTAAGGAGCGAGACACAAAGTAAACTAAAAGTATTAAAATGAGTCGGATTTTTCGTCATAGCCTGTAGTTCGAGAAAAAAATTTGGCCCAGATAAGAAGCCAGGCTTAGACATGTTTACAAGTTCATCGGGCTGGCATAGTCCATCCCGGCACCTAAGCCCAGATTGGTCGGACTGGGCCTACTCGGGATGAGCCCGAATAGGCTCGGCTGAGCCATACCCAACCCACCGCCTACACTACAGGCTAGGTAGCCTGCAGTATAGGTGCATGTGCGGTAGGTTAAATAGGTAGCATGCGATATAGGTGCATGTGCGGCAGGTTAAATAGGTAGCTTGCAATATAGGTGCATGTGCGACAGGTTAAAAAGCTTGCCGCACATGCACTAATAATCTGAGAAGGCTTTCAAAAATTTGAGAATGATGAAGTATTTAAATTAATTGTTCAGAAAATAGTTTCAAAAATTTTAAAATATTGGAAGGAAATTTATCTTTTATATATTTTTAATTTTATATTAGGTCCTAGGATAAAGTTACATAGTCTAACAAATACTCTTACATTTATGAGTCGACATATAAATGTTGATTATTCTTTCATTATTACTAACGCTACTAATAAGTTATATGAAGTGTTTGGTCTTTATGATAATAAATACAGCTACTTGTGACATCAGACACGAGAACAAGAGATTGGAGCTAAGAGGAAGAGTTATAATTTTGTTAGCAGTTCCCATTTCAGTTCTAATTTCAGTTCCAGTTTTACTGGGATGGAACTCCAGAAATATATCGAAACTAATTTCTCATTTTTTTGATTCTTGTGCAAATGATTCATAATCCTTATGCATTTTGGATTGGTGGAAGAAAAGCTTTACATGATTTTCTATACTAGCACGATTTGCACGAGATGTCTTAATTGTTCTTGTCTCAACGGTTTCTTCCGAATCAACATTCAGCATAGGTAGGAGAGTTATTGAAGATAGTAGGACTTCGTTAAAACCAGAATTGGTTGAAGCATTATTATGCATAAGAGATTGATAACATAAAGCTCATTAAGATCAACATACAACACTCATAATAAAGACTTAGCTCAATATTTTCAAAATATGTTATTAGATTAAGATTCTTTTATAGCGGGAAGCAGTTATGTGGTCCACCAATGATCAATCACCATTAATAAATAGATAATAAATAATATATTATAATTTATTAGCAAACTTTTATTATTTGTTTTTTTAATTTTATTTATGGTTTCATTATAAGGTTCGTTTTTTCCTCCTTAAGGCTATGAGATTTTTTTTGACTAACTATTATTTAATAATACACAATGAAGTTTTTATTTGACCAAAAGTTTATTTCTTTATTTGAGATGCACTTAGTTATTTGATAATTTGAGATACTCTTAGTTATTTGGTTGTAAACTTTAATGATATAATTTGATAATTTTGTTTGGATTGTTCTTTACACCTCTTGGTTTTTTACATTTAAGAATTAAGATTATATTTTGCTAGTTTATTTTATGAGTCGAAAAGTTGAAAGCCTCAAAGCACTGAGATGCACAAACCAACATCTTACATCACATGTCGGACTGGGGTCGATGATCGAAGGGTCTAAGGCCTTGAGGCCCTGAGAATTGAGATGCGTAGACCGACATCTCACATGTCGGTCTGTGATTGAAGGGTCGATGGGCCTTGAAGCCCTAAGAAGCACAAACTGACGTCTCACATTACATGTTGGTATGTGGTTGAAGGTCTCGAGGCCCTGAGATGCATATACCGACGTCTCACATGTCGGTCTGTGGTCGAAGGGTCGAAGGCCTCGAGGCCCTGAGATGCAAAGACCGATGTTTCACATGTCGATTTATAGTCAAAGGGTCAAAGACTCGAAGGGTAGAATGGTCGATGGGTCGATTGGTCGATGAGTCAATGTGCATATCACATTTGGACCTTGGTTATGATATACAGGTTTAACATTTAGGTCTAATAATAAAAAGTTAAATATGGTTCTAAGTCTAATGTTTAATCATTGGGTTTATGGCTATAAGTCTAATATTTACACATTAGCTTATGCCCTATGAATTATGATAGAAATTAGAAAGGTTTGAGGATTCAAGCTTTAGAATTGAATAAAATTAGTTACTTTACAAAGGTTTAAACATTATCTAATGTTTAAATAGAAAGATTTAAGACACTTCGAGCTTTAGGATTTAAACATTAGTTACTTTACTAGTTGATTGTAATAATAATTTATTTAAAAAAGGATGAGTTTATTTTTGATCCGGTCGAACTCGACCCATTTTAAGCTCGGTTAGGCTCGAGATAAACCCAATAAAATTTTCAAGCCGAGTCCGAATATATATTTTAAAAATAGATCAAACTCAACCAGATCCATTTTTTTTTAATTCAACCCGGGCCGATTCTAAATAGTAAAAATCCCAAAAGAGGCTGGGCCGGGCCGGACGACCCATGTTAACACCTCTAAAGTAAATGCACTCTTATGAAGAGAATGGCCTTTCTAATTCTACCTAATCAAAAGATGGTCTCTCTGTCCATATTATTGGAAAAGTATAAAGCCCAATAGAAGATAGTTGGGTTTTGGGTCCACAAATTGGCTTGAGATATAATTTTGAAGAAAAATAATAATAATATAAGAATAAATATATATATATATATATATGATGTAATTTATACTTTTTTTTTTTAATAATCTGACGGGTAAGAAATTAATTTACACATAAATTCACTATCAAACATTTTATCAAAAACCTAATTTAGTAAAAGAAAAGAGATTTTATTTGGGAAAATACTTGGATAAATAGATAAATAAAAAAAATTATAATTTAATATTATTTTGACAAATTAAAGAAAAATAAGAAGTAAAAATATTAACCCATAAAAATCATATCTCTTAAATTATGAGAGTTAAATTTATTAAATAAAATAATAATAAATATTTTAAATTTAAAAAATAAACTATTTAAAAAATTACCTAATGATTTTAATCTAAACTTAGCTAAATATTCGTATTAACTATACCTTTTCAGAATCTAAACAATTTTTATTTAAAAAAAAAAAAACACGAATATCAAATTAACTATAGTTAAACTTTAAATTTAACTTCTACTTAAGTAATTCTTCAAATTCAGTAATTAAATATATTAAGAACTCGAGTCATACATAATTACTGATCTATATAAAATTTGTATTCATATTAAATTTTCTAGTTGGCAATAATGACACTGTCACGGCAAATTTGTAGTGAACAATGATTGTGCAAATACATACAGTGGCTCGGTCGATCTGTTCCAGCAAGCTGTACACGATTTTATAATGTCTCAAAAATATATATTATATATTATATTGGATGGGGGGCAAAATTGTAATTATAAAGTTTTTATTGTGGGGATTGGGTGGCCCACAGATGAAGTGCTGAATGAAAAGATCTATTGGATACCGACAAGAAAACCATCAGATTCCAAAGCTGAGTTCATGTTTTAGAAGAAACTCTCAAGCAACAAAAAATGGTGGGGAGGGAAACATGCTTATTTTGGACCCTTCCTCTTACCCTTCACTAATGCACACTTTGACTATTCCACCTTCTTTCTTTCTTTTTCCTTTTTTTTTTTGGGTTAATAAAGAAAAAATATATATCAATTTTGTGGGTTCCAAGGAGGAGGGACGGAAACCAGTGTACAAAACCCATGGGCCATGGATCAGGACTCAAGCTTTTTTATCAGCAAGCCCAATGGGTCCCACCGGCCCATATGGCTCCCGGCAAAGCGTGCTTCCGTGTCTACATCTCTCTCTCTCTCTCTCGATAAGTTTCTAGGATAGATGCTAATATATAGCTAGAGAATAACAAATATATATATATATATTAGTTTATTATTATTATTTTTTTCAATTGAATAAATTAATAACCAAAAGACGTGTGAATTCTGTGATTTAGATAAGCACGAGCCAGGTATCAGCCATGAAAACTAGTAATATTCTTTTTTTCTTTCTTGGATGTATTCCAATTATATAATGGAAAAAATATAATAATAATAATAATAAATAAATAAAAAGAGGTTGAGTATTTAATAAGAAGAACATAATCTTGTGTTGATTCATTGTCTTGGATCTTCTTCTTTTCGTAACAACCTGTCGTGTGTTCTAAATATTAATGTACTTCCGTAACTGCGGCACAAACGTATGTCAATTTTCATGTTTTTCAAATTCCAATTTTCATCAACTCTAAATTAAGAATGCCCATCTAAAAATTTATATTCAGACAATAAATTTTAATTTACTTTAAATGATTAGTATTATTATATTTTATAATTTTAAAACTATTTTTAATGTTTATAAATGCGAAAATCGATTTTTTCAGCTGCCAAGCAACTTTTTTCTTTTGTCTATTTTATAAAATTTGTTTAAAAAAAAAGGATAACAAATCAAAATTAGATAACTCAAAAAATATAACTAATTTTTATTTTTCTCAACTATAAAAATAATGCTTTGTATTCATTATAAAAAACAGTTTGAAAAAAAAATAAAAAATAAAAAATGATGCCAGGAGATTGTTGACAACAATTTTCACGGCGCTGGCTAATTGCCTGTAGATGAGGCGTCCCGATAATAGGGAAGAATCGTGGGTCGTTATGGTCCCGATAATAAAGATATAATATAACGCATGCATCTATAAAGATAACAATACTCTTAATGAACTAATTTAACTAAAATTTATAACTTGCGTAATGTAAAATATTGTAAAACTTGTAAATGATATGAAAAATAAATCTTTAACTTCTAATAAAGCAATTGAAGCATGACGAAAAGCTAAAATAGTTATCATATTATTGAATCAATTGAGTAAATAAATCAATAAATGACATAACAGCTTCAAAAATGATAAAAGAGATTGAAAATTTGATGAATAAAAAGTAATTCAAAAATCATATAAGTCAAACCTGATAGTGCAAAACATTATGATTGGTAATACTAAAGACTTCCTTAAGTATATAACTTACAATGTCTTTCCTTTTATTTTCTCATCTTTATAAAACACGATGTCTTTCCTTTTATTTTCTCTTTATAAAATTATAGATGCTATTCATTTGCTTGGTCCTTATCGAGAGAGTATTTGCTCTCAAGTAAGGATCTAGACTAATTTTCATCAATGTTTGAGATTTCTTTCTTCTTATTTAAGTTTTATGAGTATTTTGTCTTGGGGTTTTGGTATTCAATATTGGCTATTAGGTTTCCTCTACCCAACCTAGTCCATCATTCGAAGATACTTTACTTTTGAAATTAATATCAAATTTTATCGATATATTGAGTCTTCTCAATCTTAATAATTTTCTCCGAAATATTATGAAAATAATAAAGAATTAAGCATTTATGATTGTTATTTACTAAATTTATTTCTTGTAGTGATATTATTAGATTTGATTTTAGTCTGAAAATTTTAAGGTTTAATATATAAAGAATTATTGGATATGTTATTTTTTTTTTAAGATTTATTCTCCAAATTTAAAAATAATTTATATTATTTTTTAAAGTAATTTTCAAAATTTAAAAAACGTAATATTAATAAATAAGTATATATATATTCTCTATTTATTTTAAATTTATTTATAAAATCTCCTATTATAATTATTTATATAATCTATCTTTATAAATAAAATTTTCTTCCTTCGAGGGGGAAAAGAAAGAGGATTAAAAAAAAATCAGATCCAAATTATTTTATTTGTGGGCCAAAAATCCTTGACTTTTTTTTTTTTTTTTTGCTTATCACAAAATGTGCATTTTAAATATATTTTTCACACATTCGGGTCCACTTACATACATTACCTGAATCTATTGATTTAATATTGAACAGCATTTTCAATGAATCGAATTCACCCACGTGCCCAATCAACTCCTATAATCATTCTGCCGGCCCTGCTGCCTCTTTTATTTATTTATTTATTTATTTACTCATATATTAATATATTATATATATATTACATTTAAAAATAAAAATGCTCATATCCTCTGTATAAAACCTATATCCTATCCATATATATAAAACAGTGCATCTAGAAAACATGTGATTTTTAACGTTGTTTTTCAGCACGTAATAAATCCTATGATACAGTGTGCACAGTAACTATACCTTTTATTTAAGTGGGACCCACCTTCGGTACGTACGGTCATGATCCATTTGTCGGCGTACCCTGAGCCTGAGGTTGTTCCATCATACTCATTATTTTATTGTGCATTATTGAGAAAAAGGACAAATCAAACTACTGTTGCTTGTGAATGGATCTTATTCCGTGCATGTGATTCACCTCACTATATTGTATATATGGACATATATATATATATATATATATATGTTTACTCTTACTTATTCATTTCTTCTGTTAACAATTATTGCAAAATAAAATACCATAATAATTTTAATATAAAGTATTTTTTAAAAAAAATATTTTTTATCCGTTTAAATTTTCAAGATCAGTGATAATTTAATATAATATCAAAATAAAAATTTTAAATTCAAATTATATTATTTCTCTAATTTTACCAGAGGAAAAAAAATTAATTAAATTAATCTTTATTTTAATTTTTATAAAAAAAACATTCAATAATTATAGTACAGTTGATTAATGTGATAAAATATTAAATTATTTAATAATATATTAAAATTTTGGATGTGGTTCGAATATCCGTTAATGTATAAATATATAGGTTAAACATATAACGTGTATCATGATTTAATTATAATTAAAAAAAAAAACAAAAAAAAAACAAAAACAGGAAGTCAACCTTAATCAAAATTTAAAAAATTCACATCCATGAATCTTATGTAACAAATGTACATTATTAAAATATCATTAATGTTATTATCATTATCATTATTATTATTATCATACATAGTTTTCGGAATCTTGAGACATTAACTAAGATTATCATATTATATGTAATATTTAGTGATATAATATTATAAACGGTTGGCTGTAACTGGGGCATGCATCTCTTTCACAAAACTGGAGTGTGATTGGCTAATAGCACTGAGATTTTCAGATTTGTTTGGCATGCATCACTTAACCCCCAGATTAATGCAACGCCAACAACTATTCAGATTCTTTGGTTTGATAATTAAATTAACTAATCAAAGACTTAATTAATATTTTAATCTCTAATTAAACTTATATTTTCATTTATTTATTTAACTATAATATTATTACAACCTCATGAGCCCGCTGCCTGTGTAGTTATTATAAAAAAACAAGATCTCTTTTCTTTTCTTTTTTCGTTCTTGCGTCTACTTCTAGTTTCTCTCCTTCAAATACAGGTGATAGACGATCATAACTCTAATAAGATCGAGATGGAGAAGGAGCTTCTTAATCCATACGATAAGGAGTTCATGAGAATGGCCATGTTAAAGCATGAAGAAACTTTCAGACAACAGGTAACAGTAATACACATGAATTAAACCTTAATTACCTTCATTTCATCACACGTTAATTACTTTGCCGAAAGTGGAGTGATTACTAGCGTTTATTTATATATATATATATATATATATAAAAGAATTAATCAATTAAAATGTTTGCAGGTATATGAACTTCATCGTATATATAAAATGCAGAAGACTCTGATGATGAAAAGTAGAGAAGAAAGCTGCAGGGAAGATACCAACATAAAAGAAAGTGAGATCGAGCTAACTCTAGGGCCTTCGTGCTATAAAAATGGCGGAAGAATATCATCATTAGTATCATCAAAGAGACTATTAGCTGATGATCATGAAGATAATGATAATCAGAATGAGAAGCAGCAATTATTCATGGTTAATGGTGCGACTTCAGATTATTCATCAGAGGCAGCAAGAAGCTGCTGCTTCTCTTCTTCTTCAAATTCCACAACGGGTTCGGCAAGATCAAGTCGTATAGAGAATCGTACTCATGTACGTAGTAGTGTAAGTTTTGATCAGAACAAATTAGAGTTCGTTAATTATGATCATTATAGCCATGATCAGATCAGATTACCTGATAATCAGCGTCCTCCTTGGATTAATTTCCAAGTTGCAACGCTTTAAATTTCCACTAATTATTATATATTAATGTAAGTGAGCTCATCATCTCTATATCTCCTTAACTAATGATCTGTAATGGGCTCTTCTGTAGAAGTAATTATAATTAACTCTATTTTCTTATTTATTGTATTTTATTTTTCATACATCGACCCACTAACAACAACAACAAAAGAAAAAAGGAAAAAGAAACCATAAAACTTGTGGAAGAAGAAGAAGAAGATGTAATAATTTCAGTTTAGGCTGTCTGCCACAATATGGACACTAGATTCCCATGTGAATGTGAAGAAAGGGCCCTGCAGGTAGATATTATAAACAAACAACATGTCTTTTTAGGCTTTTACTTGGAGGGAAAAAAAAAGGGAGAAGGAAAAGTAGATAATGTAAAGAAGCTTTGTAGGATTTGGCCAAAAAAAAAAAAAAAGCTTTGTAGGAAGCTAGCTAGCTAGCTTAGCCTGGCCTGGTGCGGAGGATGGTGCCAAAAGTCTAAACTTGCATTATTTTGAACTAGAATCTTAGGGCCGGAAGTCTAGTCAGGTACTACTGCCAACAAAAGCATATAAAAAATCTTTAGGTTCCATGACGATTTGCTTCACGACCCACCAACATATATATATATATATATATTCCACTTCTATACATGTACCTTCACCCTTTCTTCTTCATCAATTTTTTTTTTTTTTTAATTCGGAAATTTGTTCCATCATTTGGTGATGAGATATGCATTTCGGAGTAGAGGTGGGCTATACTATGTTAGAAAATAAGTTAAGGGGATTATTTTAAGAATAACAGATAGAGCTTGAACTTGAAAGTGATGACTTGTCCTTCCAGATTGACACTTTCTTCTCTCTCTCTCTCTATAATCTTTCAATAGCCATCTATTCTCAAAAGATTTGACGTATTGTCTATCTTATTTTGGATACACCAAGGTTGTACTAAAAAGTATTTTACATTTTTGGTTTCGAAAATACATTAGAGTCTTGGTACTTTTGCTTGTTCGATTTAAGGGCATTGTAAAGATTATATACATCGACTCTTTGAAACATGAGACGGGATATTACAAACATGCACAGTGATTACTAATTGCATACGTATTATTATCGATTCAAAAAGAGTTAGATGTTGATCCAATCAAAAGTAGGGTGGATAAAATTCGTGATTCCGATAGAAGTCCCGGTTCCGGTACCAAATAAGATACAGGGGCAGGTCCTGGTATTGAGGTCCGAGACTAATTTTAATTTCAGTATCTATCCCAAATTATACACACAAAAAAAAAAAAACTAATTTTCTTCTTCTTCCTCCACCTCCTGTACTTACATTTAAAAAGAAAAACAAACCCTTTTTTTTAAACCTAATTCCGATACTAATGCCAAGCCGAGACTGATGGTTTCCGTCCTAATCCCTCGGGACCGGTATCACTCTGATCTCTCCGGACCGGTATCACCCCAAATCAAAAGATATGATGATTTCTAAGCAAAGGACCAAAGTGGGCTTGAAAGTCCAAAGATAGAAAATGGAAAGCAGCCCATTAGCAGGGCCCTGATATAACAAATAGAATAAAATATAAAAAGTACAGTGCTGGCCCACTCACCTTATCCTCTTCCCGCACTCAACCCCTTGGCCCTTCCTAAACCCTTGCAAACCCCTTCCATGGCGGATTAATAAATCCCCAAACCCTAATTTACTCTCATGGACCTCTCTTCTCCCTTCACTCACCTACCCTCCGCCTCTAGCAGTTTCTCCTTCTCCTCCTCCTTCACTACATTCCCCCTCCTCCAATTCCATCCCTTTAAATTCCTAAACCCTAAATCCCGAAATTCCCTGATCCTCTCCGTCGCCATCGATCCGTCTCAACAAGAGCTTCCTAAGAACACCCCTCAACGACTCCTCAAAGAGCTTTCCGAACGCAAACGAGCCACTTCGCCTAAGAAGAAAATCCCGCCAAAGAAATTCATCCTAAGACCACCTCTAGACGACTAGAAACTAGCCGAACGATTTCTGAACAGCCCTAAATTATCACTCAAATCATTCCCTCTACTAAGCTCCTGATTACCTTCTTCTCGTCTGAACAACTCCGATAAAACCTCGATCGATGAGTACTTGCTCGAAGCCAAGCAAGCCCTAGGGTACCCTTTAGAACCTTCTGATCGATTTGGAGACGATAATCCAGCCAAGCAGTTTGATACTTTGCTGTACTTGGCGTTTCAGCATCCTTCTTGTGAATGAACGAATGCTAGGCATGTTAGATCGGGTCATTCTAGTCTATGCTTTTTGGGTCAGTATGTGCTTGAATTGACTTTGGCTGAGTATTTTTTGCAAAGATATCCTAGAGAATCGCCTGGTCCGATGAGGGAGAGAGTGTTTGGGTTGATTGGGAAGAGGAATCTTCCAAAGTGGATCAAAGCTGCTAGCTTGCAGAATTTGATTTTCCCGTTTGATGATATGGATAGGATGATTAGGAAGGATCGAGAGGGCCCTGTGAAGTTAGTTATTTTCGTTCTTTTGTAACGAGTTTTAGTTGGGTTTGTTTGAATATGCTATTTCTGGTTTCAAAAAGAGATGTTTGGTTTGAAGTTTGAAAATTCAGTTTGCAACAACAATGCACGTCAAAAGTTTGGTTTAAAACGAGATGTGTTGGTTTGAATTTGAAAATTCAGTTTCCAACAATAATGAATGGCAGGTTATGGGAGAAATGAAGAATTTATTCAAATAAGTGGCCCCCTCACGAAATCAAAAGGGGTACATACTTGACGAAGTTTTCATTCACGACTTTGGAAAAGTTGGAGACAAAGCAAATGAGCTATGGAAGATTTGTTTACTAGACATCATGTTCTTATTGGCATGTTATTTCTTACACCACAAATCTGAGTCCATTTTAAAAATCTATTTGTGATGTGGGCAGATCTGTGTTCTGGGCCTTGTTCGGGGCAATAGATCTATGTTTCGGTCTGCCGGAAGTATATCGGGTCCTTTTTGAGGTATTTGGAATGGACCTGGATTCAGATGACTGTCAACCGGGATTAAGGAGACAGCTTGAAGATGTGGATTACGTCTCCGTTGAATTTGAAGACAATAAGATCAGCTGGCAGGATGTTTGCTTCCTATAAGTATTAAGTCTTCCTTCTAGAACCATCTTTCCGTTTTCGATAAATCAAAATTGTTTTTTATTTATTAAGTCCCGTCTCATTAGTTCCTTTTCTCAGCCCCCGGAAGATGCTCTTTTTGCTCACCCGAGGCTCTTTAGGGCATGTGTCCCACCTGGGATGCATCGGTTTAGAGGAAATATATGGGATTTTGATTGTAGGCCCCATGTTATGCGAACGCTTGGATACCCTCTACAAGTCGCTGATAGAATTCCGGACATCACCGAAGCTAGGATTATTGAACTCGCCCTTGGCCTTCAGGTATTTCCCGTTTCAGTCCAACCTTTTGGAGTTTCTAACTGTAGTTTGAAAATGTTGGAATTTATTAGTGTTTATGCCTAATTGGGAGTTTTGTGGGCTCAAACTGGAGTTTCGAACACTAAAACTAGGGGTTTATTTGGAAAGACTTGCTTTTCTCTAGTTTAGGTCCGAAGTTCGGTCCCCACGATATCCACATTAAGTCCAAAAAAATATAATTAAAAACTTATCATGCTATACGCTGGTTTAACAAGTCTGCCCAAATGGATTCTTCGACTGTTTCACTTTAGATACCCAAACGCAAAACAGCCACATTCAATAGTGTGTATTGGCCTTTTCCTTTCCCTAGTTTTATCTTATTTAACTCCTTGGCAAACAAATACAGCTTTGCTTTTTACACCCATCAAAGCACAAGTTTGAGCATCAAAGCACAGCTTTGTTACGAATGACTTAAATACATCGGGTAGAAGATCCAGGTCCCCTTCTTTTATTTGTATATATTTTTCTTCCCATTTTTTAGTCCATCTAAATTTCTTTTTCGAAATCTATTTTTTAAATGTTGGATTTGTTAAATCTTGAAGGATATTGTCATGGCGGAGAGGTTATTGATGAAGCATTTAGATGCTCCAGGAAAGTGGCTTCAAGAGAAGCACAGGCGCATTCTTATGAACAAATTCTGCGGGAGATATTTACGGGACAAGTATCTTCATAAATTTAGAATTTACTCCGAACAAGTCCAAGAAGCTTACGAGCACAACAGAAGACTAAGAAATCCCTCAACCATGGCCGTTCAACAAGCCATTCATGGGCTCTCTTACACCGTCTATGGTAATCCCGGTACAAGATGGATCATGTTCGAGGTTTTCGATTTCGAGTAAATCCAACCTAAAGCTGTGTAATAATCTAGAAATAGCAGTGATTTTTTATTAGATGTGGCACAGAAAATTGTACAAGAGATTGATGTAGTTGATGTATAATCAATCTTATTGCTTTTAATGTTTTTTTTTTTTTTTTTTTTGCTCTTTCTTGGTGCTATATGACTATAAACTTGTGCTAAGAAATTACTCGGCTTCTAACAAGAAATACTATTAGTGGAATCATACATTGTGGCGAAAATTTTTCTTGTCCTAAACCCACTGGGCCCATAGGGTATCAGCCCATTAGGCCCACAATGCATTATTTTAAGTTTTACCGACCGCCCGGACCCCGAGCTCGCACTTTCATCCTTTCTGCGCAATTGCCACTTTGTGTATGAGATAGAAGATGATGGGCTGGAGGAGGGTGGGCACATGGAAAGTGCGCACGAATCAGCACTAAACCTCCGCCTACTGCTATTGTGCACCCTCTTCGTCTTGCGTGCGCCCATCACCCACTCTCCAATCCTGCGCACCCCGTCTGCCCCAAACCCGCTTATTCTCCACCATATCGCCTCTCCTATCTACACCGACTCGAATCACGACAAGGTCGATACAGAGGCGGAGGAGCCGATCGAAATCCAAGACTCGAATCGTCTAGAAATGTCCAAAGCTCGTGTTTATACCGATGTTAATGTTCTTCGTCCCAAGGAGTATTGGGATTACGAGTCTCTCACCGTTCAATGGGGGTAAGTAATAGCTTAAACCCTAATTCGAGTTTATTTTCGTCATTGGTTTGGAGAATCTCTGTTGATACTTGATTTTTGTTTGTTCGAGTTGAGATCGTACGTACTTCCTCAAATTTTTGTTTGTTTGCTGAGAAAATGTTTGTAATCGACGAGCAGAGTTGGTGCTCGATGCTTCGTATTTGCTTATCTGAAAAACCGGTTGTGAATATTGTAGCTCACCGAATCAGGGTTCAGTCCTTTGCTATTGCAGTAGTCGTGGTGATTATATCTGTTATTTGTTGTGTGTGTATTTGTTTCTGTTCCCAATTTCATTTCCATGTTCTTTTGATTTCAGGGATCAAGATGATTATGAGGTTGTTAGGAAGGTCGGAAGGGGAAAGTACAGTGAGGTTTTTGAGGGCATAAATGTCCATAGCAAAGAGAGATGCATAATCAAGATCCTCAAGCCTGTTAAGAAAAAGAAGGTAAGAAAAAAAAGGTGAATTACAGCTGTCTTTTAATTGTGAAAGGTAGAAGAAGAGTATGTAGAAAATGTTTTGGGAATGAATGTGAGTCTTCTTATGTCTTTTTGCAGATAAAGAGGGAGATTAAAATTCTTCAGAACCTTTGTGGAGGTCCTAATATTGTCAAGCTTCTTGATATTGTCAGAGACCAGCATTCCAAAACTCCTAGCTTGATTTTTGAGTTTGTGAATAGCACAGATTTCAAAGTGTTGTATCCAACATTGACTGATTATGATATTCGGTACTATATCTATGAGCTGCTCAAGGTAACTTCTGCATTGGGTAAATCATAATTCTGATGTTCTTGCAGCTTTTCCTTCTTTTATATCTTAGCTTGAAGCAACATATAAATAAAGAATAGCTGGGGAATCCATTATGTTACTTATATATTTGCATATTTATAATATGCAACCAAGGACCGACAATTTACGATTGTAGATTGCTTAAGGATTGAAATACCTTAAAGAAATAGTTGTCATTTCTCAAAAACCGATAATAGAAAGCAGTGACAGGGCATATGTCCACAGGATTGCATCAAGAAAAAAAACGTTTCAAACAGTTGTCAGGAATCAAACTTAGGGTTAAGTTTCCATTTGGTGTGTCCAATCATTCAATATTTATATGTGTCGTAGTTGGTGGAACCCATCATTTATAATTGCATCGTAAAAAACTTCAGTTTTAGCAACAAGGTTGATATATCTCAAGTTCGCAGAGCTCCACCTCAAGTATATGGAGCTATGCTTGTGCAACATTTTGTATGCTAAAATAAATAGCTATCTGATTACAGGCACTGGATTATTGTCATTCGCAAGGAATAATGCACAGGGACGTCAAACCTCATAATGTTATGATAGATCATGAGTTGAGGAAACTTCGCTTGATAGACTGGGGTCTTGCTGAATTTTACCACCCTGGCAAGGAATATAATGTTCGTGTAGCTTCGAGGTATTGTCTTAAGGATATATACTTGCTCAGCTGTGAATCTTCAGAAGTGCTCATTCTCAAAGAGTCTAAATACATAAGTGGGTAGATGAATATTTTCATGAATCATCTTTGGAAGTATTAATACTCACTAGGAAACTTTAAAAGCTTCTGCTCTTGAATTTATTATATTCCATCAAGTCTGATTGAATATTTATGTCCAAAACATGCTATAATCTACAACCAATACTGAGTTTCTTGAAACTTCAATGGAAAAGTGTGGGAAATGTTCTAATAGCTTACAATACTTCTTGTATTGCCTAATTTGTGTATGCATACTTACCAGTTTGGATGCTTTTCACATAGACGTCCTTTAACCTGTTTGTTCATTTAGTTAAAAGTAACGAAACTCACTCTTCTTTCTCAGATACTTTAAGGGACCTGAACTTTTAGTTGACTTGCAAGATTATGATTATTCCCTAGACATGTGGAGCCTTGGTTGCATGTTTGCTGGAATGGTGAGTATTTTTATGCTGTTGATTACCGACTTGGAAAACTTGGTGTGGGTAGCTGAGTGTTAATAAACTTATAATGTCTCATAAAGACCCACTCTGCACTTTCGAAGGAGACTTATCTTTAATTTGCCTATAATTTTTTTCATTATGTAGATTTTCCGGAAGGAACCATTCTTCTATGGCCATGATAACCATGATCAGCTTGTCAAAATTGCCAAGGTATTTGTGAATTCTGAAAGCTTAATATATATATATGAATTATTAATGGAAAGAGAAAGCAGTAATTATAGTGGCTCTACCTACAATGTCCAGGTTCTTGGAACTGATGAGTTAAATGCATATCTGAATAAATATCACTTGGAGCTTGACCCACAACTCGAGGCTCTTGTTGGAAGGCATGTATTTTTTGTGCTTTGATTTTTCCTTATAAGCTTTGCACTTACAGAAATGATTCAATTCTTTCGTATATTTCCTGCAGGCACAGCAGAAAGCCCTGGTCTAAATTTATCAATGCAGATAATCAGCATCTAGTTTCTCCAGAGGTCATCTACCTTTTTTTTTTTTTTTTTTTCTCTTGCTTTCAAGTTCTTGGATTAGCCTTTACAGGTTTATAGCGTAATGAACCATATTTCATATCCATTTGTTTTCTATTTTATCAAATCATACTCGAAATCCAGGCCATTGATTTTCTTGATAAGCTCCTACGGTATGACCATCAGGACAGGCTGACTGCAAGAGAAGCAATGGTAAATTTCTCAACAAAAGTTAAAGCTATACAATTTGCACCTTTTCTTTTCTCCCTTTTCAACTCTCTTTTTAGTCTGCAAAAGTCCAGATACATCAAGTTCTTCTTCCCTTTCTCCAGCATGAATGGCTTCGCTCTCTGTTTCAGGCCCACCCATATTTTTCACAGGTGAGGGCAGCGGAAAGTAGCAGGATGCGAACACAGTAGTAATCATACACAGCAGCTTTCCTATTATCATATGGAATCTGTATATAAACCGGAGTCCATATGTCATTTTTAATGGAATGTATAATAGAGTTTATCTTGACTCGTGAATTATCGTTTTGTGGATACTCAAATAACCATATTCCCCCCCCCCCCCCCCCCACCCTTTTTTTTTTTTTCTTTTTTGAATTATTGTTAGCATGGATCTTGTACTAATATATGCAGCCATGACTTTGGATATATCCAATTATTATGGACTTTTATTTCGTTAGAGGTCAACGTTTGAGTAAGCTTTCCAATCGGTTAATTAGATCCTGATTTTGGAGCTGTTCTTATTTTCCTTTTATCAATTATAGAATTTTTTGGTGGATGATATTTATAATAAATTGATTTATTTTAATTATTCAGTTTATATTTATATAACATAAGATATGATATGAATCTATTTTAATTATATAGTTATTATAATATGAAATTGATAATATCATAATATAATATTGATATATATGATTAAAATTGATACACAGCGGCTTTCCTAAGAAATTACCCATCAATTGTCATCATTCATTCATTTTTTACATATCAAGCAAGTTGCTACCAATTTTCTTTGGTAAAATTAATTGAAGCCAGGTACCGCCACTTGATCAGAGCTAAGAGGTCTTGTCATTTGTGTGACAATGGGTTTTGTGGGCTTCTTTGATTATAATCTGATGTTCTGTGGTTATAAAAGAATAGTATGGATTTTGTGGATCGAAACCAAATTTAACCGTAAGTTCACATTCGACAGTTATATATCTTAATGCTTACTATCAAGTGAAAATCTTTTGACTAAATTTCATTTACACTTGGTTAGATTTCGCGCTAATAGACTAGATTTTCTAACCTCAAACTAAATTTCAATCTCTGCATAACTAATTAGAACTTTTGGGTCCAGGATTTGTAAGTCAGATTTAATAACTGTTGGTGGATTGGCATAGGCGGAGCATTCAGGGTGGTCAGACAACCAAAGCAGGCACAGAACACGACTAATCAGCTCATAGCTCTGCCTATTCAGAATCACTTCATGATCTTCATCTGGAAAAAATCTCTTATCAGAATATCGGAAACAGTTCTCACTAATATATTCATTCCATCACACATTACCAAAGTTTTACTACAACAAAGAGACATAACGGTGTTCCCCCTCTTTCTTCTCTTACATGCAGAGAGAGAGAAACCGAGGGGGGGCATATACAGAAAGTTATTTCCAGCACCACTTGAGCTGGATAGATCCTTTAGATAGAGTAGTAATCAGTCTAGACTGTTGTAGAAAGATTTGTACAAAGAGCACAATACAATTTTCCTTTTTCCTTTTTTTTTTTTTTTTTTTAATAATATAAACTCACATCCATTTTCTTAGTTTCTCTCATTTCTGAAGATGAGGGAAACAAGCAGTGACATCAGATTTCGGGTGCTTTGCCTCGGCATGTTCCCTGCACTTCACCTCTGAAGTTGTGCATATGAATGTTTGCATACAAACCTTGCACTGCATTTTTCACAGTTTATCAAGTGGAAATTTAAACCCAAGCAAACATATTATAATACATAAACAATCATAAAATATGGTAAGCTGAAAAGATTGCAAAAGTATCTCCTACATTGGGTGTATAGTCTATATATTATCCGTGTGAGAGATATCGGGTGGGGTCTATACCATATGGCACCCACCATCTCCTTCCAAATGAATGGCATCTGATGTAGGAGATAGTTTCTACAATAAAACTTTAGTGCATCCTTGGCATACACGTTAACAGAAGCTCAAATGTAAGATTTTTGTAATTTCAGCTAAGACAGTGTTGGGACAAATTAGGTTAACGATTCCAAAAAGACAACTTGAATATCCATATGTAAGAATGTAAGAATAAATCTAAACCTATAGTTCATGTATCTTAGGACTGAATATTCAGGAGAAAAAAAATTCTGGAATTCATCAAAATTAAGTTTCAACCACAAGTAAAATCGAAACCAGTTTCTTAATCAAATCAAGCACGATCAAGAGATTACCTGGATGTTCATTGCTTTCTTGTTTGCCTCGAGCTGACTTCCTGAAAGAAATAACATATAATTTACTAGAAGAAAAAAAAAAACATATATTCCTCAAATTTAGCTCCTTAGTTGAAATAACAAGAAATGCTGGCGTAACAAACACAAATCCTTTCTTGATCTCGCATAGATCGACTAAATTAGAGGTAGATCCTAACAGAAGCTCAATTTTCTTCAATACTTTCCATTAAACCAAACAGGTCTATAACCTAACAGAGGGAGGGAAGATCGAGGAAATCTACCTTTCGAGCCCTTTTGCTTCTCCAAGTTCCTCTCGCGAGCCATCTTTGCCTTTTGGCCATTGCCTCCTCCCATATCGGTGAAGGATCAAGAAGATCGAGAACCTCAAAAATACTTTTAAGAAACCCTAATTCGTCGCAATGATCGTGAAATTGGGCAGGGAAAGGGAATTTATACCAGCCTTGCAAGTAGAGGCCCAAACGCGGTGTTAACTAAATTGGTCTTATTTATTTGTATTCATATATTTATATAATATAAAGAGTAAGAAATTTGATAGAATAACTCTTCTTTGCATGTAACTTAGCGAGATTGGAGGGGTTAATCTAATTAATCTATTTTATTTAAAATTGATCTTATTATTGTGAATAGGTGTTTGTTCAAATTTCACTTAACTAGTCATAAATTGCAAGTAGAATTCATGGCAGAAGAAAAACTTAAAATATCTTAATAAATTAAATACTTATTATTTAAAATTGGAATAATATTTTTAAAGTATCTTTAGAAACCCTAATCAAGTTCAATAAAATTAATTAAAATAAAAATAGAGTGAATAATGAAAATATTAATAAAATGACAAAAAATAGAAAAACATTTGAAATGATCTTGATATTCAACACGTTTTACATTGATATTATATGTATAAAAGGAAGTATAATGGGTATATATTATAAAGTTGCTACTTCTTATTTTTTGCACTTTCAAATCTTTTATGATTCGGATATTGAGAAAAGTACTATGAACGACATGTCGGTTGCACCTTTCTCCTTTCCCCAACCCTACCTAAGACTACTCTCTCAAGTGTGAGTGAGTAGATATGATATGGCCAATGGAAGGGGGAAGAAAATACTAGCATGGATTAGTCTTCATGTGCAATCCATGTGATAGCATTAACTATGAGGATAAATTTCATTATCAGTGACACATTACGGGGCCTTCCCTGAATATGCTTTGTAAAATCAAATCTCATTATAATTATAAAAATATTATTTTTTTATAATGATATCGTGATATTATAATGTATGATAATAAAATTTTATATGAATACCTCTTAATTAAGAGTTGATTTGCAATTTCATTATACTTTTTATGTTCATTGTATCTAAAGAAGAATTCATTACGTTCATTTCATATTAAGACATTCAATTATGCTTCCTAATTGGAACAACAATGAATATCAACCAACGAGATTATTGCTTACTATTTAAATTGATTAGAATCGACCATCCACCTATAAATCATAGGATGTTTTCACTTTTCAACATAAACCTATTTTTGTTGCTTTGTCATTTTCAACATATACTTGTATGTTGAGATTACTTTGTTTTAGTTAGGTTTGTAGTAGATGAGTAGTAGATTTCTTGCAAGACCCTAAGTCAATTATAATTTATTTGCATATTAGTTATATTAAATTGACTAGTGTAGTATTTGTTATGGTCTCTACCAAAAAATATAAATTGAAATTAGAAGTAAAAAATAACAAAGGAGGATTTTATTTTTAAAAAGTTCAGTTCAATTAGATACAAGTTTTTACGAGGAAAAATCAGATTGATTGGATTTTGTTATTCGTGAATGATTTGATCGATTAGATTGATTCATCGCGAAGAATTGAACCGATTTAATTTGAATATCTCATAAATAAATTGGATCATTTTATTTTTATTTTTAAATAAAAAATAAAAAATTAGATTATAAATAGAATAATAAATTAATAAGAAAAAAAAAGAGTAAAAAAGATTAAAAATCAAAAAATTAAATAAAAAAAATAAAAATTATAAAATTCATTATAAAAATTTTAATATCGGAAATTTAATATATGTATATAATTAAAATATATTTTATTGCGTAAAACGAAAAGTTAGTTAGTCCAAACCCAAAATATAATCAATGATTAGATTCCTTAATTTTTTTTATAAAAAATAAAAAGAGAGCGTGATTATTATTATTATTATTATTATTTTACATGGGTAACGAAAAACCCTTTTGACTGTCGGTGAATCGCAATTCCTGTCTAAAAATGGAGCGGTTTGGCGGTCAAACGGAATTGCTGTAAGAAAAAAAAAAAAAAAGGAGCGGTTTGGTCTGGTTTGGTTTGGTTTGGTTTGGTTTCAACACCTTGCTCTATTGTCGCTCCAAAAAAAAGGCTATGGGACAGACACCTAATTTATAAATTTTAATTTCATCAAATTTAAAATAAAATAAAAATCGAATATACCTTCGCCTCTTCCCCCGAAAATACTTCTTTCTTCTTCTTCACCATCATTTTTCTCCCTCTTCCACCGTCACAACCATTAGTCTCTCTCTCTCTCTCCCCTCTCTGTTTCTGCAGAGAAAAAGCCATGGAGCTTTTCTTTGAACTTCTAGTGACCATTGCTAGTTCTCTTCTGCTGTCTTTTGCCGTCGCCAAAATTCTGTCCTTGAGCGCGCAACCTGTTACGTTTAGATATGGAGTAGGATCAGAGATTAGCGGACTCAAAAGTGAGAGGATGAGTCGTATTTCCGGAGAAGCAGCAGAAAAGGTTGGTTTTGAAATAGAATCAAAGGTTAGAAATGAAAAGTTTGAGTCGGTGACAGAAGTGCGTGACACGGAACTGAACGATCATGAGAGCGAGGAGGTCTCGAGAGTAAACACCGATGAACGGTGCAGTGGATGCGACGGTGGCGGCGTCGGAGACGTTGAAGAAGGCGGAGATCAACTGTTGGACGAAAGTCTTACGAAGGCTGCTAAGTTCTGTGGTCTTGAGATTTCTATGATTAAGCGTGAAGAGGAGATTGAAGTTTCTGAGCGAGAGGGAAGTAGTGTACTCGATGAAGTTAACGAGAATGAAAAGGAGGAGAAGGAAGATGATGATGATTGGGAGGGAATAGAGAGAACAGAGTTGGATAGGGTTTTCAGTGATGCTGTAGTGTATGTTGAATCTAAGAGCAATGCTGGAAAGATTTCCAATCTCGGCAGTGATTTGAAGAGGGAGCTGTATGGGCTTCACAAGATTGCTATTCAAGGTCCTTGCGGCGAGCCCCAACCCATGGCATTGAAGCTCTCTGCTCGAGCAAAATGGTAGTTTTCTACTTTTCTTTTACTTGTCTCATTATTTTCTAATTGTTTCCTGAGAAAATCTTAGTCCTTGTAGCTTGAGATTATTTTTAGTTTCTTTGAGGAAGGGTGATAGAATAAAGGAAATGAACTGGTATGGATTTATCCTGTTCTTCTTCCTTTATCTTGTATGGATGAATTCCGTTTCCCCTTCTATTGCTTTACACTTTTGCCACTTTCAAATCACCTCTATTTGCTATGTTTATAAGTATAGGACACACCTAATTCCCCCCTCCCCTTTTATTACTGATGGTTGTGTGCTCTGTCAAATAGAAATCCTGGTATGTGCTGGCTTCATAACATGCTTTCTCCCCAAATTGAGGCCGGCCCTTTGATGAAAGTAGCTCATTGCTAGTTTAAATATGGTTTTCTTTTTGGCTACATGATGAAACTCATACATAAAGCTCTATAAACTGTTAAAGGAATGCTTGGCAACAGCTTGGAAATATTAGTCCAGAGGCAGCTATGGAACGCTATATCAACCTTCTTTCTGAAAATATTCCGGATTGGATGCATAAAAATCTCAATGTAAGAAGTACTTGTGTTCAATACACATCAAGCTACTGCTTCTCCATCAAGTGATTTACTCACATTAAGGATTCATATTCCTTTGTCACAGATGGACAGTGGAGAAGTCTTTTCAAGTAGCCAATCTGGTTTAAAGACGGGGGTTGAAAAGGAAACATGTTGTACAGGTGGAAGGTAAATCTACTTTCACAAATTTCCAGTACCGAACATCATTCGAGTTGCTCATTTTTCTCATTTATCAATCAATGCACTTTTCCTACTGCAGAAGCGTAGAAATATCATCAGCATCGTCTATATCATCAATGGAAATGGCACCTTGTTTGGAAGGCTGGTCTGATGCCGACTGATTTTTGGGTCCAAAGTTGGTAAAGAAGGTATGCTTCTGGTTTAGTCTCATAATCTGTTTCTCTCGCTAATTGCAGTCAAAATAAATGCAGTACTCTAGTCTCTAGGTCCTGTAATAACAAAAACAAGAACATTTTCTGTCTTAATCATAAAAATTGATTATAAATACATTATAATCAATTTTTTTTTTTGTTTCTCAAATTCAGGGTGAAGGAGAAACACAGCTTCTTCATGGGAATTGCATTTACGTGCAAAGATGATACGAATATGATGAATTGAAATGCAGGAAAAGTTGTGGTTGGTCAAGTATGCAGTGTTCTTAGTCGGTAAATAAAATAAAATAAAATAAAATAAAATAAAATAAAAAGTTCCCAAATGTCTATAGACTATAATAGTAGTGTAGGTGTACCGCTTGTCCCTGTTATTCATAGTTGGGTAAGAAAAGTATATGATGTTAGTTCTTAGGTTTAGGACAGTATTCAAGTAGGTTTGGTTTCTTAGGATTAGGAGAAAGAAAGAAAGTAAGAAAGAAAAAAGAAAGACGGAAATTTGGTCGAAATTGCTTTCCAGGGAAACAAACAAGTCAGAGCATTGTTCTACAAACCAAGCCATTGTTGTTGTTTTGTTGGGATTTGAAGTGGTAGGAGTTCTTTTATTCATCTAATTCTTTACTTTGGTTTGATCCGAAGTATGCTTCTAATTAACTATGGGCAACCAAAAAAGTGAGTTAAGAAAATAAATTGATCAATGAATGTGTTTTTTATTTAGTTCTTACAACTTTTACTATGTTCCGCATTTTTGGGAAGCCATGATTCCCCCCCCCCCCCCCCTCTCTAATTCAAGTTCAAAAGAGTCCTAATATCTATTTAAATCAATATATAATCCAAATTTATATCTCTTTAGTCTTTGGAACCAATGGCTAAGGTAAAAATTATTTAGACTTTTGATTATTACTAAAAAAAATTCAAAATTTTTATCTTAAAAATCAATTAACGATATATCAACTAATAACTGATATATAAGATTTTCTCGTTATTGTATTTGAAATTTCTCTAATGTTGCGAACTTGCGTGTGCTTTTGATTCGATTATTTTCATAGCCTGATGGAAATTTCAAATCATTCAAATCATATCTTTTGGGCCACTATATAGCCCGCGCGAGCCCAGAAATTATAGGGCACGCACACTGGGCCTTTGCATCATATAACAACGGCCCATTCACTGCCCGCGGAATTTGCCGTTTTGCTTAACCGCACCACTACGGCACTACCCCCTCCCGCGTCGGATCTCTTTTACGCGCCGAGCTATACAGATTCAGAAATGGCTGGAGGCCTATGGCGTTTTCGAGATCGGTGCTAGACATTCTACTCCACCTTACTCATTATCCTCATCAATGGCCGTTGTCATTGAGACCTCGGTTTGGGAACCGAATCCCTGGCTGTTCATCTTCATCTTCCTCGCCGGACTCCTCTCCGTCTTTCTCTTGCCTTACGCCTCCAAGAACAGTACCTCTACCAGAACTCCTACTACTCTTTTCGCTCATGGATTCTCATCTTCTTTTCTTCGCTTCCAGCAAAACTTCCTTCTTCTCTATTCTCTTGCATCCGGTTAGTTAAATTTCACTTCAATGCTACTTACCGTTTGGTTTTCGAGAATGAGTTCGAAGCGCAAATTTTAAAATTAAAAAACCTAGACGTTTTCGAGTTTGAGTTGTTTTGCAATTGATCGTGTTGAGTCGATCTCATTTCTTGCGTTTGCTAGAACTTCTTTTGTTTACTTCTTTCTTCTCCTCTCGTTTAGTTTTTATGCTAATGAGCTGAATTAGATCGGGCATGATTTCGTTCTTGCAGTGATGGAAGGATTATGGCCAGTCTTTGGAGAATTTGAGTTAGCCTCCTATGGAGTTAGCAGAGAGGGAATGGTGTTATCTCTCTGTGTTGGATCTGGAGCTGCACTCCTTGTTGGTACATTTCTTGGAGTTCTTTCTGATTTAATGTAAGTGCATTCTCTTCCTACTTTTTTTTAATGCTTAACAATTTTACACTCACAGCAGAAGCAAAAATATTATTAATAAATATGCATTTTCCCATTCTTTCTGTGTAGAGGTCAAAAGAAAATTTGTTTGATGTTTTGCATTCTGCACCTTCTGGTTGCCATATGGAAAAGGATTGTGAAGCATCCTAGCGTTTTTGCAGCCAGTATCGGTTTATCTCTTGCATCTTTGATATTTTCCTTTGGTTTCGAGAGTAGGATGGTCATTCAACATGAAAAGGTTTGTTTGTTAACAGATGGTTTTGTTTTCATTCACCTTTTATGATCTTATTTCTATTTTATTTTTATTTTTATCGTGTGCAGGAAGGGCACAGGAAAGAGATGCTTACAGACACTTTTTGGCTAATGAGTTTTTATGAGTCGGTGTCGTTAATCGGAAGCCAAATGCTTGTGAATTGGTTGATGGTAAGTGATAATGTGAAGAAAAATGTAGGATCTCATGCCAATATAGCTGTCGTGTTGGCAGTGATATGCATCACTTTGATCACCAAAAGATGGAAGGAAGGATCACAAAGAACAACATTGAAGGAGTACAGAACATCCTTCTCCGAATTTATTTTTGGTGGTATGAGTTATTATTACATATTGTTGATAGTTCTTATAATGATTATTACTTACGGTTTGGAAATCTAAAGCTATAAGTTGTTTTGGGAACTTAGGTGAAGTTGTTACATTCCAATTGATCAAGTGCCAAATTGTTGGAGTTTAAGTGCTAAATGATATGTTAAAACATGTTAGCCCACAAAGCTTTCATAATAAGAATTTTGGACCAGCTGTCAGCTCCTTTTCTCTCTTATATTGAGATGCCCTTATTGAATAATGATAATATTAAGTGTGACAGATTCTGTAATTAGAGTCTTAGTATATATGAATTTGAAACAAGTTACGGGGAAACTCTTTTTGTAAGAAATATTTTGTCATTGAGAGTCTGATCATGTGTTTGGAAAGGATTAAGAACATGTTCTCATCATTTAAAAATGCTGTATGACTTTTACCAGATAGAAGGATATGGTTATTGGCATGGGCACAAGCTTGTCTTTACTTCTCTACTTCAGTCTTTTGGATTCTATGGGCACCCACATTAGTGGTATGGATCCTTATTTAACCTTTTTTTAAGGAAAATACACGATATCTTCCTTAAGGATTTTGTTCATTTTTTGGCTAATAACATAGAAAATGTGAAAGGAGTTTGTTAAGGAGAAGTATTCTAAAAATAAATTCCATATGTTTGGGCTGAAAGTTGAATAGAAAATATTTCTTCTTTTGTTATCTTCATATTTCTGGTCCAGGCTGATGGACGAGAAGTGAATTTGGGATTGATATATCCATGTTTGCTGGGGACTAGAATGCTCGGGAGCTCACTGTTTCCATGGCTAACTGGTGGGTCCACATCGCTTCGAACAGAAGATTGCCTCCTATACGGATTTGGCATATCGGGACTAGCATTGAGCATAGTGGCTTATGATTATCAGGTCGATAGATGTCTGTCTCTCTTTCTCTCCCTTGGGCCAAATAGGGCTTCGTTTATTGAAGTTGATCTTAAACGAAACTGTCATTTACAGGAACTAGGTCTTTTATTGGCACTATTTTGCTTGTATCATGCGTGTTGTGGCCTGATCTTTCCTTCCCTTGCCAGATTGAGAACCTTGTAAGTGCTTCTTTCTAACTATTCGCACAAATGACATTTCTTATAATGACGATATAGATATGTTATGATTCTTATGGCTCTCGTTTATTTTCAGGTATGTGCCAAATGAGTTGCGTGGAGGGATGATAAGCTTTTCTCTAGCACCTGCTAATGCAGCTATTTTATTTCTTCTGTTGCAAGTGCGTCTCTCTCTCTCTCTCTCTCTACCTTGCTTAAATTTCAGTAAAGTTTTGGGATTGTCATTTTCCTCGATCTTGGTCACTATAGTAGGGAAGAACTCTAGGTTATCACTACAAACTTCCTTCTTTTTTTTTATTTAATTTTTTTTTTAAAGAGTTTCATGTGACTTGTAAATACACCCCAAAAAAACTAAACAAACAACAGACATATCAACACAACGCATAGTTACTGAAACTGAAGTTCGGACAAACTAAAGCCTAGATAGTTTTATGTACCTAGATTCATAGCCGGAATTTCGATTGCTGACCTAAGTGTAGACTTTGATCTCTTTACTTATTTGTTTTAAAATATATGGTCATTATATATGAATTTTTACAAAGCTTTCTTGTTGCTTACTTGCAGGGAGGGTACTATCGGAGCATTGAGAATTCAGTGATAATTGGGTTTGCCGCGGTCGGTTTATTTAGCGCAGCTGCTTGTATGCATCTCTTGAAGCGATGGGGAAAACAACCCTACCAACATTCACTCAAACTCTGATATGTACATATTTCAACATTCAAGCAGTTTACCAGTTCTTAAAATTTTTTGTTTTTGTTTTAATTTTTATTTTTATTTCTAGTGTATGCTGTGGTAATGAGAGCTCATGGAATGTTGTAGATATTGAGTTGTAGGTGTTTAACTGTGAAGAGTCCAATGAGTACTACTGGGTAACCCTGCAAGCATAGACTGCAGTTAGTCCCATGCAAATTGCGTTTTTCTCGAAACCCACTCAAATAAAAACTAATCTGTATGCATTTTGAACATACGATTGAGGCGGCTCGAGGTTCTAGGCAAAATTAGCTTTGCGAATACATCATTTCAGATTTTAACTTTTTAAATGTTAAGGTGTGAAGGTTGAATGCTATTATTGACTAACTAGCTTTGCGTATACATCATTTCAGATTTTAACTTTTTAAATGTTCAGGTGTGAAAGTTGAATGCTATATTCATATTAATTTAGATTTTTTTTTTGTTTTTTTATTTTTTAGATATAAAAACTATACCATTTCAGATTTTTTTTAAAAAAAAAATTAAAAAAATTATTTTATTTATCATAAAAAATATGTATAATAATAATATGAGATTATTTGTATTTATTTTTTAATAAATATATACATATATTTTAAGATCATTTTATAAATGGATTCCTAGCCAAGAAGAGGCTCGAATTGCTGTCTAAACACTTGGAATTGCTGTTTCATTCTTTTGTGTACGTTAAAAACTCTTTTTTCTCGTGGTAGCTTAGCTCATCATCGTTATGCAGTTTGGGAAAAGCAAGATTGTTCAAAATTTTAGTCTGCCTATAACTGGCATATTGTAAAAGACGATAAGATAAGACACTAAAGGCTATATCAAATATCTAATAAAAATACATGAGGAGAAAAAAAAAAACCAAACAAACAAACAAAAAAGAAGGGAAGGAATACTGGGATTGAGATTTAGTTCAGAATTACCCAGTCCATACACAAGAACTCATTCCTCTCCACTTTGATCTCTGATCCACTTTGTTGCAACCCATTTCTCCCCTCTGATTACTGGACAGCTTCCATGGAGCGATGTCTACCAATTTATAATAATAATAATATAATTATCCACTTAAAAAATAAAAATAAAATCATCCACTTAGTTAAAACTATGAAAAGAAGACAGAAAACAAACGCTAGCGAAGGCCTTGCTTTCTTTTACTCGGTTACATGATGCAGATATATATTCAAAAAGGTGATGGGATAGTTTACTAATTATGTTTGAAAATAAGAGTTAATTTGTTTCCATAAAAATTGAGGATAGGAACACTAACCTGATCGATTGTTCGATTAGGGAACACTGAATAAAATAGAAGTCCATCACCTTGTCGTGGCTTTACTTTCAAGCCAGAACACTCCCTGAAATCATATGTTCCATCCATGTTCAATCCATTCTGCATATCATCAACAACATATGGGTTAAGCGACTACCTTCATCTTTAGAAAATGGTTGAAAATAGGTTGAGATGGGAACAGTGATGTTTTTCCATACCTCATAAGGAAACATGGTTTCCCCACCTTCTTGAACATCAGTCAAGTACAACAAGAACGAGGCCATCTGTTCATCAACATTGTTAAATGATAAAACGAAAATGATTAGGATGAAAAATGGTCTTCATAAACTAAAAACGATAATCCATGCATTTAAAATAACTACTACGAATGTGGAAACAACAGATTTATGAGGCAAAATTCTCAATACAGAAAAAGACATTATTTATAAGCTTGTGATATGTAAAACCCTCATGGTTAGAAGAAAATTTAAAGAATTTATAACCAAAAACAAAGAAGACAGACATAAGTTTTGTGTCCATACCCTTTGGCTCTTTTGTGGGCCATATTCAGAAGGATTGAATGCATCATAGTGAGAATTATACCTCTGCCCAAGTTCATAGCGCAAGATGTTGAATGCCTGAAAAATGGTGAGACCCCCAAACAATTTAAGAACTTCCCTGAAATAAAAGGTTAAAAAATATTTTAACTGAAATGAAAAGCACAGAGCATCTCTTGTCATCTCTACATCCAAGTGGAGAAGTTTTATAATGTGAGAAAAGATTAAAAGTCAAAACAAAAGTCAATATCGAACAAAAAAATTAATCATTCAGGTCTCACATCCAAATCATGGCAAAATTATCTGATCATCTCTTTCACAACTGGTTGCAAAGGGAACTGGAGATGATAATTAGATAATTCCTAGATGATTATATCCTCCCAACTGAGTAGGATCAGTGACTGGAACTCTCGCTATATGACTCCTTTTTGCTTAACAAAATGTACATTAAGAACAAGTTTTTTTATTTAAAGGGCTTTTTCAATCAGTTGATGAGAGGAGGGAGGGGGGGGGGTGCATATATATCTCTGAAATATAATCTCACTGTCCAAAGACAAAAAGACTGCAGACTAAAGCCATTACTTGTTATTACCTCTCCATGTGCCCTTGGAATCATTGTTGCTTTTGCAATTTTTTCCTCAATGGCCAATAGCGTGCCTGTATCGTCCTCGTCAGATCCAATAAAGACTCCAGAACTGTTGAGAATGGGGAAGAAAGAAAAGTTGTATCCGAGAAAAATGATTTCATTTTCAGAACAGATTCAAGAAATCTGCAATAGCTAATACTCATCTAAAATCAAAGGTTTAAATTCCCACAACCGTGTAACTTATTTATATCGCTGTCAATTTCATGTATTGACCATACCATAGACATGTTAATGTCTTTTAAATTCTTATTTGCATGCCAAACCTAAGGACATACTACATACGATTAAAAATGACTAACTAAATATTTTGCGGTTTTACATATAATGTCAAAATGCCTCCAAACTGAAAGAAGAGGAAGACAGTAATAATAGATATAACTACTCATGTTGAACCAATCATAATGTTGTCCAACAGGATGGAAGAAACCAAAATATGAAATATATCATTCTTAGTGACTGGATGGGAACTAACACACCAGAATCATATATACCCTTTGTGCAGATGACTAGTAGATATAGCCTCATTCATCATATTTATATATTCAGTTCATCGCTATTTAGCAAAACAGGCAAATCAAGTACCTTGTCCTGATTCCCTTGGTGTTTTCTGCTGTCTCCCCCTTGCGTAAAGCTAAAGTAGATGGCCTAAGTTTTGGCTTTGCCATACCAATTATGCTCTGACATTGTTCCACAGAAGCAAAATTGGGAAAATATAATGCTCGTGGCTGCCAGCTCAAAATCTAGATAGTAGAGAGAATGAAATACATAAGAGATTCATAAAACAAGTTTACTAGGTTAATTACTGTACAATTTATGCTCAATGAAATAAATTCAGATCTAACATCAAGCTGAACTGGAAATTCACTCTTTACAAAATTCTAATTAATTACGAAATACAGAGAAGCCAAGCAAATCAAACCTGATTTAAGCTGCATAAAAACTATAGTCAGTAACCGCGCAAAAGATTTTGAAAAGCAAGACATCGATACCTGAAAGGGAATGGAAGTGATGGAATCATCTCCGCTCTCTCCAGAAGGCAGTAAATCAAAATCGCTCCTATCGCCGATCGACTTCAGCAACCTCGCTCTCGGCCTACTGCCTTGCACATCCTACAATTTTCGCGGCGGAAGTTTATATTCTCGAAAAATGTAATCGAACAAAGAAAAGAAAGTAAAGCAAGTAAGAGAATCGAGATCATAGTGTTGATCGGAAAGAAGGAGTAGAAATCAAACCTGAGAAAGGATCGCTGAGCCGAAGAAACCAGCGAGGAAACAGCAAAGGCATAGAAGTAGTAGTAGCGCAGGTAATCCGACCTTCGTTGTCAGGCTGGAACTTCCTTTCCCGCTTCTACCTCTCATTTGCCGTTGATCTTCGGAATTCAAAATCACCGCCTCTGCTCAGCTCTCTCTCTCTCTCACCTCTTCTTCTTTTCGTTCTACTCTCTCCCTCCCCTCTGGTATGGGTCTGCTTAAAAACGTTACTTGCAGAAAGTATTTGTTGACCAATTGGCGGAATGGGAAAACGGTGGGAAAGTAATCTGGTTAACTACGACTCCAAAAACGTGAATATAGAGTAAACTGTTGATCTGGTAGTAAATTAATGCGAGCGTATTTGTTCATTGTTTTATCTTTTTATATATATATATATATTTTTTTGGAAACTTATATTATTTTTATAAATTTAATAGTTAAAATATATATTATATTATAAAAAATATATAATTTAATTAAAATATAATTAATTTATGAGTAATATTTTATTATTTTTCTCTTTAATTTTTTTAATAATTGTGACTATCCTTTTTTTTTTTTCTGACTGTTGACGAATGATGATAACCATTCACACTCAATTTGAATTTGAAATCTAGAGACAAATATTTGATCTAAATATCTAAAATTTGAATATGAAATAAAGAGATTTAGATTCAATTTCAATTTGGAGAAGTTCTCGGTCTAGACCAAGTTCCCAGTCTGAAATCAGAAATTAGATTGAGTTCTCGTTTCAGACTAAGTTCTCAAGTTTCAGACATGTTGGTCATTCTTAAATTGAGTTCTTGAGTTCCCGAAAGGTCGAAGGGCATCTCAGACCGACGTCTCACATGATTCAAATCATTTTGAAAGGCATATCACATGTCGGTTTGAGATGCACATACCGCACAGACCGACATCTCACATGTTGGTCTGAGATGCAAAGCGATACAAACCGAAATCTCATATTGGTATATGGTCGAAGGACATAAATTATAGTCGAAGGGTCGAAGGGTCGATAGACATCTCATATAAATTATAGTCGAAGGGTCAATGAGCATCTCAAACCGACAACATAATTTGAGTCCTTTCAAAGGGTCGAAAGGCATCTTCCATGTCGGTCTCATGTCGGTCTATGGTCGAATTATATCTCATATAAATTATAGTCGAAGGGTTGATGGATATATCACATAAATTATAGTTGAAGGGTCGATGGTTCGATGGGTTGATGGACATCTCAGACCAACATCTCATATAATTAGAGTCCCTTCGAAGGGTCGAAACATCGAAGGATTGAAGAGTCGAAGGACATTTTAGAGTTATATGTGAGATGCACATACCGACATCTCACATGTCGATATGAGATGCAGAGTAATACATACCGAAATCTCATGTTGGTATATGATTGATGGGTCGAAGGGTCAAAGATCAGAGGTCGAAGGGTCGAAGCGCATCTTTCATAATTTATAGTCGAAGGATCGATGGATCGAAGGGCATAAGGGTCAAACATGTGATCTCAGTCCAAACTGACTTGTGATCTCGGTCCAGAATGACATATGATCTCAGACCAACATGTGATCTCGATCTGAGACCATAGATTAAGAATTCTGTCATCTTTCTGTCTTTTTTAGAGAACTCGGTCTGGGAAGTATATTATATTAAATCTCGGTTTGGGAAGGAAGAAAAAATTTTATAGGAAAGAAAATGAAGAACTCGGATAGCTCGGTCTGGGAAGAGATAAATTAAACTCTGTAAAATATCTCACTCCGAAAGAAAGCTCGGTGAAGGAAGAAATTGAACTTGGTCTAGGAAAAGTAAAAGAACTTCATCTATCTAAAAGTGATTTTGACGTGTTGCGTAAAAGAAAAAGTTTTTGGCTTGCGTATTTGTCATATAAGCTTTTGTATTAATACAAATGATTTTGATGTGATACTTATTTTAACCATTAGATTTACAAGGACGACCGAGATTTATGTGCATGGACAAACAAGGACGTTGAAACAAGGAATGAATTTGCTCCCTAAACTAATTGCTTTCCCATTTTAAAACCAACCATCTAAGGATGAATCTGATTCGGACGACATGATCATTTTATTCCATTTTTGTCGTAACGGTTGATTTCGCTGCTCACGCACGAATGTCTTCATGTACTGTCGGAATGACTCTATGATCTCACGAATGTTGTTGCATAGATCCTACATCCTTTCTTCAAGCTGTTCAAAACGCTCTTGGTTCGTCATCACGCGTTGGCTCTGATACCAATTGATAGGCTTAAGATAATTAAGCTAATCAAATCTTTAACTCACGATATTAAGAGATCAATTCTTGACTCATGATGCCAAGAGACCAATACTTCTTAAAAATAATTCTATTCCACTTCAGCAATAATAACAAAAATATTTATAGGCTTAACCTTAAAATAAATAATAAAACTAATGACTAATAAGAATAATGAAAATAAATAACCCAAACAAAATAAGGAAATAATATAACAGCCCCCACCGTGTATGAGCTACATATGCAACGTAACCAACTAAATTAACCTTATTAAATTACCACTATATTAGATATAATTTTCATAAATTGCTATTCCTTATAAGTAACCCGCTTAAATTATTCTTAAATTAGAATATACACCTCCTAAACTTTTTGTTTACTTCAAATTTATCTCTTTTTATTTTATTTTTTTCAAACTCGGAGATTTGAACTCTATTGATAATGTAAAAATATAAATGATAAGAAGAAAACATAATTTTTTTAAGGTCATAAATATAAAAAAAGTGGGATAAATAAAAAATTTAAGAGAAATATATTCTAATTTGAAAATAATTTAAGGAGGTTAATTTATAAAAGATGATAATTTAAGAGATCAAGTTTAATATAGTGGTAGTTTAAGAGGATTATGTATTATTTGTCCTGTGTATATATATATATATATATATTATTTTTAATTTGATAGTTTAACTTTCGCCCCGGATCGTTTCTCTAACATTACATCATGGATCTGCCTTTCTTTCTATCACTTTTCCTCTACTTAAACCCAAAAAACGGGATCGTTCGTCATTTAGACATTTCAATTCTAATCTTCATGATAAGACTTGACTAAGAGAGTTATAAATATCGGCTCAAGCTTACCGCTGGCCAGCGAACGCATGACATGAGAGGCGCACCGCACACACCATTGAGTGCAATGGTACTTAGAGGCCACGTGTCACAACTAATGCTTGGGAAAACTTCTTTCCCGACCACAAAAAAAATATATATATTTTAAAAAGGTTGCTACTTGTTAGTGACCTCAACATTCAGATAATCGTAGTCCATATAGAAGGTTGGAAAACATGCACGTAAGAGAGAAACTTTGAACACAGGACAAACTTGAATGGGACCCAGAAATGCCATGGCAGCTCCCCATTTGTTGCTTGTCCAGAAAAGTGGGCCCACAACTAAATATTGCAAGGTCCCAGGGAAAAACAAGGCAGCAGTTCTTTTTAAGTAGAGACTAATAAAGATTCCCCCCTTCTTCTCCTCCTTCTCTTTCTCCTTCTAATTAGTTCATCTAAGAACCTGATCAACAGAAATTTATCACTTATCAGTAGATGCTAAGGTTAACTATATACTGCTCTCCGATTACTACTAGACATGAAGCAGTGAAGGTTAGTACTGGAGATGGGTCTTGGCTGATTGGAGGTAAAAGATGTATCATCGGCAGCAAGCGACGACTGGAAATTTGTGTTACGGCTTTGAAAGATGAGAGGAATGGAGAAGGAAGCAGATTTCCGGGCCAGAGCTGGGAACCGGAGCTGGAAATAGAGGTCCCATTTGAGCAAAGGCCGGTATGTGTTACGATGTCACTAAATCAATTGTTTTAGGAAATATAACCATTGTTAAGTTTTGTGGGAAGACAAAGATTTTAACAAATTCATTTTCTTTTGTCATAAAAGCACTTCATGCATACTTAACGCTTTCGAGCTGTTTATGAGATGCAAAATTCGTAGTTACAGAAAGTTGGTTCTGTGCATTAGGTGAACGAGTACTCATCTTTGAAAGATGGTGTCTTATATTCGTGGGGCGAACTGGGACCCTTGCCGTTTTTCCTTCGTCTTGGAGGTCTTTGGTTAGTCACTTTCACGGTTTTAGGAATTCCAATTGCTGCAGCTAGCTTTAATCCTTCAAGGGTAAGATAAATAATAAGAGCTATTGCTCACTATTTAATGAGCTAATGGATAATGTTTGAAATTATTAGTTATCTGCACAAAAACAAAAGAAGATGAGGTGCTTATCTGAACATTAACTCGGAAAAGCTTCGGAAAACTGCATATAAACTCGTACAAAAGAATACTGATAAAAGCCCACGTGATCCAATCTTACAGGAGCCTCTGAGATTTGTGCTAGCTGCTGGAACAGGAACTCTTTTCCTCGTCTCTCTACTTGTCTTAAGAATATACCTGGTATCTTTCTCATCTTAGATATCAGTTCTAGCCACATTACAATGGTATGTTAACAAGTAACAGCTTAATTTTGCATGTAATTTTAGGGGTGGAGTTACGTTGGGGATAGACTTCTATCGGCCGTGATTCCGTACGAAGAGAGTGGATGGTATGATGGACAGATGTGGGTAAAGCCCCCTGAGGTTAGTGCTTTGAAGCCTAGATCACAGTTGATGTATAGAATTTCATCACTACAGAGTCCATATGACAAAATATCTAAACAATACCTGCTTGACACAGACATTGACACATTCACACAATCCACCTTGCTACTGTCGGTTAACCCGGCTTGGAGAAGTGAACCGACCATAACAGAACTATATCAAATGTTCAAATGCGTCCAGTTCAATACTGACCTTAAACTAGATGTTGAAGGAATCTGAGAGTGGAAATAAAGCATAATATCATCCTCCTCTTTAGTGAAGTGGCTGTAGATTACTATAATTATCTGTTAATTAGATTCAACAATAGAAAGAGGGAAGACGAATAATTTAAATGAATAATAGTAACTGTTTCTTTTGTCCATGTAGGTTCTGGCTCGTGATAGACTACTGGCCTCTTACAAGGTACTGAGCATTGAATAATGGTGTCTGCCTCGCACTAATAGACTGCAAATAAGCACTTATCATACTTAAACACTTAATTAGCAAACAAAGGTACAATAGTGCAGTTCATGATTGGAGATATATGTTCCAGGTTAAACCCGTGATTAAAAAGCTCAAGCAGACACTAGTTGGAACAGGGGCATTACTCGTTACAGCAGCATTGCTATTCGGCTTTGCCACGCCGATAGAGGATCTCGTTAGAACCTCCTTTTCCATGAAGGGGGATGCAGCTTCAAATATTGTCAGAAAAGGGAATATCAGGTATATTTTACCATATAACATACATATAGAAATTGATTGTCTGATATAGAAATATCAGGTATATTTTTCCATATAAGATACATATAGAAATTGTTTCTGGTCAATAATGTAGTAAAGAGGAGCTGTTAAAGTTGCCAATAGATGTGAAGGCTGATGATGAGTTAGCAGCAGCAGCTGCCGAGGCTGCTGATGGAAGACCTGTTTACTGCAGAGATAGGTTTTACCGTGCATTAGCAGGAGGGCAGTACTGCAAATGGGAAGATTTGATAAAGTAAAAAAAAAAGACAGGAAAGCAACAAGTAATAGCATTAAATTTCCAAGTGATTCATGAGTTGTATTTAAGACACATTGATTTGAATTTTTCAGACCATTATTTTAAGGGGCACATTTAGATTGCCTAAAAATTCAGAAGCATATGCATCATATGTAGAGAGAGAGAGAATGAAATGAGATTGACACTTAATTAATCAAGCGACCTTTAAAACAATTCATACTATGTGATAAAACTTATAATTACTTCTAATATATATTAATAAACAATATAAGCTTAATCCTTTTAAAAATCCTCTATCTAAACTCTCTGCATTAATTCTACTAACTTCAACAACTCGATCTCCGGCCACCGTGATCCCCAAAAGAATGAAATAAAAAAAACTTCAACAAGGGGCCATTCAACCCCTTTCGATCTCTTCCTTTGATCAGCTAGCTAACATCTAAACGAAGCTTCTGTCCAAACTTGAACATGATTATTTTAATGTTGGATGTGGAGACAATTCACCTGTACATGTTTTTGATATTGTCATTTATTTATTATTATTATTATTATTATTTATTATTTTCTCAGGGGTGCTTGAAGTTATAAAAGTTGCTTCAAGCAATTGCAGATTAATATATGCTTACTAGAGCTAGCTGGTGTACATGATCGATATTTTGTGTTAGTGCAATTATATTTTTTGTTATAATTGTCCAGTGAAATTGATGTTTATGCTAGATATGTTGAGAGTGCTAATTACTGGAATCTTGTGTTTTTCTTTTGGTAATTTACACTACCCTCCAATCTTTTGTAGTTCTATATGATTGTAATTTACTTTTAAAGATAAGAAAGGCAAAACCCTTTAGCCTGGAGCACATGTCACACTCAGGCACGGGGCAGCTTAACACCATCCGCGGTCAGGAAAACGAACTCTCCGTTTCAGCATTTCATTAGCGTAATTGGTAGCTTCGATGCTAATAAGCTCACACTCGCCTTCCTGAATCCTGAGAACCTCAAAACGATCCGTTTCATCTGCGCGGCGGCTGCACTGTTTTCAGCTAAAAAATATAACGAAATGGTTTCCCTCGCCGGAATTCACCTTCGCCGGCAAATTTTTCGCGCCTCAGTTCAACAGAATTTTGGATACGGTATCATTCATCCCTTCCTTTCGAATCGGATACGTCGAGTTCCGCGGTTCAGTAGCAGCAGCAGCGCCGAGTCTGCTCAGTCCAAGTTCATCGGAGAGAACGCGTACGACATATTAGGAGTTACAGAGATCAGCTCGTTGGATCAAATCAAAGCTTCTTTTCGCAAATTGGCTAAAGAAACTCACCCGGACCTGGCTCAATCGAGAAACGCTTCCGCTGCTTCCCAGCGATTCGTCCAAATCCTTGCTGCATATGAGGTTCATTTGCTCTTAGCTGTTTTTCTCAAATTCTAATTGAAGATTTCAGGTTTTGTTTTGATTAATGGATATAGAATTTTCAAGGAGCTTAGGGTACCAAATTGGGCAAGGACGTAGATTGTCACAGTATTTGACCTGAAATTGTAGCCTGGAAAGTGGAGCACATTTTCCTGCTGGTTAGATCATAGATGACTTGAGTGCTAGAATTCTTAAGTACATTATCTCGTATGTATGCTAGTTGAGTATACGATTTTGTTTTGTTATTTGCTTTACATGCAAGGAATTCTGATATTACACCATAATCCGTACTAAAATTGCAGATACTTTCTGATTCGGAAAAGAGGGCACACTACGACAGTTTTCTATTAATTCAGAAACAGTTAATTCAAAAACATAACGGGCAACGTTCTACATTATCAATGTATAAATCTCATCAAACAACAGTCAAGGAAATGGAAGTAGTGGAATGGTTGAAGTGGTATAGACATGCTATAAATGATATATTGTCAGAGAAGAGAGTAGTTGTTGGTTCAGGTTACTTTGATGTGCTTGAGCGAGATTTCTGTTCGGCCATTCATGCAGCTTTTTATGGCCCTGTTATCGAGTCTATGGAACTCCTTCCTGATCGTTTTGAAGCTGAGGAGAGGTCGATGTATGAAACCAATGAGGTGTTGCACTTGGTTTCTGGGCGTGATCTTTTTGGGATGGTTTGCCTAGCTGATAGGAATCTCCAATTATCTTCTGCTACCAGTCGAAAGTTGACTTCTTCCACTTTTGAGTGTTTGGGAACTGGTCAAAGGACCAAGAATTCCAGAATACGAATTAAGTTGGATAGAGAGGATGATCTTGGAAATCCTCAGATGTCAGATGCATATAGAGAGTTGGAATTGCATGTTTCGGGAAGAGTAGTTGCTGTGGCTACTAGAATTCCTCCAAAAAGTTATACTCATAAGATAAAGGATGATGATGCTCAAGATCACATACATGTCTTTCTTAGTCCACATTATGATTCTGGACCAAGGATACCATTAGGTACCATTGTTGGGTTAGGGACAAGCCCTGATGAAGGATCCTGCTTCGTCTCTGATAACAGTGGTACAAAAACGCACATTATTATGAAACATAGAACATTGATGGTAAGTACCACTTTCCTTCTTCAGTGCTGCCTTGGCTTTGCTTTCTCTTTGTAGGGAAATTGGGCTTAGGGATACAGTTCTTGCTTTGGGATCAAATCAATGACAAACTTCAAATCTATCAATTACACCTAATCATGCTTCGATACTATGTAGATTTTGAATATTTTCAGGTAAAGCACATGCACTGGTACTGTGTTGGAGATGAAGTTTCAGTCTGTGAGTGTAGATGCAGCAGAGCCCATTTGCCACCAAGCCGGTGAGCATTATATATATTGAAATTCTTGTTGATATTATCTCTTTCTGGCTTTGCAATTTTACTATGTATCCCAGCTAAACCTCGATGTAAACGTTAGTTACATGATTAATATAGTTTAGAGCTTCTCTATTGTGTCAGTTCTCTGCACAATATTAACAATGACAGTGGAAGGTATAAACTACAGACTCTCAAGCTGCAGTTCATATGATTAGGCCCCCATCGTAGTTACTATGACCATTGCCCTCTACCCTCAACAGGTTTTGGTTATTTGAGCCTCGGTGTGGTATGCATGATATAGGAGGTTGGTATGTGGAAACATTTGGCAGAGATAAGAAAGGGAAAACAGTACCCTCACAAAGGTATTGGGATGGCCTTGATGCAAGCGTGCAAACTGATCGGTGAGTTCTTGTTCACAATCTGAAGAAATTATTGGGTCCTTTGTATGATTCTTCAAAGTTTGTCTTAACTTCAGGTGACTATGCCTTCGGTGAGTGTGAGTCTGACCCTCCCCTTTTGTGATTGCATGAAAGTGATCTCATTATCTCTCTTCCTTCAAAGTTAAGTGTTTGAACTTTTGAGCACATTCACCCATTTACGGATGAAAAACTCATGCCAGCGAGTTGGTCTCTAACTATCAATGAAATTACGAAATGAATTATTTTCACCATTTGATTCTTCTTGTTCTGACTGAAATGTCTTTGCCCTATTTCATATATATACCATCCTGAATATTTATTTGGAAAATTTGAATATTTGATAAAAAAGATGCTAATCAAACTTGAGTTATCATTTCCTAGAATTCTTGTCATCTCACTTATTTTATCTGTAGGAGGCTCCATCCAGCAATGTACCTGCTTGCTCTTGCATATAGAACCCTCGATATTGAGGATGCAAAAAGAAGGAAGCAAGTGTACAGAGATTTGATGAAGGGACGTTTGGTCAAAGTTCTCAGTTGGTACAAACAATTAATTTAAGACAGATACCTTCAGGCCCTTCACATCATGAAGGCTCCAGTTCTTTGTCATGGTACGTGCTTTATTTATGAGGTCGGGGAACTATCTGCTGACATGTCTTTGGATAATGTCATCCTTGAAAGTTATTTTGTGATGGAATGAATCCTAGCAGAAGTGATCATTCTCTGACTAGTTATTTGATCAATGATTCTCAGAGATGTTTTTCATACAACCAATAGAATCTCCTCAGGTGTCCCGAAATTGTTATGGAGGGATGTGTTTTTGGGTTTTTTACATCCAAACGGTTAGGAATCTGCCTTGGTGAAATGCTTCTTTTCAGCTATCATACCATATCGTTAAATTGATCAACAAATACTTTCAGAAGTAATTCTTAGTCATAAGCAGACCGCTACAAGAGAGAGAGAGAATAGAGGCGGTGATTTTGAATTCTGAAGATCAACGGAAAATGAGAGGTAGAAGCGGGCAAGGAAATTCCAGCTTGACAACGAAGGTCGGATTACCTGTGCTACTACTTCTCTTATGCCTTTTCTGTTTCCTCCCAGGTTTCTTAGGCTCAGCGATCCTTTCACAGGTTTGATTCCTACTCCTTCTTCCCGATCAATACTATGATCTCGATTCTCTTTTTTTGCTCTCTCTTTTCTTAGTTCGATTATCTAATGATTAAAAGAAAAAAACCAAAAAAATGTAGTTCTTTTTTGAACAGACCCCACCAAGGAAGATTTTTTTTTTGTTTTTGTTTTTCATCCGTAATTCTAAATAAAACTTTCCATTCTGACAATATAAAGTTCCGCTCCGAAAACTGTAGGATGTGCAAGGCACTGGGAGAGCGAGGTTGCTGAAAACGATCGGCGACAGGAGCGAGTTTGATTTATTGCCTTCTGGAGAGAGCAGAGATGATTCCATCACTTTTCATAGTCTTTCGAGCGGTTACTTACTGTATTTCTATGCAAGCTTAAGTCAAGCTTGATTTGCTTGGCTTTCTCTGTATTCCATATTTAATGAGTGAATTTCTAGTTCAATTTGATGTTAGATCTGATTTATTTCATCGAATATGAATGGTACAGTAATTAGCCTAGTAAAGTTGTTTTATGAATCTCTTTATGTAATTCATTCTCTCTACTGTACCGTTTTTGTTCATTATATTTTCCCAATTTTGCTTCTGTGGAAGAATGTCAAGAGTATATTTGATATGGCAAAGCCAAAACTTTGGTCATCTACGCAAGGGGGAGACAGCATAAAACACCAAGGAAATCAGGACAAGGTACCTTCATTTGCCTGTTTTCCGGTACTCATCCAGTGTTGTTTTCCTATATATAGATTTGCATCAAATGCTAAAAGAGGTCATGAATCTTTGGCGCCCAACAGAACCTATCAGGATCACCAAGCCAACTGAAGGTCGAACCTATTTTGAGGGATTAATATACAAGCACACATAGGTAGTTACTGAGGTAGATAGCTCCTATCAAGAAACTGAGAGGTAACTTTTTATCTACGTGAATTGAAGGAACAGACAGGCATATACTATACTAAGGTGACGAGCTTCTTCAAGCGAGAGTTCCAAAGCACACTTCGCTCGAGGAGTGAAAAGAAGTTGTACCGCAGCAGATACACTGCCCTGTCCAATTATTTCCTTCGCTCTCACACGTGCATCTTTAAGATAGATTCTCCTAGTTCTAAAAACCCTTGCAGCAATACCAGTGCCTTCTCTAATAAGACCCAAAAGGATCTGCTCTGTGCCAACAAAAGGGTGACCAAGTCCTCTCGATTTCTCTTGCGTAAGCATGATTACTTTGATATCCTTTTCTGTGAAAGACTTGAACATGGCCTTTGGGACACATCTACTAGTCCTTTGTCGCCGACAAGACATTATGCTAGCCACCAAGGAATGAATATCGTTCCTAGGTCTGACCACGGTATCTAAAGCATTACAACTTCGTAATCCTGAAAATCCTCTAATCCTGACTCCAGTAGCTTGTAGACTACTGATCATCTTGACAGCTCGTTTGGTGTTTCCAGATTCCCTTGGTAGCCAATTCTTGGGCCAATCAAAAGTAGTAACGCAGGACTACTTGTTTTTTTGGCCGAAACAGGAGGGTTGACTGAACAAGAAGTGCCATGAGGTTTGGGTGCTATCTGCAGTGGAGGAAATTATTCATCGATACCCCCAAAAAAAAAGCTCTTTTTATCCCGACACATTATAAAACATAATATGAAAAATAGAGATGATGAGTGTTGAATATGGGACCTTACTTTCTAGGGTTATGCAGTCTTTGGTTCGAAAACAAATTTGCTAAATTTCCTCAGCTTTCTAGGGTTATGATAATTGGAACTTTGTCTAGATAAAATTTATAACCATAATAAACACAGGAGAGGGACAGGCTGTAAAATTTCCGGAAATCATTGTTAAACCGCACAAAAGAAACAACACAACCCAACACGGCTTCTCCCTCTCTCCCTCTGCTGCCACGGTTTTTCGCGGCAAGAACAAGCACACGTGGCGGACCGTCGGCAAAAACCTCCACCTCTTTGTCCTTCTCACGCTTTTAAAGCTCCCACTTTTCCTTGATCATGAGCCAAGTGTTTTAACCCACATTACGATTTTCACACTCATAAACTCAAACCTAATTCTCGTTTAATTTCTTTATTATTAAACTCACTCATCAAAAGCACCCAGTTAAAATTAGCAAATCCAGAGAGAGAGAGAGAAGGGTAGAGATTTCTTGGTTGCAGCCTGTGTCTTTAGCTATTACCTAAATATATATATATAACATGTATATATAATTATATATACATTACGTCTAAATTTAGTATAATTGAGACGGGAAAAAAAGGGGTCAACTTTCTCGATCGCCAAACCTCCTTCCTTCCTCCACTTCTTCTTCATTCTCCTCTGTTTCCTTGCGAGGTAAGCAACTTTTTTTTTTTTTGCATGGTTCTTTGATTTTTGTGTCGTCGCGTAATCTGATTTTTATTTATTTTCTATTTCGACGTTAGATTTTTCAATAAATCTCTGTTTCTCTTCTGATTGAAGAAAATTCAGAGAAGAACAATGTCCTCTTTTGTTAATTAATCCCGACTGAAACTTGATAAACAAGCTAGACGCTATCTTCTTATATTCGTTCGTGGCTATTATTATATATAATGTGTTGAATCAGAAAGAGAGAACAAGATGGAGATTGCTTATCAGCCTTACATCGACCCAGAATTGGAATCAATCATCGAGAGAAGTTACCCACCCAGGTTCATCAATTCCTTCATGCTCTTTAATTATATATATATATTTTTATTTTTTTAAAATTTTTTTTTGATTAATTTGCTAATTTGGGTTTTGAATTGCAGAGTTTTTGTAGACAACGACACATCTGAGGATTGCACTCTTGTTAAGGTTTGGAGATTGATTAACATGATATGTTTTCTAATCATGATTAAAGTGGCTTTCTAGAGATAATCTTTCTTTTAGAAAGCTACCTTTTTTTTTTGGCTGGCACTAATAAGACAACAAAGTTAAAATGACGTTTGTTTGTTTGCATATGTTTGTGTTTGTGTTTTTTCTGTACAGGTTGACAGTGCAAACAAGCATGGGATTCTACTAGAAATGGTCCAAGTTTTAACAGATCTTGACCTCGTGATTTCCAAATCATATATTTCTTCAGATGGGGGATGGCTCATGGACGGTCAGTACTACTAGCTACTACTACTACTTTGAAATAGATAATCCAATCCGGTCTTATAATTGTACTGTATGAGTAATTCATAATGATTCACATTTGCTAAGCATTTTTTTCATTTCCATGGCCGTGCAGAGTTCCACGTCATTGACCAGCTCGGGAACAAACTCACGGATGAAAGCCTCATCATTTACATTCGACAGGTTGTTCTTTAATCAATCAAACTTGAATTTGTACTCAAATCGAATTTAATTAGTTAGTAACATTTTTGTAGCATCAATTAATTAGGCGTTGTGTGCGAGTAGAAGAGAAGGTATTCCGAGGGCTCAAGTCCAAACATGCTTAGGAAGAGAAGTGCAGCCACGTTATTTATCAACCGAGCACACGGCATTGGAGATGATGGGGACGGAGAGACCGGGACTAATGTCGGAGAACTCTGCTGTGCTCGTTGAACTTGGCTGCAATGTGACCAATGTGGTGGCATGGACCCACCACATGAGAGCGGCTTGCATAATCTATGTGGAGGATGGATTGAAAGGAGGGCCCATTACGGATCCATTCCGATTGGCCCACGTTCAAGAGCAACTGGAGAATGTAGTCGAGGCCCATCATGGGCAAGCAGAGAGGAGGAGCTTGAGTTGACCGTCCCAGCCGCAGGGTGGACCACACGGAGTGGCGGCTCCACCAGCTTATGTATGATGACAGAGACTATGAACGGTGTTGTGGCAGTGGTGGTGAATATCATCAAACATGTGTGGGTATAGAGAGCTGTAAGGAGAAGGGCTACTCTATACTTAATATCAGGTGTAGGGACCGTCCCAAGCTCTTGTTTGATACGATTTTCACGTTGACCGATATGCATTATGTTGTGTTCCATGCATCGATTAGCTCTACAGGCAACTTGGCCGATCAGGTAAACCCACATTGTCTAAGCTAGTGGTCTACCTAAGTTTAAATACATTGTTTAAATCTTAGAATTTGACATGTTTGAGACGGACAGGAGTATTTTATAAAGCACGAAGATGGTTGCATATTGGACATGGAGAGAGAAAGGGAGAAGTTTTCACTAAGCTTGGTTGCAGCAGTGTAGAGACGAGCTTCGCACGGATGTTCCTTAAGGCTCTTATCTTGTGAGAAAACTTTTAGAAACTGAAACTTTATATTGCAGTCAATCAGAATATCCAATTCATAATTTTCTACTGAAAATATGGTTTATTTTTTCTTCTATAATGGCTACAGTGCAAGATTACCGTTTAGACTTGGTTTATTATCATCTTATGTATCCGTTTCAATTGAAATTTACATTACTCTTTGTAGGGATTGAGGTTGGACCTTTGCACCAAAAACCGACTAGGTCTACTATCGGACATTACAAGGGTCTTCCGTGAAAATGGACTATCAATATCACGGGTCGAAATAGGAACAAACGGGGAGAGAGCAGTCGGATCATTCTATGTGACGGATGCTATGGGGCAGGACGTGAATTCAAGCACAGTGGAAATAATTACTAAAGAGATCGGTGCGTCCGTGATTGCTGTTCATAATAACAAGTCATCAAACTCAGGGGCACGTCGAACTTGTTCTTCTTCACCAAATAAGGCTAGTTGTAGGAGTATGAAGAATGGTAGTTCTAATAACGATGGTAAGGTAAGATTCTCACTCGGATTGCTTTGGGCACAGTTTGAAAGACTATTCTAGCAATTTTGGGCATATGAGGGCATGAAAATGAGGTAGACGCTTTGTAAATAACAAGGCTGTTAGGGAAGAATAGTTTTTTAGGTTATACAGTTCACTTTCTAGCTAAATAGTTAGTTTCTTCCCCCTCCATATCCCCACCATTTTTATGAAAGTAGTAAGATTAATCGTGAATCATGCTATTAGCTCTTATTGAAACCCGATCGGTTGACACGAGAAAGCCGATCCAAGTTGTACACCGAGTGTCTTACACCGAGTGTTACTGGAATAATGTAATCTCATGAATCATTTTATTAGTTGTTCTTGAACTTTAGTATACACATCAAAGTTTGAATAATGGTTATAAGATAAGAAACACTACCACTTCTCTTTACAGAAAACTGGATGTCATAACATGAAGTAACAAGTCACGTCACGATACATGCATCTAATAGCTGATGGATACTATAAAATTTGAGATTAATGAAATAAATTGATCAACTAATCAAAGCAAAACACCATGTAATTTTGACATGGTTTATCATTAGAGGGAAAACGTTCCGGGGCTCAGAAGAGGGAAAGTAGAAGCCCAGTTGTAAGTGTTAGGTGACATGTTCAGCGCTAGAAAGCTCGACTGATCCATGAACCCGCTATGATCACTTGATCGATCCTTGCTTTTTGGAGTACTCTGCAAGGTTTGGCCTAGCACTGCAGCACCTTCCTCCACCACATTTAGAGGAGGTGGGGCTATGAGCTGGAGCCGGTTCGACCCCGGCTCATCCTCTTTATGAACCTTTGATATTGTAGCGCCTGTTAGCTTCTGGACCAGGTCCCGGAAATCTATCGGATCAACCTTGTACACTCTCGGCCTGGTTGGAGGCAGGGGGGCCGTGGCCAGCTTCTTACCCGGCTTTGCTATCGTCTTTCTAACCGAATGAAGAACCGAACTATAGTCAGAATTGATATCATTTTTGTACTGATCATGTTTTTGCGACGAAGAAGAATAATTGTTATAAGCTTCCATGAGGTAAACGATTTCTTTGTGAACTGATAATTTCCATGAGGTAGAAGAATTGTTATATATATATATATATATATATATACATATGTAGGAATGTCGTGTTGACGTCAGCAGTCGGCAGTATCTATATACTACGTGGTATTAAAATCATGTTCAGTGAGGTGAGATAAACGAAATTGGATAAATATATAGTATTAAAATATTACAATTTGGTCCTCCAGTCTTGCCTTCTTTTTCGTAAAGGTCTTTTAAGTTCTACTATTGCTGCGTGCTGGTCGTTGAGGGATGACTTTGACCAGCCGCCTCTTGTTTTGTTTTTTTTTTTATTTTTTATTCGTTCCTACTTATAAACGTGCCATTTTAGATTATTGATTAACAAGGTAGAGATCATTGTTTAGACAGATAGACCTGTCTGAGATTTGGATAGTTTGGATAGTTAACACGATTGAAAAAAAAAAGGAATCATATTATTTAAAGTATTATTTACCCATTTATTTTGAAAATAGTGAAATGATGTTGAAATCAATAGTCGAAGACTCGTTCACTTTCCTATCACTAAAATATAAATAGGATTTTTAGAAATTAGGGTTTTGTTATTTCTAAAATTTCGTAAATTGTGGATGGGGTTTTTTTTTTTTTTTTGTTTGAGCCTAATTTTCATACATCTTTAAATTTAAAGTCAAATTAAATTTTTCTACGCATAGAAATCAAGTTACTGAGTTATTGTTACTTGAGAATAATGAGCGAAAAGCTTATTGAATTTTAATTATGAATAAATAAATAAATAATGAGAAAGAAAACAAATGTAAAGTAAAAGAAGTTTCTAATTGGAGATCACTATAAGTGAGGTGCATTAGGGCAGCTAATAAAGAACAAATGAATGAACTTGAACATGCATGTCTGATCCATGCATGAGCTCACGTGCACGTAGAATTCATAGAAGCGAATGACACAAGCAAATGATTTCGATAATTAATTGTAATCGATACATCTTAATTGTATATAATAATATAAAATTAATTATCTAATTAAGTAAATAATTAAGGTTATTTGATTTATTTTCCTCAAAATCTTCTATGACAGCTATGTTGAAAAACTAGCAAAATCATACCTTAATTCGTAACTGTAACGTTTTGATTAAACTTATTAACTTGATATTTAAAAAATGACACTTTTGGTAAATGATGCTTGTTATATGTGCACTGACCCTTAAACTCTTCTTACGTACAACCCTTTGAGTCGAAGGAAGTTTATTTGTAGACTAGGTTTGATTGTCGTGTTCACTTGATCATGATACAGATCGAGAAGTACTGATTTTTATTTTAAAAAAATTTATTGAATTATCATTTTTAACAGTTAAATACGACTGATATATATATATATATATATATATCGCCTCTCAGGTTGAAGATTATATTAGTTTATACGAGCTTAATAAACATGATAATAAATAGTGTTAGCTTAAGACTGTTATACAAATGATTACAAACTCCAACTTAAGACTGTTAGCTTTACTTATTTCTACTCCTTTTTTAAAAAAATTAAGGTAAACTGCAAACTGATAAAACTAAGGACAAAGGGTTTATTTATTTGGAAGATCCAGGAAAGGCTTTGAGAGATTGGGATCTATGGGGCCCCTTCTTCTTCATTGTGTTTCTCTGTCTTACTCTCTCGTGGTCTGCTTCAGTTAAGAAGTCTGAAGTTTTTGTTGTTACATTTGTAATGCTTGCTATTAGAGCTGTTATTCTATCATTGAATGTACTCCTCCTGCGGAAGTTAACGTGAGAGAAAGGTACATTTCTCTATCCTAGAAGCTCATGAATCTAGGGTCAGTGGAAACCTCTGAAAATTTATGGAATTTGACTAGTTCCTAGGTTGCTTCCGCTACTGTTGTGTTTTGTGCTGGTGTTTGGCTTTTTCTTGTGTAAATCTTATCATTGCGTGTGGTTGGGAAGCAAATAAGTCGGATCTGCAGTATTTAGTTGAGAAGTTATTGGTTTCTCGTCGCACCTCATGCACGCCTGAGTTCCGCCGTTCGGTAAATAAAAAATCCATGGTTTTGTTGGCTTCTGCATGAATCTCAATCAAGAACCGACATGTTCATCTGCTAGAGCCTCGCAGGCTCCTGTCGTGGAGTTGTACAAGTCTGCAACTATTCATGATTCGCCAAGTAAGATGACCGGCCAGGACTTTGTTCGCTCTTATGCGGCATCGCTTATAGATTCAATTGTTACTCCCCAATTGGAAGTTGAAGTCCGGACGAATGAAAAAGATGGTGTTCCAGCTATTCTTTTTTCTCCGGAGACTATAGCCCAATCTGAAGCTATTTTTGATAAAGCTGTGATTATCAAATTCCGTAATAATCGATTTTCTTTAGAAGAAATTCAGAAATTTGTGAAGAGTATTTGGCAACCAAAAAGCCTTTTTGTCATGGAATTAATGAACGTTCATACTTATTGTATCCGGTTTACCCTAGAAAAAGATATGCTATTTGTGTTGACTAGAGAAGTTGCTTCTATGTATGGTTTTGTTTGCAGAATTCATAGATGGTACAACGCTTTCAATTCTAATCTCGATGCCTCTCTATCTCCTATATGGATTCAATTACCCAAGCTGCCATTGAATTTTTTCAATCCTTCTTTGCTGAAACCGATAGCAAGCTCTATAGGAATTGTGCTGAATATTAACAGTACCATTATCATTATGACCCGGTTGAATGTAGTAAGGGTCTACGTAGAGGTAGATTTGGCTAAGTCACTTCCTCATAAGGATTAGCTGAATATGTTGAATTCATAAATTTGGCCAATCTTACTAGCATACGGATTGGCGATGAGAATGAATTTTCTCATGAAGTTTACTTATGAGAGGTTACCCTTGTATTGCATTCATTGTAATATGCAAGGATATTCACTCACTAATTATAGAAGGAAATCACAAGTTGTTATTCAAACGGCCAAAAAAGGGTATGATGAGATCGAGGAGGATCAAGAGCTTCCCTTAGTAGAGTTTAGGAATGCTAAGAAAAGGAAGAATAAAACCAAGAAGAAACATCCCTCTCTGCTATAGAGGCTACTATCAGGATTGCAACAGTTAGTAGAGGTTACATTACAACAAGAAGATGATAACTCGGATGAGTTGTTGCCTCGGTAGGAAGTAGAGGAAAGGAAATATGTTCCCAATAACGTGATAGTTGAGATTTCCACAGTTGAAGTTAAGTTTTAATGCACAAGTGTTGAAGTTGATCATGTTACTTCTAGTGTTCAAGTAGCTGAAGAGGGACATGACACGTCCACTGTAAAGGGGATTCTTTCATCCTTAGATGGACATGTAGGCTAGAGTAGCATTCTGGTTCAGAGAGGATATACTTCAGAAGAACTGGAAAACCAAGAGGGCTTATAGGAGTTAATAAAAGAAAAGTCAAAACAAAGTCTAAAGGTACAACGGGTCACTCTTCCCACTACTTTAAAGCGAGGCTTCCTCTTAAAACTTGATTAATGTCCGAATCAATTTTTTTTTGGAACTGTCGAAAGATTGGCAACTCAGGGTCTCTCTCCAGTTTAAAAAAGATTATTAAGATTAATAGAGTTTTGTTAATTAGTTTATTGGAACCCTTTGTGGATCATTAGAATGTTATCAGTATGAATAAGAAGATTAAGATGCAAGGTTGAATTTCTAATCAAGATTTAAGTGGTAAGATTTGGCTTCTGTGGAAGGATTTTCTGGACATTCAAATGGAGGCCTCTCATCAGCAATTTATTACTTATGGAGTAGCTTGGATTAATATAAATTTTTTTGTAGTGGTAGTTTATGTGAGTTGTGACCCTCTTGAGATGAGGTCTCTTTGGGCAACTCTTTTGGATATTATGGACTGAAATACTCTTCCAGGTATATGAGGTGGAGATTTTAACATTGTTAGATATCTATGATTTTGAGATTTGTATTCAAGAGGCGGAGTTGATGGATTCTTAATTCACTGGTTTATTGTATATGCATTATAATGATAGATCGGGCTTAGTAAGGGTTTATTCACAACTAGAAAGAATTTTAGTCTCCTCGAAATTATGAGAGTTATTTAATGGTCCTTTTTGTCATTTGGAAATATTGGATTTAGATTACTATCCACTCATCTTCCAATCTTTTTCCTTCTCTTATCAAGGCCCATGTCCTTGTGAATAATAGGCAATTAAATTTGTCTAATATTGTGAATAATAAAGGCAAAAGCCTTACAGACTTTTACTCATTTCACCTTGAAGCCATTAACGATTATTCATCATTGTACAAAGACGAACATGTTATTTAGAGTGAAGACTTGTTTGAAGTGATTCCAAAGTTTGTTAATGATGAGGATAACATAATTTTAACTTCATATTTTTTTATAAAGGAGATTAAAACCACAGTTTGGTTAATTCTCATAAATGGTGTGCTTGAGGCTTGTTTCTTTCCTTGGTGGATCACGGTTGCTTGAAGCATTATCTCGCACAATACTAGTATGTATCTTATAAAAAGTGCATCCTACTTCTTTGAAAGATTTTTTCCCTATCAATTTGTGCAGTGTGGCATATAAATTTTTTCAAAAGCTTCGACTAATAGATTAAGTAATATTCTTCCACGCCTTATATTTGAAGAACAACATGGCTTTGTAAAGGGTAGAGTAATTGGAGATGGTTATATTGGCATTGCTTAGGAGCTAACAAGGGACATTTGCAAGTTTCGGTGAAGACGTGATCTTTAAGTTTGGCATGACCAAGAATTATGATAGATTAGAACAGTCTTTTTTGGATCGGTTCTTCTGCAATTTAGATTTTCGGTTCACATTACAAATATTTCGAGCGTGCTATGAGGGAGTTCATTTTTCAATTATGTTTCAAAGGGTTTATAAGGATAGATTTAACGGGAACGTGGTTTATGCCAAGGTGATCCACTTTCTCCCTTGCTATTTATTCTAACATAAGAGGTGCATAGTAGAAGTTTATATAAAGTCATTCATCAAAAATAAATTATGCATTTTTAAGGGAAGAGAGGTACTCCTATAATATCTCATATTCTTTTCGCCAATAATATATTGATTTTATGTAATAGTAGCCTCCAAAGTATTCGAGGGTTGAAATTTGCTTTGAATGCATATAAACTTTCTTCTAAGTAAAAAGTAAATTTGGTTAAAAAAATTAAACATATTTTTAATGAAAAATTCTCATTCGTCGATTTGAAAATTCCTATATCCTTCAAGCATGTTTATTTGTGAAATTTTTTAAATTTTATAGAAATTATTTAATGCATAATTTCTATATTCATCATTAAATGATAATTAAACTAACACTTTTAATTGATATGAATCTTTTTAATGAATCAAGACTATAATCATTATAAAAGTCTCTCGGATATCTCATCAAATTCTTTACTGATATTCTAAAATTTCTTATACATCTTTACCTATTAGAAGTGGAAATGATGATCGATAATTCTTACTTTAGCAAACAAAGGTATCAAATCTGTAATGATGACTCCAACTGAGAATGGATCCTATGGAAAGAATATTTCACATCGATCAATCCATTTGACGGGACCTATTAATAAGAATTTAATAAATATAAATTTAACCTAAATTTTTACTTATTTTATTTCCTCCCTCTTAAGTTTAAATAATTATAAATATATCTCTTCCTCTTCTTCAACATTTCAACTGCTGCTGGTGCTATAGCCATGGCTGCCACCATGGGCGTTCACCCTCCTTCTCCTTTTCTCATTTTCTATGTCACTATCGTTCAAAGAACTCCGTTTACGTTCTCATTTTCTCATTTTATTCACATTCGCCCCCTTTCACTCTCTTTTACCTTTTCTCTTCCTCACTCTCATTCAATCTTCCTCTTCCGCCACCAGATTGATTTTTAGTCCATCCATGTTTTTTCCGTTCAATGTTTTGCAGCTTCGTCGTCGATCTTCCATCACTCCTCTGTGAGAATCAAGATTTCTATACCCACCCGACTTTCCCATCTCTTTAGATTCCGATTAAAAACCCTTTGAAACAAGTCCGAGGTATCAATCCTGATCTCTATTTTCTTTGTACCGTTACCGATAGGCATGATTAAGAAAAATTAAAATCATCTGAAGATAAAGTAAAAGTCTTTTACAGTGAAGAATCATAATCCCCATACAAGAGGCAGTCTAGGCAGCGACTGATACGACCATGCGGGCACGTCATCCATGATAAGTCTTTCACACAGCGTATAAGAAAAAAATTTCAAAACATAAAATGACTAAGAGTCAAAATTTCACCCAAGTTTCAAGCATGCAGTCCAATTGTTGCGCTTCTGATTAAAATAATAAATAAATAAATAAATAATATATATATATATATATATATATATATATATCTAGATCCCGCCGTTCGATGGATCCACGTGATTTCATAAACACTTCAAAGATTTTTTTTTTATAAATAAATTTTATATGAATTTAATGTATTTTTTAGATTATCTTATTTTACATTATATATAATTTATATTTATATATTTATTATCATGTTAATTTTGAGAGAGAGAATGAAATGGAAAAGTGTGAAACAATTTTGGTAGGTGGTTGGCGAATGTAACTTCTTCCTATCCATACCTCACCAAACAAAAGACAAAAACAATGGGAAGGTACATAATGATTTTATTACATCATTAATGCAACACCACACACACTTATGTATTAACGTGTTGGATCCAGCCTAAATAGCTCCAAATTATTCGCTCCCCCTTCATTTCATATTTATAACTTCTATCTACTTAGCATATTAACGTGTTACTTAAGCATTGCTCGAACCATCATCTTCTTCTATCTTCTTTACTTAAAATTGCAACTTCTATCTACTTAGCATAATACTCCACTACGTCTACGTGTATAATTATTGAAAGCTATATATATTAAGGAACATAACAGATAAGATAAGATAATTAGGAGCTACATTTACTAATAAATTATAAAATTAAAACGGATAGAGAAAAGAAAAATAGGAAAAAGCTGCTATTAATGCACGTGATGAGAAAGGCAACCGTACTGCCTCCCCACTGTCTGACTCAACAAATGTTAGGGCCACGTATCGTGAATACTGTGCCTCCCTCTCCCTAGTAACTGCCCTTTTATTTTTAACGCAATCATACAAAGAATCAGGAACCACACACCATTCCTGCCTTCCTTTACTTCTTCCATGAGTGCTACTGCCTGTGTCTTCGTTTCCATGGCGTACGTTTCTTCTCTACGAGAGAGGAAAAGCTTCAAAATGTCGAGATCATGGAATACGATTTTGTTTGTCCAGTACCTTCTCTTCTCCTGCTGCTGCTGCTCCTCCTTCTACATTTCCATGGCGGCAGACCAGCAGCAGATCCGGACTACTTACATAGTCCACATGGCCAAGTTTCAAATGCCGGCGAGTTTCGAGCACCACTCTGACTGGTACGACTCGTCGCTCAAATCAGTTTCCGACACAGCGGAAATGCTCTACACCTACAACAACGTCGTTCATGGCTACTCCACCAGATTAACCGCCGCTGAAGCCAAAATGCTCGAATCTCAACCAGGAATCCTCGCCGTCTTGCCTGAACTCAAGTACGAGCTTCACACTACTCGAACTCCTGAGTTTCTCGGACTCGATAAGAACTCGGATCTTCAACCTGCGTCCGACTCGGTCTCTGACGTCATCATTGCAGTGTTAGATACCGGTGTTTGGCCCGAGAGCAAGAGCTTCGATGATTCCGGGTTAGGACCTGTACCGGCGAACTGGAGAGGCCAGTGCGAAACCGGTGCCAACTTCAGCTCCTCCTCTTGTAACAGAAAACTAATCGGCGCGAGATATTTTTCCACAGGCTACGAAGCGGTTTTAGGTCGGATCGACGAATCGAAGGAGTCGAAATCTCCTAGAGACGACGACGGTCACGGCACTCATACGGCGAGCACAGCCGCCGGATCCGCGGTGGAGAACGCCAGCTTGTTAGGCTACGCGGCTGGGACGGCGCGTGGAATGGCCACACGAGCTAGAGTCGCAGCTTACAAGGTCTGCTGGATCGGCGGTTGTTTTAGCTCCGATATCCTGGCGGCGATGGACAAGGCGATGGACGACGGCGTCGACGTCCTCTCAATGTCGCTTGGCGGTGGAACGTCAGATTATTTCAAGGACAGCGTCGCCATAGGAGCGTTTGGAGCGATGGAGAAAGGTATTCTGATCTCTTGCTCTGCTGGAAACGCGGGTCCCACCGCTTTTAGCCTATCGAATACAGCACCGTGGATCACAACCGTTGGCGCGGGTACACTGGATCGAGACTTCCCCGCCTATGCTAGTCTCGGTAACGGTAAAAACCTCTCCGGAGTTTCCCTTTACCGCGGCAAATCTTTGCCCGGAACACTATTACCATTAATTTACGCCGGAAATGCAAGTAATTCGGTGAGTGGAAATTTGTGTATGACCGGAACTTTGATACCGGAAAAAGTCGCCGGTAAAATCGTGCTCTGTGAACGAGGAGTGAATCCGAGGGTCCAGAAAGGAGTGGTGGTTAGAGACGCCGGCGGCGTAGGGATGATATTGATGAACACCGACGCAAACGGTGAAGAATTAGTAGCGGACCCTCATCTTTTACCCGCCACGGCGGTGGGTCAGAAATCAGGCGAGTTTTTAAAATCCTATATAACAGCGGATCCAAATCCAACGGCCACAATTCTATTCGGAGGGACAAAATTGGGAATTCAGCCATCGCCCGTCGTTGCAGCGTTTAGTTCACGTGGGCCCAATTCCGTAACTCCACAGATCCTAAAGCCTGATATAATCGCTCCAGGTGTCAATATCTTGGCCGCATGGTCAGGAAGAGTGGGACCAACTGGATTAGCAACAGATAACAGACACGTGGAATTTAACATCATCTCCGGCACCTCGATGTCCTGCCCGCACGTGAGCGGTCTAGCAGCGCTGGTCAAGGGGGCGCATCCTGACTGGAGCCCGGCGGCGGTCCGGTCAGCTCTAATGACCACCGCCTACCCGCAATACAAAAACGGACAAAAGCTTCTGGACATTTACACCGCAAAACCTTCCACGCCTTTCGATCATGGATCAGGGCACGTGGACCCCGTATCCGCCCTCAATCCAGGACTCGTCTACGATCTAACGGTGGATGATTACCTAAGCTTCCTCTGTGCGCTCAACTACACAGCAACACAAATCAGCAGCGTAGCCAGAATGAACTTCACGTGTGACGCGAGCAAGCAGTACACCGTGAACGATTTCAATTACCCGACTTTTTCTGTCGTATACGAGAAAGGGAGTGGATCAGGTGCGGTCAAGTACAGGCGAACAGTTACTAATGTGGGCCCACCTGGAAAGTACAAGGTTTCGTTGACGTCAGAGAGCCAGTTGGTTAAGATATCGGTGGAACCGGAAACGTTGAGTTTCAGCCAAGCTGGTGAGAAGAAAGAGTTTATGGTTACGTTTACGGCGGTCGGTACGGCATCGCCAGTGAATACAAACGTCTTTGGTCGTATAGAGTGGTCGGATGGGAAGCACGTGGTGGGGAGTCCGATAGTAATTTCTTGGACGTGATGAGGGTAGAGTTGGAAATGGAGGGAAAAATTTTAAGATTATCATGCATGTTTAAATTTTCCGCTTTTCAAGATAAGGAAAGCTGGAATTAAATTAATATTTTATTTTAGTTATGCTGGGAGAAAATTTTATGTTGTAGCGGGGGAAATTATCATATCTTTCTCAATGCACAGGAATGAATGCTTACAAATAGTGCCGTACTAAAATAGAGATGAAATTCATAATACAAGGAGTTGCGAAATCGCTAGCAAATTGCACCGAATAGAATCCGTTTATGCCCCCCGACTAGTATCTGTTGATGCCTTCGGCACTCAGCTGCGGTCAAGCACGACCGGGGCCCAAGTTTTTTAACGGCCGTGGCGTGGCGTGGCGTGGCGTGGCCGAGCCAATTGGGTATTTATAAATTTTTTTTTTACTATTTTTCTTTCTTGATAAGTAATTTGATAGCTTTATTTATTATAGATCTCTCTCCTCACGAGTGGATTTTTTTCCATCTTCCATTATTTCATTGGCTTTGAGCAATCCTCCCATTGCCTTTTTTCCCTCCTTTTTTTCCGACTTCGAAACATTTGAATTGACTATAATATTTAATATCTTAGGCGCAAACTCAAATGTGAACAAAGAATCCTTCGTGAATTAAGAGTCCTTAGTGGATGAAGTACCTTATTTAATATTAGGTTCCTCGTAGTCAATATATAATAAGGTTTTTATGTGTAAGAATAATTCGTGTGAGTTTTTATATCATGCTGTCATATGCCTAGACCCTCTATTGACCATACTATGGTAAAGAAAAATGCATTTATAGATATTTTCTTCTCGAAACTTTTGAGTGTAAGTGTCATTCTCCTTCTAATTGTCACACTTTTTTATTATCATGGTATCTGATGACTTCTCATTCTTTTTATTTTTCTGTGCTTGATGGATGGAGCAGTAATTTCTGCTATGGCGGCCACTGGAGCTGATGACAACCTCAGAGAAATTTGGTGAGCTGGCAAATCAACTGAATTTTGGTTGTGCTAAGATTGGGGTTCTTCAACGCTCAAAGTCAGGCCTCAATCTTAAATCGGTCGCCTCTAAGAAAAGCTTGTCGGAGGAGAAGGCTTTGAGGGAGAAGGCCGAGAGTGATTTTATATGTTGAGGAAGCACATAGTTGTCCGAATGCGAGAAGAAGGCTTCATTGGAGCTAGTTGATAGTTTGACAGAGGAAACAAGTCCTTTTATTCGCAGCTTCCTTGGCTCAAAGAGAAATTGAGGGAGTTTCTTCATTCTCCCGATGTCATAAGGGTCTGAGCCAAGGTGTCCCAACCCGATTTATCGGATCCATGACCGGCGTGAGAACTACATGATCGAAGATAACCTAAAACTCGTATATAACAATCTACGGTAATGCAACCCTCACAAGCCTCATTTCTTGCTTACTTCCATATATTATGACCTGTGAAAAATATTCAACTCAAGATTTTGCATCCATCAAAATCAAAATTTATATTGCATAACTCTAGTATGCAACCAGGTACAAAATCTATTGCTAAACCTATCAAAAAAAAATAAAACATAGATATCTTCAATATTATATATCTATTGTATTTTACACTATTTCCAGTTATACAGTAGAGCATCTAAGTTATCTTCAATTAACCATCCACTAGGAAGAATTTTATCAAGTCTATTCACTCAAATTTTACCACTTTAAAGTAAAAAAATAAGAGAGAAAATTAGTCTTCACATTAAAAATAAAGTATTCAAATTAAGTATTTATATGTTATTGACATTTTGTTAATGCATAATAACATATAAAGTAGAATGTTCTCTCTTATATACATCTCTATTCAGGGGTGCAAATTTGGTGCAAAATGGTTCAAGATAAGCTTGCACCTAGGCGCACTGAAATCAATCCAATCCACCTTTACGTGTTTTGTAATTTTATTTTAATTTTCGAATTCAATATTTGGTTTCACCATATTCAATGTTAAATCTGAATTGTAACTCTTCCCTACTAGAATTATATAAATTTGCTTTCCTCTACTTCTCCTTTATAGATATGAAGCCGGACTGAAGGAATAAAGAAGGTGAACTCCCTAAGGTCATTCCACACCCGAGTATTGAAAGCTTCAGTCAAATCGGCCTTTCTCTAATCAAGTTGCAAGCCAAAATAACAATCCTCGCCTAGACAAAAAACAAACGTGAGCGCCTAGCGATACGAAAGAAAACGAATGCGCTAGTCATTTGGATTGCACCATCTCAGTTTAGGTCGAAGGACCCGAGCAATAAAAGGAAAGCTTTCCAAATGCCAAAGCAGCCAAAAGAGCACGAAGGATATGATTTCCTGATTACACAAGAAAAATCATATACTTCTTTTAGAATTTGTATTTTCTTCTAGAGTTTCTAAATTCAATGCGATAATATTTTGATTTAAAAGAGTTTGCTGAAATTAATGATAATACAAATAACTTAATTTGATATTCATTTTATTATTGGAGATAAATATCGAATTTATTTTTAAAAAACTATGATTTCAGATTTTTCCTATCATTTTTATTTGTAAACTTCTTCTTCCTATCTTAGGGTTCTATTTTATATTATTAAATAAATTGTTTTAAAATTCACGGGCTAACCACTGAATCACAAATAAAAAACGGGAACTAGATTCATAATACGTTCAAATTCATAATAGGTTCAATATGACGTGTATGTAATAGAACTTCATATTGCAAAATATTAAACCAAGCAGTTCCTCGTTCGGGTTCGGTTTTGATGTTTATATATCTATGTTATATTGTTTCTATTTTCTAATTATATATTCTGATTTTTAATTATATTATTTTTCCATATTAATTCACGTTTCTTTCATAATCTTTATATTATGTTCATATAATACTTACTGCAGGCTGGTGAGCGGAGTAATATGCTATTTTTAATTATATTGATTTTTAATTCCTCTTGCTTGATGGACCTCAGGCTGGTGAGCGGGAGTCGTATTGTTATGGCTCCAGAAAAGTTCGCCACAAATATAGCCTCCCGTTGGTGCCTCTTCGAGTGTGGTGAGAATGCTCGACATGTTATTCTTTCAGTCATTTCTTGCAGCTCTATTATTGTTATATAGGACTCTATGTGGTCCCGTGGATCTCTGCTCCCGTCATATGCGCGAATTTGGGGGGGACTTAAACTCTCTTTGCTTCAGGTTCCATAATTCGTATCATGAAGGGACTACTCTGCTTCTGGTTGAACAAGGGCGGAGACTCATTTTTGTCCATCGTCCTTTTTAGCTCCTCGAACTTCTTTTTCCAGTCCACCCTCTCATCATCAGGGAGCGACCATTTTCTCCTTTGTCATCATTAGCGACTTTTGGATCTTCTCTTCGGAGCGTCAGTATCTCTTCTCTCATTTTGGCGAACAATTCTTGCCTCTCCCTGCTTAGGCCAGTCCGAATTGCTTCGTTAACCCGGTCCATCTCTGGATCATCATCTTCTAGGTCAGGGTCAGCATTAGCGTTTCATGGGAGGACCACTGTATTGTGAACTGGGTTCTGTACCTGCCTGGCGACGACTCTAGAACACTGTATTGTGGGTCCATATTGCTTAACTAGATACTTTCTTTGCGGGGGTACGAAATGATTGTTAAAGACATCTAATATGAGAAAGTCGAGTCCTGCGCGCCTAGGTGCCAAAATCCCAGTATGTCATCAATCGATCGAACCTGTAACAAAAGAAATATGAAGGAAATATTAAGAGTAATTGGAGTTATAAATTACGTGCCTTATACTTTATAATTGAGATATTTATAAGCCTTATCACGTAAGAGTCATATGAGAACCTAGAATCCTTTAATGATAAATAGATAAGAGTCCCATGAAAATTAGACCCTCTTCTTAATAATTAGATAAGAGTTGTTTACAATTTAAACCCTTATTAATCTATCTATCTTTTAACATTTAATATTTAGCCTATTCAACTCATATTGCTTCTATGTTGGCCATGAAGCTAAAAATTATTTTGTATTTAATGGGGGGCCTTAATCGGAAAATTTATCATCATAAACCATTTCTAATCGAATGAATCTTTATGTATAGGCCAATTTTAAATATAACTTGTAACTTCTAGCATCAATTGGAAAAAAAAAAAAAAAAAAAAGGAAAAAATTGTTATCATGCATGTAGGTTTTTCTGTAAGCTTGTCACGTGGATGCTCAATCTTCTAACAGCTAGACAGGAACCTTAACCCTACGTGGCAAAACTATACAGCAAATCACAAAGTTATATAAAGTCGCACAAAAAGCACTTTGTTTACATGTACATGCTCTCTCTCTCTATCGTATAATCAACTCAAGAGACGTTGGAGAATCAGAGACCGGAAAAATGGAAAAGTCGGAGAATCAGGAGAAGCAATTAGACTCAGGAAAAAAGGCAGAGACCACAAAGAGGGGAGAGAATTTAGAAGGTCTGCCGTTAGAAACCAGTCCTTACGTTAACTACAAAGACTTGGAGGATTACAAGCGACGGGGTTATGGAACAGAAGGCCATCTCGACCCAAAGCCCGGCTGCCCGGGTGGTGGCTCCACCGATGCTCCCACTCTTTCCGGCGATGCGGCCACTTCCGGGACTAGTGCTTTTGCTACCGATACCATCAACCGCCAAGGAATTCCCTAAAAAACTCCTCAAAAAATGACTCTTATATTAAGTTTCAAGTTTTCAGTCCAATAGTCTTACCGTATCAAGCTTTGATGAGTTGTCTTGTCTTACTGGTTTCTTAAGAGGTCTATCGCTCTCATTGTGTGAGAATTAGTAAGAACGAGCTTCACTTGTCTTTTCTGCAAGATATACTTCCATATAGATTATATGATCCAAAAAAAATAGCTCATTGACATAATCAAAACAATTGGACATAGGCCCAATGGATTATTCATCCTATAAGCGATTTTAACCATTCACTATATGCACATATATAGCCCAGGCCCAAATGGATCTTTATTCAATCCCACTAACACCGGACATGCCCGTGTTTGAATTTAAACCCACATATCCTAATCAGTTATTTAAATTTTATATGAGAGGTCTATATATAGAACGTGATTTGATTTACAGTTATACGTGTTCTATGCGATTCATATGATAACATATGTTATCATAGGGTCAATACGTGTCGCATATTTGCTTTATGTCACTTATCGTTATTAAAAGCTGAATTTAGATATATAATTATTTATATTATAATAAAAGTTAAGTTTAAATATATAATTATATAATTTGTAATTACATATAGTTTTGTTTTCTATATCATAACATATGTTATATTTATGATTAAATTTTAAAAAATATTTTTATTTTATAATTTATCATCAAATTTTTTAAAATATTATTATAATATATAAAATTAAAAAAATTAAGTTTAGACCGTCATATGTATTTTTAATTTCTTATAATATGATATGTATCATATTTATAATTAAATTTTTAAAAATATCTTTATATTATAATTTATTATTAAATGTTATAAAATACTTTTATTTTTTAGTAAATATATATTATTGTGGAGAATTTTTAAGTTTTACAGTTTTGTAATTAGGTTTTGATTTTTCTCTCTTTCAAATAAAATGACTAAGAAAATTGAAAGATTATGTAATTTTTTGACTCATTAAGTTTAAATGTGTAATATATAGTTTTTAATATTTATAAGGCTTATAAATGTATAACCTTTCGAATTGCACTTAGTTTAATTGAGAGGGTAGTTATTTGCCTATTTTTAGAAATACAAGTTTGTTCCGTGATATTTTACTAATTCAGGGTGATTTGGTGCATATACATTTATTTTATAGTGCATATATATATAATTAAAATCTCCCGCAAACTTAAAAGAAAACATGATTTCCCCCCCCATCAATCAAAATTTTAAATTTTAATACTTGAACGCTAACTTGGCAATTGGCATTTCAATCAGCCTGTGTCTAATTTTGATACTGGATGATAAATGAAATTCAAACACTTAAAATGCAAGTAGTCAATTGAAACATGAAATATAAACGAATAATTCCATCAATTTTTAATTACCACTCAAATGTAAGTAGTCAGTTAACTTTGCTGATTGTCCTTTTAGACTTCTAGATCAGAACAAAGTCTCAGCAATTCAATTTCTATGTTTCATCATATGCTACACTTTTTGATTTTACTTAATTAAAGTTTGACCAAACCTTCAACCTCTATGTTTAGCTAGTGATTGCTAATCATACTCATTAAAATATTCTAAAAGTATATACATTAGTTGGATTTCAATGGCTATTAGACTTAATTGCAAATCACACAATTTAATAATAATAAACAATTTTATATTGTTTTTAGTTTTGAAAAGAATTTTGTACCATAGTTTACATACCATACCTTATATAATTCATGCATTTTCCACTATTGGGTATTAATGTTCAATGTTTAGGGACAGATACCTACAAATAAGGAACAAAAACAGATGAAGAAAACAAGTAAAGAGATCACTATTGATTTTTATAACTTTTTTGGTTTCTTTTTTTTTTTTTTTCTTGCAGTGTAAGAGGTAATTTTGTAACTATATTATAATTGTATTTTTATTTAACAAACCGAATTTGTGTGTAAGAAAATTATAATTCAATACTATCTTACTTTTAATTATATTCTATAGAAATACGCTTCATCAGTTTTTGAATCAAATAATCAAATGAAATAATAAATAATATCATTCTCATACAAAAATCGAACTAAATGTATTATTAAAATATTGATCTAAAGATAATATCTTAACACATCTTAAACCGGGATTAGTATTAATTTCCATATATATATAGTTTGGTGAAATAAGATATTAGTTCTAATTATTGGCAATCACTCAATTGGAAAGTTCTTCTTGTTAGTCGGCCTTGAGATTAACTATAAATTTATATGTAATAATAATGTAAAAAACTCTTGATTCTTTTCACTAAGGGAAAATGTAATTATATTAATAAGAAATTGTGTTAGGTTTAATCTTTTTGTCTTAACGAAAAGTTAGGTGACATGACAGTGCCATTCTTTCCCTTTGTCGAAAGGTTAATTAAAAACAGTAACCTTAATTTATTTAAATTAATTACCATCTTTTTTTTTTTTTGGGTTAATTGGTCGGAATGTTTAAGGTTATTTAGTGACAGACAAGTGGTGCCACGTGTACGTACAAGTTGTGGGAGAAAAAAAAAATAGTTATAAAAATGAGATGAATGCCACGTTCATGAAGGCTAAGTGGTTTTTTTATCTTATCGGAAATCAAACAGTAATAAAAGTTTAATTAACATATCTTAAAAATAGTAATGTTCTAGAACTCAAAAACTATTACCATTTTATGATCATATATAAACAACGTTACAGCACGAATCAAAAACCACATCGCCGCATAAACACATTTTACTCTGTCATCATTGATCTATTATTTCAAGATCTTGTTTTGTTTAGTAGTTCGCTTAGTTTAAGGATAATTAAAAGGGCCATTTTTATAGCAAGTCTGGAGCACTAAGCATCACTTCCTTGCTCAAGAAAGGTAGATGCAAATCCGTTGTCTACTTTCATTCAAGATATCCGGGTTAGGATTAATATTAGTTGAATAATTATTTATTGTGATAATTTTATATGATAATAAATTATAGTTTGATAAATGAAATTATATAATTTAATAAAATTTTATTTATTATGCTATGAAAATAATATATGCATTATATTTATACATAAAATGAGTTTATTCCTTTTTATAACATGATATGATCATTAGTCGTTTTTCAATTTTGGGTTTCGCTTGCTTGCATGCCGTCAAAGCTCAATGCATGTATTTTCCTTTATTTATTTATTTTTCCTTTTATTATAATAATAATAATAATTATTATTATTTTCTTTTTCAAAAAACGCATGCCATATAGGCAGGCAAAAAGGAATCACTTTTCTTCGCTCTCTACGATATATATATATATATTCATTAGTACTTCTCGCTTTTAATTTGAATCTCTCTTTCTAATCATCTTCTACATATTTTTTTTCTTCCCGTATAGCAGGCGCTAGCTCTAAGTAAGAATGGCAAGCCGAGAAGACGAAGATGTTCATCTTCACGATGATGAAGATGAACACGAAGAAGCTCTTTCACTCTGTGATCTTCCCGTGAAATATGAAAATCTTCATCACCGTTGTAATCCGTTTGTGAAATTCGACAAGCCGATTGTTATAAGAGCAGCTGAAACCGAATTAGACGACGAATTCGATTTCGGATCTTCAGTCGGATCGCACTTAACTCAACCGCAAATGTGCGCGGCGGACGAGGTCTTCTTCCAAGGCCAAATCCTCCCTACCTGTCTCTCAGCCGGCAGCTCCGAAAACAGCTCAAAACCTATCGTCCGCCGGTGTATATCCAGATCCGAATCAATGGACCACGCCTCTGTTCTCCGATTGTCGAAAAGCATTAGTAGCAGATCAAGCACCAGCAGCAAATCTCATGATCACTCCTCAAGCACCACCGCGAACAACAACCACAACCACCACCACCACAGCTCCGCCGCCAAGATCACCCGGCCAAAAGCATTCCCGAACCTCTTCCACTCCTGTCCTAGTCCCAAACCACAAGTCAGAATTCCGGCGACTACCACACGTCAAGGCAGCCTCAACGGAGGCCGGACGGGCCAAAAAACCTCCTCCACATGGGACTTTTTCCGGCTCGGATTAGTCCGTACGCCGGGAATGGAACTTAACGACCTTAAGAATCGTAACAGCAACAACAATAACGTGAATAATAACAGTAACGGAGGAAATAATTCGGTGCGACCGAGAGTATCGGTAGACAAAAGATCATCCAATGGAATACTGAGCGGAGTCAGCTGTAAATTCTCGGTCGAAACGGTGCCGAATAGTAACGTGGTGATGAAGAGTAGTAACTCGAGGAGGAGAGCGAGCAGCGACAGTGCAGCGAATCAGGCAGCGCGTGAGATAAGAGAGAAAGTGTTAGTTGATCTAAAGAAGAAGAAGCAGAAACAGATGATGAAGATAAGTATGAAGGAAAAGAAAATGAAAGATGAGGGAAAGGTGGCGTTAATGTCACATCATAGAACATTGGAATGGCTAAAGGAGCTCTCGCATGCAAGCTTTCCTGACGAGGGTTTTTAAATTTTTTTTTAAAAAGTACTTTTTATTTTTACGCATGCGACCTTTTCTTATTATAGAATAGTCCTTTGTTTTTTTTTGTTCTTTAATATGTTGTACAATATTATAACTATTATTATTAGAAGCCCATCTTATATATTTGGGCCTGGGCTGGTCTTTGTTGGTTGAATGGTTAATCCACGTAAAGTGATATGTTCGGGCCATTTGATGTCGGTATTCTCTGTGAGCTGGACTGGGCTTCGTAATTATCTCGAGAGATTCATTTAATCTGAATATTATTTAAATGAGTACAAACCAAAACCCTAGATTTGGGTTAAGAATCTTCAGCAGCTTATTTAGCTAATAGCTAGGCGTTTACTTACTGTGTGTGGGAAGCATCTCTTTCTCCCTCATATATTCTTGGCTCGAGACTAATCTTAATTATAATAATATACATTTCTGTAAATAATCTCATTTGACAATGTAACATTTGTTCTTATTTCATACACATGAAAGGGTGAAAAATACTTCGTTAGAAACAACTCTTTTTATCTTTCAATTTAACTTTTAAAGTATGGATATCTAATACCCATTGATGAAAGGTGTAATACTCTAAAGTGTGATTAATTAACATCATAGTCTTGTATTTAAAATTTATAGAGATTATTTTTTTAAAATTAAAAATTAATTATTTTTTTAAAAAATATCATTAAATTTTTAATATTAATATCTTAATAAATAAAAATTAATTGAATATTAATAATCATAATATTTTCGAATTAACTTAAATATCTGACACAAAATAAATTCATTTAAGCCCAAATAAATTTACCAAAATGATGTCAAGGAAGTCATGTTCTATGAAAAAAAATAAAAAGTGATAATAATCTATCGATTTGTGAAGGTGGCTGCCTAGCTGGCATTAATTAAACACCGACGGTGCGACACGTAGTACGGGCACACCTTCACCCTTGCGCTCCGTGACTCGTTGAAATAATGGAATTCTCATTAGTTAGGATTATAGAAAAAAGTTAGGCACTTTGGGGTTCAAACGCAGCGTATCAGTCAGAAACGTCAACCGTTATCCGACGACCAATCGATTTCCTCTACAACGCCGTTCTTCATTTTTCTCCCCATTTCCTCCTCTCGAGCTTCAACGTAATTTTTCAACTCCCAACTATCTCCAGTATTCCCATTTTACCCCCCCTCCCTCCCTTTTCTGTCTCTCTCTTCATCGGTAAAAGACGCACGACGGCGAGGAGCTCTCATCTGACGTCTAATTCGTGCAAATCAATTCCGTCGCATCAGCTCATGGCTTCGGCTTTCTCTGAGAGAGTAGAGCTAGCCAAGCTCTGTAGCTCTAAGGACTGGTCCAAGGCCATTAGAGTGCTCGACTCGCTACTCGCCAAATCTTGTGCCATCCAAGACATCTGGTACTCCCTCAATTCATTTTCCTTTTGTTTCTTCAAGCCGGTAGATCTTCGATTTTTCTTTTTCTCCGATGAAAATTGATGTGACTGATTGAGGTGTAATCGTTGTTGTTGTTGTTTTTTTTTTTCCTCCTGGCAGCAATAGAGCCTTCTGTTACAGCCAATTGGAGCTGAACAAACATGTGATTAAGGACTGCGATAAGGCACTTCAACTAGATCCTACGCTTCTCCAACCTTACATTCTCAAAGGTACTGTTAATCTTCTTTTCTTTTACACTTTTTTTTTTATTTGTTAATTTTTATTTATTTTTGGTAATACTGGATAGTTGAATGCATGATTTAACACTAAGTGAAGACCTCTGGAGCTAGATGAACTGTATGTGTAATTGGATTCGAATTAGAGTTTGGGAAAATGGAAATGGCTTAAACAGTCTCGTGACTAATTAGGAGATAGGGCTAGAGCCTAGAGCCGCTGTCGATCTTTGTGCATTTCAATTGCAGTTTTTTAAAAATTAAAAAAAAAATATATTATTCTTTTACTTTTATTTGGTGAACAACGTTTATTCCGTTGTATAACTACTAGTTCTTCGTCTGCAATTCTTTCTCACTACAGTGTCACATGGCAGGTGGCATGGTTCCTCTTTTAAGTATTCATATAATCTGTCCATTTTGGAGGTGGCAGATGCAATTTTCGTTGTTGTTTTTGAGTACTTGAATTCTTGCACGTGCATCCTATGCAGAGTTAGAATTCAATGTCTTCTTTTATTTCTTCTTATGATTTAGTTGGAACTTGTTTTAAAATGGAATTTAAATTCTCAAGGGAAAGATGGAAATTTTAACAATGAGAAATCATAGGCTTAGCTAAAAATGTGTCTCGGTAAGGATGGGAAAAACTAAGGAGAAGTTGAAGAAGATGCACAATATTAAGTAAGATATGCAAGGAACAGATTGACTAAAATGTGAAGGAGGTAACCATTAAGAGTAAATAATGTAGGTTATCTACTTTGAGATTGACTAGCATGGCAATTTGTCCCTGAGGCAGCCTGTGGAAGTGGTTTGCCTTGAGGACTTGTGGTCATTAGTGGCTGGTCCAAACAGTGGCTATCTACCTGGCAAAGATCCCTGATGTTTGTGACTTGTGAGTGACATCCTCTTGTGGATAGAAATATATCATTCCTAACAATGTTCTGTTTTTAAAAAATCAAGAGAGTGTGTATATTATCCTTATTAGCAGGGGAATTAATGGAGGTTTTACTTTGATGACCAAGTGAGGATAACTTGGATACGTGCTCTTGGATATGTGCTCCTTCATGGAATCCTTGATGTGAATTTGAAGTGATGCTTTCAGTGTGATGATAAAGTAGTCATTTTTATGTACTATTCTCCTGAATCAATCTCAGATTCGTGGGCTCATGTGTAGCTTGAGAACTTAGTTCTGGGTGTTCTTTCTTAGCTTTTCTTTTTTCTTAGGTCGTGCATTATCTTCTTTGGGAAGGATGGAGGATGCCTTACTGGTGTGGGAGCAAGGCTATGAACATGCTATTCGTCAGTCTACAGATCTGAAGCAGCTTTTGGAACTGGAAGAGCTTTTGAGAATAGGAAAACAAGACAGAATTGTTGAAGAGGATCATGACACAGATTCTGGGCTCAATTTTGGTTCTGAATCAGGGCCTTATACTAATGGAAAACAGACTGAGAATCTCGAAAATTATAATGAAGTATTTGATCAATGTAATTCAAGCAGCCAGCCAAGTACTGAATCTGTGGTCTGCAGTAAGTCTAGTGACAATCTCGGAAGATGCTATGGAATTACTGAAAAAATTAGCGGTAGTGAGAATATGAATAACCGAAGGAATGAGAATACTGATTCTCATGATAACCTAAGTGATGATTCTGAATTATGTAATGACTTAAGTGATACTTCTGACTTGAGTGGTAAGTTATCTATGGTTCCTAGCGATTCAAATGATTCAACTGAATTTTTCAGCAAGTCAAGTATGAAGTCTGGCATGAGTGCTGAAACTAGTCATGAATCCAAAAGGGATAAGAAGTTTTGCGTTGCTAGGATTTCAAAAACCAAATCCATAAGTGTGGATTTTCGACTGTCCAGGGGCATAGCACAGGTATATCTCATTATCTATACTCGAGTTATTCATGAATTCATGTTATCACATTAGAACACACAATGTTTTACATGTGGCCTATTTCCTTTGCAGGTTAATGAAGGAAAATATGCTCATGCCATTACTATCTTTGATCAGGTAAATTCCTTGCCTTTGGTTTCATTGTACAGATTTTTTAGTGATTTCTAAGTTCACCACCATCCCCATCACAATTGCCCCTATCATTCCACACTTCTTGGGGGCTTTTGATTCATGGGATGTGAAAGTACATCTGTCATCTTCAGCATCCGAGTTCATTTGCAAGTTGGGTAACATTAGATATTACAAATTATCCAAAGGCAATTTGTATAACATGCAAGTTGTATAACATTCAGATATTGAAAGAAGATCCTACTTATCCTGAGGCACTAATAGGAAGAGGGACGGCTTATGCATTCCAAAGAGAACTTGAAGCTGCTATTGCTGATTTTACAAAGGTACGCGGATGATCAGGTTTCACAGGTGTAGATAGCGAGTTGTTTTTCGCATGATTTTCTTACAATCATTTCATTCAGGCCATTGAGTCAAATCCATCTGCTGGTGAGGCATGGAAGCGGAGAGGGCAGGCTCGAGCTGCATTAGGAGAATCTGCTGAGGTGCTTTACTCCATTTCATTGCGCTGACACGGAAAATTTAGCTCTTGTGATCTGCGTCTTCTTTCTTGGAATGTGTCTATTAAAAATGTTCATCATCAACCATGTTTGTCATTGTTAATGTGACTGCAACGCTCTCATTGATAGAACATTTTAGTATGCTCTTAAGCATGGATAGTTGGCCAGAAAGGAAATCGTCATAACTTGCTAGTTGATATCAAACAGATATAATAGAATATGAATGATGATGCATCTGGATGAGATATTATAGTTCTCATAATTAAAATATGTAGTTGAGACACTGGATAATGCTATTGATGGTCATTCCAAAGTCCACGTTAGTTTAGTTATTGAAATATTGAGATATCTTTTTTTTCCCCTAATAAACACTAATTCACCTATGTGTTTTCAATGGATCCAGGCTATTAAAGATTTGACCAAGGCACTGGAGTTTGAACCAAACTCTGCAGATATTTTACATGAAAGGGGTAATGTAACCTGTTTCAACCTTTTGTCTTATCCTTGTAGATTTTTTTCCCTCTCGTTTTAGAGGTTGCTTGTAGAAAAAAATTGAGTTCCTCACATTTGATCACATTCCTATTTGTAAAAATAGTCTCAGAATTCGTTGAGGTAGGAGGATACTTGATGCTATATATCTGTTGTTACTTTCATAAATGTACAGGCTGATCTAGTGAGTGGTTAGTGAGAGAAGAATTGAAACTTTTTTACGCAGCTGGGAGGTGCTGAAATTATCGCGTTCTTGCATTTCTGTATTAGGAATACGATGGTGGAGATGTAGGGTTATAATCTTATATAAGTATTACGAAAAGTGGACAAGTTTTGTACACAAGAATGAGAAGAATATCATTTGTTAGAGAGGCAGTCTGAGTTCCATGGTGTTCAAGTAACATTAGGTCTTTGTTTCATGCAGGAATTGTAAGTTTCAAGTTCAAGGACTTCTATGCAGCTGTTGAAGACTTAACTGAATGTGTGAAGCTTGATAAGGATAACACATCTGCGTATACATATTTGGTAAGTTGCCTTATTTTTAATATAGTCTGTGTATCTATCTGTGCATTTCACTAGAAATTGTTTTGTCGTACTTCTGGCTAAGTAATTAACTCCTAATAGGGTTTGGCATTATCTTCAATTGGTGAGTACAAAAGGGCTGAGGAGGCACACTTTAAAGCAATTCAATTGGACAGAACTTTCCTTGAGGCATGGGGCCATCTAACACAGGTACTTTTGAGTAACTTGTTTGTTTATCCATCAAAAAAATAATTCATGCAACGTTTCTAGTTGTAATTGACTTATGGTTTCTTCTACGGTCGAGTTAATGTGAATAATTGTGTCATTTATCTACCAATAATGTTGTTTATATAGATATTCAAGTCATGCTCATGCCTCATAAGTCCTACTATGACCTACGCAGCAAGATACTTTCTGAGCTGCTTTAGTCTTATCTTATATGTATATCACTCTTCATGTATGATGGTATTAGCGGCATTCATGACTGAAGAACGTCCTATCTGTGCATCTAAACCCATTATACCTTGATAAGGAATGTCGTGGGTAACCCACATTTTAACCCTAGTAAATTCTAAAAATTCATTTTTTGTAATCTCTGAATTGTTTCAGCTCTATCAAGATATTGCAAACCCAAAAAAAGCGTTGGACTGTCTACAACAAGTTCTCAAGATTGACAGCAGGTAAGTCTTGTTTCTCTGTATCAGGTCAGCCTAATCACTAGTTTATGGGGTTAAGCGATGCTCTCATGTGTGTCCCAAATTACTAGTGCTTATTTTACAAATTTACCATAATGTTCTTAATAACCGCTTGGCAGGTTTGCTAAGGCATTTCAGTTGCGTGGTCTATTGTTGCATGGGATGGGGGAGCATAGGTGTGGTCTCTTAACTTGTTGTTTTTTATTTTTAAATCATTGAAAATGCAGTTATGCAAACTTACGATTATTTGCTCCTAGAGAAACTGTCATGTGGTAAACATTCACTTGACATTTAGGGGAATATATATCAATGGTAGATGATGATTGAATCTTGTATGTTTGATGTTCCTTTGGTCTTAATAGTTAATACTATAAAATATGGTGTTAGTCCTGACGGTGATCAATTTATTGATCTTAGAGTGGAATAGTCACCAATACGTCAAGTGATGCAAGACTGTGCTTTGGATAGTCTGTTATCTTACCTATAAACACTTGATCATTGGATCATTTACTATTAAAAGTTTATTCAATGACACCTTATCTTGCATAATTAATTCCTTAGTTAATGCAGGAAGGCTATCAAGGATTTAACAAGTGGGTTAAGCATTGAGAATGCAAACATTGAGTGTTTGTATTTTCGAGCTTCCTGTTACCATGCTATTGGAGAATATGGACAAGCGGTAGGAAGTTATTCTTCTTTTAATCATTTTGATTGATTTGGAAAATAGGGGTGCTTCCTATTCCTGTTTCATTTCAAGTGCGTGTTTTATTTATCACAGATTAAGGACTATGATGCTACTCTCGATTTGGAGCTAGATTCTATGGAGAAGTTTGTGCTCCAATGCTTAGCCTTTTATCAGGTTCGTCTTTGGGAGATATGATGTATTTCATCAATAGTATGCCTCATCGGCAGTCATTATATTTTCTTAAGTAACTATGTATTGCGCTGCCTCTAGTTTGAGTTGCTTCTTACATCATTACTTGAAGTCTCCGTCTTTATAAACCTACACTCAATTTTATACTTGGAACACGAAAGTGAGTATTGCTTGGCCATACTTTATTGTTATTCATGTTGCTCTAATTATCCAGCGAAACATATTATATAGCCCGTGGGGGGGGCCTATGTTCCTTCTACTCAAATGAAACCATTTCTATGGTGTGTATGTTATGATCTAGACTCATTTAACTATTTGTTTTTCTTTCACAGAAAGAGATTGCCTTGTACACAGCTGCCAAAGTCAACAGTGCATTTTGTTGGTTTGATATTGATGGAGATATTGATCCACTCTTCAAGGTAGAGTTCATTAGCGTTAAGGTTTTACGTAGTCATGTGATTGACATTTTTTGTTTGCAAGTGCTTTTCCAATGATGCATGTTATAAAATCCAATAGGTATCTTTTGTTACCGACTTCTCTAACATTTTAGGCTTCCTGATTTCATGTTAATAAGTCTAGTTTCATTTTTGCTTCTTGTAGTATCAGTCTACAATACTGTAGGATTCTACGACTTATATAATCACATATCAGTTGATGATGCAAACTATTAGAACAGAGAGATATATCTTTTCTATCATCGTCTTCCTTATTTTAAAATAATCTCTGATATTTTTGTCATGATTTCAGGAGTACTGGTGTGAAAGATTGCACCCAAAGGATGTGTGTGAAAAGGTTTTCAGACAGCCTCCCTTACGTGAGTCTATAAAGAAAGGCAGGCTAAGAAAGCAAGATTTTTCTGTTACAAAGCAGAAGACAGCTCTTCTATTGGCTGCCGATTCTATTGGCAGGAAAATCCAGTATGATTGTCCTGGCTTCCTACCAAATAAGCGTCAGGTGGTTCATGTCGATAATTTGATCGAGTAACTATGATCCCCTGTTCTTATTACCTGGCATCCAATTGCTTCGTGTTAATTTTTAGTTGTAACTTTCCTGTTCAGCATCGCATGGGAGGATTGGCTGCCATTGAAATTGCGCAAAGGGTTTCAAAAGCTTGGCGTTCCTTGCAAGCAGATTGGAAATATTCCAGTAAAGGCGCATCCAAGTTTAGTAAAAGATCTCGGAGAAGAGATAGAATTAGCATACCCAGTGTGAATAGAGGCGGTGCTGGTTGCAGTACTAGTAGTTCATCTGAGACATCAACTTCATATAGCACTGTAGAAGATAGATCAACTGGCCGTTCTTTTATGTCGTGGCAATACATTTACTCATTGGCTGTCAGATGGAGACAGATTTCTGAACCCTGTGACCCTGTTGTTTGGACTAACAAATTAAGGTACACCGAAGAGGATAACCTTAAGAGTTTTTCAGTTTCAAATTACCATCTCATATCAATGTCCATCTGTTTCTACTTTCTCATGTGTTCTTGTTGTCGTAATTCAACCGTTATTCAGCTCTATTATTCTGTTTTCAATTCTTCGTTGTTTCAAGCATAATTTCTAGTGAATTTTTTCTTCACGCTATCCTTTTGAAGGGATGTACTGTCTAGCCATTACAATGTTGTTTACTTTATTCTCACTATATGAGTGGATGATTTTCTTAAGCTTTGATGATCTTTACCTTTGATACCAATTCCCCTTCTAATATATTTTAGTGAAAAGTTTAATTCTGGATTTGGGTCTCACACACCTATGATTCTTGGACAAGCGAAAGTTGTTCGGTACTTCCCAAATTTTGAAAGGTAAAACAACATACTGACTTTGTTTTTCTACAACTTTATCTGGTCATGCTCAAAGTTGTTTCCTGCAGAACATTGGAAGTTGCAAAGACTGTCATTAAGGATAAATCGTTCGTCTACAACAAGACTGGCCAGATCATTGATCTGAACAGTGATGGAAAATTGCAAGAGGTGACTTCTTTGATGGTCAGCTTAACTTTATTCCTGATCTGCATCGCCATACATCCACATTTCAATATTTTTTGGTCTAATTCATACCATATCTATCTACTGCATAATTGTAAAATATAAACATGCGAGTAAATGTCTGTGTATGCAGCTAATGCATGCAACATCCTGCTCAGATCTTTACAGAGTTATTGGCGAGGACTTCTGGCTAGCCACTTGGTGCAATAGTACTGCCTTTGAGGGGTAATTATGCTTACTATTATAAGATTTCTTAAGCATCATAATTTCTCAGCACAGGCAGTTTCTGATTGCTACATGCTTGTACAGGAAACGGCTTGAAGGGACTAGGATTACACTTGGAAAAAAGTAATCATTTTTGTTTTTCTTCTGTGTCCACTTTTCAACCCAAAAAAAAGCCCCTTCTACGTTTTTCCTCTGTGGGGGAGCTGAAGTTCCTTTTTTTTCTTTTTTTTTTATCCTTTTCTTTTCAGCGGAGAACGTGGATTTGACTTTGCAATCAAGACTCCTTGTACACCTTCTAGATGGGAGGAATTTGATGCTGAGATGACAGCAGCATGGGAAGTATGTTACTTTTTCTCTCATTTTAAGCCACACCTGCCTTGTAGAATTTCTGGTCCTTTTTTTTTTTTTGTTTCTCCTTTTGCTGGATCTTGGGAGGTAATAGGCATGATCACCAGTGATTTGTGTGTGTTTTCTCAGATGATTGGTTTCTAGTATTGCCTGTTTAAATACTGGAGCATGCACAATTTTTACCTGAATGAAATATAATAACCCTTTTAATGGTGGATTGGCAGATGATATGCAATGCTTATTGTGGAGAAAATTATGGGTCTACTGATTTTGATGTGCTTGAAAGTGTGAGAGAAGCAATTTTAAGGATGACATATTACTGGTATAATGTACTTTTAGCTCTGAATTACTCTAATTATTTCACGGACAATGTGTTGTGTTTTTACAAGTGGAAAATGCTTCTTTTTTTTTTTTTAAATAACGTTCAGGTATAACTTTATGCCACTTTCAAGGGGTACTGCTGCAGTCGGGTTTGTAGTATTGCTTGGATTATTCCTTGCTGCTAATATGGAATTAACTGAGACTATTCCAAAAGGATTACAGGTGGATTGGGAAGCCATTTTAAATTTCGATCCAAATTCATTTATCAAGTCTGTCAAGAGCTGGTTGTATCCTTCTCTCCAAATATCATCATCCTGGAAAGATTATCCAGATGTGGGTTCAACTCTTGCAACAACAGGATCAGTGGTTGCTGCTTTGAGCTCTTACGATGATTGACCTCCTTTTCAAACCCTCAAAAGGTGAGTTCTATAAAGCATTAGTAGGTTAAAGTTAGAACAATAACGGGCATTATTTAAGTGAGATCGGAATCTGTTGGTGACTTAGTGTTACCTATTTCATTTTGAAGCAGGAAAAAAAAGTTAAATGTATTGGAGGGCTGTTTTCTATCCTGGAACTGTAGACAGAAAATGCAATTCGAGTGAAGCAAAAGATGAGGCGATACTTACACACCTCTCTACATTGACATGGCTGCCAAAAATGTAATGACTTTCTACTCTACTTCAATTTTTTTTTTTTTTGACAATCTGTGATACATAATGATATATTTTCTATTTACACAACAAAAAAAAAGAAAGAAAATAATCTATTTTTGTTTGTTTTTTAATTTTCACAAGCCTCACTTGATTGCCTAAGATTAAAATAGTGGGTGTCTGGGTGCAATATTTTATTGAAATCTAAGGCAATAATTTATGTTTATGTTAATGAAAATGCACTGCCCCTAAGGCAATTAGATATTGGGATTAGGATTATCTAAGTGTTTGATGATATAAGATAGATGTTTATCTAGAATGCCCTCCCAACTTTGTCAAGCTTAAAATCTTACTTTAAGATATGCTAAGACTAATTAACATTATTATATTAGTTTTGTTTAATGTAATTGCATATAACATTATTATATTAATGTGCAATTATTATGTTAGGTAGGATTCCAAATGCATTTGGTCTGATTTGATGGGTGTTCTATTCTATAAAGTTTACTCTCAAAACTGTGCAAGAGAAAAAGTAGCGGGAAAAATTAGATCATGTTGAAATTATACATCTAGTTTATGATTTATGTAGTCTCAAAAAGCTTATATTAAAATAATGATTATATTATCTGTAGTAACATAAGCATCATTTATCAAAATGAAGGCAGACAAAAACAAAAAACAGACAATAAAAGCAAATCCCTTATAGTACTTAGAATCTATGAGTGCAATGGTAAACTGGTCCCACCTGGCATCTTCAATATGGATCAAAGTACCCAAAAAAGCTTTCAGCTTTCAAGTTTCGTCAATCAACACCGTAGAGCTGTACAATTATCTGTAAACATAAAAGAGTAATCAAATGCAGGCCATACAGGGAAACTGTGAAGCTTCTTTGTAATCTATTAGCTGTTCTTTAATGCATGAGTAATAAATTGGCTGCAATGAAAAGAACAGGTCAAAATGGAACTTGTACAAGGAAAAAACAGGTTCAACTCATTTCCATTTCATTTTCTTTTCCAGTGCACTTGAGTTGATACACATGAAGCTCTCATCAAATATATGTATGTGAATCAATAGTTGAAATATTCTAAATACTCTTAAGAGCGGGAGAAAAGCTACTTTCCGGTACAAAAATCTAAGATCCCCAAGTAGGAAGTGCCAGAAAATTAAATTTTATGTTGGGGTAAAATGAATATTAGGCACCTAAATTATTTAAAATATGAGAATCACCCCCTCCCTTTTTTTGCCCCTTTCTCTCCCGCTTAAAACTTTCGGAGCCGCAGTCTGTCTCCTCTTTCCCTCTCTCAGGAGGTGGAGAGGAGGGGATTGTAATAATCAATTGTGGGTAATTCACAAATTTTCTTAGAATACGAAATTTTGGGTTAAAAAGAAAATTGTTAGTCAATTATGATCATATGAAAAGTAAAAAATCTCACATTATTTATAAACAAAAAAATAACACGGAAGAATATTAAAAGTACGTATATAAATATTAATTATTTAAAAATTAAAATTAAAATTAAAAAAATATATATTAATTTAAAATGTTCGCCCTTTCCATATGCCTCGTCATCCTCATCAGCATATGATCAACACGATTCTGAACATTAAAATCGCTCACAGTTCCTTCTTCACCTTCTTCACCTTCTTCTTCATTAAAACGTGATATTGACTTAGGAGAAGCTAAACTCCACGTGGCATGCATCTGCTTGTTAATCATCATCATCGCGTAGTAGGGGATCTTAACCCTCTTACTACTACCATTCTTCTCCCCCTTAGTAGTATTAACACTGCTAACGAACAACAAGCAATCCATCAAACTCTCTTTCCCCAACCCCACCATATCGTACGCCTGCGATCTTCTCCACAAACTCTTACCATGAGGTCTCACGGCACCGGATAAACACAGTGCCCTCGTCGCATCACTAATGGCTTCTTCTGCTTTTCCCATCAGCAAAAAACACTGAGCTCTATTACTATAAAGAACGACTCTCTCTCTTCCCATCTTTGTCAGGCTCAGATCCAGAGCTTCTGAATACAATCCGACAGCCTCTTTGATCATCCCAGAACGAAAAAATCGATTCCCCTGTTTTTTTTTAACTCCCACTTCCAGTTTTCTCTCTCTAATTTCTTGCTCAGACATCAGCTTCTCTCTCCTCTTTTTCTCAACCTTCAGCTCCCACACCTCCTCCAACGCTTTCTCTGAATCTGTTTTGATGCTCTTCATTTTACCGTATTTTATTTTATGGTAATCTTGTAATAATGTTTGTGTGATTATGTCCCCTGTTTTTTTTGCTCCGACGCCATTGTTGAAGCTTTCAAGCTCGACTAAATCGACGAGGAAATGAACTACGTAATCGAGGAGTTTGAATCTTGTTACTGGGTCTTTAAGAAGGAGCAAGAGAGATTCGATCGCAATGAATCTCCATTCACCAGAAGATCTCGACAGATCGCAGAGAGTCTGCACCACTTTTTGGGTCTCTGCGACATTTTTCCTTCCGATTGTGGTGCTACATATAATTCTGATAATTCCAATTCCACCTGGTGAACTTTCGTAAGTTTCAAAACCACCCCACATTTCACACAAATTTTTCAAATAAATCCTTGTACAAATCAAGCTTAGAGACGTCTCTCCTCCTTTCCTTGCAAAGCAATTTATCAAATAAAGTGACCAACATTGAAGCTGAGAAGCCCATTCCTCAGCCTTTCTATTCTCCATCGCAAACCCTCCAACTTTGCCTCTAGTCAACAAATCGCAATGATACTTCAATCTTTCCGAACACTTAACACTAGTAAACTTATCGTAAACATGTTTAAGGCACGTCGAAGAAATCTCCATGGCTAATTCTATAATCTCCTTTTCATATACTTCTATAGCTTTAAAGGTTTCTTCATGTCTAGCTAAGTGACCTAGTGCACGGGCTGCTACTCTCTGCTCGACCCAAGTGATTTTTCCTCTCAACAACTCCATTAACGGAAAGATAACTTCGGAATCAACAGCTATTAGCGCGAAATGGGGATTGTTCATGGTGTAAGATCCTATGATGTGGGCTGCATAGTAAGGGATGAAGATATTTTGATGATCGAGTAGCCATTGTGGGTCATTGAGGCTTTTTTGGATGAGCTGGGCCATGGATTGGAAGATTCCGACGGACGGAAATTCCGGGTTGTTAGGCTGGGCCATGGCGATGTTCCAGAGCCCGGCGAGGGTGAGGATGTGTGATTGGTCGTTTGTTATAGGGATTTGTTTGAAGCAATTTGTGAGTTTAGATATTCTTAAGATTGGGTCTGGTTCTTCCATGGTGCAGAAGAAACAACATGGTTTAGTGCATGGAGTTGGTTCATGGCTGATACTTTTGGCGGCGGTTTTGGGGTTCTTAGTAATTTCCTTATGGTGGAGAGAGTCCATACTGAAGAGAGGAAAATTGGGATTTGGAAATGGAGATTAAACCACAGAAAAAACATATAAAGGGCAGCAAATACACCCACATATATATATATATATATATATATATATATTTTTTTTTTGTATATGCACTGTTCATACTTGTCTCATCTATTTTATAAAAATAATATTTATAATTATTATAAAATTTAATAATAAAACTTTTCATTAAATCACATGCCACTAGGATATGTTTAGTTCAAATTTTTTATGAACAGTTTGATTGAAAAATTAATGGAGTATGAATGAACAAACTATTCCAAATTGAATGAAAAAATAATTTATTCTTTTATACCTAAATAAGTATTTTTAATAATAACTACTTTAATTATTCAATTTTTATAAATTTTTTATAAATTTTTATTATAATACTATAATAATTTTTACAAACTTTTTCAAATTAAAATATTATATTTTAATTTAATTTATTATTATTCCTCATTCTCGTTAATAATATAATCAAATATATAAACAATATTAATATTTTTATTCTCATTTCATTCTATTATTTCTCATTCTCTTACATAATTGATCCCAAAGTAACGTAACTTAATATCTTATAATAATTCATCTTAGTACTGTCTAAATGGCTAGTCGAAAGCGAGTAATTGGCCCACACTAGCTAGTCAGGACCATATGATTGCCCGAAACATGGGCTGAGATCCGAACGAGGTTAGGATCAAATGGAAGATTCTTGTTTCTTGAGGATGGATGATAAATACCCTGATCTGATCTGTCACCTTCAACCCGGCCTCCTGCACAACTAATCATTTAACAGAGACAAGTCTAAGATCTCCTCCTTGTATTGTTCATATCCATCAGTTTTGACTTTTAAGCTTGTGCTGTTTGGAGCTAGTTGGGAAGAAGGTCTTATCTCTACCATTTTGAATCTATATATATATATATATATATATATAGATGCATAGCAACGTGTAAGAAATGAACAATCAATTTAAGATCTTATTATATAAGAAATGAACTCGTACATCAAACTAACACAGCCGGAATAGGTAAGAACTTGGCAGTTTGCAAGAAAGGAGAAATCATGATGGGAAATAAGAGATGAGTAATGATGTAAGTTTGTAACCCATTTCTCACGATTTTTATTTTAAATCTAAAATAAATTTTTAATTGGGAGAATAATATTTATAATTATAATAAAATTAAATTTATTATAAATAAATAAATAAAGGTGTTTTTATGAGTTTCACATTTTCGGGCTTGTTCTAGATTTGGTCTGGCTTGTAATATTTTTTATGCATAAAAGGAAGTGCGTTTGAGAATGTCTTTTGTTTTTACTCCAACCACTATTATATGGTGTGTGGGTGTCTAAATTTGCATCCAGATGCATGCATACATGCATTTCCCCCCCCTCTGACTTGTAGGTATACAATACTTGGTAAAAATTTGGGATTTAAACTCTCTTTCGATTAATTAGAAGCGGTTGATTTCTCATAATATGAGATGATATTTTGATACTTGATTTTAAGTCTATATAGTATATATTAATATTTATATAGCTTTATAGATTATACGTACTATTTGACATTCGGTTATCGGTTATGGATTGATTTCTGAACAGAGTAATTATAAGTTATTTACTAAGCATCTGTAATATTCGTATTGATACATGGATAATTTTACGCAACTGTCAGTTTAAAAAGATTCTCCCTAAACCAGAATCTCCGACAGAATCCATAGGAAACAACTGTCATTTTATAGATCAAGTTTTTTATAATTTACATTGTCTGTCTGGGTTGGGTTTATTTTGTTCATCTTAAATGTTACATGTCTGGCCCAAAATAGTAACACTTCACCAGGAAACATTTGGGCTGATTGAACCGAGATAGCCCAAATAAGGAGTAATAGTGACGACACATCGGTGCCATTTGACACGTCATCCAAAAGGTACAGTTATTGCGTTACTTTCCCCGCAATTATTGGCGCGACATCTCACGTGGGAGATTTTACTGGATTGTCAAATTAACGAGGGCCCTACCTAATTCCGACAGCTGTATCTATTCGTACTCTCTGAGACTCAGTAACCACCAAATCGGATCCAGAAAATAAAAGCCCATAATCTAAAAGTAATTGGCTGACGTGGCGAGGTTAATCAAATCTCTAGCATCAATTTTGCGTGTCACATGCACCTAACTATAAGCAAATGGGCCCCGCAAGACAGACTGTCGAAGCGCCACATTACAATCCCTTTTTTTTTTTTTTTTTTGCATTCGCTTTATTAGTTAAAATAATTAATGATAGTTATTTAATAATTATATTTAATTGAATTGTATATTTAAATTAGGAGTAAACTAAATTTTATTACATGAATTTATTAAACTAAATATTATTACTTGATTTTTCTTTATTAGATTCTTAATTTTAATATTTTATTAAAATTTTAATTAATTTAATTAATCTTTTAAATTAAATGACTCATTTTTTTCTACCGGGCATCAAACCAAATTTGTACCGACCTCCCAAAACACCAACTTGATCCAGACCAAACCGCTAGAGTCAATGGTTTCAAATAAATAAATCAAAAAAACACTAACCTTATAATTTAAATTTTTTTTTTAAAGTTCACGCTTAGTTTTCTAAGTCTTTTAGTGAAATAATTAATAATACGGATATCATTGAATTATTAATTTTTTTTTCTAGGTTATAATATAAAAATTGTTCTCTTAAAATAAATTAATAATCTTAAGATATTTTTCAAAAATTATTTTTTAAAAATTTACTTTCACAAAATAATTTTCATAAAATTATAATATAAAAATATGAGAAAATATATATAATTATCAAATATAATATTAAAATTTAAATCAATAATATTTACTTAAATATAAATTACATAAAAATTTCGATCTAAAACGATGATTCATTAAGAGTTTATTTATACCTTCTTAAAATTTTAATAAAAATAGTAACTACTTTTAGTGAGAGAATTTGAAAAAAAAAAAAAAAGAAAATTTTTAGTAAATAATTATATCTTTCAGAAATTGATAGGACTCAATGAAATTATAAAATTTGTCAATTTCTATTAATTATTTGGGCAAAAAAATATTCTCTGTATCTATGATTTCAGTACGTGGGCCCTCCTTTATCAGCAGAAAAATTATTGATGTGGGCTAGTCTGGGCCCACTAATATAGGCGGCCCTGATGCAGCTAAATTTGTCGGTTAACTGATGTGGGCCTAATACTGGCTCTATATAACACTGAATTTCACTATTAGCTTCTTCGTTCTTCGTTTCTCGATCTCTCTCTTACAAACAACACGCTCGGAGAAATGGAAGGGAAATGTGTTGTTGCTCTTGCATTGATCTGCGTTATTGTCTCCGGTGTCGGAGCTCAATCTCCGGCATCAGCTCCTTCGAAAAGTCCGGCAGCTTCTACTACTGCTCCAGCCGTATCACCTTCAAAACCTACATCACCAGCTGCTCCAGTAACATCTCCTGCAACGGCACCGACAACTTCGAATTCATCATCTCCGGCATCGTCCCCTACAAAATCATCAGCTCCGGCATCGTCCCCTTCAAAATCATCAGCTCCGGCACCGGCAACTAAATCTCCAGCATCTTCACCGCCAGCAGCAGCAACTCCAGTGAAATCGCCACCGGCATCTGCTCCGGCTAGCTCACCGCCATCTTCAGTTCCAACGACATCACCGCCGGCTACTGTTCCGGCGATCTCGCCACCAGTTCCAGCTCCACTAAGCTCTCCGCCATTGCCCTCTCCTCCCGCAGTTTCTCCCAGCACTTCACCGGAAGTCGCTCCTCCAATTCCGTCCGTTGAGGTTCCAGCTCCAGCACCGAGCAAGAAGAAGAGTAAGTCGAAGAAGCACAATGCTCCGGCTCCGTCTCCCATTTTCCTCAGTCCGCCTGCTCCACCTGGTGAAGCACCTGGAGCGAGTCCCGACGCTTCTTCACCTGGACCAGCTTCTGCTAACGATGAGGTAACCTCACAGTATCCAGATCTACATCTAATCCGGTAGAAAAATTGTTAATACATCACTGATAAGTGATAACGATCTTAACAATCTGAACCACGACTCTACGTTTAGCCAGTGGCTGCGATTTGTCGCTTTGCATTGGCATTTATAATTACTTGCTTTTTTTTCTCCAAGATCTGTTGGAAATGGTATCAAATCAGGCGTTCTGTTTAGAAGGAAAACTAGTGTTAGTTATTAGTTCGTTAAGGAAGATTCTTTTGATTACTATGATGTGAGATCTATTAATGAATTATGAATTTGTATTTGCCTTGGATCTGAATTGCAGAGTGGAGCCGAAACGATAAGGTCTGTGCAAAAGCTGGTTGCAGAATTGGCTTTGGGATGGGCTGCCTTCAGCTTGATCTTCTAGACAGTAGACAGAGTGAGAGTGAGGAGAGAGAGAGAGAGAGAGAGCTGCCACTATTGTTCATTATGATTATTGTTTGTCATTTATTTATGTTTATACTTTTGGCCTTGTCTTCCTTGTGATTAAGTGCTTACATTTATTACTATTATTTATTAATCATTATATCATTATTTATTTATTTAGATTAAGAAAAAAAAAAGAGAAAATTACATTCTTAAATAGGGAATCTCATTTCTATCATCGTTAAGGTAATGCCTAATCGGATGAGGAAGATCTTGTTCTCTCTCAAGACTGAAGTTGACATTCACGATAAACATCATACGGCCTAAATAGTGAAGTTGACTGGAAGATGGCATAATATGCCACCACAGAGCCAGGCGATCCACCAGAGGTTGCTGCACCAAACCGACCCTACATAAAGCATGAAACAGACTCCACACTTTGGACACTATTTCACTCTACATGAAGAGATGCTGCATATCTTCTTGCTTTCTAGACAAACAACATGAACATGTCGAAGGAAAGAGGATGCCCATCTTATAGATATTCAAGTTTACCGCCACGACATTCTTAAGAAGCCACCACCCAAACACTTTGATTTTTAGAGGGCCCGTCAAACTCCAAAGAGTTTAGAATAAATCAATATTGACAGAGTTACGAGTCAAATCTTTCCATGCATCTTTAATAGTAAAGGTACCAGACTTACTAGACTTCCAAACCAACACATCACCGTTAAAGGAAAACTTAGGAAGATTAGAGTGAACATATGCCAATTGATCATCTTCCATGTTTAAATCAAACCAATTACGATTGCGTCATAAATCGTATAATCGTGAATGTTTGGTATGTTGAAAGAATCCAAAAGAATTCCCAGCCCTCAATTGTCATGCCAAAGGGAAATCCTTTAGCCATCTCCAACTTCAAAGCGGAATGAAAGAATTTAGAATTACTATCACCCTTTTTTAGCCAATGTTCTCTTGATTTCTGCTTCCAAAAAGATTTCATTGTTTAAAGAAGCCTGAATATATGCCACAGTTGCATGCTTGAGATCTTTAAACACTTCCTTCGATCAACTCTGCTCCAACATACTCTCATATGTCAAAATTTTGTCTTGCCACGTCTTCACTTCAGTAAATACATGACCAAACACATCTTTTTCCCAGGATTTAAGCAATAACTAGTAGCCTTCAGATTTTTTGCAATTCGTAACAACGATTTAGGGTAAGACGAGTTCCAAGCTAACCTTACCGTGTCAAGAAAAGTAGAGTGGTTTATCCACATTCTTTGAAATCTATATGGGCGAGGACCAATATAAAACAAATACGATGATTAAAGAAGAATGGGACAATGGCCAGAATTAAGCCTTTTCAAAAGGGGATTCACGGCCATTAAAAGAGCTACAAATCTCCGGAGAAACCAATATTCTGTCAAGTCTATAATATATTCTAGCCATCCCATACCTATTATTACAATGAGTAAAAATAAACCCATTCAGAGGAGGTTCAATTAGACCTGCAGATTGAATATAAGCTTTAAATTCCATCATTTCCGAAAGTTGAGGCTGGACACTCCCAAGATTTTCAAAACCCGAGCGAATTATATTAAAATCTCATCCCCATATGACAGACAAATTTGTGGTTTGTTTGACATTCAAAAGAGAATCTCATAGCTCTCTTCTCTTAGAAGGAAAACAGCTAGCATAAACTACAACTACCATAACTTTAAGGTTCAACCAAGTCACTGTACAAGCTAAAAATTGTCTGAGATTGAATAAGATGAACATCCAGAAAATCTTTCTAAAGAAGCCATACCTTCCCACCAACATCCTGATTAGACAACCCTTTCTGCAACTTTATTTTTCTATTAATCGAAATCATGTTATAGAGTTTTATTAATAGAACTCTATAAATAAATTTTATTCTAAATTGTTTAAGCATGATGAGAATAGATCACCCTAAAGAGAAAAAAAATTTGTCATCTCTACATGTTCACACACGTCTTAATGTGTTGATGATCGATTTGGAAGATTATGATGTAAATCTCAACGATCGATTTGCATAGGCTAAGGTATAATTTTTTTCTTATAGTATATAAGATTGATTTATATATATATAAGATCGATAAAAGTTTTTTAAGAACTTTTTGTTATGTACTGAAATGAACAATTATTTCTACTGTAAATTTTTAAACCTGATTTCCAACAATTGGTATTAGAGCAATCTTTATATATATATATATATATATATATATTAATCATTGTATGAGATTATTGCACTATCATATATATATATGATATGTATGTTGAATGAATATTTATGTTTTAAAATATATGGTTGATATAATAGATCGTTAATTAGATAATGATTTTGGGTTATAAATTTTTTTAATTTTCTTTTTCTATATTTTTGTGTAAGGTATTATGGGGCATATAATTTTTTGTACAACTTTATTTTGTTATAAAATTCTGCATGGCAGGGAGGAAGAAGAAACCTCATGATGGGGCTCAAAAGATGGCAACCAACGGTGGCATGTCGCTATAAGCAACATACCGTATTGTCCCGAGTCAAAGGCTTTATCGACCTATCGACCAATAATTGTGTTTATATAGGTGATGGAGTAATTTAATTAGACTGGTTAATGAGATCATAGAATAATTTGATTATACATATCGATGGAATTGATGTGGTCGATGAAGCTTTCGACTCTACATCATATTTTAAGTTTATTATGATGCATATTCAATCAATTATTTGTTAAGTTATGTTGATTTAAATCATTTTAAATATAATCAAATTATGCGACTTATTCAATAATTAAAAAATAAAATTAAAGAAATAAACAAAATACAAATTTATAATTTATAAAAGTTAAATTTACATTAATAATACATATTTTACATAATAATTTATATTAATAATATCAAATTACACAAGAAATTTAAGTTTATTATGATGTTAGTTTAGGCATATTTTAATAAAATTAGGTAATTCATTTAAAATTTTAAAAATAAAATTAAAGTAAAATAAAAAAAAAAGACAAATTTAATTTAATTCAAAATTTATAATTAATATATTTTTATATTCACACAAGTAAAAAATTATAAACATGAACATAATATAATTATGAACATAATATAATTATGAACATAAACATAAATAAAATATATATTTAATATAATATAATTATTACGAAATATTAAAAATTAAATTTATATTAAATAACTTAATAAAAATTACATAAAAATATTTAGTACAGAAAAATACTTACGAGGCACGTGCAGGAGGGTTAAAGCACCCCAGCTGATCTCGTCTTTGGGATCTAATCTACAACAACGGTTGTCTCGTAATCAGTATTCTTAATCTTTTTTTAGGACAACCTTTGTAGTTTGTCCTTTGTCGTCTTCCGTTTGACTTCTTTGTCCACTTTGGGACTGGTTCAGAATTTTCACATGGCTGTCCAGTCCAGTTGTATTGTTTTGTTTATGTCTTTTACTTATAACTCTGTCCTAATTGTCAGTTTTTGACTTCTTTTTTATTTTTAATAATAGCTTTCCATGAATTAATTATTGTTTTTAACTAAATTCTACAGTTTATGTGAAAAGAATCACAGATTTGCGTCTCCGCATTATTAATCTTACTTAATTCTTTATCCTGACTTTTATTTATTTTTTTAAAATTAAAATAAAGCACTCATTTTTTATTTAAAAATTTATAAATAATTTCAAATATTTATATAAATTATGACGATTCTTTTAAAACAACGCTTTTTCGAACGGCCATCATCAAATTATTATCATGGAAAAAAAATGATTTATCTAAAAAAATAAAATAAAATAAAATTATAGAAATCTTATCCTAGTTTTACAATTATAGAAATCTTATTATTAAAATTATCCTTACTTCTTTTATCAAATTTGAAGGACTATGATGTTTTTTTATTGGCTCATAATATTAGTAAATTTCAGACCGTCCATTAACTTTTGATATCTTTTGGGGAAAATAACCAACGGTTTTGATTTTCTATGGGTTGTTGGCAATTAATCAGTACAACAACAAGTCTCTTAGTGATCTTGGGATTAGATTCGGATCGTGTCCCTATTTATATAAATATATTTTAATGATATATTTTAATTATTACAAGTCTTTTAGGTATTACATTTTTTTTTTTGTTGCCAAGGAAAAAAAAAAGTTTTGTTCGTCGTTTTTTCAGTACAAACTGATATTATTGGTGATATTTGTCATACTATGATTCTTTATTTTATTCATACTGGTGCTTCATATTTAAAGTATGCAATCAATCTCTTTATTGATTATAGAGTATCTTTTTATATGATTTCTTATTGAGAAATTCTCGTGGAAACTGCGTGGACTGATTTATATTAACTGTATATGTTATTTTTATACTGTTATATCATGCTATCCTATCAAATTTATACATGAGATATATCAATCCAGTAAACGTGTACCCAAAAATTTATCTTCCTTCCTTGCCGAAGTGGCGGGAATCCTTTGCTGGGAAGAACAAGTATCATGAAAAAAAGGAATTCGAACAACAGATTGGGCTAAGAGCCCACTGATGTGTGTCAAATCAATTAGTCGCTCGCAACTTTTTGGAATACGACATGCATGACATGTGAAATCATTAGAACAACTTTTTGGAATGCGACAGATGAAGTTATGGATTGGTCGTCTTCTCTTCTTTGCAAAGATAACAAATTCACAAGTCACGGTATGGTATATCTTCTCCGCTTTCCGACACAGTAATAGTATACGAACAATTAGTCTTTGTTTTTTGGGTTTTTTGGTCACTATGCCTCTACCCCTCTCTCTCTACACAAATCTATGTAAAAGTAGAGTATAAAACACAAGAATAATAAATTGCGTGTATAAAAAACTTACATGAATATCCGATTTGAAACCTCGGATGTTATAAATTTCTCATACCATCCAAATCACCCTCTACCAGCATTACCATGTCTATGGTTTCTGAAATAGCTAAGAAGTGCCTGAGCCTGTAAAAAAAGTATCCCACTTTTTTCTCATCATAAAACATATATGAAAAATAAAATACAAAGAAAAAGGGAAAAAAAAAAAACAAAGAAGACTGAGAACATACCTTTTCTTTAGCCCTAGGAGTTCCCGATTGCGAAAGCGCCACTAATGGTGGGACCGCCCCTTCCTGAAGCACCATATTACAGAACCTACTACTATTAGTACAAAGGTGCAGTAAAGCAGCAGCTGCATTCTCCTTTCCTCTAGCTGAACCCAACTCAACCACCTCGACCAAAACAGGGATGCCACCCTCCTGACCAATAGCATTCCTTCCCTCCAAAATTGTAGCAAGATTAGACAAAACAGCAACTGCCTTATCAACCATTCCAGCTGCTGGGTCCATTAACTCTACTAAATGCCTTACAGCTCCTGCTTGTACAACCCTCGCCTTGTTTTCATGAAAAATTGATAAATTAAACAAAGCAGTGGCTGCATCTTTCTTTCCTCTAGGAGTTCCATTCCCTAATAAATCAACTAAAGGAATGATCGCTCCTGACCGTCCGATCCTGACCTTGTTATCCTCTATCACTGAAAGGCTAAAGAGAGTAGCAGCGGAATTCTCTTTTGCCTCCGGGGTCCCAGTTTCAAGAACATGGATTAAGGGTTCTATAGCATCAGCCTGAGCAATGGCAGTTTTGTTATTATCATTGATGGATAAGTTAAGAAGAGCTGTTACGGCATTCTCTTGGATCTTTGGGTCTTGAGAATGGAGCAAATTGACTAAGATGGTAATAGCTCCACAATTTGCAATTACAATCCTGTTATCCATATTGTGCTTGGCTAGCAATCTTAGTTCAGCTGTAGCTGCTTTTACTGTATCGGGTGAAGGGTTATTTAAGTCTTGAATCAGCTTTTGGACTTGGGCTTCAAGTTCAGAAAGGTCAGGTCTCATTTCAGTAGGGGTAGAAGAAGAAACCATTCTTTGTCTAAACCTATCAGAAGGCCGGCGTCTTAGTGTATGGTTTCGAGCTCTCAAATCCAGCAATCTGGCAGGGAAGTCTTGTTCTCTTTGTGAGCCCGATTCTGCATCCCCAGAAAGATCACTTGACATTACTTTAGGAGAAGTAGAGACTGGGCTAGAAGCTGATGAGGTTCTACTATGGTTGCTAGGCTGTTCAGACCCATTATTGGTTCGGGATGGAGACAAATTTATTTGACCGGGCAATGTGTTTTCTGAATGTCTAGGAGATAATCTTGCAATATCTGAACCCAGACTATTTCCAGCAGAAGAAGGCAATGAGTCTTCCATTTGGGAACGACGTAGCAATGGTTTATGGTTTTCACACTGTGAATTTAGGTTCTTCCCTGGAAATTTAGTGTTTCCATCAGACTGTCTACTACCTAAAAGGGCAGATGGTCGAGTCAAGTTCACTGACTTGATAGGATCAGTCAACATCACTTTATGCAGCTCACACCAGTTTGCAATCAATCCCTTTACGGTATAATTAGGTATCAAATTGGTGTGAGAAAGTGTTTGTCGGGTCTTTGGACAGATAGTAAGCCCAAGATCAATCCATCTCTTGATAAAAGACCGCTCATAGGTTTGACCTGATGCCACGATCACAGGGTCTGTCATCAGCTCAAGAGAGAGAGGACAACAGAAATCAGATGGTATTGGAACTTGGTTATGGCTTTGAGATTGCTTTGCCACTATAAGATGGTCATGCATGCAATTTACAAGAGCAACCATTTGGTCAATATATTCGGCTTCTTCATTCCTTTCAACTTGTTCAGCATTCTCTTTCAACTTTTCGAGAGACACAGCCTCAATCAAGATTTCTTGGTTTGACCTCAAGCCTAGAGAGTCTGCAATTTTTACCAAAATATCTGAGCAAGGTTCAACTCCCTCTAATTGATTCCTTAGAGCATCTTTCATTATAGTTGGCGTTTCTTCATGTCCCATATGCTTGATTTTCTGCACACAGTGCTACAACCAATAAGACCAAGCATTAGAAATCATCATAAAGTGATTGATTGAAACTACAAGTACTGATGGTACTGATTCATAACATCTTTTTGATTTAGAGTCCAACATAGAGATTCGTAGTACTGATTGAAACTACAGGTACTGATGGTACAACAACCATATGTGATGGTTATAAATATAACCAATAAATTATGCTCCATCAATAAAATGAAAAGTTAAACACTAGAGAAGTATTTTTCTTAGATTCTACCTCAAGAGTCGAACTGAACTCGGAAGAGAGATATTCATGCGAACACTGCAGGAGCTGGAAAATATCAAGAGTAGATCTCCGAATCTTTGATATCAGCGAATCACTTTGAAGAACCTAGTCCGATCCAAAAAATAGTAAGTGGTAAGAAGAAATCCATTTGCTAAAGCAAAAAAAAAAAAGAATGACGGCTCAAGAAAATAACATCAAACCTCTAATAAATGTCATTGGAAGTACAAAACTTAGTAAGAAACTCAAGCGCACCACAAGTTCCTTAAGAAAATTTTAGATTCTAAATAAGTTTTCAGCCAAAGGAACAGTTGAATCAAAAGGTGTAAGTTCATGAAAAGGAAATGAGTATATACCATAAAAAGTGGCACCAAACTCAAATCTCTAAGAGCCAAAAAAATTCAGTCAACCACCAAGAACCATAAAAACAGTATATACTCACTCAACCACTAACTAAAACCCACAAAAGGTATCATGGCCATCCACTTACAAGCAGTGTCACTACTGCCCTTACCATAACCACAACTATCCACTTTTGGCATGAAACAAGAATTTAGGGAGGGCATTTATATTGCCTCTCCCACCATCTCCAGCAACAATTAATTTACCACCATAAGTCACAGACTCCACTTACTACAATTATCATGTAAGTAATCACATTAGCCCTTACAAAGGTTATTATGAAAAGCTATTGATGCCAATATTAGCTAAATCAAAGTTAGTCAAAACCAGTTAATGGTGACCATACTTAAACTAGGCGAGCATAAATGATGAGTAAGATTAATCAACACTAACTAAAAACGCATAATGGAAAATATCTTACTAAATATACTTTACTAGCCAAAGGTTTCCAGCTTTTAAGAAGTTCTCTTAATTCCTCAATGGAATGACCAAGTTCTTCAAATGCATTTTTAAACACTTCATCAGAAGCAATTTCAGATCCAAAGAGTGCATGTAGCACTGGCTTCAACAACTTCAATATATCCTCTGCCTTTTGGTAATATTTCAGAACACACTCCGAGTTTATACAATCACAAGATGATAGATTAGAAAACAAGGAGATCTGGTTCAGCAGCATCTTTAGCAATGATATCTCCATTACACCTGTTGATACTAACAGAAGTCAATTACAAAGAAGCAACCCCAAGAAAAATATTTAAACTGCTATATATTGACCGAGCAAAGTGATAACAAACGAAAAACTATCTTATAGCAATCTAATTGATATGAAAATAAGAGGGAGGATTGGGAAAAAATTACCTTTATTTGGACCACAGTTTTGCGAAGTTAATAAGTCCAAAAGCACATAGATTTTTCTGGCATTGCTGATCCTTGATCAGAACCTAAACAAAATAATGAACACAGAAAGTGACTTCACAAACAAAATTGGACAAAGAAGGAATTCGATTTCCTGGAAGAGAGTTCTACACCTAAGAAAACCTAGATGATGAGAGTCGAACTTAAGCTCGGTAATTAAAAAAAAAAAAAAACGATTCTAATCATTGGAGAAAGTATTTGAGATGAATCCTCACTCGAATATAGAAAAAAGGCTTCAGAATTCCAGATTCGAGATGCATTTCAATTTTTCATCTTTTCAATTTGAAATTTGCAGCCACACAACAAAAATGCAGGAATTTGAAAGCTCAAGCAGCATATAGAACAAAATGAATGAATCATTAGAGCCCTAATTAAGGTATCAAGAACGCAGAAGCGAATCGATCTAAGTATGAGAGAAGAAAATAAATAAATAAATAAAAACGAAGAAGACAAATTCAAAAACCCTAAGGATATTTGAATCAAAGTAGAAGACGACATGGAACCTGAAAAATAAAACTCTCGAGCTTTTGAATCCACACTCCGCCTTCTACTTCCCCTTGAGCTTGAGCTTGAGCTTGAGCTTTCTTTCAATTTTTCATTTTCATTCTTTTTCCTAATCAAATTAACTTTGTAGCGGTTAGAGCAGGGCAGATCAGTTGGGGAAGGTGGGGATATTTGCGTCATTACGTATTTATATTATGGTTAAAAGTGTCATTGTCGTAGCGCCAAATTGCCAATTGGCGATAACCCATTCATTAGCAGCCGCCAGATGAATCGGATAACAATAAACGGCTCTCCTATAAAGATTGGGTTTTAAAAAAGAACAAATTTGGAATATTAACTCCAAATAAAAGTTATAATTACAAAATATACCTTCGATTAAAATTTTCTGATAGAGTAGTCTTACATTTATTTTACTTACTTAAATAAAAAATATAAATATATATAATTTACCAAACCACTCTTATACCTACTTTCTCGCTGTTCGAAATTCGAAGGAAAAAAAAAAAATTAAATGGAAACAGTTTGTTTCCATATAAAACTGTCAAGCATTTTTCGTTCTCTAATATTTGAAACCGTTCAAAAAGTAACTCCTTCAATTCACCTATTGAATTCAAAACCCTCTATTTCATAAATAATATGAATCAAACCCATCTGAGAATAACCTAGCAGATCTAAAAACTATTTTGTAACTCATTATTTAATCGAAAATGCAATGGTTAGTACTTAGCGAATCTAAAAAAAAATATAAAAAAAAGTGTCATCGTAGATATTCCGGTCGAATCGCCTGAGAAGGAAAAGCAAAAAATGATAATGACACCAAAATCAATGGGGAAAATCAATCAGCCTAATATCCATCGGGTATGTCACTTAAAATTTGTTTTTTTTTTGTGTATGTTTTTCTTTGAAATTAATTGAGATATTAGTGTAAATGTTAAGACATATTGATTCCATATTTTTTTTTAGTGATTATATGCATTTGAATTGAAATTTTGGAGGATTTACGGTTCTTGGGACCATTGAACAGTTCATATGAATTGGTCGATGGCTCGATGACCATTCTTATGCCTATTGAGCCATCAAGTATTACAGTGTTTTTTGTTTTTTGTTTTAATTTATTTTTGTATAGTTTTGTATAATTATTTTTATTTTAGGTGGAACAAATCAATATGACGTGAGTTAAAACTCATAATTGACTAAGTTCTTTGTTTCAAGATCTGCATTACTATGATAGCAAAAGAAGAAGTAATGATTGCTAACATAAGAAAGAAGCTTACCCTAATACAGTTGAAGTCTTTTAGGTCTACATGTTTGAGTCATTTCCTAGATGTGATTGGCCAACTCAAAAACTCGGATCAAATTATTAACTTCTTCATTCTCTAACGAGTGGAGTGAAAGAAGAAGCATGAGTTATGATTTACGCACTTCAAGAAGCTTATGTGGTTAGGTCTGAGGGAGTTTGCATAGGTGATAGGGTTGAAATATCGTGAATATATTTCAGACTATATAATTACGCGAATAGAAAAAAGATGACCACCTATTGAAAAAATATCTTGATGGGAAGTTTGTCAATATGTATAAGCTAGCATAGAAGTTTAGAAGCGATGTTGGGCCATGAAGTAACAAAAATAGTGAAATTGTGAAGATGGCTTGTGTCTATTTCATTGAGGCAGTACTTTTGGCACAAGGGAGGGAGAATATGATCCGACCATTTACCTTGTCAATACCAATAATTTAGTATGGTTCGAGCAATACCCTTAGGATAGACTTAGTTATGAGACTACCATTCAATCGCTTAAGAAAGATTAAGAAGAAAACCATTGCACATAGGGACCGGCCAAAAGGGACGAAGTCGAAAAATGAAACTTATGACTTATATAGATTTTTGCTTGCTTTATAGGTTATAGTTTATATTTAACTCTTACTATTTTTTGGTTTATGTTTGCTAATAGTTAATCCATTTGCTATATAAGTATTTGGTTACGAATCCATCTATTATCTTGGAAAGTGAGCCAGAGTGCGGGGTAATGATAATTTCATGCCTTAGATTTTAAATTGGTCATTTGTGGATCCGCTTGTGAGTCATGAAAATGTCGAGTTGTGTCATATCTTAAACCCTAAGATTAACATTACATCTTAAACCTTAAATCCTAAGTGTCATATCTTAAACCTTAAATCCTAAATATTAGATCTTAAACTTTAAACCATAATATTAGGTCTTAAACCTTAAATATTATATCTTAAACCTTAAATATTATATCTTAAATCTTAAACATTATATCTTAAACCTTAAACATTATATCTTAAATATTAAATCCTAAATATTAGATCTTAAACCTTAAACACTGAATATTAGATCTTAAACTTTAAACCCTAAACATAAGATCTTAAACCTTAAATCCTAAACTCGAACATTAGATCTTAAACTTGAAGCCCTAAATATTAGATCTTAAACATTTAACATCAAATCTTAAATCCTTAACATTACAATACAAAAGTGATTCAAAGTTATACAATACAAAAGTGAATCAAAGTCATACAATACCAACATGAATATATGGTATATGACATGAAATGCAAAATAAATATATCAATTTGGTTGATTGAGATTTGGAGGAAGTGGAAGTGGAATTGGGTTACATCATGTCGTCTTATAATGTCTAACACCGCCACATTTGTTACACTTATTTCTCTTTCGTGGTTATTCCCCCTTGAAGTTATATGTCTTTTTTTAGGTCTTCCACTTTGTTTATGCATTACGGGAAGTAAAATCTCAAGCGACTGAAAATTCCTAGTCATCAGTCGCTAGTTTAGAATAAATTAATTCTATTATGCTCACCTCCAATTTAAAGTCATGTAGCATTCTACACATAACGTGCGTGGTGAAATACTTCTATGGCTCGCAGCTGCTAAAATATGGGCGCACGATAACTTATCAAGTTGGAACACCCTATATGTGTAACTATGATCCCTTAAATTCACTAAAATATTAGTTGAAATACCGATAACCTCATATGTATGTATATTCACTTTATCATTCTTTATTGTTATAGATTCATTGTGTCTTCTCTGAAGCATTTTCTCTACCTCAGGTGTCCATAGAGTGTTTGTCTCGTTTGCTACATTTTGTCAGTTATAGAACTAAGTAGTCATTATCTTTCTGATATTATTATCAAGCAATATTATAATTGGATAGTTACACGCATCCTTTAATGAAACATTAAGAGATTTCATAATATTATTAGTCATTATGTCGTACCAATTACCATTGAAATGAGGTCTTGACTAATGTTCAAAACTAGCTGTCTCTAGGTATGCAGTCTTATCTCGTTGAAGTATGTATTAAATTCGCGAACCTTATATGCTCTGGCAGCCTTGTTGAATAGCTCGAGAATCCCATCACACTTAAAATTGGTCTTGATGTTTTGGCCGAGGTGCCAGATGCATGCAACATATTTCACTTTTAGGTAAACACTACATATAACATTACTAATACTTTTTATCCGATTAGATAAAAAAACCAAATTGACAACTTTGAGGATCAAGCCCTTCAGCCTACTCAAGAACCGAGTCGATGATGCATCATTCTCTGAATCAACTATAATCCATTCTAATTGATAAATGTGTTTGTTACCATATTTGGCCGTTGTGGCCAAAAGAGGGCATTTGTATTTAAACTTCAAAAAGATTTTATCAATATAAATAACTCTTTGTAGAAATTGAAACCCTTTAGCCGATGCTCTAAAAATTCAGAAAAAATATGGAAATTTATTACATTCATCTATTAGAAGTACAATCACGTCCTCAGATTAACCGATTCCAGCATGTCTACCCAATATATTAAATTTTTGTAACTGTCCTCGATTGTATCTCTAATAAGGCCATTTGCAACAGATCTAGATTTCTATACTTTCAAAGAACTAATATATATACCGAGATCATTCTGGACAATATTAATGATAGCTGACGACGCTTTAAAAGTCTTGTTACACCCTTTCTACTTGTCCATTGCATGTTGTCCAGTCATAGATGCAGATCATTGTCGATGTTTGTCTTGTATGAATAAACTAGAACATGTGTGCTCATCTATAAATGTTTATATTTGAGAAATGAAGAATTCTTATTTCCCACAGGATGAAATCGCCACTTTCAATTTGGATTCATGCACATTATTACAAACATAGTCTTATTCAACTTCTTAACCTTGAACTCAAAATTCTGATACATCACGAGCATATATAGACTAGCCTTGAATTCGTTTTTTGATGTAAAATGTTGTTTAACAAAAAATTATCATGATTATTAACAGCAACAATGGGTATGTCACTCATATAATCATCTTGTAGATTAGCAATATGAGGTATGTCACTCTTAGAAATACCATGAACATTAGGAAGGTTATGAAATTAATGAAGGATTTCACCATATGAATCTCTTCCCATCTTAGGAAGCAACATAACATACAATAGATATTTTTCCTCTTTACATTGTAAGTGGCGAATAAGCCCCTTCATGTTTTGGTTATTTTTTATATATAGTGGCGAAAACCACAATATACTAACCAACTAGTATGATAGTTTCGATCTAAATTAGTTGCAGTCATTGTTTTTTATTAATATCTAATAACTAACTATAAGTGATTAGATTCCACCAATGTTTCAGTCAATCTCTCTTTATGATTTGAATGGCAATACGACAAATTATGATTCTCATTTCGGTTCATATTATCTTTATATTCACCATTGAAGCATTATGAAAAAAAAAAAAAAAACCTCTTCATTTCTGTTAAATAAAATTAAATAGAAATCAGTAATCTTGAATAAAAAAAAGAAATAAATAAAAAATAAAATATATGTCTCGAGGGGCCTGATGGCTCGAGGGTATCGATGACACAATAGAAAATCATGCCATTGAGCCATCGAGCAGATGACCCATCAAGTACTTTCTTTGAAAGAATCAGTCCAATTTTGTAGCTGCTACTTGAGTTGCAGAACGAAACGAAACCATAATTCAAAGAAAATACAAAGTAGAAAATATATTTTTTATTCCGTTGCAAGAGAAATCAACAATAAAAGCGTAACTATACTGATAAAATTACATTACAAAGGTTCAACTCTAAGATTTTGAATCTTGAAGTAAAATGAAGAAATAAAGATCGAAGTATAGATCGAACTGAGGAAACTCAAAAGAGGAAAATCGAAAATTTGCACAAGCAAGAGGAAACTCGAAACTTTCGGTTAGGTGTGCATTTGATACTATTGGAAGTATAAGAAGAGATGAAGATATTTTGATCTTCAAGATACAAGGCTAATTCCCACCCACCACTCCTTTTCTGCAAATGAGAATTGAGCTGCAGATATAAATACATATATAGAGAGCAGCAGTCAAGTTTGGATGTCTAATTTGCTACTCTTCTTAGGTGGGATTAAATTGGACCAGCTCGAAAACGTCACGCTACTCGACACTAAATAGACGATGAAAGCAACATATGCAGATGTAAAAGCGCAAAGTGCAGTTCCGAAAAACGCCCCGTTTACTTCGTTGGAGAAGAAGTCTAGTAGAAGATACCCGTTTATCGCTATCACCAATGCAGCCACAAGCCACGAAACCATCTATTAAAAAGAAGAAAATTAAAAGCTCGAACCGTTGGAAAATAAACTAAACAGTACACGCAATAAAAAGCTCAAACAGTTATTAAAAAAAAACCGAGTATCATACCTTAAGAAGAGGCCCGATTTGGAAAGAGCCCATGAGTTGCTCTTTGGAAACCAAACAAAGAAGCGGAATGAGAGCAAAAGGGATCTGAATGGACTGAAGAACATTAAGCCATTCGTTCATAACATCCAGCATTTGATCAGAAGTATCGAAGATAAGGGCAACAATGATAGTCGGTATAATCGCACAGCTTCTAGTAATCAAAGCTCTAAGCCACTTCTTCATCCCCAGATTAAAAAACCCGCCCATTATAAACTGCCCGGCGTAGGTGCCTGTAATCGTGCTACTCTGCCCGGCAGCTAAAAGCCCGATGGCCCAAATATACAAGATGGGGAAAAGCCCGCCTCCGTATTTATCTTGAAGATATTGTCCGGCATTTACAAGCCCGATACTAGAAGCTAAATCGGTCCCAAAAAAGCCCTTGGCGAAAACGGCTGTAACGAAAAGGTTTATGATGAAGGAGATTATAAGGGCTAGAGTGGACTCTATTGAGTAGTATCTAAGAGCTTCTTGGACATGGGATTTTTTGCCATGATCGATTTCTCGTGATTGGACAAGGGCCGAGTGTAGGAATACATTGTGTGGCATTATAATACAGCCTACCACTCCCACTGCTTGTCTTATTGTTCTTGAACTAAGCTTTGGGATCAAAATGCCTACAAATAAAAAAAAAATGGTAAATTACAATTGAAAGAAAGAAAAAAAATGGAAAAAAAGAAAGAAAAAAAAAAACAGTTGTTAAATGTAATTGACAGTTGAAAAAACAATTTTTACATTTATAAACATGAAAAATAATTCTAAAAATTGTTACCGAATCAGGGGTGATCTCAATTTTTTAAAATATGAAAAACGTTTTAAAAAACTGATACCAAACAGAGAAACTTGAATAGAGCTTGTTATATAATCCAACTGAAATACAGTTTAAAAGAGAGCTTGTTAGTTTACCGAGGAGGAGCTCTGTGCCGTCGGGTTTAGCGTCGGCAAACATCCATGCAAAAGAGAGGCCCATTGTGGCTATCAGGATTGCAAACACTGCTTCTAGTTTCCTCACCCCGTAATTCTCAAGGAAGAGAAATATAAAGCTGTAAAAAAACTCCAGTAAAAAATAAAAAATGAAATCAGACAGAAAGTAGAAGAAACTGACTGAAGTTGACCATTTCTTGTCGATAGAATCTTTCAAACTAGTCAAAAAGAAAAAAAAAAGCTCAAAATTTTATTACCAAGAAGAAAGAAATGAATGAAATTGATCAACTAAAAGTAAATAAAAAATTTATTTAAAACACAGAAATGAAAACTGATGAATTTGCAGAAACTCATCAAAAAAGTGAAAATAAAATTAACAAAGAAGAAAAAACTGACCAATCAAAAGCGGTGATGATAACACCAGCCCAGAGAGGCAAAATCCCATTACTCAGAATCTTAATAGCGATAGCACTGCCTATGACTTCCTGGATATCCGCCCCGATTAGAGCTACCTCAGCCATGGCCCACAAAACCATCCTCGCCCACGTCGGATACTCCTCTCTACACAGCTCAGCCAAGTGTCTCCCAGTCGCCACGCCGAGCCGAGCTGCCAAAAGCTGAACCAGAAGCCCCATCGCTGTGGCCCACATGAGCAGCCAAAGAAGCGAGTACCCAGCTATGGCGCCGGCCTGAAGATCGCCCTCCAGGTTTCCTGGGTCGAGAAACGCTATGCTCATTAGAAAGCCCGGACCGGTGTAGAGCCAGAGCTTCTTCCATGAGAACGGAGGTGGCGCGTCGGAGTCGGAGCCGGATTCGTTGGGGATGGTGACGCGGACCTTTTCCGATGCGTCGTAGGCGGTTTCTTCGTCGTTTTCTGGTACGAGTTCGTGGAGGAGAGGTTGGTCGTGGTCTGCTTCTGGGAGGGGCATGGTTTAGTGTGGGCGAGTGTACGGTGAGAAGTCTGAGCTAGCTGTTGGCCCTGAGAGAGAATGGTAGTTAATGGCGAAGAATTATGGTTCAAGTCTCCCAAGAATCTTATGCGTGGATTTTGATTCCTCCTCCCTCACTGGGAAAAAAATAGGTTGCGCACGAGCACAAGATGCAACAAATGGCATCAGTTGTCATCCCCAATATAACTATGACAAGTGGCACATCATACAACGTCCTCTGATCGCAATCAGACCGACCGATTGGAAATTCAGCGGTCATCTAATTGAATTTGACAAGATATACCGATAGCTCTTTACCTCTAGAATTGGTTTATAATATGATATTGATTCTTACTTACCACCACGCTATGTAATTGGTAACATTTAAAAAAAAAAAATCACCAACATTTGATCCAAAATTTTGGCACCCAACCTCAGACGGGGCCTAACGATGGGATCATCCTAACCGTTTAAACCATTTGGAGTACTCTTTGGCCAAAAAAAAAAAAAAAAAGCTAGCACCAGTATGATGTCGTTGTCTCTAACCGCTGTGCTATCTCTCATTTCCTCTTAAATATTATGTAAGATTCAAAGTAAGAGATTTGATGAGTTTTTGTCAATTTGGCAGCGGGCTGTAATATATAATAAATATTTATAATAAATTAATTTATTTTTATAATAATATACTAAAAATTTGTTTACCATTACATGAGTCCATGTGGCAGAAAAAGATGAGATCAAGATCAAGGCCAAAAGAAGACCGAAACCCAAACAAAAAACCATAAGATGAGACAAAATTCATAACAAGTGTACGAGTCAATTTTGTTATGCGTGCTAGTAATTTAATGCACTTCAGGATAATATAGTTTGCCGTGCCAGAATCATTAAAATTCATGTCCTGTCATAAAACAAAATAAGACTTCACTAAAACGACGTGGTAAGATGGTCTCATGGTTGTAGTCGAGAGAAGGGAAAGTCCATGCCCATTATTTAAATTTAATCTCTGTAACGTTAATTATATTTTTGTTTGTCCAAGCATTTAAAAAATGAATGACGGGTCATACACAAGTCATGTTATTTTTTCAATCGAATGCATTTTTCACGCCATTACATTATGGAACAGCATGGGACTATTGAATTGCCATAAAAGGTAGAGTAAAAATAAAACAAAAAGAAGAATTCACTAAAAGTCTAAGAAACGAGGTCGTAAGATGGCCAGATGGGAGTAGCCGAGGAGGAAAATGGCCATGCCTATGTGAGAAGCTATTGGACTATTCCCCTATTGTTTCCTTTCACTAGATTGCATTGTCTCCTATTGTTTGGAAGCTGACAGTCAGTTTGTTTGGGAGCTCAGAAAATCCAACATGAAGCTTCCTAGTCCTTTCTAATCGTCCAACTGATACAGTTGACCCATGATTCAAGCCAATAATTATTAGATAAAACCAAAAAAGTTGGCAATTTCGCAACTTTTGTGCTCTAGCGATCACGGTTTGTTTTAAAGTTAGTGTGAGGATAAGATTTTGGGCATTCTAAGCGTAAGATTTCGAGTCCAGTATGTAACGAATATGATCGGTCTCAAATTAAATGTTATCAGACTTATTGAACTATGAAGCAAGTCTATTGAAATTGAGGAGTGATGGACTCAACGGGTACCAATGTAACTGAGTAGATTGGATCGTAGTTGGGATGAAGTTGAGGTTGACCATGATGCTCGCTTGTGTATCATCGACACGAGACAAGACTTAAGGGTTAAGACTGAGAAACAATATGATGAATATGATGTATTTTTATAACAACTTAATATGGTGCAAATCTCAATCATGGCAGAGAAAGATGAGCTCTAACATAGACTGTGGAGCAAAGAAAAGTTAGGATCATATACAGTGGAAAGACGACATATATAAAAGTGTCTATGGTCTTACAACATATCAGAGATATATAAACTAAATAATACTTGGAGAATATGACAATCTATCTTTTACATTAAAACTCTCTCCACAAAATACTTATAAGTTTCCCTAACTGACTTGAGTGTTGGAAAGAGGTTGGTCTATCATAACCCCAGCCACTCATTGTTTTGTGCGTGCATAGGTGCTTTCCCACCTAAATGTGAGAATATACTGGGAAGAGAATAAGGCAGAGGGTTCTTCTGACCCTACTTGGAGTCCTAGTTCACTTCCAGTGTTAAAGGGACCCATACTTCTCAAGGTCCATGCTGAAGCGTCTACTAACTAAGCCAAAGTCATTGAATGGTTAGTCAAGAAGATAAGGGAGTTAGAAGCAATTACAGAAAGGACTGGCCATTGTATGGATGAGCCTGAAAGTCTATTTATTGATAGGGTATTGAGCGCAAAGGCGCCAAAGAAGTTCATGCCCCCAACTATAACCTTATATGATGGAACAAGAGATTCTCATGACCATATGGCTACTTATCCATAAGAAGGAATTCTTTAGGGATGAACTAATGTTTCAGGTTTTCTATATTACTTTGTTGGAATCAGCTATAGACTAGTATCGCGCATGGATCTCTCGGTTCCTTTGATGAGCTAAAGCAGCTATTTGTGTCAAATTTATTTAGAGCAGCTAACACATGGCTTCCCCTCATGAACTTATTTACAATCAAGCATAACCCAAGGGAAACTCTTCTAGACTATGTTAAACAATTCAACAATGCCTTGAAAAATGTAGGTAGGCTAAGAGACATAAGGGTCTTGCATGCCTTTTTGTAAGGAACGTCTGATAAGAAACTCATTACTTATTCTGGTAAAAAGTGATTTAACTATTATATTAAGGCATTGTTGGAGGCTAAAAAGATATATGTGGTTGAGGAGGTACTTGTATCACAGCTGAAGAGTCAGCAAGGAAGGGGTGGGGATCTAAAAAGGCAGAAGGATAACCTGAAAGGTAAAAGATAATGAAAGGATGACAGAAGAGAGAATGAGGACAAAAAGAGAAGTTCAGACAGAAAAGGGGGATTCCCCTATTTGAGAGATACCTTCACTTTTTTTGTGGCAAGTATTCAGGTCATTTACGCTTAGATAAGATATCACAATCTGTTTAAAGATCTTGAGCTTTTGAAGAACTTCCCAACTAAACGCAATATGAGGTTATATTGTAAGTACAATAGCAATCATGACCACAAGACTAATGATTGTATTCACTAAAAGAGAGAAATTGAAAGATTAATCTAGGATGGTCATTTTGGAGAATATGTTAGTAGAGAAGGAAGAGAAAACCTGAGAGGAGAAAGAAGAAATAATAGGAGGGAGAACAAAACTAAAGCAAAAACTGAGGTAAATTCTAGATATTAGAATGTTGCAGGGGAAATTCAGGTAATTATTGGAAGACCTAAAAAAAGATATTCACATCGTCAAATGAATGAATGGACGAGAAGCTTAGCTTAGGAAGAAGTTTTCTCCATATCCATGATTCCTCAACCAAAGAATATCGTGAACATAACCTTCAACTACTTGGATGAGGAAGACATTATTTATCCTCACAATGACGTTATGGTCATCTAGGCCAATGTTTACACTTTGTTGATTCATTAAGTGTTGGTATACTCAAGAAGTGTAAAGGTGTCTAAGGTTTCACATCATATCAAATGTATATAAACTAAAGAATGCTTGGAGAATAAGGTAATCCATCTTTTACACTCAAACTCTCTTTATAAAATATTTTTAACTTTCTCTAATTGACTTGAGCATTAGAGGTGGATTAGCTGACTATAACTCTGACCTCTCCTTATTTCATATGTGCAGGAATATTAATCTTAGAGCATACTATCAACTGTGGAGCCCTTCAGCTTAAATGAATTTCCACATTAATAGTTAGAATTGCCTGCAATCTCTCTTATATGGATCATGTGTAGATCCTTATGACTGATGTCTTTTAGAAATGTGAATTTTGAAATGATCAAGTTGATATTTCGACCTAAGACTCATCCTTCAAACAAATTATCTACTCAATACTAACAAAACTCGATCCATCAATTTAAGGATATAATTAATTATGTTATTTGCTTCATTATAACAATTCATCCCATTTTTTATCCGATCTTTTTTTTTTGTTATGATTAAGATTAAAAAATAAGATAACTCATCTTGATAAAAGAAAAAGATAAAGGAAAATAGATTATTAAATATGAGTTAGACTAAAAAATAGATTTGATTATTAAAATAAAAAATTATTTAATTTTTTATTGGAATTTTAAGACTATAGATCTAAATTTAATTTATAAAATATAAAAAGATATAGTAATTTCTAATTTACTCTTCCCAATCTCAATCGTGAAGGTCATTCACCCAACCAGTGAAGGGTGAATGTGTCATTTTGGTCCATGCAGCTATTGAACGGTTATATATATATATATATATATATTATTTATAATGACTTAGGTTTTAAGCAAGGTATCATCTACTTTTATTGGAAAAAAAATATGCGAAACAAACACAAAAAGATCCTACCACTCCAGTAAAGTACTGTACTTAAAACACTTCTCTGTGATAGCAACTAATGAAAGTGGAAAGGGAAAATGGAATAAATAAATAAATATAAATAAAATAAATATTGCTTGACTTGTGACCTAACTAATTAAAATGAAAGATGCAGACGCTTATGGTCCTCCCACAGTGCTTGTCCACGTCGCCACATCACACTCCGATTAGGTAGCAGTGACTCGATTTCCATCATTGTCACAGTTTAAACGGTTGATTCTAGACAAACTGGAGTTCAGATAATCCGGTTTACCAAAAACATTAGGTTATAAGAATTTGCTTATAAAATTATAGCCT